>CM062933.1:32727500-33977500 GCA_031878705.1 Tapirus indicus | reverse complement strand
CAGACCCCTCGACAGTGCCCAGGTGGCAAGAAAGGAAGGCTCAGAATGGAGTGAAAGAGGGAAAGGTCCCTTCTGAGGTAGAGAAAACCTTCCCCCGAGTTCCTCCAGGGCCTGAGAGTTTTATGGTAACAGGAAGTATGGGTGTTTCCCAAAGCCTGACTCTGCCCTGTTTTCTCTGAATCCTTAAGCATGGACTGTCTATATTTTTAGGATCATGATGCCTCTTCCTTGGCTCTTAAACATGCAGAAATGAAATATTCTTTTTAAGTTTATTTGGTTTACTTTAGCAGCTTTTGATGTAAACTGTGGATTTGAGGATAAGAATACTTAAGTGAACCAGTGGCTCTGTCCACACTGTCTTATCCCTTCCGTAAATTAGCACATGGGAAACTATTTAGAGGGGAGAAGGTCATTTATGGGAAAGAAGATGCTTTTCTTCTCTATTCATGTGGTTTGCTCCATTCCTGACATGATGGATATTTGTGATGTTTTCTTGGAAAGCAAAATATCCCATATTACTGTAGCGTGACTTCTTTGGGAAGCTGAAATTCCACACACTCTTGCACAGATTATTTCTTCAGGTAATTCTATATTTGCTGCAGAAATGAGATTATCCTCAGCAAAGTGTTTCTGTGTTATCTCAGGAGTGATAATGTTAAACATTAGCCAGCCAAAGCCATAGGCAAAGACACCTGTTATTCAGATTCTTATTACCCCTTACCTCCATGGTCTCCAACACCCATTCCCCCCCCGGAGTCACTGGCTGAAAACCCTATGAAGTGAGTTACTTCCTTCCCTGATGCTAACAATAATTGTACTTGACTCTTTGCAGACTGGAGAATGTGAAACTAAAAAGCTGAGGATATATGATGAATGAAACTGCCCAGGTTCAAATCAACTTTGTAATTTGTGGTCCTCAATTCAGAGTAGCTTAAGAATAAGAAAACCTCTTGTACATTTATTAATGTTATCTATTGACTTTAAAAAATGATCTGGGGGCCGGCCCGGTGCCGCAGCAGTTTAGTTCGTGCCTTGGCAGCCCAGGGTTCGCGGGTTCAGATCCCGGGCATCTGCCAGCACACTGCTTGTCAGCCATGCTGTGGCGGCGTCCCATATAAAGCAGAGGAGGATGGGCATGGATGTTAGCCCAGGGCCAGTCTTCCTCAGAAAAAAAGAGGAGGATTGGCAACTGATGTTAGCTCAGGGCTGGTCTTCCTCACAAAAAAATTAAAATTAAAAAAAAATAAAAAATGATCTGTGGGGTAAAACCTCACTTCCAGACTCAAGCCATAAAAGCAGCACAGTTTGAAAAAAAATTTTTTTAGTGAAGCCCAAATATTTGAAGTGATTGCATTAATACTTTTTAAAAAAACAAATGTGTATCCCTGAAAGGTACCTGATTTAGAAAATCCAAAAAACTCCCTATCAGCCAAGAACGGTGCTCAGAGGATAAAGTGACAGCGCACCCCTGGAACTCTGAGTGGCCTCCGAAGGTCAGCGGGAAGCTGCTGTTTTAAGGCAGATGGAGGATCCTGGGAACGGTTCTCAAAGCGGGTGGGGCCTTTTTCTAGAGAAAATCGGTAAACAGCTGGGCTACTAAGTTTCCATTTCTCTCACTGAGAGGAACTTCAGCTGGATTCTGGTTTTCTGGTTCCAAATTTTATGGTTTCCTAGCCAAGAAAAACACGTATGGTTGGGAAATCTAGGAGTTTTACCCAGTTTCTTTAAGACTCACTCTGCATCCATCTTGGTAAATAGTCAGTGGTTCAGTATTGCATTATTGGTTGACTTAGCATGTGTTATGCCAATAGCTTATCTGCCAAGTGGGCCGCAAACGCCTTGAAGACCAAGATGGTGTCTGATACTTCTCTGTTCTCTTTGTTAGCACCTAACTAGCGTCTTGCACCCTGCTTGATCACCTTTTATACAGAGATCTTCCCCTGGTGCCCAACAAGTTCATACCAGTCATTGTGGGGAGCTAAGATGGAGGCAAAGCCTTTTTCTCAAAGGCAGTGCTCACATATAGGCTTGTCTACAGAACACTCATATGTATCTCTAACACCAGTGGAGGAGGAAGGAGTAATCCAAAAACAGTGCACAACGCAGGCACCATTTTCATTTGTCACAGTCTCGGGTACACTTGCTATTTTTGTAATTGGCCCGTGTTTTTCTAGTATGACCTGGACCACTGGCGAGACCTCCAGTTTTCTGATAATTCATAGAGTGAACAGTGCATTCCCAGATACCTCTGAGTGGCTGGTATGGAAATTCTGTTGAATTTGGTATTCGTTTCCCTAGCCAACAAATTTCTCTCCCTATAAATATTTGTTTAGTTAAGCTACGCATCATAAGAATTTCCATGTATTCTGCTTCGGGGTGACTAGGCAGATGTTACAGGAAAAATGGGGAACTCCCTTAAAAAGCCACCTAATCCTAAATGAAATGCGCACCTTGTATGGAGCCCTGCCTGATCATGATGGATATGGTTTACATTGGAATGTCTAAATGCAATGCTCCTTAAAAGTGCTCTGAAATCTGCTGGGTGGGAGGTGACCACTGAGCACAACAATCAGGGTGTTGGCAGAGTTAGAGAGTTACTTGATTATTACAGGTGATGCAAAGGGTGTTTCCAAATCTCTCACGTGTAAAAGTGGACTCTCAGCAGCCGCGAGCAGACACCCCTTACACCTGTCACTGTGTATCTAGCACTTTATGGTGTGGGGTTTTATTTGTTAGCAGAGGTCTTTTCAGTATCTGTGAAGCATTAGGATAAAATGTAAGGGAATGTAAGGTAATTAAGTGTGGAACTGCAATCAATGAGGAAATTTTTAGATTAAAATCTCAATCTGTTCTCTTCCCAAATCATGGAATTGCGGCATTTGCCATTTATGCTTGTCTCTGCTGCAGCCCACATGGCGTCCTACCCTGTCCTCAGAGGATGTCAGTCATGGGCATTTGGTTTCCCACGAGAAGAGCTGAGGAGAGAACTGCAGGCCTGGGGAGGAGAGGGTTCAATCTGGAGCTCAGTTTCCAGAAACTCGCGGCAGAGCTTTGTGTCACTGCAAAATCACCTATTCATCGGGAATTCTGCTGCATCATCCTTGGAACTTACATTCCCATTTTCATCTTGGTGCATATTTTTGGAAGTCAATGAATAGTATTAACTTATGTTCTGAAAAAACAGAACAATCCTGTGACAGATTTCAGAAACACGGTTGCAGAGAGTCGTTCCCATTTTAGATTATAGTAAATTCCTTCTGCGTCAAGCCCTCTTTCTGTGAGTTTTCTTTTCCTCCCTTCTTCACATTCATTATCCCTCGGGCGAGTTGTGTCTGTCCCTCCTGCTGCACTCCCACACCCCAAGCAGAGGAGTTCTCCTGCGGAGCCTCAGGCTGCCTCCAACCAGCCCGAGAGCCTTCTTTCTCCCATCCCCCGGTCCCTCCCACCCTGCGCTGAGACCTCTGCCTCATTTTCAGCTCTTCTGGGGTAGTGTGTCATTACTTGGAAGAAAATTAGAAAGCCTTTTACGTTGCTTCTTACAAATCATTAATTGAAGCACCACTAAACCCGAAGAATTTATTCTCTCATTGATGTGTGCGTAACTCTTATTAACATTAATAAAGTTGTTTAGAATCAAAGAACCAGCAGGAACCCATAACAGAAGATCCATTTTGATCCTGCTTTACAAAGTGACTCATACCCACAGGGCATCCACAGCATTTTAAATATGATTTTTACAACTCCTTTTCAAAAAGTAGAGCAATTACTGAATATATCATAGCACACTCATATCCTCGAGAAGAAACGACAGTTGCCATTTGTATGGTACTGCCCCACCCAGGCTGAAAGTTGCAAGCTTTGTCCGCACGTAGGCAGTATCCGCGTAGGAGATCTCACCTGCACACTTCCGGGGGGGCTGGAGTCTTTGAGACTCAGCAGTAAGTAACTGGGTAGAGAAGGTGCAGGAGCAGTGGGAAGGGGACCATACCTGTTGTCACCCACGAGACAGAGAAAAGTTAGCAGAGGTGTTTGCTTCACCTGGGCCACTTATGCCTTGCCCTATCTGTGTGGTTATTGACAGGTAACAATACTGAAATGAATACTTGAATGGGGAGATTTTAGTCCAGATATTTGTAAAGCTGTTGGAACACTCCACTTACCAATCCTTACCATGGTAGAAGGACCACAAAGAATCTGAAGATATTGTAGAAACAACTGGAAAATACCCTAACCTTTCATGTAAAATGCTAACAGTAGGAGTTAGAGCTGCACTTTCTCAGTGAATGTATTTGTATGGTGCTTATATGTTCACCTTAGTAGCCAATAAAGGCAGACTTCTCACCTAAACGTGCCCCTGCGTGATTCTCCCCCTCTCTTCCCAGCTCCTCCTGCCTCCTCTTCTGTCTATAATAGGGCATTAATTTATACATGTTCCCAGTGTTTGGAAACTGGGTTCAGTTTGGGAGAGAGAAGAGAGATTTTCATACTTATGTCTGAGTTGGACGTAATGGTTGATATCCTTTCAGTGCCCTTTGGTCTTTCTTAGAAATGTTAAATTTCACGACAAATAGGTTATCACTTCTTTGTTTTTTAAAAATCACCCTTCCTAAAAGGAAGAGTTGGAAAACTTTAAGTTAATTTTAATAGATTTTTGAAGTGGTGGTTCTAATTGAATTATTTCCCTGAAGACTGGCAGAATTTCACCTAGTTTTGTCCTTGGAGCATTACGGAACCTTGCGAGAACTTTGAGTTCCCTCTGCTCTTGTCTGAGGTTCAGAAACAGTCATTTATTCTTGTAATTGTTAATCTAGATATTCTGAGGAAGAAAAATATGGAATATCACTTTAATCACTGAATCTCATTTCCAACCCTTTATTTTTTCTGAAAGAATAAATAGACAATTTCCAAAGGAAGGAAGCAACACTGGTTGTTAACAGGTAGAATCCATCTGGCAATGTATAGATAAAAACAAGCCCAGAATGCTTCTTGCTTATTCTTCACCACACCGTCGCGAACTGGGTCAGGATTATCCTTGTTTTACAAATGAGGTGTAAGCTGGAGGGGAGCTGGAGAGGTGAAGCCAGCCTTTCTCGGGGCCACAGATCCAGGAAGGGTCAGAGCCCAGATGAGATAGGAAGATCAAGGATGCGGCTGCACCATTCCTGCCCGCCCTGCCTGCTACTGGATCTTGCTAGAGTTGGGGTGCATAGGCGGCCCAGTGTCGGCACAATGGGTCATTTGTTCCCAGAGACCCAGTTTGACCCTCCAGTACCTAACAGAGTGCTTGAAGCATGACAGGGACGCAATAAATGTTTGTTGAGTGAATGTATTGTCAGAGCCAAAGAATTCATTATACTTCATCATCTCATCCTGGTGACTGTCCTGGCCACTGGGCTGAATCTATTTTGAAACCTCTTTGCAGGTGAGTTTAGAAACATTTTTTTTTTTTTAAATAACATTACCAGAATTTGCCACATGTGCCAGTGTGGTCAAAGGCCTCTGGTGGCCAAGGCCATCAGCAAGTCAAAGATGCACAGTACAGATATTATATGCATACTTTCTCTTTGATTTAAACTTATTTTAAATGGTTTTTATTTTTTCCTGACTTGAAAATATGTGCTCATTATAGAAATTGGGGGAGCTATGAAAAAGAAAATAAAAATATTTCTTAATCATACCATATTGAGATAGCAATTTTCAGATATATTTATTTCCCTTCTTTTGTGTGGGAGCTGCATGTCGTTTATATATGTATATGGTTTTGATCCTGCTTCTTTCATTTAATATTAAACTGTGATCATTTTCTAATGTGATTAATTAATGACTATTGTTCCATTGTTTGAACAGACACGATTTATTTAACCATTCATCATTTTATTACTATGCAATTAAATTTTCTCATGTTTGACATTATAAATAGCATGGAGTAAACATTTTGGCATCTAAATATTTGCTCACTTCCCTGATTATTTCTTGATGAAAGAATCAATAGACTTGGCTAAGTGAAAATATTAAATTTCTATACATGAAAAATCCTAAATAAAATTAAAGTCAAAGAAACCTTAGGAAAAATATTTGCCACAAATATATTAAAATTCTTAATACTCCGTGCCCTGGTTTCCTTTCACTCAGCCCAATTTTTTCTCACATTCTCCTGACCAGGCACTCATTCCAATTTCTTAACAATCGCACTGGTATCTCATTTGATTTAGCTAAATTCTTCCAGTTGAACATATAGTTCTTGCTCACATCCCTAACACCACACAGCAATATCCACCCACCTCTTCTGGGACTTTACAAGGATTGTCTGATGCTTATCATTACATCTGACTTGAAAGTCCCTGGGTAGCCTCTGTACATGTCTCTTGGAAACACCTTAAAAATAAATAAACACATTAATTCAAACTACTGGGCACCATGCCAAACACTGAGGTGGCTATTTTAAAATATGAAATAGCCCTTTCCATTGAAAAACTTGCAGACACAACATGCCCACATGATAAGTAAACCTAGACACAAGAGATATTAAATGAAAGTACTGGAAACTTCTATTTATAAACCTTATCCACCTTCCCCTGTTTTCTACAATTTCATTTGCATGTGCTTTCAGTACACCTGAATCTTACTTGTTGCCCTTACCCATGAGGCAATTTCAATCAACGTGGTATGGTTACCTCATTAAGATTTTACCCAGACGATCACCACAATGGCAGGATTTCTCTGTTTTGTTCACTATTGTGTCCTTCGCCCTCAGATCGGGGCCTGGCACGTAGTATGTGCTCAGTTAGCATTTGTTGGACACATGAATAAAAAGTATGCATTTTTTTCTTCAAATGGACACTACCAGCAAACAGTTATATGACAATAAGTACAGTCAGTTCAAAGGAGAGACTGTGACGGGCAAGAGTTCTCGCTCAATATCAGACCAGTGGGGTTCAAATTTCTGGGTCTGCAACTTACCAGCTTTGTAACCTTAGGCAAGTTAATTTCTTCCAGATTCAGATTCTTTGGCTGAAAAACATGGATAACCTACTCCTACTCCATTGGGTGGTTAATAGGAGGAAGTGAGGTCACTTAACGTAAAGCTTAGCACAGTACCTGACACATAGTGAGTGTCCAGTAAAATCAACTATTATTATTTATAAATGTTTCCCCTTCACTCTGACCCCTTAATATTGTCAAACCACACTCTGTTCTCTGGAACACAGAAATAGAAACTGATTTATGATGAAGAATAATACATAAGCTTTGGAGTCAGACCTGGCTCTGCCACTTGTGTGAGTTACTTAACTTCTCTGCCCCTTAGTTTCTTTATCAGCCGAAGATGTGTAACATTACCCACTCTGTAGGGTTATGTGAGGACTGAAATAAGATACTGTATACAAAGGCCTATAATATGTTCAGTAAGTGCTCTTTTCCCCTCCGTTGTCTCAGTTCACTTAGAACAACCCTCTGTGATTTTGCTACTAAGCGTGTACATCTCTTCCTCTAGTACAGTGTTCTTCAATTTATTTTGGTCTGACACACAGAATTTAATACATTTTTACATCACAGCCATATCACGTGCATATGTGATTGAAAAAAAATTTTTTTTCACCAAATAATACTATTTATGATGCCTGTATTAGTTTGCTAGGACTGCCATAGCAAAGTACCCCAGATCTGGGGGCTTAAACGATAGAAATGTATTTTCTTACAGTTCTGGAGGCTGGAAGTCCAAGATCAAGGTGTCAGCAGGGTTGATTTCTTCTGAGGCTTCTCTCCTTGGCTTGTAGATGACAGTTTTTTTTTCCTTTGTCTCACATGGTCTCTCCTCTGCACACGTCCTAATCTCCTCCTCTTATAAAGACCGCAGTCATATTGGATTAGGGTGCACCCTAGGACTCATTTTACCTTAATTACCTCTCTAAAGCTCCTGTTTCCAAATACAGTCACATTCTGAGGTCCTGGGAGTTAGGGCTTCAACATACAAATTTGTCAGGGGGCAAGGAGGGAGGGGACATAGTTCAGTCCATAACAATGCCCTTGATATTTTTATCTTTTATTTCACTAAAGAAAACGCTGGGTACAACCAACCAACTTGAATTTTGTGACCCACTAACTTGATTACCAGACCACAGGTTGAAAGGCACTGCTCTAGTGGGTTGTGTTGGTTTACCAGTTAATGTGAAATTGCCACCAGCATTAGGACTTGCCTTTGACTGATTGCAGAGACCCCCCAGAAGCTCACAACCCCTAAGATCAGAGTGGACAACCTTCTGCAAAAACATAGCAATTATCTTATTTCGGGGATCTGCAAACTTTTTCTGTAAATGGCCAGATAGCAAGTATTTCTGGTTTTTCATGCCATACAATCTCTGCTGAGACAGCTCTGCCTTTGTATCATGACAGCAGCCAGAGACAATATGTAAATTAGTGGGTATGGCTATGTTCTAATACAACTTCATTGATAGGCCCTGAAATTTGCATTTCTTATAATTTGCACATGTCATGAAATAGTCCTTAGATTTTTTTTTTCAACCATTTAAAAATATAAAAACCATTCTTAGTTCATGAGCTGTGCAAAAACAGTTAGCGGGCCAGATCTGACCCACAGGCTGTAGCTTGCCTACCCCTGCCCCCGGCTGGTAGAGCCAAGTCATCTAGGTAAATGGCTCTCAAGGAATTGGCCTGGATGATTTTCCTCAGTCCACATAAATTCTTAACTGATTATCCTGTTTGACTCCTGTGATTTATTATATTTTCAGATGGAAAATCTCTGTGGCCACTTATGATAAAAAATTATTTAAAAAGCAAATGTTATTTTCTTACCAGAGAGAACTCTAACTGGGAATGTGGAAACCTTCTTAAATGATGCATGAAATCATTGTCAGATGGTGAAGTTAGGAGTAGAATTAGCATCAGAAAGTCTGCCCCAAAACAGCAGAGTTTGAATCTAAGAGTCTCCTTTGGGAAGTTAATATTGAGGAAAATGGAGTGGCCCAAGAAAGGCCCGGGTTTCCTCATGGTGCATGGAGGAGAGCAGCTCAGCGCCAGGAGCCTGGTCCCCACCATGCTCTCCTCTCAGGGTGAGGGTGAGTGAGGTTTCTTTCATAGGAACCCCACATCCTCCACAGTCCCCTTGTGCACCGTTCCTTTCCCAACTCAGAATGTAGGTAACAATGGGCACAGCCATGTCTCACTTCCTGTGAGGGCTGCCTGCCGTCCAGGATGCCATGGAAGTGCCCAAGTAAATCTCCCTACCAGAGAGTCTGAGAGAACAAAGCTATCTGAGAAAGCCAGACTCTGGCCATATGGTTTCTATGCTCCAAGGGATTTATTTCCGTGGTAATTGGAGCAATTGTGCAGAGCACGTGTCTAATGATGTTGGGCTCACCCCTGCACAGACTCTGACCAGAATTGGGAGAGGGCCTAGCAGAAAGTGGAGGTTGAGCTGCCCCCAAGACTGGGGGACAGAACTCTCTATCCATCCGTGTGATGCTGGCTGCCATGAGACAGGTCAGGACTCCACCTTGTGTCCACGTGTATTCCACAGTAGGAATCTGAAGAGTCTGAAAATTGACAAAGGCAGGAATGGTGTCCTGGGAATCATTTTCAGTATTTCAGACTGTCAGGTGGGAACTATACATTTATCCACAGCAAGGCTGCAGAGGGAAGCTGAACAGTTGTTACTTCCATTGGCAGGAAGGAGCTGATGTCATGTGGCAACTCTGGAAGGGAAATGTTGAGTGCCTACTGAGGGCCACAAAAAGAATACATCTTTATCTCCAGGGCTTTCCCATCTAGAGATGCTGCAGACTGTAATCCAAGGCCCCAGGAAACTTTTAATTGCCATGAAAAAATTGGGCTTGAAGATCCAAATTTTCACTTCAGAAAAGATCAGTAAGATAAAATGTAAATGATTTTTATTATTTTATTTTGAAACTGTGTTTGCTTCATGCCATTCCAACCTAATAATAAAACAGCTTTGGCGTGACAGTCATCCTAAGTGAATAAAAAACACAATTAAATGAAATGGTACTTTTAAGCTTTTAGCAAAGCAAATTTTTTAATTATCTTGCTTAAATTAAATTGCTGTGCTCTCTTGCTTTCAGTACTCATAAGAGCTCTGTTTTGTCTCTGGTTTCACTGCATTAACCACCCATTTTTTTTAATTGAAGTATAACATTCATACAGAAAAGTACACCAATTGTTAAGTGCACTGATAATGAATTTTCACAGAGTGTACACTCCCCTGTAACCAGCAGCAGATGGAGAAAGAACATCACCCAAATGCCAGAACCCCTGAAACCCCTTCCAGTCCCTAGCCACCCCCTCTCCCACCAAAGGTAAATAATAGCATGATTTCTAACATAGGTTGGTTTTGTCTATTTTGAACTTTATATAAATAAAATCTTAAGTATGTACTCTGTGTCTCTCTTAACATTATATTTGGGACATTAATCCACGTTGTTATGAGCTGCAGTTTGTTCATTCTCATTGCTATGTAATATATTGTATAACTATACCAAAATTTATTTAACCCTTCTATTGTATGTGGGCTTTTGGGTTGTTTCCATTTGGGGGCTATTACAAAGAGTGCTGCCGGGAATAGTCTTGTACATGTCTGTGGGTGCATCTGTAACATTTCCGTAAGATAAGTTCCTTGATGGCAAGATCCTGGGTCCTAGGATGTGGATATGTTCAGCTTTAGTAGATACTGCCAGTTTTCCAAAGTATCTTGATCAATTTGCACTTTCATCAGCACTGTGTGAGAGTTCCAATGGCTCCATATCCTCAGCAACACTTTGTGGTTTTGGTCTCTGTCATTTCAGCCAGTCTGGTAGGTGTGTAACGGTAATGCATTGTGATTTTCATTTACTTTTCTTTTGATGACTAAACTAGAGCATCTTTTATATGTTTATTGGACATTTGGATTTCCTTTTTTGTGAAATTTCTTCTCAAGTATTTGCCCATTTCTTTACTGGATTGTCTGCCTTTTCCTTATGGATTTGTAGGAGTTCTTTGCTGAATATATATATTGTAATTATTTTCTCCACTATGTGGCCTGTCTTTTGATTCTGTTGATGTCACTTGATAAAGACAGTCTTACTTTTAATATAGTCCAAATTATCATATTGTTCCTTTATGATTCACACTTTCTTGTGTTCTGGTTTTTTAAAAAATCTTTACCTATCACAAGGGATGAAGGCATTCTCTGTTTTCTTCTAAAAGTTTTCTTATTTTACCTTTCACATTTAATTCTACCATCCATCTGGAATTGATTTTTGTTTGATATAAAGTAGAGATTAAGGTTCATTTTTTTTTCCTATGGATACCCAGTATATTCATATCCTAGGGCTGCTGTAACAAAGTACCACAAACGGGGTGGCTTCTAACACCAAAACTTTATCCTCCCATGGTCCTGGAGGCTAGAAGTCCGAAATCAAGTGTCAGCAGGGCCGTCCTACCTCTGCACGCTCCAGGGATGATCCTTCCTTGTTCCTTCCTAGCTTCTGGTGGTTTCTGGTAATCCTTGACGTTCCTTGGCTTGTAGCTGCATTCTCTGATCTGTGCCTTGGTTTTCACATGGCCTTCTTCCCCCTAGTGTCTCTCTGTGTGTAAATTTTCTTCTTCTCATAAGGACACCAGCCATGTTAGATTTAGGGCCCACCCTAATCCAGTATAACCTCATTTTCACCAGTTATATCTGCAACAACCCTACTTCCAATCAGGTCACATTCTGAGGTACTGGGGGGTTAGAACTTCAGCATATTTTCTGGGGCGACACAATTCAACCCACAATACTCAGTGAACCCAACACCATTTATTGAACTTCAGTGTCATCATTGTCACAAATTAGATGACTATCTATGTAGATCTACTTTTTGACCCTTCTGTTTTGTTCTATTGGTCTATTTGTCTATCTTTGCACAAGTACCACACTATCTTAATGTTATCTGATAGAATAAGTCTTCCAGCCTTGTTCTTCTTCAAGATTATCTTGGCTTTTGACCCTTTACATTTCCACATCAGTTTAGAATCTGCTTGTTAATTTCTACCAGAGGCAGGAAAACCTGCTATTTTTTTAATTAAAATTACATCGAAGATGCAATTTTGGGGAGAAGTGACATCTTAAAAATATTGAGACTTCCAGTCCCTGTACATGGCATAACCCTCCATTACTTAGGTCTTTAACTTCTCTCAATCATATTTTTGTAGTTTTTAGTGTAAAGCTCTTACACATCTTTTCTTGGATTTATTCCTAGGTATTTGATATTCTTTTGATGGAGGTTTGTTCTGATGAAATAAAAAGCAGAGGAAGAGAAGGAAAGCTACAGGGTTTACTATTTCACAATATTAAGGAATTTTCCCAAGTTTACCAAGCTTAGCAGGGCTAAGATTTGTTAAAGTCTCACTGACTCCAAATAAGAGCTGGGCAAATAAATTAGTTATCACTTCAAAAATGCAATATTTTTGAGAGTTGAAATGGTTCGAAACTTGGGACCCCCGAGAGTTGGTAAAATAGATCCTTGGTGGAGAAAAGGTAAAGGTGTTAGGTAAAGGTAAAGGTGGGTTGCCAGCATTGCCATGTTGAGAACCTGTACACATGCGGGAAGAGGTGTTGAGAACAAGATTCAGATACCGGATGGGACAGGTGGTTTGATCCGGGATTTTCAGTCTTATTAGAATGTTAGAGTTCCCCAGAAGTGCCTGGTGGGCCAGGAGAATGGCTGAGGTGGTGGTGTTTTGAATCCTTTTCCTCTTGAAACAGAGCTGTTCTATACCACTTGTGTGTGTGTGTGTGTGTGTGTGTGTGTGTGTGTGTGTGTGTGTGTGTGTGAGGAAGACCAACCCTGAGCTAACATCCGTTGCTAATCCTCCTCTTTTTGCTGAGGAAGACTGGCCCTGGGCTAACATCCGTGCCCATCTTCCTCTACTTTATATGGGACGCCGCCACAGCGTGGCCGACAAGCAGTGCGTCTGCCTGCGCTGGGGATGGAAGTCGCGAACCCTGGGCCGCTGAAGCAGAGCACGCGAACTGAACTGCTACGCCACCGGGCCAGCCCCTGTTCTGTACCACTTTTGTCTAATATATTGGAGTTTAGCATAAGCCTTGGAAATGCACACGCATGCGTGTGTGTGTGAGAACACACAAGGTTCTGGTACATACTAAAAATATACCTTAAAAACTACCAGACTAGATATTCTTTAACATTCCATTCAACCTCAAGATTCTGGGATTCTGATATTGTAGCCAACCTACATTCCGGGAGCTCCACACATGTCATTATTAACCTTGACCTTGGCAGCATTGGGTACTGTGTGCGATTCACGGCCTTCCCAGGAGCCACTGCAGAATGTCTCTGTGGCGGGTCTTGAGAGTGGTAATCAGGTGGGAAGCGAGCTCAGGGTCTTGTCCAGCAGCTGCACCTGCATCACAGCAAAACAACATTTCTGTTCAGACTGTGGATTGCAAATTCCTAGAAATAGCTTCATTTATAAGGGCAAGTCAAAGCTAATTCAAGTATACTACAAAAACAGAGTTTCTATTTTATTTTTACCTGATACATAAGTGATGTGATCACCTGACAGAAACTCATTGCCAGAAAGAAAAGATATGATTATTATAAATATGTACTTGTGAGTCTTATAGAAGCAGAATCTTTTTTTTTCCTTGTGACAGTCAACTAATTATTCCAATGGCACTTTCTTCATTTATTTCTTCCCCAAATAAACTGGGTACCCACAGCCTAAAGGTTTAAACAACATATTATGAGGAGGAGGAGGAGGAGGAGATGAAATTGTATCACTACTACTGCTTGGGATTGATGGAGATTACAGGGGGCAAAGGGGAGCCCTGAAACCCCACCCAAGCCCCCCAGCCACCCTTTTGTATGACTCAGCTCAACCATTTGTGCCAGTGAGCCCAAAATATACCTCTCTGGTTGGCCTTCAGAGCCGGCCTCTTGGGCGGCTGAGGATAAGTGCATTTGCTGGTTGGGTGGTGCCTTGCTCCACACTGAGCCTCTGATTGCCTCTCATCTTGGCAATAGCTGACGACAAAGGAGCAGCCGGCCTTTTGTAGTTCCACCTTCCTGCTCTCTTCTCCTGTGGTCAGTAATTCCTTTCTGCTGGCTGAGTGCCTTCCTGCCCAATTCTCTCTGTCCATCTCCTCCCCTCCTGCAGCAAATAATGAAACAAACAACAATCACATCCTTGCTCAAGTCTCCCCAGCTTGTTGGAATGAAGCCGGAAGGATTAGGACCCCTGCAGGCAGAGGAAGCAGATGTGTCAGTGGTGCCTTCTCAGAGCACCCTCCCTCCCCCAAGAGCAGGGAAGGCCACTGGCAGGGCAGTCTACAAGTAGGCTCAGTTTCCTAGGGAACCGTGTGTTTTCTCCTTCCCAGTCCTCTTGCCTTGTGATGGGGCTTTGTTTGTGCTCTTGCTTGTTTAATGTATTATCCCACCATTTGGAATGCTTTAATTTTTCAGACAATTGACTTTGGACTTGCAGAGAATATTGTAGCATGGAAGGAGTCAGGACTGTATTTTAAATCTATCGTATTTTTGCGCACAAGCTGTCCAGCTTGTGCCTCATGCTGCCCAGGACAGCCGGGCCGTAGCCACAGGAAAGCTGTGGAGGGGAGGGAAAGTCACTCTCCCTGCCCCCTCCCCCCAACACTTTGCTTTTGAAAATAAGACTCAGCAAAGACTCACACAGCTGTTCCCTAGCCAATGGGCTGTGCAAGAATGTGCCAGCTTTATCGTCAGTCTGCACAGGCTAGAGGAAGACTTGGAATCCCCATTACAAAACTTTTGTAATTTAGTCACAGAGGTGAACTAAAAGGGATGAAGCCCTTTGAATGCAACAAAATAACTAGAAGTGCCTCCTCCATGCAAGGCATTGGGCCAGGCAAGGTGCAAAGATAAATTTAGAGTGAGTTCCTGCCCTCAAGGAGCTGACTCTCTCCCTTGAAGCAGAAGGCATGGTAAGTTCTATAGTAGAGGTATGAATAGAGCGAGGTTAATTCCAGTGGAGGAAATTGGGCACGAACTTCAGGGAGGGATTTATATTAGAGTTGGGCTTGAGGGGCAGATTGGTTCTTTATTCTTGCAGGTGGAGGTGAGGGCACATTAGAGGGAAGAAACGGGGCAGATACGGCCTGGAGGAGAGACGAGTGCTGGGAACAGCAAGTGTTCTGGTAAGGCTGGGCATGAGGGAGGAAGAAGAAATGGAAGATAAGGCTGAGGTGGGTTTGGAATGATGGTGGGTGGCTTTGAGTGCAAAGCTGAAGAGTTTGAGTTTGTGTAAGTCAATGGTTTTTCTAGCAGTATCACCAAACCCAGAGGTTCCTAGGGGGTGGCTCAGAGGCACTGCAGGGGCAGAGGTCCAGAGCAGCTCCTCTCTTCTCCATCTTGTATACTGGGGTATTGTCTTTTTCTTGAACAGGCTTCTACTTTAAGAAAAACTGAAACCCACTGGTATATGCAAAGGGGACCGTCATTTATCCAATTAGTCAGTCAACAAATATTTATTGAGTGCCTCCTACATACCTAGCCCCATTCCACTGAAAGACCACTGAGGTTTGTGAACTCGTCAGTGGCATGGTAGTGAGAGCACTGGGTCAGCAGCCTGAGTTACAATCCTGTCTCTGCCACCCACTAATTGTAAGACCTTGGACAAGTCTTACTCACTGGGCCCAGTTTCTCACCTGGAAAGTACGGGGCTGGGCTGGTAAGTCATTCCTAACTGAGACATTCTAAGACTGACATGATCAGTGCTGTAATCCAAAGCTTTCATGTGTGTCGATAGACCCGGAAAAGGAAAGACTAGAGCCAGAGAGGCCAGTTAGGAGGTGATGACAAGAACTTCTGTAAGGTAACTTAAGTCTGAGTAAGGCCTTTCACTTATTCATTCAACAAACATTCAATACTCAGTGCCAGCCACTGTGCTAAGCATTGGGAATAGAGCAGTGACCAAAACAAAGTCCTCACCCTCCAGTACTTTCTATCTAGGGGCAGCAGAGGAACTGGGAAACAGGTGATAGATCTGGGGATGTATCTTGAAGCTCATGACTTGGGCTGATAGTTGGAGCTGTAGAAGTATATGAGGTACCAGGGAAGAGAAAGCAAAAAGATTTGGAGATAAAAAAATGTCCTGAAGTGATAGAACCTGAGGAACATTCTGTGGAAAACCAGCTAACATTCACTTGATAATAGAAGCGTGTTCTTCATCAAACCAACACAACAAACCTGTCCCCCCAAATATTCTGTTGAGGCTAATAAGCTATGACACACCAAACAGATAACATCCATTTAGACACCCAATTCTCCCTGACTACATCACTCCTGTTTATGAAGCAAAATTACACCAAAGCCATATATGATTTTATATAATAGCAGGTCTATTTGGTTTCCTCAGAAAAGTCTTTAATAAGTACCAGTGACATATAAAAATTGTATGAGTGGCTACCTAAGCTGCTAGCCCCTCGTATCTTTTCCCAGACCAGCTTGCTTGCTCTTTTTTTTCTTTTTTATTCCTTTTCCCCAAGTTGTTGGAGTGGATCCAGAAGCATATTCTGAGAGCCTCAAGCTTTTCCTTATTTACCCTTCAGTAATTACATGTCACAGATTGTCTTCCCTATTAGAGTCTGAAGCTGAGCAATTAGTCTCCCATTGTCTTTGCAGGAAATGACATCCGTGTGACTTCTGGGGAACGTAACTGTTGACCACTCTGGTTGAAATAATTTGGAAAGTGTTCAGCATTTCCTCTGGTGGATCATTTAGACTGGCCAACTTAGATACCTTCTGGAAATGCGCAAAGCGAACAATGGTTGTCAGAACCAAAATACTACTGGGTCAGTTCCCCAGACAAAATGAGTCTCTGAACTGTTCCTCTGGTCTCTCAATGCACTAACTTGTCTGGACTCTTCAGCGTGTGGCTGAGCCCATTCTGTTCCTTTTATAATGCCTTATTGGGGACTGTTTGTCAGGATGCCTTCTAACTGCAGGTAATTGAAAACCCAACTCAAGGAGGCCTGAACAATAGGAATTTATTTTTGGAAGTCCAGTGGTCCTGCAGATGTCAGGGTTGACCTAATGCAATCACCCCCACTCTGCTTCCCTGGGTTCTTTCTGTCTTTACCCTCCTCTCCAGGACAGCTTTATCCTTAGGTTAGGCTGGCGCAAGAATAGCTGCAAAAGTTCTAGGCATCACATCCCACACAACATTTAGAAGGAGAGAATTTCTCCCAGAAGAATGAGGAGAAGCTCCCATCAAAACATTCTTCACTTTGTTGGCGTGAATTGGGTAACATGCCTGTTTTTGAACCAGTCACTGGCCAGAGCAATGGGTTTCCCTTAGATCAGCACATCTCAAACTTCAGCGTGCACACAGATCACCCGTGGGTCTTGTAAAACAGGTTCTGATTCAGTAGGTTTGTGGGGTCTCAGAGCTTACAGTTCTCAGAAGCTCCCAGGTGATGCTGATATTGTTGGCTGACACAGTGCAAAGCCTTAGACCATTCAGATCCCCATCCTCCAGCTGGGAGTGCTGTCACCTGCCCATGAGGCACTGTGGCTGAAGAAATATGGGGGATCTGTTAGGAAAAAGGAAGAGGGAATGGCCCCATGCAGGTGAGAACTGTATTAGAGGTAACTTGTTCCCAGTGTGTAATGAGAATGTCCCCTTTAAACCAGGAGCCACCTTCGAATACATGTCATGCAGTGCAATGTGTTCTTGTGTAGGAGGACCTATGAACATTTATTTATGCGGATGTATATGTCGTAATTCTTGAAACAGAAGATTCAACAGTCATACTTCCCTCTTCATTATCATTCAGCTATTTTTATTTAATACCATAGTGTGTCACAAAAGGAACAAATCCAAATGAAATGGATTTAAATGTCCTTAAGTAAAAAAAGAGTGTGCCAAGTCCAGCCTTTGTTCTCTAAGTGGATATCTCATCAGCCTTAGTTACTGGGTGGGAGAGTACACCCCCACTTGTTCTAAGAGTCACTTGACATGATGTTGGGCATGAAAAATGCTGCCGGTGGTGAATTTCTGCCAAAGAAAATGGTCACAATGCCCTTATGAGTGGTTTTCAGTGGAGAAAATCATTATGCTCTCTTCATTTGAAAAGGAGGAACTATTCTGTTATTTTGTTTGTTTGTTTTTCTTGGCAAAAGACCCGCAGGAGTCCTGAGCTGCAGCTGTTTAGGAAAAAAGCTAATAAGACCAAAGCACTAGTGTCCAACCTGAGGCTAATCTGTCATAGACTCAGTAGAGTTCGGAGTAGAGTCTGCAGCCAGGTGTTGAGTGGACCTTTCTGCGATGGTCACTTTGGTGGGGTTGCCATCTCTGACCTCACAGGCAAAGACAACATCACTCGGGAGGGGAGATGGAATTTCACTGCTCCATCTGCTTGACCTACCTGCCCCGGAACTACGGGCTCACATCTGTGAGACAGCTGGGAAGCCAGAGCAACTCTTAACTGGCCTTGCCTATGTGGGTCACCAAGGCACTCATACTTGGGAATCACTGGCTCTTCCTTGTCTGTGCAAAAGACTGAATGGTTGAGAGATTCTCAGCTACTCTGGACTAGCTGGGAAAGCTGCTAGACTTGAAGCTCCATGAAGACAGGAATCGTGCTTGTGTCACAGATACCCCACGTGTTGACAGAACAATTGAACAGCCGGTCTGTTCCCAGACGATCCATCAGTCAGCAGCGCTGACTAAGCATTCACTCTCTAAAGAGGAGAGGTTAAAGAAGAGAATATTTTGCTGCCTAACTTCAGCAATTTATACTCTAAATAGAGAATGTTTAGGTGTCCCATCTACATATTTTGGACCTCATAGGCTGCCAAAGAGAGATGCGATCGTGTTCGTATTAGCTGAGCCTGTGTAGGATGAGCAAGATCATACTATTCACTGATTGATTCAAACATTGCTGACTGGATGGCTTCCTACTGTGCCTCTATGAGACAAGGCATTGGCTGTGGGAGGACCGAAAAAATGGGGAAAAAATAGGGCCTTCCCTTACAACTTAAAAAGTAGGATACAGTCAGTACATTTAAAGTATCTGCATCAAATAAAATATAATTTTTAAAAAGAGGGGTAAGATCACACCAAATTGGGAAAATCAAGATAGAAAGGGCTCAAGAAGAAGATAAGAGTTGGGCCTTTGACCTGAGGCCCAGGGATGGAATTCAGTGGGGTCTGTGAACTTAGGGAAAAAAATTCTCTCTTTATTTTCACTAACCCTTAACTGAAATCTAACATTTCCTTCTATTATGACAGTAGCATTAGGTATTTGTCACCAATAGAAATTGTGAGTATTTTCATATTACATTGTAGTTATAGATATCCTGAAATACCACTTATGCCTAACAGTACTTCAAAATTGCAGTAGTTATTAGACTTTTGCTAGAACTTATTTAAATATTGAAAGAAACACATCACAGTCTTGTTATATATTTTGATAACTGTATATCAATGCACTTCTTTTGAATCTGTGCATTTTATGTGTTACTTTCAAACATTTAAAAACATTTTTCTGAGAAACTTGTCTCCAGACTGCTTTGGCACAAAAAAGGTAAAGAGCCCCTGCCTTAGAAAATGACTAGGCCTCCTACCAGCAGTCATGGGACAGAAGACGCTCAGAGAAGGAACTGATGTGTCTGAAGGCTCAGGCAGGACAGGTGACCTGAAGCCACAGCATCTGATGGGAGGACGTGGAGATAAAGCTGAGGAGAGCTGGAGTTCAGGCTGACGTGATTTCACAGATACATTTGTAGGTGCTGGGAAGCAGTGGAAGGTGTTTCCACTGAGGCTTTAAGTTGTACTTAGGAAGAAGTCTTCACAGAGCCTTGACAGTGGAATTGGGAGGGAAGAAGCTGGAGGCCGGGAGACCGGTTTCTGCAAGAAGGGTTGCCAACCAGACAGAGTGTAATGATGAGAATGGAGAGAAGGCCATGAGTTCCCACACACCTTTGGGACTAGAAGGGCAGGCTTGGGCCCTGGTTTACAGCCAAGGTGAGGAAGGCCAGGTAGGGTTTCAGGCCTAACCAGACTGGGTTAAGACTGGGAGAATGATAATAGCTCCTCACATTCACTGAGTGCCAGATGCTGTTGTAAGCCTTTCTGTGTCATTAAATTTATATCATTTAATCCTCATAACAACCCCATGAGGTCAGTATGATAATCCCTATTTTACAGATAATAAAATGAAAGAAAGGTGAGGGTCTGCCAGCCAGCAGGGGAGAAGGGAGTGTGTCATTGAAAGAAATAGAAAAGATGAATCAGTTTTTGGGGGAAAATATTATGAGTTCAGTTTTAGATATTTTTGCATTGTTCTCATGTCTTCAATCATTTTAAAGGGCTAAAAATTCAAATAAAGTATTTATAAGCACAATTTCTGCTTTATTTCATTGCCCGGGTTTTTTATTTGTTATTGGTGAGTGCTGAGTTAATTTGTAAATTGGTGTCATCTTCCTGTTAAAAACAAGTTAGAATCTGGTAGTAAGAGTTTGGTACATTGACAGGTGCCCAAAACAGGAAAGATGTTGTGGGTTCCAGAAGGGAAACACAATATATATTAAATTACTTCTGTTTAATGATGCATTTTTCCTCTTGTTGTGTTATTGTTTTTCAGGACCAGTCCAGCAGCTGTATTAGAAGACATGTGGTGTATATAAAGTTTGTGATAGTCGGGGGAAATTTTGGTAAGTGTCACCGCATTTATTTCTAAGACCTTCTTTTGTAGAATGGTGCTCACAAAGAGAAGGCATTGACTTGTTCTGTGCATCCAAATCTGCATTAAACTTAGACAAAATGGAATTTTATAATTAAACGTGACATGCAATTGGTGTTTTCTGACAGTATGGCATTTTTTCTTGTTATTGCTAATGTTATTAAGCAATATGGGGTTTTCTAAGATTTAATAAGAAGTCTAGATTTAAGGGAGCTTCTGGATGCAGGGTAAAGAATACCCTTGACAGTGTAGCTTATGTTCTAAGCCACCCGTGGAATATGAGAGTAATAAACTTGCAGACTAAGAAAGAATGATAATTAAAAAAGAAGTCTCCAAAGCAGATATGTTGAAATGAGAGAGAAACAGGCCGTTAGCTGCTTGGGGAATGGGAAATGAAAGGGAGTTAAGAATTCAGCATACCTGGGAGCCAGCCCACAAACCAGTGTAACGGTGGCCTAAGAGACCAAGAACATTAAGTTCAACCACTCAGAAGACCTTGCTAGCAGTAGTAAAAAGGACAGTGTCCAGGGTCGGGAGACCTGGGTTAAAATTCAAGTTCTGCACTTACTGGTTGTTACATAACCTCTCCGAGCCTCAGTTTCCTCCTCTGTAAAACGAAGTTTATAATGTTACCCGCCTCGTAGGGTTGTTGTGAGACTAAAATGAGCTAGGAAGTGCTGGTGCAAATTAGGTGCTCAATAAAGCAGTTATTCTTGATAACTGGAAATTTGCCACTGAGGTCAAGCCACCAGAAGGTGTGCGAATCTTCCAGCAGGAGGACCACTGGGGATGGGTTGGTCACACCCCATTTTCTGTCACAGGGGACATCGCAGCTGGTCACCACATTCCCTCCTCCAGCGTCCACTCCATAACAAGCTGTGGGAACCCCCAAGACATTTGTTGTCTTCTCTCACCCTGTCGACCGTTCTTAGATGAGCTTGGCTAATTTCACTTCCCTTCCTGCTACCTTTGCAGCCAAGTGTGGTCACATTATTTGAATTTTGTTAATGTTATTTTGAACCAAAATAATGAGAAAAAAGGAAGGGCTGGGAGTAGATGGTACCCTTGGTTTGGACCTCAATTAACATGTTTAGGTTTTCCTTTCCAAATCTTTCTTTTGATTTTTTGTCTGTGCTTATTATGTAGCCTTCACAGAGCTCCAATTATTAGACTGAAATTTTTGAGCTTTGACTAAAAGAATTTGGCTTTGGGGTGGGACCTTTACCTGTGGTTGGAGGGAATCAACCAAGTCACTGCAGATGGGCCGGTGTTTAAGATCAGGTGTCTGTAGGTGACAACCCTTCAGTTTTATGGAATCAAAGAGATGGACACGGCCTCAGGGATTGTCTGGCCCGATCTCCCACTAGCCAAAAAAAGTCTCTTCTTCAGAATCCCTGACAGAGGGAATCCAGATTCTCTCAGAGAGGAGGAGCTTGTTACTGCACAGAGCGGCTTGCTCCAATTAAAAAAACTATGTGGAGGCACGGGAAGATTTTAGGGGGGTGATGAAATTGTTCTAGATCTTGATTGTGGTGGTATTGATACAACTGTGTGCTTTTGTGAAAACTCACAGAACCATACAATAGAAAGGGTGAATTTTGCTGTATGTTAATTAAACTTTAATTTTTAAGATGGAAAAAAATGAGCAGTTAGACAAATACCTGGACACTTAGCTCAAAATATTAAAAAGAAAGAGGGAAGGAAGGAGAGAGAGAGGGAGGGGGCAAGGGTAAGCCTTCTAGTCCTTGTATTGAACTACAACGTATGCTCCAAGAGACAAGGACTCGGTCTTCTTCCTTCCTTAGTCTCAGTGCCTGGACAGGGCCTGGCACATAGAAGGCCTGTGATAAACAATTATTGTATCACCTACTGCTCTGGTTACTTTCTAAGCAGACAGAGACATGTCCACTTACTTTCCCACACACCAGCCCACCAGCTATTTGAAGACTCTCTCCTTCCTCATTCGTCCTCTCTTCTCTGGGCTGAACCTACCATCTTCCATTCTTTGACTTACCATCTCCCATTCTTTTCCTGTCCCTCCCCACCTCAAGACTCTCCTTGAGGAGGCCTCTGCTTTACTCTTCTCCACACATGGCCCAGCTCTAGAAACGCTGCCCCTGAGGTGGTCTGGCCCTGGAGAAGTACAGTGGGCCATCGCTTCTATAGATATTAATAGACACCAACCCTAATCCTCTTCCTTCACAATCAGTACTGAGCGCCTGGTAATGGATCGCGAAGGATTTCTTAACGGCAGTCTTCTAAGAATGGAGCTCCTAAAAGTAGGGAGGAGAGCAGTCCAAAAGATCGGGTGGCAGCAGATCCATCCTTTTAAATGTCTTGACTGAAATGAGGCCAGGCCTTGCCACCCATAGTCTGAGACAGCAGTAGTGCTGTTTATAAATATTTCGGGGCAGTAGTGTATCACAGATCTTGAGTCTTCATTATGAGTTGTAGGAAGTTTGAAATTCTTAAAACTAAAACTTGTGGGTACCTTGGAAAATCTAGATTTTTTTTTTTATACTGGCCATGCCAGGGGCAGATATATAAATACATAAATGTTTAGAGAGGGGCAGTTCTCAACCAGGTCAATTTTGTCCTCCCAAAGGACATTTGGCAATGTCTGAAGACATTTTTGGTTGTCACAGCTGGGGGAGGGAGGGTAGGTGCTACTGGCATCTTGTGGGTGGAGGCCAGGGATGCTGCTAAGTATCCTGCAATGCACAGGACAACACCGCACACACAAACGGAATGATCCAGCCCAAGGTATCAATAATGCCGAGGCTGAGAAACCTGATATAGAAGTAATAAAAAAGATTTAAATGTCTGAAGTACTCGTTGTTTTGAAGGTTTAAAATTTTAAATATTTTGACATTTATTTATATGTCAATATATAACTAGAAAACATAAAGAACTTTGTTCAGAGAATCATAGGGCTGAAAGTGCTCCTAAGAGGCTATCTCTTACGTTATCCCTGACTCCAAGCAAAAAAATTACCTAAATGAATTCAGACAGACAGATGGGTGCCTGAAGGCTTAAACTGATGACTGTCAATGAAAGCGAAAAGTGAGACTCACACAACGTGATCCCAGCATTCACACAAAAGAGGTTGTCTCATATTTTAAATTTCAGTCCCAGCTTCTTCAGATGTGTTTGTCTTTAGATGACCTCTGAGATGAAATGGTATTTCAATCTGGGCCAGTCCTTCCTTTTGAATCAAAGGTAGCGATTCTGGTGTGATGAAAATGTGCTTAGGGACTAGAGGGATCTCATTACACATGATTGAGATTAGGTATTTTGGTTCACGGGGCTGTTTATTTGCATCAATTTCCTAGTGACACCACAATCTGGTTTAAATGTGAGTCGTTGAGAGCTTTTGTAGCCCAATATGGCTACATTTGCTGAAGCAGGGAGATTAAAGCAACATATGTTAAGTTGTGATATAAGACAATCCACTTGAAAAGACTTTAATTATAGGGTTTATTTTGGGAAGGTAACTGTGCTTTTTGTGAGGTATATTTTGGGATCCACTAACCCAGCTTCTGGGCCAGTAATATCTTCCCAGAAAGGGCGTGGTGTGTGCTTGTGGACATAAATATTTTCTTACCAAAAGCTTTGGTATAATATTCTTTCGACTTTACTCCCGTTCATTTTTCTTTTTCTGATAATCTTTCCTTTTGCAAGAATGCTATGAAAATGCATTCTGGAAAGCCAGAGATGAGAAGGATAAAAGATCTCATTTCAGATGGCCAAGCCCAGAGATTTAGGGACTTGACATTATCGGTCTGTTCTTTTTAAGATGAATAGAATTTGGAGGAATGTACCAAAGCTGAGTAATAAGCAATCGAGTGAGACTATAAAAACACCATGTTGGCACTGAACACATGTTGGCGCTAAACACTTTTCATCTAACTGTCTATGGAAAAACCACACGTTTATAACCACTTGTTTCCCAGCACCCCCTTTCCAACCCGTGGGTAATTCTCCTGGGCCGTTTTAGTGCCCTTTCCCCATGGCTGATGACCCAGAGTGGGTGTCTGCTTTCACTTTTGTTCTTCAAACTTGTGCCTTTTCCCTGTTCTGCCTTTGGTGGCTGCCCTCTCTTCCCTGTTAATACCTGAGGCCTTTGGCCTTAAAGGAGGGGTCAGAACTTTCTGCCCAGCCAGCATTTCCTGGTCCTCATTTATCAGTGAATGATAAAGGAGAAATTAGATCAGCAAAATAAAATTAGCATCTCATGTACACAGTGGGTGTGGGGGGAGCAGAGATAAAGAGTAAGAACACAATTTTGTAACCCAGAAAACCAACCAGACCTAAGGGCAGGAGAAGTGCTTGTACCTAAATTCTGACTCGTGAAGGCAATAAAATGAGAGCAAGAATGCTCCGTTAGGGAGAGTTAAAGGCAAAGCCTGCTGACCGCAGAAATCTCTGGAGAGGTGCCCGTGTTCTCCCAGAGGCGGTCTGCGGCCCCCTGGCTTCCAGATCACCCAGAGAGCTTGCTTAAAAGTGCAGGTCCAGGGCCGGCCCAGTAGCGTAGTGGTTAAGTTCGCACGCTCTGCTTCAGCGGCCCGGGGTTCGCAGGTTTGGATCCCGGGCGCGGACCTATGTGCCGCTTGTCAAGCCATGCTGTGGCGGCATCCCATATAAAGTAGAGGAAGATGGGCGCAGATGTTAGCCCAAGAACAATCTTCCACAGCAAAAAAAAAAAAAAAAAAAGAGGAGGATTGGCAACAGATGTTAGCTCAGGGCTAATCTTCCTCACTATAGAAACAAAAATAAATAAATAAATAAAAGTGCAGGTCCACTCTAGATGGAATGGACAGAATCTGAATCCCTGTAGTAGGTGTGTGTCTTCATGCTTAACTCTCCAGGTGGCTCTTATGCACACTGACTTGTGCAAATTGCTGCTCCTTTCTCCATTCTCAGCTTTGTTCAAGGCTAAGGGTTCCATAGGAGGTTGTATGCAGCAGCCCTGCCCGGCCTCTAAGATTCCCTTCCAGGAGCATCACTGAAAAACATAAAGAACAGATTCTTTGAAAGTCAGACCTGTGCGTGCCACTCCTTAGCTCTGGTGTGCATAACCATATTCTGTTACCTTGTGCACTCAATCCTTGAAATAATTCCCATAATCGTTTTGTCCCTTGCTCACTAACAGAAGTGTCGTCATTCCAAGTTAGCTTTGGTGACATCCTAAACCAGATTCTTTGAAGATACTTTGAGGCTGCCATCCTGCTGGCCTGCTCCAAATAGCCCATGTATTTGCCATCAGTCTTCTCTAAAATTCACACTGTGGTGTGGTTTTATCTGCTGCAACACTTATAAACCAAAATTTCCCACTTCCGGAGGGGAAACAGTTTCAAAATAGGTAGCTGTCATGTATCATAGTACAAGACTAGAGCGCTAACACTGTGGGATCCAGGTGGTGGCACCCACCCCTCAGCCCTGCCTCTAATTGGCCTGCTGCCCGTGTGAATGCGTTTGTGATAGCATTTGTATAGCTAATTTAAGTTTATAAGGAGCTGCGGTGCATTTGCTCTTCCCAAACCACTCTTCTTAGGTGGTGGAGCAGGTATTATCCCCAGATAAAATCTGAGGCTCAGAGAATTTAGCCTATGCTAAGGCAGGGGCGTTTGGGAATGTGAGGGTGTTTGTTGTGCTCATCTCAGAGACCAGAGGCAGTGTTCGCATGTGGTGATGTGGGGAGTCGGGCAGGGATGGTAAATGTCCTGTGCTGTCTGGGATAGTCCTGTCCAGTGAAGGGTTGTCCCCGGCACAGCATCCACTGTGCTCTAAGAAACACTGCTCTGAGGTTGTACAGCTGATATGCAGTACAGCCAGGCTCGTGCTCACACTCTCTGAATCCAGGCCCGTTATGGCCCCCTCCACGGGATTAAAGACATCGTGGAATTAATTCCCGCTGCCTTGGGAGCTCTCAGGCATTAAAACTGAACTCAGAGTGGCTGTCCTGCAGGTTATGCCATTGCTGGACTGTGCTCCAGACCTCAGGCACAGCATGCTCTCTCAAACTTCAGTGGCCCAGCTGACCAGCACCCTGTCCCTTTCACTCCTCTATCAATACCCAGTGCAGATGGAGAGAGAGAGAGCCATCAAAGCCCAAGATGATGCCCACTCACAGCCTTTGATCCAGTCTTACTGGCTTAAAAACCATCCAGATAAGGAATTAGGTGTCAGTTTCAGGAGTTCTTGATACGATGTCTTAGGCATCATACCTACCTGCTGGACTTCTACAGCCTGCCGTCAAGAGTTTTGTTTAAAATTTGGTTTTGATGCAGCCAGCAAAGAAGCTGAGACAGTGGCTACATCAGCACACATGAAATTTATTAAAGTGATAAAAATAAAACTGTTTTGAATGAAAAGGCACACAGTGAAGCTGACCTGAATATAAGTGTTGAGAGAATTATGAAAAAGGAAGGTAGCGATATTATCTGATCTTTTTTTTCTTTTCTGTTTTTGTTGTTTTTCTTTTTCCTTCTCTTCCAGTTTCTTTCCCAACTTTTTATTTTGAAAAGTTTCAAACTTGCTGGTTTGGGAGAATAATAAAACAAACACCTGTATGTCCTTTACCTAGATTCACTGATTATTCTAAATTTCCCACATTTGCTTTCTTTATTCTCTTTTCCTAAAATATATATAACATATATATAGTATACATTACTTAAGTTTTTGCAGCACCATTTGAAAATTACAAACATCTTGACACTGTACCTCTAAATATTTCATCACCTATCTCCTACAAATAAGGACATTTTTCTCCATAGCCACAATAATATTATCATACCTAAGACATTTAAAAATAATTGCATAAAAACAGTATGGAGATTCCTCAAAAGATTAAAAATAGAAATACCTTATGATCCAGCTATCCCACTATTGGGTATCTATCCAACGAACCTGAAATCAACAATCCAAAGAGGCTTATGCACCCCTATGTTCATTGCAGCATTATTCACTATAGCCAAAAAGTGGAAGCAACACAAGTGTCCCTCGACTGAAGATTTGATACAGAAGATGTGGTATACACACACACACACACACACACACACACACACACACACACACACAATGGAATACTACTCAGCCATAAAAAAGACAAAATTGTCCCATTCACAACAACCTGGATGGACCTTGAGGGTATTACATTAAGTGAAATAAGCCAGAGAGAGAAAGACAAACACCACATGATTTCACTCATATGTGGAATATAAACTAACAAATGGACAGAGAGAACTGTTTGGTGGTTACCAGGGGCAAAGGGGATGGGGCTGGGCACAAGGGGTGAAGGGATGCATTCATATGGTGACTGACAAACAATAATGTACAGTTGAAACTTCACAATGTTATAAACTATTAAGACATCAATAAATAATAATAATATTTCCATAAAATTATCTAATATCCAGTCCATATTCAAACTTTCTCAGTTGTCCTGGATGCTTGTGGTATAGAATGTTGCACTCTGAACTTGTCTGTTTCTTCACTGTCTTATTTAACTTGCTTCTGTCTTCCTGAAAATTGTTAGTTCTAGAGGCTTGTTATTGGATATAGGTTAAACATCTTTTGGCAAGAATACTTCATAGGTGATGTTGCATTCCTGTTATTGCATCACATCAGGAGGCGGATGATGTCAGCTTGTCCCAGCATCCACAGTGCTCAGTGTGATCTCTTGGGTAAGGTGATAACCAGACCTCACCAACATCCACATACACCTCAAGTCAGTAAGGCACCTGTGGGCTGGTACGTGGGTCCTTTGTGAATGTCCTTTCCCCCACCTACCTTTCATCCAGTGCTTTGAGTACCAATGGATAATCTTTGCCTGGATCAGTTATTACGTTGGGGTAGTGTCTGATATTTTTTACCCTTTGTTTTCTTTCCTTCAGTTCTTTATAGTGCATGATCTTGGCCTTCATATTTTTACAGTGATGGTTTTTTAGACACTTCCTGATGGTCAGCTGGATTTTGCTGTGATAATAGATTATGCTAAACATTCTTCTTTCTTGCCTTTGGGATAAGAAGGAGTAACTAGCAGAACATTTACTACCCACCAGGTACCACACAGGCTCCTTGCCTAGAGAACTTCTTTCACTTTCTTACCACACAACAGCTCCGACTGGTGAAGTGACTTGCTCAAGTTCACCCAGCTCTTGTGGTGGAGCTGAGATCAAGCTAGATCTGTCAGACTTACAGCCAGGGTTTGTCCACTCATCCCTGTTCCCTCTGATCCCCAACCCTGGCTGTCTCTCCCACCCTAAAGTTTTTGCCTTAGACAAATGCCTGCCTGACTAGGGAGGTCCATAAACAAGGAAAGTCAGCTAGGAGGGGGCTGTGCAGCTGGAGAAACATAAGCCACCCACACCTAAAGCTGCAGGTGCTACTGGGTCTCAGACAGATGTGGGCCCAGCACTACTAGAAATCTCGATCTGTATAGTAACCGGCCCAACTTTTTAATGTTGACAACTAATTTATAGATTCTGACACTCGTCAGCTGAGTCAACAGTTTTCAGCACCCGCATTGCTGCTGGCTGAGGCCGCCTAGAGTTGGCCAAGGCTTTGTTTAGAAATGGAATTCAGTGTTTTTTGTTTTTAATATCCTCTTTTGTTTGTTTGTTTGTTGTTAATATCCTGTTTGTTTTTAATATCCTCTTTTAAACAGAAATTAATATTCTTGAGATGTGATACCATTTTGATTGGGGGGGGTGTTTGACTTTGGAAGAGGGGGAAAGTTGGGTTTAAGGAACCCAACTTTACATTATTTATTATAAATTATTAAAAATATACATTATTTATTATAAAACCTTGGGTTTCTTAATTAGTAGGTTAACAGCGCAAGAGTAGATAGTTCATCTGTAACTTTGAAAGAAAGCAAATACATTTCTCTCTGAATATCATCTGTAGGATTTTTCTTCTTCAAATTATTTTCTGAGTTCTTCAGAGGGGATGAAGTCTGTCTATTTTATCCATTTGCACTCCTTGTTGTTTGTGTATATTTAACTGTATCAACGAGTCACAGAAGAATCTGTAAGCTTGTTCCCATGAGAGGAACTGAGGCAGAACTGACATAGATAACTAGCAACACTTCTTAGGATGGGCCTCGGTTGTTGGCTGACAATAAAGACCTATTAGGTTAATTCTAATTGCTTTTAGCAGAATTATTCCTGAGTTTGGAGTGATAGGGAATCATGCAGATCTTACCTCTTATTCTCTGGTCTTACCTAATCATGCAGGAAGTTAGTCCTGCCCTCCCATTTTACAGATTAACAACCTGAGGCACAGAGGGGTCAAGTGGGGCCCAGGTCTGACCTAATTGGCTGGGTCTCTTGTGATTGCTGCTCACATTTCCTAAAGCCGAAGTTTTCAGTCAACAAGTAGTAATCATAGTGCTTTGCCCCAGAATATCACCTCATTGTCCACAACATTTATTCCCATCCTAACCTTCCACGAGCCAAGTTCCCACCTACTAGTCACATTTTTTATTCTTTTTCTAGTTTTATTGAGAAATAATTGACATACACACCATTCACATTGAACAAGTGAAGACATGAAGGTCTACATCAGTGCTGTCCAATAGAAAGAGAAGGCAAGGAGCATGTGTAATTTCAAATTTTCTAGTAGCCATGTTAAAAGAAAGTAAAAAGAAACAGGTGAAATTAATTTTAATAATATACTTTAACCTAATATATATCTAAAATATCATTTCACCATGCAATCAATATTAAAAATTATTGAAATTTTTTTTGCACTAAGTCTTTGAAATCTCAGTGTGTGTTTTAAACTTAACAGCACATCTCAGTTTTGACACTCCACATTTCAAATGCTCAGCGTGGCTAGGGGCTGCCAGTATTGGGCAGCATAGCAGTCAAGTCCAAGGTCAAATCCAGCTAGATTCTTTCATTGAAATCTCTTAGAGAAACTTAATCAGCTTCCTTGTCCTTCCCGGGATCTGAGGCCACATATTTCTATCCTCCTTGTGCCACTTTTTTCCAGCTAACTCTAATTACAGGGGGATGCTTGGTTTGGCCATAACCACTAGCTCAGCAATTTCTCCCAGTCCTGGCAGCTGGTGAGACCAACATACTCTGCCTTGTAAATGATAGTGTAAAGCGTACTTCCAAAATTTCTCCACAGCAGTTTCCATGATTTTCTTTCTCTTAGGAGTAACTCAACAGCATTTTGCAAAACCAGGGTGATTCTTTAATTCGTCCTTTCTTTAAGACCCATCCTAATCAATGGATTCTTAAAATACTAAGCAGGTAGACTCCCCAGGACCTCAGCAGACCAAATAGGCATTATACCTTCTTAGTCTGTTTTTACACCAAATATACCTCTGTTTTGATTCATGATGGTTCATTCTTTTTTTTTTTTAACTAATTAAATACTCCCCCAATATATTAGTCCCATTTTAAGCTTTATTCACAATGAAACTGAGAGCACTATTCACAATAAAACATTAGTAAAGGTCAAATTCCTTTTCCACCAAATGTCAAGTCTCTAGCCTCTTGACTGTCATGGACCTTTTTACTTGAAGTATTAGATTATAATACAATCCCAGGCAAAAACAATAACAGAAGAGTGGCTCCTGGAGTTTGTTGTGATGGACTTCACCCAGATAGAAACCCTGATTTCTAAGAATTAAAATTTGAATGGGGCAAAGATTGTCCCATATTCTTAATTAGAGGCCAGATCTCCACATCTTCCAACATTCTCAGTTAAGTAGAGGATAGAGAAGATAATACCTTTTGTTCTTATCCTGTGGCCTTCTCCAGTAATGGAAGGATGGCACCATAAAACCGGATAAATGAATTTCCCCTAATTCTCTTCAGTGCTGTATTCTTTAGATTTTGACTTGGTATCAATCTCTTATTAACAGAAACCCTGAAATCTGTCATTTAAAAAGCTTCAGGTGTAAGGTTGCGTTTGGAATCAGAACAATGTGGTGTAAGGGCTGTTTTCTTCTCTCACCCTCCCACTTCCCTACAGTAATGCTCATTTAGACCCCCAAATCATAATCCTTTTATTCACTCTGATTCGAAGGCACTTTTATTTCTTTGAGTGGATATTTCATGTTCATTTCAAAATGTCATTTAGTAGCTGTATTTCTGCTAAATAACCAGAAATTATAGTTGACTCCAGCCAAGTGGCTGAGTACCTAGGTTTTGATTCCAAGTGTGGTGCTGAGTAGAAATGTTTTGATTTCATCTTCAATATTAATAGTTGACTGAGAGTGATGGATGGGGCTGGCGATGAGGAAAGGAAAGGAAATATAGACTACAATGGCAGAGATTTTTCACCAGGGGTCTTTATCAGAATCACCTGAGGAGATGTTAAAAATCCTGGCACCCAGGCCCCACTGTCAGAGGCCCTGAGGACAGGGCCCAGGCAAGTGTGTAAGACCACCTACTCTTACTCAATTGTGTCCATTTGTCAAAACTTAGGGAGAACTTTACTATACGTAAATTATACCTCAATAAACTTATTATCCTGAAATACATTTGTATGCACACATTGAGATTTTTGACACCCACCATGGAGAATATTTTGACTATCAAACACTATGGAGTCCAAAGATAAAGCTCACAGTTGAAACGATCATTCATTCACTCAATAAACATTTTAGGAGCAGTGCTAGGCATTGTTCTTGCCTTGGGAAACAGAGGTACATTGAGACACAGTACATGCCCCTCAGGGTTTTGTTTTATGAGTTGAGACCAATATTCAATAATTACAATGCAGTGTGAAAAGTGTAACATGAGTGTATCTGTAGAGCAAAAAGGGAGAAAGAGACCCTCAACAAACACATACACACGTGTGCACACACACACATTCCCGTTTCTACCCGACTGCCTTCTTGAAGGTGGAAGGGGGTAGGCAGTGTTGGGAAGATTTCACAGAGAAGCCACAGAAACATGAGTCTTGAGGCATGAGTAGGCAAGGAAGTGAAAAATATTCTGCCTGTTTTTCAAAGGAATCGCTCTCAAAATTTGTTTCTAAAGTAAAACAGGCTTTTATGACATCATTTATTTTTTAAGGTGATTTCAACAACCCTTGATGTGATTCATTTTGTTTATCCTGATCTGTCTAATCCCAGCATGAGTCACAGTGCCAACACACAGTAGGTATACAGCACAGTAGGGGTGCTGAATTGAGTTGATGCTTTCAGTAGTTCTGTCTTTTCCCTGACAAACTGTTAGACACAATTGTGTCTTAAAATAATAGTAGAATATAATTTTCAAAATAGCGCACAAGTTTCTTCTGTAAGTATTGCTTCCAAAAGACTACAAATCTTTGCCCTTGAGGGAGAGCACATTTAAGAAGATGAAAATGGTTCCTGCCGGTATGTGTCATGCTATGATTTGATTTTTGTATTTTAGGAGCATTAACTTTTTTTTCTAACCCAATTTTTACTCTTCCTCATTCTTAAATCTATCTGAGGTTTTAGAAGAACAACATTCCTTATTGAACTGTCATTCGAGTAGACACAGAAAACAGCATTATGTTATGCTGGAGGCTCTTTCAGGATTTGGGGGCAGAGTATTTCAGAGTAGCTGTTGACACTGCATTGAAAAAAAAAATAGTCAGTGCTGGGGTGCATACTCACCCAGGGCGACTGCTCTCCCCACACATTTTTGCAGCTTATAGGCAAATCACCATCATTGATTCCTTTGATGCTGCAGAACATAACAGGAAAATTTGTAACTTGACCCTCTGACTATGTTGTAACATGGAAGGACAGTAAGAACCAGCTCACATACTACTTTGTTTGGAAGGAAAAAGTGATATTTCTAGAGGTGCCCTGTGCATTGGAAATCTTTGCCGTTAGTCTGCCTGCTTCCCAAGCCTAAAAGCAATGTGCATTCCAGGCTCTGTTCCATTAAATAGCCATTCTTGTTGGAGGGAAAGTAGATGATGTCATGGGAGCTGGGCTTGGGGTTTTAAATGGCACAATGGACAGGGCATTCGCTTGGGTGCTGGGTGTATGATTGAATCTGAGCTCCACTGCAGACCAGCTGTGGGGTCCTGGGCAAGTCACTTCACCTCTGTGAACCTCACCTCTCCAATTTCCAAAATAGCAGTTGTTTTGAGGATTAAAGGAGATAAGAAATGTGGTGCTAACATGATGCCTGGCACTAATAAATGCTTGCTCTGTGTCAGGTCTCTTTACTCTGCCTTTGTTAGTGTATACATCAATCTTGTCATTCTCTTGTTAAAAAACTTTTCAAGGCTCTTGTTACCCCCCCAAGAAAGGCCTAAACATTTTAACCTGGCATTCAAGGCCTTTTATGATCTGTCTGTCCGACCCACCTCTCTACCACATCTCAGTCTTCCACTTCATGTTCATCCCATAGCAAAACCACACCATCCACCATCTCTGTGCCCTCAGCAGATGTCAGGCACTCACTTTGCTCCACCTGGGATGCCTTCTTCCCATCTCCTCGAGTCTGAATCCAGTCTGCTGCAAGGCTCGTCTTAAATGCTCTCAGACTGAAAACTTCACCTCTTTGTCCAACACGGTGTCTTTCCCATCATAGATGCTCAGAGGCCTCTTCTGGTGAGGCCTCTCTTCACTTCTGCAAGGAGGTCTGCAGACAGCCACCTTCTCACTGTGTCCTCCCATGGCCTTTTCTCTGTGCACCCACATCCCTGATATCTCTTCCTTTTATAAGGACACCAGTCCTATTAGATTAGGGCCCCACCCTTATGACTTCATTTAACTTTAATTACCTCCTTAAAAGCCCTATATCCAAATACATTGGAGGTTAGGGCTTCAACATACGAGTTTGGGGGGGATATAGTTCAATCAGTAACACGTGGGTATAAAAATTCTGCCAGATCCTCTGAGGGAGTGTGTATGTTTGTGCTCGTGTGTGCACACGCCCCCTGTGTGCGGGTCCTCTCTGTTGTGAGCTTTCTTCTTCCTTTCTGCCCTCGAGCAGAAAGCCCACAGAGCAGCAGATTGCTGCGTTCCTCTCCTGCAGTAGCCCAGCTTGGCCGCCCCATGGAGCTGCCCCACGTGATCCCACCTCTCAAAGACTCTGCTTCCCCCCCACCCCGACTAAGAAGGCTCCCAAAGACACACTGTCTCCCCCAGCAGTTCCATCACAGCCCCCTCCATGCCTCCAGCTGCCAGCGAAGGGGAACAGGAGAGAATGAACCACAGCAGGGAAGGGAAGGCATTAGGGGACTAGAACAGGAGGGTGACACTTTTGTTTTAAAAGAAAGAAATGAAGGCTTTCCTTTTACTTCTCTGTTAAACATTGTCCACAGGTGTTTTTTTCCTCCAAATTTCTCCAGGTCCCCAATTCTGAAAGCCACTAAGGCACCCCTTAGCTCTCCAAGTTTGGACAGTTGATAAGTGATGTGGGAGAATGCAGTCTAATTGGGTCCTTCGTTAACCCGCCCCTGACTTACAGAGGGAGGCTGTTCGGTTACAAATAGTTTTTCTGCTAAACCAGAGGCTCCTCACACCGTCATCTGCCTGCAAATTAGCTGGAGGCACAAGCTTTGCATTATGTAAAGTATTTATTCTCACAATTAATATGCTGTAAAAGTGTGGTTTCACACTTTTCTGCCAGTATAAAGGTTCTCACCCAGTGGTGAACTGAGTCACCTGGGGGAGCATTCACAAAGTACCCAGGGCCCTGACCTTCCTCCCTGCTCCCCCACCCCGTGAGAGTGAGAGGTTCCAGGGCCTCCCTAACCCTACACTGTTAACCCCCGTGTCACCACTTCTTGTCTTATTATTTCCTCAGAGGTTGCTTATTACATTTTTCAAATATAGGATTCCCTTTTTTTTTCTGAACAGAATCCAGTGACCAATTTGGTTTTTTTAAAGCATTTTATTGTTTTATTATGGAAAATTTCAAATTAATAGAAAGTAGACAGTGTAGCATAATGGACCCCCTATATCCTTCACCCAGCTCCAATGATTATCAACATTCTACCATTCTCATTTCCTCTGGACCTAAATTATCGTTATTATTTTTTGACCAATTCAATTGTGTTTCATAGATAAGAGAGAAAGTATAGTCTGTGAACTAAAAATTGGTTACATGTCCTTACAGGTGCTTCCCCTACCTTATTGCATTTAATCCTCACAGCACCCCTAGACGTGGTTACCCACATTTTATAACTGGAAACTGAAGCTCTAAGAAATTACACACCAGCCCAAAGTGTGGATAGATGGATAGCTATGTGATAAAGCAAATATGGTGTAATGTCAATGTTAGAAGCTAGGTGGTAAGTATATGGATGGTCAATGTAAAATTATTAAAACTTTATGTTTGAAGTTTTCCACAATAAAATGTTGAGGGGGAAATTCCAGCAGAAGCAAACTTTGTCTTGACCATCAAGCAGTGGACAAAACACACAAGCTATTTTCAGATACCTGTCCTGTTGATATCTGCATCGAAGAGACAGATTTGAGACTTGGTCAGATTTTAATCTGAAAAACAACAAGCCAGGGATAGAAATTACCTGGAGATGTGCCTAATCAACATTCACTGGTGACATCAAAACCAGATGCAGAAGCCTCTCCCGGGGTGCTCCCTCAGCTGTGGGCCGACAGCTCAAGAGGCCCCCTCATTGTTGGTGCTCATGAAAGTCCAGAGCCAGATGTAAAGACGGACGATTCTCTGTTCCAGTTCTGGCCACTTAGGTGAGATTCCGTCATTTACCCAAAGGAACGTTTTGTATGCATACAACCTACCTGTTGAAGCTGTTCCTTCGCATGGAAAGGACATAATCAATTTTTTTACACTACATTAGAACAGAACCACCCACGCTGTACAATGTGTAATGCCGGCCCTGCTTTGCTGGGGAGCTGGCCTGGCCAGGAACTGCTGAACAGTCTCTGCTCTGGTGGGAGTGATGGTTGGAGGCAAAGATACCCTGTTCAGGGGATTCTTGACGGTATTTTGTTGCTGAAGGTACAAGGAGACCCTGGGTGGGCAGCCAGCAGGCCCCGCTCCTACTCCCACAGAGAGCCCTGTGCATCCCAGCAGCCCAAGCTTGGCTGCCTTTGGCATTACCCAGACCGCCCTTCAGTGCTTGAGGCCAAGTGCTCCTGGCCCAGGGGAAGCTCTGCCCTTCTAGCTTTAGCCTTCTGTGGAGGAGGGAGCTGCTTAGAGACACAAAAGCCACCTCTCCAGAATCTTCCAGGGTCCCCACGCATTGCAAAACTATGGTCATACCAGGAAACCAAGAAGTTTCTAACAACCTTTCCCACTGATGTCCAGAATTCTGATTGAATCTTGGGCCCCAGGTAACTCACTGATGTTCATACCATTATACTGTTCTCCTTTCACTATAGTCTGAGCAGAATTTAAAGCGCTCAAGAGGTACCTGTCTCATGAGTTAACTACTCCATCAGCCTCCTTCATCCTGAAGTGTCTAGGCAGTACAGGCTAGAAGGAAGAGCAGGCTTTATAATCAGACCTGCTCATGAATCCCAACTTCCACCACTACTGGCTGTGAGACTTGGGGAAAGTTGCCTCACTTCTTTGAGCCTGCTGATAGGATTATGGTAAGGTTTGAACTCAGATGAAGTATATGAAGTCACCTAGCATAGTCTCGGGCCCAGCAAGTGCCACTAAGCCCTGGCTTCCCTTTTCTCCTGTGTGTATGGTATGTGTAGGTATGAGATGAGGGCTCACATCCCTGCTGCTACCTGGTGGTGTGAACACATCCTGTCGTTTTATATCTGTGCACTGCATTTCGTCATCTAAAAATGGACTGCTTGTTCTCCAAGATGCTGTGACTTTTTTTTTTATTATACTATCTAATTGCTCCTTAGGATACTCCCTCAGACTGCAGGGCCACAGGAAGGTTCTGAGCATGAGGCAGCCCAGAAAGGGTGAGAGTTGGGGGCAGAGGAGACTGTGGGATTGGGGAGATGAAGGTAGGGAGGGCAGGGGAGAAATGATCAAAATGAGACCAGAATCAAAAGGTTGGCATTTCTAAAAACTCAGATTGCCTCTTGGGGGTTTTGCCAAGGGCGGGCCCCAGGAGAGGTTTAGTTACACCACACTAGGGAGTGTGGGTGCCTGCGCTTCTGGTCACTTCCCCACAGGAAACCTAACTGCAGCCTAGGCCCCACGCGACTCTTCCTGGGGGAGGTTCACAGGCTGCTTCGGATGAGTAGACCCCTGCAGCATTCCTGCCCACGCACACCACGGCTGCCTTCCTCCCGAGAATGATTTCCGTTATTACTTCATGTGGTCTCGCAACCAGGAGAGATTGTTGGCTCAGTTTTGCATAACAAACATTGACTCTGTTGTTGGATTTGCAGTTTAGCCTTGCTCGTGGACCTTCCGTCGTTATCGTTGTTTCCTGCCTGCTGCAGGCATCCAGGCACTTGGGTTGCATTTTCTCTCTTCTCTGCGACTGCAAAGAGCCCAGTAGTTGGGATTCCTTAAAGGCAAGCAGATGGAAGCAAGCAGGAGCGTGGAGGCAAGCAGAGGATTTCTTCCTCCACGCAGTGCAGGTTTGCTCTCTTTGGGTGTGTGGCTGTTCTTGCTCATTTTTATTTTCCATTTGGGCTTTGTCGGGCTGTCAGCTTTTTTTTCCAGGCTGTATTTTGCTGCTGGTTGCAGGAGCGTGCAAAATGGGGTGACTTGGTTGCTTATTGTTCAGAATCAAACTTTCCACCCCAAGGTATGCATAATGCATATCATGATGAGGATGGTGAGGATGACGCTTCATATTTGTAGAATATTCTGCAACTTAAAGAGTGCTTTCACATACTTCACTATCTCGTTTGGTCTGGACAGAGGCTCAGAAAAAAGAAAGGCTCTACTCACTCTGCTGGAGTTGGAGTTCCACCATCTCTGTAGGCAAACCACAAAGGGAGAGTAGTAACATGAAAACTGTAGCTTTCCACTTTATTCCTTTTCTCTTTCTACTTTCAGTCAGTCAGTTAAATATTTTTCAAACATTTATGAGCACACTGCTAGATTCTCTGATGGCATTTAAGTAATTGTAGCAGACAGCGAGCTTCCAGTCTAGTTGGGGAAACAAGACCTTCATCTGTGAGTTTAAGTTACTGTTCCCAGCATGTACAAGGTGCTCAGTACCTAGGTGTTGGATGAGTGGGTGAATGAATGGATGGATAGCATAACCCGGCAAAGTCCTGAAAAGCAAGGAGAAGAGCTAGGGAGGAGCCAAAAGGTGCATAGTTCTCGATGGGAACAGGCACAGAGGGTGCAGCACCCCAGGAGCGGCTGGGTTCCTGGAGCAAGAAGGCAAGAGGATCAGGTACCCTCGTGGATTACCTGCATTAGTGATTTGCCATCCGTCAGCTGAATGATAGGAAACCATATAGATATAGATATAGATATAGATATAGATATAGATATAGATATAGATATAGATATAGGTATAGGTATAGATATAGATATAGGCTGAGAAGAGCAAGCAAGGAAAATGGAATTCTCTGCTCTTAAGGATGGGACAGGCAGAAAGAGAGACGGAAGGAGGCAGGAAGATAGATAGACTGAAAGGGAGCGATTGCTCTTAAAATTGCTGTTGGGAAAGGTGCCAGCAAAGTCATCCCACTGTGAAAGTCTGTTGGACTTGAGAACCGACTGTATTGCAGCCCTGTACTAGGAGCTGGGAGAAGGCAATTGGGGGAATTAAAGAGATACAGGTCTTGGCCCCAACCCTTTAGAGACCCTGCCATGCCCGGGAAACAGTGAAATGATGTGAATGCCCCACCCCTCCATGATCAAGTGCAGGGATAAGCCAAGGAATTGAGAGATGGGGAGACCAATGTGGGCCTGAGGAACTGAGAGGAAGGCTTCTTGAGGGGTAAGACTGGCGTGGGGCCTGGCACACGGATGCGATGGGGGAACTGCATGGGCGGTTGTGTGGAGATACGTACCATCCTGGGTGGAGATCGTGCTGGGGCAGTGGGAGATTGGTGAAAGAAGCACAGGGGCACTGGTGTGGAAGACTTGGAAGCCAGGCTATAGATCTGGAGAGTGTTGCTGAGCAGGGAAGCAACATTTTGAAGGTGGTAAATAGAATTTTTATTCACTCCCAGAATTCTCTTTATGTCCTGCTACCCCAGATGCTGGGCTAGGGGCTCAGCACTGCCCCTGCCTGATGGTACGAGAATAAGCTAGGGGAAGAAAATGCCTCCTTGGGTTGGGCACTTTTCAGTGTCTCCTGGGGGCACTGATATACTCCAGGCCTAACACTACCACTCCAGTGGTGGAACAGGAAAAAGAATATCCTCCAGTATGACTGCCAATAGGACACTGGTTTTTATTGGTTGTTTTGGCTGCCATGAAATTGTATGTAGTTTGTGAGTGTTGTGGAGGGCTCCAGAAGTTTGTGCTATATGAACTGTAGGTAGTTTCATTAAGATGAATTTTTAAAAGTAATATCCCCGTTAATACACACCCCCCCGGTGTCGAGTACTTAGAAAATACAGAAAAGCACAAAGGACAAAACGAAAGTCACTTATTATTCTATTACTCAGAGATAAATACACACATTGTTAGTATTTTGTTCAATGTCCTTTCCCAGTGTGAATTTGGAATTTTTAAAATGATTTCAAATTGCACTTAATGTTTTTCTAATTGTTTTAACTTGGCAATATACCATGAATATTTTTCTGTGTCAATAAATTTATTTCACAATATGATTTTAGGGCTGTATCCTCTTCCACTATAGGAATATACCATAGTTTATTTAATCAATCAAATGAGAAACCAGTCTCCTATTTTTGCTTGTTTGGGTTGTTTCCAGTAAATTAGGTTTTAAACGTATTTTTAAAAACAACATCATAATGTAGTATTTTCAGATAACCTTGTTTTCATTGAGTGAATTGCCCAGTCAGATCCAAGTGAATATAGAAAATTCTCCACGAAGTTTTATCTCATTTTTATTGTCACTTCATCCAAAATGATAATTAATCAACCCTTGAGTAGAAAGGAATTGTATGTGTCATAGTATGCTTCCCTAAGAATGTTAGGGCAACATGATCAGACCAAGTCCCATGCTGATGGATATACCCAAATATAGAATAAGAGTTTAGGGGGTCTCAATTCGATCAGGTAGTTCTTAGAATTTAAATGTCATCCTGGGCTTGATTGTAGTGAAATTTCAACAAAAAATTGTTTAATTATCTTCATGTAGATGACGAATTTTCTTAACCCTTTCTCTACCTGCCTCGTGACCAGTGTCTCCCTTCAACACACCTGTCTCCTTCCCAGTGTGGGACGCCATTTGGAGGGCTGCCTCCTGCTGACTTTATTATAAGCTGTGTAGAAGAGAAAGTGTGAACCTAATTTTTCCTTTGAAGCAGAGTTAATTTGCAGAGGCTGGAACTTCCCCTTTGTGTTTCTTTTCCAGTAATACGTGTGATTCACCATAGTTCAAGGTAACCCCATCTACATGTCTCATTTTTTTCAAGTGAAATTTTCCTATGGGAACCATAGAATAGAGAGGAATCCTGTAAGTCTTCCATGAAATTATGTTTCTGCCTCTCAGAGTTTCATAATATAATTAGGTTACTTGTTTTTCTCAGTTATTTTTGATCAACCTATGCTTTTCTGAATGAGCTGCATGTGGAAGAGCAGTTGATGAAGGTCAAGGAAAATAAGCATAGTGTTCTATTTTCTTAAAAATTGCTTTGTCTAACAGTTGCTGATACATAGCAACAGTTTTTTGTATTGAACTAATACTTGGCGATTTGCTAAAGCCTTTTGTCAATCCTGATAATTTATCTGTATTTCTCTTAGGTTTTCTATGTAACCAATCATATCCATAAATAATTATAAATTTTAGTTCTTCTTTTTCAATCTTTTATCTCTTATTTATTTTTCTTGTCTTACCACTGTAGCTAGGACATGCAGTGCAGGGTTAAAAGAAGTAGGGAGAGCACACATCCTTTGCTTATTCCTGATTTTAAAGAGAAGACTGCTAACATTTCACCATTGAGTATGACGCTTACTATTAGGATTTGGTTAATACTTTTTATTTGCTTAAGAAAGTTCCCTTCTGATGCTAGTTTGCCAAAAGTTTCTATTTTTTTTTAAATCACAAGTAAGTGTTGAATTTTAGTCAGTGTTTTTTCTGTGTCTGTTGATTAAAGATTATAGGGATTTTCTCTTTTAATCTGATAATGGGAAATTACTGTCAGCAATTTTCTAAAGTTAAACCTTCCTTGCATTGTTGGTAAAAGTCCAACTTAGGCATGATATATTTTATGCACTGTTGGATTCAGTTTGCTAATTTTTTTTAGGATTTTTATGCTTGTATCTCTATCTGAAATTGGCTATAATTTTTCTTTTTTCCTACTGCCCTTGTCTGATTTTGATACTAAGGTTATACTAGTGCTTTTCTCTTTTCTGTCTCTGAAACTTGCCTCTTTTTTCTCTAAAAACCTAGTGTTTATTGGTTTTGGTTTTTTGGTGAAGGAACAAGTAGATTTTTAACTGATGAACCAGTTTCTTTAATGGTTATGAGACATTTCATTTCATTGAAATTTTCAAATCTAATGACATACAATTAATTGTTCATAGTATGCTCTTATTTTTTTAATCTCTGCTGAATCTATTGTTATGTTCTCTCTTTCATTCCTAATATTATTATGAGTACCCTCTCTGTTTTTCTTGATCAATTTCAGTGATTTGTCTGTTTTATTAATCTTTTCAAATAAACAGCTTTTCCTTTGTTAATCTTCTCTAATGTATTTTTGTTTGCTGATTTTATTAATTTATACCCTTTATTATTCCTTTATTCCATTTTCTTTGGATTTACTCTTGTTCACTTTCTTACTTCTTGAGTTGGATACTCACTCACTAATATTCAATCTTTTTTTCCTTTCTAGAATAAGATTTAAGTATTTTCCTCTAAGTACAACTTTAGTGGAATCAGACAAGTTTTAGTATAGAATCTTTTCATCATCACAGTTCTAAGAATGTTATAAACACCATAATTTCTTCTTCTTTGATTCGTGAGTTATTAGCAGTGTTATTTTAAATTCGCAAACAGTGACAGTTTTTTAGTAATCATTTTGTTTTGGCATCTAACTTTAAAAATCTATTGTCAGAGAATGTTGTTTGTATGGTACCAGTCCTACAAACTTTATGGAGAGTTAGTTCATGGCCTAGTATGTAATCAAGTTTTTAAAACATCCATGAATTTTTTTTTAAACAAATGTGTGTTCTCTGATGGGAGCTGGGGAGATAGAGTTCTAATATATCCATTAGATTAAACCTCTTAATTGTGTTGTTCATATCTTTTATGTATTTATTAATCCATCAATCACTAAGAGAGGTGTTATTAAAATCTCCATGTTTGTCACTTTGTCCTTATTATTTTGATGATTTGCTTTATACATGGTTATATCCATTTCCCAGGAAGAATATTGAAGAACTTTTCACTAGCATTGTCCTCTTTATCTCAGAACGGTTATTCCATCCTTCAACTTCTAAGCAACTATGAATTTAGCTTCTCAGAAGCCCTGATCTCAAGGCATTCATCTTCAGATTACCTTCTTAGCTTCAATGCTATGGGCTATTTCAGAAAAAAAAAAAAGTATCATAAAATCATAGAGCTACTGTGCTTGAAGGAGCCTTAAAGTTCATCTAGTCCAACCAGTATCTGATTATCTAGTCTACCAGAACGTCTCCAGTGTCAAGATATTCTCTACCATCTTTAGGAAGTTCTCATTATTAAAACAAGTCGTAAGAAAATATTCTTCCATATAACAACCCATCAGTTTTTTTAAAGACTGCTTAAAATGTCTTCTCTAAGCAAAACAGTTTTTAGTTTTTGTATTAGTTTTCCCAACATAATTCCAGGTCCTCTCAATATCTTAATTACTGTTTTCTGAACAAGTTCTAGATTCTATAAAGTCATGGCTTGAAAGACTTTCAAATTACACACACACACGCATACACATATTGGTATGCGTGTGTGTGTATGTATGTATATATACGTTTTAAGGAATACTCTTTGGGATAATTACTAAGGAAGCCACTCGAGAAAATATCCTATATTGAGGCTAAAACTCGCTGACCCCGTAGTATAATGATTTCTCTCTCTCAAGAGAGACAATTGAGAATGAGAGACCAGGACTCTTGCCTGTTGCTCTTAAGCATGTGCACCAAGATCCATGTGGTTCCTTACCTGAGGATCAGTGTACACTGCCCAAGGAAGGAGTACAATGCATAGCAAAAAACTTCCTGTTAGAAAAAAAAAATCCAATTTGTTTAGAAATTATCCTGGCTTGCTTTTTATATTTCTAGTAGAGACCAGGGACAAACTTGCCCTTCGTTTGCTGACATAAAGTAAGTATAATGTTTGGAAGTTCCAGAGTCCACAATTTATACACCAAGGGAAGGTAGTAAGAGGTGTCAGAAGATCTCCTCCCCCATGGGAACAGTTCCCTATTGTGCTTGCGGGGAGTTGGCTGTAAGTCAGGGGCACTCCACCCCCTCACCCTCATGATCCTCTCCACCCGTCAGGAAAGCAAACCCAGAACTTGGGGCCCAGAACTGTTTAGACAGTTGAAGAGTCTCACCTTCAGATAGACAATGCAATATCTTAATGTTGCTTAGCGTTGTATTTAATAAGGGATAGAGGACAATATTGCCCTTTTAACTGGTCTCTGTCTCTTGGTGCCTAAAATTTCATTATCATTGCAATTTAAAGACTCAAAGTTCAGACTTGCTAAGAATAAATGCAACCTCTGGTTTGGCAGCTCCTTAATTGTGATCTGTTACCTCCTTAGCTCAGCCTAACTAAGGGGAGACCTTCTATGATAACCAGTAAAACCTTTCCGCTTGGTTAAGCCAAGCTAGATTTGTTAAGCAGCTTTACCCAACACATTTAAATCAAAAGCACCCATATTTCTAAGTGTTTCTGGAGCCTCAACTTAAGTGAGACCTGATGTAAATACGGCATTAGGTCACTCTGGCTTTTAAGCAGCCATGTCAGACAACTGGCTCAAATTGAAGTTACTTTCAGCCAATACCCGCCCCCCCAAATCTTTTTCACACATGCTGCTGCCAAACCACATGTCCCCCATCCTGTACTTATACAACATTTTTTTGTTCATGCCCTCACATTTTCCTTCACTAATTTTATCATCTCAGTTCTGGCCTATTACCCTAGCCTGTCAAGATATTTTCGTGTCTTGAGATCGTCACCTACAAAATTTCCTATCCCTCCAAAAGTTTGTTTCATCTAAACATTTTATCAAGCAAATTTTCCATATCTTCATCTAAGATGTTGGCAAAGTTGCTGAAGAGCTCAGAGCCTTGTGTTATGCCCCTAGAGGCCACCTTCTAGGTAGATATGAACTCGTTGATCAGCCCCATTTAAACATTATCATTTACTTCATTGCCCTGGTATCCAACCCACATTTTCCTGTCTTATTCCCAAAGGATTATGAGAGGCCTTTTTGGATGATGCATTGCTGAAGTCCAAAAAGAACCACATTTCTCTGGTCCCTCTCAAAGTAGAAAGTGGGGTAACTATCCCTCCTATAAAAGCATCCTATATGAGGGATCAGAACAAATACTGAAACACTTTAGTAGGATTACCCAGATTTGGCTTTTTTTCATCGAGCACTCCTTGACACTTTTTTCCATAAGACCAATTTTTTCATAAGACCAATTAATGGTGAGATTTCAAATATGGAAATGGGACTGAATTTCACCCAAAGATATTTTTACCCCTGTTCTGTGGTCATTCACTTTAACAATTTCCCTCACTTGTGCTAAACTATCAAATACTAGAATATGTCAACTAGAATGTTAGAGATAAACTAAGTCCCCCAGTCCCATTCCACCAGTCAACAGGCCTGTCTATCCCTCCATCCCACCCTCACCACCACCTCCCTAAGTCAAGATTCATTAATTAACACTGACTTAGGATGCTAAAACTGCTTCCTAGCTGTGTCTCTCTTCCAGGTGCTCCCTTGGCTGAGCCATCCTGTGCAGAGCTACCAAACCAAGTCACTCTTGCTCAGAACTCTTTAGGGCCTCCCTTCCACACTCCACATTAACTACAGTCCTCCTCCCTGGGCTGGCCATCTGCTCAGAGCAGCCACCTCGCCATTCCTCAAACCCTACACAACGTAGTTGATTCATCCCTCTTCCCTAAATGTCTCCCGTGCCTGCCTGACTCCCTGACACCTGTCTTTACTCTGAATGTTCCTGAGGCCAGGAATGTCCCAGTCCATTTCTAGATTTAGAAATCTTGCTCCTCTCTTAAGTGATAAACTAAATGCTCTCCTCAATGAAGCCTTGACTGATACTTCCATTGAAAGTATTTCTTCCTCCACTAAGCTCCTGTTAGCACTGTGTAACTTCCAAGTGACGGTTGTCTTGGGTAGAATTGTTTGTGTACTTGTTTTGTCAATAGCTGCCCCAGTACTGGGACAATAGCTTATTCACCTTTGTAGCTCACCAAGGACCAGGCACCAAGTAGATAGTCAGAACATATTTGTTGGATAGATGGGTAGGTGGATGGATGGCTTTGGGACTCAAGAGAGAATAAATAACTTGCCAAGATCACAAAGTTCTGACTAATAGAATTAATAATAGAGTCAGTTCCCAAATTCATTAATAAAGTGTTTGTCCAACACGGCACCACATTCTATTCCATGGTTTTGCTTTGATCTTTTTGTGGATGTATTAGTAATAAACATCCAGTTTTAAGAATTAGACCAAAAAGCTCATTTTGATTGTTTGCTACACTATAAATGTATACCTCTTAGTTTGGCATGCTTAGGAATATATATTTGGGGAAAAGGCATAGTGGGCTTTTCCTATCACATTCTTCAAGCTTCAGAAACAATTTGAAAGAAGGAAACACTGCCACTTCAGAACATTTGTCCCACACTAGTTAAAATGTCTGTGAATACATTGGAAACATTGGTCTTTTCAGCTCTAAAAATCAGAATTCTCTTAATGGAAGAGTGCACTTGAGTGGTACTGTGTCAGCAGTCTTTTTGTTTGTTTTTTGATCTTATTTGTTTTGAGTAAGGGGTGGACTAGGCATCTGATGTTAAAAATTGAGATTAAGCCCCAGAATAGAATGGTCCCCCCACCTAGAGAGAGTGGTTCTGGCTTTCTCAGGCTATAGCCTAACAAAGGCATGATGTTGTCAACCTGAGGTAGGGCTGATTAGCCTCATTTGAATCTGAAAGGGAGCCCACATCCTTCCTGTTGCCATGCAAAGATGCTGAGAAGAATTCACAGAGAAAACAGTTGGACTAATATGTGTTATGTTTCCAGACGTCCTGTCCCCAGTGCCCCAAAACAGTACAATAATTGGGAATGAAGTTGAACAAGAAAAGAACAAAGAAATAAGAGTACAAAATGCTGAGGAAAAGCCAGCCAGAAGCTATTCTTTTTAATCTGCTTCTCTTAGTGTTTTTTCAAATGTGATTCTGTAGATAGTGGCAAAGGGAAAGAAATGCAGGGTCATTTTTTTCCATTTTCAAGTAAAATTGTTATCTTGCACAATAGACCCATCGAGACTTGGTCTCATTCATGGGTTGATCAACTCCCACTCCACCAGTTTCAAAAGTAAAGGTGGCCAATCTATCCTTCTGTTGTTTTGTGATGTTGGAGCCTCTTTTTTGCTTTTTAAAATAAGTTCCCCCAAAGTATGGAATGGCTGGAGCACAAGCCATTTGCTTTGGCAATTTAGTCAAAATTTCCAACTTACCTTTAATGTTAGTTAAAAAATGACATGAATTTTATTGGCATGATATGGATGGACTGACCAAAAAAAAGGAAGGAAGGAAGAAAAGAATGGAAAAGAGGGAAGAAGAGATAGAGACGAGGAAGATAAGGGAAGAGCCTGCATGTCTAACATTTCTTTTCTCACCAATCATTTCTTGGGTTACCTCGAGTACAGGCAAGGCTGATCAGTATTAGTGATATTATGATCATTGTTACAGAAAGTCACAGTGGAAGGAATCTGGGGCCATGTAAATAAAGGCAGGCACTGCTTCAAAATGGACCAGTATCTTAGTAGCTGTCGAACACACTGTCACTACACGGTCAGAAGTTAAAGACGTCCAATTTAAATTAGATATAACAGGGAAATTCTACAGAAAAGGGTGATGTAAGTTATGGGTTTTTTTTTCCAGTGGAGGTCATGCAATATTTCTGGAAGTCTTCATAATAAGCAAGATTTCCATCTCTACAGTGTAGCATTTATCCCTACACTTTCTTCTTAATTCCAAATTTGTTTCCACACATAGATTTTGAACGTATATTTTATTTAAAACATTTATGGGGTCATTAATGCTATTTATCTTGTACTCTGCTGAAATTTTACCCTATTAGTTATAATTGAGTTAACTAAATTGAAATTTTTTTACCTTTTAAGGAAAAACTCTGGGATCATGTAAAAAGTGTATAATTTGCCTGGGAGATGCAGAATAACTTCCAGCAGATAATTAGATGCTTTGAAAATATAAAGAAACAGGGTAGAGCCTGAACTAAAAGAATAACTGGTTCTGTTTGCCTTCCCCCAGGATATTTGAGAACATTTTGGGTTCACCTTTTAACATGTGTTTGTTGGATTATTAAGGAGCTCTTTAGTTTTTCCATGTTAGAAGTATAATCTTGTCATATAAAACCCACTTATTTGGATACACAGAGCAAATGGCATCATCCTTTCTTCGGGGTAGCCTAGGCTATGTATCATAAACATGGTATTATTGCCATTAAATTTTAGCTGTTGCTACATGTGAGAGATCAGCAGGCAACATTTGGGCCTACAAATATTAGGGTTTTTTAAATTCACCTTCAACCATGAGTTGTTAGTCCTTAGGAGTTTGCCACAGACTCAAAATGTTAGCACTAGAAGAAATACTCAAGATTATCTGGATCAACCACTGCAGAGGCTAGACCAGGAAGGGCAAGTGGCTCGCCTGAAGTCACCAGTGGGTCAGGGCAGAATAGCAGTATACATGTTTGCTTTCTGTTAAATCATTTTATTCATCTCTTAGGGAATATATTTCACTGCAGACAGTTTACCACTTTTGATCGAATGCACCAACTCTTCAACTCGGATTGATCTTTTCAGTTACTGAGTATCTATACCAGCGCTGTCCAAGAGACATATAATGCAAACCACAAATCAGGCAACATGGGTAATTTTAAATTTTCTAATAGCCACATTAAAAAAGCAAAAAGAAACAGATGAAAGTAATTTTAATAATGTATTTTAAGTCAACATATTCAAAACATCATTTCAACATGCAATCAATATTTTAAAATTTATTAATAAGATATTTTATATTCTTTTCTTCATACTGATTCTTTGAAATCCGGTTATATACTTTACACTTACATCACGTCTCAGCTTGGACCAGCTACATGTGGTTAGTGCTTACTTACCACATTGAACAGCTCAGGTCTATACAGCTGAACAGGCCCAAGCTTTGCACCAAACCACAGTGCCCTAACCCTTGAAATTGTAAATGTCTCTGAGTCTAGTTCACATTTCTTTTAATTTTTGTTCTTGATATGCCGTGCTTATCTCCTGAAAACCCAGAGAGAGGCAAGCAAGCATGAACTGCTGTAAAATGAGGATATCTACTGCAAACATGGTCCAATTCTTGCTAAGATAGTGTTACTGTGTGATATATTACTCCTGCCTTCCTCTAATTCCATGAAGTTCTGCATTTCCTTAATGTCAAAAGTTCCCTTACCAGCTGCAGCTGTTTCCTGTGGATAATGTTCTAAGTGGCTTTTATTTATGAGATGTCTTGTATTGTAACTGCTATCAGAATGAATACGTATTCCACAGCCTGTATCCCAAGTCAGTCTAATTAACCGTCTTCTAAGAAATAATTGTTAAACTTTAACTGTAGCTCTCAATGGTGATATCTTTCCCTTTGACCTAATTTAATGTTAAAATATGTAAGGAGGGAGATCAAAGAAGAGGATCATTTTGCTTTCTGTTTGTTCATGCATCATCTTTCACATCTCCCACCCCCCACCTCCAACAGCTAGGCCAAAACAACACACGGAATAGTAATGAATAACTATAGAAGCTGAGGCTGTGTTTTATTTTCCTCATCATTGATGTAGGAATAATCTTAGTGCCAATTTCAAAGACTGTGAGAATGAAGCGTAAAGCGTGGTATCTGACACACAGTTAGTGCTCAGCAAAGACGATAGCTAGTGGTGTTATTTACTTTGCAATTGCTTCAGAAAAATAGGATGGACGAAATAGAGAGCCAGAAGGTGTTATCTCGTCTGCAAAATGGAAAGGAAGCCTGCCAGCTTTTTGGGGGGACATTATCAACATGATTCTTAGAACCAAATCAGACTCCACCCAGAGCTGAGAACTTTGTGTTTCCAGTGTGTCTTCAGCATGACTGTGCGAACCAACGTCACTTCCAGTGATAATGGGAGTGTTGGAGCCAAAATGACTCATTCGTTTCAAAGGACGGGCAGTGTACAATGATGGAGGGAGGAGCTGACCCAAATAGTGTGTTTCAAGTCATCAGAACACGTTCCTATCTGTTTTTCATAGTGAATTGTGACAGCTGTACAGGAGAAGACAGAATAAGCGTTTTGGATGTCATTTAGGATCTTTTGTGATGCTTTTTTAAACAGTCCCACAGAGTGAGGAAATAGAGGTTTTGGAATATAAGACTTTCAAGATAACTCCCTTCTTGACTTTTGCCTTTTGCCTCTGCTGCTCAATAAACTCATTTAGCTGGAGCTCATCGGCTCTCCTTGAAGCTTCCAGGTATTATCTCTTGAACACACTTAAATCACCCGAGTAGTTACTTGGCTCTCATGAGTACAGTTCTCTCATTAAAACTTGGTGAATTCTTACAATACTTCTGAATCACTTCCTTTCTTTGCTGAACTCCCTCAGTCTACTTACGAAAGTGTTGCTTGTGAGAGGAAAGAGTTGGCAGTTGGGGGAAACCGTACAGAATCTTAGACTAGGTGCAGGCCTCCGTGGATACATTTTAATTTTTTAAAGAGTATTTTAGTTATCTAAATAATTTGTCTAACCACATACTCATCCTGAGTACCTGAATTCTCAGCAAGTTGGCATCTCTCTTTTGGGAGCCATTTTTCATCTGCTCCTGTGATCCAGACAGATAGCGCTCAGGTGGTACAAGTAGTGGTCTCTCTCGATTTTCCAGATTTGCCTGAAGTTTTAGTCCCTATTGCTATTAGAGGGTTCTGAAGATGAAGCCCGCTCATAACGTCCATCCTGACGGCTTAGAGAACAGTCAGCTACTTCACCCGAACCTGCACACCCACACCTTTTCTTTTTTGCTTTGCCCCGGGTAGTCAGTTGCATACTCTAGCAAAAGAGAAGGTTATTAAAAACATACCAAATAGTGGTATATTCATACCATGGAATACTGTTCAGCAATAAAAACTACTATACTCTCAGCAATAATGAATACTGAAATGTACAATAGCATGGATCAATGTCAAAAACAAGTAGACACAAAGAGTACACAGTGTGTGATTACATTTATGTGAAGTCCTGGACCAGGCAAAACTAATCTACGGCAGGAGAAATCACAACTGTCATTGCAAAGGAGCACTGACGGATCTTTCTAAGGTGATGAAAATGTTCTCTATCTGATGGGGGTGTAGGTTACACAAGTATATATGTGTGTCAGAACTCACTGAACTCTACACTTAACATCTATGCATTGTACTGTATGTAAATTATTCCTAAACTTAAAAAAGAAAGAGGGAGAGAACTGAAAAATCCATAATACTTGCTAAACCTCTCCAAATTATTAGAAATTCTTTCTTCGTTTCTGAGATATTTTCTCCAAAGCTAGCTACCAGGTAGCTAGGTAGCTGTCTCACCCCCTTTGTGCACCAGGTGCGCAGTGGTCAGATGGTTCCTGTTTCTTCTGGAATCTTCCTGGTACCGCAGTACAGAATGGTCAGCCACGCTCCACAAGCGTAGAGTGCCTTCCTTTTCACAAGAGATGGTTCTTGATTATATGGGAAATCAAGTGTTTTATCAGTTGTACAAGGGAAGTTTATTACTTGAAGAACATTTTTTGGAAGGCGTATATTCACTCCCTAATTTATGATTGGTTGCGTTAATTCAGAATTTGGAAGAAGACTCTTAATCCAGGACTTGTGTAAAGTATTCTGTGTTGTGAAATGCAGATGTTTACATTCAATTTTAAATCTGTTATTTACCCCCTTATCTCCCTCCAGCCCATCCGCCCTGCTGTTAAGTAAGCTTGCTGAACTACAGATCTGTTGTATAACTCTTGCTCAGAAGCCTTGATGGCCTGCTCCCTGTTTCACATTTAGGCCCCCGCCTAACTTTCTGGTGGCTCACGTACACTCTTGGCTTTTGTCACACCAAACAAGGCTGCTCCCTAGAATGCTCTTTGCTGAATCTATGCCTTCATAAGAGCTATTCCTCAGTCCAGGGAGCACTTAGCCCACCTCGCTCCTTCACCGGTCCTTCCTGCTGGCCCAGCTTCCTCCAGGTAGGAGTGACCCACACGCCAGAGCTCCCAGAGTATCGTGTGTATTTCTCCAGGAGAGCACACTTGCCATATTGGAGCAGGACAAGTCCTTTCCATGTCTGTCTTCTCCCATTGGCCGAATGCTCTTCAGCAATGGGAATGGCATTTTGCAACTTTGTATTCTGTGTACCTGGCTGCATACATTGTATTGGTGCATAAATGGTGGGTGGATGAATGGATTCATTCATTCATTCATTCAGCACTGCAGCAGTAGCCCTCTTTTGTAGAACCTCTGAAGAGGAGACAAATAAGGACTAGAATGTTCTGTGGCCCTAGCAGAAGCAGACTTTCTAGGACATTGTTACGGTGTTCTGGTCTTGCTGTCTTTGCTTGCTTTTTTAAGTGGTAATGAGAACCTGACTATGTTCTCTGCCTGGGTTGCACTTTCTACCTCTCCTTCTCTGCATGAGGGAATTCCTACCCAGTTCTAAGAAAGAAAATGAGAACATACCACTAATAACGTAAACCAGGACAGGAAAAAAAATGAAAAACATAATACAAATACCACCTAACAATAAATTCGCTTTTACATTTTCTAAATACCTTCACAAATACCATTTTGTTTTATCATCACAAAATCCCATGAACTAATCAGGGGAGGGATAATTGTCCCAGCCTGCAAATGAGAAAACTGAGGTGAAGTAGAGGCCAGATGATTTGCCCAAAGTCACAGGTCTGGTTAGTGATAATGCTGAGACCAGAATAGAAATCCATGTGCTCCCACCAGGCTGGGAGATTGTGCAAAAGTATGAGTTCCCAGGAAGGATCAAATAATTGCTGGAAAAGCACTTCCGATCTCCAACGAAAACAGATCTTTCCAGCTGAGTGCCCTCCCTAAGGCCCGAGGAGTATTATCTGCCAAGTAGCTGTTCTTTTCTCTTCTGCATGAACTACCCCAAGCTGAAGGCCACTGTGAAATCTGGGAGAAGCAAGAGCGGCCACCCACTGCCAAAATATATTTGAAACTTATGGAATAAGTGACTATCCATTTAGATTGAAATTAGGGAATGTCTTTTCTTAAATCCTTGCTGGGACATGGGTATGGACACTAATGCAGATATGGACCCTTGTCACCCACGCACACATGTGTGTGACAAGACAGCTATTTCGGCTAGGCTAGTTTAATATTTAAAAGCAAACATTTCACAGTAGGAAAACGGCTGCTGAACCTGCATTTGCAGCTGTGGCTGCATCATTCCTCTGGGGAAGGCAAGATGGCTATTCTCCAGCTCTTCATAAAGGGCGAGAGTCAGGAACGAAAAGAGAACTTGCTCATATTTAATACAGCGCAGTCCAATCCCGTGTCCCACAGTAGATAGCTAACTCAGAAGCTGACTGCAAAGACAGTTCATTGTCTTTGAGACCCAGGGTTCGTTCTACAGGATCTTTCAGACCTGTTTTCTATAATAGATAAAATCCCATGCATTTTATTGGGAGTGAAAGAGCCAGATCTTTTCAGACATTAACAAATGAGGGGCTGTGAATTTTGTTCACCTTACTGATCCTCACCAAGAAGATGAATCACTCCAAACCTTAAACATATTCATAACTGTGTTTAGAGCAAGGTTGCCTGTGATGTCAAATTTTAAACCCTCTCGGATACCCATCTCTGGGATCCTCCTGTCCTTTTTGTTATATCCACTCTGCCCTGTTCCCTCTTTCCCACTTATATTTCTTTCGAGGTCTCCACTGGCTAGCTTTGGTAGCCAAAATGTGCAGACATTTCACTGGCCACAGATGGAAAATGAGCTTGTAAAAGAAGCAGCACCAAGAGCCCTTGGCAGGAGCGTGAGAAGGAACTGATCACATGAGCTGTCTTGGTTGAAGCCCTCATTCCTCGATTCTATAGCCAGCATTATACAGAAAGTATTTCCTTTCATTTTCGTATAAAACCTAGTTATGCAGCTGCTTCAGGGATCTGGAATAAAACATATGGGGGAAAATCATGAAGTGAAATAAGAAATACAGAGAGACAGATAAAGAAAACCACATTTTTTTGGTTGTTGCTCCTGAAATAGTACACTGATATTTAACCTTGTTCCTAATTTGGAATTCTATTCAAAGCTATGATGTTAAAGAATGTCATCAAGGGGCCGGCCCGGTGGCGTAGTGGTTAAGTTTGCACACTCTGCTTCAGCAGCCCAGGATTCACAGGTTCAGATCCCAGGCATGGACCTACACACCGCTCGTCAAGCCGTGCTGTGGAGGCATCCCACATAAAAAGTAGAGGAAGACTGGCACAGATGATAGCTCGGGGACAATCTTCCTCACCAAAAAAATTTAAAAAAAAAAAGAATGTCATCAAGTCCCTTTGCAATCTCAGTGTTCACAGAGCTTTCTCAAATTTGGTGGAGTATGACCACAATGTGGGACAAATTCTAACTCATTGATTGTGTGGATGCTTGTAGGTGACCTTATCACCTAGACTTTCTTGTCCCTCATTAATTTCCACATCAATAAATAGAAAGGGAGCAATACCCAGTTTCTAGTTTATTTTTGACCTAAAGTGGTAAATGATACATTCCCATATTTATATTTGGCTTTTGGCCTTTGTTTTCGGATTTGGTTCCTCAAACGGTGGGAGAGTTGTGTTCAGCTATGAAGTCTGTTGGGTTCTTTCCCCACAGAGCGTGTGTGAATTCTTCCCTTTGTCAGAAGCTGAGATTGATGCTAAGTTCTCCCTCTCCCACTTATTTCACAGATGACTTGCAGTGAGCCGGGCTTCAACTCACATCATCTTTACTCTGGGGTTCTGGGGTTGGAAGTTTGCTGAATATCATGTAGATGAATAAACTCTGGCTTCGGGCCCAGAGAAAAGGTTGGATGTTAATACTGGCGTATGCATCTTCAGTCTCGTTGGGAGCGTGACATTGTGTCACTGATTCTTAGAGATGTTTGTTTCTACGTTGGGAGGCATTGATTTGCCATTCTGAGTGCCACAAGTGACAGCTTTTCGTTCTGTTCTGAAGGTGGGAGAACGAGCATGGACTTCATAGTCAAATAGATGTGGACTTGAAATCCTGCGCCATCACTTCCCGGCTGTTTGCTCTTAGGCAAGTTCCTTAATCTCCCTGAGTTCAGATTTTCTACAGTAAAATAGATTAAACTTACAAAATGTAGGTCATCTAGCGCAATGCCTGGTGTAGAGTAGACTCTCAAAATTGTTTATCCCTGTCCCCTTTGCTTCTTTTCAGTAGGAACTCCTGGGAAGGAGCCTAAAAAAACAGAGTTTTCTATGAATTCTTTGGTTGAAGGCATTGTTTTCATCACTACCATTCCTGCAATAAGAGTAAGACATTTCTAAGGAAGTCATGAGAGGCAACATGGCGTTGCCTAGTGGTTCTCAAAGTGTGGCCCCAAACCAGCAGCATCAGAATCATCCAGGAACTTGTCAGAAATGCAGGTTCTCAGGCCCCACTCCAGTCTCACTGACCCAGAAACTCTGGAGGTGAGGCCCAGCAGCCTGTGTGTTCATGAGCCTTCCAGATGATTCTCATGTGCATAAAGTTGGAGAACCACTGGTGTAGTGAAAAGAACACTGGACTACTTTCTTACATGTTCTGCTGTATAAACCAGCAGTCATCTCCCCATGCTGGGCCTCAGTGTCTTCATCTCTGAAATGAAAGGTAGGATTGAACCAAGCATCCTCTAAGATCTTTTCCAGTTCTAGCATCTTGTGGTTCTAGTCTCAATCCAGCTGTGGCAGCATTTTCTTAATGACCATACTCTAAAAAACGAACAGAGAGGAAACAATTTTTTTTCATTATTTTAAAGGTAGTACATTATTGTTGTGGAAAATGAAAAATAAGCAAAATGAAGAAACTTAGAACCATCCAGAATTTCAAAATTCAAAGATATTCTTTTGTGCTGTGCTCTTCCAGTCCTTTTTCGTTTTATGTGAATGCACATATGTAAATTAACCTGTGTGTATGTATATAAACATCTCCCACAGTCATTCAGCACTGATCTACTGGGTGTGTGCTCCATGCCAGGCACAGTTTGGGGTGCTGTGGGTACACAGTGAACAGTCAGGAAAAGCCCCTGCCCCCTTGAGGCTCTCATTCTCATGGGGAGAGGTAGACAGTAAACGAGAAAATAAATAAGTAATAGTGTTAAGTGCTATGAAGAAAATAAAACAGAGTGATATGATAGAGTGACAGGGCAGTGGCCAACTGAGAGCTGATGCCTGGAAAAACCTCTCTGAGAAGGTGATATTTGAGCTGAGGCCTGAATCCTGGGAAGGAGCCAGCTATGTGGATATTTTGAGGACAAGCATTTCAGGCAAAGGGAAAAAAGCTTGTGCAACAGCCCTAAAGGCGGCCAGTATGGCTGGGGAAAAGGAGGCCAGAGGAGTAGGCAGGGGCCAAAGCAGGGATGGCTGTATAGTTTAAATTTATTCTAAATACAATAGGAAACCATTCTAAGACTAGGAGTAACTTTTTTAAAAAAGATCACTGATTGCCACGCAGAGGCCAGATTATAGAAGGCAAGAATGGAAGCAGGTGAAATGGGATCATGTTTCCACCTAGTGTTTTATAACTTGCATATTTCCCTTGACTTTATCATGAACATCTTTCAGGATTATTAATGTTCTGCCATAGTATCATTTTTAATGGCTGCATAGGAATCTGGCATGATACTGTATTTTGTTAATCCCCCATGGGTGAGTACCTAGATTATTTCCAATTTTTTATAATTATGAATAACACTGAAGGGAGTGTTGTTAAATCTTTGCACGTCCTTGTTGTTTCCTTAGGATAACTCCTAGAAGTAAAAGTCCTTGGCCAACAGTAGGCTACATTTGAAGACTTTCTTGAGTCTCTTAGTTGGTTTCATCTGTGATTATGTAACTGGGCATCCTCCAATCATTTAACACTTTTAGTTGATGGATTTTTACCAGACTGGGACCAGAGGGAGTCAAGTGAGGCACTCTCCTGCGGTGCATAATTTCAAAGCACCCCAAAAAACTCAGTAATCAAGATAAATAATATCTTAATGCAATTTTTTTTTTATCCTGACTACTGAGCTTTTTTGGCATCTCTTTAAATTTTGCTCCCAGGGCCAGTGCCTTACCACTTTATCCTAGGCCTGAGCCCGGAACTTGTATGCAGGGAAAACATAAGAAAGTCATGATTTGTCTCTGGGTTTGAGTCTGTTTTCTCTCATTGTGTTACAGAATTACATCATTAACTTAACTATTAGCTATGCATTAACATTGCGTGTCTCCATTATCATCTTTACTGTCAAGGAATTAGAAAACACAGACATGTCACAGATAATGGGTCTGAGACCCATGTCCTTCACCTCCAGGTGTGTAGGGACTCAGCTGTCTTTAGCACCGTACTTTTCCCCAACCTCACAAATGGCTGTGACCATGTATGTGCTTCCTGGTCCTGCTCAGTTGGCCGGGGGTAATAACTAGGAGGTCCACATGACCCCACCGTGGAATTCACAGGAGCCCACTGGTTCTTTAACTGGCCGAATCTTACAGTCTCAGCAGTGGCCAGTTCTCTCCATTCTGTTCAGACTCTTTCATTCTCTCGACCTTCTCAGGAAAACTAGAGGACCAAAAGTTAAAGTTGGAGCTTTTCTTACTTAACAGAAAAGAGAAATTGGCCAGAGTCCAAAAGAGAAAACTCTTCAAGTAACCAAATAAGTTTTCAGTTCTATATTTTGGTTTCCTTCTCCATGTCACCACTCCCAGCATTTGGTCTCCACCCAGAAGTCAGGAGCATTTTAGACTACTTTGGAAGGCAGGAGCAAAGGATTGAAGACAAAGAAGGAATCTTTATATGTTGTCAGTGCCGCTGCCCTCCCACCCTGCAACCATAGGGCTTGTGTGCTCAGGGCACCGTCGACCTTGGATACACAGGTATCCATCCATGGCTGCTGTCAGCCTCACACGGTTCCCAGGCCGGGCAGCCCATCACACCCCAGAGCCAGGGCCACTGTCTGCACTACAGAGATTCTCCAGGCGCTACCAAATGAACTTTTTTCCTCTGTCGTTTCCTCCTTTTCATTACTGAATCCAGTGAGCCTATTTGCAGCAAACAAATAAGTGTTAGGCATATAGGTCAGTAGGTAGGTGGTTAACAAGAACGATTATCATCAGAAAAAGCCACAAGTCCAAAAACTGTTAACCCCAAATGTTGCAAAGCCACATCCCGCAGATCATTCAGCTCTGGTCAAAGGGTTAATGTCTCATCTGGCTGGCAGAGTCCCCTGCTCTTACCTCAGCAAAGGTAAAGGAGAAGGCCCAGCTGACCTTGCTCAGATGACTTTGAGATGGTGGCCATCCCCAGCACCTAGTGTCTGATTGGATCCAGCAGCCCCACTGGGCTGTGAAGGTCCCAGCGTGTTCAGGAGAGATCCTGCAGTCAGGCAACTCGGGCCCTGTGGGGAACAGTGTAATGGGAGAGGCCGACAACACTTCGTGGAGCCACAGAAGCGAACCGTGAGGAACTGGAATGTGGCTGCCCCAAACCCACCTGTTCCTTATTCCCTTTGAGCTTTCTGATTTCGTATCATTCCAGGCCAAGAGGACTCTGCTGGAAATGCCGGGGCTTTCAGAATTGTCTCTTCATGGCTTTGAGGAAGTAGCAGAGCTAAAATGTAACCCACCCTGTCCTGAGATCCATGCTCCCCTCTCTGTATCAGTCATCAGACTAGGGCTTCTGAAAGTCTGTGCTTGAACATTATCATTTAGGTGAAAATTAGCTTATTACATGCAAAACTGCTCTCTGACTGGAGTGGCTTGGTGTTAGTGACCCCTGAAACTGGCCCTTTGATGGCATGATTCAGACTGAGATTTTTAACCCAAGAGTTACAGTAAAAGCTCCTTTTTCTCTCTAAAAGATAAACAACCCTCCATTCCCACCTTCCAACTAATACACTAAAAAACATAAGTATTGTAAGACGGTTGTGGTTCCTTTTGAAGATTTAGACAGTGGATTCTTTCTTGAGTTGAATCAAAGAAATTATTAGGCAGAAATCCAGCTTTCTCCCTTCTTCATTTCCTTTTTCATTTTCTCTTAATTTTTATCAGAATAATTCATTTCATTGTCTACTCAGTTAAACTCATTGAATGTTATCCCTAATCCACAGTGATTAGTTTGGCAGGGTGGCTAGACGCCGGCGATGGCAGACTGACTGTCTCCTGGGCAGCCAGGAAGTCACTGAATGTCATTTGTGCCTGGGATAGAAAGACCAGTCATGACCGCAAGAGAACCCCTGGGCCCGGGCATGCCTCCTGTCCTCACATACACTTGCCTGTTAAGCCTCTGGTTTATTGAGCACCTACTATGTGGTCAGATAATGGTCTAGATGCTATCTACTAATATGAACCATATGAAATTGATGTTTCCTTTTTGGAATTCTACCCTCTGACACCCTGTGGCAATGAGAAATGAAGCAGAGAGGAAGAGGAGAGAAATGGAAGGAAACCCATTTCAGAACTGAAGGAGTGGAATTGAAACCATTAAAAGAAAAATCACTCCTGTCTCTCTCCCACATGTGCAAATAATGAACTGCCCAGCCGGGGCCTCTCTTGAGATGGTCGGCTGGGCAGGCAGCAGGCAACTCCAGCAGGGACCACAGCAGTCCCAAGTGAGAGACAGAACCCTGGCAGGGCTGTGGGAACAAGGCCAAGTCATGCGGAGATGGGCTCTGCGTGGCCTCCCTGAAACCCAGTCCAAACTTCATTTGTATTTACATCGGATCATCATCTTGATTTCCTCCCAACATAACATCCTCATCTCCCACACATGAGCATCTTGCCAAAACCTCTCATTATTATGAGTTAATAATTTAAACTCAACAAATGATCTCCACCCTCAGTACATTACTGGTGCTGAATAACAGGGCAGGTTTCAGGTGCCCAGTGGAATCTGTAGAGCTTTTGACACCTTGAAGATATTTTTAAACCTAAAAGAGCAATAGCTCCATGGTAATCGGTACTTTGCCCTGGGAACATTTCAGCTTCAAAATAGGAAGATTACGGGAATGGACAAATGGAGGGAGGCTGTCCAGCCAATCCGTGCACTTCCCCCATTTGTTCACTTACAGATGGGGGAGGGAGGGACAGAGAAAGCCATTCTTGGCGTCAGGAGGAGAAGTGAATGGAAGTGAGAATGACAGAGAGTCACCATTACACAACCTCCCTGAACAAGAGCAGACAGAGCAGTAGGAAGGCAGAGGGCAGCTTCACACAGGAAGCCAGAAAGTTCCCCTCACTTCTTTGGAAGAGGTTCATTATCTCACTTCCTGTTTGTCATTTGAAAGTATTTATTAAAGGCCAAGTTGCACTAGACATTTTACTTGTGTTGGACTCGGTACACGAGGACTCGCAGACATCGGTGCCTGTGTAAAGGCATGCAAAGAGAAGACAACCCCACCTGTGTGTTCAAGAACAATGGTGGCTCTTCATCAGGGCTCTTCAGCCTTATCTCCTGAAGCCTCACCTAGATGCTTCCTCGTTCCCAGCAGAGAGTACCACATTCAGAGCAGCACCCCATATGGGCTTCAGGGCTGTATGTTGAAGATGAGGGTGATGATGCTGCTGACTCCAAGCACCTCAACAGATGATGTGGGGTTTGAGTGAGGAACACACAAGCCAAACCTCATCCAGGCAGCCAGGGGTGAGAGAGAAGGAAGAGGAAGAAATGACAGTGAATTTTCCCAGATCCTCAGACTACCCGTCTTTGACCAGGGTTCAGTCTTTCCCCGTCGCTTTTCCCCAGTGAGCTTTCCTGTAGCTGCAGCCACAGGCCTTTGGGAGACCCAGCTCCAAAAACAAATTTAAGTTGATGTTGTAAGCCTTCTATTTCAGACCCTTGCAGTGGAGTAAGGCCCCCATATCGCCTGAGGAGCTATAAAAACTGCAGCTTCCTGGGCCTCCCCCAGACCTGCAGGGTGCACACATCCCCTGGTTCATGTAGGCGTGTTTCCTTACGGTATAGGCCTAGGATGGAATTACTGCTCATAGGGTAGATGTGTCTTCATCTTCACTAAGTAATGTAAAAATTGTTTTTTCCAAAGTAGTTGTACCAACTGACATCCCACCAGCAGTGTATATGAATTCTCTTCCATGTTTTCACCAGTACTTGGTACTGTCAGACTGAAAATTCTACCACTAGCATCACTTCTTTATGTTGGAATTACAACATAGAAATGTAGGGGGAGAGTAGAGGTAGGTTTTGTTTTGTTTGAAAATGAATGATAGTTTTGTCACCTGGCCTGAATGAGAAAGCAAAGCTACTCTGGTACCAAAAAAGTGGTAATATTTGTTTGTTTGTTTTGCCATGGGGAAATACAACCAAAAGTAAGAGAAATTTATGTGACCATTATTTTAAGCTAAAGAAGACTTAAATGTTTGAGGCACAAAAGAAATAATGAAAAGAATGGAAGGGAAGATTAACCAGCAAGTGTGCTAGAACAGAGACAGATTTAAAACAGTTGAGGTATGGGTAAGAAAAACAAAGCTAGTAAACAGCTTAGTAGGTTTGGAAAGGCAGGAATTGGTATAAATAATGAGTTTGTTTTATAAGAGATACATAGATCCACTAATTTTTAGCAAGATTTAATTTTAGCAATGGAACCTATGTAGAAAATGCAAATCTTAAGTGAGAAGCAAGATGGCTGGGAAATGAAGAGGAGGTTTAGAGGAGAGTGCATTCAGGAAATGCGTGTCCAGATTAAAGATGAAACCTGGTGGAAACCAAAGGTGTGTAGGTTAGTTATACACAGGACCTTTTTTTTTTCACCTAGGCTAGTAATCAGCATGTCAGGTCAGCCTTTGTCAAAAAGAATTATGGCAGAGCTGTTGGCTGGGCTCATTCCAAGTGTGTCCCATTGTTACTTGCTGAGTCAATTTGGGTTGTATTGAACCAGAACCAGGGCAGAGTCTGAAGCCACACTCGGGTCATCGTTACCTGGAGTCTGTAAGGCAACTCCAAAGGAGCTCAGCATGAGCGCCGGGACAGGCTGGTCCTGCTTAGTGCTGGGACAAATTACTGCTGCTCAGAGCTGCCGATTGATGACTGTTGCTGGAGGACGAGCAGGAGTTTCCATCCTCTGACTGTGGTGAGCCTATAGATGTGAGCGGAGCTGTCATGGCTAAAATATAAACCATCTTCTCACGTTAGCGCAAAGAATTTGTTAATGTTACATACTTCGTGCAAAACAGGTGTAACTGCCACTTCTGCATCATGATAAAGACCTTCCTGTCTGACTTGATGGAGTAAACTTCCCACAGTTGGAGGGGGAGAGTGGTGGGCCCCTGTTTACCTCACACTCTAACCCTACCCCCTTCTTCAGGCTCCTCTTGTGGATATCAGGGGACATCAGTCCATTGTTGGGAATTAGCTGCCACATGCCCTTTTTAGTGGACAGTTGTTTTTCTCCAGATGTCCTGCAACACAGATGTCTGTCCATCTCTGTTGTCTGTCCTTGTCATGTTTAGGCAACTATCTACACAGCTGCATCACCAGCCTCTATCTCCCACTCCTACCAGCCCCAAAAGATCTTGGGCTTCTTTTTGGGACAGGGCTCTCAGAAAATGTGACTTACATAGTCCCATAGTAAACCACCTGTGCAGCAATATGATTTCAGATCTTTATTCTCACATGCAACAAAAGCTACAGCTTTACTACAGTTGGGGATGATTTATGAGGTATGAATTATGCATAGACAGGTAGCTAGAATGGATAGAGTTGTTTGTTCAGCTGAGGAAGTCACATCTTACTCAGATGCCCCTCCGTCCACCTGCGTGCAATCTCTTCCCACTCTTGGCCCCTCTGTCTGGCTCCCCCATACTTCTCTTTTCTCTTCTCCAGTTCAGTATGTGTTTGTCAAGACCCAGTTTCACTCCCTCTTAATACTAAATAAGTATCAGCTGGATAATGTACAAATGCTTTAGCCTGTTAGCATATGGTTAAGAGTATGTGTCTTGGATTCAGCCAGGTCTGGGTTAAAATCCAGTTCAACCTAGCTGTAAGGCTTTAGGCAAGTAACTTGGCCTCCCTACACTTATTCCCCAATCTCTGAAATAGTGCCAATGATAATACCCTGGTTCCCAAGGCTGTTGATGGATCAAAGGAGATAATTTGCTTATTGCACATAGTGAAACATCAGGCACCGTAGTAAGTGCTCAGTAGAATGGACACGTAGTTGTTTATGATCTGGCTTCATTTCCAGCCACCTTCCCAGCCGCACATATCCATTCCATTAAACTATAAGCCCCTTTTGAACAGGAGCCTATCTACTTCACCCTTAAGAGCCCAGGGCCTTGCAATATGCCTGGCACATGTTTCAGTGCTCCGTAAATTTGGGAACAAATCAAATAAGCCACATAGAACGCTGCCATACTGCACCTCTGTGCTCTGATGTGCTGTCCCACCACCTGCAGTGCTCACCCCCGCCTCACCTCGGCCAGTGTCCAGTCACCTTCATGGTTGCCGACCTGGATGAATTCGGGTCTGCTCCGTCTCTGCTCCCTCCCCAACCCGAGTCCATAGATCGACTTGTCTGTCTCCCTCCTAAGTATATATCAGCTCCTCGAGGGCAGGGGCCTCCTTTACGTGACTTTATAGCCACAGCCCTTCGCACAGTGCCTGTCAGATAGAGAGGATCAAAACATGTTTGCTGAATAAAGGCTGGAGGTAGGGCTGAATGTAAATAACAAGATTGTGCAGAGAGACAAGAATGCAAGGGAAATGAAACAGCTGAAAACTGGTGATTTGTTACTATGGTGATTTCTGAGTAACTTTTGTTTGGGGGAGTGGGGGAAGTTTCTCTGTTCTTATTATTGTTTTCGTTTAAACTTCATCTCCAGTAGCTCAGGAGAAGAACAGCTGTACCTAGCAACCCTAGGGAGGAGCCAGAGAGAATGGGAGCCTCTGTGTGATGAGCGCGGAGGTGGGTCAAGACCAAAGCATGTCACGAATACCTGAGCTGGTTGAGCCAGACCAAGAGTTGTTCTTCATTTTAGCAACAAAGGGAAGCGGAGGACATAGTCGGGTCTTCTGAAAACTGCAGTAAGAAAGAGCACTTGAAGCCATAGTGCAAAAAATTAAATAAAAACTGTCAGACATAGCAATGCCCAGCTCCTATCACGTCATTAAAACTCTCAGAATATGCCATGGTCCAGGCTCTGGCCATGGCAGGGGGGCATCTGAGCATTCATAGCCAAACCTGACCAGTTGGTCAGGTCACTCCATGAGTCTGCATGATTGATAAGATTCAGCCTGCAGCTGTGGAGAGTGGCGAGCCGTACTGTGCCTATCCGTGGACTCAGTTCTGCTTGAATGTGTGCAGGTGGGTTTTGGGCTCCTTCAGGAGTGTTTGGCTTGTTATGAATCCTGAGAGCTCCTTGTTGAGGCCCATTGCTAGACTGATGAGAAAACCGGGCTCCACAGAGTTGGAGTGATAACCTCCGGACCATGTGGCTACTCGGCAGCCTTGTCCCAGGCTATGCCACTGCTTCCAGACCTTCTCTGAACAAGGAGTCTGGTACTCAGGACTATGATGTTCTGGAGACTTGAACCAGTCCTAAGCAGGATCACTTTAAGAAAAGAGCACTTTAAGCCATAGTGGAAAAAATAAAATAAAAACTGTAGGACATAGCAATGCCCAGCTTCTGTCACATCATTAAAACTCTCACATCATTAAATCTCTCATTCTTTGCTCTTTTGTAGAAGAGCAAAGAAAATGGCTAGGAGCAGAGCATGCTTCTCTAAAGGCAGCATGGGGCAGGAAGAAGAGGATGTGACTGCATTAGACATAGACTCAGATCCACGTCCCACTGACTGGGTAACCCTGGGCAAGTTACTTTGATTCTGTGATCCCAAGCTTCCTTAACTGTGAAATACTCTTTCAGGGTTGTTCTGAGGATTAAACGAAATACCATATTTGAAGCACCAAGCAGAAAATAAGTTCTCAATAAATGGTAGCTATTGTTACACTTCGTTATTGTTGTTATCCTACTAACCTGCCTTAATCCAAGTTTAGCTGTCAGTATCAAAGGAGATCAAAAGCTTGTATCAGTTCTAGAGGCAGAGGGGGAAAAAAACAAGTAACCAACAGGGCCACCTTTTTTTTTTCTCTTTTTTTTGTGAGGAAAACTAGCCCCCAGCTAACATCCATGCCCATCTTCCTCTGCTTTATATGGGACGCCACCACAGCGGGGGTCGACAAGCGGTGCGTCAGTCCGCACCCAGGATCTGAATCAGTGAACTCCAGGCTGCTGAAGCAGGGAACACAAACTTAACCGCTGTGCCACCAGGCTGGCCCCCCAGCAGAGCCACCTTTTGACCTCTGTGTTGGATTTATGTCCTCCTTGTGTTGTGGTACCGGCTACCTGTTATAACAAAAGGACCCCACCTCACTCCCCCCAAAACACAGTGGCTCACACGGGATAGATGTTCATGCCTTTCATGTTAGGGTCAGAGAACAGAGCTTTAGGTAACTGAGCAGCTGTGCTTCACGAGGCCACCCAGGGCCAGGTTCTTTTTGTCCTACAGCTCTGCCATTCCCTGTTGGGTTGCCATCCTCTGCCTGGTTGAAGCCAGTGAACTAGCACCACATCCACTTTCCAGCCCACAGGAAGTGGGAAGGAAAATGGAGATCAACCCCCTCCCTTTTGAAGGGCACAGGGGTTGAATATATCACATCCACTCACAACCAGTTGGCCAGAATTAAGTGACATGACCACACATAGCTTCAAGGGAGTCTGAAAAATGTAGTCTTCAGCTGTGTAACCATAGACCTAGCTAAGGCTCTGTTACTATGGAAGAAGGTGGAGGGATTTTGTGAGACAGCAAGCAGTCTGCCACACCCCTCACCTGCCTTCATCTTCCCACTACTCACTTATTTTCGGTGATGTGGATTTGGGCCTCAAGGTTGCAAGGCTGTGTCCCTTCACGCCCCGAGCAACCCTATCTGATACCAGAATCCTGCAAGCTCTGGGGAACATAAACTGCTGTGCTATCATCTTTAGGGAGGTAACCTCAAGTTCAATTACTCTGCAAGACAACACTAAAAAAAAAATCATACTCTGCCTCATTCATATGCCAAGTGAAAAGTCACTATTGAACCACTTTACCATAAATTTTATAAATATATAAAATTTTATAAAAATAAGTATTTACAAAATGTATGCTGGTATATAAACCAAGTCTTCCCTTTTTGGATTTCTGTTAGCTACCAAGTAGATCATCAACAAGTGGTCTAGCCCACATAACACGTGTTCCTCCCACACAAAGTGGCCACAATTTGTCATCCCAAATACTGGGTTTATGTGCTGCTGGGGAAAGCACCACTGGCTGCCTTCGGTGGGTTCCACATTCTCTTACTCTTACTTATTATCTCCCTCCTTCAATTTCCTGTGTCTGCGTTGGCACTCAACTTGCATTCACGAGGGAGATCACTGGCGAAAGCTTCGTTGTAGCAAGTCCCACGTGGTCAACCATCCTGGGCTCACCAGGGGTAAGGAAAGTACACTCAAGGGAAGGCAGAGGCTGTCCTCATCTCTGTTAGCATTAGAGCCAGTCAGCCTCTCCGCTCCCTTTGTCCCCTGTCGTTCCTTGTCCCAGGAGACACCGTGGAATTAGAGAGGGTATGTTTTCTGTCAGCCTCCTTTATCAGCATTCACACCAGAACAGCTGCTGAGGAGCTTTGAAACCCTAAACCACTGCAAGGGGCGCAAAAGTTATGGCTGCTGGTGTTGCTGATTCCTTGCAACTTGAGAAAGTGCCAACATAAAGATGCAGAGGAGGGGGCACCGGACTTCATGTCATTCTTCAAAGAAAAGACGTCAGCCTCTGTTCCAAACACACAGTGCAAATGGCCTCACAACCAAATCCTAAGGGCACTAGATTTTGGTGGCCTCTGACTTCATAACCACGTAAGTGGTCGGTGAAAAAGGGAGACGTGGAGACCAGGAACATAAACATGAGCTCGAGGACAAAAAGTAAAATTTCCTTATTCAAAGTCCATTCTGTTTCTCTAAAGGAAATGGGTCTTCTTGACTGGAACTGGTGAATTAAAGGGAAAAAGAATTCACTGTTTTTTGAAAGGATGAGGCCACATTTGCAGAATCATCTGGCAAGGAACTTCCCTAGAGACTGGAAAGATGGGCAGAGCGGGTTTTTGTTGGGCCTTGGAGAGTGAACTCCCCAGCTTTCATTCTCAGCATTGGCGAGGAGGGGGCGTCGATGACGCTTGTTCAAACATCCGCTTTGTGCTAATGTGTTTTCTTGTGGCTCCGCCTGACCCTTGGGCCTTCCGCCAGTTCAGCCCAGAAAGCCAGTCTCTGCCACTGTGGCCCAGATGTGACACTGACTTTCCTGTTTCTCTTTGCCAGTTTATGAATAGAAGCCCACATTTTTGTTTTCCTGTGGTGGTTTTTGTTGAACCCAGCCAAGGAGAGTGGAAAGATGCTTGACCAAATATCAACATCGGAAGAAACATCTTTGTTGGATCTTTTGTGTTTCTGAAAAACTTCAGGTCGCATAAACCAGTGTTGCTTACTGTTCTATGCCCTGCTTGGATTGCTTCAAATTCTGGGGACTGTGGCTCAAAAATCAAAGCCTCAAAATGCCAGGCTGAATGTCCCAACAGGAAGGGGTGAAGGCAACAAGAGGAAAATAAAGAATTTTTCTGCCTGCTGCCCTTAGCAAGTCCCCTTGCCTCTACCACCAGTAGGCATCCAGAGAACAGCAGTGCTTTGCTTCATCCTTCCCACCTTGTTAGAGCCATGCCAGCCTGTGATCTTCTGGCCCTCACCCACAGAGAGATCTGCAGATACCTCAATAACCAGAACTCCTTGGTTGGGTTCCAAGGTTGACTTGAACGAGTACTATCGTTCTGAGTTTGCGGGGTTTCCCCATGTACCTAGGAACTTGGGGCCTGAAGGTTCTCAAGAACCCACTAATCCAGTCATCTTACTCCTGATTCTGTTATCCCAGATCTTGCCACTTGCCACCTACATGGTCCTCTGAGTTGATTGTCTATTACGGCTTGGCTTAATCTACGCCCTTAATTAGATGTCTATGGCTGTCCACCTGTGTGCGTTCACCACCCACTCCACCACTGCTCCCTCACTGCCTACTGCCCTGCACAGATGTTATGAAAACACACTCAGAAGTCTCTCTGCCCTTTGGTGCCTTTCACCTTTCATGCCTTCCAGAAGGAGAGGTTTTCTCTTAACAGGCTTTGGAATCAATCACTCTCTCCCTCTCTTCATTTTTCAGTTCACAAAACATACTTTATCAATGTCTGGTTGTTATCAACTTATACAAATTAAATCAGTAACTGATAAGATTAAAGGGACCTTTCTTATTAAAAAATAAAGATGATTTATTCTCATTATAAAAACGGTGCATTCTCAGTATAGAAAATCTGAGAAATCCCCTACACACCACCAGCAAGCATCTCAGCATCTTTCCTTCCAAAGAATTTTCTAGGCATTTATTATATAGTCTCAATCATGTGATCCTTCTTAATATAACATGAGCATTTCTCCATATTACTAATAGTTTTCTATACACGTAAGTTTTAATTTCTGTTTAACTTTACATTATGAGCATGCCTTACAATTTACCTAGCTATTGCCTTTTTGTTAAACAATTAGCAAGTTTTCGAATTTTTCAAATTATAAATAACGCTTCATAGAACCTTTTTATGTGCCATTTTTTAAAAAGTATCTCTTTAGAACTGTTAGGTGGTTACCAGGGGCAAGGGGGATGGGAGGTGGGCACAAGGGGTGAAGGGATGCATCTATATGGTGACTGACAGACAATAATGTACAACTAAAATTTCACAATATTATAAACTATTAAGACATCAATAAAAAAGGGAAAAAAGTATCTCTTTAACACAGATTCACAGGTCAAAGAGCAGACCCATTTTTAAGGGTTTTTTGTATAATATTGCCAAATTGGTTTACAAAAAGGTTATACACAAATAACCTGGTCTGCTGTCAGCAGTGTATGAGAATATTCATTTCAAGGAAACTTCATCACTCTTAGGCAGACTTCTTTTTAAAATTTTGTTAACTTTGAGGTAAACGTACCTCACTGATCTCAATTTTGTTTCTTTGATTACTACTGAAGATATTTTCCCAAATGTTTCACAAGTTGTTTTTCCTTTCTTTAAATTGCCAATACATGTGTGTTCCCATTTACCTAATCTTAGGGGTTTTTTGTCTATATAAATTCCTTATATGCATATTAAGATACTAACCAAAGAGAACTGAAAGCATATGTCCACACAAAAACTTGTACATGAATGTTCACAGCCGCATTATTCATGATAGCCAAAAAGTAGAAACAACCCAAATGCCTATCAACTGATGAATGGTAGACAAGAGGTGGTATATCCATACAATGGAATACGTTTCAGCCGTAAAAAGGAATGAAGTACTAATACATGGTACAACTTGGGTGAACCTTGGAAACACTATGCCAAGTGAAAGAAACCAATCACAAGAAGCCACATACTGTATGATTCCATTTATATGAAATTCCCAGAGCTGGCAAATCCATAGAGACAGAAAGTAGATTAGTGGTTGCCAGAGGCTGGGTTGAGAAGGGAATGGGAAGTAACAACTTAATGGGTACAGGGGCTGGTGAAAATGTTCTGGAATTAGATAGTGGTAATGGCTTCCTTTGTAAGTATATTAAGAAACACTTTAAGAGGGTGAATTTTATGGTATGTGAATTATATCTCAATAAAAATAAAGTAAGATGAAATTTTAAAATACTAACCACAAGGAATTTTTCTCTGATCCAAAAAGAGGTGGGGAAAGGCCTAAAAAACTTTAGAATCTGTGTTCTAGTTCTTTCTGAGCCCTTTGGCATAGATGGTTAAAGCGTATCCTTATTTTCTTCACCATTTCACTCTTGTCTTAACCCTGAGATTCAAAGTGAAGTGAATATAAGAAGAAAATGTTCTTCCCTCCTCTTGGAGCCTTTCCACGGTTTGGTGTTAAAACCTCATTTGGCCATTTGGGTTTGGGAATGTTTCCAGCATTTAGTTGACTGCAGTGCTAAATCTCACTATTGGGGTCTAATGCTGCCATTTCTTTTTTACTAAGTGCTTTTGAATCTCTGGGCATTGGGGAACAGAAGGTTATGCAGAAGGGAAAGGAGAACATGCTGCAGGGACATGAGCTGCTGCTTTCCAGCCCAGGGGTCATGTGAACAAAACAAGCCAGAAGGAGGTAGCCGAAAAAATATTCTGGGTGCCAGGAATGTGGCTTTTTCTTAAAATAAGGTGACATTTTAAGAGTGATTTATATGAGTTCAGTTCCCTTGCTGTGCGGTATAGAATAAAATCCATCCTCCTCACCCTCCAGAGGGCCTTTGCAAAGTCATGCGTAAATGATCGAATGGGTCCAACTCCACCTCTTATTACTTCTGAAGCAAAGCTTTGATTTGATTTTTAAATAAGCTCTGTCCTCCCATTTGTATGTGGCCAATGTCTGCATTGTATATATTTCTGCTTCTACATCAGTCTTCTCACCTCAGAAATGTAGTATTTTATCACTTGTGTTGGGGGGGTGGGAGGCTATCCCTCACAAAACTCCACCAAGAGTAGAAATCTGTTATTTTGTGCTTGGAAGAGGCATTACATGTATTGCTCAGTTTATGCAGTAAATGTGTTCCAAAAAGTTTTGCCTGCAAAGCAAATCATGCTTTAAACGCAGTAGGAAAGCTCACTTTTATACCAAGGAAACTGATACTGACTCCTTCATGGTGTATATAAATACCCCACCACATTTAGGAAATATCAGGAAACCAAGGGCTGCTTTAGTGTCATTGGCTCAAACATTCATTAAGATGCCAAACCACATCAAGGAAGCTGGTGATTCACCACACCTGGCATGGTCCCAGCCCACTGTCTCAGGGGGTGGGGTGTGAATATGGGGGAGTGAGGCCCAGTCCCTGAAATCAGGGCCTCCATTAGTCATGCACATGAAATTGGGTTCTGTAGAACCAGGGCACCATCCCCACAATTCTCTCCCTCCTGTCCTCCCACTCTCATGCCCACACCCTTGCATGGACTGACTGGGATTCCATGGGGCAGGAGGCAACTGTAGTAGAGAGGCTCCATGTGCTGGCCAGGGAATCCCATCTCCACCCCTGACAGAGGTGTGGACAGATTCCCAAACCTCTCTATTCCTCCGTGGTAAAGTGGGGGAAAATAACAATACCTATGCCTTAGGATTGTCATGAAAATTTAGTGAGAAGACATATTCCCGTACACAGCACAGTGCCTGATTTGATAGTGGTCATCACTGCTGAGATTGGAGCCTTCGTCTTCATTGTGCCCCATCCCACCAAAACATGTACTAGTTTTCTCTTGCTGTGTAACAAATTATGACAAACTTAGCAGCTTAAACAACACCCATTTATTAGCTCAGAGTCCTGTGAGTCACGAGTCTGGGCCTGGTATGGCTGAGCTCTCTGCTCACAAGGCTGAAATCAATGTGTAGACTGCCTGTTCTCATCTGGAGTCTTGACTAAGGAAGAATGTATTTCCAGGCTCCTTCAGGTTCTTGACCCAATTCAGGTCCTTGTGGTTGTAGGACTCAGGTCCCCATTACTCTGCTGTCTGCCAGCTGAGGGCTGTTCTCAGCTCTTAGAAGCCACCTACATTCCTGGCCACATAGCCCTCTTTATCTTCAAAGCCAGCAGTGGAGAAGATCCGTCCCATGGAATGCCTCTCACACTTTGAATCTACTTCTCCAGAAAAAGCCCAGTCCCTTTCAAGGGCTCACCTGATGAAGTCAGGTTCACCTAGGATAATCTGTCTTTGTTAAAGTCAACTGTGCTAAATAAAATAGCCTAATCACAGGAGAGATGATCCCATCATTCACAAGTCCCTGGGATTATACAGGGTTTACACACCAGGGGTGGGAATCTCGGGCACACCTTAGACTTCTGCCTACCACACTGACCTTTTCAGCAAGGCACATATTTTTCCTCCTTCCTTCCAGTGGGCAGCAGAGGATTTTCCCTCATTGGCAGAGTCCTACATGTTCTTTTTTTATAGCTGGTCTGGGGCTACTGGCTGGACCCGGTACCAATGCTATTTTGTGGCTCAGGCCTCAAGTTTTTACATCTCCAAAGTGCCATCCGAGCTGTGACCTTTTCCCTGCTTCAGGACCTTGGGGCGTGTTGTGCTTCTAAGAGTGTCCTGCACAGTCTTGCTTTCTCTCCAGCCTCCACAGTCATCCCTGGCCTTTCTGTCCTGGCTATCCCCAGAAGACAGCACTGCTTGCAGTCCCTTGTGGGTTGTTAGGACCCAGTGTCCTACAAAGAAGAAACCCCATCCTAAAGGATTGAAAATGCTGCGAAATTTGGGTGACAAGTTCTGTGACCCAACTGCCATTGCTGCCAATGTGGCACTCGTCTGCCTCTAAACATCCTGCTTCCGGCAGTTACAGGATGAAAACTAAGGCAAGGCCTCCCTAGACTTGCAAGGGATTCGTGTTCCCCATTGCAAATGTAGCAAAATACCTCAGGTTGGTTCTTGGGGGTGTTTCCAGTTTCGCAAGGATCAAGAGTCCCCTGCCGTGAATCTTCTATCGGAAGTCAAGTCGTTTCTGCTATGTCTCTGCCACATCTTATCCTTTTGCCTCATGTTATTACTGTTGACTGAAAATGGGGATTTGCTCGTTAAGCTATCAGCTTTTGCTTTTCTCCCAGACAAGTGTATGAAACTGAGCAGTCAATCTACAATTCAACTTTAAATTCTCTTTCCACTGTGTTCATCTCAGTTACTTGTGTTGGTTTCTAGGTTCCCTTCCTTGTTCTTTTACTTTTATTATGACACCTGCCCCCGTAAAGTGGAGACCAGCTAAAGGGGTAGCGAAGGATCACACCAGGAAACATCCCACGTCAGAGTACAGGCTGACGTGGCCTTACCTGTCACTCTCCACAGTCTGGGCTGTCAGATCCAAGGATGGCAGCTTGTGCCCAAGGGCCCTCACTTCTGTGTACCCACCTAGGTTGGTTTCTGAGACAAAAGTGCTTACACTGCTGAAATTAAAGTTATTTGTTGTCAGTTTCACCCTTCCTCCTCCTGCCATCCCTCCTCTGCCTGCCTGTTTTTATGTCTCAAGAGAAAGAAATGTGCTTTTGCAGAAGACTGCCAGTGGCCTTTTTCCCTTTTTGGTACCCAGCTCTTGCAAACACCTGAAATCTTCTCAGAGGTCCTGCGATGTTATAGCCTGAGCATACAGGCGTCGCTTTATTGATTGGCACATGAGGAAATGTGAGCATATCTGTGTTAATGTGCATCCAGCAGACCAGACCGTGATCTGTGGCATCAGTGGAGGGAATGTACATTCATCCAGACTTGTTCTGGATCAAAGCAGCCTGTGCCCAGAGTAGCAGATAGATTCTGTCCTTTATGTCAACGTCAGTCAGTCACTCGAGGGCTATGTGAAGAGGGATTGTAAGGCTGCACATGTCATAGCACCAGAAAGTGCTATGGTCAGTTGATGACGTCTGCCATGCTCACAGGAGCAGGGTGTGGCGGTCCTTGGATTCTTTCTTTGGCAACCCTTTCCTCGAGTTGGTTAATGCTGTTGGCACATATAAGAAGATCCACAGGACTAAGGACATTTAAGTAAATCAGGTTTTATTTGCATAGTAGAAACAGAGCCCCTCAGTTTGCAGAAGGATTGGAGGATAGGGAGCTTCACAGCTATAATCCAAACACCTTGACCACAGGCACAGGATCCTATTGGTCGAAGTGCTTGTCCATCAGTTTTTCTATGCATAGCAACACGCAGAGAGCAATGGTCATGAGTTCATGTGTATGATTCACTGATCGGTTACTCCAGGACCTCACTTCCAGAACAGCATTATTCAGTGTTTCCCAAAGCCCCACAGATCTTGAGCAAGTATATTAGTGCATTGTATGTTCATGATGGGCCTACAGCATTGGCCATGAAAGCCATACCACAGAAGTGTCTGTAATAAAGGATGTTTTTATTTTAACTCAACTGCTCAGAAGTTTGCCTCGTGGCAAGGAGCCTGAAGTCACATTGAGTACAACTCGTGTAGCATCTTCTGACTGTTCCATCGGGAAATAGCTAGTCTGACCACCCCAAGTGAGAGGAAGAAGACTACAAGCTCTTATACAAATATTTTCATTGTGATTAACTTTTAATGACTTGAGCCTGAATTTACTGATTTATTTTAGTTTCTTCATGTCTGTCAATGAAGGGAAGAGAGTAAGCAAGATCTGTGCAGAAACATCCTTTACTCAAATTGCAAATGCATAAAGTGGTAACAAAGCTGTCCCTTCTATAAAAGAGAATTGTTTTCTCCAAAATGATTTTGATTGAGTTTTGCCTTTTTGCATTTAATTATTTAACAAATATTTATTGAGCTCCTACTGTGTGCCAGGCACTGTTCTGGACACTGGGGATACAATAATGGAACAAAAAACAAAAAATAATCCCTGCCTTTAAGGACCTTACGATTTGTTTCCTTCCATTATCTCATGGAGTTATATACTATAAGAATCATTTATTACAGTAGTAATACTTTTTTTTAGTGGATTTTGGAAGGTTGTTTTTTTCTTACTTTGGTTAGATATAGGGTCCTGTTCTCAGCAGGGTTCTAATGTAGGGTTTGGTTTGGTTGGAGTTGGAAAAGTTGTTTGTAATGAAGTTCTCATTGGTTTTAGAGTCTTTTCTCTATCACAGGGAACAAGCTTCTAGAGAAAAATCAGAACATTTCATGTCCATTTTTTAAATTGCCTCCTTCTACCTCACATGCCTATTCTCCTAAGGGAGGCATTCTGCATTGCATGTTAATCACATACATATAAGAAACAGCTGTTATACTATTTCAAAGATGTAGATATAAATTCTTTCCTCTCCATAAGTCAGGATTTCCCAGTCTTGACACTATCAACATTTGGGGCCAGGTAATTCTTTGTTGTCGGAGGCTGTCCTGTTCATTGTAGAATGTTTAGCAGCATCCTTGGCCTCTACTCACTAGGAACAAGTGGTACCCCTTACCCCTGAGCTGTGACAATCAAAAATATCTCCAGACCTTGCCTAATATGTCCCTTGGTGGGGGGGACCACATTTACCCCCAGCAGAGAACCATCGGTGTAAATGATGTGATTCTGTGATTCACATCTCACGTCCTATAATTACAGTAGATCAGTGAAATCCCTGAAAAAAGCACCGGGATCAAGAAGTGTCTTCTGTCTGTCCTTTGTAGAAGCTTGGAGCAACTTTCTGCTCTGAAAGAGTTAATATAATGTGAGCAAGATATATATCCATCTTATGAAGCAACACCAACAACAAATGATGAAATTCCTTCAGTAAATCATGCTTAGAGATATTTTGCATTTCCTGTTGGAAACTTGTTAAAATTGTATTCATTTACTGTAAATTCGAGAGCATGTTGGACACAGTATACTGTAAGTTAATCTCGAATGATTTACGCGTAAATGTGTTCCAGATTTGGTGATCTCAGCTCAAGCAGTAGGCAGCTCATTTCCAAACATTTCCATTCTCAGGAACTGACCTTCAATTCAATAAGTATTTATTAAAACATGTAATGTGAAAGGGCTTTAGAACAGTCTGATGTTGCTTCCAAGACCCTGTCCAGAAGAAAAGCAGTGCTCAGAACAGTGCCCCCCGAGGGTCTCCATATCTGACATGGCACTCCCTCCTTTGGTTTGTAAGATGCTAAAGAAAAACTAGCTCTTTCATTCTCCTTCACCACCTCATCCCTTTCCATCCTGTACCAGCCCTCCCCAGTGAATACATGTAATTACACATGATGTCATGCGTTTCTTATTTGGTTCTTTGGTCCCAAATGCACCACTTTTCAGAGTTTTGGCAGGGACATCCATTGCATGTTCTACCTACCCACTGTCAACTTGACAGAGTATTGCAGTCCAAAGTGGGGTCCTTTAACCAACTTAACTTGTATTTCTGAATCATCATCACTTCTTACACAAACCAGTACATTCAAAAATGGAGGACAAACTGCTGATAAAAGGCTCTAAAGAAGGGTTGGTCTTGATGCAGAGAGAAAGAAAGGGTGAAAGAAACACAGTGAGCTAGAAAACCTTCGCTCTTTCAGTTGCCCTCTATAGAGCACATACCATGTGCCAGGCACTGGCAATATAGCTATGACAAAAATGGACAGGGCCCTGCTTTCCTGGAACTCACAGTCCATTGGGCAATGAGACAAGTGGACAGGCCATGTTTTACTATGGTGCCATAGGTGCCATGAGGGAAATCAAGCCGCCATGGGAGCACTTGGGAGGAGAACCACCCCAGCCTGGGGGAGGGCAGGGAAACAGAGCAGACTTTGTAGAGGAAGCAGTGTCTTAACTGGGACATGAAGGATATGTTGCATATCAAAGAGGAGGGGGAAAGAGTGTTCAAGACCATGCTCCAAGGCCTGAAGGAGAGCGGAAAACATGGAACCTTTGAGGCACTGAGAAGTTCGGCGTGTTTGGATAGTAGAGTGTGAGAAAGGAAGTGTGAGAAGTAAACGAGGAGCAAATAAGAATACCTCTCAGGATTCTGACTTGAGCAAGTGGGTCATTGGTGGTGCCATTTACTGAGATGAGGAGCACAGGAGAAATAGGTTTGGAGGAGTGTGGGGTGACAATGACATGAGTTTTTAAACCACCACTAACTCTGGAACATGGGAATGATTTTTTTTAAATGTTTTTGAAAGATGTCAAAAGCTAATGGAAATTTGAAAAGTTAATTAGCAGCTTTAAATGGTTTTGTTACTGTAGGCTATCCTGACATCCTGCAGATATGCTCAGACCTCTTAGTTTCTGCCAATTTTGTTTTTCATCCAGCAACCATTTCTTAATTTTTATACTTATCATCATCTTATTGCTTAAAACTGACCAAATGTGTGCCTGAAGGTATGCCATGAGTGAATAAGTATGGTAGTTTTTCTGGGACTGTATTCTGGCTTTTCTAACACTCCTCCACCCTCTTTAGATTTCCTTTGCTGGAATGAGGGTTTTTATTCTAATAGTGCATAGACTCATTTTCTAGAGCATACGGATTTTTTGAGATGACTAAAGAAAAGCATAATAAGTAAGTATTATTGGGCTTTCTTTCAGCAGGTGTGTGACATTATGGAATTTTAAGGGGTGCGGACCTCATTTGAGGAAAACCACTACGTAGTGGTGAACCTCATTCTCTGTGTTGATCCCATCGCCCAGAGCATGAACATGATTGTCAGGTCAAGAGCACTGAGATTGCTTCTAACCATCACCCCTAGCCTCTGCTTTTCCTCTTGCCCCTCATAGGCCTGAAATATCCAAGGGCGAGCCTTTAATAGTCAAGCAACTCAGCAACTAAGGAGCATCCAAATTCAAGTGCCTCCTTTTTGTTTTTGGCAGGAATTTAGATAATGGGCTGTGTGCAATGTAAGGATAAAGAAGCAACAAAACTGACAGAGGAGAGGGACGGCAGCCTGAACCAGAGCTCCGGGTACCGCTATGGCACAGACCCCACTCCTCAGCACTACCCCAGCTTCGGCGTGACCTCCATCCCAAACTACAACAACTTCCACGCAGCCGGGGGCCAAGGACTCACCGTCTTTGGGGGTGTGAACTCTTCGTCTCATACTGGGACCTTGCGTACAAGAGGAGGAACAGGTAAGAATTAAGCTGCTCAGAGTTCTTTCGGCAACTGAATAATTGTGCTCCGGTCAGCTCCCTTTGACTAAGGATTTAACGTTTAAGTTTTTCGTCTGTCTCCACCTATCTTCCAGCAGATATGGGGCTGTGAAAAAGCCAGAGCTCAAGGCGGCCCCCCTGGCACAGCAGTTTAGGTCACGCTTTGGCAGCCCGGGGTTCACAGGTTCAGATCCCGGGCGCCCGCGGACCCACTGCTTGTCAGCCATGCCGTGGCGGCATCCCATATAAAGTAGAGGAAGATGGGCACGGATGTTAGCCCAGGGCCAGTCTTCCTCAGCAAAAAAGAGTAGGATTGGCAATGGTTGTTAGCTCAGGGCTGGTCTTCCTCAAAAAAAAGAGAAAAAAGCCAGAGCTTGACATACAAATCAAAATGCTGGCTACAGTGGCACAGGGTAACCCCAAGTGGCTGCTCTGTGAGAATTCTGCATGGGTCACGAGATGCAACTTCTACCGAGGTGGTTTAGGTTGATGGCTCTCAACCTTGGCTGGCTGACTCAGAATAACTAGGGCAGCTTTTTCAAAACAGAGTGAGAGGCCTCCGCCCCATCCCAGATCTTTTGAATTAGAAGATCAGCACTAGATCTTTATATTTTGAGTTCTCAGATATCAATTCACTTTTTCCTCCCGTCCCCCGCTTAAGAGCCACTTCACAGGGATAGCACCTTCTCCCTTACCTGCCTAATCTTTGGCCTGCCTGTCACTTCCCGGCCAGTGGGGTCGTTTGGCAGCATTATTTTTTGGCCATTCGTCTTCACTGATTCCCTCTCTGATCTTCCATCATCTTCCATATGACTGAGTTTATCAGCCCCCAAAGTATTTTCATATTTTAAAATCAAATCTTATGTATCCTTAAGGGATCTTTCTCTCTCTCTTTTAAGTTTCCTTCTCTTTCCCACCACAGGCTGTGTTTTACTGCCATGTGCATTTGCTGACTTAGCTAATACTTTGTAAAATGTCTGGCATGCATTCTCAGACATATGTTTTCTGCAATATTTGTAAGTTATCTCATGCATCCTTAGTCTTCCAAATCTTCTCCCAGTATGTGAATCATGGTAACCAGATATTTGACATTATTTGTTCCAAAATTGTTTTGTCTATTACAAAAGTTTAAAGAAATATACATCAGCCATGATGCTCACAGCTCATCTGGGAGCAGATGTCTTATATAAGGATCCATTGTGCCTTTTCACTGAGGAGTTGGCACTTCAGAGGCATTGGCAGGGGTTTTCTGCCCTCAGCATGCAACAGGGCAGTGTAGTTATATCAAGGGGCCTGCCCCGGAGCTTTACATTATGCCCTTGTGTTATGGTGGATCTTACTTTCCCTTTAAAGCAGGCCTTCCATGGCTGAATGAATGCTAGGTATACTTGCTCATCCTTTCTGCCTTCCTGGAAGGTGTCTGGAATGAAGGGAGGAAGAAAAGAGGTAGCCAGGCAGTCTAGGGAAGTCTGTCTTTTGAGGATACAGGAAGAGAAAAAAAGAGCCAAAAATGTACCCAGCACACAGTCCTTGTGCCTGCTGAGTGCTTTGCCAGCCAGACTCTGAATTCTGCTGACACAGACATTGACCTTGTTCATTCATTCATGAATGCTGGATATGAATCCCTGTGTCTGCAGGTATCATTCATAAAGTCACTAGAGAGGGCTCCTCGCCTTGAACATGTGGGTCTGTACTGTAGTCAGGGACAATTGTAGTATAAGAGGCCATCTGGTCCTTTAGGTTAAAACACAGCACCCCCAAATGTTGGCAGGTTTTTCTGCCTTGTATTATTTGGCTTTATTACATATGCACGTCTTTCTCCCCATGGCTGCTTTCGGTGCTTTAAGGCCAGGAACAGCATTTGTGTGTCCCTGTGACCTCCTTTGACTCTCCCCTGGTCCCTTGACAATAAAAACACCCAGTGAGAACTTGCCAGCTGATGCAAGGAGACAGTGGGAGAGTGGAAGTGTCTGTCCTCGTGTGCCTTGTCTTCCACACAATGGATCTTGGGTTTGTTTTTAAATTACGTAACGAAGGGAATCTGTTAATAGAGTGTTAAATAAGAATCAGCATGACCTTATAAGCTCCCACTTTTTTTTTTAAGCCAGTCCTTTTCTGACTTTTCAAAGAAATCTAAAGAAAGGAGGACAGTTGCCAAATGAGCCCTGCTTTGCATGGTCAGACCTTCTGAATGCCAGCTCTCCTACAGGAAGCCCCACTGGGGTGGGTGGAAAGACAAGCTCGCCTCCCTCTCTGGTTCTTGGAGAGTCCCACAGGCACATCTGTTCCCCTAGAACTACTGACACAGCAAAATAGCAGCTTGGTAAAGAGTAGAATCCACGTTGTGCGTTCCTTAGGCCATATTAGGCACTTTGAAGTGTGTGGAGATCAAAAAGAAAAGTCGGAGAGCAGAGAAATGGAATGTATTAGTTATCAATTGCTGCATAACACACTACCACAAAACCTAGCAGCTTGAAAACAATACACACTTATTATCTCACAGTTTCTATGGGGCAGGAATCCAGGAATGACTTAGCTGGGTCCTCTGTTTCAGAATCTCTCCAGTTGCAATCAAGGTGTGCTGGCGAGGCTGTAGTCATCTCACAGTTCAGCTGACATGGATCTGCTGCCAAGCTCATGTGGAGTTGGCAGGACTCAGTTCTTCATTGGCTGTGGGCTGGACCACCCTCAGTTCTTTGTCAGGTGGACCTCTCCAGCACAGCAGCTGGCTTCATCAAAGTGTCCAAGCCAAAGTGGCAATAGAGAAAGTCTGCTAGGAAGACAGAAGTCACAAACTTTTGAGGCCTAATCACTTAGGGACATCCCATCACCTTTGCCATATTCTACTGGTTAGAAGCAATAAGGTTTGGCCCACACTCCGGAGAAGGGGATGGCACAGGGGCGTGAATACCAGGAGGTGGGAATCATTGAGAGCTATCCTAGCATTGGACCTACTGTATGGAGGAAGTCCTAGGCCAAATGGGACGGCTGGACATTCCTTGCTGTTGATAACAAACTTCCGCAAAGCAAGAAGGGCCTGTGTGGGGAGTCAAGCAGGTGAGAAGACGTCGGGCGGGTGTGAGGAAGAGTGAGTCCTACAGGTCAGTGCAAGGATAGGTGACTTCTAGGTAGAAAGAGAGCAAGAGAGAGGGGCCCCCAGAGCAATTGCTGATGCCAAAAGCAAGACAACCTCAAATTGCAGTGAACATTTACAGACAGGGTCCTCTCTGAATGTTCCCAGCTGCAGAAGGAGTTTCCTATTCCAGGCTACATTACCAGGGGAAAGAGTGATTCATTTTACCCAGAACCTAACGTGGGCTCCTGAGCAAAGGAGAACGTGTGTCAGATAAAGGCTGTCTATAATGCTGCAGAGCTCTGCAAATCTGAACTACGACACTGCTGCTGCCCTTTAGTTGTGGATATGATGTTAATATCTGTCTCTTCCTGAGGACTCATTCAAAACTGTACAAAGTCCTTCAACTCCAGGTTTTAGTTGGATCAAATAATGCTCCCCCTACAAAGACTAATGCGTAAATTCAGCTCTGCAACTCTGGTTTTCACACATTAATTACAACACTGCATCACGTTATCAGTGCTGATTAGATGTAGATTTTGAGAATGTGGTTTGAGTAAAGATTTAATTTCTTGGAATTAATTTCTCTTTGTGTACTAATCTCCCCCCTTTTGATTTTGTTTTGTCAGGAGTGACCCTGTTTGTGGCCCTTTATGATTATGAAGCACGGACGGAAGATGACCTGAGTTTTCACAAAGGAGAAAAATTTCAAATATTGAACAGCTCGTAAGTTTGCAAAGGGAGGGGGAGCATGCTTGCCTTTCAGATTGGGAAAGAATTCATGTGTTGCTAGTCTGCGCCTTTTCGGATATCTGAAATGCTAAAAGAACACTTGCTAAATTCATTAATTTATAGCCATTTAACCTGAGAAAAGAAGAGCCAATGAGCAGTGTGGTATTTTATGGCACTGTATGTCCAGGGAACTTTCTGGGGGATACCATAGTAGCAGGGTTGATGGTTTTGTTTTAAAGGTTGTAAAAGCGCCAGCCTTGCCCTCTGCAGATCTACAGTTTCAGAGGATTGGCGCAAGGCTTGGCTGTCCAACTCACTCTCTCTCTGCCTTGAGATTTTCTTCGCGTTTCACATGCTGCACTAGCTAAGTCCTCGCTTCAGGCTGGCAACAAGTTCCTTCTGTTTTCAAAACTGCTCAACATTCCAATTGGTGAAGCCCATGGAGGCGTTCTCCCGTAATGAAAATGTGTGAGTGACTGAAATCTTTGTGAGATGGAAGGAGAAGTGATTTCGCCCACTTGTGAGCAACTACAATGCTGCATTTTAAATGTGGTCAGTAGAAACAACAGTTAGACAACGGGGACATTTCAAGGGTGAGACTCACTTTTCAAATCCTACATTTAATACCTCGTGAGGAAGAGTAAATGTGGGCCAGATTTGGAATGTTGCCTCTACTAGGTTAAGGCAGAGTACATGGGCAAGGGCCCTCGAGAAAAATCCAGGCTTCAAAGAAGATGGTGATGTCCCACGTCAGCAAGACAGGCCTTCTCCTCCGCACCTCGAGTTTTCCTTGTGCGTGTTCCCCAGTGGTTGGGAAAGAACACCACTTGGGGGCTCAGGGCCCACCAGGAAATTCATCTGTGCCTCCAGTTCTGGTTGCTCTGTCTTCTGTTCTCTGAGCAAACTGGATTTTGATGACAGAAGGACCTGAAGCCTGGCCCTTCGGCTTTCCCAAGAACATGAGTGAGGGCAGGTAAGAGGCAGCTCTGCTCACACCACACGTCCCAGGAAGAGGAGTGGTCATTGTAACAGGGAACAATCCCTCCGGCCCTGAAAACTGCCTCCTTGGGAAGCCCGCCCCTTCCCTGGGATGCCCCCAACTCTCAGGACCAAACACTGAGAATATGCCACCTTTCCCAGCAAGAGTGAAATTCCTCCCATAAGAGGCCAGTAACTCTTCTGGACATTAAAAGACACTATCTACATATCCACAGGGTTGTGGTTTCTTTAATTATTATTATTGTCATCATTAACAGAGCTGGGGGTGGGTTTTTTAAGACATTTTATTTAAATACATGCAGAAAAGTTCACATATCAAAAGTGTGTATGGTGGTGGTTACCCAACAATATGAATGTGCTAATGCCACTCAACTGTACACTTAAAAATGGTTTAAATGGTAGGGGCCGCCCGGTGGCGCAGCGGTTAAGTTCGCACTTGGCAGCCCGGGGTTCGCGGGTTCGGATCCCGGGCGCCCGCCGACGCACTGCCTGTCATCTACGCCGTGGCGGCGTCCCATATAAAAGTAGAGGAAGATGGGCACAGATGTTAGCCCAGGGCCGGTCTTCCTCAGCAAAAAGAGGAGGTTCGGCAGTGGATGTTAGCTCAGGGCTGGTCTTCCTCGCAAAAAAAAAAAAAAAAATGGTTTAAATGGTAAATTTTGTTATGCAATTTTTAAGAAGTGTACACTTTGCTGAATTTTCACAAACTGAACATTCCTGCACAACCAGCACCCAGATCAAGAACATTACCTGCCCCCCCGAGGGACCCTCCTCCTGTAGCCACAGGAATTTTTTTAAAATTTTAAACAGCTGCCATTTATTGAAGGCTCCTGCTGTGTGCTGAGTTGCAAACGTTCTCATTTATTCTTTACAGCACCTGTCTGAGGTGTGTCTCTTAGTCATCATTTGACATGTGAGGAGCCAGAGGCTCAGGTTGGGGAGTTGCCCAGGTGCACAGAGCTCACAGGTGGCAGGTGACATGTGGGGACAGCATCTTGAGTGCAGCATCTGGTTTGGTCTTGGAAAGGCCCAGAGAGCCCCATCAGAGGGGACTAAACCATTCGAGTTCCATGAGGGTTTGGAGGGTTCGCTGGGAGGTGGGGGAGGAGGGGATTTGGCTTGGATCTCTCTGGTTTATGCTTCCTGATTGTTAGTTGCATTGTCAGATGGATGCTTCTTGTCAGTCTACTAACTTGGAATTCTGAAAGACACCCACTTCCCCTCCCCATTTTTTGTAATATTCCCTCCCTGCCAAGGTTGGTTCAAACTTTTAACCAAATTCTAAAAGGTAAGAACTGAGGAGGAGCAGAAGTACCACACACAGCTCTTTTCTAGTTTTCTCCACACTGCAAGTGGATCTACAGATCAGGTTATAGGGCACTCAGAAAGCCAGTATTTGCCGAAGTCAAATCCATGCCTTCTTTCTTTGTTAATCTGGATAGGATCTACAATGGCATCCAGTTGAAATTTTGGAGAAACATTCGAGGAAGATCCAATCTATCTCAGTCTATATTTTGTGATTTGCATGCATGGCCTTGAGTGTTTACAGAGGGCTTTGAGCCTCTGACTCTCTTCTCTTAGAAGAACACATTACAAAGGTTTTTTTTCCCTTTAATGTTCTTCCTTCTTGCCCGTGGTATTCCTCATCCCACGTGCCATTTAAATGCCCTTTTTCAAGGTTATGGAGAAAAAATAAGATTTGTGTAACTAATACGATATCCTGAAGTCAAGGGTAATAACAGGGAAGAGAAAATCGTGAAGGAAAAACAAAGCAATAATACAGAACCAGATGGCATGTGGCTCCTTCCCCCTTCCCCAGCCTCTCCCAGCCTCTGGCTCTCCTGCGCTGCAAGAGAGGGAGGGATGGGGCTCTATTCTCCCTGGGGCAGCTGCCACACCTCCCAGTGTATGTGTCCTCCCACTGCTTTCCCTGTCAAGAGGCAGAAACAGGGGCCGCAGGGCTGGCTTTTGTGTTTTAAAGTGCAGCATGAACCATGTGGTATGCGTGTGTGCAGTGCCCAGAGCCAGCGGCACTGCTGCCCAGCCTGGGGGTGGGGGGGGTCTTCCACTGACCTGTTGTAAGTGCTCAGTGTCATGTATTTGGATGTTATTAAATTTGAACCCATTTGGCAAAATATTTAAATTCATCTGTTTTATTCCCTATTTCCACATTTCATAACTAGGGATTTACCACCTAGAAACAGTGACTTTTAAATATTATAAATGTTTTACACAGAGTAGAATAGTGTTCATGGCCTCGGGTGGTAACTCCTGTAAAGTTCTTTTCATCATGATAAGAGGAAATCCTGGATTACAGCCCCATCCAAGCTCTGATAAAATTGTTATGGATATGCTCTCTGAAAGTAGGATGAGCAGTGACCAAATTTAGAAAGAATCCAGCATTTATAATAAAAATGCTCCACAGCTCGACAGATCAATGCTGACTTCTGTGTTCAAATACCACTTCCTGGCTCCATTAGGGCTCCTGGCTCCCTCAGGGCTCCCGGCTCCTGGGACCACAAGCCCTGTGAGCAACTTTGGGGAACAGGCTCTTTTAATAAGTCCTTAAATTAGAGAAACAACGGGAGCTGTTATAAAAACTTAAAAGCTATTCTAAACCAGAGCCAGGGCTTAAATCATCTATTTGAATCAGAGCAAGTTAAAGAAAATCTCACCAACTCTAAATTGATGAAATATCTGAACAGTTTAAAGAAATGCAGCTTTAATAATGCTAATTTACCCATAATAACTCAAGTAAAGAAATAAAACGTAGCATAGTAAAAAGATCCTGTTTTCCTAAATCAAGATGAATGATTTGTAAAGAGTATATTATTTATTTGTAGGTGAATCAGACTTCTAGTGTATTAAGAAAACGATTCATTCATTTGCTCAAAAGATTTTTTGGTAGATGTTTTGAGTCTGTACCAGCCTCTCAGGGCACAACGTGTGAGATTTACTCCATAATACATCATGTCCTTGTCACCTAATATCTCCTTTGATGGAGAAAGTGACCCTAGACAGCCTAGAAAAAGAGAAAAGGATTTTATCTTTCTTGTGAGTAACTGAAAACCCTTGTGAGATTAATGGAGTCACTTAAGAGAAAATCATGAATTCCTGATACATGACTTTAGAATGAGCTGATAGTTGGATTCTAATCTCTGCTAAACTATTTAGGTGCCGAGACCAAAATTAGATAGTTAATGCTGGATTTGAAATGGAAATTACTTGATTAATATCAGATCATCTGAACACGACTGGATTTGTTGCAACCTGCGACAAAATGTCTTGGCTTCCTGCCCCAGATGACATTTCCATGTACCCCAAAATTGATAGTAGACTTTCTTTTTAATTTAAATCAATTAGAACTTGATGAGGGTTATCTTGCATTAAAAAATAAGCCTCTGCTGCAAGCACTTAATTTTTTCCTCACCATTGTGGAGCATTTCCCAGGTGTGTGGGGGGGGGCGGTGTGTGTGTGTGAGAGAGAGAGTGAAAGAGAGAGGAGGAGGGAGGGAGAAAGAAAGGAGAAGGCGAGATGACGGGTATTATTTTTTATGATGAAATGTCTCCATCTAGTGGAATTTCAGAGCAGTCCCTGTATTACAGTGAAAAGTCTCCACAGCCATTTCCTTAAACACATGCAATGTTTAAAGAAAAAAATTAACTTCCACACATGTTCTTAAAGGATACACTTAAGATTACTTGTATTTCTTTTGGAGGAAATAGAAATGAAACCGGTACAAACTGTTAAAATGTTAACATTTTTAATTTCGTGATTTGAACCTGAAAGGCAGAAGGATATGATGGGGGAGCAGCACAGGACAGGTGCCACACGGCTGGTGATGATCCAGCTCTTAAGTTGGGTGGTGGGCTCACAGGCGTTCGTATATACAGACCTTTTTGGTATGTATGAATTATTTCATAATAAAAATACGGACATAAACTAAATTTGAAGTTATTAATAAATGACTTTCTGGGTAGGAGAACAATTATCTCCCTCTTTTGATGGATTTATGTTTAAATTTGTGTAATAGGGTAAAAAGGAAAGACTGAAAAGCTAATTAAAACATAACTTTTTTAAAACCTTTGCCAACACCCTGTTTTCTTGTGGGCTATTCTGTGTTACTTGTGCCACCAAGCACTTCCCCACAACTGCTCCTCTAGCACGGTGGGCTTGTCACCATTTGTCTGTCGCTTTGTTAAATCCTGTCTGGAGTCACTGCTTATCGGTCACCTCGCTCAGAGTCAGTCTTTGGAGAATGGGACCCTCTCAGGTAAGGCTTGCGTTTAACATGGAGGCTGGTTCTTCTCCACCTAATTAAATCAGTCTGCAGAAGATCTTGACCAGGGCCAAAAGCCAACACATTTTCTCCCCTGGCTGAGGGCTTTCATACAGAGCTCAGCCAAAAAGTAATTTAAAAAAAAAAAGGCTTGGGGTTTACTCTTGCTGCTTCTAAGGACCAAAAAAGGAAGGCGAGAAGGCGCTGGGCCTCTGCTGACCAGAAGTCTGAGAGGTCTCAATCTGCCCAAGGGCACCCGCGTCCTCCCCTGCCCCTCACACTCCTGACCAAGGGCTGATGGAGGGTTCCGTGGGCACCATCGATGCACATACGGCTGCTATAGTAGTTAATAGGGAGAGGCACGGACTCCGTCCCTGCGCTCCGTCACACGCACAGCTGTGTGAGTCTAAGCACGTGCACTCTAACCATTTCATTGCTCATTTGGTTTAAGCTGAGAGTGCTGTCTAAGCCCCCTTTCCCGTCCCTCTGCCCGCAGCTCTGAGAGCGCCACAGACTGAGACCAGGCTGCCCCGTGAACACGGGGCTGTGCAAAGTGGTGGGACTAAGAATCTCGTTCCCTTAGGGAGTTTTTGTTCTCCCCTGCCCTTGTACACACACAGCTACACCTGCCCTTCCTCTCCCACCCCCAGACTCAGGTCAGTGCTAAAATAGTTGATGAAATAACCCCAGGTTGAAAATGTCTGAGCAAGGCTTAACCTGTTGTCGTTGGATATTATTCTACCCATTTTCTTGACAGCAAGCAAGGCAGGTCTTCCGAGTATGCCTTCATCCCTTACTGGGCTCCTAACAGGCTTCCCCTCTCAGAGGATCTGCAGCTGTAATTTTTTCTGTTTTTTTTTTTTTTTTTCCTCCGATGAATCATTTAATGGCTGACAAAATAACACTAAAGCTAACAGCTTGCATCTCTCCAGCAGTACTAAAGGACTCTGATTGCCTCGGGATAGGGGGCAAAATAGAGACTGTTAGCTAAATTAGCACTATTTGTGCCTGCTTTATTTTTTCCAGCTTTATTGAGATATAATTGACATGTAACATTGTGTAAGTTTAAGGTGTACAGTGTGATGGGTTGATACACAGATACATTGTGAAATGTTTACCACAATAAGGTTAGTTAACACATCCTTCGCCTCACATAATTACCATTTTGTTGTTGTTATAATGTTTTTCTTAACTAGCCTGGAGCTGGATCCCTTCCCCTCTGTCCAAGTTGGGGATACTTACCAAGCAAAATGGCCCCCCCAACAGAGCCCTCCATAGCCAGGGTCCTACATTCTTAATTCACAAATCAGGCAAGAGATGAGAGACAAGGCTGGAGTCAACTCACAGGTGACTCAGATTGTAATCATTTGACCCTCACAGAAGGCTGCCGGAGTTTGGAGAAATCAGGTGGTAGAATGACTAGGAAGTAGTCATATGCTCTTATGGCACTGAGTCTGTAACTGCAGAACATTGAAATGGTCAAAGTATTTCCTTCTCTTTTTTTCTCTGCAGGGAAGGAGATTGGTGGGAAGCCCGCTCCTTGACAACCGGAGAGACAGGTTACATTCCCAGCAATTATGTGGCTCCAGTGGACTCCATCCAGGCAGAAGAGTATGTTTTGTTTTGTTGTTTTCACTTAACTACTTGCTTTTAAAAGTTAGTTGCCACAATAAAATGCCATTAACATTGTGCAGGAGAGAGAAGAAATTCGCTAGCGTGATTAAGGGTCCAGAGAATATGGTAGTGTAGTGTTTCCCCAGGCTTTATGCCCTGGATTTTGCCATATCTATGTGATACTTGTACTATTATTAAGTCAATATTTTTCTTTAAGCCTGCTCACTTTTTGAAAACATATTTATTTTGAAAGGAAAGTTTATATTATTACCCTAAATGAAAACGCAATGTTACTTGCCACAGATAGAAAGTAACCATAAAAATGTGATGAAATTGTAGCTAGAGCACGTTATTGCCAACCCAAGGTTCTCAGTCTGCAGTTAGCTGAAGAAAAGAGAGGGAGGGAGAAGGAGAAAGAATGGGGAGGAGAGGGAGGGAAGAAGAGAGACAAGAGCAAACAATTGTTAAATATCAAATTGAGGTTTTTCTCCTCTGTGTAATCAGAAATATTAAAGGATCCCTGAAAAGACATACCCTCCACGCCCCAGGTAGACATATCTCACATACACTGCGTCCCACAACTTGGGAAATACTGTGGTGACGCATTTCAGATGGTCCTTTCCTTTGATTTGGGGTCTCGGTTGATTTCTTTGATTATAAATAGTGACTAGCAGTTAGCTGTCCCAAGGAGGTGGTCCAGAGGCTGAGGGAATTCTAGAAGGGACAGCCATTGTTCTGTCTCCTGACCTGTGGGGATTCATGGGCACTTCCAGAGTGGAGAATTGTCAGAGTGGCTTGTGTAGCGACCTTAATTTCTGAACTGCAGGAAATGAAGCTGGGCCATGATCTCCCAAACGCAGGAACCTGGCCTCCTCCCTGACCCCTGGGGACCTGCATCTCCTGCTCTGGGGAGGCAGTCTTGCCTTAGCAGAAAGGGAGAAGAGAACAGTCAGCCGCAGAGCCCAACCTTCGGCTCTGATATTTAATTTTGCCCTGGGTTTGTTTAAGCCCTGCATGGAGGATTAGACTCCACATGCCAGCCAATCCCCCACCGGATCGCTCTCTTGTCTTTAATTCCCTTGTATTTCCTCTAAGAAGATGTGTTTTGTTCCCCGCTCTCAAATACTCAGTGGTTCTGAGCTCCTTTTTTCTCCTAGTGAGTGCATTTCACCATCAGTGAATAAAGGAATCTGTATTGAATTTTTATTTTAAAGCAGATTTGTAAACATCTTTGTGTTCTTTTAGAACAAAAGATAGCATTACTTTGATTTAACTGGGAATCTACCTGCTGCATATTTCAGTTATATTAATGGTCAATTTTTTAAATACTTTGTTTTTAAAGAATAAAATATTTTTTAAATGCCTATGATTTTACAGATGTAATTAATTACCATTATCTTGGAATACAATTGTTTTGGTACAGTCCATTATTCTAACAGCTCTCTTTTCACCACTGTCTGTGTTTCTACTGCATTTTAATTGGGTTATTGATACACAAGTAATTGGTGTAATTCTCTTTATACCATCTAGTGCTAGGGTAGGGTTGTGCACAGTCTGGTGCCTTTAAAAGTCTCTGAGGAGCTGACATGTAGTGTGTCTTTTCTCATTTTCATGAAGCTCTTTCATTCACAAAAGAATTTGACAGTGAACACATAATAGCTATGTTCAAGTATAATGAATTGAAATTTCATTTTAGAAACTGGATCCTTCTACAGTTAAATATTCTAAAAATTGTTCCTCTGTGCAGATTCCAATGGAATGCTCCCGAATTCTCCCTTGGGTCCTTGGAGCACCTGCTGCTCGCTCAGCCCCTAGCACTGAGACATTAACTAATTGCCAGGCCGTGGTCAGGGCTGGAGAGATAAAAGACAAATAACAAAGGTCGTGAGGTGACTTGACATGACGCCTCCTCGAGTGGCACACAAGTGTCATTGCAGGGAGAATATGAAATGTCCGCGACACCGAGTCGTTCTTAAGGACATGCTTGTTGACTGCACAGGGACCCGGCCCTGCAGCTGTGCCCAAGCACACGTGTGCAGATCACAGCCCAGACGCCTGGCAGGTGCCTTTCACTCATCCAAGTCCTCACACCCACTGGACAGGAAGAAAATAAAAAGGCTCCAAGGGCAGAGTCGTCTCCAGCTAGGGGGAGTCTTGACAATTTTTTTCAGAATTCCTGTAGGTAGGAAGTTACTGAAAATATCGTCTTTGTTTTTTTGTCTATTCTCACTGACTTTTTAAGTGCTTGATTAATGATGGTTATGTACACTGAGGCTGTGTTTCGTTATTTCCCAGGGGTTGTAATTATGCTCAGAAATCCAGGGTCTTATAGACACACGTGGGAAGGGTCTCCTGGGCTTGCCATCTCAAAACAAGGTCCTGGGTTTCTCTCTTCATGCATGCAGGTGGCAGTTTTAACACAAACTGGTTCTTGTCATCTCCAGAGGGAAGGAAAATATCCCACAATTCAAATCTGGTTTTCTTTAAAGAATGAAAGAGGTGGATTAGGGATGGAGTCAGGAATAGATTGAAAGGGAACCAGATGAGGCTAGGAAAAAATATCTAGAGAGTGGCTAAGGATGAAATCAGAGGTGAGGAGGGTTCGTGGGCAGAAGAGCCTGCACTGTCCCGTTTTTGTAAATGATCCTTATAAAATGTTTCCTTTCTTTGATCTCATTTAAAGGTGGTACTTTGGAAAACTTGGCCGAAAAGATGCTGAGCGACAGCTTTTGTCCTTTGGAAACCCAAGAGGTACCTTTCTCATCCGCGAGAGTGAAACCACCAAAGGTAAAATAACACGTTGAAGAAGTTGGCTTGTCATTCAAATCTGTGGATTAGTCAGAGAGGATGAAAGGCTTATCTCTAATGTACAAGGATTTTAAATGGCACATATCCTGCCTGCCTTGTGAGCTGAGTCCTATTTTCAGTTTTCCCTCCAGGCTCTAGAACTGCAGACAGCTCCAAAAGGACTACAGAGGTTCGAAATCAAGACCTTCCTCCCAAACGGGCGGGGGCTGCTTCACTCCTCCAGGCGCACAAGATCATAGAATTTTCAGAAGTCCTTTAGAATTATGATTTTCTGAAACTCTTAGTTCCTCAGGCGCCAATCATACAGGTTGTTTTTGCATTCCTTTTGTTTTTTCATAACCAAGGACTGCTCTTCCTCCATCTGCTGGCCTTTTCATTATTTAACAACTTATGAGAGCCCACAAGAGGAGCTGGGCCCAGGAGAAAGAGCTGCGGCCTTCCAGCTTGATCTGTCAGACCCGGTGATCTGCTCCTGTGAAGGGTCTTGTGAAGCAGAAATTGGAAGCTCACTTGTAGAGAAACAGTCCTTACATTTCTTGAGGACACGCTGTCCCTGCCTCCATGGTGCTCCGCGGTAATGGAGACCAGGGTAGCAGTCTCAGCCGGGAAAGTCTGTGCTCCTCTCCATCTTTCCCGCCGGGGTGACGGGGTGTGGTCCGTAGTAGACAACACAAGTGTACTGAATAGAGTATTGTAGGAAGAAGTCCAGGAAGCTTGCATTCTCAAGGGTAAAATCATTTTATTGCTAGTATCTTCTGACATTTGCAGGCAAGAGATGTTTTCTTTCTATGTTACTGAGTGGAAGTGTGTGCGCACATGCATGTGTATGCATGTGTCGACCATTATTAATCAGAATAGTCAAGTAATGAGACCTAAAAAACAACTGAGTACTCAGAATGATTGGGGCTGCTAATGCTTGCATATTTACCAGGTGCCTATTCACTTTCCATCCGTGATTGGGATGATATGAAAGGAGACCACGTCAAACATTATAAAATTCGCAAACTTGACAATGGTGGATACTACATCACCACCCGGGCCCAGTTTGAAACCCTTCAGCAGCTTGTACAGCATTACTCAGGTAACCTTAACTCTAGCTACTAACCAGTGGGACACTGGAGGGAGTGGATGGGCACAGAGCGGAAAGGGGAAAGGCAGGGGGAAGAGGTACAACAGATGTATACAGAGTCACTAGTAGAATAGTTTTCTTTGCCAGCCCCTCAAGGTGAGGCTTGACTGCATAGATTCTATTGTTGTTTTTCTACTATAGTTATTATTAGGCCATATGTTTGTCAAAAGATTCTATAACATTCTAGTTCCCCAATTAGAAAGCAACAGGTTCAATTTTAAAAGACGTTATCTTTTCCCTTTCCCCTGCAGTATAGAATTCAGAAACCATGAAAGGGGCAAGGAGCAACCTCTGGGAGGGAACTTACAGGGCAACTCCTACAGGGGATGTTGTGTTCCTACCGTCTTTACCCCCAGCACTGTCACAGGTGTGACTGCACGTGCATTTTATTCTCAGGACGGGGTGCATTTTGCAGTCCATTTATCATGTTCTACTTCCCCGCCAAGACTTGATTCCTAACTAGACTTAGACTCATGTGGACCACAGCTCTTAGATCTGCTGCAGCTATTGTGATAAATTAAACCTTTAAACAGTAGATCAGTCCCTGTCCTAACACCCAGCTGTCACCATTAGTTTGTTGGTCCTAGAAATATATACTTATTAGGTGTTTAGGTGTGCAATTTGTACATTTTATTAAAGAATGTGGTCTCGTGTGCAAGTGTTAAAATGATTGCTTTCTTTCCTAGATTAGCAAGTATATCCCACTATATAATACGTACACACAGGTGGCTATAGATATAGATATACATGTACAGATAGAGATCTATATCCCATTAAACCCAGTAGTTTTTTGTGTGACCTATATATACATTTTATATTGTTCTTCAGGACAATGACAAAACCCCCAAAATAGTACATGACTTGACCTCACCTATTGCTGTTTGCACATTCATTAAAAAATATGTGTGTATAATTTATTAGCACCAAAAAAAAGCAATCTTTTGAAAATGGCGGTAAGAAATGCCCATCTATTGATCCTGGGCACTAATGAGCAAGTGAAAAAATTAACCACACTTGGAATACTGGTTGATTAGGGCAATGGGTAACTTTCGTTTATGTGGATTCTAATGAAATATTTGAGAGAAGTGGAGCAGAATATCTCCCTGAGCTTAAGTAATATACTCAAAATGCCTGCATGTCGTAAGGATTTTTCAAATGCTGAAATATATTTCATTACAGCCAAACATCAGCAGGATCCCCCGGGTTTGCATCATTTGAAAATATTGTGTTGGAAAGGGCACCTTAATAACATCGTAAAGCTGGAAGGAGAGAAGGGATATGAAGAGCAATAGACATTTTTTAATCTCAAAAAAACAAAAAATCCATCTCACGTTAGATTTGTTTTTATATTGGCTTTTCCTCTTCCCTCTTTCTCTCTCTCACACAATAAAATGCCTTTGAAATATTGACACATAAATAATTTCTTGTCTAAACATCTCAGAACCTGATTCTATCAAAAAGAAAGGAATAAAAAGTAACGTATAGCTGGTTCCTGGAGAAAAGGCAACAGCACTACATTTGGTTTCCCAGGATCTGAGGGGCCTCTAGGGGGATGTGGGGTGTGGTAGGGGCTCCGTCACCTCACAGGCCAGGCTCTCTGCAGCTTTTGTCACTGCCCTGATTCCTTGTTCTTTGTTACCTTTTCTCACCTGACCAATGTTTAGCTTGGCATTTAGGCAATTTCCCCTTACCACCACTAGATTCTAAAAGGCATATTCTTTAAAAAAAAGAGACAGAAAGAGAGAGGGGCCGGCCCGGTGGCATAGCAGTTAAGTTCGCGCACTCCGCTTTTGCAGCCTGGGGTTCGCAGGTTCGGATCCCGGGCGTGGACCAACGCACCACTTGTCAAACCATGCTGTGGCAGCATCCCATATAAAGTAGAGGAGGATGAGCATAGATGTTAACCCAGGGCCGGTCTTCCTCAGCAAAAAGAGAAGGATTGGCAAGGGATGATAGCTCAGGGTTAATCTTCCTCACACAAAAAGATAATAATGATGATAATTTTAAAAAGAGAGAGAGAAGAAAAGAAAAAAAAAAAACCCTGCACATAACGTGGAAGTGATAACTACTTTTTTCCTTTCTCTTTTTCATAGGAAATAGAGTTCTTTCACATCCTTGAGTTTCTGCAGATTTTAGTTTCCATTCTTTCTGCTTTCAAGCCAGACTCCTAAATTATACATCGGAGACTGTTATAAAGATTTTTTTAAATGAGAAATATCAAAGAAGCAGGAGTAACTGACTGGTAGAACAGAGTCAGTTAAAATGCCAAAGAAATCGCTAGAGACCTGTGACCTCTTTTTTCCCCTGCCAGCTATAATCTTCAGCCCTACTAGTTTACAGCAGTTTAATGTTCTGTAGAAGAGTCCTGTGCTGAAGTTACAATTTTAAATATATTCATGCCAGAGAGTCCCTAAACCTTTGATATTAGAGGGGGAAAGGACAGTCATGCTGACATTCTGTAGTCCAAATGTATCTTTTGAAATCAGTGGAGATGTTTTCAGGGTTCCAGAAGACATGTTATTAGCACAGTGGGCTGAAAATGTTTTTCTTAGTGAGTATAGAAATCAAACAGTCTATATGTGTGTATGTATAGACTATATCATAGCTGAGGGTATGGAAGTTGTCCAAGTTGTCCTCTATTCTACCTCCAATGAACGTGTTTCAATGTGTGGCGTCTGATCTTCCAAGGTGTGTGTAGTTCTCTGCCAACGTAGCACTGTTTCGAGGCCTGCTGTGTACTGGCTGGGTTTGTGCACCTGTAAGTGTTGTCGTTTCACGTGTTCTGCTTTTCTCTCCCTCTCCTGCCGCTGTCCCGCTCCGTCAGAGAGAGCCGCAGGTCTCTGCTGCCGCCTGGTAGTTCCCTGTCACAAAGGGATGCCAAGGCTTACCGATCTGTCTGTCAAAACCAAAGATGTCTGGGAAATCCCTCGAGAATCCCTGCAGTTGATCAAGAGACTGGGAAATGGGCAGTTTGGGGAAGTATGGATGGGTATGCTGAGACTCAATTACTCTATTACTAGCTTTCTCGTTTGGGAAATCCCAAACATCAAAGATGGAAGGTGAAAATAAAGACTTTATGACCAGGAAGAAAGTTTGAATCACTCTTAGTGGGGATTAATAATTTTGACTTTGGAATCCTGGAATTTATAGAAAAGAGATAGTAAGTGATCAAGATTGGCAAATGGCTCAAATTATACTATTTTATGAGCCTCGATTCATAAACCAGTAAATGTTACAGGGAATGTTCCAGCCTGCACCAAATGCCTTGCCCTTTATTTCAAACTGCAAATGTTTGTCCAGGGAACTCAGTGTCACCTTCAAGGGAATGTCACCTTCCATCTTTCCTAGTGCATGCACAATTATGGATTATAAGGACTGTGTTTTCTTTATTAATTCCCTTTCCTGTAGACAAAGCTGATGGTTTGTGTTTTAACTTAACTGTGATTGCATCGAGTTGTACCCCACAAACTTCCGGATTGGCTAAAGATGCTTGGGAAGTTGCACGTGATTCGTTGTTTCTGGAGAAGAAGCTGGGTCAGGGGTGTTTCGCTGAAGTGTGGCTTGGTAAGGCAGAGGGCACATTTTGTTTTGGCTGCATCTCAAAGCCAATTGAAGGATGGTTTTGAACAAAAACACATACACAGCCATTGGGACCAAGACACTTAACCTGGATAGCTAGACGGGCTATCCAGATTTTCAGAATATGGTGATACCTTGCTGTACTCTTCCGTCCTACTTCATGTGGTTAATTAAGGCACGCACAAAACAGGAAACCAATACAGTAAGAATCTGGTGTTTCCTCTTCCTAAGACACAGGAAGGTAAGATACTACAGATGGGCTCTGTAGGGAAAGACCATGGGCAAGGGGCTTATTTACCCTTTTTGGGCCTCAGTTTCCTCATCTGTAAAATTGGAATGATACCCACTTCATAGGATTGTTTGGAGGATTACATGGGATAATATGTTTAGAGTCCTTTGCACATAGTAGGTGTTCATACACACATACTTCTCTTAATTTGATTCTCAGGTCATTGATAAGACCGACTGCACTGGGCCCTCCCACTGCTTTCATAACAGCCTTTGGGTCGTTTGCAGCTTTGCTTAGAGACAATCCATGGCCTTAGGCCCCACCCAAAAACGTCTGTCGGTAAGACAGTGTTGGTACTTATGGAATCCTCTTTCTTCCTTTTCAGTTAAAAACAGTATAGATAGGCACCTGTTGCTATGTGTGGCTGTCAGTGCTTAGCTGTGGTCTGCATTGAAAGATTTAATACAGTTAAAGCACTTGGAACAGAGCCCGGCAAGGAGTAAGTACTACACGGATATAGAGATAGAGATAGATACTCAGACGTACACATTTATGTGTGTATGTGTATGCTATTGTAAGGAGTATTATCATTACTATTGTTTTTCAGAGTCCACATTATTGTGTCCATGTCTCTCTGGACTTTAGCTCAAGTATTGTAAGATATGTTTATATGGTCTTCCTCTCCCTCATCTGCCCAATTTATAATTGAAGCTATGGGCCCTAAGGATTTTAATCCAATCACTCATTCAATCAGGAAGAATTGGACCCTATAGGAAAATTTATTTTCAAACTTTATAATTATTAACTTTAAATCATGACACATATTATTAAGATTTTGTTTCCCACTAAACATAAAACATCAGTTGTGGTAGTTCAGGATCAGGTGGAATGCCAATGTATGTAACATTGTTATTAGAGAGGAAGACGTCTATTTAAAATTTTGGGGCGCTGACCACACCCCAAGATAGCACTTAAATTGCAAAGACCACTTACAAATTGTCAAATTTCTCATTTACAGTTAGTAGTCAGATATTTTATAAGATCTAAATGAACTCTTTAAGCCCTTGTTCTTTCATAATGTATATTTTTGTAGGTTGCATATTGTAATTATATGAACCTTGTTTTTAGCAGGGTAACAAAAGTTGCTCCAATTTGCAGAGCTTTTTGTTTCTAAAATCAGTTATATTAAATATAAAAATTAATCTTAATTTAAACCAACCTTCTTTTCCAAATAGAAAATAATGTATTCTAACTCAGAAGATTTTTCTGTTTCCCATATAGTTCTAAAGCAAAGTCAGAGGACTAATAATGGAATATACATAGAACCTAGATTTTTTTTAATTTGGGGACTGAAAGAGACTCGAAAGATAATCCAATTCCATTCGTATATTTTACAGATGAGGAAACCAATGATCATAAACAGGCCTGCCTCTGGACCTACTAGATTTTTTTAACATGTTAAGTGCAAATATTTCTGTTCCCCCTTAGCTGCTGTTTAATTTTTCCAGTCTAGCTGATAGAAATCATTGTTCATATTGTGGCTGACCATCAGTAAACCTGAGGAATTGTCCTTCCCAGTTGAAGTATGGGCAAGTAGACTGTGAGCTTCTTGCCAATACTTATCAGCATACTTATAATCTTACTTACAGATCAACTGTTCAAGGACTCAGTCAAGTAGCTCATCCATTGCAGACAACTGAAAGTCTAGAGATAATTTCCAGACCTCCTCAATGTGTTGCCATATTTTTTTAAATGGCACACCCCATGAAATGGGACTTAGTCTGATTTCTTCCATGTTCACTCTACTGCCCAAGGGATGGCTATTGGATGACCAGGCCTGTTCTAACCCCTGGACTTTCATCCTATAAAGAAGTGTCCAGGGGCTGGCCCGGTGGCCTAGTGGTTAAGTTTGCACACTACACTTTGGCAGCCCAGGGTTCACAGGTTCAGATCCCTGGCACGAACCTACACACTGCTTATCAAGCCATTCTGTGGCGGCATCCCATATACAAAATAGAGGAAGATGGGCACAGATGTTAGCTCAGGGCTAATCTTCCTCAGCAAAAAGAGGAAGATTGACAACAGATGTTAGCTCAGGGCCAATCTTCCTCACCAAAAAAAAAAAAAAGGAGTGTCCAGAGCTTTTGGTACAAATTTGTAATCATATGGCTGAGCCAGAAAAGGAAAGTGGTATATATCAAAATAAGAAAAAAGTTTAAAAAATGATAAACCATAATATAGCCATAAGTAAACACATTTTTACTATGAAAATGCTTGACAGAGTCCTTAACATTTGATTGTCTTTGTTCAACAAAAACTATGTTAAGTTTTTTTAACTTAAAATCTAACTGTATGGAAATAGCTATTGATTAAAAAACTTTTTTTTTTCCATCAAAAGAGTGTCTTGGTTTAACTTAATATTGTGGGGTGTCTGCAGGTACCTGGAATGGAAACACAAAAGTAGCCATAAAGACTCTTAAACCAGGCACAATGTCCCCTGAGTCATTCCTTGAGGAAGCACAGATCATGAAGAAGTTGAAGCATGACAAGTTGGTCCAGCTCTACGCCGTGGTGTCCGAGGAACCTATCTACATTGTCACTGAGTACATGAATAAAGGTGCGGCAAGGCCACCTCACCGTGACCTCTAACAGGGGTTGTTTTGGGGAGGGAAATGGAGCCACTTGCTTGCTTTTTTCCTGGTTTCTGTATGAGTCAAGCATTCCCACCAGCAAGCACAAATTGTGTGCTCATTAATGCGAACGTTTTTTAAATTATTTTATTGAGGTCATATTGGCTTACAGCATTGTGTAAATTTCAGGTGTACATCGCTATATTTCAGTTTCTGTATAGACTGCATCATGTACACCTTCAACAGTCCAGTTGTTATCTGTCACCATACATTTGTGCCCCTTTATCCCTTTTGCCCTTCCCCCACCCCTTCTCTGGTAACCACTAATCTGTATTAATGAGAACATTTTTAAAACAGACTGACTGAGTTTGCCCCCAGATCCTTGTGAAACGCAGTACCATTTGCATGCTGCACATGTCAGGAATTCCAGCTCCTCTCCCTAATTAAAACATTCATTTTTAATATCAGGGATGCTACAGAGGGCTATGATAGTTTGCTGTTATTTTGAATGCCATAGCTTGTATTAAATTTCCTTTTTGCGGGGCCGAACACTTAATATCAGACACTGGTCTCTGGGCTCAGTTTAGTCTCCATCTTTTCAACATCGTATTTTTTTTTCAGCTCTCAAACATCAAATGAAGAAAGACATGCTTTTAAAGAGCACATTTTATTCTCATTCTCTGTCTCTCTGTCTTTCTAATCGAAGCAGTATTGTTGGGGATAAGGCCAAAGATCACTTTGTTTTGGAAAAATAGATGAACCAAACAAGAAACAGCCTTAAAAGGCAATGTGTTGTACATCAGAGGACACCAGTGTAATTTTTCCTTTCCACGTACTTTCTTTTAAAATGTATTTGGAAATTTTTTCCTGGCAGATTGTCCTTTGTATCCAGGGCTATTTGGTAAACAAGTCTGTGATTAAAGCAAGACAAAAGTCACCGGTGACCATCATGAACCTCCAGCCTCTCACAGGATCCGTTCAGCCCTGGTGTTAGTTCTGAGCTCTTTAGGATGTGTTATCATACTGGCTCTGAAGCTCCAGCTGTTTCCAGATGTCTGGCTGGCCATGATCTAATAGGGGGAGCTACCTGCCCCACCCCATGTTCCTCAGATATTCTTTTCCTGATTTAAAATCTGTAAACTAGCTAGGTCAGTGATTCTCAAACTCTCCTATGTATCAGACTCACCTAGAGGGTGATTAAAATACAGGCTTCTGGACCCCGACCTCCAGAGTTTCTGATTCAGTAGATCTGGGCTGGGGCACAAGTGTTGGCATTTCTGACAAGCTCCCTGAGGGATGCTGTTCCTGCTGGTCCAGGACCACATTTTAGGAATCACTAAATCACTATCTTCCCCCACACCACTCCTTTGTGCAGGGCCGATCGGGGAATAAGACCTCTTCACATGTTCTTCTTCACGACATAAAGGGAATTGAGTCCCATTTCTTCTAGTTTTATCAAATTTTTGTTGTTGTTCTTAGAAATGGAGTCACCATTGTTTGTTTTTAAAAGGTGAAACTGCTGCCTTTCAATGCATAGAGTTTTTCCTACCCTGTTTTTTCTTATTAACCTTTTTTTTCCACTGATGGCATTATTCCATTCAATTACCTCATTACTTCTGGTTAGAAAACCGAATACAGCCCTTTGTTGGGAATTTTTATCTTTCAAAGTAAGTTGAAATGATTTTATGTTTTGTTTCTAGGAAGTTTACTCGATTTCTTAAAAGATGGAGAAGGAAGAGCTCTGAAATTACCAAATCTTGTGGACATGGCAGCACAGGTAGGCCCCAGGGTACCTTGATTCCTGCCTTGGATTTAACGACGTGTAAGTACATCAAGTCACAATGTAACGTATGTGTCCTGTGCCCTCGGTCTCCACAGGTTGCTGCAGGAATGGCTTACATTGAGCGCATGAATTATATCCACAGAGATCTGCGATCAGCAAATATTCTGGTGGGGAATGGACTCATATGCAAGATTGCCGACTTTGGATTGGCCAGATTGATCGAAGACAATGAGTACACAGCAAGACAAGGTGGGCACTTGAATGAGGCTGGTTCATGATCACATCCTCAAGGACAGTCACTTACTGCATGACCTTTCCTCCCTCCTTCCCTTCCCTTCCTCCAGAAAATACTGAAACGTCATTGTTCAGCTGGGTTTTTTCTTGATCTGGCAGAGATCTGACAGCTTTGCAGGTGGGAGAGAGTAGAGGGTTCCATAGATGGATGAGATGTTGATTTTTGGTGAGTGAGTGTCTGCTGATGTGGTCCTCCTGGCTTGTGCCGCCCTCATCATAGCATCCAGGGCAGGGACACTTTGCCTTTGGAGAAAGAGCTGTGGAAGGCCAAGAGATCAGACAAGTAATAGCTAATCACTCCATCAGAGTCTCAGCAAAAACGGAAGGCACGCTCATGGAGAATTTAATAAAGGAGTTATTTACAAAGGCACAGGCAGGGCTTAGGAAAACCAACAGGGCATGATGTGGTATCCCAGAGCTAGCGACAGCAATGGGCCCAGGGCCTGAAAGGCAGGGGGCAGGGAGTGGGCACCAGAACTTAGACTGAGCAGCTGTGAGGAGACGCCGCCTTTGGTCAAGAGAGGCAGCAGAGGCGGATCAACCTGAGCTCCCTCTTCCACCCTCCTCCAGATCTCCTGCCAAACCCCTCTAGAAGCCAGGGGTCAAAGGAGCCCATTGGTGAGTTCAGATGGGGCCAGAACAGAGAGAAGAAAAGTAGAAAGGGGATGTAGAGGGAAGACAGAAGATAACAGTATAGTTGCTCGAACAGTTCCACCTCCTTTCTGCATCTCCCTCCATCCCACCCCCTCCTAAGATCTGTAGAAATTAGCCTCCAGATGAAACACATCCCAGATCAGCAGCCACTCCAGGGGGCAGCTTCTCAGGTGCTTTCCGAGCACAAGATACCAGGGAGGGAATTCCAGGGTCATTTTCTGTCTTCTTGAATCTTCACATAGCAGTCAACAGGCGAATGTGTGGAATTAAGTGTGCTGTTTGCAATTGAATGTAGGCTCCTCTTATAGAATATAATGCGTGTGGCTGAAGGAAATGGGTAACCTTCATTATTGTTGTTTTTAACTGAAGCCCAGTCATTCCAAGCAAGGCTGAGCAGTGACTGGAATATATTACAGCGTGGTGCTTTCTACTGGATTTCATAATGGCCACCTCTGGAATTCTTATTCTTCTTTCTTTTTTAATTCTTTCATTTCATGCCAAGTCTTCCCTCCTTTTATCATTCTCAGCAATCTCAAGTGATGAGGAAAAATGTTAAACTAAGACCTTGGCTCATACAGATACTGTCCAAATGCTAAATTACATGTGGGTCCCACAGCTCGGCTATTTGAATTTCCCCAACACGTGGCATTTCTTGTCCTGGAGCCAAATGCCCACCCAGCGAGCACGCCCGTGCATCTCACACACGCACACACCGGCTCAGGGCCAGATGGTGGGCCGTCTCTCTAATCAAAGGCACACTGGTGGCTTTGATTGGCACTGGCAGTCCAGAGAGAAATGGGGATGTGATTCTGAGTCAAGGTGAGCTGAGAGGGTCTGAAGTGCCCCTGGGTCTAAGCCCTGGCCCTAAATGAGAAAGCTTACCCTGAGGCAAACCTGTCAGATCCCAACTCACAGACCCAGGGGGAGAGGAGAGCAGGCGAAGGTTGGGAGACGTGAATATCTGATTTGGGAAGGGGCGAGAATGGAGTCAGTCTCGGCAGTCGGTCGTGTGGGCTGCCTTCCATGGGTGAGCGGAGTCCTGCTGCCAGAGGCAAGGGTGCGGGACTGTCTCTCCCCTTCACCCGGACCTGGACTCTATTGAATGTGGTTAACAGCCTTGAATCATCAATAAAGGAGAAAGTTGCAGGGCCAGAAGCCCCAGGACGCTGGCAGGGGCCTGTTGACAGGGCCTGGCTCTTTAGTTCATGGAGTGCGATCCCTCTGGCTGTGGCCCTGGTGGACTGAGGCCCAGGGGGACAGCGTGGGGGGCCCCTCACAGGTTTCTCCTCACAGCTCACTGCTGCTATGGAGCAGGGCCGGAGTGGCCCCTCAGCCCTGGCCATCAAGCCCCGCCTTCCTCTCTAGTTAGCTGTCCTGAATGCCCTCTGGTGGCCTCCTCCCCTCTACCATCACTTTCCCAGATGCTGTCCTGACAACTTTCACAGGATCAGCTTCACACCCTTTGTACCGTTTTTCCTTCACTTTCCACATAGAGGATCCCACCCTTACCTCTTAAAATTCTTTTTTCTTCTCTCTTCCCTTTCACATATATCTTCAGATCCGTTCCAAACACTGGAAAGAGATAAGTAAGGAAAAGTAAGTGAACTGGAGAAAAAAACAAAGGCAGTGGGGCCCCAGGATTTGCATGGAGAATAAAAGAAATGCTGTCCTGCAACAGATGAAAAGGAAGGAGCAGAGGCATTTATAGACTACTTACCAAGTGCTAGGTCCAAGCGGGTAAATAACAATAAATACAATAGAAATAAGCTCAGAGGGGTTAAGTAACTTGTACAAAGTCACACAGCCAGTAAAAGGGCAGAGGTAGGATTTAAATGCAGGTATGGCTGGTCCTATTGCATCTGCCCTCGTAAGCTATACTAGCTGCCTCTCATCTAGAGGATTAAAAGAACAGAAAATAAAAATTGAGATTAGTCATAAATCCCTTTTCCCTTTATTTTATGGAAGTTTTTAAGGGGTACCTTCTAACATGCATGTGTGAGGGAGTTGGAAAGACCTTCATTTTCCGGCTCTGGGACAACCCAGCTGTTTATAAAATTCCTCCTGGGGCTCTGCCCTGCCCTGGCCTCTTTACAAGGCAGAAAGGGCCTGGTGTGTGTCTGCGGGTGTGCTCTGCAGATGGCATGCCTGCTGCATGCTGGAGTTTCTGCTGGGGATTCATCAGCTCCTCCAGACAGCTGGTCCACGTGCCTGATAATATTTGCAAGTTGGATTTTATGATACCCACAGGCCACAGCCAGGCTGCATCTCGATTATGGAAATGTGGGCAGTGTTCAGAAGCATGTGCCGAACACAGGTATTTTAGGACTGTGAGTGACAGTTGTTTCTCAACACAGTTGTGAGTTTCCCATCTAAAGGCACACTGAAATGTGGGTGGATGGCATGGCATCTCTCAGGGCACAGGCAGAATTGGAATTTGGGCCTGTGTTCCCTTCCTCCCACCACCCGCCGCCCCACTGGACTGCAAGCAGAAGCCCTGTGTCAGGGAGAACGTCAGGACCAGGCCCAGAGTCTGTGAAGGTGGTCCTCTGCCAACAGCATTCTAGAGGCAACTAGAAACTGCTGGGTATTGTTCATTCTCTGTACGTCTCCCTCAGTTATAGCAGATAGATCTTCTTCAGTCATAAACTGCTAAGTTCAGTCCAGTCAGGTCTCTAAGCAATGCCAACATTAATTATTTGAGTGCCTTATCTGTGAAAGGGACTTTGCTAGGAGCTACTGATATAAAGAAGCCCAAGACTGCACAGGGGCAGTCAGCAAGTGTGAGGAGGGACAGAGAGGAGCATCACTGAAGTCAGAATCGGATTTGAAACCCAACTCGATCACCTACCAGCTTCGGGGCCTTGGGCAAGTTACTTAACTTTTCCACACCTCAGTTTGCTTATCTGTAAAATGGAAATATATTTTCCCTGCTTTGTTCTTTAATTTTTGCAAAGATGAAGGAAAACAGTACATGTTGAGTGTTTAGCACAGGGCCCTGCACAAAGCAAGTGGTAAAGAAAAAATACTCTTGGTAGCCGTCTGGTCCGAGAGTAAGTTCCTGAGGAGTAAGCAAATGCAAGAACGGAGCGTAACACAATGGAAAGTCTCAAATGCTAATGGGGAAAGGGAGAGAGGAATCAAAGATGGTTCCCAAGAGGTCAAATGGTAGTCATCATGAGAATGGAGTTGCCAACAACAGAAACAAGTGGAAGGAAGATCTGATGTTGAGAGAAAGAGGGTGAGCCTGGTTTTGGATCAGTTGAGCTTGAGGTGGTTGTGGTGGTGCATCCAAGCAAGGGGTCTGAGTGCAGAGAGGTCAGTCGGGGTGACCTCACCTGGTCCTGCTGCCGTGGGTCCTCACCTCCCACAGCTGTGCGCACCACGTCACCACCCCTCAGCTGACGATGCCCTCTCACCTCTACTGTCCCCTGAGGTCTGATCACAGCCACCTCCCTACCCCAGCACTGCACCTTCACCCAAGAGTCCTTCCAGGCTAACCCCCAGCCCTGCCTGTGCCACGAGCACCACAGGGATCTGTTGTCTGTCCTGTTGTCCTCTCACGCCCACACCACACCTGTCTCCTGTAACCACCAGCATGGGCAGCTGTCACCAAGCCTTGCTTTCCAGGACTCACAGCCCCTCCAGCCATCAGTTCCTCCAGAGCTCACACAGACAGGAAACAGTGGGAGAATTCTTGACAGGCTCTTGTGTTTTTCTTCATAAGCTTTCAGGAAGCTCAGCACTGACTAATGTTGATTTAAACCTCACAAGTTCAGATAGACCTGGCTTATGTATAGGAACGACTTGCTTTTGTGGACACTTATTTTTTATTGAGCCATAACATACATACAATAAAATGAATAAATCTGAGGTGTACAACTCAATGACTTTTTACATATGTATATGCCCCTGACACCACACACAGATGAAGATACAGAACTCCGGCAGCACCCTAGAAGACCTCCTCGTCCCCTTCCAGCCAGTAACCACCCCCGAGGTAGCCACTATTTTTACCTGTATCACCATAGATTCGTTTTGCCTGTAATTGAACTCCATATGAACGAATCATATAGTATTACTCTTTTGTGTCTGGCTTCTGTCCCATCATTATGTTTGTGAGTTTCATCCATGTTACTGCATATAACAGTAGTTCTTTCCTTTTCATTGCTGAGTAGTATTCCACTGTACAAATACATCAGTTTATCCATCCTACTGGTATTTCTAATTTGGGGCCATTATAAATTAAGCTGCTATGGTGGTGGACGTATGTCCTCCTATCTCTTGGGTATATTTACAGCAGTGGAATTGTTAATCATAGGGCAAGCCTGTGGTCAGCATTTGTTCATACTGCCCAGCACATTTTGTGGGCAGAATACACGGTGACTGTGTTTCTTACTGGTATTGTTCTTCCCTCTAGGGTGAGGCACCCTGGTGAGGCTGAGGAACCTGTGGTTGGAAGCTAGGAGGCCTGGGTTCAAACTAGCTCTGTCGCTTACAAGCTTGGTGTCCCCAGGCAAATCGCTTAACCTTTCTGAGCCTCATTTTTAGCATCCATAAAATGGAAATAATAAAAATAATTACCTCACATAATTAGTGTGAGAATTAAATAGGCTGTCTATAAAAACTCTTGGAGGGTTGTAAAATATAAAAACCATTCTTATAACCTAAACATTTTGTGTTTGTTGTGTATTTTCCTTGAAAAGGGTCTTTATTTTCTTACCTAAAAAATTTTTAAGAAAAAGACTATTAGTAATCAATTAAAAAAATCAATCTTTCAAGAGAAAAAAATATTTCATTATGTTACAGCCAACTCTGTTTACCGGGCAGTCACCACTTTGTATGGCCTCCACTCTGAACACAGCTGGGGGCCAGCGGTCTACTAACCATCCTCCCCGGCACACTTTCCTTTTTTCTCATATTTGCCTCCTCTCTTGAGAACTGTCCCTGCCTCCATGCTGCCTCCCTCATTTTTAATCTTGTCAGCTCTGAGTATCCGGTGGGCATCTCAGCAGCATCACCGATGGTTGTACATGCACGCGCACACACACGTGCACGAGCACTGTTATAACAGTTCTCCAAAAAAGAATCAGTGGACCCAGTCTTACTGCTTCTCTGCAGAGGTGACCTGGCCTGAAAATCAGCACAGCGCACTTAGTAGGTATTTAATAAATGTTTGTTTACAGCAGTGGAAATCGCCAAAATCGCTGTCACCCCTCCACACTCTTCGCAGAAGCTTTCCTGCTCTCTGAGTAACGCGCACGGCTCTCTCTGGGAATCAGATATTGTTGTGACTGCAAGAAGCTCCAGAGAGGATTGTTTGCTACACCAGTATTCCCTGCACAAGGCCAGATTGTCTTTGGGGGTAATGGAAAGCCCAGGAGCTTCAGAGCTAGAGAAGCCTGTGTTCAAATCCTGACTCGGCATTTCCTCGTCTTGGATTTCGCGGAAACTAGGCTCACTGGGCCTCAGCTTTCTCATCCTTGATGTAGGGCTGGTGGTGTTACCTTTCAGGTGCTTGTGAAGATGAGAGAAGGTAGAAGCTGTTGCTTTTTTTTTTTCCCCCCTCATTCCCGCTCCTCCTGGCAGCACTTAGCTTTACCTCTTTTTGGATAGCCAAACCTCTTTCCTTCTTCGCGGGCATACACCCACCTACGCACGCACGCATCAGCTTGGTCCTTCCTGTCCGGCTCCCATCAGGGTCTCCCGCGTGGAGGACTTGCCTATTTAACCCTCTCCTCTCCTGATTTGTCTTCATCACGAAGACAGGAACGTAGAATTGCTCTGTGTATGGGGTTTGTTAGGGGTTTTTTTTTTTTAAGATCTAAGTTAACGACAGGATCATTGTTGAGGAAGCAAATGTCAAGACAATTTAGTCTTTGGATCTTTGGAATACAGGGGCAGTCGAGACTTTGTGTAAAACCTGCTTATGGTTAGGTTTGTGTATCAAATAGAAGAAGAAAACTGTATCTGTTCAAATGCTCCCAGTATTGAGGGTTTAAGTTGAATAGATTATTATCTGGAGGAAAATTCACGTATAAATTAGACTGCAAAGGATTCATAATTGTTGCAGTTTTCATGTTAATTATTTCATGTTAAAAGATTGTTACTGCATAAATTAACACATTCTTTCATGGAGAACATATTTTAGAAAGATTTGTTACTTTAATAACTCTTTGTGTATTAGAAATCCCAGATGCCTGTACTAATTAAATATAATCAGATTTTGGATTCAAAAAGCACAGTAGCCATTTAACACAAACAAGCAGGCAGCTAGGTTGACAAACACAGTCAGAAAGAAGCGGATCCCTGTTTCTTTCAGATTTTGAATTTCACAATTCGAAAGTGTGAATTCAGTTCCTGTCCTTCCTTTGTATTACAAGGACTGGGGATTTTCAGACTCAGAATGCCGGCTTTCCAGCTCAAGGGCTCCTGCAGAATTATTAATCAGCCTCTTCTGAGGCCCCTGTAATCCGGTGGCAGATCAAGGCTGATCTCGCCATGAGATGCCCTCCCTCTGCCCCTGTCGGCACATGCATTTCTTGTTCTCTGTCAACAACAGCATTGCAATTCCCACACCGTGTGCCGTGACCTGAACAGCAAATGTCAGGGGAAGGGGGGGGAAGAACTCTTTTAATTATTGAATTTAATCTAATTCTTCCCATACTAGGGAAGCAAACCATCCTTTGACAAAAAGCAAACCCTTTCCAGTGCAGCTATTGTTTTAAATCCCGAGCAGGAAACGCGTTTGTTTGAATTGCCCACGGTCAGAGTTTATCATCTGTCCTGCAGGGCTGCCCGGGGGGGCAGGACACAAGGACTGAGCGCCCTTGGCCAGGTCGGAGCCGTGTCTCCCGCTGAGCTGACGGGTTGCATGCCTGAGCCGAGCCTGGTTTTAATCAAGCCTCCCCATCCCCGGTTTGGTACACTTCCGTCACTAGGCAGAAAAGCGCCTTCATTTGTATTCCACCCCTGGCAGCCCCAGACTTGCCCGGCATCTCTGAGAGGGATGCTTTGTTTATCTGCTAAGCCCCGTGGGCTGCGGGGCCAGGTGAACCGGCAGGGATTGGGGGTGAGGCGGCCAGGGACAGGGAGATGGATCGTACAGACCATCCATTTCCCTGGTAGAAAGGACGGTGGAAAGCCAAAGATTAAAACAAAAAGAAAAGGGACTTTAACTCACCCTAGCCTACCCCGGTGTCTTATAAGACTAAAACTGTTTGCAGGGAGGAGGTGTGCTCCTTTCTTCCACCCTCTTCGTCCGGCAGCCCCCTGACTCTGCCCGGAGGGAACAGATGGACTGCAGTAAGCCCTGGTCACTGAGAGCCGGCTTGTCAGAATACCTTTCCTCTATCTGCATTGGGCAGTCACGTTTTGTATTCCGTGCGGGTGTCTCCCTCTCCTTTGTGCTATATGGGGCAGAGCAATTTGGCGGTTGTTTCTGAATGGTCAAGAGCAAGTCCTTGGTCTGTGCATCCCACGTTTCTTAGTAATCATCAAAAAGGAAGCAGATGGTCACCCTCTGTGATTTTAAAGTGTATAAATAGGAACTGCAGACTGCCATCAAACATCAAAAATGTCACTTGGCTTCCTTGTCTTGCTTTGCTGGGGAAAGGAACTCCTGCATTTGCATCATCTGGATAATCAGGGTCCCCGCCCGCCCCACCACCCCCGCCGTTTTGAAGCTTCCGTTTCTTCCAGCCAAAGGAGGATGCACAGCAGCATAGCTCTGATCTCCCCAAAAGCCCAGGCACTGTGGGGGGGCAATTTTAAAAAGCAGCCTCAAAGTGGTTATTGTTTTCTGTGTATCCTCTCTTTCTTCAGTTTCTTCCTAACTTCTAACCAAACCCTCAATATGACCACCAGTTGTTCCCAAGCAGTGTCCCCAACCCCAATGCTTGTCCTTGCTGCCTAGCACACTTTGTGGCATGAAGTCCAACTAACCCAGGCCCACTGCCCCTCCTGGGGTTGGCTGGATCCTTGGAATCATTTCTGTCTTGAGATACATCCCAGACATCTGTTTATTACTTAGGTCTGAGTTCTCACCACCCTGAACAGCAGCACACAGATGGTCACAGAGCTCTGCACACGGCCCTCTTGCCTTTTGTTCTGGATAAAAGTCCACAAAGGTAGTGTCCATCCTACTGGCGCTGTGAATCAGAATTTTTATTCTGATATTGTTTCCCTTTTGGCTCTTGGAAAGCTGGAAGGATGATTGGAATTATTCAGAGCTTTGGTGTTCTAGAACAGCACGCAGGGTCCCTCCTTCCCTCAGTTCCACCCAAGGCAACTGCTTAAACAAGTCCTCCCAACACAGGCTGCATTTCAGGTAAAGTCGCCATGGTGGTCCTTAGATTTCCTTCCTGAGTAAAGGGATCAATTATCCATGATTTCAGGAGATGCTCATTAATTTCATTCTTTACTTCTGTGTTGCCAGTGAGAGTTATACTGGGTTGTCATTCACCGTTGGGAGGAGGAGGACAGAGAATGGCAAGCCCCTCAGAGCATCTTCCCCTCACCTTCTGGCTCCCCCATAGATGTGTATAGGAAACATCACAGCCTGCTCTCTGTTCTCCACGAAAGGCTCTCCTGCTCCTGTGCAGTTCATCTTCCTGCCTGTCCTTCCTCAACTACAAGACCCCAGGACTGGTGCCCCCATTCTCCCTGGTGCCTGGGTTTGCTCCCCTTTGTCCACTGGTTGTCTTAATTAGGTTTTCAATACCTGCTGATGGACCTTCAACTCCTTCATCGGGTCCTCAATTTGGGGCTCCCCTTGGAACTTTGCTCACCCCGCTTAGCCTGCATACTCCTTCCGTGGATTCAGCCACACCAGACTTTGGATCCATGCCTGGCTAATCAACCCTTGTCTTTGCAATATGTTCAGGCCCTGCCTCTGGTCCTTGGTTCTTGTCTTCCTTGGCTGCACTTGTCCCTCCTCCACCCACATCCTCCCTACTCCCTATCTCCTTTCTTCTCAAACACCCTGCTCACCGTGATGCATTTCACATGGAATATCATCTCACTCCACTGTACCACTTACTTTTCATTTATTTTTATTTCTAAAACATGGTGCTAAAACCTTGTGAACTTAAAGTAGAAGTTTCAGCAGAATGTGTCACCAGGAATAACTGCAAAACACACCGTTGTATTACTCCAGACATGTTTGGAAAATTTGAAAGTCATTCCTTTGGTCTAGTGTGAAAATTCGGAGTTTTGCTTTGCCAGGTTTTATTGGGTTTGAACTCATTGTTTTGTTTGAATAACCACAAAGTTCCAGGTCAGGTCAGCTTTGATTTTGCCTCTTTTACAGGATATCCTGTCCTAGTCATGCCTTGTCACCCCTCCCCCACCATGTAATCAGCTTCCTGTTATTGGCATGGTTCGTGATTTCTTTTCCTTTATTCCCCAGGGTAACTTTAAAGTTGAAGTACTGTGTGTTATTTAATACTGAATGTAATAATTTGCAGAGTTTGTGGCTTCATAATTAAAGAGGGCTTTGGATGGATCTTTGGTTCAGAAAACCAGTGTCCATTGTTGATGCTAATGCCTTTCCTCCTTGAAAATGCTATTAGGGCACCACTTGTATTCTCTGTAGGAAGGATTTGGCTTCTTTTATTCTGCCCTGGCTTTGCCTTCTCCACCTTGGCCCAGCTTTTTAGCCAGAGGGAATATTTTCTGAGACTGAGCTATGGAATTGGCCTGGTCACCAGGGGAAAAAACAAAAGGCTTAACAGCCCAACTCACCACCAAGAGCCAGTAATGTGATCTGGGCCCTACCCAGGCCTGTCTTGGCCCCTGCCCTGAGCCTCCCCCAGGGAGAACCATGGGTCACACTGCAGCATTTCCATGTGGCCACCCAGACCTCCATTCCCTGTGCCCTTCCCCTTTCCCCTTTCTCCTGAGCCCTCTTCTTCCTAAAGCCTGCGCCGCAATTTGGCTCTCTCTTGGGTTTGCCTGTGAGCACCGTCTCCTCAGTTGCCTGGAAAGTCTTAGGGAAGGAGGTGACTCGTGCTTGGTTTTCTCAGGAATCCCTCCCACTGTGCTGGGGACTAACTGGATGCTTAGTAAGTTCTCAGTGATTGATTGATGAATGTATTAGTTTTCTTCATCCTCTTTCCCTTCTTAAAGTCTGGAGAGCTTTGGCTAACCTGATGCAACCCAGTGCCTTTGCATTACTATCCAAATAAAATAATAGCTGGCATTTATTTAGCTATTATGAGGGGCCAAATTGCTGTGCTCAGCCCCTTACATTATTTATAATTCTCACCACAGTCCTATGAGGTTTTCATCACCCAATTTACAGACGAGGAGACTGAGACTGAAGGAGGTTTTAAATGATCACCCAGCAAATCTAGTGTGCAAGCCCAGATCAGCCTGACTCTGAAGGTCCTTTCCTAAATGACTGCCCTAGTCCTTCCACAAATGACCCCTCAAGCCCAGCTCAGCCCAGAGGTGGGTCTCTTTGCGTCATCACTGAAGAACATTCGCTCCCTGTTTTCTGGCCAATGTACATACATTAGTGCAGGAGGTAGACTTGGGAGCGAAAGTCTTTGCTGTCTTCATTTGAGCATTTGAAATGCCACTGCCATCATCTTAATGCATGAAGATGCATAAAATACAGTAAGTAACTGAATCAAGTAAGAACTGTTTCTATTTGAAGCAGAGGAAAACAGATTGCCTGGCCCCTAAGGGTACAGGAGCTCCATTAACTAGAATGGCGCCTGGGCGTTGGGATGAGCCATCCTGACTTAATGAATTTAGCTGGTCATCCTGTTTTCACTGAAAAACCAAGAGCATTCAGTCAGACTGTCTGGAGTATGGTAAGGGTGATCTTATACCTGTAACTCTAAGGGTGAAAATAATTATTAATTTGTTACACTGCGGTATTGTCACTCTTTTCTTTGTTTAGTTGACCCAATCTGTATAAAGGAAGAGAACTTCTTTGGCCATCAGAGTGTTAGAAAAATTGCTGCATTGACCCTTTAGCCAGTTAAAGCATTTATTGAGCAGTTGCTGTTTAACCAGCCTTAGGCAAGGTACTGTGGAAGAATGTAAGTATAAAACGTGGTCTCCAGCCTCAAAGGATTCACTTTCTATTTAAGGAGATAAAAAATAGCACATGTAGAACTAGTAGAAAGACATGTTGGAGACATGGGCATGACAGCAAGTGTTCAGTGTTTAAGTACTTAGGCTGTGGAGCCAGACTCCCTTGGTTCAAATCCCAGTTCCACCATTGCCCCGTGTCTTTGGCATATCATCTTACCTCGCTGTGTTCAGTTTTCTCATCTCTAGAACAGCACTATTATTGGCATCTACTTCCTATGTGGAAAGCCCTTAGCATGAGCCTGACACTTTGCAAGCATTCAATATATGTTTAGCTATCGTGGTAGCTCCTACTGTCGAGCATTAAACTGTTGTTTAGAGTATTGGCTCCAAGTGCACTGGCGAGATTAGTGAAGGCTGGAGTAATGACTTCAGGAGGGAGGTGGGACTTGAGCTGAGTTGCCTTTAGCTAAGCAGGTGGAAGAAGAGAAGGCATTTAGAACAAGCTAATGTAAAAGAAGCAAGTATGATTATGCCAAATGCAGGGTTTGGGCAAACTAGACCAGATGAACTATGAGTTTGGGGAAACAAGAACGAAAGCTGAATAGATATGTGAAACCAGGTCAGGGATTTTGACTGAACTGCATTAGGGAGTCCACTCTGTGGTTGGTGAGGGGGACACATTATGAAGCTGAGGTTTAAAGTAACTAGTTGGAAGGACAATGAGCTGAAGGCAGGACACCATGTCGGGAGGACTTAACAGAGGGATGAGGACCCAAACCAAGTTTTGGCAGAGAGCTTAAACAAGAAAGGACAAATCTGAGAGGCATGTCAAAGAGGGAAATGAGAGGCCTTGGTGATGGATTAGATCCGAGGTTTAAGGAAAGGGAGAAGGCCCAGCTGGCTTTCAGGTTTTCCACCTTGAAGCCTGGCAGAATGGTGATCTGACTCCCAGAAAAGGGGTAGTAAAAAAAGGGACTCCACAGGGGCTGGCCCAGTGGCATAGCGGTTAAGTTCACACGCTCTGCTTCAGCGGCCCAGGGTTCAAGGGTTCGGATCCTGGGTACGGACCTGCACACTGCTCATGAAGCCATGCTGTGGTGGCGTCTCACATACAAAATAGAGGAAGATTGGTGCAGTTGTTAGCTCAGGGACAATCTTCTTCACCAAAAAAAGGGGGGGGACTCCATTTACATCCTGAAATATTAAAGTGAGAATAAACTTTGTAAGTCAGTCATTAAGCAAAATTTTCCATCTAGTACAAGAATCTCCTTTGTAATAAAATGTCTTCTTCATAGTAAGATGATTTGGTGAAAAAATAAATTTAGATTCATAGCTACCACATTTGAGATAAAAGTGGAAACACCCTTAGAGGCCTTTTCCCGTAGACGTTTGCAAATCAAGAGCCAAGACTTCAGATGTGAGACCAAGTCTGTCTGGCTAGTGTATCCAGCCCCATTCACTGAGAGATGGTCGGCAGGGTTAGTCATGAGAGAGGGTGTGTCCCCAAGGGAATAAGCAGAGAGAGAAGAGTCTGCAGCTCTGAGGCCTGGCAGACACTTGTAATTAGAGAGGGGGAGAAGGAAAAAGAGCCTGCAGTAGAGACAAAAGAAATGCTTGGAAAGAAAGGAAGAGCATCAGGGAAGAAAAAACTCAGAAAAGATCATTAATTCATTTCCCATAGAAAAGTTTGAGCTGTGCAAAATGTTAGGGTACGTTAAGTTTTACCCCTTTGTTCCTGAGATTATTAGTATTATTCAAATGTGAAAAGTGTGCTAAAATAGCACAAATGTGACTAGAGCCACTAGTTAAATAAACATGATGACAGAAGTGACAATAGAAGGGTAATCTACCCAATTGCTAATTGCGAATAGACATCCGTGAACCTTGATGTGTCATGGTGCTTTTCAACAGTTTTGAAAAGTCAAAATGCTTTTCACATTTCTGTCTCCTCACAAATCGTTCTCAAGGTAATGGTATGTTATCTTCCATGTTTTAAAGACAAGGGGAAAGAATGAGGTGGGATGTCGTCTCACTTCTGTTCACCAGCTCCAGTGGCTTCCCATCACATTTCGGATGGGATCCAAAGTCCTTAGTGTGGCTTGCAAAGCCCCACAAGGTCTGTCCTTGTAGCCCATTTTATTATTCTTTATAGCAGGTGTCACTGCCTGACATATATAATGGCCGCTCATTTGTTTTATCTCCTTCCCCAACTAAGCCTCAAGCTCCATGAGAGCTGGGAGTTGAGGTCACTGTTGTATCCCCAGCACTAAGTACAGTGCCAGGCACATGGGGAAGACTCCAGAAATATTTGTGGTAGGAAAAGAGAACAAAACCAGCCCAGCAGTGGGGGGGCGGGGGGGGGGTTGTTATTTTGTGGACAAACTTTGATAACTGAATAAATCCACAACTCTCTTCTTTCTCTTACTTAAAGCCTGGGTGGTGGTTAACGTTATAGACGAGAAAGGCCAAGGCCCCGTGAGGGTGAATGATTGGCATCCAGTCACCTGCTTTCTTCCCAGTCTGTTTAGAAAAGGATTCTCCGCTTTCTTTGGTTGTGAACACTCCCAAGGCCTCTGGCCTTCTTGTCTTTCTGCTGATATAACCCCTCCAGCTGCACCCCAGTGAACTGGGCCCCATGCTCCTCACAGAGCAAAGTCTGGGGCTCCTTCCACCTCAAACAGATTCACTCAGACCCAAAGGGGATCTGAACACACTTCATTTGGCACTAAAAACGCAGGGTTTTCCAGGTGTTTTTAAGTTTCATTAGTGTGTGGCAGATGCTTTTCTGCTAGTTGGCAGTTGTTAGAACCTTAAAAGGGCATCCAGATGGTGACAGACAGTGACACTGGTCACTGAGGACAAGGAGCAGGGAATTGAGGCTAAGCCCCGTCAGGAACCGTGGTTGTTCAGCTTGGAAGGGAAGGCAGGAAGGGCTGATCAGCTGTCCAGTTAATCATTCATTCAACACCTCTTTATCTAGTTTCTTCCGTGCACCAGGCCCTGGGCTCGGTACTGAAGATATGGTGGCCATCCAGAAAGACGTGCTCCTGCCCTCAGGGACAGTATCTATCTATGGAGAGAGATGCATGTCAGACAACTAATGTATTCATTGTACTTGAATAGTAATAGCTACAAAGAACAAGATGCTGTGGCAGCATAGAGCTGGGGAAGCTGCCCCAGTCTTAGTGCTCAGGCAAAGATTCCCTGTACAAGGAACAGTTAGGCTAAGAACAGAGGAGCAGGAGTTAGCCATGAGGTGGGAGTGGGGTAGGAACAAAGGGAACAGCTTGTGCCATGGCCCTGCAGCAGATAGGAGCAGTCAGAAGGTCAATGGAGAGGTTGGAGTGTGGAGGGGAGCAGACGAGGAGAGGCCCAAGATAACAAGAAGAGGCTAGAGAAGCAGGAAAGAGGGACCAGATTGTGTGTGTGGGCCCAACTGGAAGGGCATTGCAGCAGTCCAGGCAGGTGACAGTGAGCCAGTGGGGACTAGAGTAAGGGTAGTGAAGATGAAGAGGAATGGACACGTTCAAGGGTGTGAAATGGACTCAGTATGGAGGGTGATAAAGCAGCAGGGGCCAAAGATAACTCAGGAAAAATTTCTTGAGTTCCCTCTCTCGGCAGGCCTTGTGCTGCTATCTAACCGGCACAGTGATGCACAAGTAGACACAGCATCCAGATGAGGAAGATTCTCAGCATCCTGGTTTCGTCCACTAGGCAGTTTATGAGGCGGTGAACCCTGAAAAAGAAGCAGAGTTGCAGGGAAGATAAATTTTGGATGTTGTATTTGAGAGGCCATTTGAGACCTCCCAATGGAGATGTTGAAGAGGGGTTTGGTTATACAGGTCAGGAACTCGGGAGAGAGGGAGGGAGGGAGGGAGGGAGGTCCCACGTGGTGATAACAAACACAGGCATCATTGGAGTCAGGATGGTCACTGGAGCCAGGGGAGTGAGTAAGACCCCTGTTGTTACGTAAAGCTTATGACTACTAGCTTGTTTCACATCTCAACAGACTTTAGAGAACAGGATTGAGATGTATATAAGTGTTATTTAAAACACTAGTGTATTTACTCACCACAGAAAATGCTTCAGCCTAAGGCTAACTAGTCCTCTATGCTATTCCAGGGGGGTAAATGACTAGAGTACAAAGATAGTCTACCTCTGTGGTGGTTCCAGGACACAGCCCCCAGTGACAGCACTAGGTCAAGCTTTCAGCAATGAGTTCACCTTGGGAGGCTGGTCAAATCTGCAAACATTGCCTGGAAAACATTCACTAGAAAAGATGCTTTCTAGTCCTCGTAAATACATATATGTTGTATATGGCCTTTATCTATTGGCTTCAAAGAATCCTAACTGTTAAAGTAATTCAGTAAGAAATAAAAACTAGAGTGATGATAATGCCTTTATTTTTTTCAGTTCTTCTAAACACTGAAAAGTACACTGTTACTGTGTCCTCCAAAGTCTGTGATATCAGTGACACAGATCATCCATCATACCTGCATAGTTTGCCACATTTCCTCCAGTAAAGTGCAGAAGAGAGGAAATTGCACTGGTATCTGAATCCTGCTCCCAAACAGGGATTCAAGAAGAGTGAATCAGCTAGTCACGTAACAATACCAAGTTCATTGTAGGATGGGTCTCCTGACATTGTGCCCTTATTTCTACAAATCTGTACTGCTTAGAAGATAACTTTGATCCTAACTTTATGCCTGCTATGATACCTGTGAAAAAATCTGAGGGAACAGAATTTTATTTTCAAGGGAAAGGCAATGTTTATACCCAGGAGATCCTTTCTTCCAGGTTTCTGAGCTTTCCTAACTTCACCCAAAGATAGAGCCCATCACAGCCCCTAGCAGGGCCACTTATGGGATTGTATAGGTCATATTGTGAACTAGGGTTTGCAGTGTGCAACCTGCATATCCGTTTGCCAAGATCCCTTCCAAAAACCCCCGGTGAACTCTGCCCCATTTAGAGCAGCATCTGTACCCTCAGGAAGTAGAAAACCAAGATGAGAGGAAATAGAGGTAATGAGATGAGTAGAAGAGTGAGCATCGATTAGTTCTTATGTTGAAAACTAAGTTAATGATCAACAGTGGCTTATCACTGCTTTATTAACCTTTTCCTTGAAAAGGAAAATATGAATTGTCTTTAAAGAAGATTCTTTTGTCAACAGTGGCTGCCATTTTAAGACAAAAAGAAGTGAGAGACATTAGACAAAGACATTCTTCACTTTGTTTCCCTCCAAACCGTATTAGGTGTAAATACATTGCTTATCTGAGAAAGAAAACTAATGCAAAATAAGTGTATTTAAGTAAGCTCCTGCTAATAAGTCAAAGAACATATCTATAAATGATTTCCTATCAGAGATCTTTTATAGCCTTTGTTTTAACTTATTTTTTGAATGTTTATATATTATAATTCTTGTTGTAAATGATATAATGAGAAAATAATAAAGCAGATTAGTGCAATTGGATGATATAACATTTGTTTTTTTAAAAAAATCTGCAATTATGAAATCTTCTCTGGGAAAATCCAAAATGACTTTATCCAAATTTTGAATAGTTTACTTTTAGCAACACATACACCGTCATCAATGTTGAATGATTCCAGGAAGGGAAGAAAGGCTCCTTTTGCTTGTCATTTTATTTACAGGATTTGTGTCTGCACCGTGGAGAAAAATGTTCTATCTGCTTCAGAGATGGACATAGATTTCCAAGCCATTTGGCTCCAGAGATGGTTTAAATAGGAATGAATTTAATATACCTTTAAATCTCTGAACTAAGAGAACTCCAGCTGAGGTTTGGTCCAGGGCAAAGTCTGCTCTCGACACTGAAGAAAATCTATCACGTTAATCCCAGCGGCTCAGAGTCCAAAGCTGCGTGAACGGAATGCTGGAGGATAGGAAGTGTGAGAAGAATGCTTTGAAAGAAAGTTTAAAAACAAAATGACCCTTCAGAGGCCTTGTGTGGAATCATGCAACACTTAAGCAAAGATATAAATAATTATGCTTGAGAACATAGCCAATTAAAAATAATTCAATGCATAAAAGCAAAAAAAAAACTATAGAATAGCTTTTCTGCTCCAATGTTAATGTGAGGTGCCATATAATGAAATAGAAATTTTTTTTGTTTCATTTCACACTGGCATAGAAGAGATGGAGAGGAAAATTACATTGCCAGAAAATGCCAGGGTAGATTTGCTAAAGATGTTATCATATACTGTATTTAAAACAAAAATCTAATTGCTGTAATTTATCATACCTCTGGTTATTAAAACCATGTTAATTTGAAGATTTTAATCGTTTGCCACTTTTACGCATTTCATAGATGATACTGTGAAAGTTTCTGATTTTGTCAGCCTTTGTATGATTTTTTTAGGAGCTCCTAAGTAAAATTAACATGGTTTAAATGTATAATTATATTTATATCCATAATAAAAATTCCTTGTGTTTTCCTTTTAGTTTGTTCAGTGAAATATCTGGAACTACTTTATAATTGCTGAGCCTAATGTGTGAGAGCAGAGACTGCTGAATCAACTTTAATTCCCTGTACACACATCTAGCCTAGTAAAGGGCAGGGTGGACTCCACCCTTCCTTTTGGATTGGAGAGAGGATTCTTTTAATGATCAGAGAAATTTGAAAGAAAAGATTCTACTGACTTTGGCTTGAATATCCTCCTTGGTCTTGAGAAATCAGACTCATAAGACAGTCATTGAAGCGAGACTACTCTTTAAAAGCAAGCATTAAATAGTACCATCTCTGGCTGGTGGGAGAATGGTAGGGAGATAAGCTGGGGCTCATACAGTGCAGAAGAAACTATCCCAGAATTAAAGATGGCCACTGTCAGGGGAAGGGTGGAGGGAAGCAAGAGAGTGTCGGGAGGGAAGGAGCCAGAGGCAAAATCATTTCTCTACTGTGGGTGTGGGAGGCCTTGGGGAAATACAGCCCATTTCAACATAACACATGGTCTGCAGCAAATTTTCTCCACCCTGGGAGAAGCATGGTGGTTTGATCTGGTTTTTATGCACCTCAGTGAGAGCAAATACAATCTTATATATTAAAAGATCCATGAGAATAGTGGTTTGATTTAATACTATGTGTAGTTATTAAAATATAACATCATTGCAAAGCAAAACAAAAAATATATAAATTAGTTTCCTAAATCACAAGTCAGCCCCACTTCCAGACTAAACCTATGACATTCAATATGGTTGAAGATTCAAGTTCTAGAAGCCAGAGCTTTAAGGGGCTTTGGAGTCCAACCCTTTATCTGAAAATTAAAATTAAACCGGCTTTAAGGTCACAGAGCCAAGACTAGACCCACAGCTTCTCACTCTTGGTCCTTCCCTTGTTTCACCTCCTTCCCATCCTCCTTTCTGAACCTGCTCCCTGAAAGCAGCTTCTGAGTGCTTTTCCTTCCCCAGCCCATACCCAGTGCAATGCTCTCTGCCTGACGAGTAACCAGGTGTTCTTCCTGCAGGTGCAAAGTTCCCCATCAAGTGGACGGCCCCCGAGGCAGCCCTGTACGGGAGGTTCACAATCAAGTCTGACGTGTGGTCTTTTGGAATCTTACTCACAGAGCTGGTCACCAAAGGAAGAGTGCCGTACCCAGGTAAGAGCAGGACCCAGCAGGAAGGGGCCTCTGATCGGATGCTCTTTCTGCGCCACTTGGGGAAACCTCACCCCATTTGCCTTCTAAGTCCCATCCTCAGCTTTCTGCCAAGCATGAGTTTGAAGAACGTGGACAGGTATTTAGCAGAACCAGAGAAAAGCAGAACTGGGAGCCACCATGGAATGTGGACAGTCACCATGAATTGTGTGCCAGGATTAATGTAATCAGCAGCTGGTATGAACACTTCAGTCCACCCCAGTTCATAGAGTTTGTCTTCTCTCAGTAGGAGTGTATGTCTCTGGCAGAACCTCCACCCAAATGGAGTTTGCAGACACTTCTGGGAAAGAGGAGAAAAGCCCCCACTGCTTTTGGATTATTCTGCAGCACTGACCCATGGAGTGAACCTGGCTGAACAATGCCAGGACCTGTTCTCTCTGCAGGCCCCAGCTCCAGATGGCCACAGAGAGCAGACGCTCATATGGAACACAGTTCAGAGGCCACTCACTGCCCGTTTCTGAACAATCGAAATATGCTATACAACAGCAAGTATATGTAAAGAAATTGGAGATTCTTAGTCCCTGGAGTTTTTCTGGATTATTAGATTCATGCTCTCCGAAGAAACCATGGGTTTTGGTTCTCCATGCTTAAATTCATTCATTTAGACAGATGGTGACGTAAAGGACACACATGCCATTTCACCTCCACGCTTTAGTGGTTATAGCACAGGGACAATCCGCCTTCTGAAATGTTAAGGACATATTTTTCAGTTACTGCTGAGAAAAGAAAGAACATTGCTCCCCCTTATTCCCTGCCTAAGAAAGGAGCTTAAAAAAAAAAAGCAGTGATAGAACCGATAGTGGAGATTAATGAGGAATTGAGGTCTCTTGCAAATCCTGGGTTTGTAATCGTATCTTTGCAGTCAGAGGAGGCAGCGAGGGCAGATTAATTTGTAATCCCTTTGTTCATTTTTTATGATTGTTTCTGGTCATCTTCAGAGAATGCAGAGAAGCAAAGAGGATCTCTTTCTGGATGGGTGTAGCCTTGAGACTCCTCGGAGAGCCAGGTTGGCACAGAGGCCAAATTGGCAAATTCCCCGTCTCCACAGCGCCGGCCCCTGAGCATTTAGAGAGGCGGGTGGAAGTCAGCTTTATTGATGCTGTGGTGGCCGCTGCTCCCAGCTTGCACAAGCGGGCAGACACACTGGGAATAGCCAGCCAGCCCAGAAGAGAGGGCTGCCCTGAAGGGGCCTGGAGCCCAGCGTGGGTGTCTTTGAGTTGCTTCTCAGGGGGGCAAATGTGCAGGTTCGGGATTTTGAAGATGTGAAGGCCCCTCTTTTCTTATTGTCTGAATTTTGAACTAATTTCTTCCCGAGCCCCCCAGGTTTACGGTCACCTGGTGTGTTAAATGCAATTGGGGAGAAAAGGTTAAAGTTGTTTGGCGTTTCTGTGAAGCTTTTCCTTCCAGTAATACAAAGCCGCTTTTTGTGTCCCAGGGTCACACACAGAAGCCAAGACAAAGGGGTTGAGGGTGCCTCAGAGAGGGAAGGCAGGTGTGTGTTTCTGAGGGAGAGCCTTTTACCAAGTTTGGTTTTCACATAAAGAAAATGGCCTCAGAGGAAGACGGGGACAGATGTTAGCCCAGGGCCAGTCTTCCTCAGCAAAAAGAGGAGGATTGGTGATGGATGTTAGCTCAGGGCTGGTCTTCCTCACACAAAAAAGAAAAGAAAATGGCCTCATTTTACAACTTAGACTAGGATTCATTCATTCAGTGTGGCATCGGTAAGTATGAACTGTGCCAGGCTTTTTGCTCTACCTGAGAAGTGAGTTCAAATAAGACACTCATACTCTCAGCAAACATTGATTAGAACCTTCCTCGAGGTAGGCACTGTTTCAGGTGCTGGGGATAGAACTGTGAGCAAATAGATAAATTTAGTCCCTGCACCCATGGAGTTTACAGTCAGGTAGATAACATATGCATCAAATCCAGGAAGAAATCAGCCCTTTTTGTTATTTATTTACTGTTAGAGGAAATCATCCTTAAGGGATGGAATACTTGAATTTACCCATTGTGGGCCCCAAGTTTTAATTCTGTTAGTGGGGTCAAGGGCATCTCATTCAGGTACCCATGTACAACAGGTACTAAGAGGGGCCTTTCACTCCGAATCCTGTGAGGATGGCAGAGGAGTTTGAATTGAGAATTCAGTCCCCTTTATTATGCTTAGTTATGTACTAAGAGCAACTGCTGATATGCAGGGGGCTTTGATAACCACTCTAGTTCTGTGAGGTGGCAGAGAGCACGCTGTATCTGGGAAGCTTCATGGAGAAGAAGGCAAGTAGGGTTTCCTCCTCGAGTTGAGGAGGAGAGAAGAGGGTCCCAGACAACTTCCCGGCGTGTGGAAAGGCACCAAGGCCTGGGAGGACGGCGCCAGTTCACAGAGCTGCAGGACAGTGAGTCTGAGGAGAGAAGGAGGCTGTGAGGCGAAGTCCCTGGAGGTGCGGCTGGAAAGGCTGGCCAGAGCCTGTCGTGAGGGGCCTGGTACACTACTGTCGGGAGGCCCTGGGCCTGGTTGGTGTCCGCAGGGGAGTGACATGAGCTGCTCCTCACCCACAGAAAGCCACAGAAAATTGTTTCCAGGCCTCTTCTGAGCTGTGGGTGCTTCTTGTTTTTGTTTTTAAACATAGCTATAATCATATTTAATTGAACTTCTGAATCACACAGTACACTCTTCTTGAGGGAAAAGCTTTTCAGAGGGATTCCAATTATAGGATTGGAATTACCTATTACCTTAATGAAGGATAACAATTCCTAAGGAACAGACAGTTTCATTAAGCTTCATTCAGATCTCACTGTGAAAGGCAGGACCTTCCTCTCCACATCCTCGCTGTTTGTTGGTGTGGCCACGTCAGTCAGCGTGTGCGGAGGTCCCTGATGCACTGAGTCCTTGTGCCTTGGTGGTACCCCAGGACAGACTCCCCATCCCTGTACATCAGGACTTCCATTTTGACATCCAGATGTAGTAACTTCCCAGTTGGCTAGAGTCTATTTTCCAGTAATTCTTTTTGTGTGTGTGTGAGGAAGATTAGCCCTGAGCTAATATCCATTGCTAATCCTCCTCTTTTTGCTGAGGAAGACCGGCCCTGGGCTAACATCCGTGTCCATCTTCCTCTACTTTATATGTGGGATGCCGCCACAGCATGGCTTGACAAATGGTGCGTCTGTCCACCCCCGGGATCTGAACCTACAAACCCCGGACCGCCAAAGCGGAGCCTGCTAATTTAACCACTACGTCACCGGGCCGGCCCCTCCAGTAATTCTTTTTTTAAGAACAGTAGGTTGTGGCATATTTTTCTGAGTTCTTTTATACCTGAGAATGGCCTTCTGTCACCTTCACACACAGGAAAAGGGTAGGTAAGGATGGAGGTCAAGGGTGGGGAAGGTGTCTTATGAATGGGTTTTATGAAAGCTTTCCGGACATATTTTCCCAGCATGAAAGAAGGTCCAGAATAAGAACAGAGAAGGAACTTAGAGTGGAGTGTGTGAGGGGTGACCAAATAAAGGGCAAAGGGCATGAGGAGACAATACAACATGGGATTGGTTGGTTAGTTAGCAAGTTTTGTAAAAGGTGGGGGAGAAGGGCAATCTCAAATTGAATGAGAGCCTTGAAGCCAAAGAAAAGATACTGAAATGTGATGCTGAGGATAACAGGGAGATGGTGGAGAGGAGTCATATCACCCGACCAGATGAAGAAGGCCACTTCCAGGATGGATAACAGAGACGGACGCACCTCCAGAGAACAGCTCCGATTCCCCAATTCCCTAGTGGCAGCCTGACCTGAGTGCATTCTCAGCACTGCAGTCTAGCTTTTCTGTAAGCCAGGGTTCTGAATCATTCTTTGCACCAAGATTAGAACTGGTTTTATACTGATGGATTGTCATATATGAGAAATGAAAACACTTAAAAGCAGTTTTCTGGGGTTGATGCATAAAACCAGAGCTATGCATTGTAACCTATCACTAACACCTTCTCTTTTCCCCTTTGCCTCTGCTCCCACTGCCCCACGTCAGACTGTCATCCACTTGTGCAATGACCTACTCATGGGACTTCCTGCTTCCAGTCCCTCCCACCCCACCGCCACCATTCTATCATTGTCACCACCAGAGTTATTATCCTAGAAAACACAGACCCGGTTATCTTACTCTCCAAGTTGAAAACATCCATGGCTTCCCCTTGTCTTCCAGATAAACGCCAGAAGCCTTAGTTTTGCACAGCCCTTCATAACGCTTTCCTTCAGTCATTACACAAATATTATTGAGCACCTGCTGTATGCCAGGGACTGTGCAGGCACCAGGAGTACAGCAGTGAACCAACAGACAGAAACTCCTGCCCTCTCCTTGGAAGAGACAAATGACAAGCAAAGATAGATAAGCAAAATATATTCAATGTTGGCTGGAGGTAACAGGTAGGGAGAAAAATATAACAGGGAAGAGGATAGAGAGTGTGAGGAGAGGGTGGCAAGGGAGGCCCTCGCCGGGAAGGTGACATCTGAGTAGGACCTGAAGGAAGCGAGGCTAAGCCAGGTCAAGATGTGGGGAGGAGCCTTCCTTCAGAAGGAACCAAACCACAGAGGCTCTGAAGAACTGCAAAGAGGCCATTGTGGCTGGAGCAGAGGGAGCAGGGGGTCCAACTGGCCCCAGGGCAGATCAGATAGGGCCTCCCTAGGTCATTGTTAGGGCTTTTGCCTGTACTCTTAGTGAGATGGGGAGTCACTGAGGAGCTTTGAGCAGGTGACATGATCTGACTTATGATTTCTCTCTTGCCACTTCACACCCTTCCCACCAAGAGATCTCTCTCGAACATGCAAGTCTCTCTTCTTAGCTCCACTGTCTGCCTCAGAATCCTTCAAAGCCCAACCCAAACATCACCTCTTTTGTGTAGCCTTCTGCATGTCCAGACCAAATGGATTGCCTCTTCTGCTTGCTTCCAGGACACCTAGGACACTGTTGAAGCCCTTGTCCACATGTCTCTATTTCCCAGTAGCTCTGAACTCTTTGAGGAGAAGGGAGCCCCTTTTATGTATTCCCCATGCCCAGCACAGTGTCCCCCCATTGGAGACTCTCAATAAGGGTAAGCAGATGGATGGATGGATAGGACAGGGGGAAAAAAAAGATTATGCCTATGAGGTTTTTGAAACAAGACATTTTCATTTGGCCCATAACCTGCAAAGCCTTTCAACTCTATTCCATCGTCTCCACACATAAATATAGCATATATTTTCCCAGCCACGAGATGGCCTCTGTTCTCAAAGTTGTTCTGGGAAAGTGACCCTGTGGTCATTTTAAACTCCATGTTCCAGCACTATTCAAGGCAGAATGTCCCAAGCATTCTGTGCCCTGGCGCTCAACTGAACACCTGCTTTGGGAATTTGGCAGGATCTGGCAAAGCAGGAACATTCTCTGAAGCACATCACATTTATCCATGCATTTGAAGCACTTCCAAATATTAACAAGTGACAGCTGACTGACTCATGAATGCATCTAGTCACCTGGTAGTGACTTGAAGAGGCAAGGGAAATTAGTGAAACCATAGTCAAGAATTAGAAGTCCCACCCCACCCTCCCTCTGCCCCACTCAGATGCTTTAGCACCCTGGACCGTGGACATCTATTCCTCTGTGTTCAGCAGCCCGTCCTTGTTGCCTGCACGCTATCCCTGCTGTGCCCAGCATGCTGACAGGAGCAGATTTCTCTCCGGTAGGAAGAGATTAGATAATCCAGCCAGGAGAACGGGAAGCAGAACGAGACCTCTAATCTTAGCCAGGGGCGCTCTGTCCTCTGCCCTCCCTGCCCCCATCCACAGTCCCCAGGGCTTTTCCTTCCAGCTCAAGGCGTTCCCTTCAGAGAGGGAGTCCTGCCTGGATTGCCCAGGAGTCATGTTGTCACCTCCCCCCACAAGGTTTCTCTTGGCCAGTGTGGCTGGTGAGAGGAAGAGAGGACAGCAGGAGAAAGTGAGTGAAAAGGTCTTCCAAAGAGGGACCTTCCTCTCCCGAGTCCTGCATCCACTGCTCTTGCTTCTCAGCTGTGCATTTCCATGGCCTTCCTGATGGGCACCTTTGCCCTCTTTTTCACCTCCTCTTTTCTGGGACAAAGGAGTTCTTTATGATACTGTATTATCAAATACATGTGTTATGGTACCTGAGTGGCCGTCATTCTGTATTTATTAATACAGTGGGCTTAATAGAAACAGCAGCCCTGAGGTTATCTGGTAAGATGAGGAAAGAGAAGCAAAAGTAGTCATTATTATGCCTTCTCAAGGTCACTCCTTTATTTTCATCTCTACTCTTTGATCAGCATCTGTCTGCCCCAAACTTGTACTTTGATCCTTTACCAAAACCTCACTTGAAGCATCCAGGTTGCTGCCCAGTCAGATAACTAGAGCACATGATGGTCTGATAGTGCATGCATGTGCTGAGCGAGCACCATTAGCTTAGCCCTCCTTTCTCCTGACACTAGCACAGCACTGCTCGACAGACAGTAAACAGAAGGGCTTTTTACAGGGTTTGTGCAGAGAAGCAAGGAGGAGCCTCTGACGAAGGCCTTATACAAAGTTTCCTTTGAATGGAAAGCTCAGTTTGCAAAAGTAATCTGGATGTCTGATAACCTGAACATCATTCCCATTGTTAAAGCGCTTAATTATTCACGTGGCACAAAAAATCCAGGTTCTCGCAACCCTTAATCAAATCCAGATGCAAACTTGAACAGATAAGAGCTAAACTCCCTGATTGTGCAGAGATGGCCCCTCTGAGATCCATACTAGGAAGCTGCGCAAATGGAAAGCTAGAAAGCAAACACTCTTCTTTCAGAGCAGACGTTTTTTTCAAAGAGCTAAAAGACCAGTGACTGTTGAGGTGTTTTGTTGACAAATGGAGAAACCAAGGCCGGGGGAAGTCAAGTCACCTGCCGAGAGACACAGCGAGAGATGCAAAGTCGGAAGTAGTGAAGTAGCTCTACCAACAAAAATGAATTTCTTTTCTTCCCTAAAGAATCTAAAAGAAAAGAGGGGAGGCGCTACTGAGCTAATATGTAGCTCAAAGAAGAGGAAGGGGAAGTTTAAAAGAAAAGGAAGAGAAAAAGCAAAAAAGGAGAGAAGAGGAAAAAAACACACACATGTGAAAATGACATTGTTGGCAATGGTACAGAGGAAGGATTGGAAAGAGAGAGTTGGAAACTTGACCTTAATTTGGAAACCAAGAGGAAGCCAGCGAAATGATTTAGAAAGGAGCATGTAGTCATAATGGCAGGAAGTAAGTGCAGTCCACTTGGCTGGAGAATCTCCCTTGTAGTGTTTTGGGCAGACCGACTGGAAATGATGCTGACCATGTTTGAAAGCCTGAAATCCATGGTGACAGGAGGCCCCCATGGAGGATCTAGGGAAGAGGAATTTGAAAGGAAACCCCTATGCCACAGGCCACACAGGTTTTCTGTGACCTGAGTACCACTGAGTTGTGCCCTGTGAGAGTGACCCGTGGAAATGGCCCACTTTCCCCACTGACGACAGTGAGAGAGCAGGAGGGGCAGGTGCTGCCACAGTGGGGGCAGAGGAGGACGAGGTTGGAGGGAAATGGGCAGTGTGTCTGTGCTTGCCCACTACCCAGCCCTGTACTCCTTCTTGGACATGGAGGTTGGGAACCAGGGAACACGCCTGGGCATGCTTTGTGAACGTGGCACTTCCCACAGTCGCACCGCTGGCTGGCGGAGACCACCCTTCCTGTTGGAAAATGGTCTCAATTGCAGCTCCCCCTGGGAAACCTGGAGGTGCACACTGTTGACAGCATTTCCCTAAAACGTGAAGTTTCTATCTCTTCTGTTTCTCCCCTGGCCTTCTCCCCACTGAAAAAGGAAAAATATTCCCAAGGACTCTCCTCCTTCCCTGTCCACTTCTTCTACTGGAAGGACAATAAAAAGATTCTTCTCTCCTAGTATCCATGTGTCCCTCAAGACTCTTCTGACCACCCTGGCACCCAGGCTCGTATATATTCCCCTCCTGGTCCCTGTCCTTCACCTCCCAGGTATTAGATAAAGCCATTGTCAGGAAAAGTGGCTGAAAGAGGGGAAATAACAGTTTTCTTTGTAACAAGAATATGAAACTATCTAAAAAGAATAAATGAAATAGACCTGTCTTTACAGTAGTATACAGACTAAAATCCATTTTGCTAAAAAAGGAATTCTTGAAAGAAATATGATTTTCAAAGTTCTTATAGCTGAGAATACTATTTTTAAACTGTGAACACAATCCACTTAATCTAGCTATCGTTTGTAAAATAAAAGCTAGCCTGGGGCCGGCCCGGTGGCGCAGCAATTTCGTCCGCGCTTGGCAGCCCGGGGTTCGCGGGTTCGGATCCCGGGCGCCCGCCGACACACTACCTGTCAGCCATGCCGTGGCGGCGTCCCATATAAAGTAGAGGAAGATGGGCACGATGTTAGCCCAGGGCCAGTCTTCCTCAGCAAAAAAAGAGAAGGATTAGCAACGGATGTTAGCTCAGGGCTGGTCTTCCTCACCAAAAAAAAAAAAAAAAAGCTAGCCTAAGCCTTGCCAGGTGGGCCTGTCTTGATTGAGCAGTTGTTGTTGGGGAGGTCTACTGTGAGGGGGCCGGTCCTCAGGGCAGCCCGTGTGGGTTCTGGTTCATGGATGGTTGGCAGAGAGCTGATCCCATTCAGATTGCCATTGTCAGCCAAGTGCGTTGTCTTCTATCCCACTTTTCTGGCAAAGCTGTCACTGATGTGTTTCTGCTTGGCCCAGTGCGTGGAATTGGTTACATATGCTCCTCATGCATTGAGAGGCCTGGGGAGAAGAAGGCATAAGAAGAGAAAGAAGAGGAGGAGGGGGAAGAAGGATGCAGACAGGAGGTGGAGAGCGAGAATGAGAGGGCGTGTGAGCTGACAGTGTAGACCAGCCAGCATCCTGCCCTGCATGGGCCCTGTCACAGCTCCATCCCTTGGCCACAACTGCCCGGGAAACCTCAGGAGATGTGCATATTGAGGGTCAAGTTGCTGTGTCTACTGTGTCCAAGGCTGGGGCAGAGCACTGGAAAAATAGGCTTGACCCAAGTGGCCAATAAAACTTTCCGTTAATAAGATTGAATTAAGAGTTTAAAAAAAAAGTACATGAAATCTTTCCATTTGAGCAGTTTGTTTTTTAATGAAATGAAACATTTACTGACATAAGCTCCGCAGACCAGTAGGAGAATGATTAATTAAACTCTGTGGTGCCATTTTGGACAGAGTCTCAATACCGGAATGAAGCATTAGAAGTTGGTTTTGGGGATTGTAACCTCCAGAAGGGCCTGTCAGACCCTCTGAGCTTCAGACCTTCTGCCTGTGTTTCCTCCAGTTCCTACAGGCTCCTGGCAGGGGCAGGGACAAGGGGGATTTCTGCAGGTTCAGGCCATGTGGCTTCTGAGATATTGTGAAACCAAGGACGGTACTAAAATACAAAGCAAACGCTTTGGAGAATGCCAGTCCTGGTGTGCGATTACACTCTCTTCCTAACCTTTCTGGGCTGGCTGGAGTGTGGTCGCTGCTGTCACTCAGGCCAGGGCTTCCCAGCCAAAGCCCTTGGGACTCGATGTACTTCCAGAATCAGAACCTGTTTTTTTTAGAAACTCCATACAGTGCATAGACCATACCTTATATAACACCCTAGGAGAGTGTATTCAAATAACGTTCTTAATTTTGCAGTAATATTCAGGAATAAATAAAAACAGTAAATAGCCTCCCACCCAGGTCAGGTTTTATGGTCAAATGAGGTCAGTTCAGATCACTTTTTCTGCCAAGCCAGTTACCAGAACTGGTGTCTAGAGCATATTGGATTTGGGAGCTGTGGATAAGGCAGTGCTGACCTCTGTCCCTCGCCCTGTTTGTCCAGAGCACTGCAGGACACTCTCCTGGCAGCTGCAGGTTCCATCCTTTGCTTCCAGCTCCTCACTCCATCCTAAATTTTTAAAATGAGTTTTCAGCCCTTGGAGGAGGATTTAAGCTAATTAGCCACAGAGCTGATCCAACACCAAACTGAAGAGGGCCTGGCATGGAGACAGGGGACCCAGACTTGTTCACCAAACTCCTCTACCTAAAATAAGGGTCACCCGCGAAATGTGAGCGAGGTTATGTTAGAATAATTAAATTGAAGGCCTCCTTCAGCCCAGCGGGAATAATATATGGATTTCATCACCTTGAGAAATCATAGTGGCAGACACTAAGAAAGCATCCCCAAAGGGTTTGGACCAGCATTTGACTGACAGGACCGTGGTTGACAGCCAAGGAGCCGGGACAAACCAGCTCCAAAAGTAACAAAGAGAATTGGCAACAGATCCCGAAGTCTGAGTGTCCCCTTCCCAGGGTGACAGGGTTGTGCTCTGAGCCTGGCTCCTCTGGCCAGGCTGACAGGGTTCTAGAGGGTTGCCACCTCCTCCAGAATTAAAGGGAGCTGCTGCATGCGTCTGCCATGTTCTCCTGCTGGATATATCCCTGAGGGCGAGGGGAGGAAATCCAGGCTTCTGTAAGGCTTGAACCCAGGCTCTTGCTTTTATAAATTAACTGGGTCAGCAGTTGGGGAGGATTCCAGATTATAGACTTGGGGCCAAGAAACAGCCAAAACATACAAGGGCTTGGCGGGTGATAGCAGAACGTGATATGGCAAAAAAGGGAAGGAAAACTGGAGAATGGTGCCTGGCAGTGATTGGGAAAGGGGTCAGGGCATTCACCTCACTCCAAGTGTGGTATTTCCTGTTCTGTCAAGAAGGCCAACATGCAGGCAGGCTGTGTTCTCTACAGGGTTAGTAATCTTCCTGAGTGCCTCCTCTTAGTGCCACACAGACCAATGCTCCAACGTGAGGCAGCTCCCCCAGAGGGTCACAGAGGTCTCAACTGATAGATGGCCTGTCCAAGATCTCAGTGAACACAGGCGCTGGAGACACCCTGTCTCCCCATCAAAGTCACCAAACCTTAGGGCACCTCGGGGTCACTGGGCTGGACGGTGCCCAGCCGTGGTGGCATGAGGACAGATCTCAGTCGGTGGGGCACCGAGAGCTTGCCCGGGCATGAGGAAAGCTAACTTATGAAATTCATCAGTGGAGCTTATAGATGCTATAAACAGGGTACAGTGTTTCTCATTCCATGGATTTTTCTTTGTCTGCTTCATTCATATTTTTTTGTCAGCTTAATTGAAGTGTAATTTACATACAATGGAATTCAACAATTTTAAGAATTCAGTGAGTTTTGACAAACATAAAGAGTCACACCACCACATACAGATAGATATAGGACAGGGGTTGGCAGACTACAACCCGTGGACCAAACCCAGCTGTCACCCTGTTCTTGTTTTGTACGTTTTTAAAGGTTGTAAAAAAAAAATAAAATTAAGAATATGCAACAGAGATTGCGTGCAACCCGCAAAACCTAAAATATCTTCTCTCTGGCCTTGACGGGAAGAGTTTGCCAACCCTGATCCAGAGCATTTCCCTCACCCTCACTGCTCCCTGCGGCCCCTGCAGGCGTTCCCCTCACCTCACCCCAGCACCTAGTGATCTGCTTTCTATCACTGTAGTTTTGCCTTTTCTAGAACTTCGTATAAATGAAATCATCCTGTGTGTTGCCTTTTGTGTCTGGCTTCTATCACTTATAATGCTTTTGAGATTCATCATCCGGATTTTTCCGTGTATCAGTAGCACATTTCTTTTTTATTTCTGAGTGGTGTGGTGTCCCATTAAAGGCAGGGTTCCACTCTGGGTGAGGCTGGGGTCCTCAACATGTTTTAACCACATGAGGGCTCACAGCAGAAGAAGGGGGAGCCCCAGGGCAGTGGTCAGGGCCTGGCGGCTGCAGGTGCCCACTCTCACTGCCCGTGTCTTTGCAGGCATGAACAACCGGGAGGTGCTGGAGCAGGTGGAGCGCGGCTACAGGATGCCCTGTCCGCAGGACTGCCCCATCTCTCTCCACGAGCTCATGATCCACTGCTGGAAAAAGGACCCCGAAGAACGGCCCACTTTCGAGTACTTGCAGGGCTTCCTGGAAGACTACTTCACCGCGACAGAGCCCCAGTATCAGCCTGGTGAAAACCTGTAAGACCTGGGTCTGCAGAGAGAGGCCTCGGCCCAGAGGCTTCCCCACCCCCTCCCCATTAGCTTCCAATTCCGTAGCCAGCTGCTCCCGAGCAGAGCAGCAGAGAACCGTCCAGGATCAGATTGCATGTGACTCTGAAGCTGACGAACTTCCATGGCCCTCATTAATGACACTTGTCCCCAAATCCGAACCTCCTCTGTGAAGCATACGAGACAGAACCTTGTTATTTCTCAGACTTTGGAAAATGCATTGTATCGATGTTATGTAAAAGGCCAAACCTCTGTTCAGTGTAAATAGTTACTCCAGTGCCAACGATCCTAGTGCTTTCCTTTTTTTAAAATGCAAATCCTATGTGATTTTAACTCTGTCTTCACCTGATTCAACTAAAAAAAAGTATTATTTTCCAAAAGTGGCCTCTTTGTCTAAAACAATAAAATTTTTTTTCATGTTTTAACAAAAACCAATCAGGACAGGTGTTTGTTTTTTTTCTTTTTTATAAATATGAATATATATAATATATACGTCCCTGTACATACACCATGTGGGTGCTAACGTGGAGACCGTGGCCAACCTGGGCCACAAAGCTTTGGGACCCAGAGTGAGGATTTTACTGCAAAATTAGCATAAAAGCACTGGTGTTATTCTGAAAACCAGTGGCCTCATTTTTGGCTTTTGCAAAGCATGATTCTTTTTTTAATTTGGATTGCACTTTTTTGATTCATGACTGTACCTGTAGATGGCCGTTACTTCGACCCTTCAGCAGCCCCCCAAGCTGAATTCACAAGTTGTCTCCAGTATTTGCTTCAACTTAAACTGCGATTTGTTCTTGAAACCTAGAGTGAGCTTATTTAAGCAAGCAAACGGCCAATACCACCAGGGGAACTGGAAAATGGATACCACACCAACTTCTTGTATAAAAAATACGAATGCTGAAATGTTTCAAACTTTTTAAAATTTAATAAACCTTGTAACCACATTTAAATGGTCTAAAACCCATAGCATTGTAGTCATGGCAACCTGCTAAACTTTCTCATGCAACTAAAACTTTCGGGGACAGTGGGGGTGGGGGTCGTACATTTCCCTTTGTAAAATAAGTGTTTTAAATGTCCTGTACTGCTAATGAAATGACTTTCTCTATGTCCAAGAGTTCTCCAGTGGAATAACTATGCACTACTTTACATTTCATGGGGATGCACAAAAAAAAGTATTACATTTTTAGTTGCTGTTTGTACCAACCTTGAATTACGTATGTTTAACAACAACAAATCAAAAAAGCCTATTTCTATTGGGTTTTTAATACTGAGTAGCAACTCTGAAGTCTTAATTCCTTTTTTGTTATGATTTATTTGTGAGTTTACATTTTTAAATTGTTTAACTTTCTTAATTTAGTAATTAAAAAGAGAGCATTTTACATTTGAATTTTTTTTTTTGTTCCTTTGTTTAAATCATGGAAGGTACTCTAGTGGTGACATATATGTCCCACACCAGGTGGTCAGGAGTCACCTGGTGAATTTAACCGTTGTGCAATGATTTCAAATGACAGAAACATTCAGAACACCTGGAGTGGGGTTTTTTTGTTTTATCCCCAGAAAGCCTAGGCTATTGTCAAGCTAATTCAGAGGACTGTTAAAGCAAGACAAGGCATACCTTAACATTTTAATTTATCAGACATTTTCTCTAACTGGAATTTTCTGTATCCCACTTGTAGGAGAAAGAGACAATTACAAGAAGAATCTTTCTTGTCCCGGAGTCAGTGTATATATTCCCCAGTGTCCCTCCACCTCTGTAATGAAGTTGCTAAGCAGGAAGCAGACTGGTGTGGTCGAAGGGGCAGTGGGTAGACTGGAGTACCTGTCCTGTCCAGGCCTGGCTCTGCACGCAGTCAGCTGCAGGACCTGGAGCAGCCGCCGGGCATCTCTTGCTTTCAGGTCTTGTCTGTAGAATTGAGGGGATTGGGTAAGATTTGCTGTTGGTTCCCACAGATCTGAGATCCCTGCTGTCATGTGAAATCGTACAAGGAATTTCTTGCTGGAATAACACTATACTTAGAAGGGTTTCCAACATTTTTTTTAAAAAAGGTGAAACAAAGGGATTTTCTGGTTAACCAAGTCATTATGGGATGGTTTCTGGTATTAATACAATTGCTAAATTCATAAAATAAAATTTCAAAGATTTTTATTACATACAATTATTATCACATTACTGGGCAATTTATTTACACATTCTAGGTTGTTGTGTTGTTTTTTTGTTTTGTTTTGTTTTTTGGTGAGGAAGATTAGCCCTGAGCTAATATCTGTTGCCAATCTTCCTCTTTTTGCTGAGGAAGATTAGTCCTGAGCTGACAGCCATGCCCGTCTTCCTCTATTTTGTATGTGGGACGGTGCCACAGCATGGCTTGATGAGTGGTGCGTAGGTCCGCTACCAGGATCCGAACCTGCGAACCCCAGGCTGCCAAAGCAGCAGAGTGCACAAACTTAACTACTACGCCACCAGCCTGGCCCCCCTCTAGATATTTTTAAAGATAACTGTTTTTAATCTTCACATCCCACTAGGTTGGATAATTTGCAAATACTCTCTGGAGGATTTTTGTTTATATATTTGACTTGGTCTTTCAAAAAACTCTGAAAAAGTCTTAACAATCTGTTTTAAACAGAGATTCTTTAAGAAAAAACATAGTGTCTTCAAACCAAAGTATAGCCTTTAATTCATCAGTTGAATTCATTGTGAGTTCTCTCATCGGAAGCAAAACTAAGGACTTGAGTTAACTCAAAGGCACTCGTGAAATGCAGCACACTGGGACTGTTCTGGAACACTTAGAGTAGGGTTGCAGAATAAAAGTAAAAGAGTAGTCATAAATACAAAGAAATCAGAGATGTTTTGGGTTTTTTCTTCCAAGAAACTATTGTGCTGTCAAGAGATATTCCTGTGTAGACCAGCCCAGGCAAATGAAACATCAGTTCCAGGGAGTCCCAGAACCGCCCAAGAAGCCCCTCTCCCTCACAAGCTGTGGAAGTTTGGGGTGAGGAAACCAAATTCACCTACCAGAAAGTTGTCTTGTTAAGAAAAAAAAGTATCTCGAAAGATACTTTAGCGGCAAGTGATGGTGAAATGTTTTTTGTCTTTAGTAATCCGTAGTGAAGAAGTACTTGCTCTTAGGAGAGCTGGCATCTGGCATTCCTGTGCTGCGTAAGGAGACTTCCTAATAAACTATTTATTTTTGCCTTCTTAAAATCAAATAATAAACCTAAAGACAGCTTGACAAAGCTCAGACGTTGTAAATGTGACAAACTGATTTCTGTCCACGCATGCTCACTGAGGCTCACACTGTCCTCTGAGGAGGCTTGGGTCATGGAGCACTGATGGGCTGGGAGGACAAGAGAGCCTGTAGGAGATGGAGGGCCTCCCACGTGTTAGGGACTCAAGAGACCGAAGCAAACAATGCATTTGGCTCTGCCTTGGTCATGGCAAAGAAAGGTGTATGGGGAACCAGGCAGATCCACAAGAAAAGTTAAGGCTATTCATGATCCCTCAAACATAGCCACACTACTGAAGATTTCCTGACAAGTGCCAGAGGGTGTTTACCTGCCTTGAGAAAGATAGGAATCCTCCTGTGGCGAAATCTTGGCACCAGAGGATTTTTCTAGTAGCATTGGAGCTGCAAAATTATACCTGAGATTTCCTATGAGACCTTAAGAATGTATACTGTATTAATTGGAATGGTTCTTTCATGAGTCTTGAAAGAAGGTAAGGTTTTCAGCAGTACGCAGAGAATTGTGCTGAAGACCCCTGCATGAGGGATGTCATCTGTTCTCTTGTCATGGCTCGGCACAAGAGAAAGTCACTTGACAGGATAAACATTTCCTAACAAGTTGTATTTGAATAAAATGGTGTTTGGTCAATTTGTTCCTGAAAGGTATTTTAATGGCTTTAGATGGCTTTTGTTGGCTTTCTTACCATTATATATTATACTGTTGGAATTCAATTAGACTGTCCAAAATATTTGCTGGAAGGAAAAAAAGGTGAGGGAACAGAGAGAGAAAGAGAAAAGGAAAGAAAGGAGAAAGGAAGAAAAGAAAGAAGGAAGGAAGTAACTTGAGAGGGAAAAAGAAGCTCAAACAAATCTTTTTTTTTTCTGGTGAGGAAGATTGGCCCTGAGCTACCATCTGTTGCCAATCTTCCTCTTTTTTTGCTTGAGGAAGATTGTCCCTGAGCTAATGGCTGAGCCAATATTCCTCTGTTTTGTATGTGTGACACCGCCACAGCACGGCTTGATGAGGGGTATGTAGCTCCACACCCAGGATCTGAACCCGTGAACCCCGGGCCACTGAAGCAAACCATGTGAACTTAACCACTACGCCACCAGGCTGGCCCCCAAATTTTTATTCTAAAAATGATATTGCGAGGTACAGATTTGCTAAAGCAGGTACCAATAATGTATGTTTATTTTATTTAATTCTCAAAAATAGATTACAACTATAGGGGAGAAAATAATGGAAAATTAGTATCTTTAATATCTTTGAAATATCAACTAGACCTTCATAATTTATATATACCTATATTCCCAGAAATTTTTAGGAATAAATTCCTAAATTGTACCTCATTCTTTCTGAACATGCAAAATATTCAGAATCCCGTGGGAGGTAGGAGATATACCTTTATTTAAAAATTAATTCGAGGACTGGAGATAAAAATATGTGGTTTTCCAGTGCAGCAGGGACTATTCTAAGGAAAATGTGATCAGTAACAAATGACTGCTTCCCTAGCAGCCAAAACACTATGCTCCTTTCCAGAATACTTACTACTCTTCTATTAATGTGTTTGATAATATGGCTCTTCTTTCAGTGCATTTTCACTGCCAGAGTGTGAGTTCCTTGAGAACGGAAACTGCTTAACTTGTTCACCATTATTCTCCCTGCACCTAGAGCAGCGATGAGCTGATGGTGGATGTTGGCTGGCTGGCTGGATGGATGGGTGGGTGGGTGGATGGATGGATGGATGGATGCCCAGATGGATGATGCTGTCCAGGGGGTGAATGGTTGACCTGCGAATGACACACTTACCTAAGAACCTACTGAGCACACCGGCATTGGCTGCGAGCTGCCCGAGACACTAGCCCCGCCCACTGTGAATGAGTAGTCACCAGTCTTTGATATATGATTTGAAGGCTCAGTCTATAGTCTGAAGTGAACATCATTAGTGCTTCCCGAACATTTCCCCAGAACTCCTCCCAACACCAGTGGGAATAAACTTTTGTACCCCCAGGGACCTGGGGCCTTCCAGGTCTCATTCTAACCTTGTAATTTTATGATAACTTGATATTCTCCCTAAAATATCCATTTTTTGTCTTCATGTAAAATTATTTTCCCAGACCTTCAGGTTGTGCATTTTGTTTACCAGCCTATGGCTTGTAGTGTTGCTGGCACCCCTCTGCATGACCCAGGGAGTTCCTGTGCCGTGCTTGAGAACCAAGTGTGAAGATGTTGTCCATAAATATTACTGCTAACATGAAAATACTGTAGTTGGGTGAGGTAACCTTAACTCCAATAATACAGATTATCTTATCTGATTCCCTTTTTTCACCCAGCAAAGAACAGCCCCTAGCTGAGAATGGGACAGAAGATGAGGGGGTTTGATGATGGAAAGACGAAAACCACTCAGAGCCACCTGAAAGTGAAGGTCTGGTCGGGTCAGCCTGCTGGTCCAAGATGGTAGCAAACAGGAGTAGACAGGATGGAGACGTTGGACAAGGAGGAAGAAACCAGAGCTGGGATGAAAAGAGTCCTTTGCCAAGGCTGTTCAAAGCAATGGGCTGATGGCAAATAAGACTGTGGATTTGTGTAAGGACTTATTATTCATTCCTTCTCCAAACATTTGAGTACTTATTATGGACTAGACCCTGTGCTTAGCATTAGAAGGTCAAAGAGACAATTAATGTTCCCACTCCAGTGAGGATGAAGACCATGGAAGACAGATGCAATAAGCGCTCTGCCAGGTGCAAGCACAGGTGGTGGCAAAGGAGCGCTGTCCAGCCCAGAATGAGGAGTGCAGGGGAGGCTTCCTGGAGGAGGTGACGCCTGAACTCAGTCTCGAAGGACATGGAGAAGTAGATTATGTCCTGCTTAATGGTAGGTCCAGTGTTTTTTGCCTTTAGGTGTGTTTCCTTCTGATTCCCAACTCCCATTAGGGGTAAGCTCATGCTTTAAATATAGAAGGTGCTCAGCAAATGCGTCCAAACGAACAAAAACCAAAACCAAGCCAAGAAAGATCTGAATCTCTCTCTCTCTTTCACACGTACACACACATTATAAAGTACATAGGTTCATCATTTATTCTGATTAGTGAGCTGCTCACAGGAGAGGATGGTGGATAATACCATAAAAGGACAGAGAGGGAGGTTTTAGGCAGGTTGTTGGCACCAGTGTCCCCGCTGGAATGTAGTTTGAACTACATTTATAGAGTACGAGAATAAAAGAATTGCAGGGAAAGAGGCTCGTAATAACTCCTCGCTGCTTCTCTTCCGAACAATTAGTAGTTGTTTTTCTCCCATTCATGAGCCCATTGCGTTCTTTCCTCTCCTTCCCTTTACAGGGCTATTTAGCTTGAATCATCTTGCAGCACGTGTACTCATGAAGGAAGCATATACTAGCAGCTGCGAGGTGTTCTGGTTGTTTTGTTCTGGAATTTTTTTCCCTTTGGTTAATTATCAAGTGCTTGTTATGTAATAATCAATGAGTAGCTAATTGGAAGCAAGAGAGAATGAAATGGGTATTATTCAGATAGCGTTTTTAATGACAAGCATCCATGTAATGCTGTGGGGAAATATTACTAAATAGCAAGAGATTTTACCTTTTTTTTTTTTTTGCTGTGTGTTTACAAAAGGATTTATTTAAAGCCACTCATAAACTAAATCCAGATATGCGAATCCTTTCATTTTTAGACTCTTCCCAAGAGGCGCGTGCAGGAAGACACCAGGAGGGAGGCGGAGCCTCTGGAGAACATTCTGGAACCCAAACCACCCTCAATGGAGCCTGAAGTTCTGTCAATTCCCAGAAAGCAGCAAGGAAATGGTAAGTAAATGGCAGCAGTTGCCTAGAGAATTAGAGAATGAATAACAATGCTTTCTGGTAAATTAACCATATTACATTGCGCACAGCAAAGTGATGGAAAAACCCTGTTAAAAATTGAATAATAATTTGCCCACATCATTTACGTAAAATGCATAATTTTCCTACTTCAGTGGACTTTAGTTCAATTTAAAATATGAACCACTCCAGTACTGTTCACCAAAGCATAATTCGTGAGATAATTGGGAAGGGGAAGAGGGATCAGACTGTAATCAGCGCAGTCCTGTGTGAGCCACTTCACCTCCCTCCCCTCACCTGCAAATTTCAGAAAATATTTGTTGATATGTTCCTGAAGGTCTCTAAGTGAGAGTGCAAGGCATTAATCATTGTCATTGCTATCACTAAACCATGACCTCGCCATGTTCGAGAGGGGAAAGCAATGCTTCATTCTATTCAGTATTTTTCTGCTGTAATTCAAATAAGTACTGGTTTTTTAGTAGTAGGGAAAATAGAAATGTAGCAGACCTGTACTTAAAACAGCAAGCCAAGAACAAAAGCAACATGCACGCAGCCAAAGGAGACCTTGGAAGATGCATACATACAACAAAAAGTTGCACTTGGCTGGGATTCTCTTTCGGAATCAAATGCAAAATAAAGAACATTGTTCCAACTATAATGATTTTGCAATCTACAATCCCTGAAATAAACTCATCATGTAATCCACCTTGACATTCAGAAGCTGTGCTATTGTGATGATGATGTTTGTCTGTGACTGATGTAGGTTTCAGAGCCAGAGTGGTCAGAGGTGGGGTGGAATTGCATAGGTGAACCAGACACCCTTCCTTCCGACAGTGCACTCCCATTTTCCTCTTTCTCCTCCTTCTCCCATCCTTCACCCCTGCTCCCCTCCCCCACTAGAACTATAGAATTTCTATTTAGATATTCACTCATTCTCTTCATCCCCATCTCTCCACAAAGGGCCATTATTTACTTATTAAAGTCAGCCCTTAGATTTTGACCTTTCAGGGCAAATCTGTAGCTGATTCTGTCTGCTTCTCTTTGTTGGCCTAATTCTGCCTCCTCTATAACCCTGCTGACCTCACGAGGCTGAACCTTGAACCCCACACTTCTTGGGGAAATCTCCACACTTTTTGTCTCTTGGGTGCCCATTTTGGTTGGCCAAAGTGGCCTTCCCCAGTCCTAATACTCCTCCCCACTCCCACTCTTTCCTTCACTCCCACCAGCCCCTGCCACTGGCCAAAGATTTATTAGGCACTAGGTTCTTCCCTATGCCTCCTGCCACTAGCTATAAATTGGAAGTTTTTTTTAATTGGAAGAAGCTATCTTACCTCAAGACACTTTGCTGCCATCGGTCAGAAAATTATTGTAATAGATATGGCAGGAGATGATGTGAATTGTGCCCCCTAGAATTGCACAGTACACAACTGGCACAATTGTGTGACAATGCTGTAGTTGGAAATCACCCAAGCTACCTTGGAAGCCTGTGTAAAAATCAGAGCCACAGTAGGTCGGTCTTGCCTTTTTATGACAGTTTGCAATTTCAAAATCTAAACCTTTCGGCCATGATTGCAAATTGCTGCGGGGCAGTTTCTGGAAGAGACAATGAGCCCCCAGGCAGCAGTACTTATAAGAGTAAAGGGCTCTTTATCCAGCCCCAGATTTGGCCTGCTGGCTGAGCATATACAGCCCAAACCACACTGGGTAGAATAGTAGAGAAAATGGAAACGTAGCAAAGCAACATTAGAAATCTGCTAAGTCTGAGTGTTGGCGGTACAGGGGAGAGATGGACTTATATTAGGTCAAGCATGACCGCTCTTCATCACTGGCTGCTTCATTTCTTATTGACTGCCCCATCTGTTCCCTCCCTCCTTTCCCATTCAGCACAACCCACATGTTCTGGTGATCTTTTGCTGCAAAACAAGCCACCCCAAAACTTAGTGGCAGAAATAGAAACAGTCATTTATTTTGCTCACGAGTCTGAGATTTGGGCAGGGCTCCCGGGGACATCTCTGCTCCACACAGCGTCAGCTGGCGCAGCTCAGGTGTGGCTGGAGGAACCGCTTTCACAATGGCGGTGCACCTGGCTGGTCAGTTGGTGCTGGCTGCTGCCCAGGAGCTCAGCTAGGGCTGTTGCTGAGGGCTTTGGTTCCTCTGCGCTTGGGATCCCAGATGGCTGTGTGGGCTTGCTCACGCAGCGGAGCCCATGTCAAGCCACCAGTTGAACTACCCCAGCTGACTCCTCATGGAGTAGAGACAAGCTGCCCCCACCAAGCCCTGCCCACATTTCACATTTCTGAGCAAAATTAATGACTGTGGTTTTAAGCCCCTAGGGTTTGGGGTGGATCGTTTTGTAGCCATAGATCACCAGAATGTACAGGCTGGGCTGACTGTGGTGTGAATCCATTCCCACATGTCTTTAGGATGCCTCCTGGTGCTGCAGAGTTGAGGAAGCTGAAAACTACATTTCCCAGACTCCCTTACCATTAGGGTCATGAGGGTCAATTAGGCTATACCAATTAGACATATTTGCACAACGTTTGGAAGGCAGAAGTGAGGCAGAAGCCAATTTCCTACAGCTTTTGGCTGTTTTCTGCTGAAAAGCAAGATCGTGGAACCACGGACATCCAGTCTCCAGCTTCCTGGGTGTCGAGTCAGTGGTGGAGGTGGCAGTGGCCAGGCTCCACCACCCAACGAGCAGGCAGATGTGGTGGCGGCGGCAGTGGCGCACTGTTCTCAGCTTTCTGACCACTTTCTGACCATTGCATTGCCTCTGCGGTGTTCTTGAGGGCAACAGTTCCAGGGGCAACTTCTCGAGTCCAGCCTTCCTGATTGTGGCAGCTCACCTGGCAGATTGGTTCTGCCACATTCCGAGACTCATCCCCAGAAATCCAGCACAGAGCTCTCTCTTCTAGCCCCGCCCCAACAAGTCTGTAATTCCCCTTTTTGTTTAAAAAACCTAGTATGGTTTCTATTTCCTACACTCAACCTTGCAACGATACTCGATGATCCCCAAAGTTCTGGCTCTTTTCAGCCATTCTTTTGTTCTTGCTTGTTTTCTCTCATTTAATCGTTCCTTTAACAAATATCTGTGGAGCATCTACTATGTTCCAGGCACCATGCTAGAACCTGGAGAAAAATCTATGAACTAAACAGATATGGCCCCACCCTCATGGAAGGAGCCAGAACAAAGATCAGGAGACAGCAAACAACAACCCTAGACCAAATCGGCACACTGCTTATTTTTCTATAAAAGTTTACTTGGAACACAGCCACACGCATTCACTTCTATCTTGTCTCTGGCTGGTTTCTCCCTACCATGGCAAAGTTGAGTAGTTGCAACAGAGACCATATGACCCACAGAGCTGAAAATGTTTACTATCTGGCCTTTTATAGAAAAGTTTGCCAACTCCTGAATTAGACAAATAAAACTCCAGGTGACACTCCTATTGTCCCCCACATCCCATTATGCACTTTCTCTGTCAATTCTGCATACACCACATGCCAAGCTCCAAGCTGGGTTCTAAGCCCGTCACGAGAATCACCTCATTTAATTCTCACAACAACCTTTGGGACATCTTGTTCTTACCTCTGCTTTCCAGAGAAGGAAACTGAGATTTAGAGAGGTTTGGGTTTGGGTGACTGGGTAGATGGTGATAGCATTAACGGAGATAAAACAGATCTGTCCCCTCCAGGAGGAGGGACAGAAAGTAGGCAGGAGATGACGGATTTGGTGTGGACTCGTGGCACATGAGGCACCTGCAGACATCCATGAGAGGCTGTCCTGGCTGATTTCCCGCTTGATGTGGTGGAAAAGCATGGATTTCAGGTCTGGAACAATTTTATTTCGAATCACAGTTCTACCACTTTACTAGCTGTGTGACTTTGGGAAAATTACTTCACATCTCCAAGCTTCTTAGCTTCAGTTTCCTCAGAAGTGAAACAGGCTCTTGTGAAAATTAAATAAAGTAATACGCATACAGCATCTCGCATAGCTGGTGGATGGCAGATCGGACATGGTAGACGTTCGACCCATGTGGGCAACTTCCCCTTCGTCTTTAGTCTGTCCTTCACAGGGTGGACAGTAATCTAAAAGCACAGCTTTGATTGTATTGTTCTCCTCAAAAAATGTGATGGTTCCCACTGACCCCACCAGTGGAAGGAGACGTGTTTGGAGGGCCTGCGCAGCCCACACCTCTTTCTTTAAACTCCCCCCAACACTATGCCCTCTGTTGAAGGTCATGTTTTTACCACGTGACCCTCTCCCCACCACTGGAACAGCTGATGATACCAGGGGCAGACACCTGACCAGGAGGAACCAATCCATTGACGGGCCTCTAGGTAATATTGTCTCCGTCAAGTTGGAACCAAGAAACAAGAGGCTGTTGTGATGGACACTTGGCCTACAGGTGAGGCTGAGTCATGGCCAGAGTTGGCCCCATGGGGGAGCAGAGGACACAGTCTGCATGGAAGGAGCCAGGACAAAGAGGGAGCAGTGGCCGGAGATCATGGACCACGAAAGAGAGAGTGTCTGGGAACAGCTGCTGTCCACGCTCCTGTATTTGGAGGTCCAGCTACATTTTCTGAGCGCCATTTCTGTGAGATTGCTCAAACCCTTGCAGAACACCATCTCATCCCTTGAGCTAATTCAAGAGTGTTTAGGCCACTGCAGTCCAGCTCCACTGTTTTGCCAGTCTCATCTCTCCCTTCACCCCTACTATGCCCCTACCCTAGATCCTAGCTACACTGAATCACCTACAACTCCTCAAGGATGCTCTGCACTTTTCCCCTGGCCTGGAATGTTCTTTTGCCCTCTCTTCTTAACAGCCTATCCATCCTTTGAGGCCCATCTCCCTCATGAAGCCTTCTCTGATCCCTTGGTCACAATGGAAGCTTCCTCCTGAGACTTCCCCACACTTGGCTTCTGGTCTCTCCATGGCATTCACTGCCTACTTCTCCTGGAGTTTTCCTCCTTTCCTCTCTGCTCACCGAGGTTAGGAACTTGGCTCACATTAGGCTCTCGGATATTATACTGAATTTAATCCAAGAGTTAGAATCCTAAAATACAATCTGAGTTTCTTCAACAAAGAATATTATGCCAGTATAAGGCATTGTTCATTAAAATAGAAATGCATTTAGAGAATGCTTCAGATTAAAGGGATGAAGATCAAAGGGCACATTTTTGGCCAAGAGTTCTGAGTCTTAGAGACCCAAATAAATTGTAGACATTTATTTCCTGAATTGATTGGAACCATAATACTGGACTTGGTGCTGTAATATAAAACTTTCTGAAACTTTCAGCCTGGTGGAGAGTCTGTCGCCTCCTTACTGTAAATGTTAGGATTGTTCTTGTCTAAAATTAAAGCGCCCGTGCCTATTGCTGAAACTGGCTAGTAAATCCAGAAGGCCTGACTTAGAAGAAGCTTCCATTGTTGACCAGGAACCTGCAGAGCACTGCCCTTAGCTGGAGTTATAGGCACAGCTGGCTTCAAATGTATCAAGGGAGGGTGTGTCTGTATTGCATGTGGACACGTGTCCACTTGGGTTCAAGATCCTGTGGACCCATGTCAAGAATAGAAAGCAGCTGCTCATGCAGACAGTGCTTCAAACAATACCTGCATTTTGCAAATGTGTGAGAATTGCTTGATCAGAATCTTGACTGCAGCTGAGGGCTCAGCCCTGGGCTTGCTCTCCCTTCTACACACCCGGCCTGATGCTCCTCTGAGCCTGTCTGCCCCGGGCTCCCTCTGTATGAGGGGGCCAGGTTTGGGGTTCTAGGTCATGGGATGAGCCAAGCCCTTGCCCCTGAGCCCAGTGAGGGAGGGAGGCTCCCAACTCCTGAAGCAAAGTCCACTGTCTCACACTGACCCTGACCCTTCCCAAGCTTTCCGAACAAACCCCAACCATGGGTGCCTAAAACCACAGTTCCCAAACCCACCTGTGCATTCTCAAGAGAATCTTTAAACATGCAGGTTTTGGGGCCAGGCCAGTGGTGTAGTGGTTAAGTTTGCACGCTCTGCTTCAGCAGCCAGGGGTTTGTGGATTCATATCCCAGGCGCAGACCTATGCACCACCCATCAAGCCATGCTGTGGCGGCATCCCATATACAAAATAGGGGAAGATGGGCACAGATGTTAGCTCAGGGCTAATCTTCCTCAGCAAAAAGAGGAAGATTGGCAAGGGATATTAGCTCAGGGCTGATCTTCCTCACCAAAAACAAAAATGCAGGTTTCTGGGCCCCTTCCCAGACTTGTTGAATCAGGCTTCCTCGGGCAGGAGGCCCAGGAATTTGTCATGGAGCATGTATGCCCTTTTCTGCTCTCACCTTCCTCCCACTAGAAACTTCCAGCTGTAGAACAATCGCATGACACTCTTCTTTGGGTTTCTTTTAAGCCTACTTGCCTCAGCCCATGGAAGGCTCCCACCCTCAACTCTGGTCCGGGCAGCCCTGGCAACCAGGTCACAGTCTGCCCCTGCTGGCAAAGAGGGACACCAAAGGGGCTGCTGACCAGAGCACCCCAGGGCACAGCTGCAGGTGCTGCCCCCTTGCAGGGCAGCAGGGTAGTCTCAGCCAGGGGGCCTTCGGCTTTTAGAGAAACCAGCCAGGCCAGGCCACGTGGGCTTGGCCTGGCTCAACCCCTGCAAAAACCAAGTCCCTGCTATGACAGGAACTAATGACTTGTGGTCAGTCTCCTGGGAGCAGCCATGATGTTGGACTGGGGTTTGGGGACCAGGATAACAGGACTCCTGTCATACTAGGGCAAGACGCCAGCTCACATCTCTTCTCCCACTTGATTTGGGCCTACAGGGCAGAGCTTCAGCCAAGACCTCGACAGCAGCCCTTTAAGGAGGTACCACCCTATTGGATTTGATGAACCTGACCTCCAGCAGAGAGTCCAAGAAGCTCAAAACTTATAGGGCACAAGGGACTGTTTTCTGTGCAAACCCCTGGTTTAATAGATGAAACTGGCCGAACAATATATTGAAAACTCCCTTTGGCTTTATTCCTGCCCCCTACCTTGTCTTTTTCATAATGAGAATGGAATAGCCTCTGGTGTCGTGTGCCTGGGCTGGCCACATTCAAGGGACTCCCTCCCTCCCTCCCATGCCCTCCTTTGATAAATGTAACCATCTCAAGTACCCTTCAGAGATTACCCCTACCCTTACCCTTCAGAGATTCAAATATGCTCCCCCAGAGGATGGGACCACGGTGGCATGGAACAGCACTGCTGTGGAGAGAGGATTCTAGCATCAACAGGGACTTTCTCCAGAAGCTGAATGACTTTAGAGTTTCCATGCCCCACTTGGCTTTCTTCAAACTGAATACGCTCAGGTAAAGTTGTCCTCTACCTCCTGCTCACGGGGGCATCCTGCAGTGTGTCTCTGGCCCTGGCTAGTCAAGGGATCAGCTCTTACCTGGCTGGCTGCCTCCTTACAAGCTCGCTGCTGACTCAGGCAGCTGAGAGAACAGGGTCTGAAATTTTAGTTAAATGCAGATTCCTGGACTCTTCTGATCCTGGGGTGAGACCCAGAAATCTACAATTTTAAGTACATAAAATTTTTCTTTTTGATGGCATGTGTCCAAAATTCATATGTTGAAGCCCTAGCCCCCAGTACCTCAGAATGTGACTGTAATATGTCAAAACATAATGTGTCTAAACCCATAACAATAGATTATGGACAAAATAACAAAAAAAATTTTAAACAGCTTTATTGAGACATAATTCACATACCATATGATTCACTCATTTGAAGTGGCCTTTCGTATATTCACAGAGTTGTCTAACCATCACCACAATCAATTTTAGAATGTTTTCATTACCCCAAAAGAAACTCCACACCCCTTCGGTATCTTCCCCGCCATTCCCTTCCCATCCCCTCAGCCCTGCACAATCACTAATCTATTTTCTGCCTCTATAGATTAGCCTATTCTGGACATTTCATTTAAATGGAATCATACAATATGTGGTCATTTGTGACTGGCTTCTTTCATTTAGCATGTTTTCAAGGTTCATTTATGTTGTAGCATTTATTGGTACTTCTTTTTTTACTGCTGAATAATATCCCACTGTATGGATATACCACATTTTTTTAATCCCTTCATCGGGTGATGGACATTTGAATTGTTTCTGCTTTTTGCCTATTGTGAATAATGCTGCTGTGAACATTCACGTACAACTTTTTGTGTAGACATATGTTTTCAGTTCTTTTGGGTATGTACCTAGCAGTGGAATTACTGGATGATATGATAACTTTATCCTTAACCATTTGAAAATACTAAAGTTATGCTCAAATTATTGTTAGTCAAACTAAATAATCGAGGAGAGATATTCCATCTTCACGGATCAGAAAACTTAATACTACTAAGATGTCAGTTCTCTCTATATTGACCTACAGAGTCAAGAATATCCCAATCAAAATCCCAGCAGAAACTTTTATGGAAACTGACAAGAAGGTTCTAAAATTTATAAGGAAATAGAATAGAATAACCAAAACCATTTTGGTTTAGAAGAGCCAAAACCATTTTGACAAGAATAACAAAGTTGGAGGACTTCTACTACCAGATTTGAAGACTTACTATAAAACTGTAAAACAGAGTGTTATTGGGGCAAGAATAAACAAATAGACCAATGGAACAGAACAGACACTCCAGAAAGAGACCCACATATATAGAGTTATTTGATTTGCAACAAAGGCACCATTGAAATCTTATAGGAAAAGGATGGTCTTTTCAATATAATGGTGCCAAATCATTTGCATATCCATGTGGAAAATAATGAACTTTCACACTTACACCACCCACAAAAATTAGTTTGAGGGTGGATTATTTCCCTAAATATGAAAGGTAAAACAATAGGCCTCTAGAATAAAACATAGTAGAATATCTTCATGACCTTGGAGTAGACAGATTTCTTTAAACGATTTCAACTATTAATGAAAAACATGATAAACTGGACCCTGTTAAAAATAAGAACTTACATTCATCAAAAGCAGCATTAAGCAAGTGAATAGGCAAGTCACAGACTTGGAGAAGATATTTGCAATACACATTTCTTACACAGTACTCATACCCAGAATATATAAAGAGCTACAAATCTATAAGAAAAAGGCAATTCGTTTAAAAATGGGCAAAAGACTTGAACAGGCCCTTCACAAAAAATGATATCCAGATGGGCAAAAAGCATAGGAAAAGGTAGTCAAGAACATTACTCACCAAGGAATTGCAAATTAAAATCACACTAGGATAGCACTGAATGGCTAGCAGCAAAAGGACTGACAATACAGTGTTGAGTGTGGACGTGGAGCAACTACAAGCTCATTCATTGCTGGTGAGAGTGTAACTTTGTTCCACCACTCTGGAAAACTGGCAGTAAAGTTGAGCAAATACCTACTACCCTGTCCCAGCAATTCCACTCCTGGGTATATATCCAAGAGAAATTAGCACATATGCCAACAAAAAGACTTGCACATGAATATCCATAGCAGCTTTATTCATAATGCCAAAAACTGGAAACAATCCAGATGTTCATCAACAGAAGAATGGATCAGTGAATTGCGGGTAAATTCATACAGTGAAATATACTACACAGCAATAAAAAAAGAAAAAACTATTGATACACGCCATAACATGGATAAAATCTCAAAATTAGAATGTTGCATGAAAGAAAACAGACCCAAAAGAGTACGTTCTGTATGATTCCATTTATACAAAGTTCAAAAACAAACAACTAATCAATGGTGATAGAAGTTAGCCTAGTGACTATCTTGGGGTTGGGGGATATTAACTGGGAGAGGGCGTAGAGGAACCTTCTGGAGTGAAGGAAACATTCTAAATCCTGATCAGGTTGGCGGTTACATTGGTGTATACGTAAATAAAAATCTACTGAGAGCCAGCCCTGATGGCCTAGTGGTTAAAGTTGGGCGCTCTCCACTTCGGTGGCCCAGGTTCAGTTCCTGGGTGCAGAACTATAACACACATCTGTCAGTAGCCATGCTGTGGTGGTGGCTCACATAGACGAACTAGGACTTACAACTAGAATATACAACTATGTACTGGGACTTTGGGGAGGAAAAAAATAGAGAACGATTGGCAACAGATGTTAGCTCAGGGCGAATCCTTCCCAGCAAATAGAAAAAAAAATCCACAGAGCTGTACACTTAAGACTAGTGCCCGTTACTGAATGTAAGTTATTCCTCAATAAAGAAGAAAATAATTGAGAAAGACTGCTCGTATTAAAAGAGACTTTATAAGGATTTAAATTTAAGCCTAGTCTCTTTGGGGGACAGGAGGACTGTTTAACTTCCTAAGTCTCAGTTTTTCATCTGTAAATAGACATAATACCTACCTTGTGTATTAATTTGATAATGAAGTAATGTGTATGAAATATGTCATTTAACTGCTTTCTTCCTCAGTTTTCCCATTTGCAAAATGGGTATAAGAGTAGTAACTACCTCATATCAGAAGGTAATTCTGAGCTAATTCACGTAAAGCACTAAGCACAGTGTCTGACACAGGAAGCTCTCAATAAATACTACTGTCGACGTTGTGAACATGGACTAGGTTAACTTCAAGGCCCCATTCAGCTGTGTGAGGGTCTGTAAATAAATGAAAGCCAGGAAGATTGGGTACACGGCCTATGACGCCTGTGACAGGGCTGAGATGGAAAACCAGGTGCACTGACTCCCCCATCCCAGGGTCTTTCCACCATCCTGTGCTGCCTGAACACAAGGGAGGAGCCCGGGGAAGTCTTAACTCTGCACTGATTTGTGTGTGCCTGGCCCTCTGGTCTGCCAATAGAGTCTCTGTGATCATGAGGCATAAGGTGGCCTCGAACGTGGGGAGGAGAGGGACGTCCAGCTCCTTTTCTTCCCCTGCAGGTGCTTAGACGGCTACTCCTAAATTAACCCCTGGGGTGCCATGTTCTGTTCTAAACAGTTTACACGTAGTAAGGCTCTTCTCCCCTATAATTGAGAGAACCAGAAAACAAGGTGGCTAAGGGACTTGCCCAAGGTCACACAGCCAATCAGTGGGGGAAGCCAGCAACTGAGTGACGACCGCTGGTGCCGGAATCCACTCTTGTAATCTCTGTGCTGTGCCGCCTCCCCAGCGCGGCCCAGTTTGTGTGGGAAGCTTCCTTGGTCACAAATCACTCCTTGAAGCTCTCTGCCTCCTCTCTTCTCCACCTCACCTTTCTTGGGATTGAAGGAGCCACTTCGGCATTAGTGTTCCAGGTCTTCACCAAAGCAGAGTTCAAGGCCCCCAGTGGCACTCAGCCTCCTCTGTGGCCCCACCCAGTTCCAAACCTGCAAAGCTGCCTCTAATGCACTGGCATTTGGGCATGTTCCAGGCCTAAGCCGGATTCACCACTTCACATTTTTGAAGATGACACTCCTTTCCTCCAACATCCATCCCACCAACCCCCTGGCCTCCCCTTCACCCTTCCAAACCCAACATCCACCTTTTTTTGGAGAGCAATGATTTGTTGCCATAAGCAAGTCTTTCAGGGCTAATGTGGTTTGGGGCTTAGGTGTGTGAAAAGGCCTCAACTCTGTAGACTTGGGTCCCTCATATTCACAAATATCAACCTGTGCAGTCCTACTGAATCAAAGACAGAGATGAAAATGTGGATCCTGCAGCAAATCCGGGGGGCTGACCTGGATTTCAGTGTAAAAAGCCCCTAAAAATGTTTGGTTCAGGGAGTTATTTTGGGGATCCTTTGCCCCAAACTAGAATTCTAAAGTAGAACCATGTAACCATAAGACAGAGAATAAAACTGTCACCCACACTCCCCCATGTCCATCTTTCTAATTCTTTGGTTTCTCTGAAGTCCTTCATCCTAACCTCCATAACGGTGTCTGTCTGGGGTTAGAGGGAGCTGCCTTCAGTGCAATAGGTTTCCTGCACCAAGCAAACCTCACAGTATTAAAAGCTGTTCTGAGTTTGGATTCAGGGGGATGCCCTGTGCCAGTGTCTGACAGCTGTCTCTCCCTCTGCAGACCCTCATTTTGTCATCTGTTATGCTCCTAAAGCCTCCAGCTGATGTAATTTGAGATCCAGTAAAGGGGGTGACTGGGTGTTAAAGCATGCCAGCTTAGCTGCCTGTCACCACAGGAAACTGGGCTCTTTCCAGACCCAAATTTATGTCCATCCGACATAAACTCTATACGGTGCCATGTGCTCCTAAAAGTGATTTACTCCTGAGGTGTCAGATCGCAGAGGCAGACCCTCAGGAGACTTGTGCTAACCCTGCTGGTGTCACGTAAGACACTACCCCAGGGTCTGAGCCGTTCTCCGGAGGGCCTGGAATCTCAGAGGTCTTGGGTGAAGCATCTCCCAGGCTGAGGTGGCCGAGGTGTCTCCTAATTGGCTTTAAAGCCTGACAGCTATAAAATAGAAGGGTCCACAGAAGTATTTCTCACTTGCTTTTGTGGATGGCAGAAAACCCGTGTGCAATATCCTTCCTTTTTTTACTGATACACATCCAAAAAGAGTCTGTACCTATTGAAAAGAAAAAATGAAGGGAAAAAAAGTATAAATACATTTTTTTAAAATACAGGGTATCTTAAAAATACATATTTAAATATGGAAGACAATGCATTTCTAAATATTTGTAGAGGGGACCAAATCTGCCTCTGCTCTTCAGTGAATAATGGAGAGAAGAGTAGAGCCCAAACCTTGGGGCTCTTCTGGGGGCACACGGTGTGGAGCTCCCTGACGGGGCCAAGGCTGAGCTATGGTGGGAAAATGTTCCCTTCTTGCACCAGGACAAGTTCCCTGTGCACTGAGGTCACGTGTGGGCCTCCATGTCAAGCCTATTTGTACCTAACTCCCAGAAGTTAGAAAAGAACGCACCCTGATATTCACCTTGAGGGAGTCTTTGTTCTGTTCAGTAGGGAAACCTAGCTGCCATGCTTTGCCTTCCATGGTGGGCCATGGAAAATTATTTTGGGACTCTGATATCCCACGCTTATGAGACATAGAACCAAAGAGAATATAGGATCTAGCTTCCTTGTTTTGACAAGCTCAAACAAAAGGAATGATGGGTACTATCTCTTTGCTATTCGCGTTTAAGATTAAGCCTATCCTAAGGGTCTTAATTTGCTCAGTCTATCAGTCAGAGAAATTAACACTAGTTGCAGTAACAAAAATCCCAGAAATCTCAGTGGCTTGACACAATTTAGTCACATTCCAGTCTAACGTGGGATGAGCAGCTCTCCCGTGTCTCTCTCCTCTCAGCTGCGGCTTAGGCTCTTTCCATCTTATGGCGCCACCATCCCCTAGAGCTTCGAAGCCCTCTCCTGGATCCTCTGCCTTCATCTGGCCGTCAGTGAAAGGACAATGAACTGACGGTCTAATGGGGCATTTTAGAGGCTGGATCTGGAAGTGGCATTTATTACTTCTTATCACATTTCATCAACCAGAACATGTTGCATGCTTCATCTAGAAGCAAGGAGTCTGGGGAATATTGCCTCCTCATGTGCTTGAGGGAAGAAATGGAATTGGTGGGGATCCAGCTGTCACAGCTACATCTAGGAATGGTGGTGAACCTGAACCAGGAGTTCAAGGCCTACAGCACCCCTGTCCTACCCAGAAGCAACATTTAATAATCCCGTTCCATCCTCATATACATTTATGTCACCTGCATAGTGTGATTTCTGCACCATTAGAAAGCTCTCCTGCTCCAAAATACCTCCTCTAGCCTGACTATTCTGGAATTTTACCATTAGAGAAACATCCCATTGGGTTCAACATTGTCTTGATCTTTTCTTTCCCTTTTAAAATGTGTCCCAGTTATCAATTTATTGCCTCTCAACTCCAAATTCATCCTTCATTGCCTGTTCTTCAAAAATAGACCTATACCCTTTAAATATTTTTCCTTTGCAGTTGGCACAATATTAAGCTTTGTCAATAGAGGATGCTGGAAAGACACTGCAGGAGAAGAGGTTTTCTGTCCTAGTTCCCTTGTGCTTGCTTGGCAGACTTGTAGCTTTCCAGGCTCTGTAGCACCGGTGGCTTCTCCAGCGCCCAGCTCCTATAACGCACCGTGACCAGCAGTACCCCATGGCCAGGAGATTCCCTGGTACTTCCCCACCTCAGGTGGTTTTGCAGCAGAGTATTTCTGGTGAGATATGTCCCTGTGGTCAACTTTCCCTGACACCCTAGAGGATAGCTTTCCAGCAAGTTCCACCAGTGCAGCATCTTCTCTGCTATCCAGTGAGCCACAGCTGTGCCCTCTTCAACAAGGTCTGGATCTGAACCCAGAAGGCCTCTTCCTTGGTTACTCTATCTCAGCCCTAAGGGTAGTTGTGGCTCATTATCTGCCATTCTTATATTCTTTGGAGTTCTCTTGACTTCTTACTAACTCTTTGTTACTTTAATCCCCTGTTACAGTTAATAATTCTTTATATTATATTATATTATACTTTCCCTATCTAAATTACCATGTTGTTGCTCTCTCTTGATTGGATCCAGAGTAATATGGAATGCAAATGTCTATGGGGTAAAATTCACAAGAAGTCAATGACATTTTAGTGTGAAATAGTTTGTTTTGTTTTCCTGGCACCTAGAGAGCAGTAAATGCCTTGGAGCTGAGAGAGGGGACAGTAAGAAGAAATACCCAGCAAAGGATGATGGAAAAGTCCTAATGACAAATTTTGCCTATTTCACAGTTTTGCCATGGGCTGACTATAGCTGTTAAGTGTTAATCTTTATTTCAGAGCAAAGCGTCTTTGGTTCCCCAGGGTCAGCCTAACAGCACCAGAAATAGAATGAAAGCAACTAGTTTTTCTGGTGAAGCAGCAACTATTGTACTTTGATAAGCTCAGTACATTCCTCCCTTTGTTGTTTTGTTTCTTAATCACACATAAAAGTGTGTTGCCATATAAAACATAAAGAGGACAGCTCTGGACATTTTATTTCATTGAACGGAGCTGGGCTGCTCCCTAGCTGTGCATTAGCTCCTTCAGAGAGGACGTTATCACCTACAGGCTGCAAGGAAAATGTGAGTCAAAACCATGAGGATTCTCAGACAATGAAATGGCTCAGTTAAGGAGAGGCTGGTGTTGCCTTTCTCTGGGGGGGGGCGGGGGGGGTTGTTACAATAAGATGGCAGCTCATGTCTTTAGGATGGTGTAAGTGTGGTCTTGATTTAAAACTGGAGTAGGAAGGAGACAACAAAGATCCCTTCCAACTTAAAAATAAAAATCTTTTTTATCAAAGTAATGTATCTACATTATTTAGAAAACAAATGGTACAGAGAACTTATTTAGAAAATCAACTGTCTTCACAGTTACCTTTCTTCTCCCACCATAGACTGATTCCTATCCTCAATTCTCTTGATGTTGTGGGGTTACATCTTTTTCACATTCCTTCACAGCATTTTAATGGGTCCTTGGGAGGGAGCAGATAGAAACCCATGTGCCCAGTCCACCATCTTGAAAGGTAAGCCTTCCTCTCAACATTGACTCATTTTTTTCTCAGGCAAGAATATAAGAAACAGAACGAGGTGTTCTGAAAATTCTCTGATTACTAAATCAAAATGTATATATGTGCGTGTCATGTAAGCACATAATGGAAACATACTTCTTCCATCTAGTCTAGTCCTTTGGACCTTCTAGATATTTCTCTATCCTGTTGGCCACTTGGGTTCGGAACCCAGGCCTTTTATCCTCATCCATCTGGGGCTCTTTGGACAATACCTTGAATATCTACATTTTAATGCAATCTTTTGATATAGATCAACCGTTACAATAGCCGATTGTAATATTATTATTAGAATAAAAACAGCAACGTTGCAAATAGTGTACTGGCTACAACCCCACAGTGCTAAGAGAGACGAAGCAGCAAAGCAGTAGAACCAAAGTGGCTGAGGTGTGAGGTCCTCACACCATGTCCTTCCACTCTCCGAGGAGGGTTATCCCGTCTCACAATTGCTCGCTTCTCAGCTGGGGCCTCCTGCTGTACCCCCACCACCTCTGCCCTTTCTTACAGAAAAATGGAGGGCTAGGCAGTACGTAGAAGAGAAAAATTGGGCTAAATTGATCTCCACCCAACCCACTGCTAGTTAATCCATCTCTACTTCATCCCAATCTCACTTCTCCTCAATTCCTACAACACCACAGAAAGCCCTGCCCAACAGGCTCAGATAAACTAAAGCCACATTTTAATTAGTCAGCAGCACCACACTTAAGCTCCTATAATCTCATGGCCACTAGTCTATCCTCTTTGTTTATTAACAATTGTTTTAAAGACAGCTAAGTAAATAACACGCATAGAATGCACCTTTATCTGAGTTGGTTTTAGTGACAGGGAAAGAGCTGGGACATCTAGTTTGCAAAAAAATGCCATCAAAGCTCCCTAGCACATAATACATTTTAGCAATCAGAGCCAGAATCCAAAAGCATAATAAAGGCAAGTGAAAATGCTTATAATAGTCGTATTTTAAATGCCTTATTTCCTGCCAATCTTATATCCATTTCAGGAGGAGCGAAAGTTGCCCACTCTGCCAGTGTCTTTGTCAGCTGCCAGCTGTTACTTCCCTGGAAAAAGGGTCAGAAGGCTGCTGGTAGCTAATAGCCAGCCAGTAGCTCCAAGTAAGAACCGTCCCTCGTGGGTTTTAGCTGCTGGCTGATTGTCAGCCGAGAGCTACAAATTCTGGTTTGATAAAAGCCAGCTATAGATTTCAAACCTTCTTTTTTTTCCTTTTTCCATTTGTGCTCGGAAATTGTCGCGCACTCCAAATGGAACTCGGTGAGCACGCAGGCCTTTGTTCTGACTTGTTAGGCACCAGCCGTTAGAGTCCTCTCTAGACAGCACTTGGCAGGGTGGGCCAGTGGGGTGAGGTGAAGCGGGATGAGGCGGGAGGAGAGGGGCTCAGGGCTGGCTGAGCTATCCAAGACCCGATGGCACATGTGAATCCTGAGTGAGGATGGACCTGGGGCTTCATGCTCGGTCTGAGAGCCAGGCTCAGACTCTGGTTGTTTTTTGTGACAGCAAGAGTGGAGTGGGATGTGCCTATAAGTTAGAGTCAAAATTTATTGACCGAAACTCCCTGAAATGAAATGAGTCACCAGCTCGATGTGCTGGGCGTGAAATCCAAATCTTAAACTGTCTCATGGCTCCCAAGTGTCCCCATAGGCCAGCAATCCAGAATTACCTTCCCTGAGACATGGTGCGGAACTCTGAGCTCTGTAGGTTTCAGGGGATCGGGCGAGAGGAAGGGGGCAGCAGGAATTCTGTACAATGGTGTGCTTTCAATTCAGATGCTTAGGGGCTGTCATGTGCAATGCATCAACGGCGAGAAATAAACACCCAGCAGAAGCCAGCTTTGAGTTAAGGCAAGCAGACAATAAATTTCAACTGGCTAAATTAATCGCTCGCTGCTTGTTGTGAATATTAATCCCGGGGAGGGAGCTGGCGTCAACCCAATCAAAAGACAGGTGAAAACTGAAAACAGCAAAACATTTGGGACCTTTAGAAGGAAGGCTTACCTGTGAGCCAAGCGTTGATGCTGAGTCCCAAAGAGAAGCCGAATCTGAGAAATAGCCCTCCTGCTTTACAGGCACAGTTGTGCTGCTACAACCAGCTGACCCTGCCTTCAGCTCCACCTGGAGCCTCTAGGGCTCTCCAGGGACTTGTAGGGAGAAGGGTCTTGCCTCAGGGTGTAGAAGATGAAAGAGCCAAAACTCCTAATTTTTTTTTTTATTGTGGTAAAATATACATAACATAAAATTTACCATTTTATCCATTTCCAAGTGTACAATTCAGTGGCATTAAGTACAGTCACAATGTTGTGCAACCATTACACCATCAGTTTCCAGAATTTTTTCATCGTCCCAAACAGAAACTCTGCACCCATTAAACAATAGCTCCCTGTTCTCTCCTCTCCCAGCCCCTGGTAACCTCTATTCTACTTTTTCTCTGAATTGTATTACTCTAGGTACCTCATATAAGTGGAATCATATAATATTTGTCCTTTTATGTCTAGCTTATTTCACTTAGCATAATGTTTTCAAGATTCATCCATGTTGTAACATGTATCAGTACTTCATTCCTTTTTAAGGCTGGATAATATTCCATTGTATGGCTATACCACATTTTATTTATCCATTCATCCATTGATGGATATTTAGATTATTTTCACCTTTTGACTACTATGAATAGTGCTGCGATGAACACATGTCACAAATATCTGTTCAATTCCCTGCTTTCAATTCTTTTGGGTATATGTTTCTTTTTGAAAAATCACTAAATTGTTGCCTAATTTGTTTTTAATATTCCTAAAATTTCTGATGTAACAGAAAGAGAAAAAATCATTACAAAAAGATGGAATGATGATCACTTTTGGCATTTAGGGGCCAGTATTGATGTCAGTGGTAGATGTCTGTTTATGGAATGACCTTGATGGGACATAGGTGGCTGTGAAAGGTGGAGTTCTTTTTAATGGTCAGGAAGGAGAGAGTTACCACCAAGAAAAGGAACTAGATGGTACTGCCTGATAACGTTGCAAGAATATTGTCTTCCCTGGGTGGTACTGAGACAGGGGTCTAGGGCCCTGAAAGGAGGGAGAGAAGAGGTCTCTGGAGGAGGGGACCAAACTCTATACCACCAAGCTCAGGGAATCCTAAGGTAGAAGATGACCAATGAGATATTCACCAAGGCAAAGATGGCCAATGAAGCTAGAATGCCTCATAGTTGGTTTGAAGTTCCTTACTTGATCTGCCCTGGACTGTAATTCCCCTCTATTGTCCCTGACCTTCAGCTAAAATCTGTTATGTGCAACAGAGTTGTGATAGTGGCCCTCTGAGCAAATAGGAAGAATGAGAGGGATGGAGAGGTAGGGGAGGAGCTCTCCAATGTGGGGGAGATGAGCTGCACCCATATTCAGTGCAAGCAGGAATTTCAGAGTGCAAGGTGGCTGTGAGGCACTTCAGAAACCCTACAGGAAATGAGGTGGGGACTGTGGCCACTTGGAGTAGATATTAAAGGAAAAGGCAGTTGCAGACAACAGGAGGACTTGGAGATTTCCAGGTTTTCCTGAGAACACCATGCCTTTGAGCAGGAAAACCAGAGCCACCTGAGGTGAGGCCCCGGTGCCATATGCAGGCAGGAAAGCCCTGCTTAGTTACTGTTCCAACTGGCGGGAAACCGAGACTCACCCTGTCAGAGAGAAGTTTTGGCAAAATGCACAGCCTGTGAAATAGACCTCTGTGGCTTTCAGGGAGTGGAGGACACCAGGACAGCTTAGATTAGATCTAACTTCCCATCACTATGAGGAACATCCCCAAACGAGTCGCTTCGGTGCAGGTCAGCCCTGAGCGATGCGGAGCAAGGACTGGGCTTGGAATGTGAACTTGCTCAGACAGAATGACCTCGCACTGCAACAGGATCTTGGAAAGTGCTCTCAGCCTCAGTAAGGCCACCATGGGTATCAGAACCCTGATTCTGATACTCAGATCGGGTCACCTTGTCGAGAGATCCATCTATAGAAACACAGGGGAGGTTTCTTTAATCAAGACTTGAGGCAATAAAAGACTTGTTAAAGTGACTGAACCCACACGTTGTAGGAAGAATTAGATGTAGTTTTATTAGTCTCTAGTTAGACTTTTACACGACAAACGATGAAAAACTCACCATCATTTCAGTTCTGAGACAAGTCCTGTTTCTCTTCCCTAAGGGTCTGGGGATGGCAGCTGTGTGGCTAAGGGATTCATCTCTGGGCTCCTTGGTCCGGCCTCTCTTCTGCGCCTCCTGCCTTGTTCTCATCCCGCATCGCCTGCTCTGTGCGGGGCGTTCACATCCGTGTCAGGGCCCTTATCACTAAATCTTAGTCTTTGCCCGTGTAACAGGAAAGGAAAACAATTGATACAAAAAATTAATCACTATAGGTGTGTGTCTAAATTCTAGAGGTGTAGGATGGTGGGCAGGGGGAAGCAGAAGGAAAATGGCTTGACTGCTTAGGAAAACACCTGTTTGGTTATGAAAGGCGAGCCTCCCAGCATGGTCTGGAAGGAGAACTGAAGTGATCGGCAAATGAGATGGCAGGAATTTGGGGATCTTTTCCAGGCATCAAGGGAGACTGGTGTCCCGTGACCCAGAATGGGGTGAAAGGGGTCCAAATAGGCTCCAAAAAATGGCTGAGGTCAGGGCTTAAGGAGAAAGGCAAGTCCAATGAGAAATTCTCCTTGATAGGCAAAGCCGAGGATCCTCAGAACAGCAATGCCACCCTTGGGTCCTGTGTTTTAGACGCTGGCTACTCAAACTGTCGTCCACAGAATAGCAGCATCAGTAGCTCCAGAGAGCTTGTTAGAAATGCAGAATCCCAGGCCTCATCCGGACTTACTGAACCAAATCTGTCATTTAAAAGATCCCCAGGCAATTTATATGTACACTAAATTTTGATGAGATGTTTTAGAGCATTGGCCTGCAACTTTGGCTGTACATTGGAATTACCTAGGAAACTTTTAAAATACTGACGGCCCACCCCCAGAGCTCTCAGGTGATTCTAATGTGTAGCAAAATCTGAGAACCACTGCCTTAGAGGACTCCAATCTGTCATTTTTTCTGGTTGTGCCCCTGTGGGGACACCATGAGGTGTCCATGGGCCAGTGGTGTACTGATAAACAGGCTCTCTAGGGAAAAACAAAAAACCTGATTTGTAGATTGAAATGTTTGCCAGTTTCCATTGTGTAAATATTCCCACCACACCGTGGCTGATTTCAAGCTACCAGTGTGATGCTAGTGAAAGTGGAGTTGGGAAGAGATGATTCGGCTCTCAGGAGCCTATGCTAGCCAGAAGACCACTGCATGGGGCCCATGGATATGTCCATACTGGGCCTCTCCCCCTCCTTTGGGACCGTGGAATTCCCTGATCCTATGTAGGCCTCTTCCCAAAGCGGGTGCTACAGAGTTTAAACAGGGGCTGGCGTAGTCATGATACCAGCTCAACACAAGGTTGACATAAGGGAAGCCATACTGTAGAAAAGAAACTGTATTGTAACTTTGAATGACCTCTGATTAACTAGCCCAGACATGCTCTCTGTATTTTGTGGCCCCTCCCAGCTGCTATAAGTTGATAACTTTGTTCTCTTGAGTTCCTTAGGAATGTGATGACCCCCGGGCAGAGAATCTAGGCTGATAGCCTTCATCAATGACCACTGAAAGACCAAGGTATAGGGCCTTGCTCCAGTTTCTAATGAATATGAAGTAAAACAAAAGACTCAGGAACTAAGACTAGATGGATGCCTCCACCCTGAGACCAGATGCCTCCCCGACCCAGAGACCAGCCCCAATATAACTGGCTTGTAGTCTTTGTTCTGTAAGATGTTTCTTTGAGACATTAGTTGGCCATCTTCCCCTTTGCTAGCAAACTGTAATAAACCCTTTCTTTTTTTCCACCATCTTGTCTCTTGATGATTGGCTTTTGTCTCACGGTGAGCAGATTGTGCCCTTTGTGCAGTAACAGTCACACATGAGGTCCCTCCATGTGCCGGATGGAGCTGGTGTCAGGAAGAGCATGGGAGAGTGAGTGAGAGTGGGGCCTCCATTAGTGCTCCTGCCCCATCCCTGTAAATGTAGGGGTGAGCCTGCAGGATTGTCATGCCCCATCTTGAATTTATGATATGGTGACCCTCTGTTATCACCAAACATCCCCTTAAGAACAGGTTTAACATGCCAATTTTGGCTTAGGTGTGATTTGGGGAATAAAGGGGAAAGACAGTGCTCTTGTATTAGGTGAGGAAAGGGACAGAGGACAGCAGATGCTGGAGGCAAGAGGACTTGAAGCGACCAGGAATTTAAGTGGGAATAACCAGGAGAATATAACTCAACCCCTACTACCCAGGAATCCTTGGGAATGTTGGGGATGCTGCTGGACTTCCCACAGGATGTGGGAGATGGACTTGAGTCATTTTATTTGTTTGTCAAAGGAAGGAAGATCTCTGAAGTCTGGAGGGTTTAGGGCAGAGCCTAGAATTAGATTGCATGGGTTAAAATCCCAGCTCCACCACTTACTAGCCTTATGGCCTTGGGCAAATGGCTTCATCTTCTGTTTCCTACTCCATATCTCCCTTATCAGCCCCAGGAGTGTGTCAGGGGAGGCAGTGTGCATGCCGAAGGCAGAGAATTGGCCAGATCTAGGGCAGAAAATGGTCAAAAAGGGCAAAGGACCTGGTGGCAGTCACACTGGAAGGCCTGGAGGGGTGGAATCAGTAAGAAGGTGTAACAGCCCCCTCTGTGAGAGGAGTCTTGCAGGAAGATGGTACCCTGAAAGAAGGGGACCTGGAACTGATGAAGGGAATTGATTGATGAAAAGGAGTTGAAGACAAACATCACCTCCTTCCCAGGTGGTGTTAGCACTGGCCTTCTGCCTCTCAACCAAATGCCAAGTAATACTTCCTCTAAAATATTCAAAGTGTGAGGGCTTGAGCCCCACCAATTGCCAGAAATTAAGCTCTCTCAAAGGGCCTGAGAGCTCTCCAGAATGCTGATGTTTCCACCATGTGTGTGTGTGTATGCGCACGTGTGTGTGTGTGTGTGTGTGAGAGAGAAAGAGAGGTTGTCTCATGGGTTGTCAGGGTTTCATGGCTTCCTTGTCAGCCCCAGTGCTAGTCAGGAGCAGGGTCCCCTTTGCTTGTCTGTTTCCAACTTAAAACTAGATTATTTTCAGGGAGCCCCAGCCTGCAACTTCCTCCCGTAGACTACCTCATCTCCCCACAGAAGACATGCCCTCTATCCAGGGTCCTGGCCCTATCCAGAAGGCCCAGAGGGAGGAAGAGCCTATTCTCCCATTCTGGTCTAAGGCTGGTCCTAGTCCTCAAATCCTTTCTATGGTTGAGCTCTTCTCAAGATTACTAATAATGGAAATGCCCACAATCTTCAAGGAAAACCTATCTCCTACCTAAAGCTCTTAGTGGGGGATGGGGGATTGAGATGCAATTATAGCAGGAAAATCCCAAGAAGACAATCAAATCAAAGTCAAATAGGAGTCTTGTAGAATATTACATACCTAGGATATAGGTTCTGATGTTATCAGGGACCCAGACTCCTTCCATGTTGTTGCTCCACCATCCTTGGGGTGTTGCTGTCAACCACATGGTCCCCAACAGCTCACCCCCACCATTGATCTAGCCAGTGAGAAGGGGAAAGAAGAAGAGGAAGGCATGCCCCTTTGCTTGAAGGGCATGACACTTCTCAAATCTCATTAATCAGTGCTTAGTCCACATGGCCATCCCTACCTGCAGGAAGGCTGGGTAATGTAGTCTTCGTTCTGGGAAGCCATTTGCCCAACTAAAGATTCTATTACTGTGACAGAAGAAAAGAATAGATACTGGGGTTCACTCTCAGCCTCTGCTACAGACATCAACAACCCAAATTGGGTTGAGCTGCACCAAGCTCAGTCCAGTTCCTTGAGAGAGTCTCCTGGGGAAGGTGAAGAGCAAGTCAGCTTACCCTTCCAGGAGAGCCAAGATGAGCTTTCAGAAGGGTCTTGCTTGTCATGCATTGTCATTATCTTCAGATAAGAGCAAAGTGCCCAGTTGGACAAAGACTATTTCCACAGAGAACAGAAAAGCCAGCATGGACCCGAGGCCCTACCTTCAATAACATGAAGACGTGCAGGCTCTCCTCTACATCCAAACCCTGTGTTGAAGAGAAAGAGAGAAAAATGCCAAAAGACTGAATAATTACCAAAAAGAGACTGAACTGAAAGAGGCTGAATTAACCCTGACTGGCAAGCATAAGGTCTTTCCCCCACTCTGTAGTGGAATGGGAGCTCATGAGGAAAGGTAGAATGGTTATAGAAAAAAAGAGTTGTGGGGGTTTTGTTTTCTTTGGGGATTTTTTTGGCATAATCTCAAAGCGGAATCTCTCTCTCTCTCCCTCACACATACACACACACACACACACACAGTAAAATTACTGGCCTTATTGTTTTTCAGATGCAATTCTAAGAACATCTTTCTTATAGATGGCATCACTATCCCTGTTTACTCTTACTTCTATATGCATTCTGCCAACCAGGCAAAGCTGAAGGGGAAGATCTTCTAAATTAAAAGAATACATAATTTTTCTCCTGCCCGGAAGGTGGGAGCATCAAAGCAGGAAGCTTAGAGAGCAAAGACAACTCTGCCTGTACTTGAGCTTTCCCATGGTCTGAGAGGTGAAGTGGTCCCTCTGTCCCCAGAACAGAGTGAAGAGGAGGACAGGCAAATGCCCTGCAGGGGAATGTGGTTCCACCTTTGGTTTTTCCTAAACTGTATCCTCACATGTGGTTGAATTCTCTGACCTACGGTTAAGTCGCTGACAGGCAATACGTCCTTATTCAATTGTTAGCATACAAACGTCTTATTGCTGCCTATGACTATTTTAGTATTGTCTACTATTTTGTTGAAGTTTTTTTTCCCTTACAGTATTGACTGATAACTGATTCTCTATACTGATTGAGTTATGCATTTATTTAATATTTAGTATTTATTATTATAATAGTAGCTAATGTTTATTGAGCACAATGCCAGACACTGCACATATAGGTCATTTTATCAAATCTTCATAAAAATCCCATGGGGCTGCTGTGTACAGTTGTGTGGTTTGTGCCTGGCTGAGGAGGCAAGTGAGGCTAAAATGTACCCTGGTTCCCACTCCCCAAGCTCTGGCTGGGGGATGGGCTTCACTCCCTGGAGGACAGGAGATGTTTTCTTCACACAAAGGCAGCAGCTAGAACTGGTGCATGTGGAGCCTTGACCACCCATGTAAGAGATACCCTACCATTCCCATTAACCAGATTAAGAAACTGAGGTATGGGGGCCAGCCTGGTGGCACAGCGGTTAAGTTCACGTGCTCTGCTTCAGCGGCCCCAGGTTAGCGGGTTCGATCCCGGGTGCGGACCGATGCACCGCTTGTCAAGCCGTGCTGTGGTGTCATCCCATATAAGGTAGAGGAAGATGAGCACGGATGTTAGCCCAGGGCCAATCTTCCTCAGCAAAAAGGAGGATTGTCAACAGACGTAGCTCACGGCTGGTCTTCCTCACACACACACAAAAAAGAGGAGGATTGGCAACAGATGTTAGCTCAGGGCTAGTCTTCCTCACAAAAGGAAAAAGAAATTGAGGTATGAAGAAGTTAAGAAACTTCCCTAAGATCACACAGCTGGCAGGAGGTAGGGTAGGGAGCTTGGGCTCTTAACCTGGGTGCTATTGGTGTCATGTCTTTCCCACTCCCTGGGAATGCTCAGTATTAGGTTGTGAGAGCCCAGAAGAGAGGCAATCATGTCCACGTGATTTGCCTTAGTTTCTATACAATGCACTATGTCAATGAGGGCATAAAGTGCATTCTTGACGCTAAAGGAATGATTGCTCAGATTCTTTGGACAGAGATCTCCAGCTGCAGCACCCAGCTGCTTTAGACTGGAATTTCACAAGGTAACAGGAAGAGAAGAGGCATTGAGAACTGTCAGGGAAATGATACCCTGAGGAAATCAACCCTCTAGATTCTCTTTTCCAGGATGTGCATAGTTTTGATGACAAACAAGAATTTGGAGTCTGGAAGGCAGGCAACCAAGTTTGCTCAAAGGGGAGGGTTTAAGGTGAACTATCCACCTACCTCCTCTGCATCCACACCTCACATCCTTGTGGAGCCTTGAAGATCCATAAAATATATCTCTCTTCTAACTCTGTGCCTAAAGTTTCCACCATTTAGCGCATTTCTTTGGGTTGTGGTTGCCCTGCTTGCCACCACCACCCTTCAGTTCCTCCCTGCTGGCTCCCTGATGCCTGAAATTCCTTTAATATGGAACAAAGGCTTTCATCTCATAGAGGGTGATGAGGCTTAAAATGCAAGCACCCCTCCGAGAAGTAGCATATTGATTTAAATTCACACCATGTAACTTAGGTATAAATGAGTGATCAGGTTTTTTTCCTGAGAGCACCTTTTGATGAGGGAAAGGCAGAGGAGAGAATAAGGACACTAGAAAAAACAGTGCTGGAGGAAGGGCAGTCCAGAGAGGGAAAAGGGCACAGAAAGGAGATGAATCCATGCCCGCACTCACCTTGAGCAGTGGGTGCCAGGCAGCATGGGGCAGGGGAGAGGCAAAGCCTTCTTAAGGAGTCAGATCTGGTTTGAAACCCAGCTGTGTAGTCCTTGCAAGCTACCTAACTTCTGTGCACTTTAATTTCCTTACCTGTAAAATGAGTAATAAAACCTGCCATGCAGGGCTGCTTTGGGGATTTTATTTTATTTTAAACTGTGGTGAAATACACACAACATTAAAATTTACCATCTTAACCTTTTTTTTTTTTGCTGAGGAAGATTGGCCATGAGCTAACATCCATTGCCAATCTTCCTTTTTTTGCTGAGGAAGATTGGCTCTTGGCTAACATCTGTTCCCATCTTCCTCTATTTTGTGTATGGGGCACTGCCACAGCATAGCTTGATGAGCGGTGCATAGGTCTGCGCCTGGGATCTGAACCTGCAAACCCCGGGCCACCAAAGTAGAGCACATGAACTTAACCACTACACCACTGGGCCGGCCCCGCATCTTAACCATTTTTAAGTGTACAAGTCCAGTGGCATTAAGTACGTTCACACTGTTGTGCAGCCATCACCACTATTCATCTCCAGAACTCTTTTCATGTTGCAAAACTGAAACCCTGTACCAATTACACAATAATTCCCCATTCCTCCCTCTCCCTGGTCCCTGACAAACACCATTCTGATTTCTGCCTCTATGAATTTGACTATTCTAGGTACCTCATATAAGTGGACTCATACAGTATTTGTCCTTTTATGACTGGTTTATTTCACTTAACATAATGTCTTCCAGGTTCATCCATGTTGTAGCACATGTCAGAATTTCCTTCTTTTTTTAAGGCTGAATAATATTTCATTATATGGATATACCACATATTGTTCATCCATTCATTCATCCAACACTTGCGTTGCTTCTACCTTTTGGCTATTGTGTCTAATGCTGTTATGAACATGGTGTATGAATATCTCTTTGAGACTCTGTTTCAATTTTGGGGGGTACATACTCAGAAGTGGGATTGCTGGCTCATATGGTAATTCTATTTTTAATTTTTTGAGAAACCACCATACTGCTTTCCATAGAGGCTGCACCATTTTACATTCCCACCAACAGTACACAAAGGGTTCCAATTTCTCTACATCCTCACCAACACTTATTTTCTTTTTTCTTTACAGTAACCATCCTAATTTTTAAATGTAACCTAAATAAAGCTGCCCATGTGCATGTCTAAAAGTCAAACAATTGAGTACATCCAACTAGAGAAGACTTGGAAAACCATGTAGGATTATTTATCCTAGATTTTCTTGAAAAGGCATAGGGATCCCTCTTGCTCTCTTACTGCCACACTGCTCCACGAAGGCCCTCACAGCCACACTGCTAGGTCTCCTCCACCTCCTCTGCTGGGCTCATGTCACTTTCTTATTATCCCTTTCCAAACATTCCTCTCTCATCTGACTTGCCCTTCTGTGTTTGGCCTCCATAGGAGGCAGAATCTGGTCTCTATCTGCTTTTCTTTCTTGGAAAGCAGCTGTCTGGAATTCTGGTGAACAAATTTCTCCACTTCATTATACAGATAATGAAAATCACTTGACACACAGTAGATGCTCAATAAATGGTAGCTAATCTTATACAGTCGTGCCTTGCTTAACGACCAGGATACTTGCTGAGAAATGCATTGTTAAGCAATTTCATCATTGTGGGAACATTATAGCGTGTACTTACACAAACCTAGATGGTACAGCCTACTACACACCTATATGGTACTGATCTTATGGGACCACTGTTGAATACGTGGTCCATCGTTGACCAAATGTCAACGTTTGGTCAATACCTCATAGAGATATTATGAACATTAAATGAGTAAATGCATGCAAAGTTCTTAGAACACTGCTGGCACTTAATAAGCACTATCTGAAGGTTAGCTCTTATTATTGTGGTAGTAGTAACGAGGAACCCCGTGAGTTAGGATTTAATCATTTTTTTAGCAGGAGAAGCTGCCAACAACTTTGGGTCTGGTTGACCTTGAGGAGAATCACTTTGGAGCAGACAACCTTTGGCTTTTCTGAGAACTTTAGAGCGATCCCCTTTAAGTATGCAGATGTAAGGTGGGTAGGCACCCACTGCCCTGGGGAAATGGTATGATAGGAACTTTCGTAGCTGGACAAACGCTACTGTTCCCAATATCCCTTTAGTAGGGGAGGGAGATAAAAAATCTGTACTGGGGTCAAGGAACCTCTTGGAAAGAAAAAGATTGAGTGCTAATTCTTTCCTTGTGAGAGTCTGTGTTACCAGGACCTCTTTGCTAGATTTGTTAGGTCCTGCCTTGATCTGCAGACAGAACAGGAAACAGTTCCAGAGGGGAACTTACCTAAAAGGAAGGGGCATCTGGAGTAGTGGAGCAGGATCCAGGGGCTCAGTGGGGAGTGGAGTAAGAGGACGGTGATTGGTTCTGGCGTCTGCCTGGGTCTGGCAGCTCCTCTGGACTAGAAGCTGCCCACCAAAGCAGTGGAGAAAAAGCAAACGGTGACTTTATGGCTTTGTCTGGTGGCTAGTTGGTTGGGAACTGCCTGCATATCCACAGTTTTTGCTTCTGAAAGAGACACAAGAACATGTTGAGAATCTTTCGGTTTGCATGCCTAGCACCTAGCGCATGTCTAGAATAAGGCAAGCACCCGCTACAGGCTGTGGGACTGGAGTAACCCTGCAGGGCAGGACCAGACACTGGGAGCCTGGGTGTTGCTTCTCTTCCTGCCTCTGTCCCAGCAGCGGCTTCCACGACTGAGAAGTTATGGGGAGAGTTAGCCAGCAGTGTTTGAGCACTGGGGACCCTTTGAACAAGGACCAGTCTTAGGAAAGTGCATGATGGGAGTTTCTTCTCTTCCTCATGGTGTGTCATAGTTTCACTCTGCCCTTTCAGCACTTGAAATTGTAGCATTTAAAAATGGAAAATCAAGGTTTGTCCAAGGAATGAATCCTTTCCTGTTTCTTGTTTCCTTTCTTTTCATAGTTTAATGCTGTAGAATGGAGAGTTTCTGAGCTTTAGGTCCAAATGGTTTTATTTTGTTTACAGAGGTGGGGAGAGCTGACCTTTATCTAATTATGCCTCTTGCAAGAATACTGAGCAACTTGAGAAGCTGGGAAACACAAATCCTCACCTCCTAGACTTTTAACCAGAGGCAGAGGGCTGACCCACACCTTGACTACTCTACCCACTGTTTATACAGCATTCATCACCCTATAAACACAGCACCAGGGTAACTGGCACAGTTTCAGTGCCACCCTTTTATTGCCTACACCTTTTTTTCCCTCTTAGGCATTGTCAAGAGCTGTACAAAGAAAGCAAGTCACCTGTGTCCCACCCAAGCATGTAGGTAGGAACAGACTACAAGGCAATGAAGGGAGGGGAAGTAACATCCACCTAGAAGTGAAATAGTTCTGGAATCCTTCTTCACAGACTAGCTGTGTGACCTTGGAGAAGTTACTTAATGTCCCTGACCTTCAGACTCCTCAAAGGTAAGGTGGGAATGACAGTAAATGCATCTCACAGGACTGTCTGGAGGATTAAATGCACTAAGGTAGTGTATGTAGGTCCTCAGTGAAGAGATCCTCTCCTGTGATGGCAGCTAAAAGGGGGTCTGCATTAGCCTGAAAACACCAGAGGGGACTCCTGGGGGTAGGAGGTGTTCATTCCCCAGACTCCCTGACACTTCCCCTGTAATCCATACTTCACTGTAACTGCCTCAGGCATGTTCAGATAGAAGTTTCTCGTGTTGAGGACACCCTCTTTGAACAGTTTATATGCTCAGGCTGCTTTTCAGGAGGGGCACCAGCAAAGGCTCCGAGGTAAGAACCATTAACTCATTCCCCCAAGTGCCTGCCTTTCTGCTCAGGATAAATGGAGACAGGAGGATGGCCCAGCTAAGAGCAACTAAAAGTCGGACTCCAGCACTTGGTCTCATCCTACAGGGCCCTTAGGCCTCATATCTGGGGAAACAGCTGGTGGGAGAAACAGAAAAAAAGATTCCCCTTGTTCTTCCCGATGGGTTGTGTTCCAAAGATAGTACTTGACAGAAGCATCTTCTAGCCTTCCCCAATCCATTTACGGGCACCTAAGAGAAGTGAGACCATTCCCACCTGCCCCTTTCTTTGTTCTTGCTCTTGTTTCCTCCCTTGGCGTTCTTCCTCTCTTTGCTGTTCTCATCTCTGAACACCTGGAGACTTTTCAAAATATCCTGGTACCAACGCTCCACAGAGGATGCTATTTTTCCCTAACCTAGAAAAGATTATTACAATAATAATTACAGGGCAGAAAGTTCAAGGCCAAGGTAATAAGTACTATTTTTTTAAATCTTTATTCTTCTTAATGAATAAAGTGCCACACACTTGTTGTGGAAAAGGGAATCCAAGGACCCATGCGTGTAAGCAGTACAAGAACCCTCCATTCTCGCCCACTCCCCTCCATCCCAGTCCCTGCAGGTGACCACCACTTCACAGTTTGGCATGCATTTTTCCAGACATTTCTGTCATTTTTGGTCATTCGACAGATATATAGTGATTGCCTACTATGTTCTGGGCAACGTGTTAGGTGCTGGGACCTGTGGTAAATAAATCTATATATGTATGTATGTGTGTTTATATGTCATATGTATGAGCAAAACGGAGATCATGTTTCTCAATAAATATCTCAGAACTACTTTTCCATGTTAGTATGTAGAAATAAACATATACATAAATAAATGTTTATGATTTTTAACAGCTGTGTAGTATTCCATTGTAAGGATATTGATGGTGTTCCGGGCAGGCCACCCCAAGATCCGCCACTCTGGTATGTGGATTATTTCGAGTGGAAGACAATAAAGGCTCAGAAGGTTCAGGAAGAACATTGGAGCTGCCCCCAAACTGCCTAAAGAATTTAGCATAGAAGGCCTGTTCCAGGAAGGAGCCACTGCCAAACAATAGTTGTAATATAATGTAAAATAAGTGTGATAAGAAAGGCACCAACAAGCCCATCTTATCATAGAAATTCTGTCTCTCCGGCTGCATTCTCATAGGCGACCTGGTAAAGAGTCATCTGACAAGGGGTGAAGGGATGCATCCATATGGTGACGGACAAATAATAATGTACAGCTAAAACCCCACAATGTTATAAACTATTAAGACATCAATAAAAGTGAAAAAAAAGTCACCTGACAAACATTTGCATTTCTATCTTTGTGTAAATTGTCTTCTTCCCCTCTGAAATCCCAAACCAATACCCCAACACCCTGTTTGTCTGTACCCGAAAAATACTTCAGTGGGCAGCTTAGTCAGAGTGACGAGTTGCTCAGTTTTCTGAGTTTCTCTCATGTATCCATGTTATTAAAGCTTTGTTTGATTTTCTCCTGCCTACCTGCCTTTTCAATTATTTGGCCAGCCAGAAGAACCTTAAGCAAAAGGGCGAGGGGGGAATTCTCTCTCTTCCCCAACAATATACCAAAATGTATGTATATAACTGGTATATGCTGTTTTAAAAACAAGCCGCATTCCCTCTGCTTGTAGAATGTAGAGCAACCTGCTTCCCACGGCCCACTTGAGCAGAAGCTGGCAGTCTGGATGGCGACGCTCTGGGGCCTGTCCCCTGCACAAGGGTGGAGAGAGAGCCAGCTGAGCGGGCTGACCCTCAGGCCTCTTCAACAGGCAGGCGAGGCCAGCACCAGGAGCACAGGGTGCCTTGTCCAGGCACCCTGTGGTGGTGCCCAGCTGGCCAGTGGCATAACTGAGTTCACACCCAGGTCGCTCTGACTCCAGAGCTCCGGCCACCCCAGCTCCCATCACACTCTGCTGCCCCCATCATCCTGTGTCCAGCATCTCTTTCAGCAATAAACTCTGTAGGCTACTGGTTAAACAAGGAGAAGGGTAGGAGAGGAAATAAACTTGAGGTCATGGAAAATGTAGCCAGAGGAGGACAGTATGTGTGTGTGTTTTCTTTAAAGTAGTCACTTATTCATGCCTGTTGATGGGGCAGAGAGAGAGAGAGAGTGTGTGTGTGTGTGTTTGTGTGTTTGTGCGCGCTGTCAGTGGGATGAGCAGTGAGTCCTCCCTCTGTGGGTAAGGGCAGCAAATGCTAATGCTTTAAGCAGCTGGAAAGAGTAAGAAGCTCTTGCTTCATATTACTCCCTATAATCTGCCCCCCCCCACCTCCTCCTCTGGAGCTGCTAATGAATAACCGGTCTTAACACCCAAGTTCAATCCCTCCCCAGGCACTTCTCAGGCTGGGGCGCTGCGGGAACCCTGAAGCCTGGGGCAGCGCAGACATTCCTCGGCAGTTACTTAGCTGGGTGGTGAAAACAAAAATGCAGCCTAATTGGTCAGTGGCCTTTTCTAGGGAATGAAGGAGGTTTCTGTTTTAAGAGCTAAAGTGACTTCTCGGCTGTTGATTCACTGCCCACAGGGAGATTCTTGAAACGAGGCTTCCTAGCCTCGGTAGAAATTTGCATACAGCTTCCACTTCCTGCTCAGAGCCTGTTCGACGACTTACCTGGGCCCGGAGAGGGTGGAGGGAGGCCGGGAGCCACCTAAGGTGGAGAGACGCGAGGAGAGGAGAGCGGGACCACCCCGGGGCCTGGTCTGTCCATTCGCGGAGGTTCTAAGGTAAATTGTTCAGTTGTCGCCGGCCTAGATTTACTTCTTAACCTCTGACCCATTTTCCAAAGCACTGTTTTCTCCTTTACTGAAATGTTCTGCCTCCCTTTCCTCTCCCCATCTTTAATTTGTTTGTGTAGAGACCAGCTTGGGCTGAGAAATGACAGTTAACGTCTCTGCTGCGAGAAAGCGTTGGTGGTTAGGTCTTTCAGGCAGGCGAGCCGAGGTTAACTCTTTGAGGAGTGGAGGAGACACTCGGGTGCGTTTCGGAGCTGTCTGGGAACCATCTGAGTCCTTAGTGTCCCCACAAGTTTCGATTAAGACAAGCCCCACTTCCCCGAGGAGGGAGCCGGGGATGGCAAAGATTAAGTAATTGGCTTCCAGCCCCAGGACACGTCAGTGGCAGAGATGGAAGGGGAACTCTCAAGTTTTGTCGAGCTCTGTTTCACGCAGGGAAAAAAATCAACACCACATTCTTGGGCCAGGAAGTTCAGCTCAGCTGTGCTGGCTGTGGGCTGCCTTCTCAGCCCCTCTCCCACAGCCCTCCAGCCCTCCCCAGCTGCCCAGACATTTGCTGCCCCTGGACGGAGCCTTCAGAGAAAACAAGAGGAGAAATGCTATTATTACCTGATCTGAGAAGCTAATTAAGCTTCATGTAACTTTCAAGTTCAAGATGGTCTCTTAGAATATGGGGATATTTTTAAATGAATGGAAAAAAAAGAGACCAAATAAATAATAAAAAAGAGAACAAGAAATGATTTCACTCCACTCCTTGCTGGCTCTGCGACTTTAAGCAATTTGCTTTGGCTTCCCTAGGCCTGGATTTCTTCATCAGTAAAATGTGGGGTGGGGATGGGGGTGGTGAACCAATGTGATTTTGTCTACATTTCCTTCTAAAAAATTAGGCTAGGGTAACAGGAATCCTGAAGGGGGAGCTGTAATGGGTGGTCTTAGAAGGCTTGTTTTGTTTACTGATTCTTCAAATATATAAATTTTACCTCCTGCTACTGCATGGTTAGTCCCTGGAAGAAAAGGACTTTGTTTCTTAATCCTTTTCTACCACCTAGCACCCAGCATACTATTAAACGCCTCGTAGGTGCTCAGGCTCCTTCCACATAAGCTGCTCCGAGTTCTGATTCACTCGTTCGCTCTCAAGGCAAAAGGTAAAGCACAGTCTGGGTGAAAGGCTGGGCAGCCGCATGGCTCTGCGGGAGGGCTGCCTGGAATTAAGGTGTTATTATTGGCTCTAGCTAAATAGGAGAAAACAAGGGGTTTCTTGAATTAGTTCATGTCCCATTTGGGTTACCCAGGAAGAACTGACCTGTGCACTTGCCCACAGAGTCAAAGCGGGCCAGAGAACTGGCAGACAAGCCTGGCTCCAGAGGGCTGTGTTACTGACTTAACTGGAGCTGGAAACCACTCCTTGGCCAGACCAATCATTGTGTGTGGGGCCTTTAATGGGAGGTGGAAGGAAGCTGTGAAGCACATCCTGATACCATGTAAGGCTAATGACCATGATTCGACATATTATTAGATTGCAGACTCACAGAATCCTTAACCTTTTCCAAACCACCACTTTTTTAAAATTGTTATTGTTTCTTTTGGGCAATTACTCTCCCTCAATACGGTTCAAACAGGTCCTGGATGACTGGGATGGGCTGACTCAGGGCTTTCGGTATTGCTAAACTGTCTCTGTGGAATAGCAAGGCCTGGTGTAGTCTTCGTCATGTTTTTAGGTGGCTCTTTCTATCCCGCTGGGATGAGAAGACAAGAATTTCAAGATGTTTCACTTGTGATGAATTACTGAGTTTATTTTCAAATAACGATGCACCATTATCTGAAATTAGGCTGCCAGCCCAGCTCTAATCCAGAAAGGCCACCCACAGTCAGTCTTAATCTGGTGTTGCGTCTTCAGATCATTCCGTGATGGAGTGTCATGAGATGGACAATGCGATGTCTCTACTCGGCTCATTGTGTGTGGTGGGCTGACTAGGAGTGAAGTCTGGGCTGTGAACCAACATGTCGGGGAGAAGGGTCTTAATTTGGGGATACTCACTTTGGGAGGGTGCAACGACAGAAAATATTTAAGCCTGCTTCTCTCAGGACTAAGGAGTTAGTGACTTTCAAATGCTCTGAAAATAAGAAGAGGAGAAGGCAGTCATATTTGCAGACTTCTTTAACAGGCACGCAGAAAGATAGATTATGCGGGCAGTTTGTCTAAATTAAATCTATGTTTTACACATCGCAGAATCGAAATCTCAGAAATATCCTGAATTCAAATTATTTTTCTGCTGCAGGCAATTTTAGATTAGCCTGTAAAAACATATATGAATGGCAGGCAACTGCTGCAGAAAAAAAAAGAGCTCGGATGAGGCACATTAAACTTTAAATTCCTTTCTGATCCAAAGAAATGACCCCTAATGTTTGATCACATTTCCTTATCAAAACAATCCTGCCGTCCTTCCCTGAGAAAGCATCTGAGGGTTGGAATCAAGATGTTCTCCCCCTCGGCTTCTCCTGTTTCTTCCCAGTGCATTGTCACCAAGATATTTTTAGTTCATGAAACCCAGGCCATCCTTTCTCCTTCTGACATTCTTTGGGTCCTGTGCCCAGCAGGCCTCCTACTAGTCCACATGTGCTTCGATGCCTGACTGCTCAGCTTGCTCTGTGTGTGTTGTATGTGTACACAGATGTGTATACAGACCTTCCTGGAGACCGGAAGTTGTGAACTAGCTGAGGGAGGAGGGTGGGCTTTCTCCCACCTCGTGACCCATAGAGCTGTGCCAGTTTGGCTTGGTTCCCTGATAAGGCAGCTGAAATCAAGCTCTTTCTTTGGAAGTGATGAAACTGACTGGAGCCCCAGCCCACATGTCCCCTTCCTCCCACCCCTCAGACCTGGGCTGGCTGGGTCTTGGCAGCTCCCTCCGTGATGAGGGGAACTTGGCTCTTCTCTGCCTCATTGTTTTCCTGCGCTCAGGGTTCCAGTGTTTTTCCTTCTTCTCCTCCCAAGGTCACCGGGTCTCCTCCATCTTGGATCTCTCTTCCTCCTCTGTGCTGACCGCCCAGACTCTCCCTGGATTACCAGCTCACCTACCACACTCTATTTGTTCTTTCCCTTTCCTTCCAACTGCCCCTTCTCTTCCCAGTAACACATGAAAATCACAATTTAAGGGGCTCTCTCCTACACCAATAAAGGGCAAATTTTTAAAAATTTCCTTCCAGGTTTTCCCACTTTCCTTGCTTCTATCCTCTTCCATTCTGCTTTCTTCCTTCCTATCCCTTCTTCCTCTCCTGATTTTTCCTTTCTGCCCCTTCATCTCCTTCACTCTGGGGGCTGGACTGAATAAGAATCACAAATGTGTGCTTAGAGAAACCTTATCTGAAACAAACAAACAAACAAAAAAACCCATGGGCTGGTTTGAGGTTGTTCTCGAAATGTTTATGACCGGCGTCCAGTGTGGCAGAGTCAGCCCGTTCCTTCCGTTAGTCCATCGCCTCTTTGTTTATCAGCTCCAAGGAGTTCCAGATCCGACTTCTTCAAATCGGGTCAGGTCGTGCTGTGCGGCCTCCAGCCTGATGTGACTCGTCCTGTGCAGGGAATGAACAAGGCCAGTAAGTGTTCCCTTGTCTCCAGGGCTCACCACTGCTTCCAGTCTTCTGGCAAACCAAATGGAAGAACTTCTCTGTCTGGGAAATTCTGCAAGTAAACTTGGAAGTATTTATTCATTGCAATTTGAATCTGAGCCAAAGAGGTCACTCAAAACTAGCTTCCACTAAGCAAACCCGTGTTGTGAAAGTTTGCATGCATTTGGGCAGGAAACAGAACATTAAGTTTACAGATATTTTTAAATCCATGACTTGTAGACATTTGTAAAAAAATTACTCCCTGGGGAATGAGGTCAGACCTTGAGAATCTGTAATTGAAAGTATCTAATCCAAACTGGATCTGAGGATCCTCCTAGCTGTAAATTTGTATATTTATTTGTTATGTCCACCTGAAATATTCATGCTGTGTGTCTCTAGGACTCTTCAAGCCTATTGTTGACCTAAAGAATGCTTAAAATAAATCCAAGCACTTGGTGAACAGCAAGCCTTGATTATTTAGGAGCTGGTAATGTGGTTTATTAATTACTCAGGCTGCTCACTCCTGCCCTTCCTCGGTTTCTTGCTATGCTATTTGTCTTCTTCCAGGGACATAACACCTTCATTAAATCCCATCCGTCCTTGCCTCAGAGGCGTCCCCTGGAAGACTCCCCTCTCTCGATGCATCACCATTTATCATCACCCTTTGTTTGTGCTCTGTCAACCAGTTTTCAATTTATTTTGAATTCAGTTTATGATTAAAATTTAATGAGATCCAATCAAGTGCTTTTCTCAAATCAAGATGCCTCTGCAGTCTCATCTGTATCCTCTATTGTAATGGCATGAAGGAAGGCCACCACAGGTTCCCAGCCTGGGGATTCGTTATAAAACACAGGTGGCCTGTGTCCACACCCCCTTAGTTTCAAGGTGAATGGTTCTGAGACATATTTATTCCAGAAGCTTATAGGGATTTCTCAGCTCCCCCTATCCCTTTTCTCCCCCCCCTAAATAGCTGTACAACTCAATGCTCCCAATCGAGATTCAGATGGTTAGGTGCACAGGCTCTGGTGCTGAACTGCTTTGATCTGAATCCCAGCTATGCTACTTACTGGCCATGTGATCTTGGGAAAGTTACTTAACCTCCCTGTGCCTCAGTTTCCCCATCTGTAAAATGGGACTGACAATCGTATCTATCAAATAGGGTGGCTGTGAGGATGAAATAAGTTAATACATGTAGAACACTTGCAATAATATTTGACACAGTGACATTCAATAAATATTAACATTTATTACTAACAAAGGGTAAGGTTTCTTAAGTATATCCATTTCATTAGGTTTATATTTTGATTCATCAGCATAATCTACATTAGAGCTTGGTAAACTACAACCCTCAGGCCTAAGATGGCCAATGACCTGTTTTTGCACCAGCCTATCACTAAGAATGGTTTTATATTTTTAAAAGATTGTTTAAAAACAAACGAAAAAGCAGAGTATGAGACAGGGACAGTATGTGGTCCACAAAGTGTAAACTATTTACTACCTTGTTCTTTACATAAAAAGTTTGCCAACCCCTGATCCATGTGGTTTAATGGAATGAGTCAGGAAGTCTATAGGCTAGATTTGGCTGTGACTTTGGAAAAGCTACTTAATGTGTCTAAGCCTCTGTACAACAGGAATGGTAAAGAGATGCCACGTACCCCACCTGTGGCTCAGCTTGTTTTAAGGACCCAATGAGATGATGTGTATCCAATGTGCCGGAAATACACATGTTGGTTAAAAGGATACGATCTCCATACATTAGGTTCATATAATAGCGTTAGCATCCACGTATAAAACCAGTGAACATGGTCTAGAAAAAGTTCCAAAGCCAATTCATCTGTTGTTGCAAAAATAATAAAATAGCCTTTGTTTTTTGAGAGCTTGATATGGGTCAGGCCCTACAGTCAGCACTTTATGCTCATAATACCCCTATGGGGCAAGTGTTGTTATTTCCCCCATTTTATGGGTGAGAAAAATGAGGCCGAGAGAAGTTAGGTAATTTTCTCAAGGTCACATGTCTAATCATGCAGTTGGCAGAGAAAGAATTTAAACCTATGGAGTTTGAATCTAGAGCCTGTGCATTTAAGCACTGCATATTTTCCCACTTCCTAGAAATATGTGTGGATTCAGGGTAAGCCGATCTGGAAGGTAGAAGCCACAGTCAACTGTGGACATTAGATCTGTTTGTGTGTGCCTGAGAGAGACTTCGTTTCCCACACAGACCAGGGTGGGGTCTAATGAGTGTGGAGAAAGGGAGGCAGGAATAACGGGAGGAAAAGAAGCTTTTGATGAATGATGAGATCAGAAAGGCGGTGTTGTGAAGACTAATAAATGGCTCTGTTTCAGGAAACTAGTAATTTAACATAGGATGTGCTGGAGGAGAAAAAAGTGGTCAGGAACAGACATGAACAAAGAGTTAGAGGCAGCTCAGGGGGGTTGACTGAGAGCTGTGTGCAGAAAAGAGAGAGAGAAGGGGGGCGGGGAGAACGGGAAATTCTGTGAATGAGACACCAGAGAGTATTGTCACATGGGATGTCAAACTGCGAAACCGAGCTACTTCAGGTAGAGTGGAGGAGCTAAGAGAAAGGTCTCAGGCCTGAGGAGGCAGAAAGGAAGCCAAAGAGAGAGACTTGGACGCAGAAAAACCGACAGAGATTTGAAGACAGGTGTGTTCAGAATCCAAGAGCTAGAACCACAGTGCACAGTCCAATGGGCGATGAGATTCCAGAGAAGGACTGTCTCTGGGGTCAGATCAGAGGGAGCAAGAACCAGACTCACAAGCACAACTGTTCCAGCCTCGTTGTGTGTACTTGGGACTAGCCCTCTGTTCCCGGCTTGCGCCCACCCCGTTCCCAGCCCGGGCAAATGTTCTCACCCTCTGTTGATGGTCTTTTGGATTTTAAGGACGGTTCACTGTCCTCTGCGTGGTCTTGGGAGTGTCTCATTCACATTGGTTCTCAATCTTTGAGAACATCAGAATCACTAGTGGAGCTTCTTCTTTTCTTTTTTTTATCTTTTGGGTAGATATATAGGCACTTGGTACAAAATTTAAAGGGTATAAAATGCTCCCTCCTGCCCCTGTTCCCAGTCATCCAGTTCCCTTCCCGGAGGCGACCGCTGTTGCGAATTTCTGACGAGGGGGTGGGTGCATACAGTCTTAGCTCATACAAAGGGCAGCATACTCTACGCACTGTTCTGCTCTTTACTTTTTTTAACTTAATAATAACTCGTGGAGATAGTTCCACATCAGTTCACACAGCACTTCCTCAGTCTTTTTTAAAAGACGCAGAGTGGACCACAGTTTAAAAATCAGAATCTTTTTTGCACAGGCGGGTCGTTTCTAGTCTTTGCTGTTGTTATAAACACGGCTGCATTGCCTATCTTAATAGCCTTTTCATTTCACACAATATGCACATACTTCTGTAGAGGAAATTCTTAGAAGTCAAATTACTAGGTCAAAGGGCATGAGCTTTTCAAATTCTGACAGTTATTGCCAAATTGTGTGGATTACACTCTCCTTGGCAAAGGATGAGAACCTGTTCACCTGGGGGACTTAAAGAAAAATACACAGGAGCCCTGGCCACACCTCAGAATCTCTAGGTGTGGGGCCTGGACATCTGTATCGTGAGCCCCAGAAAGGGATTCTGAGCCAGAAACTCCGCTGGGATCCCTCACCCTCCAGCCTCTCCCTTCCCCCAGGGATTTGCCGGGGTCAGGTAGACATGTCCTGACATGGTCCTCCTGGCCTGACAGGCCGCAGCTTCTCCCAGCCTTTCTGAGCTCGGCAGTTGTGCCAATGAGCCCGAGACTGTCCAGGGCACTGGGGCTCACAGGGGCATGGCTGTCAGGTCATCTGTCCTCCTTGGGGGTCAGAGACTCCTCCTCTAGGTCACGGCTAGAAAACAGGGCTTTTCCACTTCAATCCAAGTGCCACCCTTGTTCGGGACTGGAGAACAGGCCATGCCATGGTTACAACCGCATGGACATCATGTGGAGAGGCCCTAGAATAAAACAAGGGAAAATGGTAATAGTTAGGAGTGGTGAGATACTGATTGATTTTTTTTAAATGTGTAGTATTTTTACAATATTGACATTAAAGACCGAAAAATAAAACTGCCATTTCCGACACAACCCACTCATCTGCCTGTGGCCCTCTGATGTGGCATTTGTGTGTAATCATTCTCTTACCCTCACCCTCAGAAGCATGGCTGGGTTTGTTCTGCCAGTTCTGGTGGAGTCTAGGTCTGGGAGGGGCCCACATGGCAGCTGCAGGCATTCCCCACCCTCCACTTTTCTGGACGAAGCTCTGAGGATGCACGAACAGACCAGCTGCCTCCCTGTCTGGAGCAGAACAGCAGATGTTCCCATCACGCTGAGTGGTGGAATCACCTATTCTGCAAGTGAGGGTCCAGGTCAAGCCTGCCCATGGGTGGGAACTCTTTAGGCATGGCCCAGGCCACCTTGGGGCCTGACACTTAGAGGAAGAGGGAAGGGTCCCCATGTGGTATAATTTTAAGAACTCTGAGGACTTGGCCCATCAGATCCTCCCTGTTTCCCCCATGGAGCCTGACATTCTTGCAGTCAGTGACCCTTCCCACTATGCAGATCTGTTTCCTTTCTGAATCAGGCATCAATCATTTATTCATTCAACAAATATTTATTGAGCACCTACTATGGGTGAGGGACAGTTCTAGGTGCTGAGAATATAGCTGTGAACGGAAGAGGCAAAAATCATGCCCTCATGAAGTTTACATTCTGAGAGGAGACAATAAAGAAGCAAGGAATATATCAGATATTTGTATTTATAACATACATTTTGTAGTATGTATGATGGTGATAACCGCTAGAGAGGATGGTAAGCAGGGAAGAGAAACAAGGGAACGAGAGGGGTGTGTATGAATTTTAGAGAGAGTGACCAGGGAGCCCTCACTGAGAAAGTGACAGCTGAGTAAAGACCTGAAGGAGAAAGGAAGCAAGCCCTGCAGATATGTGGGGGAAGAGTGTTCTAAGCAGAAGGAACAGCAAGTGCAAAGGCCCTGGGGTAGGGCCTTTGATTTCCTGTATTAGTTTTCTCTCTTGAGCTGGATCACAAACAACTTGAAGGTAGGAATAACATTTTGTATGTCTTGGGAAATAATTTTGATTACCTTTCACTGTATACCCTCTTGTACCTCTTGAATTTTTTATCACTTGTAGTATTACCCATTATAAACCATTTTTTAATTGAACACAACATACAGCTGGACACATAGTAGGGTTCAGTAGTAATTTGCTGTTTGAATATTTGACAGTGACACATTGAAAACATCAGGGTCCATTTTGTTTTTTAAAGATGACTTATCCCGTAGCTTTCCTGAGAGGCTGTTTCTTGACATGCCAGGTTTATTTACTCTCATCCGAAGGGCTCTTTCTTCCTTTTCCGACCAGTTTTAATTGTGGAATTCCCACCACAGGATTTGCCTCAGGTTTCCGGTTACATGAGATGAATGCCACTTGTCACCTTTTTTATTAGCTTCCTCTGAGCCCCTGCAGGCTCCTCAGCTAGAAGAGTAGAATTTGCAACTTTTAAATTTTTTTTTATTTTTTAGGGAAGCACTTCTAAGGCATTCACATTTGAAAACCCAGGGAGAATGTAAACAGTGGTACCTGAAGTGCAGGCAATGAAAGAGAATTGCATAATAAGAGACAGTTGACAGAATTTAGTCCTCTGGCTCCTGGCTCACTTGCTGCATCTCTTGGCCCTCCCCGTCAGCGGTGGTCCCACAGATGCTTGCAGGAGATTACACAATACTCAGCCAGCCCTTCAGAAAATAGTTTTGTTTGCGGACCAGCTGAAGAACACGTTGTGTGGCATACCCAATTTCATAGCTTTAGAGAAATTGTAAGAAAGAAAGGAAAACAATACTGATCATTTAAAAATAATAGTTGAAATATTTGTGTTTTGGGTCAGTTCCTGTTCATTTTTACAGTTTATCAATTTTATCCATTTAGATGATGAGGTCTCTTTTCTGCAGAGCCAAGGGACAAGGGGCACACACAGCCTAGACAGCAGCCTAGAACGGAGACAGCAGGAGAAGGGGAAGACTGAGGCGAGGAGAGGCGGGGAGGGAGGGCCAGTCGGGAGTTAGAAGCTGAAGGAGTTTTCTGTTGTGCCAGAGAACGGTACAAAGGTTGTTTGCAGCAGATGGGTAAGTTTGATACCAAGTGAGGGTAAGAGAAATGTTAAATAGCATTCATTTGGCAGGGAATGGAGAGACAAATTGAGGTATCTTTCTCTAGGCAGTGAAGGTAAATAGTAGGAAACTGCTGGCTCCATCTCTATGTTTTAAAATGCATGCTGTCATGTTGCCATTGGGTTGGATACAGGGCTCAAGAGAAGGTGAATTCATATTTTTCAAAACTTGTCTTAGAACAATAATTGATATACATTGTGACTTTAGGCACAATAAGCCCTCAGTAAATGTTTGTAGTTGAAATTCTACTTGGACCTAAAATATGAATTTAAAAATCCACCACTAGTACCACCCCTTTTCTCTTTAGGGTATTTGAAGTATGCTATGTACAAGGTCTGCGTAGAATGAACCTCAGGGATTTTTTTTCCCCACTCCCTCCCTCCCACTACACCTGCTCTGGAGCCTTCTGCTGGCCTCCAGTCACCCCTGTGCCGTCTTGTCCCCGGCCTGCCTCCTTCCTTCCCCTGGAGCCTAGGCGTCCTGGGGCATCATCTCTACCAATCTAATAATAAGAGGAGGATAATTTTCTTTCCCATTTTGTTATGTTGATTAAGAGTTCTATTTTTATATTACTGGACAGTCCAATATTACCTGGACTGTGGGCTGAATGCTCTGTGGGCTAAAGGCTAGTTGAGTAAGCCTTGCAAGTTCAGCCACCACGGCAGAAACCAGATGGTCACGGCTACCTTAATTGCAGGCATAACGCCAGAGGGAATTAAGTCCTCCAAACAACCTATAGTTGTTAAGTGGAAAATGTCACTATGACCTTTTTTTCAGTGCTTTTTAACTCAGGCTTTCTTTCTTTCTTTTTTTAATCTTTTTTTTTTTATTAGGCAATAGTCACACACAGCAAAATTTTAAAAGTTCAAATGGTGAAAACTCCCCGTCCCCCCTCCCCCAGCTTTCCATCCTCAAAGGAAACCAATGTATGCATGTCTTGTGTATCCTCCACACACATCCTTTTTTTTTTTTTTTTTGCTGAGGAAGATTAGCCCTGAGCTAACATCTCTGCCAATCTTCCTCTACTTTATATGTGGGTCACCACCACAGCATGGCTGACGAGTGGTGTAGGTCTGTGCCTGGAATCCAAACCTGTGAACCCTGGCCGCAGGAGAAGAACGCGTGGAACTTAACCACTACGCCACAGGGCTGGCCCCCACACACGTCTTATACATCTACAAGCGCACATGAAGCAGCCTACATTATGATAATTTCTCTTTCCTCGATACTTGGCCCTTGATTTTCAGCTGTGTCTTCCCCTTGTGTTGTCTACCACATGATGGTCCAGTCACATTCTTTGAATCGCCTTCCAGGTAAAAATGTATTAATAAGCATTAGTGCCTTCGCCTGGAGGATAAGTGAACAAGTTTATGTGATTGGGGCTCTGCAAGCATGTTGGTGTCACACTGTGTTAATTTAAACCACATCTTGAATCAGGTCTCCTAAGGTCATAAAGTGAGGACTCCATGAAATGATTTGTCTTCTAAGGCTGTGGTGTGTTTTCTCTTGTTCCAGAAACTAGAATGAACCGAAGCATTCCTGTGGAGGTGGATGAATCAGAACCATACCCAAGTCAGTTACTGAAACCAATCCCAGAATATTCCCCGGAAGAGGAATCAGAACCACCTGCTCCAAATATAAGGAACATGGCTCCAAACAGCTTGTCTGTGCACCAAACCCTTCACTATTCCTCGGGAGACTTTTCTCAGGCTCACCCACCCCTGAAACTTGCAAATCACCAGCGGCCTGTGTCCCAGCAGGTCACCTGCCTGCGCACTAAAGTTCTGGAGGAGAGTGAAGACAGCTTCTGGAGGAGACACCCAGACCCAGGCAAAGATCTTCCCTCGGGCTCCTCTGCAGCCAGCAAGCCTGAGCCTGAGTCTGTGGTTGGAGCCCTCCTGCCGGAGCATCAGTTTTCATTTATGGAAAAACGTCATCAATGGCTAGGTTCTCAGCTTTCAGCAGCTTCTCCTGACACTGGCCATGACTCAGACAAGTCAGACCAAAGTTTCCCTAATGCCTCTGTAGACTCCTCGGGCAGAAGCCAAGGGATGGCGCCACAGCCCCAGCCCCACAGGAACCGAGCAGCCCCAGATCTACCTACGATAGACACGGGGTATGATTCCCAGCCCCAGGACGTCCTGGGCATTAGGCAGCTGGAAAGGCCCCTGCCCCTCACCTCCGTGTGTTACCCCCAGGACCTCCCCAGACCTCTCCGGTCCAGGGAGTTCCATCAGTTTGAACTTCAGAGGTATCCAGCGTGTGCACAGATGCTGCCTCCCAACCTTTCCCCACAGGCTCAGTGGAACTATCATTACCATAGTCCTGGAGGTCCCGATCACCAGGTGCCATGTAAGTGAGCTTTACCTCCTCGGGACATTCTGGGCTGGGTAACTAAGTAAACAAGGGCCTCACGTCAGTGCGTCGTATCACTAGACCAGCACAGACAGGTCGGAATGCAGGGAGGGGCTTTCCATGTGTGGTTGGGTTTGCAAGGGGCTTTAGAAGAATGCTTTATCTTAGCCCAAAGCCCGTCCCACTTGGGACCTGCTTCTCTAGGAACCTTTAAGGAAAAACAAATTCCTCTGTTTAGGCTCATTAACCTGCCTCAAAGCAGGAAGGTGACCCAAATGATTTTAAGAAAACTCATTTGTTGTCTGAATTCTTGAGCATCTGGGTTCTTCCCCATCTGCATGTTTCTTCCCCATCTTAGATTTGGCAGAGAAAGGGGCCTTCTGTCAAAAAAATCAGAAGGTGTCCAGAATGTCACTGAGACTCTGGATTCATGCCATTACGTGAAGATCAGGTTGTTCCTGTGATTCTGTTGCTTAAACCCCTTTGGAGACTTGAGCCATCCACCTCTACTCTATGTTCTAGCCACACCCAAGGACTGGTGTCCCCCCAAGTTGTCCAGCTGATTCATATCTCCAAGCATTTGCCTATGTTCTTCTCTCTATCCAGGATGTTCTTCCCCTTTTTGTGCATTTGACCCTGATCTATACCTCTTTTATTTTTTAACAGCTTTATTGAGATCTAATTTACATATTGTAAGGTTCACCCTTTGCCCATTTTAAATGTACAAGTCAATGAATTATAGTATATTTACAGAGTTATACAATCATCACCATATATATGTTTTAAGGCTTAGCTCAAGTGTCCTTCTGGAAACCTCCCCAGATCAGTCCCTCCTCCAGGCTATTTCCTTGTGCTCTGCCTGTTGGGGCTCCTACTTACCAGTATGGTATCTACTTATGGACTTGTCTACCTCTCCTTCCAGACTGCAAACTTTTGCACATCAGCAAAGGTATATTTTCAATCCATAATTCCCCAGCATTTAGCACAGTGACCAGCATACACTAGACTCTCAATAAATTATTTCTGAATGAGTGAATGAATGAATAATATGTATCAGTGGATTAAGCACCTCCAAAAGTGGTAAAGTCTTAGATTGAGATAAAGGCCCATCACAATTCTGGATATTAAATCTCCACTGAGGCCACTGGAAAATAACAATAGGGCTTTACAGATCACACACAGGCCTGTGAGATGTGACATTTTTCTTAGCAAATAAACACTGTACAAAGAGCAGTTCAAATGGTATAAGAAGAGTCTGACCAAATGCCTGATTCCCAGCTTTAAAATAAATTATAGAAATTTATTTTTACAATTTAAATTTACAAATGCTGTAATCAATCACAATTTGTGTATTTGTACATGTACACTTAGTATAAAGCTTCCTAAAGTGAATGGAGCAGTATAGTAATTCATATGTATATTTTTTTGCTGAGGAAGATTGGTTCTGAGCTAACATCTGTTGCCAATTCTCTTCTTTTCTTGCTTGAGGAAGATTAGCTCTGAGCTAACACCTGTGCCAATCTTCCTCCACTTTATATGTGGGTCACCACATAGCATGGCTAACAAGTGGTGTAGGTCCATGCCCAGGATCTGAACCCACGAACCCAGGCAGCCGAAGTGGAGCACGCTGAACTTAACCACTATGCCACAGGGCTGGCCCCTGTAATTCATAATTTAAAAAAAAAAAAAGAAGGAGAAGGTTGAGGAATTTAACTTAGAAGAAACAGCTAAGAACGAATGTAAGGTTAGGAGTGAAGCCAGGAGCTGGGGAAGCAGCAGGACTTGGGGAGAAAGAGCCCTTGAGGCCTAAACCTGGGACCTAGGGTGTTGGATGTGGGAAGTCAACTGATTGGGGTGTGGGACACCACTGTCTGCTCTGGGTGCCCAACTGGGATAGGATGGGTGTGGTGGCGGAGTTCCTTCAGTGTGAGTCACTGAGAACCGAACCTTGGCAGAGTCAGGGTTGTGTTTATTTCTCAATGATTTCCAGGTTAAATGGATTAATTTTGTGAGAATAATACCATAAACTACTTTTTTAACATTCTACTATCTGCATTTAAAGATACTTTTTCTGATCATAACACTAATACTTGTTCACTCTCAAAATTGAAATATGCCCAAAAGTTCAGTTCATATGTCTGTTACCCAAATATAATTCCTTATTGAGGTTTTGACATATTTATTTCTGTTTTTTTTCTTTGCATATATATTTAATGTAAAATTAAAATAATTTCCAATGACATTCAATGTAGTTCTTCCAGCATCATTTAAAAATGCTGCATAGTATTTCATCAGATGGATCTACCAAATTGTTCTTAACCTATTCTCTACTGTTGGACATTTTGAATAATTTCCAGTTTCTGATCTGATAAGCAATGATATGATGAACATCATGTACATAAGTTTTTATCTGCATTTCTGATTAATTCCTTAGATTAACGGGTAGACATGTGAAGACTTAGTCAAGGGCTTTGTGATCCTAAGTCCCCAGCAGTTGCCTTTATCCACTCACAGGAGAAAGCCTCACTGTGATAGACAAAGAAAGCATTGATTCATTCTAATTTGAGGGTCCCAGGAAGATCTTCCCACTTGAAAGTATTTTTCCTGTTGAAGCCTGAAATGGCACCATTAGCAATCCAGTCTTTGGAGGTAAGCATTGCCCCCTCTGGGCAGGCTCTTCAACAATGCAAACACTCCACTGGGAACTCTTTGAGTCTCTAATGCCTCAGGACCTGCTTTCTTTCATCAGATCCCTATATTATTTCCTTCTGTTGGGGTGGGGCGGGGGACGCCTAGGATCCTGCGAGTGAAGAGAGGTGATGAAAGGCAGAGAGGAGAGAAGTTGGACAGGAGGAGGGAATAATTCACAGAAGATATACAAACAGCCAATAAGCATATGAAACTAAGCTGAACATTACCGAATTTAAGAAAAATGTATATATGCAACATTTTTAAAGATACCTCCTTCCTAATTAGGTGTGCAAAAATAAAAAGCCTCAGGCAACCAGTATTAGTGGGATTATGGGGAAATGAACACTCCCATCTACTCTTGGTAGGAGTGTAAATTGGTACAATCTTTCAGAAGGCAATCTCACTATTAATCAAAAATTTAAATGTGCTTTCCCTTTGGCCCAGCAGTCTCACTTGTAGGAATCTATCCTATAGAAACATTAAACGAGCATATAAAAATATACCAACAGGATGTTTATTAAAGCATTGTTGTATTAGAGTAAAAATGAAAACAACTAAAATCCCTGTCAGTAAGGGAACAGATAAGTAATTTGTGATTTATTTATACAATGGACTACTAGTCCTCTGTTACATCGAATAAAATACATATTCTGACATGTAAAGATTAAGTGGAAAAGCAAGATGCAGTGTTGATCCCATATGTGATATTTGAAAAAAATATGTGTTTAAAAACTATACGTTAAAAAGTCTGGAAGAATTGCCCCAACTGTTAACAGTGATCACGGAGGGAGGGGAGCAGGGAATTAAGAGGCAGGGAGATTTTCCATCTAACTTTATATACTTTTGTTACATTTGTTATAGCAAACAGGTATTACTTTTATAATTAAAAAATAAGTCAAAGTTAAAAAGAAGACAGAAAGGTGAGGGGAAATGAGAGTGTACAGGTGGGCTCGCCCTAGTTCACCCTGCATGTGTCTTGGCCCTGGCTCCCAAAGGCATCTAATCACAGGGAGCAGGGTCAGGTTGGGCCAGTTTGGTCAGGGAAGACCAGGGCTTATGGTTTTTCTTCCAGGCTCTGCAAGCCCAGAATATTAGTGAAGCCTCCAGCAGCAATGTGGCTCCCATGAAGGTTGCTGCGAGGACTCAGTGAGATAATGCATTAAAGGCATTAGGAAAGTGGCTGGCTTGTACTAAGCCCTCAATAACTAGCAGCTCTTAGTTATTATTATTATTATTTAAATGGATCCTGCAGCCCAGCCCTGTCGAGTACCCCTCTACTTCCAGATCCTCTTGCTGGCACAGATTTTAAGCATTCAAAGCAGGTGTTTCAAATGCTTAGTCTCATGTCAGGGCTATCACCGCACTTAATTGCCAACACAACCACTTCAAAAGAGCTGTTCACCTAAGGGATGCTCGTGCAGTTGGAAACCATGGCTACGTGGTTCCACTCAGCTTTAGAAGAGCATTACTTCCTCATCCGTTAATGAAAATATAAATAAATAATGATTACCATGCAAACGGCACACCTCAGCCTTTGCAAGTTAAAGCAAAAATGGTTACTGGTCACCCTTTCGTGTAAAAAAGGAAAAAGTTTTCAAAGCAGGTGAAAACAAGAAGTGGAATAAGCCTATGTTTCTTCCTCCCCCAACCCCTTGGAGAAGTTGGCCTCATACTGCCTCAGAATCCTTCCACTGAAGGTCATCAGAAAGGAGATCATGGCTGTGCAATCAAATAAAACCCATGATGCAAATAAATTGGAAAAAAAAGAACATATTAAATCTAATGAGCCCTTATTTTACTATAGAATGCTTGCTTTCTCTACCAAGGAGATGGAATAAAATAAAACTGTGGATTGAATAAAATAACACATGCCTACTATTGCTTATATGGAGCCAAAAAGTGATTATTTGTATGCTAGAATGCATGCACAATTAAAAGTAAGGGAAAAATAAATCAGATGGAAGAAATGATAAAGAAAGGAGTTGCCTTTCAGGACCCACAGCTGCTTCCAGCTGTGGGAGTTCCTGTAAGTTTATGTTGGTCATCTTGTTTCCTGCTAAACTGATTGCATTATATCACCATGTTTTTTGACAACTTAAAAATCAGATTTTATTTTCTCCCTCATAAACTCTTTTAATACCATTCTTAATAAGGAAGAAAAATGTTGAATGTTTTGACCAATAAGTGGAAAACCTCGTTTAGGACTTGGTTTACAAATTCCAAGTGGTAAAAGCCCAGTAACATGAAGACTGTGTGTACCCAGGCCAAGAGGATCATAAGATTGACAAATAACATACAGTTCTGGGCACCCATTTATGATTGTGCAAGATCTGTATTTTTGTTTGTGATGAACACTTTCTCAGAACTGAGGAGTTACCATGCTGACAAATCATTTGTCTATCATATCACCCACCACCTTCTATTCTCCATTTCCCACAGAATAAACTCTCTTGACGGAATTTTAGGCACCGAGGACAAGTCAGTGGGGGAGATATTTTTGGGCAGTAATTCCTAAGTCTACCATGTAGGTGGCTGCTGACTTGCATGCCTCCCCTTCTCACACACTAATGAGTGTGGGTTTGTGTTTCAAAACAGACACACAGATTTTCTTTCTTTCTCCATTTATTTTGGGCTACTCAAGGGAACTGTATCCTATTTATCTCTGTTCACCCAGTGCCTAGCCGTAGAGGTTCAATAAATATTTGTTGAATGAATAAAAAGAAATCTGTTCCCTACTTCCTGGGGAAAGGAGTGGTCCCTAACTATGAGTAGAGCCTTTGTGATATCAAGCCTTGGAAAAGCCATCTTTAATTGTCTTATGGGAGAGGGGAGGAAGGAAGGGAGGTCAAAGGGATTTGGAAACAGAATTTGTGCATTCACTTATCAATTTATTCAACAAATATTTGCCCAGTCCTGTGCTGGGCACTGAGTGTACAGTGGTGAATACAACACACATGGTCCTACTTTCATGGAGTTCAGAGTCGACTGGAGAGACAGATAAGTAGAAATCAGTAAACAAAACACCAAAGTATGAGAGCTATGGAGGAAATAACCGGGTGTTGGAACAAACATTAATAGACAGGATGGCCAGAGGAGGCCTCTTTGAGGAAGACATATTTGAGCAGAAATGTAAAGGATGAGAAGGTTGAGGAAGCAAAGAGCTTGGTGTAGTTAAGGTACCAAAAGCAAGCCAGTGGGGCTGGAAGAAGGTGAGCAGGGAGAGAATGATATGCTAGCAGATGAAGGATGCAAGGACCGTGGTAGGGAATTGGCTTTTATTCTAAGTTAAACATCTTCTTTAGGAAAACAAAGCACTGAATTCCATAATCCTGAATAAAGGCCTTAGAACAGTACCTGACGTGTAGCAAGTCCTCAATAAATACTAGCCATTATTATATATATAGTACCCAATTAAACTAGCAAGCCTTGGTCAAAATAGTGGAAGGGAATGATTACACCTGAGCAATGAAAAGGCACTCATTTACCTGATAAGCATAGTTTTCATTTAGCGACTTTTCCACATGACCAGCCAAATTCCAGACAAAACCAGTCAAATTCCACTTACAAAAGGGAAAGCTTATTTTTGATTGATCCTCTGATATTCAATATTTCTTTGTTTTAAACAATCAAAGGACGGCATAGAGGACTGTACTGTCAGTACCCTAATTTTAAAAATAGATGAGGTGGATCGTTTTCATCTGCTCACATAAACCGGTATAAGTTTTTACCACAGGTGGCCATTTCAGAAATGAAAGTTACAGCTAATCAAACACTTAGCCCACATGCCTTAGTGATTTTAATGATACGATTTGTTGCTATGAGACAAAAACATGTTGTGTGGGAAATAATCTGTTAGAAATCATATGACCTTGATTCAAAGGCTTTGATTAACAGCACTAACATCCGCTCTCTGGAAAAGAAACAAACCCTATGATTAGAGCTTGGTAGTCCTTTTAAAGCAAATAAAACATTATTAGCCACTTATTAATGGATGTGGGAAGCAAAAATGGCTCCAAACATTAAAAACTTTCAAGGCCACTGGCAAAGTTTCTCCTCTTTTACCTTGACTTTCTTCTTCCTACTCCCAGAGGGAGACACTGAAAAAAAAAATGGACAGCAGATGAGAAACAGACAGTCTAGAAGACCCAAGACCTAGCAAGCAGATTGTGCAGTCCTAAATGGCTTCTCTTTTTCTGTGTGTGTGAAGCTGGCTTGTAACTGTTCTGTCTTCATGCATTCATTTTTTTGAGCATCCCATGTGCGGCACTGTGCTTGGAGACATGGTGGCCAACAGACACGGTCCATGCTTTCACAGAGCTTAGATGCTAGTAGGGAAGGCAGACAGGTTGACAAGAGTCATGCTTACTTATACAAACGCACGATGTTTGTGTAAGAAAATAAAATAGAGGGACGGGATGAGGCAACCGGGTGAAAGGGGGAGCCTCTTTGAATAGGTGAGAGCTGAGCCGAGCCCTGAATGACAAGTTGCTCTGTAAAGATATAGGGCAAAAACATTCTGGGCAGAGAGGATGGGAAACTCAGGGTCCCAGAGATGGAGACAAGCTTGGGGTGTTCAAGATGAAGACAGACAACCAGGGTGGCTGGGGCTTGGCGAGCTTGTGAGAGAGTAGTTGGAGATGAGGTTAAGAAGGGCAGGGCCCGGGTCATGCAGGGTGGATTTTCAGTGCAGTGGGAAATCTCTGGAGGCGTGTAGCTACAGCTGGTTTTGTAAATGGTCCACTCACGCAAGACTCATCTAAAGCAGGGCTGGCCCCTGCCTGGTGACCTGATGGCAGTGGCACTTTTTGCCCTTTTCTAGCTGGGGAAAAGCAGCAGCAGTAGTGACCTGCCCTGTTGCCCTGAAACTCCAACTGGTGATCTGGATCCCTCGAAATATATCTGACCTGCCCCAGGAAGTCTAAAAGCAAAACCTGTGTGCTGTATCTTGTCCTGGACCATAGGGTTCCCTGTGGTCCTTTGCCCCCTTCTTAGAGATGCCTTCCAAGCCCTGGTCTCCTTTATCAGCCAGGGGCTGGGAAAGGCCCAGGCAGATCCTTTTATCCTCCTCCCCTTCCTCCAGCCCCTAATATCATGACCAGGCCTAAGCAACAGCAGGGCAAGGGTCACGGTCAGGGCCAGGAGACCATCTGGGTTAGAGGGGTATGGTCACTTTTGCCAGAGGAAGCGTGGCAGGAAGGACCTGGCTGGTGTCACGGATCAAAGCAAACAATAGATTGAAACCAGAGAATCTGATCGTGCTTGAGAGACTGGCTTGAGCACATTCCCAGGGTCACCCAGCCAAGTTTCCTGAGTCCAGACAGTGGAGACCTGAAGCCAGCCACACTAATGAACATGCACATTATTTGTCTTCTGTCCTATACTTAAGGCCATCATTCCCCTGAATGTTCCCCTGAAAACTTCAATGGCTCCTGGCTACTTCCAAACGAAGAATAAAATTTTTAGCCACATTCTCACCTCCCACATTCTGGTTCCAATCTACCTTATCTGTTACTTCCTTGCTTGCTTGCTAGTTTTATTTCACTTTACATCCCTGCATGTATCCTACTTACACAGCAGGCAAACTTGATTATGACTTTTATAATCAGAAAAAGAATAAAAACGAAGAAATTTTTTTTTTTGAAAAACAAGGTTCCTTCTTGCCCTGACTAGCTATGCCTCCTGGATTATCCAAATTCTTACTTGCGCAGACGTGGCAATGCTTGGATCACCAGGAGGTGCTCATGGTTAATTGTGGGTTGGACCCACCCCTAAGGCGTATCCCCACCCCTTACCTCTCAGATTTCCCACACTTGAGCCCCTTTGTGCCTGAGCAGTTCCTTCAGAGGCTTCCTCTCTCACCCTTACTGGGTTCCCTGCATTCCTCCTCTGGCCTTCAGTTCTCTTCTCTCACCTGGTCAGGCAGGCTGCCCTTCTTCCCTTGGGACCCTGCTACTCCTGGGCCTGGCTGAGACCAACTTTCTCCTAGGTTACACATTCACATAAGTCATCGCCAGCCTGGGCTGTGCTCCAAGGCCTGCCCTCCTCTAACTGCCCTGGCCCCAAGTGCATGTAGGTTTAAGCAAGAGAGGACCAAGAAAGTTGGGAGGTGTTGCCAACTGGTTGGCTACTTCTCAGAGGTGTAAGCCAAGTTTTCATTCATTTACTTCTTCCTCAGAGGAAATGGTATATGTGTATGAAGAATGTGTGTTGTATCCACTTGGGGGAAGGAAAGGAGAGAGCAGTGATTCAATCTATCATGAGGATAATTTCTCCTAGCCTTGTTCTAGAAACTTGGAGAATTACGGTAGGAGTGATGGTGTGAGAGAGGTTCTTCGTGGTTGGATTATCCTAAGTATCTTATTAAAATGGGGGCCTCTGTGGAGCTTTGTGCTTTCCAATTAGAATACCAAACTCACGGTTTCACAGATGTTTCTATTTAGGAAAAAAAGAAAAACAATGACTCAATTTAATGAAAACTGTCAAGTAAATAAAGAAATATGGCAAATAGCATGGAGGTGGTAACTGATATCTGGAATCCTCAGTTAGTATCAAGACAAAAATTTGCACTGAGCTTACTCTCCTTTCCGACATAGGAGCTAGAGTCAATCTGCCTGGTTCTTTTCACTATCTTCACCTACAGATGGCCACGACTACCCTCGAGCAGCCTACCAGCAAGTGATCCAGCCAGCTCTGTCTGGGCAGCCCCTACCTGGAGCCAGTGCAAGAGGCCTGCACCCTGTGCAGAAGGTCATCTTGAATTATCCCAGCCCCTGGGATCAAGAAGAGAGGCCCGCACAGAGAGACTACTCCTCCCCAGGGCTCCCGAGATATCAGTAAGTATGACAGGGCCAACTTTCAGACATTTTTTAACGTGAAAAAGAATGATGCCAATGCAATCAAAATGTATCAAAATTCTGTTGCTTTGCTACCCATGTTAGTGACTAAGTCACACAGTGAACGCCCCACATAGAATTTTCAGGTCAGGAGGAAATGGAAGCTGGTTGACAAGAATCTCTTTACCAGACATATAAAGCCACTGGTGACTAGTCAAAATTCTCTTGAAGGAAAGGTTCTTAAGATGCTAAGTTACTCCCCACTTCTTTTACTTTCAGGTCACCTGACCTTTTAGCCCATGAGATAGATTTTTAGTTTTACTATGATTGACTTCCATTGTTAGGAAGTTTTTTTTTTTTAGACCCCTAGTTTCTATACCTGTTTAAACCCATTTCTTATGTTGAAATTTTAAATTCAATTAGTTCTCAATGGAAATTTAAAATAACCTATTTTCTTTTGTAATAAAAGCATTCATTCATGCTGAACATCATTATTAGGTCTTTCCTATACTGCTTCCAGAAAAACAATTTTCTTTTTTTTTGGTGAGGAAGATTAGCCCTGAGCTAACATCCGTTGCCAATCTACCTCTATTTTATACGTGGGACTCCTGCCACAGCATGGCTTGATAAGCGGTGCATAGGTCCATGCCCAGAATCTGAACCTGCAAACCCCGGGCCACCGAAGTGGAACGCGCAAACTTAACCACTATGCCAAGAGGCCGGCCCCAATTCTGGTTTTCTTGACTTTAGTTGTCTAACGCTTTACAGTCATGCACTGCATAATGACATTTTGGTCAATGACAGACTGCATGTACGATGGTGGTCCCATAAGATTAGTACCATATAGCCTAGGTGTGTAGTAGACTATACCATCTAGGTTTAAGTACATCCTGTGACCTTCGCACAATGACGAGATCACCTAACAACTCATTTCTCAGAACATATCCCTGTCATTAAGTGTCATTAAGTGACATGTGACTGTAATCATTTTTCTTCTTATTGTTCTCTTTTGATTCTTCTTCCAGTTTTCCTTTTCTCTTAATTTATGGATCTAAAATATATTGGAAAAACTCATGTAAATGAAGCTTTCTAATTTATGACACAATTAGAAAGAGAGTGGATGAAATGTTTGTTCTTGCTCAAGCATAACTTTTATATACCACTCGAAATAAAACTGTATTCTGTTTTGAGAATAAACATGAAGGTCCTATGAAAGCAGATTTTTCAGAAATACAGAAATTGGTAATTATCTCAAAAAGTTTACTGAAAGAAAAAAATCCCACTCTATTTACAATAGCAGATAAGGTACATGCCTGCTTTCCTCTTTACTCAAAAGCCCACGAGCCCTCAGATTTTCTTTCCAGAAAGGTCCCTTATTTTTTTAAAACAAAATTACATGGAGTTTAAATAATGGAATTAAGTAAAATGTGATTTTACAGTTAGATAAGCACTCTTGCCGAAGAAATATCTAAAATTCCAAGAAAACAAACAAAATTTAAGCATCTTTATGAAACATGTTTGGTGTTGAATAGGGGAAGCAATAGTAATTTTTAAAGTAAACACTCATTTTGAAATAATTTTAGATTTACAGAAGAATTGCAAATAGAGTACAGAACAATTGCTTTTTTAACATCAATTTAAGTCTGCTCTGGTCTCCTTGGATTTATTATTGAAGGATAATGGAAAATAAGTTCAAGCAATGAAGCTAATTCTCCTCTTAGTAAAATTTGAAAGAGAACCTCAATATAGAAAATTTACTCTGTCATTAATCTTCATGATATTGCTTTTATATGGAAGTTTTTGAATATTATCAAGGCCTTAACATTTCTTTATCAAATGAGCAATTGTCTTTTATAACAACTAAGCAACTTTGGGTATAAAGAGATTTAATGCAAAAAGGATACAGAACTGGATCTCCATTAGATGAAGGCATATTTTACAGGGATTTTTTTTCTTTATATTAATAATAAAAATATAAAATAAAAATAACTTCCTTGGGGCCACCCCCATGGCGTGGTTAAAGTTCTTCAACGGCCCAGGTTCGTAGGTTCAGATCCCAGGCGCAGACCTACACCACTCATCAGCCATACCATGGTGACAACCAACACATAAAATATAGGAAGATTGGCACAAATATTAGCTCAGGGCTAATCTTCCTCAGCAAAAAAAGAGGAAAATTGGCAACAGATGTTAGCTCATGGCCAGTTTTCCTCAGCAAAAAAAAAAAAAAAATAATAATAATAATAATTTCCTCAAACATTCACATTTTAGAAATACAGTATATTTGAGATTCTGTGTAACTTTATTTTATATTCTGTTACATAAGACTTTCAGAATTTTTGACTATTCCTTTGGGTAAAAAATATGAAAACATAAGCAACAATTTATTAAAAACTGGGCATATACACATAGATTTTGTAATCAAAACATTTTTTAATTTATAATATAAACAATCTCAAACACACAACAAATAACAAACATCCATGTTCCCACTACCTAGATTTTTAAAATGTTAACATATTGCTACATTTGCTTCAGAGTTTTTTAAAGAAATAAAACAGTACAGTTTTAGTCCCCCTATCAGTTAGGATTCAGTTACAGAAAACAGAAACAACCCTAGCTATTTTAAGCAGAAGGGATTTAATATAGGGAATCGGGTGCTTGTGAAATTGTTGGAGGTTGGAGGAGCGAGCTTTAGGCTGGGCTTGTAGGAATGATCCGAGGGCAATGCCACAGAACAGGACACCAAAGAAGCTTCTTCCTCTGTCACCGTCAGAGAGGCAGAGGATCAGACAGCCACCATGGAACTCTCCATTCTAGGCCAGGCTGCCACAGTATAATTCAGAATCAGGAAGCTGCCACCACTGCAACTATTGGATCCATTCTGTGCCTACTAGATCTGCACTGGCCAAAAAACAGATGCCCATGCCCTGACCTTGACACTGGGAAGCTGATAATGGGACGTGGGGATGCTTCCTGAGGAGCTCAGCACCGCACGACGTCAGTTTCCAACAGAAACCACAGAAGTGGCAGAAGCATGGCACCCACTTCCTTCTGCCTTCCAAATCTCAGATGAGGCTGATCGTTCTCAGCAGAATGTTCATGGGAATACTGGCGACCCCAAAAATAATAAAGATACCATATAACAATGTGGTAGGAACTTCTTTAAATGATCTTCAGAATCAGACGTTCATCCGTATATTAACAACATCAACACTTTTAAACCTACATAGTCTTTTCTACCTTTTGATACATAATTAAATGTTCTGTCTTTTTATCTGAGTCCCTATAACATCAACCTTGTATGTCACCCATTATACTACTTTGTTGTATTGGTGACTTTGTCTGCCCTGTGCATGAGGCTTGTCTTCCCAATTAGACAGTCCTTGAATCGAGAAATCAAATCCCGTTTCCTTCTTTCGACCCCTAGCACAGGCCCTTACCTATGACAGCCGGCCGACTTGCTTACTGACTGAAACTCCATGGAGCAACCTTTGTCCCTCTGGCTCAGAAAAGAAATGGAAGCAGAGGAGACAGATAGCTCACTGGTATTTTCACAAAGTTCTTAGAGGCTTTCTGTCCCTCTAGGTTTGCCTTTGTAAAAAAAATGCAAATTTCCTGTAAATGTGTTCCTTTCCAGGGACCAGCTGTATAACCAGCCACCTAATGGTGCTGGAGTTCCTGAGGAGTCCTCAGAGTGTCCTGCAGAGTTGAGACCACAGGGTCCCCAGGCTCCATCCCCAGCTGCTGTCCCTAGACCCCCTAGTAACCCTCCAGCCAGAGGAACTCTGAAAACAAGCAATTTGCCAGAAGAATTGCGTAAGTTGTTTGCAATGTTGTTTTTTCCTTCTTCTTGTCAGGTCTTATACTTTGAGAGTATTTGATGATTATTCATCCATAATCTTGGATAATCTTCTCATATACACAGTGAAATATAATTTACTTTTTTGCTTTTTGCTAAAAAAGTAACCAGCATTTTATATGAGTGTTTTTAGTGATTTTGACACTACCAGCAATACTACTCACAAAGTGCTTACCATTAGGTTTTCTTAAACATATACTCCAACAACAAATAACCTAACACTTTTCCCTCTTCTAAATGATGCTCTTGACTAGACTTGTCCCTGAGTAAATTGATTGGATGTCTATGTGGTATTGGCCAGGGACCTAGTGTCTCACCATAAATTAGCAACAGCCATCAAGAACGAGGTCAGTTCCTGTAGGAATGAGCAATCTTGTTTGGAAAAAGCAGCTCACATTCTCCATACTGCTTTACAAGCAAATGCAAACTAAGCCTTTTATTTAAAGAAACATTCGACTAAGTGTCAGGTGATGATTCTTTTTCCACATTTTGCAGCTAGAACCAGAAATATTGAAATATCACCAAACTGTTCTCATATTAAGGTCAGTCAGGACAGTAAGTTCCAGAAATCTTAAGAAAACAGCCACTACTTGTGAAATTGTTATATTCTGTTGTGCTTGCTAGAGAAGCTCAGGTAATTCTAATAAGTCCTTTCCAAATCTGGGCACCTCTTTGAACCAAACTTAAAAATTAAGCCCTTTGCATTTGTTAATTCCTATTGGGGGATGTGTGCTCTTTAGCCATCTAAGACTCCCAAAATTTTCTATTACAATGATCTGTTGTTTTTCATTCAAAAGGAATTTTTTAAAATCTTCTTAAAATTGTATACATTTTAATTGAGCATTTCTGGAGAATAGATGCTGCCCTGCCTAGGATATAGTCCTGATGTCAGTCTATGGATCATATTTATCTTACTATAATCTATAAAGGGAGTCCTAAAATTCTTAGATAGGAGTTGGTTGAATATTAAGTGTTGAGAAGAAAATAAATTGAATGCCATCAATATGCCTAGCTGCTTAAATGAGTCAATATGACCGTTGTACACACTTCCATTTGAGAGGTGTGTTTCAAAGAAAAGAGCCTAAGCATAGATGAATACCTATTGACTCATATTTTCTCTCCAAACCCCCTTTCCTCTCCACCCTCTGCCCTAGGGGCTTCCTGAGATTTAGCCAATCCATTCGAGACTAAAAGCCAACACACAGAGATTATTCATCTATCACGTTAACATGCTAGCCAGATAATCTTCCCAAGCCTTTAGCCTGAGAAAACACTGGTTTTCATCCCGACTGGGTTAAACTTGTGGATACACTACCATCTGTTGCTCTAGGGTGACCTAGGGAGGAGCAAGGGAGTCAGTGACCCTGACCCCTGAGAGGTGGTGTCTCTCCTTCAAGCTGCTGAAGTTCCCACTAACGTTTCTGAGCTGCACTTTACTCCAACTTCCTGGCCTTCCCCCACCAGTGAGTGGATGGGGGGAAGCGAGGGAGGGAACCACTTTCCCCCCCTCCCCTCACTTGCTCTTGTCAAGCAAGAGTTCAGGGCAGCAGAGAGCATCATGAGATCAAAAGAGGACACTGCTGGGTGGCCCCTTAGCAAGGCTGAGCTTCTTGGCCTGCTGTGAGTATTCCTTAGGCATAATGCCAAGTGTCTCTAAGAAACCAGGCAGTGGCCTGATCTTAAAGACCTGCAGGTTCTGGGATACAGATTTTTTGTTAATGCATCATGTGGTTTTTCAGAAGACCTCCTCGGCTTGTCTCAGCCTGCCAGTGCTCTCCCTGTGCCTCTTCTTTCCATGCACCCTGAGCAGTCTGCACTCCCTCAGACAGACCCCCCTACCCCTTTGGGCCTGGGGATCTATGCCCTAAACCATCTCAAGGTTTCCCTTTATTATTCTAGAAAGGCAAAAGACATTGCATACAATTTACAAGTGCATTCAGAATAGAATAATTTTACTAGTTTCTAATAAATGTAAAATATCTCTCTTAGGGAAAGTCTTCATCACTTACTCTATGGACACAGCCATGGAGGTGGTGAAATTCGTGAACTTTTTGTTGGTGAATGGCTTCCAAACTGCTGTAAGTATTTTATCCAAAGAGAAGACTGAACAATTAAAGTGAGTACAAGAAAAGAAAAACAAAAGGAGAAAAACATAAATAGCTGTTGATGTTTTGAATTATAGTATTTGATTTATGTGATTATGAACTAAATGCTTATAGATTTAGATAGTTATTTTCTAGAGTTTAAACTATCCAAAGTCTCCAGCATTGTTTTCCTGTGTGCTTTTTGAGTGACCCTCAGTACCTCCGAATAGCCGCAACGGTGTTAATGCGACCACATATGCAGCCGGAAGGAAATGCCAGGCTCTTGCTGCATCTTGTACCTTTGCCCTTTTTCACCAATCCTGCCTGCTTTGGTTGTGCTTCCTGTGATGCAGAAGGCTGCAGGCTTCCCCAGGTCACCTGTTTATCTTCCAAGGTCCTTTCATTCTGCACTGGGCCGTGAGGTTTGAAGTAGAAGCCTGCAGCCTGGGTCCCCCACCATGCACAGCTGCCGTTCCACATCTTGATACAGGACAGGGAATACGTGGCCAGGTTCTCCGCTGCTCTAGTCTAGTTCTAGGGGAGGTAGACAACCCAGCCCTGTAGTTCACTGTGATCTTGGCCCAAGAAATCTCAGGAAGCACACACTCCTCAAGTCCCCCTGCAGTGCCTTGAAACAGCATAGCTTAAAGCCATGTAAGTTCTTCTTTAGGATAAATAAAGTATCACGGGGTCACTCGCAGAGCTGGCTTTCCTTAACACTGAGATCACTTCTTTTCCTTCCCAGAGGCCTCCTCTGGGTATTTAGTGACAGTGAATTCTAGAGAGTGGTGAATAACTGAGGGAAGTATCTATGAATAGGAGGATAAAGAGGGAATACTTAGTAACTAAATGTCCATTTTAAAGGTTATTTACAGGGCTGGCCCTGTGGCACAGTGGTTAAGTTTGGCGTGCTCTGCTTTGGCAGCCTGGGTTTGCGGGTTTGGATCCCGGTTGCAGAGCTACACCACTTGTCAGCAGCCATGCTGTGGTGGTGACCCACGTATAAAATAGAGGAAGATTGGCACGGTTGTCAGGTCAGGGCGAATCTTCCTTAAGTCAAAAAGAGGAAGATTGGCAATGGATGTTAGCTCCAGGTGAATCTTCCTCTGCAAAAAAAGTAATAAGCTAAAATAATAAAATTAAAATAAAAAAGATTACTTAGCATTATTTAACAGGAGTTTTTATTTGAGTTTTTCTTCATTCTGTAATTTTTTTTTAAAAAAATGGGAGTGTCTGAAAGTTTTTAAAAAGCATACAATTTATACACTCCAACTTCATGGCTATATAGAGACCAACGTTTCAGTTTCTCATTTCTGGAATAGAAAGCACTGTGTTAACCATGACATAAAATCAAATTACAGGACATAAGGCCAACATTTCAGAAAAGATCTTACTTTTGGCCATTTCTAAATAAGCATACTGATTGCCACTGGAGAAGAAGACAGGTTTTTGTGACCTTAACCATCAGGGGCTGCTTAGGCAAAATTTAAATCTGACCCTCATCACTGTGAAGCCTCCTTGTAGAATCACAGAGCCCCATCCTGGATGGCTAAATTGATATATCAAGATCCCCTTAGTGGAGAAAAAATCTTAATGGGTACTTTAAGGAGAGTTTAATCAAGGGAATATTCTCAAAGCTCTAGGTAAGTTTTAGGGAATCCACAGAGAATAGTGCAATATCCTGGGACTAGCAAAAGCAGGGAGTTGCTACCAGACCTAGGTCTAAAGATACAGGGGAACAGTGGTTACTGCAGCCTGAAGAAGGTGGCTCTATTGGTTTGCTAGGACTGCCATAAAGTACTACAGGCTGAGGGGCTCAAACAACAGGAATTTATTTCCTCACAGTTCTGGAGCCTAGAAGTCCAAGATCAAGGTTTCAGCAGGGTTGGTTTCATTCTGAGGCCTCTTCCTTGGCTTGAAGATAGCCATCTTCTTCCTCTGGCTTTACCTGGTCTTTCCTGTGTGTCCTAATCTCCTCTTATAAGGACCCCAGTCATATTGGATGAGGGCCTACCATACGACCTCATTTTACCTCAGTTACCTCTTTAAAGGCCCTATCTCCAAATACAGTCACATTCTTAGACACTGGGGGTTAAGACTTCAACATACGAATTTGGGAGGGACATAATTTGGTCCATAATAGTGGCTATGTGGAGAAGTTGGCTTGTCAGGAGCTGTGGGTTTTAGTAGAGATCTGGAGAGACAAATGGAAGATATCCAGCACATTGTGCCTCCCAGAATGTCCACCTCAGTAGCAGGGAATAATTTAGGTGCTGGGATAATAATAATAATGACCCTTTATTGAGTACTTACTTCATGCCTGGCATTATGATATGCCTTTTCCATGTTAACTCATTTTAATCTTCACAACCACCCTAGGAAGTCAGTTTATTAACCATATATAACAAATGAAGATAATAAGACTTAGAGAGTTTCAGTAATGTTTCCAAAGTCATGCAAGTGGGAAGTGTAGAAGTTAATAGTAGAACCAAGAGTAGAGCCACACTGTCTGTCTTTTCTCAACCCCAATATTATATTGCTTCCATCTTGTATAATAGAAATGGATTACTGATGCAGTCACAGAGAGCTACAAAAACCTCCTCAAGATTACAAAATGTAGTCATTGGCCATCAGACATTTTAAAGCAGAAATCATCCAAACCCAAAGGAAAGCCATTCCATTTTTGATGTCCCATCAGTCAAGAAACACATTCTGAACTCGTATTATGTACTGTTTGTATTTGACTGTTTAGTGGACACAAGGCACGATCTCGTTCCATAGGAAGCTTAGAACCAGGCTGAAGAGATAAGGCAGACATAATGAGACACTTAGTAAATGAAAGACTGTTATACTAATGTGTTAATTGTCCAGTACCACTAGTGGTCACAGTGGGGTAGAGTTAGGTAAGGTGAAGAGGAGGAAGTCAGTGTGTGGGGAGGATTCACAGAGCAGGGGGTGTTGCACTGTGCTTTTAGGGTGCAGGGGACACCAGTGTGGGGAGTAAAGTGGACAGGGCCTGTGGGGAAAAGAGAGGTAAAGTGGATCATGGATGGTGTGGAAAGCTTGCTGAGTGCTGGGACTTGGCTTGATGGGTCCTAAATGGCAGAGTGACATTTAGGACAATTGATCTGGGAGCAGTGTGGCTGAATCAAATAACCCCTCCTTAAGGACACTCTGCCCGAGTCACCTATTCTAATACATAATCCCTCTTCCAGTCAAGAGCACCTTGTACACACACACATACTCTCTGGCTGCAGGACAAGCCTAAGCCCAAGAAAGGCCTTCTTATCTGGTCTTCTGTAAAATAGAAAATAAGTTTTTCCTCTTCTTCAAATACCCCTTCAAATAGTTGATATTCAATATCAGTCTTTTCAAGGCTCAAGAGTTCTACTTCTGGACTTTCATCATAAACCTTTTCCCCACCATCTCAGTAATTGTTTTTGTGACTGTTCCTTGGATTTGCTCCAAGTTTCATACAATCTTTTTTAAAGGTATAGATCGAAACTGAACATAATACCATAATAATGACCTGGCTAATGCAAGTAAAGCACCACAATTGTATCTCAGTACTTGCACGTCATGCGTCCATTTAAATGTTCCAGAATCATGTGTGCCTTTCAAATTATAGATATATATATATAATATGATATATAGTATGTATATTGCTGGCTTACATCCAACTTGGTGCTTTACTATGTCTCAGATTTTTAAAACATAATTATTGTGTAGCCAAAGATACATTTTGATGTGTACCACTATATCCTAATTATGGATGTTAAATACTTAAATGCCTACTAATGTTGAAATTGGGAACATTTTAAGAAAATTGTATTTTGTTCTTTAGATTTACATTATAAAAGCATTGGTACCTTTTTCAGTTTTAGATGTGTATAGTTTCTTGTGTTTTTTCTTGTTCTGCATCTAGAGAAAGCTTCTCATTAAGAGCCACCTCCCACATCTTTTTCTTGTAGATTGACATATTTGAGGATAGAATCCGAGGCATTGATATCATTAAGTGGATGGAACGCTACCTTAGGGATGTAAGTACATTCCAAAATTCTGAGCTTGTTTTCTGGTGGGAAAGACAATTAGCTTGTGAAGTTATTTTATGAAAGAAGCACTGGCATACCCACTAAGTCTAAAGCTGAGAAAGTCTCAACAAAGCCTTCCTTGTTGGCAGCTGTGCTAAGACTTGGAAAGGAAGGATGGGGTCGCCCTCCTGGACATGCCCAGGCAGGAAATAACGGTCAAAGCAGACACAGGTGGTTGATAACAATCAAAGCAAACAATTTTTTGACCAGAATAGGAAAGGAGGAAATGAAGGCAGGGAGTGGGGACGGAGTGGCAGAATTCAATTTAATCTGAGGCCACCCCAAGTGTTTTGTAGGACCGGGCTGCAGAGGTTTCTGGGCAGCCTCACAGGCCATGCAGCACACCACCCCCAGGCGCCCCCTCAGAGCTCTGTGATTTGTTTTCCACTGACAGAATCTATACCGGCCACTGGGACACTTTGTGCTTTAACAAGATAGAAATTGATTGCTGCCAGCGTGTCCGTGTCGGCTGCTTCAGCCGCTCTTTCGGAGGGAGCGGCGGGGGACAGTCTCAGCAGGCTGGAGTTTTGCGGCTTGTCCTTTTGTCTGCAGCCTGAGGTTTCCTTTGTGCTGAAGGGTCTGTTCCTCCTGACTGTGCTAACACGCACGGGCGGCAAGCAGGGCAGTCAGGAGTGCAGTAACTGACAGCTTAGATCCAGCAGCCGGAGGAGGGAGGGGGTTTCTCATCACTGGTGTTGCAGAGCCTTTTTGCAGGATGCAGAATCACTTAGTGATTCCGGCTTTCATTAGACGTTTATTAGAGATGGTATGGAAAATGGTGGGCAGAACTGCATCCATTTAGGAAGCTCCTCTCGGAGCCATTTGCTCTGTGTGTTTGAAGGGAGTTGGGGACAGAGAAGGAGGGGAGAAGAGGAGACAGGAGTCTGCCTGAGTGTGGGGGCCAGTGCCTTTCACTTTGCACAGAGAATGAGCCCGGCCCTCCATCCTCCAGTATATCAGAGAATGCTTAGAGTCCTGCTGGCCAGTTTCCAGCCTGCCTTCACCAAATGGACCACACTTTACACTTCCATAAACATGCTTTCTCCCTCTCATTAACAGAAGACAGTGATGATAATCGTAGCAATCAGCCCCAAATACAAACAGGATGTGGAAGGCGCTGAGTCGCAGCTGGACGAGGATGAGCATGGCTTACATACTAAGTACATTCATCGAATGGTGAGTGGTGAGGGAACCACAGAACCTTGCCAGCCCTTGGAGAGGAGCTCTTTCTTCTGTGAAGGCCTGTCTTTCCCTAGAGACCAACTGAAGGTGGCATGATGATGGGCGAAGAACCCCAGGCAGGAGAGGCGGATGTTGGTTCTGGCTCCAACTACCTTTGGGACATTCTGCAAGTCACCACACCTCTGGGGCTCTGTTCTTATCAGTAGCAAGGGAAGATTAATCTGTGATCTCTAAGTTCCAAGATTCTGGAAAGCAGTGTTCTGTTGGCTTGATTGTTTACAATGAACGTGAAGTCCTAGGAGGGGTGGGAGACAGGGCTGTAAGGAGAGCAGGCCCCTGCATCTGTATCATATTCTGTCCCCTGCCTTTTCAGAAAGGCAGAGAAGCATAGTAAAAAGGACACGTGCTGTTGTATCAGATAGACTTGGTTCACATTAGGCTTCCTCATGTTATAGGCTGTGTAGCCATGGGCCAACTGCTTAAACCTCTTTGTGTCTCACGTCCCTATTCATAAGATGGGTCACTAATACTTACAGTGTTGTTTGAAGAATAAATGAAATAATATTTGTGAAGTATATGGCACACATCGGATGCTCAGTCAAGGCAAGGGATTGTTCTTAGCTCATGATAGATGAGCAATAGTCCACTGCCTCACCAGAACTGTGGGGCCTGGTCAAATTAAAATCAGTGGGAGAAATTTATAGGAGGTTAGACTTACTCAGCGTCTGATAGAACATTCTGACTGAAAATATCACCTAGCTCTGCAAATGGCTGTTTTATGTGCTAGCAATCTTTCTGCTTTCCATGATCGTAAAGACACTATGGAGAGTGCTCCTGCTTGACTAGGATGCTGGACTAGACTTGTGACTTTCAAACTCTCCTGTGGAGACCCTAAGGGGTGCCCATTTGTGCTGGGGTTGGGTGGGGGGGTGGTTCTGGGCCTCCCACTCCACCTCAACCAGAGCCAGTCTGCCCTTCAGGCTTGTCTGTTTACCACCAATTCTGAGATTTAAAAAGGCTTGAAAATCACTGGACTAGAACTTGTAAGCTCCATTTCAGCTCTAACATTCCACAGACGGGGAAGGCACATGGAACGGGCATAAAGGATCACTGACTAAGACGGGATGATGGGGCAGGAAGCAGAAGTGGCCCAGATGGAATAAGGAAGCAGCACAAGGCAGGAGGCAGTCAGGTAGTCAAGGGACATGCAGCTTTATCTCAGGGGAAGCTGACTTAAATCCAGGTCTGTCCTGTGGATCAGAAGCACAGGAGAAAGGCAGGGTGCGTGGGCGGGTGGGTGTTCCCCATCTGGGTCTTCAGGGTCTCTGTCTCCTCTTCTACCAAGTACTGACCACTTATTTGAGCTCAGAACCAACCCAAAGTAAATGCAGAGGCAAGATGGTGAGGTCCAAGAGTAAAGCCAAGAAGTCAGGAGAGAGTCTCTCTCCTATTCCATTCTCACAGCCATGGGCAGGGCCCAGAAAAGGTACCATTTCTACCTAAAAGGTCATGGCTGGCTCTGGGTGCTGCCGTCCCTTGGCTGTCTGCTGCATGTCTGCATGGGCCCAAAGCACCCAATGTCCTGTCTGCATCTCTAGGAACCTGCCAGTCCGGGAGCCGACAGCTGGTGTGTAGGAAGGGCTCCAGGTCCCTGCCAGTTCCCAAGGAAACCTGTCAAGCTCTGCTGGTGTGTGGCAATGCCAGGCAGTAATATGCAGCTCAACCTCAGAGCTTGTCAGACTGTGCCCAGCCATGAGCCAGACTGTCTCCAAACTCGGTTTCTTAGGGCAATGACGTCTTGGGCCCTTCCTCATCACTGAAGGGGTGGAAGAGGCCAGAAGTGTCTTCCTGCCCATGTGGCTGACTCCCTTGTCCCCTCCAGGCAGCAGAAAACTCTGGGACAGAACGAGTGAGAGGTGCCCATGAGTAACTGCATCACAGAGCCAATGACTTCTTGGAGGGCTAATATCTGGAAATACAAGAGAAAATAAAAATGCATGGCTGTTGGCTGGCCTCTCAACACACTAGGTAGCCTAGTGGACAAGCAAAATTTTATGGTATACAATGTCCTAGAAATCAGAAACTAAATCTGGTTCTTCACTTCTAACTTATAAACCCTCTGCCCTTCCTTTCATGTGTTTGTACCGGTGTGTTTGGTGGTTTTAGTTGCACAGTACTTGAGTCATTTCAAAATATGCTTTTGGTGTTGTCTTCTGATTTTTAAAGGGAGGTGGTTCTGAGAAAACACCTTGTGGAGGATTTGTGTGTATTGTGTGTGTATATGTGTAGTGTGTAAGAGTGTGTGTTTATGAGGGGGTTTCTATGATGATTTCAATAACCAGTCGTCACCACTGTCACTTTCTTTTCTGTTCTGTTTTGATTCCCATGCACGATGAAGACTTCTCAGTTATAAAAATCAATTGGAAGATGAAATAGTTGGGAACACATAATTCCTCATCTCCTTGTCATCAGATGACTGAGAGCTTTGTGCTGGTCACAGGATTAGGAAGACTCTAAATCCCCTCATATTTAAAATTCTGGTTTTGATACAGTTCTTGGCAGCTAAATCTTTTTGGGCCACTGCATGTCAGAACAAGTTGGAACTAGTATGGGGAACCTAGAGCTTGGTGGACAGAGCTCTTCACAACTGACCTCCCAACCTCGTTTCCCGCTCCCTTTCAAGCCCATCCTGTGCTTTAGCTGCAACATAGTACTAGCTGGTCCCAACCCCACTAACATACTTTCACCCCTCCAGACATTGGCTCATGCTGTCTCCTCTGCTGAGAATGTTCTTCCCCCACCCCCCTTTTACCCTGCCTGACCAAATTCTTTTCTTTCAATATCCAAATGACACCTCCCTTGTAACTCCTTCAAACCACTGAGATAGAATAGATGGACCCCATTTGGGGCTGCCACAGCAATTTGTTCATACTGTTCGCACTGCACTGTGGTTGGTAATTTTACCTTTTTGCCTGCTCACTAAACTGCTGGCCTAGTGAGGATGGGGATTGTATCAGTGGTGTTCTGGTAAACTGGTTCTCAAAAAAAAGAAAAAATCCTGATTTGTAGCATTTGCCCATTTCCATGGTATAAATATTCTCACCGTGGCCAATTTCAAGTTACCAATGTGAAGTCACTGAACACAGAACTGGGAAGAGATGCTCTTGTGAGCTGATAGAAGCCAACTCAGTACACGCTGGAAGGTACCCTCATCCTTGAATCCTCTAGTGCAGAGTGTGAGTTGTAATAGGCCTTCAATACATGATTGATGAGTGAGTGAATGGCATACATGTATAATGGGGAAAGCTTAAAATTACAAGTGTGTGGCAATCAAATAAGGAAATCAGAATAAAAATACTGTGTGGGCTTGCACAATTGTGGGTACCGTTAACTCCTCATCCTCATTCCTTAAATTAAACCTGCAAATTTGTTCTGTTCCAGATGCAAATTGAGTTCATAAAACAAGGAAGCATGAATTTCAGATTCATCCCTGTGCTCTTCCCAAATGCTAAGAAGGTAAACAAACAAATGAAAAACCTTATAACTCAAGCTTTGGTTTGCTTACCATCTGGGATTTTAAGTGGAAAGGCTTGTCAGCTCTTTATCAATCCTTAGAGATAACAGTGTTACCAGAAAGATCAACAAGTTGTACCACTCAGTCCAGCAGCATGAACCAGGAAAGTTCTACAGCGTTATCTGAGAGACCATCACTGTCCTAATTGTTCAAACAGCCATTACACACAAAGAAGTAGTTTGTGTTTTAACTCATGAGAGAAAAAGAGATTGTTCATCTGATACTTCTTATCTCTTGAACATAAAAGTCAAGATGTGTAGATTTTTTACTGGCTGTTCCACGAAAGTATTTTGTTGCACATAGTTCAGCTCTCAAAGCTGTAGAACACGGGAATTAAACCTACAGAGTTACCAGAGTGAACCTTGCTGGGGTTCATACAAGAGGTTTTGCACCAGAAGGGCAAGCCAGCAGGTTTGGGGAATGGGGGCACCATCTGAGGCCATGTGCCAGGCTTTGCAAAGGGAAGGCAGTAGTGTATATGTCTTGAGAGTCAGACCACAGCACCCTGAGCTCAGGCCCACCTTCACCTGGAGGGTTCCTGGATGTCAGGACTGCATCGAGACTTCTGCCCTGAATGAGGGAGGGTCCAGTTTATGTGAATGAGGCATCCAGGGTTGTATAGTTCACAACCCGCACAATAGTATGCCTTTCCATCACCACAAGATCTCCTTACTGCTCTCCCTGTCTCCACCTTGACCCTGTAGTAGCCATCCTCTTCTCTACTGTCAAAGAGGAAATTCAAAATGTAGATCTGATCTGTCTCCCTCCAGCTTAGAAATGTTGTGGTGGTTTCCCACTGACTACAAGATCATACCCTCCTTTCTTAGAATGACGTACGAGGCCCTTTAGAAGAGAACTCGGCACACTTGCTCTGCCTTCCCTCTTATCACCCTGTGCACTGATGGCTCTACACTCTCGTCATCCTGGACTATTTCAGCACGCCCTCACACACGCCACGTTCTTTCATGTTTCTGTGCCTTTGCACTTTCTGTTCCCTCTACTTGCAGTGTCCTTCCCTGACTTGTCTGTCTAGTGAATTCTTGCTTATCTTTGTATCACCCAATCGCTCCAGCCTCTCCTGACCTCTCCTCCATGCTGATATACTGAATTGTCTGTCTCTTGAGAGCTCTTAATTATAGTACCTTGAGTCAATGGTATGTTTTTGGGGGTGGGGGCACCGGGAGCAATTGTTTAGAATTACTAGAGCATGGTGATGGGAAAAGCAGACCACCTTTTAGTTGGTTTTATCGTTTTTAAAACTTCTTCAGGCAATCCTCTTGTTGCCTGTGCTCAGGGCAGACTGTTCCCACCGCCTGCCCCCTTGGTAAGCCATCGCCTAGAAAATAGTTTCTTTACATTTTGACTCCATGATAAGACTATGAGCTCCTCAAGGCAGCACCTGTGTCTTTTTCATTCGGGTATCATCATACCCAGCATGATGCCCAACATATAGCAGGTGCTTCTCAGCTCATCCCAAATGGAGGACTCATCAGCAGTCCCCAAAGGAGTCCCATCTCCTGAGAGAAAAGCCTACCAGGCCCTATCTGACACAGCCCCTCCACTTCCAGATCTCCTCACTTACTCTCTCACTCACTCCTCTCTAGCCACATTGGCCTCACTCCTTGAACAGGCCAGGCATGCTGCCACCACAGGGCCTTTGCACTGGCTCTTCTATCTGGCTGGACTCACACATCCATGAACCTTGCTCCCTCTGTTCTTTCAGGTCTTTGCCCATTTTCTTAGTGAGACCTTTCCTAAACACCCTACTTAGAACTGTAAACCTTCCATCCCTGCCCCAGCACTCCCCATCCCCTTTCTCTGTTTTCTTTTTCTCCAAAGCATGTATCACCATCGAACACTACACATTTTACTTATTCATTATCTGTCTTTCCCCAACAGAATGTCCACTCCATGAGGGCAGTCTGAGACTGCACCCTCACGATCCCTGGCTTACAGTTTCTGCTTGTGCCTGATACCTGAGATCTGTGGGCTGCTTCAACTGCAGGCCAGACCCGTGGCTGGAATGAAAGGATGATGAATTAGATTAAGCCCATAGCCTTGGCATGCTTCTTGTGAAGCCACAGGGGAATTCACATCACTCTGCGTGACCTCCGTCCTACCCCTTTTATGTGAGGGTGGTGAAGAGCACGTTGAAATGCAAAGGGCAGGTAGCCTGGGAGACTGACAGAAAATGCTGTGCACATGTGGTTTCATGATGAGATACACAGCTTGTGCCCGAAGCCAAGAGCATTTCACATGCTAACTCTTCCAAAAGCAAAATAGCACAACTCCCAGGATAGCTTGGTAGGAAACGCCCATGAAAGGAAAGCCGTAGATGTTTGGGAACTGAGCCTGGGATCTGGAATCCAGGTTTTTCTCAAATGGCCTTTGCTCCTGTCATTCTCTCTCCCACAGGAGCATGTGCCCACCTGGCTTCAGAACACTCACGTCTACAGCTGGCCCAAGAATAAAAAAAACATCCTGCTGCGGCTGCTCAGAGAGGAAGAGTACGTGGCTCCTCCCCGGGGGCCTCTGCCCACCCTTCAAGTGGTACCCTTGTGACACCTTCCATCCCCAGATCGCCAGGGCCATGCCATGTCTGGGGCCTGGTTCTGTCAAGCACTATTCTAGCTGAGGCTGTTCATTTTCAGTCCTCCCAGAGGGGCCCTCCTACCCCAGAAAACCTGTTCGGCAGAGTACTGTCCCTCCTGGGACCTCACACGCCCTGTCTTCGAAACAGAGGCCGGGGCTGCTCTGCATTCCCTGCTTCTGAAACTCACTGCATGTGCCTCCTAACAGTCCGACGTGTCCATGCTGGGCCTCTCGGTGCTTAGCAAGTAGATGATATAAGTGATGTTGCAATAAATGTAAATGACCCCACTCTCCCATCGCTTAAGGCTACTTTTATGAGTTAGCCTGATGCTTGCGTGTCCTCAGACCAAACTGATTCATGTACAAATAATAAAATGTTTACTCTTTTGTAAGATTGTGTTTCATTTATCTCAAGGGAGATAGATATGTACTAATTCATAATGATATGGGCAGTTGCTTCCAGGGACTTTAATAAAGCTTAGATATAATATTAGATAAATGTAACAGACTACTCTGTATTAAAGGATTAAAGCCAGATAGTTAAACAGTCCCTTTTCACATAATCTTGAAAGCTTTATTCTTGTAGTAGAAATTTTTAACAAAACAACTTTGTACAGCACACAACCATGATTCTAAAAAGATTCTAAATAGGGTCTGGCTATATATGTAAATATATTTGCATTTTGTATGAAGTGACAAGGAATGTATAAGGCAGGCTAGAACTGTGGTTTGAGAGACCTGTGTTCTAGTGTTGGTTCTGCCACTAACTAGCTGTGTGACCTCAAGCAAGTCCTCTCACTTTTCTGAAACTCTGGGGACTTGTTTATAAAATGACATAGACGAAAGTATCTCTGATGACCCTAAAAGGTTTAAGGTCCAGGACCTAAATTCTAAATATTCTTTTAAGGAAGGACTGAGTTTTCATAATTATGTCTCCCAGGTGATAAAATTACATTTTCCTAACAGGGACATTTTCTTCTTTTTTAATATCTTCAACAACACTCTCACATTAATAATTTTAGAAATATATGTCTCTTGCTCATCTGACCTCAAAATAAAAAAGACTACACAAACATACCCATATATCTTCCCGCCCAAGAGAATAAGCCAATATAAAGACTTTTGTGGGGTAAGAGCTACTACTTTCTCTTATCTGTCTACCTAACCTCTTAAAAAAGGCTCAGTAGGGACCGCCCGGTGGCGCAGCGGTTTAGTCCGCGCTTGGCAGCCCGGGGTTCGCGAGTTCGGATCCCGGGCGCCCGCCGACGCACTGCCTGTCAGCCATGCCGTGGCGGCGTCCCATATAAAGTGGAGGAAGATGGGCACGATGTTAGCTCAGGGCCAGTCTTCCTCAGCAAAAAGGGGAGGATTGGCAACAGATGTTAGCTCAGGGCTTGTCTTCCCCACAAAAAAAAAAAAAAAAAAGGCTCAGTAGTTTCATTTACATCATAACCTCGATGTCTACTGGATAAGGGGAGTGTCTTTGTTTAAAAAAAAAATAGGAAAAGAAAAGAAAAGCTAGTATAACTTAAGTACTCATTTGTAAGACTCTATGACAAGTATCTTTAGCTCTGGAGCATTTGAGACCTGGTAGAACTGTCTTTCTTGTCTGATTAACTTGAAATGCCTGAAGAACACCCCAAACACAAACTTCAGCTTGTCCTTCTCTTTTTTTATTATCTTTTTTGGAGATAATATCCAATTCATTAAGGATTCACACGATTGTAAATAAAATGACATCAGCAATTACTGCTCTGAAATGTTTCTAGTTCACAGAGGTTTAACAATGTGATGTTATTACCCCTCCTCCCTTCAGAGACCTGTCCTGAGCTCTCAGCCACTATTCCTACCCCAGGTGAGTGATGAGGGAAGGTCCCTGGTGTTCTGCAAAGCGTCATTAAAGCATTACAGCTGGTAGCACTGGTAGCAAAAAAAACAAAACAAAAAGTACACACATATAACACCTGGCCACGTGATGAAAGTTTGACCCCTGAAATTTCTATGAAATCTGATGACCATGAACATCAAAGGAATTTTCACAACTATTTTAGAGCGCTGACACGAAGATTAACACCTGGTTTATTTAGATGTTATCCTGGTCCTCGTGCATTTATCTGCAGATATTTTGGGGGTGGAAGTGGGGTAGGGCTGACTCAGTAAAAACAACCTCTGAGCCTCAAAGCTTTATTCAGACCTAAACTGACATTAGGGGTGAGGTGTGCAGAAGGTAACGTTAGATTCTTGTCTAATATTTAGTGACTAAAAATTTAAAATGTAAAATTTAATTTCAGTGACTGGCTTCAAAATATCTGCCTGTTTAACTTCTATATTGTTCAACGACATCTCAGTTCTTGGCTACAGTCAAGTATTAGACTAGCTATTTCTCAGCTCAGTGCTCAGAAAAATTATTGTCGATGCCCTTTTCTTTTTTCCCTCTTAAATAGAACACCTATTTAAGGATGGAGTTTCTCTCAGGTTCATCTCAGCAAGGGAGGCAAGCTATCCATTCCAAATATTCCAGACCTTGTTTCATGATGTTTTGCCAAGAGCATTTTTTCTTAACCTCAGCCACTTCAACAACCACCTCAACCACTTTGCCAAACACCCCATTGTCACCACCACCTTTGCCAAATGGATTGCAAAGTCCTATGATCACTGGGAAATGATCCAGAAAGAATCTCTCAAAACACAGGATCTTTCTGTTTCTTCTTAATGAACCAAAAAGAATCAGTGAGACCCACCTCCTAGTGGCAAATGAAAAGAGAAGGAAGGTTAGACTGTGGGAAAATACCACAAAGAAGAAAGGTCTCTCATCCTGAAGAATTATGCACTCTTTCAAGACAAATGGCTCTATATGAGCCCACCAACCAAATAAACAACAAAAACCAGAAAGGAAGAAAGAAAGCACCAAAATCAATTTAATTCTCTTCTTTATTTCTGTCATGGAATTTGCAGTCTGGAAAGGACCCTAGAAATCATGCACCTCTGCAGTTTTGTTTTATGCACAGGAAAAGTGGGGCCCACAGAAACCGTGGCTTGTTGAAGTTCACCCCAGGACTAGAACCCAGGTATCCCGGTTTCCAGTCTGCAGACATTTATTTGATGAACCTAGAAAGCTTCCTGGTTTTTGATGGTAGATTTGTTCAGCAAATGACCCAGTATCTCCCGGAGGTAAACTGAGCCTCATGAACATAGAAGGCCTGAGGGAAGACGCACCTCCGTCCTCTGGTGGCTGGAGGATTAAATGATCATGTTGCAACTTGTTCTGTGGGAAATCCTTTGGGAAATTAATCATTACTGTGATTATATGAAGTGTGACTCTCTTGAAATAGTTTGGCATGTTTATTTTATATTGGTATTATATGAAATCAAGGCACAATTTAAAAGATCTTGACACCTTCCTGAAGCACGCAGACAAAACCTGGTACCAGATCAATGTCGTTTCGTTTTATCTGACTGATCTCCAAAACAACAACAATGAAAAAGGTTTTTGTTTTTAAATACTGATATTCACTTTTCCCTCACACTTCTGATACTACAAGAGTGGCACTTGTTGGAATGATACACGGCTGTTTGAAATATCTGCATTACCTTTCAGATGGAGAACTGAGAAATGTGTGGGTCATACTAACTCTCCTTCGGGTATGGGGAGGCTGCAGGAAAGGTTCCTTTTATCAGGAGGCGCATCAACAGCACAAGCAGCCTAGCTCAATCAATCCAGCTGGCATTCTGGGAGGCCTTGGGCCCAGGCAGGAGAGCATGTTCCTCACTTTATTCTGATTTGTTTCATTTTCTATTGGAAAAAGCTTTCAGATAGAATCACAGCATACTTGGTGGGGGGTAGAAGGCTTTTGCAGAACCTGGGCAGTCATCTGTTGCAGACTCACCCCCGTGTGTGCCACAGTCCCTCCATCTGTGACCACGCATTTGCTCCCAAATCCTTAGCCTCAAGCCAAGCAGGGGACCTGTAAGAGGAATGCTCATGTTCTCTCTTAAACTTCTCAAGGAGCATATGAGTATGGGTCTAGGTCACACTTACCTGGGTATTTAGGAAGTGATATTTGAGTCTTTATGCTAAACAATAAAAGTCTTGGACTAAAGTATACCTGGGCAAAGGTGACCATATTTTGGGCCTCCCTGCTCTTTTCTAGAAATGCTCGTCTGGAAGGAGTAACTGCAGCCCCCAGCTCTCCCAGGACTTGTAAACTAAAACCATGAGGGCACACATTTCTTGTCCCTTGCCTGACCTCCCTGTGCTCCCTTCACCAGGAAGGCGCTGATGGTAGATGGCAGCTGGGGAGAAAGGGGTGAGGGGGAGAGAGCGCGAGAGAACTCAAGCCTGATGGATCCCATTAGGCTTAGTGTGCAAAGCAAGTTGAGATGAAGTAGCTGTTCTGGTATGCGTCCAAAACTGCTGTTCTATTTTTAGTCTCTCCCGCATGCTTCTTAGCCCCGCATTGTACGCCTGGGCACCTGGATCGGCAGCAAAACATGGAACTGAGCCACTCATTTGTAAAACTGGAAGGAAGGAGGCCATTGATGCCGGGCTTGTTTATCGCTGACAGGGAAGGGGGACCTGGAATGTTAATGAGGACGGCTCTCTGAAGCATGCCTTCATGGTTAGCTAGGAGTTCAAAGGAGGAGGCAGCCTTGGTCCTGTGCCGAACAAATGTGAACCGTTGATAGAGGGAAGGAGAAATCAATTATGCTGTCGCAGGCTTCCATGTCATTGTGTTGGAGTTGTTAGAAAAGGTAGGACAAGGACCAGATCTCAAAAGGAAACAAAGCCACATGGCCTTGAAGTATAACGAGTTTGCCATGGCAACTGATGGAAATGAGCCTCCCGGGCACCGAGCAGGTGTGTTATCTTACAGAATAAACATACTTCTCTCACTCCCTGGTTTTTATAATAAAACCTGTGTTTGGATTACTTTCCCCTCCTCTTTGTTACCCAGAGAAGTTGGCTGTTGCTCAATCAGCCCAAGGCTCTAGTGAGGGAAATATAATCAGTGTTATCAAAAGGGCTGCTTTTGAAAAGCTGGCGCTTGGTGTGGCTGCCAGCCTCACCCATGGGCAGCAGCTGGGCCCCAGGTACCTGTCTGCCCTTTGCCACCTTCCAGGCGGTGCCCTCCGTAGAAAGCCACTTGTTCATGCATTCATCAAGGCATAATGGGGAGCCCCGGCTCTCAAGCTGGCGGTGGTCAAAAGCTGCACTCTTCCAAGAGGAGGAGAAATGTGTTTAGGTGAGGCTGGGACCTGACCAATTTTCAGCATCCTGTGTTATCTGGGATGTGGGCCAAGGGTTCCTTCAGTTCAGGGATTAACTGATTCTATCTTCCAATCTGTTGTTATCGACAAAGTTCAGTTACTCAGAAATTTGCAGAGAGCTGCTATTTCCCTGAGCTTTAAATCCCTCTCAAATGGGTTCGGGGGGGGAGGGGTAGATTCTCATGTCTGAAATGTACACAAAATGTGGACACTTTATAAAATCCTCCCAAGTTAGAAGGGAGGATTTTACTTTCTATTATTATGAGGCCAAAAATAATGATAAAGTAAGATAGTCATATTTTCATTGTTCTCACCTGTGACTAAAAGAAAACTTCTTCCACCCTAGCTTCAAGTTGATTTTCGAAACAAGATGCTCATTCACCACAGGCTTCTAGAACACAGGCAATTCTAAACTAGTTTGTGGCAAAACCACCGAACTGAGGAGAACTTGTACAGCCAGGGCCAGCCAGCTGGGAGAAAAGCTGTCAAACAGCACCTAAACCCCTCCCTGCTTCTCTCTGTGTTCCTTCTTTCCTCCAACAAGATGCCCAGCACCACCACTCCTGCCTCTCTCATCCAGCCCTAACCTCCCAGACGATTCTCTGGCTGCCCCTTCACACATCACCTTACCTTTGACCCTAATAAGAAAAAAAATGGCTGCCTGAAGGACCAATTTAAATGCTGGTGTCAGTGGAGGAAAGAGTTTCATGCACTAACCCTCCCAGGCAAAACGGTATCACAAAGTTCAGGCACTAAACCATGCTGTGAGGTGAGCTTGATGAGGGCCTTCCAAAGCTGGTGGGCAGGGCCTTTCCACGTTTGGGTTTTTAAAATTCAAGATTCCAAATTGGATCTTCGGATACCACGAAACACAAGTCCCTGAGACCCCAGTGTGAGCATGAGAGGTCTGGTTCCATCATTTACCGTTTCTATGAAACTGTCATTCAAAAGCTAATCCCAGAAAGGTCACAGGGTGGGAGTTAAGCAGCAGATAACTGATCAGCAACGAATCTCCAACTGCTTATTAAATGCCTACTATGTACACGGTACTATGCTTGGCACAAAGATGAGTGATACATGCTCTTGCCCTCCAAATATTTAAAATCTAGCTGGGGAGATAGGACATAACATGTGAAAAGCTCACACCCAAGGCAGTGTACAGTAAATGCTAAGCATGTGGGCCAGCTGCTCCCTTTTCCCTGACCTTCACTACCACCCAGGACTGAGCTCGCATTTATGCAGTTTCAAGGTCAGATCTTCCAAGAAGCAGATGACTGGAGATTTTTCCTAATAAATAGAAGAACTCTTCACTCCTCCTCCCCACATACACCTTGTAAATTATAATATTCAAAGTCCCTATAAATCACCATGTAAATGATATGCGAGATTAGAAGACAGAATGTAAGAAATGGGAAAAGTATGAAAAAGCACTGTGGAGTGTGCATATTAAACCAATAAATGACAAGGCAGCCCACAGGGCATACATCATCCCTCTCTAAAGAGCAGCCTAGATCCATGCCTCAAGAAGGCAGAAACCGGGCGGTGACGGGATCAGCTGGGAAAGAACAAATGGAATTCTGCACTCTCGGTAGGATGCAGAGAATGTTTGAAGTTGAACCTGTCAGCTAAATATACAAATAACTGAGCGAGAAAGCGGAAAATGATAATTTGCTGGAATGGGCAAAGAAACTCTCTCCATGAATGAATGTTGGCACTGTCCAATTTTCCCAAACAAAATCTGTGGCAGAACACACTGACCAAGCTGAGTCTGTGATGTGTCTTAACATGTTTCCCACTCACGCGAGGTGTAGTTTTGTAATCAGACAAACCAGAGTTTGAATCCCAGGTCACTTATTGACAAGTTGTGCGACCTCAGGCAAGTTACTTAAACTCTCAGTCTCAGTCATGAAATGGGAACAACAGAACCAACTCCCAAGGAGGCTGTCAGGATAAGGTCAGATGGATGACATAAAGCTTCTAGAATAGTGCCTGGCATGTAGTAAATACTCAATAAATCTTCCTTTCTTGCCCTTTCCTTCTTGCTTTCTAGCTCATAATTAATGATTCTTTATGGGGACTTTGAATACTATTTCCAAAAAAGTCAAACAGCAAATCCTAACAAAACACTCTTTCATTTAAAAAATGAAGCCTTAGGAGAGGTCAACATAGCTTTTAAGCTTAAAACTTCCATCTAGTCTTTCAGAGGAAGTAATCAGCATAGTTTGTTTTCTTAATAAGACCTGGGAGAGGCCACAGCAGACTCACAGAACAATCACAGTGTCTAGAGATGGCCTTCTGTCCTCTAACATCTTGCTAAAGAGCGAGTCTCCCTGCAGCAGTGGCTGGAATGACAGAAGGGATAACACAGCAAACTTGGCAATGATGTTTGACTTTAAAGGAAACTAACTTTAGAGATTCACAATGGGGCCTCAAGAATAGGATAAGGGATTGGAAAGTATTTTGAAAAGTAATTTGAAAGGCAGTATTGTGTTCATATTATACCTATTATTAAAAAGGAAATTTTGAACTTTTTTTTGTGAGGAAGACCAGCCCTGAGCTAACATCTGTTGCCAATCCTCCTCTTTTTTTGCTGAGGAAGATTGGCCTTGGGCTAACATCCGTGCCCATCTTCCTCTACTTTATATGGGACACTGCCACAGCATGGCTTGATGAGCGGTATATAGGTCCATGCCCAGGATCCGAACCTGCAAATCCTGGGCCACCAAAGCAGAGCACACGAACTTGACCACTATACCACTGGGCTGGCCCCCCTCTTTTTTTTTCTAAAGGAAAAAAGTTCTCTTGAAACTCCATCCATGTTGATTTAAATAACTTTCACTATATTGTTCCTTAAATATGTACCAATATATAATTAGGTAAAAATGCTTAATAGCTTACTAAAAACTATAAGAACAAAAAATGAAAAAGTTCTAGAGATCTGTTGCACAACAATGTGAATATACTTAATGCTACCAAACTGTACACTTAAAAATGGTTAAGAGGGTGAATTTTATGTTATGTGTTTTTTACCACAATTTAAAAAAAAAGCTATAAGAACAAATCAAACTTAAAAATTAAATAAAAACAAAGTCACCAGATAAATTCAAATAGAAAACATTAATTGGGTGTAAAGGTGGTAATATTTTGCTGACATTAAATAGCCAATGTTGGGTTTAATTACAATTTATACACATAATTATAAAAGCATAATAAGACACTTTTATCCATTTTATGTTGCAACTGTTGACTTAAATATTTGATTTTGAGCATGATGGACAGTCATTTGACTCACAATCATTATCATTATTATAACTTTTCCTCCCATCAGGTTACTTATTTGAAACCATCAGTTGATTATTTTAATTGGTCCAACTGATTTAAAAATGGTGCTGTCCAAAATATAATAATGACAATTAAAAAAAAAAAAAGTTTCTAACGAAAAGTTCTTCATGGAGAGTATCTGTAAGTGGGTATGTGATATAAACACAGAATCAAACCAATACATCTCCTTATAACCTGAATCAAGTGACTGCTTTGACTAGCTTCTTTTGAGTTTCACCTGTGCTACCATGAGAACTGTAATGACTCAATTTTCTCACCATTTTCCTCTATTTGAACCACTGTGAAGTATAAAACTTCATTTATACTGCTGCCATGATTCATTTGGCCTTCACTTTGCGTGAATGCATCATTTGTGTATGAAGTCGGCCCAGTTCTTTTCTCATTAGCCTGTGACAATTAAAGTAGCATGGTTATTTTTATGATGGAAAATAAAAATTAATTTATTAAATAAAAAGATTAAACTTAATTGCATCTTATCACTGAAAAATAGCAGTTTTAGCTTTATAACTGGTAAAATAATTCAATACGATTTTTATCAAATGGAAAGCAAGATGGTTTCTGTTATTTTGATGTCAAGAACGCCAATCTAAAGACTATAAATGCTGTAATGTACAGCATGGTGACTGTGGTTAATAATACTGCATCACATATTGGAAAGTTGCTAAGCAAGTAGATCTTAAAAAAATAAGTAAAGACTACTAACACATTAAAAGGTAAATATTGCCATATTAGCCATCACATGGTGCCAACCCAATTTCAAACACAAAGCAGTGACACTAAAAGTATGTGATTATAAAACGAATATCCCAGGTGAGCCAAATAAGCTTATATTTTATTATATATTTTTTAGATCATCTTTGAAATGAAAATAATATATACACAGACTTCTCTAGTTTGAGGAAAAACTGATAACTATATACATAGATACTACAAATTTTCAAAGAATTAGAACACCAGAAAAGTGGGGTGAGGAGGGCACCCACTTGAGAGGGAGGCCTGGTACAGGGTGTCGGACCCAAGCAGGATGGATGAGAGGGGCATCCCTGCAGAGGGTCAGCTTGGCTCAGTGTCAGAGCCAGAGAGGTGAGAGAATGGCTCAGTGTAGGGTGTTGGGTCCCAGGTGGGTTGAGGATGGGGGCACAGCCTGGCATGGGGTTTTGGAGCCCACGTGGGGTGAGGGGTGTGTTCTTGCAAAAGGATAGTGTTGGAGTCCAGGGAGCTGAAGAGGGTATCCCTGTAGAGAGGTGGCTTGGTGTGGGATTTCAGAGCTCAGGTGGGGTGAGGGGGGTGTCTGTGTAGGAAGGTGGTCCAGCACAGGTGTTGTAGCCAAAGCAGTGTGATCGCTCATAAGATCGAATAAGAAGAACGTAGCATCTGATGTTCCTGATAAACATAGCATGTGATATTCCTGACAAAGACACATAACTTAATCACAAGAAAACATCAGACAAACACAAATTGAGGGACATTCTACAAAAAGACTGGCCTATATTCTTTAAAAGTGTCAAGGATACACCAGTCAGGGAAAGACAGAGGAACTACTCCAGATTGAAGGAGACTAAGGAGAGGAGGAATAATTGCAGGATGTGGTTCTGAACAGGAATCCTTTTGCTAAAATTATAATATTGGGCCATGGAGAAACTTGACAGGAATCTGAGGATTAGACCCCAATGTATCAATGTTAATTTCCAAATTTTGCTGTACTGGACTTATGTAGGGAAATGTCTCTGTTTGAGGAAATGTGCTGTACAATATTCAGGGTTGACGGGGGGAATCAGATCAGCAACTTCCTTTCAAATGGTCTGGAGGAGAAAAGGTCTTTGTACTTTCAACTTTTCAGAAGATTTGAGATTGCCTCCAAATTTAAAATTTAATAATACAATGTTAAGTTTTTAGAAAGAGGATAAAAATTCATTTATAATGTATGACCAAATATATAGAACTATCTTGCAAAATAGTAAGAGTTCCCATATTAAGCAGTTATTATATGCCAGATACTGGACTAAGCAGTTTGCATATTTGATCTCATTTAAACTTCATTCCAATCTTACAAAGTGGGTATTACTAGTTTCATTTTACAGATAAGGAATCTGAGGCTCAGAGAGCCTAAGTAACTTGTCCAGGTTGTTAACTAACCTGACGTACTACTCAAGAAAAAGATTGGAAAAAATGCCCAGAACGTTAACAGCAGTAGTCTCTGGGCAGTGGAACTATGAATGACTTTTCGTTTTCCCTTTTGTAGTTTTCAGTATTTTCCAAACTAACCATGGTAGCATGTTGCTTTTATACTTAGAAAAAAAAAGAAAGCTGTCATTTAAAAAGTAAATCCTTTGTTGTGGCGCAATGTTGTAAAAATATGCTGATTATTCAAATCCATATTGAACAACCCAAACTATTAATAGTGATATCTCTTCGTAGCGATTTTCATTTTTAAATTTTTGCTTCTCTGTAACTTATTGTTTCTATAATTAATTCTTTCATTCATTCAACAAATACTTACTGAGCATCTGCTATGATTTATTTTTATAAGAAAAAATTTTAAAAGAAAAAAGTGCACAATATAAGTCCAAAGTTGTAAATTTTATTCAAAAAAGCAGGAAGGAAGGATATATATGCTTAGAAAAAGACTGGGAACCAAAATGTTACTAGCAATTACGTTTCAGTGGTGAGTTAGTGGAAATATTATCTTTTCTGAATACTTTTCTATGCTTTCCTAGTTTTCAACAATATGTACTACTTATATATTCTATTCATGGCTGTGTCTCCAGCACTTGGAAGAGTACCTGGCACATAGTAGGAGTTCAAGCAGATTTGTTGAATGAATGAATGCTTTTGAGTATAAGTTCTCCAAAAATAGTTTTAAAGACAGCAACAACCTTTATTTATTCATTCCCTTATGGCAGTTGGCAAACTTTGCATTCAACCTATGCTCTCCTATGCTGGAGAAGACACAAGAGAAGGCCCAGGTGTAGTAGGGAGTTCTAGTTGCCGTTCACTGGGTGGTAGTGATGGGGAGAGCCATGTTACAGGATGACAGGGTGAGCAGAAGGAGGGGACACACTACTCAGGACACCACAATGTTGTTTCATTGTATTTATTAAGAATTCTATTCAACCTATTTCCAGGAGAAAGGGAGGTGACACATCATTATCCCAGTGTCCATTGAGGACAGACCTCATGTTGTAATAGCTGGGTTTCTTGGTAGTGATATCTGAGGTTCACAGAGGAATGGAAGGGTGGGATGAGGTTGGGATGACTCAGTCATTGTCTCCTATTTTGCTTGCAATTATGAAGCTCATTTCTCTGGTTTTATAAATTAACTTGGATCATAAGCCCTAAGAGAGACCAGATATGAGGCCAATGTGGGGATAGAAGTCCCTTTGCTGGTGCATGAGTCAGGCTGACTGCCCCGGCATCCATATCTCCACTTGGCTGTCCAACTCTTGACTCGTTTATGGGGGAGGTTATAGGCTATAGCGATATTGCCAAATCTGAAGATTCTCAAAAACCACATGAGGTAGTCCTTATGTGTATCCAGGGATTACTAGAAGAAACAAACCTTTGAAGTCATCCTTGAAGCCTCTCTTTCTCTTACACCAATACATTGGCAAATTCTGTTGGTTCTACCTTCACACTATATCCAGAATCTGACCACTACCCCCTCTCTTACCTCACTTGGTTTATTCAAAGATCTTCTTAACCAGTCCCTGCTTCAATCCTTGGCCCCTGGTATATTTTCCACACAGCAGCCACAAGGATCCTTTTAAAGCCTAATTCAGATCACGTCTTTACACAAAAACCTACAATAGCCATGGCTCTTACAATAAGGCCCCACCTTGTGTCCCACAGCTCTCTGTTATCTCTCTGACCTAATTTTTTACAGCTTTCCCCTTGCTCAGTCCACTCTAGCCACCTTGACCTCCTTGTTGTTCCTCAAACATGCCAGGCACACTTTGCCCTTGCTGTATCCTCTGCAGGAAATTGCCCCCACCCCCATCCAAATGGCCTTCTCACCCTTAGAATCCCTCCTCAAATGTCACCTTATCAGAGACCTTTCCTGACTATCTATGTCAAGTAGAAATCGCCATCCAGACATCATCTCCTTTACCTGGCTTTTTTTCTTCATAGCAATCGTCATCATCTGGGACAGTTCTGCCCAACAAGTGTGTCCGATTTTCCCAAACACAAGGTATGACTGCACTCCCTCACCTTCTGAAGTTGGGTGCAGCCATGTGACTTGCTTTGTCCAGTGACATGTGACTAGGAGTGCCATGTGTCACTTTCAGGTGTAAGCTTTAAAAGCCAGTGTCTAAATCACCACTCTATCTTCTCACGCTCCCACTGAGACTAGCCATACTCCAAATGGTGGTTCTCCAGGCATCCTGGGTCCCAGAGTGAAGTTGCACAGAACAGAGCTCCCAACTGAGCTGCAATGAACATGCAGTGTAAGTGAGAAATAAACTGTTGTTTTAAACCACTGAGATTTTGGGTTATTTACTGCCAGAAAATAACTAGCCTATCCTGATTGACATACTCTGACATATTACATATTGTCAGGGATGCCCCCTTCCCAACACAATCTCTATGATGGTAGGACTCTGTTCACTGTTATATCTCCAGTGCCTGGAACAGTGCCTGGCCCATCATAGGTATTCAATAAATAATTGTTGGCTGCCTGAATGAATGCTAAATTGATCACACCAACTGAAATAGGAAGATTTAACAATGGCAGATGACTCTAATCCTGGACTCATCTACAAAAACATTCATTCTACCTGATTTGAATGTGAACAAAATGGTTCCTGTTTCAAGATCAGAAGTGTGGTCGCTTATCTCAGCAGACACAGTTTGAAAGCACAGATTGCCTATGGGTAATAACATAGCTGGTCATGAAAGCACATAAAGTAGCTCAAGTTACAACACAAATGGAGATCTGGCACACTGCTGAGGGGACTCAGTGACAACCATAAATAAAATGCATTAGCAGTGTTTGTGTCAATGCTGAATGCTGATGTGGTTTCCTTTCCCAGTGTGGACATTAGCATTAGCATTTGTAATGAGCTAAGCTTCAGAGGCCTGGGGTTTGATCTGCTGTTATCATAAACTGGTGTATGAGCCCCTCTCAGGACTTTTGCAAAAGCTGTGTGTGCTTTTGTGCGCTGCTTTCTTTTCACGTGCTTCCTCCTGGTATGCGTGAATTTGGATGGGGATAATGCATTTCCTGTATCATGTGGCACAGCACAAGGAAACTCACTGTATCCCTTCAGAGGAAGAGTACATCTGTAAGTAGTTTTTAAGAGTGTACTGAAGGATCTTGTTAGGGTGACTTATTCTCCCAGTTCCATTTGGTTGATGAAGTGGATCACGTGACAGATGTGCATAATGAACTGCTTCAGTTGCTGCCAGTGGGAAGCTCAACCTATAAAATGTGAAATCTCATGGCCTCATTGAGGGCATAGCAAGCTGATCACATAAGAGAGAAGTCTGCCTCATTCTGAGTTGTCATTTCTTACTGCTGCATACAATGCACCAGTGTTACTAGGCTTTTGCTTTTACTTTCCCCCAAAGCAACTGCCTTTCCAGTTTATTCCTAATTTGAACTGGAAAGGCAGTTGTTTCTGCATACAATTCCCTAAAGAGGAAACATTATTAAGATGTGCAAGTAATCATCCATGAAACGCATTTACAAGGAGTCTTTATGTTTTGTCATTAAAAAAGGAAACATATATTTACATCAGAGAGCAGGATTGCTGGGGTTTTTTGCCTCTTCCCCATCTCTTTTCCTCCCACCCTTTTTTATATTTCTTTTCTTTCTCTGTTCCATTAGCTTATTTTTTCTCTTTATACTCATTGGCAATTCCCGAATGACTGCAATCATAAGGGATATAATTTGTCTCCCATTTTCCATGGGTGGCACAGAACAGTGATGTCCAAGCCAAAAACACAAGTGACGAATCTATTCCAGGAGTGGTCCATCTTGCAGCTCACTCTGGATGCTTCTGGGTCACTAAGAAACAAATAGTGAATGGAGAAATAAAAAGCAATAATCTAGTCCTAGATATGATAATAGGGGAAATGATGAAAAAGGCTATAAGTCAACTCAATTAACTTCTACCACAGAGCTAGGCACTGTGTGGGGAGCCGAAGAGACAGAGCACACTGCCTTTGACTTGAAAAAAGTCAGTGAATAAATGGTGTATGATGACATATCCAAATGCCATAACAGCTGTACAGATAATAGGGCTCTAGGTGGTCCCAGAGAGAAGATCTCAGTGAGAACTTAAATTGTCAGGCAAGGCTTTGGGGCTGGAGGCAGGAACTGAGCTGGACCTGGAAGGACAGGTTTTAGATGCTGTCCAAGAGCAAAATACTCTATTAAAGAGGTCAAGAGTGCATGACATCTTGATCAAATTCAGCTGTTTGGGGCACCTCGCTTCATAGCCCCAGTTTCCCAACTAACCACACATGTCAGCCACACAGGTTTTCCAAAGAACATTAAAAAATATTCATCAGATGTTAGTATAAGGCAATTAATCACAACATAAAGTACCAAGATGTCACAGCTGTATGCTTTCACTCGATCAGGAGGACAGCAGAATTGTTTTTCTTGTATACCAATGAGTGTTATGGATTAAAAGTGCTGCTGAATTTAAGGAGAATAGAAAATATAATCTGAAAAATGAGAGCTTAAACGTCTAGTAGCAAAACATCTTAGGAAACTTCTTTTGGAGACTCTTAATTATGTCCGATATGGCTTGAGCAAATTTAGTGAATTTTCCTTTGCAGACAGAAGGCTGGCATTGGGGCCCTATAGAAAGCCTCTGGCACTTGGTTACTCCTGACTCTGATGCTGGCCAGCAGCCTCTGGTGAAAATCCCTGGCTCTTCTCTGCAGAGGAACAGCAAGATTTGGCAGCAACTGTTGAGTTCACCCAGAAACGGGAGTGACTTGTTCTCAGGGTCAGCAGGGATGGAGGTGAGAGGCAGCTCAAGGCCAAGAGTTTGACTTTCTGACCCTTCCAGAAAAGTGTAGCACTCTCTAATTTATTCCTAATTGGAATACTCTGCTGTGGTTTTCCTGGCCACAAGACGTGCCCTTTTAACCACTTCCTCTCAAATGACCTTTGTTAGATTTGATTTAGTTGTTTCAATATCAAAATAGCTACCACGTAAAATTTATTACCAAAAACGTCTCCTATTCCTGTTCCATATAACTCAGTAATATGGTTTCTAGGTCTGGAGCCCAGAACTATTGATCCTTTTGGTTGTGAGGGGTTGGAAGGAAAAATTAGAGCTTATGAAAAATAGAAAGAAACCCTTTTGGACTGTCTCCCCTTTTCCGAATGCCATGAATACTTGAATGTGGGTATACATGCACTTGGTTTGTGTGCATGTGCGTGCGCACACACGCATTGTTACACATTACCTATTTTACTGAAAAATATGATAGAAAACTTCATTATTTTTCTTTAAGTCCTGGTTGTGGTCCTTCAACGATGGGCACCTGAGAGGCATATGCTTGCAGGTAGCTGAAGGTACAGCTAAGTGGTCTGCCTGAAACCTAAAATTAGATTGGGTTGATGATTCCACTGGGAGAGATTTTTTCCCTCAGTGTTTTCATTCCCAAACTCTGCTACCTGCACTTCCTGCAGGGACTGAAGTCGTGGTATATACTACTCAGAAGGAATAACTCCTGAGAGACTCTCTCAGGAAAATCAGCATGCAAAAGGCAGTTGGCCTCAGAAGCCGAGGACTCTTGACTACAGCAGTAGAATGTTAAAGCCACACAACAGTAAAAGGAATCTGAGTTTCCTATATTTTAAATTGTCTATTGTTTCAGCCTTATCTTTAGTGAAATCCAGAGAAACAAATTAAATAATTAAATGAGCTAAAGATTTTGCTTTTAGAGGCTTTATAAAAATGAGGTATTTTTGATGTGATTCCTTAAAAGATGATGAAAATTAGGTGCTGAAATTTAGATGCCTTCTGAAAATGACTTGGAATAATTATATTTGTTGAACTGGGCAGCCCTGATATTGTATGCTATATAAATCAACTTTCATTATTCTTTAATGACTCTTTGCAATTCTTTTTTCTAGAACTTTGCAAGCTTGACTTGTGTTCACCTTGCTGTGGAATGCTTTAAAGGGCATTTCATCTAATAGCAGAGGAAAATGATAAATTATAGATGTCAAATCATATAGTAGTGATTTAGGTAGCACTAGGGTAAGGTTGTAAGCAATAAAATAAAAATTTTCCCTATCAACCTCTACATTAGGAGCAAAAAAGAAATAGCTGTCTGCATAATTAAAGAGAGACATGTCAACATGCTTGTTAATATGCTAATCTGAGGACTTTTTAAAAAACTTGAAATCATAAAGCAGAATACTGGAATATTTATCAGGTTAAGTGAAGAAGTTCTGTATTTATGAATGAATATGAAGTAATTTTGTTGTAAGTGTGCTCTGGAAATACCAGTGGGAAAGGGGAAAAAAAAAGGAAAGAGTCTCAATCTCTTAAGAATCTGGGGAGTCAGGATAATGAGGTGGTTAAGAGCTGGCCTGGGTCTAAATTTTGGCCAAGTCCCTACTAGCTGTGTGACCTCAGGCAAGTTACTTAACCTCTTTGGGCCTCTGTTTCCTCAGCTATAAAATGAGAGATACCTCATAAGGTTATTGTGAGGATTACAAATAAAGCATTTAAAATTGAATCTGAGTAAGCACTCAATAAAAATGGGTTATATAATATATTATCATTCCTCTGCCAAACTCCCTGGTGGCTTCTCTTACTCTAAGTGAAAGCCAAAGTCCTTACCATGCCCTATAAGGCCCCACATAACCCGCCTTTTCTTTCTCTCTAACCTGATCTCCAACTGCTTTCCCTCCCTGCGTCAGCTCCCACACTGGCCTCCTGGCTGTTCCTCACACACACGAGGCACCTTCCTCACACACCTGAGGCACCTTCCTCACACACACGAGGCACCTTCCTCACACACACGAGGCACCTTCCTCACACGCTGAAGGCACCTTCCTCACACACACGAGGCACCTTCCTCACACACACGAGGCACCTTCCTCACAAGCTGAAGGCACCTTCCTCACACACACGAGGCACCTTCCTCACACACACAAGGCACCTTCCTCACACGCTGAAGGCACCTTCCTCACACACACGAGGCACCTTCCTCACACGCTGAAGGCACCTTCCTCACACACACGAGGCACCTTCCTCAGACACACGAGGCACCTTCCTCAGACACACAAGGCACCTTCCTCACACGCTGAAGGCACCTTCCTCACACAAGACACACTAAGCACCTTCCTCACACACATTAGGCACCTTCCTCAGACACACGAGGCACCTTCCTCACACACATGAGGCACCTTTCTCACACACACTTGGCACCTTCCTCACACACACGAGGCACCTTCCTCACACACACGAGGCATTTTCCTCACACACACTAGGCACCCTCTCATCTCAGGACCTTTGTAGTTACTGTTCCCCCTGCCTTAAAAGTTGTCCCTTAGACATCCTCACAGCTGGCTCATCACTTCCATCAGGTCTTTACTTCAAATGCACATTATCAATGAGACTTTCCCTGGACTACTATTTAACATTTCAACACCTCATCCCCACAGACATTCTATAGTCCTCTTTCCTGCCTTATTTTTCCCCTTAACTAACTACTTCCTAATATGTCATATTAGGAATATATATCTTACTAACTTATCTTGTTTATTTTCTGCATCTCCCACCAGAATATAAACTCCAAGAAGGCAGAGATTTTTTTTAGTCACTGTTGTATATCCCCAGTGCCTAGAACTGTGTTTGTCACAATAGTAGCTATCCATAAGCATTTGAAGGCTGAGTGAATGGATGATTTTCCTTAATTTCTAAAAAAATAATAATTATATTCTACACATATATTTCCTCATTCCAAAGTTTAATGAAATGTAATTTTTTTGCCACATAAATTCTTCTTGGCTGCCATGATGACTGTCAACCATAGATATAGCAATAACCGCTCCTTACAGACCAGATAACTATATGATGAAAGTGAAAGGAAAAGGTTAGGCCACCCTGGCTATGATGCAGCTGTTGCTTCTAACTCTTCATCAGTTCACCTGGAGGAAGAAATAATGCTGCTTTCTGGACCTCCTTAGTTTCTATATAATTTCTATAGAAGTATATAACTTCTACATATTTCTATAGAAGTATACTTCTATACTTCCACAGAGATAACTTCTGATTTGCACTTTCCATCTTGTCCTTTTAATAGTTATAAAGGGGTGGGGAAGCTTCTTAAGTAAATATGGCACATAATTTCCAAAATCTGAATGAATGCAACAGCAGAATATATAGAATACTATGAGTTATCACTGTGAAGCGATCTCTCCCTCCCACCCCCGCCCCTGGCCAGGGATTTTAAAAGGATATTTCTAAACATGGACAGGGGCAGGGTTTACAGGGGCAGGAGGTGAGACAGAAGATAAAATTTCCTGAATGTCTACCGTGCTCCAGGCATTACACTAGGGGCTTTACATACTACATCTAATTTATTCCTCACAACAATCCTGCGCAGTCGATATTATTATCCCCAATCTCTAGATGAGGAACTAGGTAAAACCAAGGTTCAGAGAGGATAAGTGACCTGCCCAAGGCCACCTGACTAATAAGTGGCAGAGCAAGACATGGAGCCTTTATCAGGAACATGACAACCACTTTTATGTTCTCTTTCCTCTTTGCCTCTGTAAGCAGTTTCCTATGCATTAGACAAATTTGTGTGTCTTGAGTGAACAATTTCTGAATTAAAGAGTTAGCGTTCATGATGGATTTCTGGAACAGCTTAAAGTTGTTGGCCTAAAGCTATTGGGATCTCAGCAGCTTCTCCTCCTCTCATCAATGAGGTGAGGGCCTGCACACTAGGGACAGGCTGACATCAGAGAAAGAGCAGCATCTGTGCCCCCTCCATACCCCCCATTAGTATCCAGATGTGATCTCGCCATCCCCTCATGGCCATAGCTCCTCATTTTACTTCTTTGATGGCATTTACACTGCTTTGCTTTGTTTGATAAAAATGAATGTATTCATGTTATTCTAAACCCTTTGGAGGCACAACTGCCCCTCCTACCTAATTCCAGGTAGGATTCCACTGACAGAGGGTAACAACTCCTGCATCTAACCACCAGACAACATCAGATAGGAAAGAGATCATCCAGTCCAACTTCCTAATGTTATTAAAGGGGAGACTGAAGCCTAGGAGGGATACATAACTTTTCCAAGGTCACAGAATTGAGACGAGAATCCGGGTTTTCTTAGTTCCTCAGTTTTTCATTATACCACACCACCTCCCTTGTGTATTGAATGTGCTTTAAGAAAAAAGCCATCTGGTAAAAGCTGTGTAGGCAACACAGGGGCCTGCAAAGACTGCAAGTGGGGAAAGAACAGCAATAGTTCGGGAAATAAATAGCAATCACTTTAACTAGGTTGGTGGCAGCAGAATGGAAAAAGGGGGCCAAATGCAAGAAACATCATGATAATGGACTTGATAGGACTCATAACTGATTTGGGGGATGAGTTTGTGGGATGACAGGAGGAAAGTCAAATCTGAAGCAAGAGAAAGTGTGGTATAGTGGTTGAGACAGATCTGGTTTCAAATCCCAGATCCCACATGTTTGTTGTATCACCCTCCATTCATTCCATAAATATCTATTGAACACCATTATGGGCCAGGCATGGTTCCAGGCACTTGGCTACATCAGAGGAAAAAACTGATGAAGATTCTGGAGCTTATATTCTAGCTATGTCTTAACCTTGCTAAGCCTCAGTTTCTTCATACTTAAAATGGATAGAATAGTACCCATTCATACAATTGTTGTGAGGATTAAGTACTCAGCAAATATTAGGGTCGTTGTGCTCGAATTTTGAGTCTGGGTAACTAGGACAAAAGTGATATTAACAGAAACTGTGAAATTGGAAGGATAAGGTGGTCTTGAGGCAAGATTCAGTCTGAGCATATTGAATAATTAGTCCTTTACCATCCCAACTGTCTAATAACATATGTGACCCAGGATTGTCACAGAGTTTGGTCTGTATGTTTACCTCAGGGAACAGTGGTTTGGATTTGTCTCTGTGACCTGATATCCTTGAAATAAAGAAGTTGAGACTGTAACCAAAAATCCCAGATTCTTCGGACTGACCTGTGCCAGGTAGGAGTGAGAGGCCTCTGTGGAAGGACACTCATTCCATGCTGCTGGATCTGGGCTTTGTCTCGATATGCAAGACCCCTGGGGGAATTGGGAATGAGGTGGTATGTGGCAATCAGCAGGCTAAACGAATACCCACCATTCTCTGAAATGAACTATGAAACTCCCCTGTTGGAGCTTATGACTGCACAACAAGCAACCTTCAAGCAGCAGAAGAAAGCACAGTTCAAGACTTGAGGTGAGAGGAGACTACTGAGCAGAAAACCAACACTCTGTTCTATCGCAGTAGCTAGGTCATCAGAAGAGAAAGAGATTTTGGGGTGCCCACCAACTCTGTAGGGGTGCAGATGGGAAAGCAACCTATACAGCCAACAGGGTCTAAGAACACCCAGACTACCAAGAGCTACCATGTCTAGCCACCAGTAGTTCTCAGAGTGTGTTCCCTGGCCCAGCAGCATCGGCATCACCTGGGAACTTGCTAGAAATGCAAATTCTTAGGCCCCATTCCAGACTTACTCCCAGAATCTCTGGGAGTGCAGCTCAGCAATCTGTGTTTTTACAAGTACCAGATGATTCTCTGTTGTATATTAAAGTTTGAGAACTATTGAGACAGACTGTTGAGCTAAGAAATGTCTTTCTAGCTAGAGGCCTCCAGCCTCCATTTCCCACCTTCTGATACGTCTCTCCCTTGAGCGCCTCTGTGTTTACATATTTTCAGCTTTGTTTTTTTTTTAACAAGACTCTGTGAAGTGCAGAAATGATAAACACTAAGGTCCTGTAGGGGCTTGAGTCAGTGAAGACCCTGAACTTTATCTTTTCACTCAAAATCTGACAAGACGTTTGCACACAAATATTTATCCCTATAGGATTTTTCACTTATTTTTATATTCATTAGTAAGATACTTCTTATTTTTCAGTCTTCTCTGCAGGACTGTGAATAGGATCAAACTGGGCCTTAAACCCAATATGAATTAAAGGAATTATGGATAATAATAATAGCAGCTATAATCGAACATTATGTTGTTGGTACTGTGCTGTATTTTACATGACTTGCTTAACTTAATCCTTTAACAACCCTACACTAAACGCATTTTACAGATGAGAACACTGAGGCTCAGATAGATCAAGTAAATTGTCCAAGGTGAAATACCACAAAATGGCATCTGTAGATTAAGCCCAAGTGATTTGACTCCAGAGCCAAAGTTTTAATCACTGTGCCATTGGTCCTCAACATTAAAATCACCAGGGAGCCTTCAAAAAATATTCATTCTTGTTCTTATTTAATTGGTCTGGGTTGGGGCCCAGGCAGGGATACTTTTTAAAAACATCCAGGTGATACTACTGCAGCCAGGTTGAAAACTCCAATATATAATACAGTCTCCATGCTGAAGTACACGACCCAAGGTCAGCTGTTTGGTGGAGCTGGGTTCTGAATTCAAATCTATATGGGTCCAGAATTTGGTTCAATCATCACTATCACTTTGACCACTACTACCATTTCCACTCCAACATCACCTTACATTTGAAGGAGTTTTACAGCTTACACAGTATATTCAAAAACAGAGAAAAATAAAGGTTCTCCAGTCAGCATATCTTATGAAAACTATTGCTTTCAAGAAATATTTTCATGACTTCTTAAATGAAGTCTTCTTCCTCTCCTCCCCCTCCTTCTTCTTTTTAAAGTTTTGGCCTTTGAAAAGTATTCCAAGTATAAGGGCAAAACATCCAGTTTTCCTATGAGCTTATAAATTGAAGTGGTTCTTCAGGGCAAACAAAACATCTTTTCATCTAAAATTTTAATTGAGACCAATTCAGTGCCCTGGGAATTAGTTCCAGTGTTTGGCTCAAGTTTCTGGCACTGAGCACGGGGCCCTGGCCTCAAGCCTGCACTGGGTCACCTTACAGCTGCACCTCAGGGCTACTCGCCAAGAAGCTAGTCTCATAGCAGCACTGCCCTACGACTTAACACCAGAACACCGAGCTTCGATATCCAACCTGGCTGAAAGCAATTCACATGACTACAACTCTAGTTAGTAAACAACTTACAGGAGTCGCCTCGTGTAGTATTATAGCACCCTCTGATATTTCTAGGAGAAAAGAGAATTAATTTTCATTTGTTTGTCTAGGAGCAGAGAAGGGTGTTTCTCAAAATTTAATTTACAGTCAGAAAGTTGTAGATAACATAGAAGGGAAAATGTCTGTCACTTCCATTTGTAGCCAAGTTTGTAGCAGCTCTTTCAAAAAGGCAGGAGACTAGAGACCAGCTATCTCGGTTTAGGGGCAAGAGAGATCAGTTTAAAATCTGGTCTTCCCACTAACCAGGTAGGTTTGGGCAGATAACTTAATCTCATTGTGCCTTAGTTTCATCATATATAAAATAAGGTTTGGGCTCATTAAATGAACTCTAAATCTCAGTCCTAAAATTGCATTATATGTATGTTTATAGTTTTTTAATTTGGTGTAACCACTTGAAACTCATCCTCTTACTAGAGAAAATCTGAATTTTTAAAATTCTGAGATTGACATTAAAGATGGAACTTAAGAACAAGGAACTGTGGAGCTTTAGCTGTAAGAGGCTCTTTAGAAAACGTAGCCCAACTTCCTCATTTTATCTTCTCCTTCTTTGTCTTCTCTTTCCTTTCTTCCTTTTTTCAACAAATATCTTCTGAGTTCTGGTATGCACCTGGCACTGAGCAAAGTGCTGGGGACCAAGACTGAGTCCTTAGCCTTAAAGAACCTCTAGTACAGCAGACACAGACAAGTAAACAGATGATTAAAACACAATGAAGTCGGTGCTACCACAGAGGTGAGCATAGGGTGCAATGGAAGACAGAGGCCAGTCTCAGGGTAAGATGGGCTGGGAGTCAGGGAAGGGTTCCTGGAGAAGTGACATCTAAACTGAGGCCAGGAGAGGGTACCTTTCTAGGCAGAAAAGTAGCATGTCAAAGAGGGAACTCTGGAGTGGTCGGCGGATTGCCCAAGGGCATGCAACTGGCCAGTGGCAGAGCTGGTGGTAGAAGTGAAGCTCAAGGCCCTAACTCCAAAATTACAGGCTTGGTTGAATGTCAATTACATGAATTAACACTTTTTGGGTTTGGTGCAGATGAAACATCACGGTCCCTGCCTTTGCTGCCACCAACTTAATTAAGACTCTGGGCTCTTTCCTGGGCTCTCTAGGCTTAGGATCTCCCCTTCTCTGGCTCCAGTGTCTTTAGCAGTAACTCAGAAACACAGCACAACCGCATCACAGGCCCATCATCTAGGAAGCACCACCACCAATCTACTCTAGGGACAAGGATCTTTCAGCTGCTGAGTGGTGTGGATGGATGAAGGTCCTGGCTCTGACTGGTTTAGGAGATGAGTCTTGCTTAATGATGGCTCAGTTATAGTCATGATGATTGTCTTCAAATATTTGAAGGGTTGTAAGAGGGATTAGATTTATTCTGTGTGGGCTGAAGGGGAAGAATAAGAACCAAATGAATGTAAAGGTACAGATAAGTATATCCTCCATGAATGAGAAGAATATGAGGCCAGTTGCCTCGGTATGCAATGAGGATCCCTGCACCGACAGTATTTAAAACAAAGGCAGAATGACCACTTCACTGGGTTGTTACAAAGGGGTTCATGCCTCTAATAAGATTTGGATTATAGAAGCCTAATCAAACCCTTCCAGCTCAGAGCTTCTGTGATTCTACATTTTCAGTTGGTCCAGGCCAACTGAGGTCTAATTTTTCTAGTTTCTTATCTATTCTTCACAAAGTATTTACTCTCAGTTCTAGTTAATTAACATTTGCAAGCACATTATTTTTACATTTCTGAGCAAAGATACACTTATTGTATGTTGTGATATTTAAGAAGGCAATTTAGTGGGTTCCCCCCCCCCAAGGCATTAATATATTTGCCACTACGTAGTGAAACTGCCATATGTATGTGAGAAAATGGGCAGTTTGGCACGTGCACACATGCACACACCACACCCACATATTGAGCCTGGTGTGTGTGTACTGCCTTATTTTAGGTATACTTTGCCTGCATACTTACATGCTGTTCATTCTAGGATCCATCTTCTTACAGACCCAAAAGAAATTTTATAAATTCTTCCTTTCCTTTCTTTCACTTTTGTTTTTACTGCAGTAACTGTGCTGCTGTTCCATTACTCTAAAGCTATGGAGACAGAGAAGGGAGAGTCTAGTCAGTGAAAACTGAAGCTATTACTGGCAGTTCTGACAGATACAATTTAGGTTTTGTTAACCCCAAATTAGCTTCAGAGAGCGGTGGTAAAAGATGATATATATTGTTCTTTAAGGTAGACTACTCTGTTGCCCACATAGGAAAATAAAACATATAATTTGTTTTTACCTACTTTCTAAGCTTGGTACATGTAATGTGTTATAAATCAAATATATTAAATAATGTTTTATTGTAAATTAGTATTTGGATAATATATTACCTAACATCTAAAATATGTACGTTTTAAAACAACATAATAGCTTCTTCAAAAAAGAGAAAAAGAATGCCATTTTCTAAGAAAAAGAATGCCATTTTAACATCAAACAATATTAAAGGAGCCAGTCAAAATGAGGTGGCTCTTCCGTAAAAGCCATGGAACATAAATCACTTTAACACACTATGCAAAGGAATTGTCCTGCACTAGCTCCCATAGTCTACCTTAGAGAGAAGCTTATGCTCAACCACACATTAAAGAAGAAGTGTTCCTTAGGTGCTGGTTGTAACAGTTATCATGCATGAGAGGAATGCGAGGACTGGCTCAGACAGTCCCTAAGCACTCCATGCAAAGTTACTAAACGGCCTCTGGGATAGCTGTTTACTCTGCGCAGGATGAAAACATCATTTCTCTCAAGGTAATCCTGAGGAGGGCTTCCCCTCAAAGAGTCATAATCGTCTGGCCTCTGCATGCAAATGTAAAATTATAGCTTTATACTGCACCGATATGGTAGCACACTGAAAAGAGCACCAGCAAAAATGACAAGCAGAACTTGCGGGGGCAGCAGCAAGCAGCTGTTTATTAGCTGATAGACTTTTTTTCCCTTCCAGTTGTTTTTCATAACATAAAAATGTTTTCACTATTTTTCCTTTCACCATAAAGAATGGTAAAAACCAAGAGACACCAGGTGAAGTCCCTTGAAATCACTGCAGGTACAGAGCCAGAACTCAGACGGGGCACTGGGCAGAAGGGGGCGGTGGGCCATTTTGAAAGGAAGAAAAGGACAACTGGGGGCAGAGAATGGGACAAAGTCTGCAAAGCAGGGGAGCAGATGACATAGAAGATTCTACAGCTGCTCACTGCAGCTGCTCTAATAGTCTCCTCTGCTTCAGAGTAGAGGCAAATGTGCTTAGAAATGAAAGGCAAGAGGGGATAGGAAAAATGTAACTTCCATTTCTAACCAACTGGAGTATAATCTCCACAAGCTCAGCCTGTTCTCATGAGGTGGTTATTTTTAGGACTCAAATACAGGCAAAATACTAACCAGCAAACCCTATGTGCTCCTTAGCTGCTAGCACAAGTAGGTACACCCAAATTGCTGAGAGGACAGTGCAATTTCTAAGGACAAACTTGTAGTCGGAGCCTTGAACATTAGAAATGGTAGCAATTTAGGCCAATTTTATGGCCTTGCCCAACTGTTTCTGAACTCATAAAATGCTTTGTCACATGTAAGCTTAATTTTCATAGGCTTTAGGCCACATAATGGCTTTAAGACATTATTTCTTGTTTTATATTCAGTACAAATAAGGGTAGTTTCCCTCTCAACTCTGAGATGATTTCCAAGAACTCTGGACCCTACTGAACTCCGTACTATTCTAAGGACTGGCTCTGGTTGACTGGAAATCCTATCCTGAGGAAATAAATACATAGTTGGGGACAGGGAGGACAGCGGCAGGCCAACTCCATCCACCTCATGTTTTCTTCAGAATCCATAGACATCTAAATGGTAGAGTGTTCACCTTGATAGCAGAGAGCATTTATGATCAGAAAAAGATGATCTTCAAAAATGTCAGGGACTAAGAGAAGTCACAAAAGAGGAGGAAGAGAGTTAACAGTAACTGCATAGTCACTGGGCTGTTTTACAGATTAAAAAATAAAACAGGCTCATAAAATTTAATAATCTGTCTGAAGTCACATAGGAGGGTTAGAAGTCAAATAAAGGTCTGTGAGACTCCAAAAGTTCTTTCTACTACCACAAGACAGCATGGGGCTCTCAGAATTCTGTAGAGCTCTTCCCTCTTAAGGTTTATAAAATGCAGGCAGACAACGTGTATTTCATTGACTAAAAGAAAGTTGAAGCCATTTCTCAGGCTATATGCCTTCGCAGGGCAGGGGCAGTCTCCTCCAGACTCCAGTCAGACACTTAGAACCACTTAAGCTTGCTCCAAGGCCTCCAGCCAGGCCTGGGTCTATGGAGGCCTAGCGCTAACAGTTGCATGATCTCCCAGCTCAATTAGGCATGACACAACTCTGGAAGGGACAGTGGTCCACAGAATATGTTGTTGTAGTCTGAGCAGCCTTAAGGACAACAAACATGCTATTAAGCGCAAAGCACTTAATTCTGTTGAGATGTGTTCTTATAAACCTGTTTAGAGAACTGAGATCATTTCAGTGAGCAGTTCAACTAACAGAATAATATTGCCGACCTCCAGCATGAAACCATATTCATAATCTGACCCCACTCTGTCTAATCCTAAAGTATATATCCCATTACTCCCTCAAATCTGTCTATTCCAGAGAGGACGTCTCTTCATTGTTCCCACATGCTTTCCTCATTCTTGCTTCATGCCCCAATTGCTACTGAACCTTCTGTCTAAAACGCCTTCACCTCTCCCCATCCAGCAAATCCTACCCCATCTTTCAAGGCCCATCTCAAAACCCACCTTTTCTCCACTGAGTTTGCCTTGATAACTCCAGTCAGCAGTGGCCTCTAAAATCCTGAACGGCCATAACAGTATCTCCACTCCTTATTTTCATATTTGATTATATTCAACTTAGAACTTGACTGTGAGTGCTCTGTAAATTCTCATTATCTCATCTTTGTAAATCCCCCCAGTCGCCAACATGTAAGCATCTTGAAGGCAGAGGCTCCATCCACATACTAAAATGACTGGCAAAGAGAGCACCATGGCAGTGTCTCCTAACCCCAAATCTATTCTTTTGTTTTACTTTGGGCTTAAACCAGATGGGAGCTGAGGAACACTGTCCTTTGAGACTTAAATAAATTGGCTCAAATTCCGTTCCTTTGTGCAGTGGGAGCCCTACATTCCTTCCTAACTGTCTGAGGATTCTGGAAGGGGAGTAGAGTAGTTTATAATTTCTTTTCCTAGTCACCTCTGGCTCCAAGTTCTTGCTTCTGTAGACTTAGTTCCGTGACAGAAAGGAGCATATTGCTATCCCTGAGCCCAATATCTCCAGACATGGAACTTTTTTTGCTTCAGTTAGATGGGCTGAAGCAGGAATGATGCCTGCTTAGGAGAAAAAACAGAAGTGAAGCGTATGTGTCCTAGGTCTTCAAATACTAATACTTCATTGTGGTTACTATCTGCTTTTGAAGGTTTAGAAGAAAAATACTTTGTATTAATTAACTCTTCATTAGGCAGTGTAGAATGCTACAAATTTTACTTGGAATTTTCTTTGCCATTTTCTAAGCAACTCTGATTTATTACTTGTGCCATAACAAAGGATTAAATGGAAGCTGCTTCATTATTTTTCATATATGACAGCCTAGTAATCACTAATTAAACATATACAGACTTTTGAAGTTAATCATAATTTTACCTCAAGTAGATGTTACTGTGTTTTCTGTTTCTTTGGTCCAGATGGGATACTTCTTGTTGAGAGGGGCGGGATAATATACTGACTATGTACAGATTCTGGCGTCAGACTGTGTGGATTCAAATCCTATCCTACCACTTATCAGACATGTGACTCTGGACAAACTACTTAACCTCTCAGTGACAAATGGGGGTAAGAATAGTACCTAGCTCATATGGATTAAATAAATATGTGTAAAGTGTTCTGAACAGTGTTTGACACATAGTAAACACTCTATAGGGGTTAGTGATTTTCTTTTTTACTTGGTATCACATGGTTTATGCTACATATGCATTGTTATGGGATGAATTATGTCCTCTCAAATCCATATGTTGAAGTCCTAACCCCCAAGACCTCAGAACGTGACTGTATTTGGAGATAGGGACTTTAAAGAGCTAATTAAGTTAAAATGGGGTCATTAATCCAAAATGACTAGTGTTCTTACAAGAAGAGGAGATTAGGACACAGACAACATAGAAAGAGGGATGGGAGCCAGCCTGGTGGCATAGTGGTTGAGTTCACGTGCTCTGCTTTGGCGGCCTGGCGTTCGCAGGTTCACATCCTGGGCGCGGACAGATGCACCGCTTGTCTAACCATGCTGTGGCGGTGTCCCATATAAAGCAGAGGAAGATGGGCACGGATGTTAGCCCAGGGCCAGTCTTCCTCAGCAAAAAAGAGGAGGATTGGCAATGGATGTTAGCTCAGGGCTAGTCTTCCTCACACACACAAAAAAAGAGGGATGATCACATGAGGACACAGAGAGAAGGCAGCCATTTGCAAGCCAAGGAGAGAGGTCTCAGAAGAATGCAAACCTGCTGACACCTTGATCTTGGACTTATAGCCTCTAGAATTATGAGAAAAGAATATTCTGTTGTTTAAGCCACCTAGTCTGTGGTATTTTGTTATGGCAGTTCGAACAAGGTAATACATGCATCAAAATTAAATTTGGTGAAAAAAGAAAAAAAATGAGAAAAATGGTGAGAAACGAATGGTTTGTCATTACATCTCTGACAGCATTAAATTGGTAGGATGTCTCTAAGAGGTGCTGATTTTTGAAAGGCTGAAATCAGAGTGGTTAAGAGCACTGGGCTCTACACTTGGGTCTGCCACTTTCTAGCCATATACCTTTAGGCAAGCAAAGCCTAAAGACATAAAGAAGGACTGCACAAATTCCAGTACTTCATGGGTGTGTCAAGACTAAATGAGATAATGCGTAGCACAATGCCTGGCACATAGTAAACTTTAACTTAATAAAATTCTGTCTATCTATCTAGCTATCTAAATGTCTTCTGATGGTAGTGGTAGGGGGACATTTTCTGCTTTGGTTTTTTTTTTCTTTTCAACCAGATAAGAAATCCGAGGCCCACAGAAGTAAGGTGATTTCTCCAGGATTCACAGGCAGGTGTGTCTGACTCGAAGACCCAGTCTCTTTCCACTATACCACATTACCTTTCTCGTTAATTTTCTAAAATCTATAGGTTCTAGCATGCTGTCCTAATACTGTACTCACCTAATATATGCTTCCCAGTGTGTGTGTGTGTATATATGTATGTATGTATTTTATGTGTGAGGGGTCATGGGGCCAGAGCATTAGGAAATTAAATGTCATTTTTGGAGGGCCTTCTCATATGAAAGAAAAGCAAAAAATAAAACAAAACCCAACCTTTAGGTAGAAGTAATTCTAGCTTTGGTAACTCCACTGTCTTGTAATAGAGACAGCCATGGTATAATGGTCTCACAAGAACATGGCATAAGTGATTTATAGTCTCAAGTTGCAGTGTCCTGATTTGAACCAACAGACTATGATTTCTAAAGGATTATAACTTGTGCTGCTATTGGACCAACCTCAATGTCTAATTTTAGCACAAAATTTGCTCCAGCAGTATTTAGTCCTAGTTAAATAAGCAAAGTGTGTTCTCAATCGCTAAACAACAGTCATCCATTTCATTTTGTAACTTTTCCATACCCCCAGTCGGGAGTCACAGATCAGCTACCTATGGAGTTATTTTAAGATACCCCAACACGGCGTTTTCCAACCAGTTTCTTTAACAAAACAAACAAAACAATAAGCTCCAGTTTCTTTAATAAAACAATAAGCTAATGATTTCTTGAATCATTTGGTTTTTACTAAATTACCTCCCAGAAAATATTTAATTCCATCATATGAGCAGTTAACTCACATATTTATTTTTGTTAAAAATAGACCGGCTCTTAAAGAAATTGATACCATGCAATACCGGTTTTTAAACGTCTCAATGAGAATGGCCACGTATACATTTCTACCACTTCAATTAAAAACAGAAAACCAAAGCTGAGTGATGGGAATATTTTTCTAGGTAGAGCTAAGATGGTTAGTATGAACTACGTTGCTCCCGGAAGTATTTTTGCCACTTCACTTGTTTTGTACTATGACAGAGCTTGGTTTACATGATATTTAGATACTTAGGTTTGAAATGTGAAAACCCCTACGTTCAAAAACTCTTTAATCCAGTAGAAATATTTAAAATGCTTACTATAAATCACAATGCAAGTCTGCAAAACAATTGGATTATTATTATTGTCAACAGAATGGAAGAGCAAAAGACTGAAAATTGTTTTAAAAAATCTTCACATCTAAAAGAATATAGATGGAGCATAGTTTGAGGCAAGCAAACAAGGAAGTAGAAAGAATTTTCCTGCTCCTTTTGCCCAGTGTCAGGGGTAGTAACTCTTTTAGAGGGCTCCAAAGCTATTAAAAGAGTTTGAAAATCCATATGTTCTCCAAAAATAGATTAAGGGTTGCATAAAAAAAGAACTCTCAGTTTCAAAGAGGTTGGAAACCACTGCCCTAACCTCCCTTAGAGTTTCTTCCTTCTGCTTCTTCAAGGATGGAGAAATAAGAAAAGGAGAATAGCTAGAAGTAGAGGTGGGGGTGATGGTAAAACACTGTTTGATACCATTTTCATCAATTGGAAGATGTAGGCTGGAGCAAAGCTAGGATGCTATTTCTCCCTTGTTCTATTCTAACTCAAGTACTGAGTTACGAGGCCCTTCAAAAAGGAACAGAACCACTATATGGACAGTGACTACATTTCACCTGAATTTCTGTGATTTGACTGGGAGGGTTTCTAAAGAAAGCAGGCTGTTAAATTACATTATTTCTTCAAGTAAGACAACATCAAATTGAAAAAGAATCAGCAGAATTTCCAGTCAAGATGGCACAATGAATTCACGCTTCAATTCATCCTGTATGCTCTAAACACATGGTAATGACAAATAAAATAGAAAAAGAGAAAACTAAAAGGTCACTGCTGGGCTCAAAAAACAAGATAAAATAAGACCAGAAACACAACAGAAATGCAAAGCAACGAGCTGGGTTAAAGCTGTAGCCTATCAGGGTCTGGGTTTTCAAGCAGCTAGTGGCAAGTGGAAATTCAGCTCTGGTGGAATACTGGGACTAAAATGCTCTACTTAGGGTGGAGACCAAAGCCAGCATCATTACTGAAAGCCAGGAACTGGGGCAGACCAACCATCCTGTTTTTCCCAGGACTCTCCGTGTTTTGGTACCGAAAATCCCAAATCCCAGGAAACCCCTTAGTTCCAGGCAAACAGCAATGATTGGTCACCCGACTTTCCCCAGCCCCATGAAAGGACGCTGAATAAAATTACTGCCAATATACTGCCTGGAGCTGTGGATTTAGGGGAAGCAGTAGAACCATGAAAGCAAAAGGACAAAAGAAAAACATCACTACAGCAAATGAACTGAGATACCAGATGGCTCAGTTACTTGATTAGCCATATTCCTAAGGAATAAGGAGAAGGAGCCCTCTAAAGCCATTTTAAGATCTTGTTCTGGACTGGGGCATGGAATGGAGATAGGGGCAAATGGAAATATGCATCAAACTGGAGATGGAATAAGAAAGGATGACAGAAATATTTCCCACTCAAAGGAATTGTGCAAATCAAATTCCGAAACATATAAAGAAGTTAATGCTAAAAAACACAGTTGGGAATGATGGAGTCATTGGTACCACACTAGCTCTCCTTCTATAAAAACTATAAAAATAGACAAAATATACCAAACAACCATTTTCAGAAGCTGAACAACAGGCAGTACGAGACTATGATCCCTGGGAGAAAGAAAACAAATGATCTGAGTTCCCCAAATGCCCCAGCTTTCTGCCTGGAGGCTCTCTGTGGATTGACATACAAAAAGGGAGAACTCAAGCAGGGCACAGTGATTTTGCTGAGTTTAAGACAGAATGGAACTTAAGAAGGCAACTGCAATTTGAGAAACAAGAGAACCAGAAAGGAAAAAGATGTGCAGAGACAGAGTTCCAGAAATCTGCATAAGGGTCATCTTGAGTGTTTGTTTGAATATTAAGATGCACATGCATGAGGTAGGACTCCATAAGGCCAGGCAAAACAACTCCTGGGAGGAAAAAAACTCTCAGAGAAAGAACTACTGGGGATCTGAGATTTGAGCAACACTTTCACAGGGCTGGGAAGCATTTGAATTCCAACCAGTAGAGAGACCTTTTGAACACGTGAGTGCCAAGAGACAATCTTCCAGGGCTTTTCTCCCTGTCATGTGACAACTTTTGTCCTGGACTCACTTTCCAAGAATGTATGTATAGTCAACAGCCTTTGCAAGGTATAGTGGCACTCTCCAGGACAAAGGGCAGATCTGTTTCCTGACCAGGATAATAAAGAGAATGGCTCCTTCTAGGGCAAAGATTGGACAGATTTGCTAACAGCTATCTTATAAGATGGGAGATTTCCTAAGCTCAGAGTTCCTCAGCTGTGAAACAGACCCACTGTGTGTGTAACATCTACTTGGACCCACTTTGCTTTGCCCCCATGAGGTTTGGGGGGACAAGGGAAACCAATGAGAATATGAAGCTCATGATGCTGCTGTTCTGTGAGTAATAAAGTCCTTTGTCTCTGACCTAGGAGTCTCATGTCTTCTGTCAGCATCCAGGCAACTGTTGCAGGTTTATCAGTAGGATAAAATCTCAGACACTGAATAGTCCCTGACTTGACAGCAGGCATTTAATAGAGAGCTCAGGAAAGCCGTACTATAAACGTGTGGCTACAGTAGCCCTAGAGTAAAGAATTCTTTAAACAGGGGTTTGCAAATCTAGCCCACAGGTCAAATCAAACCCACAGCCTGGTTTTGTATGGCTTTTGAGTAAAGAATGTTTTTCACATTTTTAAAGAGGTGTAAAAAATACAAAGAAGAATATGCAAAAGAGATTGTATATAGCCTGTAGAATCTAAAATAATTACTATCTGGTGCTTTAAAGAGAAACTTTGTTTAATCCTGTTTTAGAACCATCTTAACAAAGCTTTAAAACAAGACTTGAAAGGATCAAGCTGATCTGCAAGTAAATTAACTGTCTGCTGGAACAAAACACTCTTGAAAAGAAGACAAGAAAATCTACAAACTGAACAGCATGGTAATCACAATGTCCAACACCAATAAAAAATTATTAGACATGTAAAGAAGAAAGGAAATGTAACTCATAACTATGAAAAAATCAGTCAATAGAAACAGACTCAGAATTGACATAGATGATAGAATTAATAAAAAAAGGACTTTAAAACAGCTCTTATAAATATGTTCAAGGATGTAACGGAAAACATGAAAAAAATTGGAAACAAGGCATCTCAGTAGAGATAGTAAAAGAATTTAAAAAATCATATACAACTTCTAGAGCTAAAAAATACATTGTCTGAAATAAAAATTAAAAATTTCATTGGATGGGCTTAACAGCAGCAGATTATATATTACAGAAGATCAGTGAACCTGAAAAATGGGCAATGGGAATTATACAACTTGAAGCGGAGAAGAGAAATTTAAAAAGGACAGAGCCCCAGTGACCTGTGAGACAATATCAAATAGTATAATACAGAAGGAGAAGAGAAAAAGAGTGCAGCAGAAAAAAAATTTGAAGAAATAACAGTTGAAATATTCCCAAATTAGACAAGAACTCTAAACTCATAGATCCAAGAAATTCACTAAACCCCAAGAGGGATAAACATAGGACCACCACTCCAAGGAACATCATAATTAAGTTGCTGAAAACCAATGATAAAGAGAAAATCTTAAAAGCAGCCAGAGGGGAAAAAAAAAGACATTATATACAGGGGAACAAAGATAAGAATGACTGCTGATTTTTTCATCAGAAACAAACCAAGCCAGAAAACAAGTGTTGAAATAAAACAAACAAAAAATATTGTCAACTTAGAATTCTTTATCCAGAAAATATAACTTTCAAAATGAAAGCAAAAGGAAGACCCCTTCAGACAAACAAAAGTGAGAGAATTTGTTACCAGCAGACCTGGACTACAAGAAATTGTAGAGGAAATTCTTCAGGCTGAAGAGAAGAATATCAGATGGAAAATCAAAAGGAACGAATATTGGAAATGGTATAAATGTGGGTAAATATAAAATAAATTTTAAAAATATTATTGACTGTTTAAAACAAAAATAAGCACAATGTATTGTGGGTATATAAAATATATGTAGAAGTAAAACATCTGACAATAATAATACAAAGGATTGGAAGAAAGAAATAGAAGTATACCATTGTAAGGTGAATAGTATAATATTATTTGAAGGTAGACTGTGATAAGTTAAAGCTGTGTGTTGTAAACCCTATAGTAACCACTGAAAAGCTAAAACAGAGGCATAACTAATTAATAAACAATAGAGAAGATAAAATGATTTAAAAACACTCAAATTTCCCAAAGAAGGCAGGAAAAAAAGAAAAAAGAACTTAGAAAAGATGAGCTAAATAGAAAACAAATAGCAAGATAGTAGACTTAAATCTAACCATATCAATAATTATATTAGCTGTAAATGGACTAAGCACATCAATTAAAAGTCAGAGATCATCTGACTGGATAATAGAGCAAGATCTAACTGTAAACTATCTATGAGAAATACATTTTAAACAGAGAGATAGATTAAAAGTAAAAGGATTGAATAAGATATACAAAATAAACACTAATCATAAGAAAAATGGCTGTATTAATACTAGACAAAGTAGACCTTAGGTCAAAGAATATTACCAGAAATAAAGAGGGACATTTTATAATGATAAAAGGGTCAATCATCAGGAAAATATGACAATTGTAAATATGCATGCACTTAATAATAGAGCTTCAAAATATAAGAAGTAAAAACTAATACAACCAAAGAGAGATATAAACAAATTCATAACTACAGTTAGAGATTTCAACTCCTCTCTGATTGATAAAGTAATTGATAGAGCAGGTAGACAGAAAATCAGCAAAGATATAGATGACTTACAGCACTATCAACCAACTTAGTCTAATTGACACTCATAGAACATGATCTGAAAACTGTAGGATACACATTTCCTTTCAAGTGCACACAGAACATTCACCAAGAAGGACCATTTGCTAGGCCATAGAGGAAGTCCCAAAAAATTTAAAAGGACTGAGATTATACAAACATGGTTTCTGATCCTAAAATGGAATTAACATGTTTTTAAATAGTCCATAGGTCAATGAAGAAAGTACAAGGGAAATCACAAGAAAATATTTTGAACTTAATGATAATAAAAATACAACATATAAAATTTGTGTAATACAGTTAAAGCAGTGCTCACAGGGAAATTTATAGCAGATCATCTTTGAATAGGGACCATAAAAAGAATAAGTATAAATATATGAATGTCTGAATTGAATTAAAAAAATTTTAAATAGAAAGCTATTGAAAAACACAAAAGTTCAAAAGGAATTAAGATACATACTTTTTTTTCATAGTGTATTTCTCTTAAAGTATACAAGAAGAGAGTCCTATAATTCCTCTATAGGAAGAGGAATGCTTATGCTTATAGAAACCCAACTGAAGCTAAAAGTGTATTTAAATATATCTATATAACAGAACTGGTGAAGTAAATGAAAGAAATTTAGTCAGCATGACTGATACTCCCAGGTTGTTTTCCAGTCACACTCTCATAAAGAAAGATTCATTCTTTCAACAGATATTTACTGAGCATTTACTATGTTCTAGGAATATACCAGTAATATGAGGGAGGTAAAAAGGAAAAAGAACTCCCAACCATTCATGGATCTTACTTGGGGTAGGGGGCTGGGAGCAGGCAGACTATAAACAATTAACAAGTAAAAATAGATAGTATTTTACCACATGAAGATAAGTGAAAAATAGAGCAGGGGGGTGGGGGGGAGTTCTCATTTTAAAGAGTGGACAGGAAAGGCCTTATTGAGAAGGTGATATTTGAGGAAAGATCAAAAGAAAGTAAGGGAACAAATCATATGAAAATCTGGTGCAAGTGATATGAGTGTGCCTGGGTGTTGAAGGAAAAGTAAAGTCAATGTGGTGGGTGCAGGCAGAGCCCAGGGAGAGAAGCAGGAGATGAAGGTAGAGTGGTAAGGACAGGGGGAAGGCAGAGAAGACCAAATACAGCCTTGAAAGCCTTTGCGGGGACTTTAGTTCTTATACTCAGTGAGATATGAAGCCTCTGAAGGGTTCTGAGCAAAGGAGTGACAAGATCTTGGATTTTCACAGAAGCATTCTGGCTGCTGTGATGAGTACAGATGAAGGGAGCAGGGACTGAAAGAGCCGACCAGGTAGGAGGCTACTGCAAGAATTCAGGAGAGAGCTGACAGTTGCTTCCACCGAAGTGGGAGTAGTTTATGCAAATAGGAATTATCCAATAGAGAGGGTGGGAATGAAGATGTGGAAGAGAGGAGAAAGTTGCTGATTCACTATCATTGCTTAGGGGAAGGGATGGGACATAGTGCACAAGCCGTGGAGATACGGAGCTAGGAATGTTTCATTCATAGTAACAGGAAGGAAGGCAGAGAGTATGGGCACAGATACCGATAGGTGACTGGTGGTAGCGGTGGGGTCTGTGGACGTTCTTTTCTGATTACTCCTGTTTCTCAGGGAAAAAGGAAACAAGGGCTGAAAATGAAGATGGAGGAGGAGGTATTGGTGGCTTGAGGAGGAGAAGGTATGAAACAGTGGATGAGGAGAGTAAGAATGAATAGTTTGAATTTGCCATGGTTGCTCTCTTCAACCCATGATACATTTGAAACAGTTCTCTAAACATTTTGCTCCTGAATCTATGTACATGAAGAAAGCATCATTTTGAAGCCAAGTAATTATCAATATCTATTCATTTTTATTATGCAGTCTACCCCAGAGAGAAAATTCTGGCCTCTACTAAGGGTAGATGTGCCTCAGAAATGTATGGTTAAATGTGAACGAAATGCTGGCAGATTTGTAGCTATCTCTTAATCTAGATTGAATTCTATTTTGAATTCCTTCTTTATTATAAGACTCCTTCAAAAGAGAATCAGTGCATTACAAATTTAATTGCACTTCTTATTATGTCTTTCCCATTTACCCTAAAAATACAGCTTAAGTAAAAACTTTTAGGAGAAATTAATGTCATAGTGGTAAAAACGCTTATTTAAGAGGTTTTGGTATAGTAAGAATTTTTTCAAAAAGACTATGAAGCTTTCTAATGACCACCTGACATGGAAAGCTTAGAAAAGATAAGGGGTTAGGTTTTCATAGCCTGCAGATATTATGTAATAAAAAAGGGTGTAAGTTGTGTCATAAATATGCTATACATCCAAATTATAAATCTATAAAACCTCTGAGGAGCTGACAAGTAGACTAATTATCATTTTACATTTTTTCTGTTGATGTACCTCAGGAAAACAGAAAAGAAGTCTTGGTGTTTTACGAGACATGAGCAGTGTGTTGATTCTTCTAAAACATCTTATTCTCTTAAAACTCTGTATTTGAGAAAAAAGAATTCATACCTAAATTACAACATTATTGGACTACACTTGCATGTAAATATTTTTCCAGAATCTAAACCTTTTGTAAGTGTCTCATCATCCCACATCCCCCTATAATGGGATCTTGATGACAGGTATTCCAAGACAGGAATCTCCTGCACCCCCAACATGCTGATCCAAGGACAGGGATCTTTACAACCAACACACTTTCAACAGCGAGGTAATGGGTTTTCCTTTTGTGTGTGTGTGTGATGGCAGATTATTATTTAAGAAAATTAAACCACTTCCTATAAATAATTACTGCTCATGTTTGGGAATGAGATGTTTAAAAACATCATTAGGAATATTCAAAGCCAACCAAAGACTCAGTACACTGTACTTTTTGGTATGAATGAAGCAAAATTAACCAAACTAACTCACCAGTTCCTAGCAAACATTTAAGGCTCAAAAAATGCTATTGCAATTACTCTTAAAGACAGAGGAAGGGAGTTACAATTCTTAGGCAAAACTATTTATTCTGCTTAGATCATGTTTTAGTTTTCAATGACTTTAGGCAGTTTTTCACTCTCGGTAAGGCCCATCCAGCCATTCGTAGGTAGGTTTAACTTTTTTCAGATGGGCAATTTAAAAAGTGTTGGTTGAAAATGAGTAATAGAAATGTTCAGATTAGATCCAACCCATGATCACAAGGACCTTTGGGTCTGCGTGTGTAATGAGGGAGGCTTGTCCTCTGAAGCTGTTTCTCTACAGGCTAAGAATGCATACCAAAGTAACCTGAATTCCTTTAATACTACATTATAAAGGGCTGAAACATTATGGGGGCAACCCCAATTTTAACTAAAAAAAATTGTAAAGGGCTATTCATATTTTCAGTCCATACTACCTCTTGAAGTAACAAGAATTTTCATTAATTCACTGAAATGCTTTATTATGTATCCTAAATTTGTCTTTTCATTCCCTCAGAGAAAGGAAATGTAACTCAAATAAGAACCAATTTCAGTCCTAATGCCTCTGGTATAAGATATTCCTGATAAATATGTTTTAAAAAATAATTGCTAAAATGAACTTTTTGTTTTATTCATAGCTTTTAATCATCTCAGCAATTCTTGCCCCTCATTTACACATATAATTGAAGGCTGGCTGTGCTACTGCTCCACTCCAAATTTCATTCTGCTACCATCAACCATGTTCAAATTTCAAAGTCTCTGAGGTCTAAATTGCTTTGCTTTCTGATGATAGTGTATCTATTTTGTGTGACAGAGGAGAGGGGACGGCATGTCTTACACTGATTATTTAAATAAACAGTTAATCCTAAAGCCTTATTTGCATTATTAACATCAAGCAGAAGCTATAAAACCTGGGGAAACTGAGAGCCAGCCTGAATAAGCCCTCGTGTACGGAACTTGTCTGTTTCTATCTCAAGAAAAATGGAGTCTGTGTTGGCCTCTGCCTGTGTGTGTGAGAGCGTTCTGTCAACATGTCATGGGGGGCTGGTACAGACCACTACCATCATTCTTAGCTCTTCCAGGGCAGGCACTTCACCTTATCACTCACCTGTCACCTAAGTACCTATTCAGTACTTACAGATATTAAGTACTGAATACATCATTGTCAAATTGATAAGTAATTCCACAGGACAAGGGGTTTGAACTTGATGACCTCAAAGTTTCTTTCCTGATCTAAAATTCTATGGTTTCTACTTGTCTCAACCTCTACCTATGGATTTTAAGAACTCCTAGGATATTTATGTGACTGCACAAAAGTTGCCAATTTGGTCACTAATGGGGTATTAATCCTTTTCCTGCATTATGCTGGTGATTTAAAACACAGAGTGAAGTAAAATTCTGTTAATAGTTATTCTAGATCAGTGCTGTCCAATAAAAACATAATACAAGCCAAAAATACAAACCACAAACGTAATTTAAAATTTTCTAGTAGCCACATTAAAACAGTAAAAAGAAACAGGTGAATTAATTTTAATAATGTATTTTATTTAACACCCTATTTTAACACCCTATGTCCAATAATATCATTTCAACATGTAATTAATATAAAATAATTGTTAAGATATTTTACATTCTTTTTTGGTGTGTTAAGTCTTCAAAATCCAGTGTGAATTTTACACGGGTACAACTCAGTTTGGACCAGCAACATTTCAAGTATTTAATAGCCATATGTGGCTAATTAGTAGCTGCTCTTTTGACAGTGTACTTTTAGAGCCTTCATACTCAAAGTGCTCTGTGGACCAGGAGCATTGGAATCATGTGGGAGCTTGTTAGAAATGCAAACCTTGGAATCGGAATCTGCATCTCAACAACACTCCAGGTGATTTATACAGACATTAAGTTTGAGAAGCACTATTCTAGAGGGAGTATCTAAATTCTTTTTCCAGTGAAACTTTGCTTTAAATATTTTTATAACTTTCACATTTCAAACTTGTATAAATGTTTTATGAGTCAATGTTTCCTGGGTCTCCCTCCCCCCATTTTTTTAATGCCTCATTTTTTTCTAGTTACAAAAGCATAACTTGTTTATTTAGAAAAATTAGAAACTACAAATTAAAAAAAGAAAAGAAAATTCACTTGTCATTCTACCAAACAGACATAACTACTATTGACATTTTGGGAGTCTATCCTTCCAGTCTCTGTAATGTTGTTTTTTAATTATATAATACATAAATAAATTCTTCCACACAATTCAAACAGCAACATATAAAATAAGTTCCCTTTAACTACTTCCCCAAAGGCAGTCCTCTCCTGATCCATTCACCAGGTAAAGGACATTTGGGTTTCCACTTTTTGGCAATTATGAATAAAGTTGCTATAAATATTAACTTTCAGGTTTTTGGGTATATACATAGGAGTGGGATTGCTATTAGAAAGTATCTTTTTTAATGGCTGCATTGTACTTCATGACTTGAATATATATTCATTTATTCATTCAATCAACAAATATTGAATACTTACACTGTATTAGGCAATGAGAATATAGTGAACGTAGTGTTGGTCAGTGTTGCCCCAATCCTTATATAATTGGTTTTCAATAAAATCTCTATTAATAGACATTTATTTCTAATTCCATTATCATAAACAATGAGTTTCAAAATTTCAATTCAGTCATTACTGATCATCTGCTACCTGCCCAAAATTTTCCTAGGTGTTGTCAAGGATAAAAAAGAGCCACTAGGCAGTAGTCTTGATTGAGAGAGTCACCTAACTCTAACCACTGCACTGGTTAGAGTTGGGTGGGGGGTGGGAGGGCAGAATCTAGCCCCAGGTAGCTGTTGCAGGTTAATTCTAGGTTAATAAGGAGAACCTGGGATCATCCCTCATTGTCCTAGGCCAGTGGTTTCCAAACTTTAGTGTGTATCAGGATCACCTGGAAGGTTTGTTAAAACAGATTCCTGGACCCCACTTCTGATTCAGAAGGTCTGGAATGGGGCCAAACAATTTGCATTTTTTTAACAAATTCCCAGTTGAGGATAACACTGCTGGTTCCAGGACCATACTTTAGCTATTTCTGCATGTTTCTAAGCCTGATATCTTAAATGTGGACTCTTCTTTATCAGCAGTTAGGGATTCAGAGATCTAGAAGTAGCTATCTTTGAAGTTACTGGAGAAGTTATTGACGCAGAAGAAACTTCTGTGAGCCTAGAGGCTCCTTTGTAGGATCATCTGACAACTCCAGTTCCTCAGATTTTATTTCTATTGCTCTTCAGCTACTATCTTCATGCAGGTTCTTCCCTGAGTTACACTGGTTGGTAGGGGAACTCGTCCTCTGGCACTCTCAGCACCACCAGTAGGCAGGGAGGGACTTCACACTTGAAGGATTCTTCTCAAGCAGTGTCTTAATATCAAGCTCCAGAGTTTCCTCTTCTGGGTTAGAGGTGACTGGGTTTCGAGATGCAGGAGCCTTGTGAAAGCTTCAGGGCATTCACCTGAGACTTCAGAAGGGCTGGGAAGGGACATGCTTACCCTGGGTTTTGGGGGGTCTTGAGGACATGAGCTAGCTCTGGGAGTTTGTAGGGCCCAGGTCCCACAGGCAGAAGAGCCAGAGTTCTTAGAGTTGCTTGTGAGTGTAAAGCTAACTGCAAAGAAGGATTTTTGGTGTCCTTCCCTTAGCTAGTTTGGTGGGCAGGTTCAAATAGGGAACTGTGGGTTCATTCCCCTCATAGCAGGTTTGAATCCAGTATCACCATATACTAGCTCCATCACTAGTTCTTGGGAAATTTCCTCATCTGTAAAATGAGGATAACATCCCCATCCTTCAGGGTTACCATGAGAATTAATACAATAAGATATGTAGGGTACCTCGTTAGCTTGGTACACACAGCAGGCCCCTCCTTATCTAATGGGAGAATGGGTCTGTAGTGAAGGGCTGGTACACCACGCTGTGGGACCTTCAACCAACTCATCACCAAGTATGTTTGATCCTCTTTGTACGTTTGGGTACTCTGGAAAATGAAGCTAGCTAGCTTTGGGGGCCTGCTGTCAAGTCACTCATAGGCAAACAATACACATTCTCTGGAAGGGACTAAGATTGGAGCCTATAATAGCTGACAGGATAATAGCTATGCCACACTAGCATTTGAAGGCTTCACAGGATCTAAGATGACTATTCACAGGTGAGATGTTTAGAACTAGAAGGAATAGGGCTGATTTATTTCAATCATTCATTTTACTAATTACCCTGGGAGGTTAAGTGACCTTCTCAGGGTCAGAGAACACTGTAATATTTAGAGTTCCTAACTCTGAGCTGGCTTTGTTTTCAGCTATTCCACATTTTCTGAATCTTGCTTCTGTTGCTCTATCCATAAAGCACTTGCTCTAGTTCCCTTTTTATTTTATATATATTATGTATACAAAATGAGAAGTTGATCAGCACAGTTCTGTGGCTCCCAGTTCTTGCTTAGGGAACGATTTTGGAAGAGTAGGAATTTAAGGTCAATTTGAAAGAGTGAGAGTACAGGTTGGCATGACAAAAGTATGGAGCCCATCTTTTTGCTTTCATTTGTCATTCCCACATACTCTAAAAGGTTAACGCTACTTATAGGTTCACGATAAACATTATTCCAACAACCTGATTTTAGCTTATTGGCATTTAAGTACCTATATTTATATTCCCATTTTATGTTTTAGTAGTCAGGAGTCTTTTCTCATTGTCTTAAGCATATCTCAGCTAGTGAAAATAATTTCCCCCATGTCGGAAACTTATTCAAAGAAGAAAATAATCAGAAGCCTACTTTTAAAAAAGTGTGTAAAATGTAAACTTTAGATACAACAGAGTATTTGTTTTATAAAGGAAGGATTCTTTTTTTTTTTAAATAAAAAGGGCTTTTTTAAAAAAAGCACAAATACAAACTCTACTAGCAGAGGAAATGGTAAATAATTTTGGAATGGTATGTACGGAGTGCACTCCCATACCCCCCACCCCTCCTACTGTCTTCTCTTGAGTTCCTGCTAGTCTTGCTGAGAGAATTAAGGACCCATCATGGACATGAATCTTCGTTACAGGAGAGCTTTACTCCCCACTCTCCTATCCGCCATACTTAGTAGAAGGGAAGAAGGGTGGTGGTTGTTTCCTAGTATCCCAATTGCAAAGGAGGCATTTTCTCACTGAGACGATGTTAAAAATGGTGCGTGGGTTTCCCTTAACTGTGAATTAGATAAGTTACTGAGAGTTGGCCTGAAAAGCTAATAGCCATTTTAAGATTATTTCTACGAGAAACACATTTGTAGGTCCAAAAATTGGCTGACCACCAAAAACATCTGAAATATAATTTGTCATAGCTCGGGAAATGCTTGGATATTTAAAAAAATTTGATTTACACAAATTCTTTCAAGTGTATATTAAGCCATAAGCATTTCTTGAGTTCCTGAATATCTGTTGCATTAACAAATGTAGTACCTGTACTAACATATCACTTAAAGCTCAAACGTGACTTGGGGTTCATCATACTATTTGCTCTACTTTAGTATATGTTTGAAATTTTTCATAATAAAAAGGATAAAAAAAATGCTTCAAACATAAATTTCAAAAATTCCCAAAGGATCAACCTAGGGCAAAATTGGGATGCAATAAGAACCCCTAGTAAGAAGTAAAAACTTGAATTTCGAATTGCATCCATAATGTAGACAGCAAACCAGCTATTAAAATGTTGAAAATATTTGAAATAATGAACTTATTTTGAAGCCTCCCAAATCTCACATCACTGTTGTTCATAATTATGTCTTTCAAATGCCTAAGTATGACATTTAAAAAAAATCCATTACAATTAATATAAAAAAGGAAAATTAAATTTATCTTTTTTAAGCCTCTCTTTTTAGTGTATTTACCTCTTTAAGATGTAGCTTAATAAGTCTATTAGACTTCCTAAAATATAATTTTATTAAATTCAGAGTTAAAATTTACTCTTTAGATACCTACAGTCAACTAATAAATTTTCTATACCATCCTTTCATATCTTTTATAAACAAAATATTTTAAAAACCTACAATGGCATGATATAAAAGGCAGCAATAATTATAGTAGACAAAACAATAAGTGAAATATGATATGCCTTCTGCCATGTACCTACAAGTTTTACAGAATAATCATTACAACAGATGTCCTAAGAGAACAAAGGAGAATGAGAAAGTATAAAGGTGGAGGAAGGCATGGAAGATATTTTCTGTTATCTTCTACTGTGTGGTCTTTCACTGCACTATTCTTTCAACAAAAAAAGGTCTCTGCAAGGGCAAGTCCTGCTTCAAATGTCCCCTCACCCTCCTGACTAGAGAATAATGTGTTTGTGTAGTATCTGATTACACCAGACAAGACTGTGAACACATGTGATTTACTCAATGATCCTATTCTGCTTCCTTTTAAAGATAAAGAATGCATTTAAGTCAATTGTGTATGAGACTGTAGTAATTCCTTAGTAGGCTCCATTCAAACAGAGAATAATATTACTTTATTTTAAAATGTTAAGAGCATAGCCATTTCCTTGGCCTTCATTTTCTTTCCAGACAACATCAATTAATACTTTCATTTATTTTAAAAGAGAAAAATGTAAGACACGAGTAATTACTTTAAAATAGTTTTAGTTTGTCTTTGTATAAGCAAAACATCCCAGTAAAAAATTCACTTTTCAAAAATCTTTATATACAAATAACTGTGTAAGATGGAAGAAACAACTAAGAACAACACAACCATCAACACACTAGCTCCTAACAGGCCAGGTCAGGGTGCGGATTTCATGAAAACAAGCTGCTCACATTCCCAGAACCACAATCCCCCACGAGGAATCTTGTCCTCTTTAACTTGCTGGGTGGCAGAGCCCAGAGGAATTAGTCAAACTATGAAAATCCCAAAGCATGGTCACTTAGGGGAAATGAGAAGACAGATATGACTTGAAATGATAATTATTTTCTTGTAATAACAGTAAAGAAAACAACCTTAAGTGGTAAAGGTTGCATGAGCTCCAACTTTAACAGGTAGCTAATTGTATATGTATTTATCAAACAGGGCATTTGTTAGCTAAGGTGGAAAACATAAATGTGTACTTGCCATTTGTCTTTAAAATAATATTCTCTAAAGCACTCACATTTATTGATTATAGATACATGTAAGTGGTATTTAAAATAATAAAACATAGCAAACATTTGAGGGCTTAGTATGTACCAGACATACTGTTCTAGGTACTTCATACAGTTTATTTCACTTAATCTTCACAATAACCCTATGAGGTATGAACCATTATTATTCCTAGTTTACAAATAAAGAGCTAAGGGATAGGAAAGTTAAATTATTTGACCAAGATCACACAACTAGAATGCAAAATCAGGTACCTTGTCTCCAGAGCTCTTGGTCTTAATTTAGCTCCCGTTCTGTAATGTGAAATTGGATTTTTAACCTCATTATCATACAGAACTATTCTTCCAAGATTGTAAATCCTGTTTCTTCTCAGTGAACTTCCACCTCTCTCCCTGTTCACCTTCTGTCTCCCAATTCACCTTCTGGTTTCACCTGCTTCCCTGTACAACCCGGACTCCTAAGTAATTTCAATTATGCCCCAAACTCCTGCCCAGACCTCTCCTGCTGAAGTTAAACCAAGGTGGTCGCCTGCACCAGCAATCTGTTATTGCTACTGCTTCCAGCAGTGAAACGTTACTGGTGATGTAATCCAAGAAAAAGTCATGCTGCCTATCGTTAAGTGGGCCTTCACTACTGCTCAGCAATTCTTTCACTGACATCTCGCAGCATTCATAGCAGGAGTTTCAAACCAGGATTAAATCCCCAAATGCACCCATCTATCCCTTTGTAGATTATCTTACCACGGATTTATTTCAAATTCATCCATAGTAGGGTTCTCAGATAAAATACAGGATGTCCAGTACAATTTGAATTTCAAATAAACAAGGAATCATATTTTAGTATAAGTATGTCCCAAATATTGCATTATAGAAATATTTAAATGATATTTAAAATAATAAAAAATAGCAAACTATGTACTCAGAGCCTGCCAAATATTGTATAGAACATACTTAATGCTAAAAACTTACTGTTTACCTGAAATTCAAATTGTACTGGGCATTCTGTGTTTTCATTTGCTAAATCTAATTCAATCAAATTCCCTTCTTTCCATTCCCAGAAGTGCCCTTCCTTTTTTCCAAGGTTAATTCTCTGACCTATGGTATTGATCTTTCTCTTTACTTTCTTCATTCTGCATATTCCTTCCCTTCTACTTTCAGGCATGCTCAAGCCATCCGTACTATGGTGTTAATGGTCCCAATTCTTCACCCCTCCATGAACCCATGCCCTTTACCATGTCACTTCACAATTTCTCTAAGAGGTGATTTCTAGTTCCCTACCTCTTGAATCTGGGCTAGGCTGCATGACCTGTTATGGACAATAGAATGAGGCAGAAGTGCCAGTGTGTCAGTTTGGAGTCTAGGCCTCAAGAGGCCTTGTATGTTTCTGCCTGTCCTCTTAAAACTCTTCTTCCATCGCCGTGAAAGAGGTATGCCCAGGCAAGCCAAATAGTTCCAGGAAGAGGATGACAGATAAGTGAAACAGAGTACAGCCTAGAGCAAAGCCCCCAGTCTCCCTTCTAAGCTCTAGTTCAGTTGGTTTTCAAACTATAGCACGCATTAGAATCACCCTGAGGGCTTACTAATATTCAGATCGCTAGGGCCCCACTCCTTGAGTATCATATTCAGTAAGTCTGGGGTGGGGCCTGAGAATTTGCATTTTAAGAAGTTTTCAGTGATGCTAATACATCACTTTGAGAACCACTACTCTAGTTTCATATTTCCAACTATCAGTCTCTACCTGGTTATCCACAGGTGCCTCAAACATCACATACAGTGTCAATTAGGGTTTTTTTATTATAAGCCCTAGGAACCAATTTGGGCCAACTAAAGCAAAAACAAGAATTTATCAGGGAGCTCACAGAATTAATGCGAAGGCTGGCAAACCATGCTCCAAATAAGAACCAGAAAAGAGACTACCTGACAGTAGGGGCATTACTTCTAAGCCTGAAGAAGTAAACAGTGTTTCTTGTGTTCTTGGGTCCCTCTGTTCAAGATTCAATTCCAAATGAGAGTCCCCTACCCATCCCTTAGTTGTACCAGGGCAGTGATAGAAAGGACTATGGTGGAAGTGGCCATCAAAGACTCCTCTTCTTTCATACTGACCCTCATAATCAAGTGGGTGGAGTACTACAACCTCTTAACTGCTTTCCTTGCCCCTAATCTAACCTTCAATTCATTCTCCACATCATCTTCAGTTCTCTCCTCAAAACACGTCATTTTCGGGGCCAGCCCAGTGGTGTAGCACTTAACTTCGCGTGCTCTGCTTCTGGCAGCCTGGGGTTTGCAGGCCCAGATCCCGGGCCGGACCAACACACTGCTCGTCAAGCCATGCTGTGGCGGAGTCCCATATAAAGTAGAGGAAGATGGGCACGGATGTTAGCCCAGGGTCAATCTTCCTGAGCAAAAAGAGCAGGATTGGCAACAGATGTTAGCTCAGGTCTAGTCTTCCTCACACACAAAAAAACAAAACACATGTCATTTTCTTCTTTGCCTTGTCTGGTATAGTGTTCCCGTCTTGTTTTAAGTAATTAATTGCTTTTATGTACAATGGTTAGGATACTTTTGCCTTAGCAGACTCATAAAATGGAAAAGTAGTTTTAGAAAGTAAGGAATACATCCCATTGTTAAATGAGGACCTTATTCCTTAGTAACTGGGCAAAGGTCAGAAGTGGCCCCAAAATTTTGCACAGAGACCTCACAAGGAAGCTTTAAGAGATCAATGTCTCACTAAACTGAAAACTCCCTCATGACAAGGACCTAGTCCTCATTGTATCACTGCAACTAGCTCATAACTGGTACTTAATCAAATGAATAAAGTCTTCATCTCCAGGCCCTCCCTACTTTAGTTTACTGTATGTATTAATCTCCTAATTGATTTCCTGGTCTGCAGTCTCTGACTGCCTATCTCCTCACTACAAAATCCTTCCTGTATATCACTGCTAAATCAAGCCGATTATTATTTCCTGCTCAAAACCTTCTGACTCGCCAATATGTGCATGCCAACCCTAAACTCCTCAGTATTCAAAGACTTCCATAACCTGGTTCCAACCAATTTTTCTAGGCTTTCTTCCAACCCTTATTTATACTGTCAACCAATCTAGATGAATAAGGTTTCTTTAACATAACTTTTTCTGCTCTTTTTGTCTTGGTTCCACTTTTTGGAATGTCTTTCTCCCATGGTGTGTATCCTACCCTACCTTCAAAGTCTAGTTAACACCTGTCAGTGTTCTCAATCTTTTTAAATCCATGACCCACCATCTCAGGTTATTATTGGTCATGTCCCCCTGTACTTCATACCTCTTAACTCCCTGATTAAGGATCTTTCTGTTTGAAGCTTTTGTGAATTAATGTCTTTGTATACATACTTCATAAGAGTTCGACATATACTATCTTAAATTATTATATACGTGTATATAATCCTACCAGATTTTAAGAGCTTTAAGGAACTTTCTGTTACTAATTAATCTTCTGTATTCCCCAGAAACTACTCTAATGCCTTACACATAGTAGTGATGAGTAAAATCTGTTGAACAGATGAATAAATGGATGTTTATAATATGAAGTTACTGTTTGGGGCTGGTCCCACTGAGGCAGCAGCCAGTGGCTGTGCTGGAATCAAGGGGTATAAATCTTGGCAGCTTAGAACTGGAAGGTGAGTCTAAACCAAAGATAATCAGGTTGAACATAGAGTCAAATGCCAGGAAGCCAAACACAAGCATCAAGTAAAAAGATCTAAAGGCCGAACCTAAGATGAAGTGTAGAGCAAAGACAGTAGAAGCAACAGTAGTTTAATATTAGGTTGATGGGGATCCAGGATGATGGTCTCCTTTAGGGTCTTGTGTATAGTGTTTACCAAATCAAAATGAGTGGTTTGTTGGTAAAATGGAGTTGCCTATGAGTCAGAAGTTGGGTTGGCAGCCATTTATCATTTCTAGCAAAGAAATACATGCATGGAAATAAATTTATAATAGCAAATATGTGAAATATAAATAGACCTGTTTTAAGATGTAGATTTAATTTGAGCATTTTCCTGCTTCTGCCCTGTCACCTTAATTTGTTTCACACATTTGTGCAACTTCACATCCAAGTTCTAATGCATTTTTTTGATTCCTCTATATTATGGATAAACAAAAACACATTTTAAGAGATATAGTATCACAGTACTCAATACCATACAAAAATTAAGAAATTTTTTTTTTGCTTCATTTTTTTAGACTTTTAATCTACCAATCAGCTACAATAAGAACACTGTGCCTAATAACCACTGATTTTTCTACATTAATTGTTCATAGACTGGAAAATTTCAAGAATATTACACAAAGGTTTTTTTTTTTTTTAATCAGCCATAAAAAAAGACAAAATCGTCCCATTCACAACAACATGGATGGAACTTGAGGGTGTTCTGTTAAGTGAGATAAGCCAGTCAGAGAAAGAAAAACACTGTATGATTTCACTCATACGTGGAAGATAAACAAATACATGGACAAAGAGAACAGATTACTGGTTACCAGAGGGGTAGGATGTTGGGGGTGGGCATAAGGGGTAAAGGAGCATATATATATGGTGACTGACAAATAATAATGTACAACTGAAACTTCACTATGTTATACACTATCGTGACACCAATAAAAAATAAATAAACCCTTAAAAATATAAAATAAAAAATCTTAATGATAAGAAATGCATTTTATTATTGAGAGCTCTAAAGAGTTTAATTCCTATAGCTACTTTGCCCTATAAAGCATTTATTTGCCTGTCAATCTGTGAGGTTGGGTTAAGCAACTCTTTGCCACACACAGTATTTATTTGTACTAATTAGCACAAGCATTGTGGGAAAGACTAATGTCGACACGAAAAGCACAGCAAAATTCACTTTAAACCCCATTATAAATGTGCAATAGTCCTCTGTATGAATCCTAAATTTTTTTATTCTGAATTAAATTAAATGCTGAATAAAGTACACTTTTATTTATTTATTTTTGTGAGGAAGACCAGCCCTGAGCTAACATCCGTTGCTAATCCTCCTCTTTTTGCTGAGGAAGACTGGCCCTGGGCTAACATCCGTGCCCATCTTCCTCCACTTTATATGGGACGCTGCCACAGCGTGGCTGACAAGCAAGCAGCGCGTCGGCGGGCGCCCAGGATCCCGGCCGGAGAACCCTGGGCTGCCAAGCGCGGACAAAACTGCTATGCCACCGGGCGGCCCCATAAAGTACACTTTTAAAGCCTATATTATTCTTGCTGATATTACTGTGAGAATAAACTCCCATATTAGTTTCTTTAAAAATTAATATATCTGGCAAGCAACACAGAATAGGAAGATTACTTACCAAGGAGCTAAGTGACCTGGATCCCCCTGACTCTATGGAATCTTAGGCCAGTCATTTATTCTAAGCCTCAATTTCCTCATCACAAAGTCTAAAGACTTGAATTATTTCAGTGATTCTTGTGAGGAAGAGTGCATTGGAATTGCCTGTGGGCATTGTGACTTGGTAGATGTTAAAAGGGAGGGCCTGGGTAAGTGTAGGTTTACCACACTTCATAAGTGATTCTGATGCATATTACTGGTTAAGAACCAAGGGTCTAAATAATTTCTTAGGTCTTTTGCAATTCTAAAAGTCTACTTTTTATATCCAATCATTGGAATTTTAATAGCTCCTAGCTTTCATCATTATTCTCTTCTTGTTAATGAATAAATGTATTTTAGGAAGTAGAGAAGCTGCCTCTAAATTATGAATAATAGCTTACAGTTACTGAGTGCTTACCAGTTCTAAGGTATTAACTTATTTAATATATGTAATTCAATCCTCACAACTACACTGTGAGGTAGGTACTAGTATTATCATCTGTATATTACAGAGGGGAAAACTGAGGCACAGAAAGTAATTTGCCCAAAGTCACAGACAGGTAAGTAGGGAACTGGGCCATAGAGCCTAAACTCTTAACCAGTATGCTACACTGCCATTCAATAAATGACCTATATATACAAACAGTACCCACCACTGTTCCCCACCCAAGAAGCACTGCTTTCCCCGCTACTTTAGGAAAAAAGAAGGGTGTGTTTTCAGAAAATTTGTGGGATCAGAAATGATGGGAGAGGGAAGATGGGAAAGGCAAGACTGAAATGACTCAAGGGAGCTGAGCCTAAAGCCCCCCGCCCTGAGTTACAACAACTAGAAACTACTTAGGTTCATAAGAGCCTCTCTGAGAAGAGTCACTATCCCTAGGAGTGATTTTCCTTCAGTTATCATTTCATTCCATAATGTTTGAGACATGTTCTTTTTGACTGATCAAATATTAATTTTAAAAATATTAGAAATTTACCTTACTGGATGATCTAGACCCAAAACTATTACGTAAAACAGGAAAGTAAGCACAAAAGCTCATTAGAGAGTCAGAGAGAGGGTAATGATAATTGCAATGATTCAGCCTATTATTAATTTTGGGTATACAAAGGAGAATTTATAACACTATATCTTGGCATGTGGAGTATAAGGTTCAGATGGTAGAGACTAATACATTATAAGGATAACCTTCCCTTTCAAACAGTATGGATAAAGAGTAATCTAGCTGAAGTCTGTGGTCCTGAATTTAGTGTTAAATGCCAATCTGCACAGCAGTGTTTTCTATCTGGGTGCAGGCACCCATTTAAAGCTGGTGTTTTGCCAGATGAATGATAGCAAGCAACAGGGCAAAGAAGATGTGGTTCCCGACAAGACAGTAGTAAAGTAATTTAAAATAGAATGCAGCAGGAGATCCAAGGAAGTGAAAGCAAGAGAAGGCTGAGAAGGAGAAAAAAGAGAAGTCTGTGGACTGGAGGTCAGAGAATTCCGAGAAGGGTGAGAGGCTGAAGTAGAGTGGGAAGAGCACTGGAAATGAGATGTCAGGGAAATGAGAATGGTTGTACTGGATAACTGAGTGAGAGAGCTAATGTGCAAGTTCTGGCCAGAGAATGTGGTCTGCATTTATGAAGCTAGAGGTGAAATAGATTGGGCATATGACAAGTTACAGGGTATGGCAATAGAAGCAAGTGGCTGAAGATCACTAGAGATGAACATGTCAAGAAACTTCAAGGCTGGTGCTGGGTGGGCTGTCTACTTGGGTGATGAATTCACTCAGGGTGAGGGCGGGAGTTAAGGTGAAGGGAAGACTATAAGCCATGTGTCACAGTCTTTGATAAATTAATTCTTGAAAGACTTTGGATATGCTTAGTACAGGGGACTGGATATTCTAGAAAGGGGATTCTTCCTCCTTATCTGTGAGCTTTCAGTCTAAAAAGAGTTCACACTAATGCAGAAGTAAGCAGCAGCTTAAGAAAAATGAGTAATGTTTCCTTTCATTCTTAAGACTAATCTTTTCTCCACTTCTCATACTTGGCAAGAACCTCTGCTTCACATTTTCATCCTAAGGCTAGGTCTTCTCTGCTGAAGGTGAATGGAGAATAAATTATCTACTAATTCAGACAAGAAAAATCTCAGCTCCCTGCTCTCACAAATTTGTGAAAAGAAATTACAATTCAATTGCCCCAGTTCTGATTTGAAAACATCTGGTGAGACCACTGGGTACAATTTCCCACTACTCTTTTTTTTTTAATGTAAAAACACACACATACAAAGGTTTCTTATAATCTAGAAAGAACAAGGTGGCATACTATTTACTAACAGGATGACCTTTACACAAAGAACCTCTACCTTCAACAAGCTGAAATTACTGTTACTGATGCCTTCAGAATATCATCTGTCTGAGAAAGTGGCATGTATTGTCCAAGTCATACAGAAGTGGCTAGATAAACACCATTGGTCACCAAATGGTGTAATGCAGAGGGCAACAGAAAATTATTTCTGCAGTACCAACCATATATCTGATACTGTGCAAGGAAAAAAAGGAAATGTCAAATATGATTCCTAATATCAAGAAGCTTATGGCTTATTGGTCAATTACATAATACTTGAGGCTACCGCCATATCTCACATATTCTTGAATCACCCACAGCATCTAATATAGAACTTTATAGACATCAACAAGAAGTTAATAAAAAGTTAAAACAATATAAAAAGTTTAGAATTAAATAATAAAATACACATTTAATATAGATGACCAAGAGGAGAGAGAACAGTTGAGTTGGTGTCATTGTAATCTATGGAAAAATCCTACTCCAATTCTAATTTTATAGAATTTGTCTTCCTCAGCAAAAAGAGGAGGATTAGCAACAGATGTTAGCTCAGGGCTGGTCTTCCTCACACACACACAAAAAAGAACCAGCACAATATTTCCACTGTAATATATTTATAGAAAAAATTTCTAGAAGAAAATGGACTAAAATGTTAATCATGACTGCCTCTGGGTGGGACTGAGTGTCCCATATTTTCTATGCTATACATTTAAAACCTTTACGATTGAAAAAACTACATTTTATTGAGAAAATAAGGAAATGTAAGTGTTGATCTGTATCTACATATCTGGGAATAAATAGTCTTTCCTGGCCCCTGGAATGAGGATGTAAAATGATTAAAACCCAGGAGAGTTCACTGTCAATAACAAAGATTATTAGTAGAAGTTTTCCTGGAATGTGATTTAAGCTGTACATATAAAAGTGCAGTAGGGACTATGGGGCCAGGTAAAACTACCCTGAGATATGCTGCTCTATATAGACATTTTGCTTCTGAGATTTTGTTTCTTGGTTATTTAAATTGGGAACTTAATTTAACCTTACTCTATGTTGTTTGGTCTCTTCCTGCCTAGCCATAGTCCACTGGAAATGTTCCAGTATCAATTCCGTTTACGTAATTTAAATGAGGGTCCCGGAGAGCTCAAGCATCAGTTCTAATGTTACTCTATTCTGAAAGCTTCTTTCTTTCGTTCCTGAAACATCATCTTTAATTTATAGGCTCATTGGTCTCTCCCTTAAAACTATTACTGCTAATTTATAAAAGTGGGAGAGTTGAGAGTTGTTTTTAAAAAGTTTTACTTCTCCCTGTAACTGAGTAGATTGGTTAAAAAGAACAGAGAGAAATTCAGCTCTCACCACAATGATTAATTTGACTTCTCTTTAGTTTAAAAAAGAGAGAAATAAAACCTCATTTTTTTAGTCAAAAAATATTTTATGAATCATTCAGGCAATATATATTTATGTGCCTATCTTATACCCAGGCAGGTGCTATGAATAAATCAGGGAAACCTGCATAAAGTCTTTTGAGAGTGGGTAGAGTTGACAGCAATTGCCTCCAGAGTTTGCCATACTTACTTAGGGCTTCCAAATCCCTTCTGGGAAGGAATGAGTTTCTTTTCCATCATGATTTCATAGAGGCAAGACCCTGGACAAAGGGCTGGGTAAAAATTTCCTTTAGACTAGATCAGGGTTTTTCAGCCTCAGCACTATTGACACTTTGGACCAGATAATTCTGTTGTGGGGGCTGTCCTGCGCATTGAAAGACATTCAGCTGCACCCCTGGACTCTTACCTACTAGGTACCAGTAGCACTCCTTCAGATGTGACAATCCAAAATGTCTCCAGAGAGGCCGGTCGGTGGCACAGCGGTTTAGTCCGCGCTTGGCAGCCCGGGGTTCGCGAGTTCGGATCCCCGGCGCCTGCGGACGCACCGCTTGTCAGCCATGCTGTGGCGGCGTCCCATATAAAGTGGAGGAAGATGGGCACGGATGTTAGCCCAGGGCCAGTCTTCCTCAGCAAAAAGAGGAGGATTGGCAATGGATGCTAGCTCAGGGTTGGTCTTCCTCACAAAAAAAAAAAAGAAAAAAACAAAATGTCTCCAGATATTTTACCAAACGTCTTCGGGGGAGGAGGGGTGTAAAATTGCCCCGGTTGAGGAACACTAAATGCATCAGACATTCAACCCCACAGTAGTTAAGAAAACTGAGTTCTATGAAGGTAAAGGAAAGGAATGACACAAAGAATAATTTACCTTGAATTTCACTGAATTTACTAGAAAACAAACAAAAGCAGCCAAATAATTGAATAAAGAAGAAAATATGAATCTTGTCAAATCACTATGCCCTTCTGCCAATTCCCTAGATTAGAGATGAATGGAAAGACAGTGACAAGGCAGGCTGTTTCCTACAACAGAAATGACTAGTGTATAGATGCTACTCAGAAGATTTTCTACAGTATAGGAGTAAAAGTAATAGATCTGGAGTTAGAAGGCAAGGGTTCTCACTAAATAAATAGCTTCATTTCTTTGTGCCTCAGCTTCCTGATCTGTAAAATGGAGGTGTGGTGGGAAGGTAGTAGAGGATCGTAAACAGATCTTTTAATTTTTTAATTCAATAAATGTTGAATTTATATTCTAGGCACTATACTTGAAGCTAGTATAAAAAAGATGAAAAGACATGGCCCCTTCCTTCAAGGAGATTACAGTCTATTAGAATGACAGGCAAACAAACAACTACAACAACCTAAGAGTTATAACAGAAGCATGTACAAAAAGTAGTGGAAGCCTAGAAAGAACACCTAAATCTGCTTAGGGAAATCTTTACAAGTGAAATGGCATTTCATCTACAACTTGAAAGATGAATAAAAATTTCGACTGGAAACAAGAAGGAAGAAGATACTCCAGTTAGAAAGGCAAATACATAAAGATTTGATGCTTTTTCAAAAAGAATATTTAAGGTATATTTAAGGAACTACAAGTACTCCAGTGGTGCTAGAGGATAAATGGAAAAGAAGGTGAAATGAGATATTATATTGTAGAAGATAATTTAAAATTTATGTGGTAGACAGATCACCCTTAGTAGTAGGGAAAGTAAGTTTGGAGGGGAAGAGCCAAGAAACCAATTAATTGACCACTGCAATAGTCCACCTAAAGGCAGTGAAAGCCTACAGAAGGATGATGAGTACGTGGACATGAATGCGGAATATTCAGGAGAGAGAACGAGCAAGATTTGAAGTCAAAATGTTAGAGGGATTATAACTAAGATTTATGGAGGACTTTGCTGAGCACTTTTTTTTTTGCAATACCTCATTTAATCCTTATAATATGCCTAACAGGGATAGAAAACAGTCCAATTTGTTAAAAGCTAATTTGCCAAAGAATCAGTTATATTTACCAAATATTTGTTTTAGGGAACATTCATCTTGAATTTAACAAATGTATTTTTTGGTAAAATTTTTTTTTTTTTTTGTGGGGATGACCAGCCCTGAGCTAACATCTGTTGCCAATCCTCCCCTTTTTGCTGAGGAAGACTGGCCCTGGGCTAACATCCGTGCCCATCTTCCTCCACTTTATATGGGACGCCACCACGGCATGGCTGACGAGCAGTGCGTCCGCGGGCGCCCGGGATCCGAACCCGCGAACCCTGGGCTGCCAAGCGTGGACTAAACCGCTGCGCCACCGGGCGGCCCCAAAATTACTTTTTAATGAATTGGTTTTTGGTGAAATGACTTAGAACCTAGTTATATAATTATCCCCATTTTATTGAATAGAAAATTGAGGTTCAGAGTTAGCAAAGGCAAGCCCAGGTCTATAGAACTAGAGCTTTAATCTCTACATGGCTAAAAGTGTAGGGATAAAGGAAACAAAATGATCTGGGATATCTTGTTTCAGCTCTATTATGCTATGATGTTAATAGTCTTAAATCAAGAACTAAAATGTAAAAAAAAAAAAAAATAGAGATGCAATGAAACTAAGCTTAAAATCTAATATATTAAGAGTACCACAGCTTCTTATGGCAACTTTCTTAGTTTTTCCTGGGGGCCTTTTCCCCCCTTCAGCCACGTGATGAAGATAATGAAAGTAAGATGGTTCTCTTTGCTTTTCTGTAGTTCTCTGCTTTTTGTTAATTACCAGAAATTGCCATATATCTGGAGTCAACTATTTATATGCATGTGACACATAAAAACCACTGATCACCTTTAAACTTGCATCCTTAATATTTGTTTCATCACCTATATAGGTAGTATTATTCTTCTGACAATGGGGAAAAAAGTCACCATAATTCCACTCTCTTGGGTGTGAGAATTTCAAAATCTTTTAAACCCCACTCTGTATTTTGCTCTGCTCCAGAATCACTAGTAAAAACTGCACATGACCTTTCTTGGATCTGTAACCATTACAGTTTCTAGTTGCAGAGAATGGAGTCTACTCTAGTTCAGTAACTCCTCTTTGGGGGCATTTTTGTCACAGTGCCATGTAGTGCCCAGGGGCCAGAGATGTTAAATATCCTGCACAATGAAGATTTCTTTCACCCAAAATACCAGGAGAAGCCCCCTTGAGAAACACTGAGCTCTGGGTCAACTTCACGGGCATGTAGACTGTGCAAATAGGGTCAGTGCTTGGTTTAATACTCTGCAGTCACCACTTTGAAAATCTTAATACTTTTATGTTTGAATGCCTGTTTTATAAATGAAGTCCAGTGGTACAATGAATCATACATGCAAGCAGAGGAGGCAATGTGTGTGTCCTTTCTTCCCTGTCATCCTATTTGCATATAGTCTTTATGATGCCTCATAAGCACAGGATTCTGGTGGACCTATGAGGTGCAGGAACTTGGAGTCCCAGAGTGAGTACAGCGCAAGCATGTTACATCTATGACTGATTTAGTGGAGGTGCTGACAGTTCCAAGAGGCTATGCTTTCCATCTGAACCAGAACTTGCTTCAGGGGCAGAAAGAAGGCAATGGCATCCTAAGAAATACAAGTGACCAAAGAACCCCATTATATCCTTTCTTACTTGTGTGTGTTAACATCCCTATACCATTTACTCTGAAAATGACAGAGAAGGAAGCGGAAAGGTTGGGGAGCTCACAGTTCCCTTTCCTTTCTCCTTCCTGACTCAGGTTGGTAGGATGTCTGCATATGAAGAAGGGAAATAAAAAGTTGAGCTGGTTTTGTGCAGCCTTTATACTGTTTTGATAAGCATGAAATACATATGCATGTGCAAGCTTCGAAATATGAATTGTGTAATTTTGGTGATTCTATATATGAGTTAAATGCTCTTATATTTGCATTTATAAATGGCATTGCACAATGTAAAGATGAATGGTAAAATTCATTCTAATAATTTAAAATTCTAATTTTTCTTTACTTAGAATGACATTAAAAAGCAAATAAAAAAATCACAAGTCGAGGGAGAGATAACAGAAGAAAGAGAAAGCTTTATATTTTAATACATACAATGGCACTTTTTTCTTGCTTTTTGAACAAGGGGCCCTACATTTTTCATTTTGCCCTGGGCCCCACAAATTATGTTGCTGGGTGTGACTGAGCTAGTTTAAGCAGAAAGAGATTAAAGGATAGCATTTAGCTCACAGATCTCTAAGAGGACCAGAGAACCAGGCTGGGATAATACATAGCTAGAAACATCCAGGAAAAACCAAACCAGGAGGAACACTCATCCTGCATCACAGGGCTATTCCAGCAGAAACCCACCCCAGTACCACCTGCCAGTCAGCACCTATGACTCTAAAAATGATGCCAGAACTCCTCCCTAGCTACCCAGGAGAACCAGACACCTCCACCATGATGTCTGCCAGAAAATACCATCTCCCTGAGTGCAGTTGAGGCATCATGTTGCTCACTTTTCACATTTACAACTTGAATGGGTACATCTGATTGCTGGAAACTAGGTCATATGTAGTGATACACTAAAGCAAGTTCGTGATTGTTAGTATATTCGCCAATTAACTCCACATTCATTGAAGTCACTCTGGTAGCTTAAGAGTATTCACACCATGAAAATTGGCCAATGCTACAAATCAGGGTCTTTCCCTTCCCCCAGCCACTGTTAAACATTTACCAGCACACTACTCATCTCATGCCAGTACTCTAGCTGCATGGGAGTCTAGAAACTAGTCTTTTTTTGTGAGGAAGACCAGCCCTAAGCTAACATCCGTTGCTAATCCTCCTCTTTTTGCTGAGGAAGACTGGCTGTGGGCTAACACCCGTGCCCATCTTCCTCTACTTTATATGGGACGCCGCCACAGCATGGCTGACAAGCGGTGCGTCGGCAGGCGCCCGGGATCCGAACCTGTGAACCCCGGGCTGCCAGGCGTGAACTAAACCGCTGCGCCACTGGGCCAGCCCCTAGAAACTAGTTTTTAATTTTCTAGCTTCTCAAGTACAGAAAAGCAAGCAAGAAGGGGATTGGATGAGTGTTGTGTAAGCCATCTCATAATATCTGCCAAAAAGTTATGGTAGCCATTGCCTTCTGTTCTAGATTATAAATTGCTATCATGAAGATGCTAACACACATTGAACATTATTGGTACAAGAGGCTGGGCAGGTTTTCACTAAATTCATGACATGATGAGTCTAGGTCAGTGAACTAGAAGAGATGATAAAATGTGGATTGATATGACTAAAATACATTTCTATGATGCTAGACTATAAACTCCACAAGGGTAGGGACCATGTCTGTTTTGTTTTTCACTATATCTCAAATCACTTGGCAAACAGAAGCCACTCAACAATAACGAAAAAAGAGATGCTTTAAGGATATTAAGTATATAGTTTAATTTTGGCATTTCTCATATTGTACATAGATAAGACAATTTCAAATGATTTTTACTGTTTTTAGATGAGTTAAACTTCTGAATGTCAAGTTTATTATACTTCACATACATTATCTCATTTGAGCCTTGTAACATCCCTGAGTGGTTAAAACAGGAATTACTATCCATTTCATAGATGAGGAAACAAACTCCAAAGAAATAAAGTGAGCTGTCCAAACTCATTTAGCTAGTAAATGACAGTTTAAATTTTTCATTCTCTGACTCAAAATTCCAGAGTTCTTTCTTACCTCCGGAGAATATATTTAAAAAACACATTTGATAGTGATTACTTAGGTGGGGATTGGTAGGTTTTCAATTTGAGCATGAACTTAAACTTAATTATGTGCAATGGACACAATATTCTAATTTCATGCTGCAAATGCTTTTCTTCAAGAGTAAGCGATCTTTCCTTGGAGTTCTAAAAGGATCTGAATTGTGGTTGCAACTTAATTTTGTTAAAGTAAATAATGTTGTTCAAGGGGGTAGGAGGAAAGAAACCCTTTTCTAGAAACAATCTGTGAATTTGATGCTTTTACCTTTTTCTAGTTAGGAATAGTATAATTAAAATATTACGGATGTGCTTGATTATAATATAGTACAGGCATTCTTAATTTTCTATTACTTAAGAATCATGAGAGTGGTGGGTGGGGTTGCCAACAGTACAAATTTCCAGGCCCTATCCCCCCCAAAATATTAAATTTTAAAGAACACTGTAGTGCCATAGAATACTATGAGAATCACTAGTATTGTGCATCTGACATTCAGCTTGTACAAAATATTTAATTACCAGAAAATGCATTTTAGCACAGTAGTCCTATTTTTAAACCACTTCCACAGCCTTCTAAAACTTAAAGAGATTTTGCCTCTTAAAAATATTATTAATTTCCTGTATATTAGTAGAAATCTTGCCACCTATGTTTATAATCATGCTCTGAGGTTGAAAACTGCAGGCTCATTTATCGTGGTAATCAGTCTCAAATCCCTTGGAGCATAAATTCTTATTAGCATTATACGCTATGGAATTTCTAGTCAGCTTCTTACCAGTGATCTGTCCCTTTGAGCCTTTTGATTTTCCTATTTGAAGAACCACAATGGTTCCAAATGAGGATCTCACACCACTTCAAATATACGGCAACCTAACAACCATTAAAACACACCTGTATAATATAAGCGTGAAAGAATGAGCTCTAATTTGGGTAGATTGAGATGAGTGTCAAAAGTCCTAATTCAGTGGGGTATTTTGAACTTGAAATCATGGTTTCTGCCTCCTACTGCTTAAATCTTTTTGTTAGGAAAAAACCCTTACGGATTTTTAAGTGAAACTCTATTTCACGGATGAGGAAACTGAGGCCCCAAAAAACCAAACTACTTGTCCAAGGTCACGCCGAATATTAGTGACCAAGTCAGACAAAAACCCATCGCCTCCAAAAAAATGGCCAACCCAGCTGCATGTTACTACCCTTTCTTTTCCGATTTCACAACTACACCCCTACTTCCCTCGCTCTTTCTGAATAAAGTTATTTTGTCTACGGTCCTTCCCCTCCCCCTTTTGCTTTTATGCCTTCAGGTAGTAAAACCTCGCACGACCTGTTAATGAATAACACTGGGAGTCCCCATCTACCGCGGCGACTCTCACCGGCCTTTTTCTTTGGCCGAAAATTTCTCTGAAAGGCTCTTAATCCTACATTCCGCCGGGGGAGGGCGGGGAGGAGAGAGGTCACCGGGAGCGGACAAGTCCTTACATGTCCACGCGCGCGCCCGAGACGCAGCCTGAGGGCCCGAAAAGGAAACCAAGGAAGGATACGCTAGGGCGAGAAGGAAGGGGCGGGAGAAAAACTCCGCGATGGGAAATCCCTGTGCACTGGATCTGCCAACTCCTGGCAAAGCGGAGCAGAGCCGAGCGTGAATAAATCTCATTAAGTGGCCGCGCGCAGAGACTGCAGCAACACGCAAGAAGATGGGGCGCGGCGGCTCGCGCTGCACACGCGGGAGGGAGCGCCGGGACGGCCCTTTTATAGGCCGAGGCCCGCGCTCGCGCGCCCCCGCCCCTCGCACCGCCCTCGGGCCACGCGCGGAGCCGCGGCGTTACCTGAGACGAGGCCGACTGCGTCCGCCTGGCCCCGCCCGTTCCGCCGCCCGCCCTCCCGCGAGGCCGCGGCGGCACGAGATCTGCGCCTCGCCTCCCTCCTCCCGCGGGCGGCCTTTCTTACCTTGTAAAAAGCCGTCTCTGCGGCTGCCCCCGCCTCCTCTGCAGGATGTGAAATGGCGGTCGGCGAGGCGAGCGCGAGCACCGCAGCTCCGGCCAATCCCGCTTAGCCGCCGAAACGGCCCTGAACACGGTGCCTCCCTCCCGCAAGCCCCTCCGAGCCTATCCATGTCATCGGCGCTCCGCCGCCCCCTCCGCTGCCCCGGACCCAGGTGGCCGTGCCCACAGGCCGAGTCATCGATCCCCCGCGCCGGGCGCCGGCCCAGCCTCCCGCCAGCTTCCTCCCCCGCTGGTGCCCGCGGGCGGGGAAGAAAACACCTTCCCGGCCCCCGCCTGGGTGTCCCGCTCGGGCGCGCGCCCCGCTCCCTCCCTTTCCCGCCGCGTCCCCTCCCCCAACTACTCACAGCCCTCCCTTCGCCACACACAACCCAGTTCTCCCCTCCCCCAGTGGTTGCGTCCGTGACATCATCATCATGGCAACAAGAGCTGCAGCCTGGGACGGAGGAGCCCGTGTGATTCCCGGCGGTGGCGGCAGCACCAGCACCAGTACCGACGAAAGCGCGACGGCTTCTCTCCTGCTGCCCCTCGCCGGGTGCTCCTGAGGAGGCGGCGGCAGCAGTGCCCAGCCCGCCCCGCCCGCCGCCGCTCGCGGTGCCTGTGTGTGAGGGGAGGGGGACGCGCCGAGGAGGGGAGGGGGCGCCGCCGCCGCCGTTGCCGTGGGGCTACCGCTGCGGAAGGAGCCGCCGCCGCCGCTGCTGCCGCTGCCAGGTCACTAGTGAAGAGGAGGCGGTGGCGGCGGCGGCGAACATGTTTTCAGTGCGGATAGTGACTGCCGACTACTACATGGCCAGCCCGCTGCAGGGGCTGGATATCTGCCAATCCCCCGTCACCCGGGCCCCTGTCAGGAAGGTGCCGGTGGTGCGAGTCTTCGGAGCGACCCCGGCAGGTAAGCGGGCGCGGGGCGCGGGCGGGAGCCGGGGCTGCCCTCCCCGCCGCGCACACGCCGCGGGCGCCGGCCCTCTCGGCGGCTAGCCGCGTCTTCCTCCCCTCCGCCCTCCTTGCCTTTCCTCCCGTGCGTGACAAGAGGCGCGGAAACGGGGGTCCGCGCGAGCGCGGCGCCCCCCCCCCCCCGGCTGGGAGGTGTTGGGCGCCGAGTGTTTACACTGCGTGCGGCGGCGAGGAGCTGGATCTGCGCTGCCGGGTTGCGGGGCAGGGGGAGCGAGCGTCCGCGAGCACCGCTCCGGTCCCGGAGGATGGGCCAGGTGGCCTCGCCATGTCTGCGGGGACAGGTTCGCCGGCCCCGCTCTGAGGTTTGTCACCGGTGGGACCGCGGACACCCCCTGTGTCTCCCAAGTGCCCCTTTCTGGAAATGGCTTGGTGAGGAGAGGGGAAGTGTCAGCTCTGTTGTCAGTCGCTCCTCCTCGCCTCTTCTCAGCAGCGCTCTCCTCTGCCCCTTCCGGAGGTGCAGTGGGTTGAAGAGTGGCGCCTGGGGCCAGATAATCGTTCTCGGTGAAGTGACCATGTGGTTCTGCTGCGAGCGCAGGTCGTGACTCCTTAGAGTTAAAGCCTCAGAGTCTGGGGACAGGGTAGCATCCTCAGGTGCGGTGCTTTCAGGGAAATGTGTGTCCACGGAGGTAGGAAATGCGTGTTTATGTTGCCCAACGTAAAACATCCCCCTTAATAGCGTGAATTTCTTGCGGACCACAGCTCAACTCAGCAACACAAACATTAAAAGATGCTCCTGTGCTGGGTTGTAGGGTTACTTTTTCTATACAGATATATTTAAAACAAACTTTTTAAGAACGAGCAAAGTGGGGAGACGACAGTGACAAGCTATCTTCTCAAAAGCTTTTGGGGATTTATGGTAATATAAATAGGAGAGTGGCCAAATTTACAAGGTGTTTTTAGTTGTTTTGCGTTTCTACATGCTATGAACTGCCTACATGAAATAATGGAGCTGCCTCCTAGAAAGGGATGCTCTTACCTCTAGCTGTGTATTGCCCTATGAGATTTTAGATAGCATTTCCCACTTGATGCTCCTCGCCCTAATCACCATTCATCTTACTACTCGTCAATTTCTGTGGACTACCGAGATAATAGCACTCCTTTCCTAACACAAGCACTCATTCCAAGCAGTTATCTTTTAATGTGAATTCTCTTTGTTAAAAATTTCAAGGTTGTTAGTGAGATTTGGTAGAGTGTTCCTTTTTAAAATAGTGCAAAAGATCTTGATGATGTGGACCTTGTGAGATGGGGAATTTGAGTGCTGGTAATTTGTTGAAGGTGTAACACTTGAAACTTTGGAGGCTGGAAAATAGAAGCAAAAAAGTGTTCTGAAAGATAGATTTTTCTGCCCTTTTAAATATAGTGGTGCTGTCTTTGTTTCTAATTGGAATTTCAATGTAATATACGGTTTGTTCTCACTTCAGGTGCAGAGAAAGAAAAAGATATAACTCTTCAGCTAGATTTCCAGATTAAAAAGCGACATGCTCATAGGATATACTGTGGCATTTCTGAGTATTACAGTTTGTATGGTTTGGGTTACTTTTCTACACATAGTTTTTTTTTCTCTACACAAGTCATTAAATATGTATCGCTGAGTGATTTTCAAGCTCAGTTTCATAGGAAAGTTTTGTTTGTGGAAATAAATGAATTTCAATGTGAGCTAGCAGTAATTTTATTACCTGAGAAAATATTCTTTAAAAAATAAAGAATATGATGTACTTTTGTGTTTCTTAGTTTAAAAAATAGACATGTGAACTATTCTGTGATTAGAAACATTTACTTCTTCCCTCTTGGACATCTTATAATAGATTACCAGCCCCCCCTTAAAAAAAAACAAACCCAAACATTTTTTATACACCTTGAAATGTATAATGTAAATGAATATAAAAGACTTTTTGTATGTACATTGAAAGACATAAAACTTGATACAGAGAAACCCAAACTTCAAGCTGTTAAGGATTATCAAATTGAGTTTGCTATAAATATACTTTACAGTTTCAAACATAAAAATTTTTGTGTTTCCTCAATAGCTGAAAAAATTTGAAGTCACTGGCATACATTTAGAGTTTACAGCTTTCAGAAATCATCAGCCTTTTTAGCACTTCAGAAACTCCCAGTAAAATTAGTATTAATTAAATGAAGACAGAAACTGTCCAATTATCTGCTTCTGAATTCTCTCCTCAAAGAAAACTAGTCCAGTCTACCCAGTAAAATAAAACTTGAAAATAATTAATGTAAAAGAGAGGTCGATTTGGCTTAGTAAAAGTCTGAATGCTAGAATTTTTAATGAAGACAGATTTATTTTTGAAAGTACAAACTGTGTTTATATATTTACTAATTAGTAAAATAAATTAATGAAAAACTGTAACACATGATAAACCTATGTTACATAGAGTACTATAAATTCAATTTTGGAAGTCCTTAATTTTTTACCTTGGTTTGGAGAAAAGGTGTTTTTAAATTGAGTTTGCTTTGTGAAGGAGGTCCTGAAAAATAGCAGCCGAAGAACTTTTCTCCCAAATATCAGATTTATATTATAAATTCTGAACTAATAAGTTTATTACATTTTTACTAGTTCAGTTTTTCTATTACTGCATGAAAAGTATTTTTCTGCTTTAGAAAACAGTCCAGTTGACATCTGATTGTCCTATGTTTTAAGGGCATATCTTGAGTAATTTAAGAAATAAATTGTCTTAGGTTTAAAAGCTCTCATATCTCAAGTTGGTGAAATTTGAAAAGGTATAAGAAAAAGTGGCATATTCAGATTTGAATGGTAAATCCTGACTGATTTAATCCCTTGCTGACCACGGATATTGATTTCTGAGAGAATCACTTAAATTTTCTTCATGTGAGTGGTAGAATTGTTTTAAAAAAACAAAAGCTTCTTCTGCTTTTCCTTCACTTATTCTTAAAATGTCTTGAACATTGTTTTTACATAACAATGTGTTGAGCAATATAACAACATTTTGGTAACTTGTTTTAATGGAGGAAGCATGGTTATAAATAACTAAAGTATGGGACAGTGTTTTTTCACTTAGATTTGAATATGGGTGTGACTACTCTGGGAATTCACATCAGATAAAATCCTAAGGCTTCATTGTGAGGACCTGACTCAGGTGGACCTGGGATGCTGTCCAGTTTCCACATCCCAGCTTTTGCTTAGTTGCTTGATGTAACTCGCTTCATGTTGAGCTTAGACAGCTCTCTCAGTTTTCTCAACACCAGGTTAAACAGAATTACCCTTTCAAAAAGCTTCCCTGCTGAGATGCAGAGTAGGAGTGAATAGAAGAATGTGAGTGAGATGTTCACAAAGCAAGTAATTAGACAAAGTAGGCCAAACAGACTATAGAGGGAGCTGCTTGTCTTGAAGATTACTGTAAGGGACTCGGCCAATTCGCCCTCTAAGTCTTCCTCCAGCTAGTGAAAATTTTAGTAGACTGTTCTAGATGCTCACTATTAAACATGAAGTCAAGTTTTTCAACGTAAAAGACTGATAATTCTGAAATGCAATATAAATTTATGTAATTGCTTAATAACCTCACTTTTTAAAAATAAACTGGTGGATTATTAAATAAGTTTGAGATGAGTACAATTTTGAAAATTATAGCATTTATCAACAACTCAGATTACAAGTAATTTCTCTAATAAAAGTCTTGTTTGTTCATAGCCTTTTTTTTGCTAAACCACTTAGAAATATTTTAAGATCACATAATACCTCTTTGATATAATTGTTAGAAAGATTTTTGAGTAGCACTACTGAGATTTAGTGATTTACCGCAAACAAAATTAGTCACTTTATTTAGTAGGTATTTGAAGCCCTGAGTAACAAATTTTATTAGTTTTCTGTATAGTATTTGATTTAAAATTAAATCAGAGGCTTAAGCAATAGCCCTCTTAAAATCTGTGGACACAGTAGAATCTGGTAATATGTGATTCAGTTCATTCAGTGAACACTTAATGAGAACACACTGTGTATATTGAGATTTTTTTAGGTGCCGTCGTTATGAACAACTTTTACCCTCCAGAAGCTCACAGTGTAGTAGAGACAATAGACCAAAAAGCGTAACTCAAACATAGTTTGATTGGAACATAATGGAAGTGTGTATAAGACAAAGTGAGGACTCAAGGAAGGACATGTTCAGTGACCACCTAGCAGGCAAACAGGGGAGTGAGTCAGGGAAGGCTTCATGAAGGAAGTATGGATTAAGTCATTTTAAAGAAATTTTAAAATTTAAAAATTCTGATAGAGGAACAGATACAAGGTAATTCACAAATGAAGAGAAAACTGCTCTTGGCAGGGCAGCTTGGCAATGCATATCAGAATCCTTGAAATGTTCTTTTTTGACCCAATAATTCTAGTTTTAGGGATTTTAATCTATGAATGTAAATCTTTTGTCAAAATCTGATTATCTTTTGAACCCATCTACTTCTTTTCATTATTCATCACCACCTTAGTCTAAACTACTGGCATTTTGGATGCATTTACAATAGCCTCCTAATCTTGGCCTACCCCAGTCCACTGTGTTCCCTTCTAATCTGTTTTCTACACTGTAATCAAAGGGATCTTTTCAAAATGCAAACCTGATTATATCACCCTACTACTTGATATGCTTCAGTAGCTTTCCATTGCATTTAGGATAAGGACAAAGCTACATGTCTTATGTGGTAGCGTCTACATGTCTTACAAGGTCTTGCATAGTCTGGCCCCCACCTTTCTATCCAGTCATGGGTTGAGCCATGTTCTTCTTGCCTTGCTCTTTGTGTTCCAGCCATATTGGCCTTATTTCAGCCCCTTATTCTTGCCATGCTCCCTCCCACGATGAGGCTTTTGTACCTGCTGTTCCCTCTGCCTAGAATGTTTTTCCTTTTCCTTCACCTAAACTCTGATTTATCTTTCCTCAGGGAAGCCTTCCCTATCATAGACTCTCAAAGCTCCATAAACTCTCCTTCATAACACTGGCTGTAGTTGTAATTTTATATACGTTAGAGATTAACATCTGTTTTTCCTGATAACCTCCATAAATACTGGTAATGTGTTCATTTTTGCTCACCATTGTATAGTCACTGCTTACCACAGTGCTTGAAACTCAAGCATTTGTTGCATGAATTATTCAATAGATGATAGTCATCGCAGAGAACAACCCCAGATAGCCAACAATTGGGAAATGGTTACATAAATTGGGCGTATTCGTATAGTAGAATTTATGTCATTAAAATCATGTTTTAGAAGAATGTAAAGTAATATGGGTAAATGCCATCAATATAGTATGTGAAAAAAATCAGTTTACAAAATAGTCATTTATTAAAAATGCAGGAAAAATACACCAAAGTATAAAGGTTGGTTATCTCTGGGAGAGGTGTGTTTTGTATTCAGATTTTCTACAGAGAACATGTATTGATTTTATAATTAAAAAAAAAGACTGTTCATGTACAAAATTATGGAAAAGTTGGCCTTCTAGATATGGTTCAGATATAGAGTAAAATAGACTTGAGGTTCATATTGGACTCCAAAATAAGTATCAACCAAAATGCATAATTGCATGCTAATTGTATTGAACTTGATTATATAAATTCAATTTTAGGAACTGCAAAATGATTTTTATATTTGAGCGAGCCAGTAATTTCTGGTTTTATTATACCCATTTATATGTAAACTGATTTTAATTTCAAAATGTTTTGAAAAGTAGCATGGTTTTGGCACCTGACAGCAATGAAACAGAGCCAGAAAGCAGAAACTGGCTCATATATATATATGTATAAGAACTTAGTATGTGATAATGGCTGCTACCTTTACCTATCAGGAGGGAAAAGAATTATTATTTAATCAACAGTGTTGAGATAGCCAGTTAGTCATCTGGGAAATAAAAAGTTGGCTTCCAGATGAGTCAAAGATTTAAATGTGAAAACAAACTAAAGTAGGATAATTATTTTTAATATAAATCTAGGAATGGCGACGGCCTTTCAAAGCATGAAACAGAACTGAAGCCAGATTGCTGAATTTTACTACATAAAAATAAAATTCTGTATAGAGAAAAAAATCATAAAGTTAAAAGAGAAACAGACTAGTAAATCTTATTTGTACGTTTTTCTCAAAGGACTAATTTCCTCTTAATATACAAAGAGCTCCTAGAAAATAATCCAGTAGAAAAAATGAGCAAAGAGAATTCATATGAAAAGATGTGCAATTTTATTTATAATGAAGATGTAAATTAAAGCTACAACAAACCATTTATCACCTGTCAAGTTAGGAAAGATTGATTACATAGTGTAACTCGGGGTGGGGGGGGGGGATGAAAGAAAGGGGAAATGGGCATTCTCATACATTGCTGGTGGGAATATAAAGTGTTCATTTTCTATGGAAAGCAATTTGGAAATTGTTTTCAAAATTAAAAATGCACATATATTTTGATCTAGCAAGTTAATTCAGGGATTTTTATCCTCTAAAAGATTTTATATATGTGTCAAATGAACATGTAAGAATATTTGTGGCAGTATTGTCATTGTAGAAGACTGGAAACAACCTAAACATAAACTAGTAGGGGAGTGGTTAAGTAAATTATGGTATAATCTGTTCAATAGAATTATTAGGCAGCCCTTAAAAATAATGAGGCAATACTATGTGTACTGCTCTGGTGCATGTCTAAGATACATTAAGAGAAAAAAAGCAAGATGCAAGACTCCATGTATATAGTATGCTGCCATTTGTGTGGTTTAAAAATGTGTGTATATATCTGGAAGGATACATGAGAATTTGATAAAAATGGTTCCCTCCAGTGAGGGGAATTGGTGGCCTAGAGGACAAAGGTGGGAGACTAACTTTTTTTAATATACTGTTTGGTAATTTTTGAAATTTTTTTTTTACCATATGCATGTAATACCTATTCAAAGTTGATTTTTTAGTTACGTTGTGCTTGCAGGAATCGGTAAGGAAGAAAAAAAATCAAAGGCCATAGTAGTTGTAAACAGTTGTCAAATGATTATTGTAATACTGTTTAATTTTAGGTTTTGCTAGACGTCTTCTAATTCAGAGCTTCCAGTTGATGTTATGTGGCTCACTGGAGGGTGGCTCTAGTGGAGTGGGGTGTGAAGGAAGGCTGTGGGGTTCCTGTAAGCAGATAGCATGATGAGCAACAGCTAGCAGTTACTGCTCCTTTTGATATTTTAAGTGCATTAAAGGTCGTGCTTTACTGCTTGGAATCAACTTCAGCCAGCTACAGAGTGTGTAGCTGCCTCTTGTGGAGAAGGGATCATGGAGCTGATGTTGGAGTTTGTAGTATTGTGGGTGCCTGAGGAACATGTCACCCAGTGCAAGGTGCAGCCCACTGATGATGAGAGGACAGAGTAGCATGTTGCCTTGCGGGGCCCAGCTGAAGGCCTGGGTCTCTATTTGCCTGTGTTGACTCCTCCTAGCCATGTGCGTCTGATGTGCCATTTCGCTTGCTGCAAGGTGACTGCCTGAATAGTGCATTATGTTCTGCAAAAATAAAGCATCATTGTTATTTTGAAATATTGTTCCTGATGTGAAGAATGTTGGATTTGAAATTCATTCATATTATTACAAACTTCATTTAAATTTCAATTTTTCGTCTATAATTATATAAAGAAAATGCGATCAATTTTTTTCTACCATGCACCATGTTGATGCCTCCAAATGTCCTCTTGTTAGCCAGTGTGCTGAACAAATATTATTTACAATGTGAAAAAGGTTGGAAAACACTGTTCTGGTCAAATCCTCTCATTTTATATAAAGAAAACTGAAATCTAGGTAGGTAAGCTCAGGGATTTGTCCAGTGTCCTATAGTTGGTTTGTATGGGGCTCGATCTGAAAACTGGGGATCTTGACTCTCAGTTCTCACTGCCTCACACTGGCGCCCCAAACCTGAGGGAAAATTGGAGGAAGGCATTGATGATGGATTGGAAGACGAATATACAGAATCTTAGAAGAATTATTAAAAGAACTGCATGTATGTGACTTAAAAATCTTTGAGGGCCTACTGTGTGCAACAGTGCTTAGAATCTTCCTGTAGAATAGCTACTAGTAGGATTTGTTTTGAGATGATTGTTGCTATCTCCTTTAAAAAAAGAATAAAAGATAAGGGTTAGACTATAGCAAGAGGAATTTAGGATGGATGTAAACAAAAATTGATACTAGAATTGTATGTATATAGTTTTCAAAGAAAAAGGGAATGTATCAGGAGACCTTTCAAATTCCTCTGGTGCTATAATTAAACTTTCTCTCACCTTGCTTTTGACTGGATTGGAATTTGTTCAATTAAAAATAATATGAGTGAAAAATGATTTGGGTTTAAGTAGGTTGGGGTTAAATAGGCTTCAAAGGATGTTGCCATTAGCCTTAGATATTTCAAAGAAATACTTAGAAACTTATTAAGGTAAGGGATATGGTATGGTGTATGTCACTTTGATACCTGGCTGCCATTTTAACACCACAGTGATACTAAATAAGAGGAGATAATGGGAGTTAAAGTACAGTAAATCTGGGTAAAATTGTGTTGACTTATAGTTTCCAGGTAAGATACTGATAAGGCAGGAGTAGGTGTCTTAGGCAACTAAAAAAAACTCCACTGTCCAAACATAAAGTGGATGCATTTTTGAGACAAAAACTTAATTATAGGTAAAGTAAAACCCTCTTAATGATAGTCTACTTAACCTTTTGGTGTGTGGGGTTTTTTCGGTCATTCCTTTTAAGTTTTCCAGATGATCTTCTGTGTTTCTTCTAGTTCTCTGTAGATTTTTAAATATTTCATTTTTTTAATGAAAAGTATTTTGTTACTTAATTAGTATTAGCAAACTGGACTGTTTTCTGCAGCAGAAATTGAATATTTGCCTACCAGAGTAAATTCTGAGAAAAAAGGGTAGTAATTGACATTGGAAAATTTAGGGGTTTTTTTTTTTGTCCAATTCTGTTTTCTTTTTTTAGATGATATTGTGGGAATTACTAAAAATTTGAGGTCAATTTTCTTGGGAACAGTTATTTAATTTTCTTTGGGTTGAGAGAACATTTACTATATAAACGATTCAAATAGTAAAAGAAAGCGTGTTACCTCAAAAATACTTGTGTAATATATAATATAACAAGAGTTTTCTATTTTTCTTTCCTTTATTACCATTACCAAGAAAGTATAACAAGAATTAAAAGAAATATCTTATTTTGCATATATATATTTACACTTAAAAGTAATTTATATATTAAATTAGGTTTTGTTTGAGATGGTGAAACGAAAGAGTTTGTAAGTAAGAATACATGTTGATATGTTAAAAGATGTGAAATTAAAACATGTTGGCATACTCCTAGTTTCTCAGAACAAGAAAATGACTAATCTAAATTTCATTTCAGAATAAAAACCAAGACAAGCCACATAAAAGCAACCTAAAAATTAAACTGTCATCATATTATTTGTTTTAAAACTATGGAATAATATATCTGAGGAAGATTTCTCTCAAAATTGTTTTTCTCAATTTCAAGTAAGTAATTTATTTTGGTTAATATATTGGGGATGAGGGGGGTGGGGGTGAGCCTTGGCATTGAAATTGATTAAATCCTACTCATCCTTGAAGTAACAACTCAAATATCAACCTCTTTAAAGCCTTCTGTGACCCATTGCCCATTCCCCAAAGATTATCTCTTTGGTTTCCCATAGTCCTAGCTGGCTTTCACATTGCTGGTAAAGGACTTAATATACTGAGCATTGTGTTTGTCCGTAGGTTTTAATAGTCACATGGCACTACCTTCCTGTGCCTCCCCACCCCCCATACCCTCCACACTGCTTTCTACTGCTGGGAGACTCTGGGCAAGTTACTGTAATTCTGTGAGCTTTAATTTCCTCCTCTGTAAAATGAGTTTTAATAATTTCTACCTCGTTGGATTATTATGATTAAATACAATAAGCCCCAAACGTCTGGCATATATAGTAACGTAAGTGTTACTTTCCTTACCTTTCTTACTCCAGAATCTGCAATATTACTTCACATACACTATGCACTCTTTAAAATGTTTGAATTGAAATGAAAATGGAATTTTTGTAGCACTTATTCACTCCTCACAACAGTACAGATACCTGCACATTGTGGGGTAAGGCTTTTTAGAGTTGGTCCCTGACTCATATGTCTATAGGCTAGGTAATTACCTGTTTAAATTTTAGGGGCCGGCCTGGTGGCGTAGCGGTTAATTTCGCTCCTCTGGTTCGGTGGCGGGGGGCTCGCAGGTTCAGATCCCGGGTGTGGACCAACGCACCGCTTGTCAAGCCATGCTGTGATGGCATTCCATATAAAGTAGAGGAAGATGGGCTCAGATGTTAGCCCAGGGCCAGTCTTCCTCAGCAAAAAAAAGAGGAGGATTGGCAATGGATGTTAGCTCAGGGCTAATCTTCCTCACACACAAAAAAAAAACCACCTCACTTTTTAAAAAATTGACTCTTTTTTTGTAAGTACCCCACTCAGGCCTGAGTTTTCTTTTTTAACTGTTGATGTGTGTATATATAGAGAAACAGAAAAGTGTCCAGGCCTGATCTTGCCTTGAAAAAGTCATCGATCAAGGAGTTTCTATAGTTTTCCAGTGCTGCAGATTAGGTTAAGTATACTTCTTGTGAAACAGCCTTACTTTCCAAAGCCATCAGTAGTGCCTTCTTTTTTAAAATGATGGTAGGACATGTTGAAAGTGTGTGCACCAGAGATCACAATAAAGGTGACAGTAGGATTTATTGCTCTCTTCTTGCTTTTGCCTTTTGTGAATTTGTAACACACACAAAAATTGAAGCCTTTGGTTTTTAAACCTATTTAGGATTGTGGAATGTGGACCAGATGAATTCGTTGCCTGGAGTTTCACTTCTCTTCACCATATTTTTTTCTGCATATAGCCCCAGGGTTTGGTTTGGTTTGGTTTTTAGTAACATTGTCTTTTAATTTTTTTCATGAAGTCATTAGAAAAATTTTCAAATTAATTTTGATGACTCATACCTTGGTTGATGATGCTTTCAAAATAGAAGCCAGATTAGTCAAAAGACCTGAATTTTATATCGTTTTACTAACAGGCGATAGAGCATTTATTGAGCTCTTGCTGTGTGCTCTGTTCTAAGTGATTTAATCTTCACAGCAACTCTAAAAATAGGTATTATCATCTCCATTTTACAGTTGAGGAAATGAGGCATGGAGAGGTTGACTTTTGCCTAAAGTTATTCAGCGTAGGTTTACCTCATTGCGTGTGAGGGTTAAAATGAAGGAACATGTATTAGCCTCTTATTACTTGCCTACACAGAAGAAGCAAATTATGAGATGTATGTCTCCTGACACTTCCAGAATTTGAGATTAGCCATTATTGAGGCATGACCATAAATATGTATTTTTTGTGATAGTATACCCTGGTACTCTGTACTGACCCATTTTTTTCTGAGCAATAGTCATGTCTCCTCTCAAATTCATGGTCCCATTTGGACTGAATTGTTTTGTTTTATGTATGTGTGTTTATAAGGTGATAGTAGGACTTTAATATCAATCTGATATAAAATATTTTTGTAAGTTCAGTTTAATTAAAGTAGTATATAAATATATTCTCATTGTGATATTTAAAAAATAGAAACAGGTAAAGCAAAAATTTTCCTTTACCACCAATCCTGTTCCCTTCCCCACTGTATCAGTTTTTTCATAACAAACCTCCCCCAAACTTAGTGGTGTGAAACAACAGCCATTTGTTAGCCCAAGATTCTGGACTGGGCTCAGTTAAGTTTTGCTTCTGGCTGGGGTTGCTTATGGGGCTGCAGTCAGCTTATAGGTCTGCCGGAAGCTGATTGGTCTAGGATGTCTTCACTCATATGTCTGGATATTGGGGCTGGCTGTTGGCTGGGGTGGTGGAGGGTCATGTGTCTCCAGCAGGCTAGCCTTCAGCTAGGGGCAATAGTAGGGTTTACAGGAGCAGCAAGTGAAGGCAAGCCCCAGATGTTTTCTGTTGTCCCATGGGCCAAAGCAAATCATGTGGCCAAGCCCAGAGTCAGTGTGGGAGGGGTTTCCTAAGAGTATGTGACTCATGAGGAGGCCATTACTGCAACAGTCTACTATACCACTGTTGCTGGCTGACTCGTTTCTCAGGAAACATTTGTCAGTGTGACGGTGCCCTGATTTTGAAAAAGAATAGTGTTTATGTAAGCAATTTATTCAGCAATTCAGATAAATTTAGGTAATTCCTTGTTCTTACTTGTTTTATTCCATTCTCATCATCCCTTAGCATCATTCCCGGTCCCATTCACTCAACACATTTACAGAGCACCCACTAAGTGCACAATGAGGTATCATTGGGTTAGCAGCAGATGGAGCAAGAGTGCTGTGTTCATCATCCAGTTTCTTAAACTTGCCCACCCATCTGCTTCATTATACGAACAGAATTCTATAAAAGCTGACAATTATAACAATTTTTTGAAAATCACCAACAGCCCAAAGTGGGCTGAATATATCTCGCGTACTACATTTTTTAAATGTCTTACAAGGATTTTGTCAAGTAAGGAAAAACTGTAATACAGAGGTTGTTTTGATTTGTACTCCCACCAGCAATATGAGACTTTTTTCATGTCTTCACCAAGAATATGTTCTCAAATGTTTTGATCTTTGCCAATTTAACAGATAAAAACATGGATCTCAGTGTAGTTTTAATTTGCATTTTTTTTTATTATGAGTGAGATTGAGTGCCTTTCTGTATGCTTGAGAGCCATTTGTATTTCCTTCTCAGTATACTACTTGTTTATCTTTTACCCACTTTCCTGTTGAAAGTCTTGGTCTTTTGCTTATTAATTTCAAGGAGCTCTTCATATATTAGGAAAATTGGTCTCTCTCTCTCTGATTTGAATTGCAAATATTTTTCCCAGTTTGTTTATTCTTATGGTAAATACCTTTTCTTTAAATAATATATTTTTTTGTTTTATAAAAAACTTTTTATCTTAAGTGAGGCTTTTAGATCACATTTAGTTGCTGTTAGGTTTAAATATTAGGCATGAGAATGGAAGAAAAAGATCCTGACTTTATCACATCTTATTTAGAGAACTTAGCTTTTAAAACTCTGTCACTTAAAATGAAGAGTTTCAGAAGGATCCGATCTTTGATTTACTTTTTTTCTCTTCTAGGTTTGGTTCTTTCATGAGACCACTCCTTTTGACAGACCAGTCCAAGAAGTAGGATCATCCTTTGGAGAGCTATTTTTAGATAGACTGTGTAGCATAGGCGGAAAATACTTTTTTTCACTTAGAATAAATTGCTAATAACATTGCTTTGAGTGTCATCTACTTCAGTGTGCATCTGTGTGTGTGTGTAATGTGTACAACAGATATATAGTTGTAGTGGTTCAAGCAATGCTGTAACTCACATATAACCCTTTACCTATGCAACCAGCCTTTATCTAATCAACCATGTAGCTATATTAGGGTGGCTAGATTAGGCAAGCCTTTACCCAATGGGCCCCATAGAAGAAAGACAAAGAAACAGACTGTGACTTTTTTGAGAAAGCAGTAATGCTGACCACTACCCAGATAATAGCCTACATTTTTAATAAGATTGTGGGAGCTAGGAAGAGGGTGGCAGAGGCATCTGTTACCTCCTGTGCAGCATCCGACATTTTGAAATACTTTGACTTTTTCCCTTGACTTCTATATAAAAGGAAATTAGAAAACTGTGAATCTGGACAAATGAGTCTGTTTTGAGTCATTTAATGTAGTTTTCAAAAGTTTTTAAAGTTGATCGACCCTTTCTTCATTTGTAATTTTACCAGCAGCATCAAGAAAGCAAAAACGAATCCTAAAGTGATTTATAGTGGGGAATGGTTGAAAACCAGTTTTTGCTGTGCTTTATGTTGTTTTTAATTTTCAAAGTTACTGAGGTGTTCTTTAGGATCTATTGTATCATCAATATCTGTATAAATGTTTCATTGATAATTAAAAAGTTTTCCATTTATTTATACCAGACTGTTGATTATTATTTCCTTGATTAATCCTTTTTAAAAAAGGCACATTTCTGAGGTTAACATCTCACAATGTATACATTTAATACAGTAATTTTCCCTCCTGAAAAGCTGATATTAAACTGATGGGACATCTTATAATGATTTCCTAAAGAAAATATGACATTTTGTGATTTGTTTTCACCTATATACTTATTTTTGTATCTTATCTGTCATGAAGTGAGATTAGTTCCCACTTCCATTTTGTTCTTTTTTGCCTTGCATCTCTCATTGTTACAACTTTGTATATTTTGATGTTGTGTTATTTGGCACATAAAGCTTCATAACTGATGTGTCTTTTATAGTAGTGCTCTTCAAACTATTCATGATGAAGAATCAATTTTTTTTCTGATACTTCTTTAAAATACATTAAAAGTGAATTACTGGAAAAAGGAAATGAGAAAGAAAAACGAACAAGCAAAATACAAGCTCCCCTTTTTATGATTTTTATTATTATATTAAACAGGTATAGAATTCCTCTGTCAGACTGCTGTAAGATTTTCTAAATGCTTTCTTCAAGTTTTATACTTGCCTTGTTGCAGACCTATAATGAACAGCTAGTTCATAGACTGCATTTGAATAGCACTGTTGTAGATATTTTTTTATCGATCTAGACAGACTCTTTAATTCTTTTCTTCTTGAATCCTACTTCTTGACCCATGTCAAAATTATTATTCGTGTTTCCTTTTAGTTTGACTGTTTTCCATGATCTATCATTCATTGCCTGTCACTATTTTTTTTTATTGATGTCTTAATAGTTTATAACACTGTGGGGTTTTAGTTGTACATTATTGTTTGTCTGTCACCATGTGGATGCATCCCCTCACCTCTTGTGCCCACCCCCCACCCCCCTCCCCCTTGGTAACCACCAACCAGTTCTCTCTGTCCATGTGTTCATTTATATTCCACATATGAGTGAAATCATGCAGTGTCTGTCCTTCTCTCTCTGGCTTATTTCACTTAACATAATACCCTCTAGGTCCACCCATGTTGTTGCAAATGGGACAATTCTGTCTTTTCTTATGGCTGAGTAGTATTCCATTGTATATATATACCACATCTTCTTTAACCAATCCCTCAGGGACACTTGGGTTGCTTCCACTTCTTGGCTATAGTGAATAATGCTGCAATGAACATAGGGGTGCATAAGCCTCTTGTGATGGTTGATTTCATGTCCATTGGGTAGATGCCCAAGAGTGGGATTTGTGGATCATAGGGTATTTCTATTTTTTAACATTTGAGGAATCTCCATACTGTTTTCCATAGAGGCTGCACCAGTTTGCATTCCCACCAGCAGTGAATGAGGCTTCCCATTTCTCCACAACCTCTCCAGCATTTGTTGTTTTTTGTCTTGGTGATTACAGCCATTCTAACGGTGTCAGGTGATATCTTAGTGTAGTTTTGATTTGCATTTCCCTGGTGATTAGTGATGTTGAACATCTTTTCATGTGTCTATTGGCCACCTGCATCTCTTCCTTGGAAAAATGTCTGGTCATATCCTCCGCCCATTTTTTTTTGTGAGGAAGACCAGCCCTGAACTAACATCCGTTGCCAAACCTCCTCTTTTTTGCTGAGGAAGACTGGCCCTGGGCTAACATCATGCCCGTCTTCCTCTACTTTATATGGGACCCCGCCACGGCATGGCTGACAAGCAGTGCATCAGCAGGCACCTGGGATCTGAACCCCCAAACCCCGGGCTGCCAAGCACGAACTAACCTGCCGCACCACTGGGCCGGCCCGTCTCTGCCCATTTTTTGATCGGGTTGTTTGTTTTTTTGTTGCTCAGTTGTATGAGTTCTTTATATATTATGGAGATTAACCCTTTGTCGGATAAACGATTTGCGAATATTTTTTCCCAGCTGGTGGGTTGTCAATTCATTTTGATCCTGGCTTCATTTGCCTTATAGAAGCTCTGGAGTCTGATGAAGTCCCACTTGTTTATTTTGTTTGTTTCCCTTGTCCGAGTAGACATGGAATCTGAAAGGATCCCTTTATGACCAGTGTCGGTTAGTGTACTGCCTATATTTTCTTCCAGGAGTTTTATAGTTTCAGGTCTCACTTTCAGGTCCTTAATCCATTTTGAATTGATTTTTGTATATGGCGATAGGAGATGGTCTACTTTCATTCTTTTGCATGTTGCTGTCCAATTTTCCCAGCACCATTTATTGAAGAGACTTCCCTCTCTCCATTGTATGTTCTTTGCTCCTTTGTCAAGGATTAGCTGTCCATAGGTGTGTGGTTTTATTTCTGGGCTTTCAATTCTGTTCCATTGATCTGTGTGTCTATTCTTGTACCAGTACCATGCTGTTTTGATTACTATAGCTTTATAGTATATTTTGAAATCAGGGATTGTGATGCCTCCAGCTTTGTTCTTTTTTTTCAGAATTGCTTTAGCTATTCGGGGTCTTTTGTTGCCCCATACGAATTTCAGAATTTTTTGTTCTATTTCTGTGAAGAATGACATGGGATTCTGATTGGGATTACGTTGAATCTGTAGGTTGCTTTAGGGAGTATGGACATTTTAACTATATTTATTCTTCCAATCCATGTGCATGGGATATTTTTCCATTTCTTTATGTGTTCCTCGATTTCTTTCAATAGTGTCGTATAGTTTTCATTGTATAGGTCTTTCACCTCCTTGGTTAGATTTATTCCCAGATATTTTATTCTTTTTGTTGCAATTGTAAATGGGATTGTCTTTTTGAGTTCTCTTTCTCTTAGTTCATCATTAGTGTATAGAAATGCAACTGATTTTTGTAAGTTGATTGTATACCCTGCCACTTTGCTGTAGTTGTTGATTATTTCTAGTAGTTTTCCAATGCATTTTTTGGGGTTTTCTGTGTATAGGATCATGTCGTCTGCAAATAGTGAGAGTTTCACTTCTTCATTGCCTATTTGGAGTCCTTTTATTCCTTTTTCTTGCCTAATTGCTCTGGCCAGAACTTCCAGTACTATGCTGAATAAGAGTGGTGAGAGTGGGCACCCTTGTCTTGTTCCTGTCCTCAAAGGAATGGCTTTCAGTTTTTCCCCGTTGAGTAGGATGTTAGCTGTAGGTTTGTCCTATATGGCCCTTATTATGTTGAGATACTTTCATTCTATACCCATTTTGTTGAGAGTTTTTATCATGAATGGATGTTGGATCTTGTCAAATGCCTTCTCTGCATCGATTGAGATGATCATGTGGTTTTTATTCTTCATTATGTTAATGTAGTGTATCACTTTGATTGATTTGTGGATGTTGAACCATCCCTGTGTCCCTGGTATAAATGCCACCTGATCATGGTGAATGATCTTCTTGATGTATTGCTGTATTCGGTTTGCCAATATTTTGTTGAGGATTTTTGCGTCTATGTTCATCAGTGATATTGGCCTGTAGTTTTCCTTCTTTGTATTGTCCTTGTCTGGCTTTGGTATCAGGATGATGTTGGCCTCGTAGAATGTGTTAGGAAGTATTCCATCTTCCTCTATTTTTTGGAATAGTTTGAGAAGGATAGGTGCTAAGTCTTCTTGGAACGTTTGGTAAAATTCTCCAGGGAAGCCATCTGGTCCTGTACTTTTATTTTTGGAGAGGTTTTTGATTACTGTTTCAATCTCTTTACTTGTGATTGGTCTGTTCAGATTCTCTATATCTTCTTGATTCAGTTTTGGGAGGTTGTGTGCGTGCAAGAATTTGTCCATTTCCTTTATATTGTCCAATTTCTTGGTGTAAAGTTTCTCATAGTATTCCCTAATAATCCCTTGTATTTCTGTGGTGTCTGTTGTAATTTCTCCTCTTTCATTTCTAATTTTATTTATTTGAGTCTTCTCCCTTTTTTTCTTAGTGAGTCTGTCTAAGGGTTTGTCAATTTTATTTATCTTCTCAAAGAACCAGCTCTTTGTTTCATTGATCCTTTCTACTGTTTTTTTGGTTTCAATTTCATTTATTTCTGCTCTGATTTTTATTATTTCCCTCCTTCTGCTGATTCGGGGCTTTGTCTTTTCTTCTTTTTCTAATTCTGTTAGGTGCAGTTTAAGGTTATTTATTTGGGATTTTCCTTGTTTGTTAAGGTGGGCTTGTATTGCTATGAATTTCCTGCTCAGGACCGCTTTTGCTGTGTCCCTTATGAGTTGGTATGGTGTATTTTCTATTTCATTTATCTCCAGATAGCTTTTGATTTCTCCTTTAATTTCATCAGTAATCCATTGGTTGTTCAGTAGCATGTTGTTTAGTCTCCACATCTTTGTCCCTTTCCCAGTTTTTTCCTTGCAGTTGATTTCTAGTTTCACAGCATTATAATCAGAAAAGATACCTGTAATGATTTCAATCTTCTTAAATTTATAGAAGTTTGCCTTGTTTCCTAATATATGGTCTACCCTTGAGAATGTTCCATGTGCACTTGAGAAGAATGTGTACTCTGCTTTTTTTGGGTGAAGTGCTCTGTATATATCTATTGAGTCCATCATGTCTAGTTTTCGTTTAAGTCCATTATTTCCTTATTGACTTTTTGTCTGGATGATCTATCCATTGATGTAAGGGGGATGTTAAGATCCCCTACTATTGTGTTATTGTTAATATCTTCTTTTAGGTTTTTTAGCAGTTTTATGTACTTTGGTGCTCCTGTGTTGGGTGCATAGATATTTATAATTGTTATGTCTTCTTGGTGAAGTGTCCCTTTTATCTTATATATTGCCCTTCTTTGTCTCTCATTACCTTTTTTATCTTGAAGTCTACTTTGTCTGCTATAAGTATGGCAACTCCTGCTTTCTTTTGTTTGCCATTAGCTTGGAGTATCGTTTTCCATCCTTTTATTTTGAGTCTGTGTTTGTCTTTAGAGCTGAGATGTGTTTCCTAGAGGCCGCAAATTGTTGGATCTTGATTGTTAATCCATCCCGCCACTCTGTGTCTTTTGATTGTAGAATTCAGTCTGTTTACATTTAGAGTGATTATTGATATATGAGGGTTTGATGTTACTATTTTATTGTTCATTTTCTGGTTCTTTTGCATTTCCTTCGTTTCTTGTCGCGTGTGTTTCTGACTGCCAATTCAGTTTGGTATTTCTGCATGATGATGCTCTTAGTTTTCTCTTTATTTGTCATATGTGGTTCTCTTCTGGTTATTTGTTTAGTGGTTACCGTGAGGTTTATATAAAAGATCTCCTGGATAAGATAGTACATTTTCAGATGCCTCCTGTTTCCTTAGGCTGAGTCGATTCGATCCCTTTCCTCTTCCCCTCATTTGTTGTTGTCACTACTTATTCCATCTTGTGTCGTGAGTGTGTGTTTACAGTGATGAGCTTGAATTAATTTTTGATGTTTTCCAACTGTAGTTTGTTCTGGTTTAGTCTCCTTGCTTTTCTCCTTGCTCAAATCTCTGTATCCTCTTTCTCTTTTGGTTTTTTTCAGGCCTAAGGGCCTTCTTGAGCATTTCTTGTAGTGGGGGGTCTTGTGGTGACGAACTCTCTTAGCTTTTGTTTATCAGGGAGAGTTATTATTTCTCCATCATATTTGAAGGATATTTTTGCTGGATAAAGTATTCCTGGCTGAAGGTTTTTGTCTTTCGTGATTTTGAATATATCATTCCAGTCTCTCCTAGCCTGTAGAGTCCCTGTCGAGATATCAGCTGAGAGCCTGATGGGGTTTCCTTTGTATGTTATTTTGTTTTTTTGTTTAGCTGCCCTTAATATCGTTTCCTTGTCACTGAGTCTTGTCAACTTAACTATTATGTGGCATGACGTTTGTTTATTCCTGTTTATATATTTAGGTGATTGTTGATTTCCTTCACTGTTATTTCCTTCTCATTCTCTAGGTTTGGGAAGTTCTCAGCTATTATTTCTTTGAACAAACTCTCTGCTCCTTTTTCTCTTTCTTCTCCTTCTGGAATACTTATTATCCTTATGTTGCTTTTCCTCATTGAGTCTGATATTTCTCAAAGAATTTCTTCATTTCTTTTTAGTCTTAGCTCTCTCTCCTCCTCTATCTGGAGTGTTTCTGCGTGGCTGTCCTCGGTAATGCTAATTCTTTCCTCCATATTGTCAGTGCTGCTCTGTAAAGACTCCATTTTTTCCATTATTCCGTCCATTTTGTTTTTCATCTCCAATAACTCTGATTGGTTTTTCTTGATGGTTTCAATCTCTTTTGTGAAGAAATCCCTGAATTCGTTGATTTGTTTCTCTTTGTTCTCTTGTATTTCGTTGTTTGTTTATGATAGTTATTTTGAATTCTCCATCATTCAGGTTATAGATTTCTGTGCCTTCAGGGTTGGTTTCTGGGTGTTTGTCATTTTCCTTTTGGTCTATAGACATAATATACCGTTGCATATATTCCACGGATTTACCTTTACCTTTCTTCATCTTGAAGATGGTCCTGCAGTTTCCACCTGCTGCCACTGGGTGGAGGTCATGAGTGGTGTGCTCTGAGCCTGCTGCAGTCCCCAGCAGGATTGTGCTGAAGCACCGGGCATGTGGCGCAACGTTTGTTTATTCCTGTTTATATATTTAGGTGATCTGTTGATTTCATTCTCTCTTTCTCCTGCTGCACCCTGGGGTTTCCTTTTTTGGGGCATTTGCCACACCCCCGAAACAGTCCGTTGTGGCTTCCTGATGGGGATCTCTTCACAGTCTGTGAGAGCACCTGGCGGGCTATAGAGTTCTCTGCAGAGGGCCACCCCTCCCCCCTCTGCCTGTGAGCCACGCTGTCTGTCTTTGCCGATGGATTTGGGATGGGGAGTAAAACTCCTTACCTCTCTTCCCGTCCTTTGGGGCTTCCCGTGCCTACTCCGTCCGATGTATGGTGGCAAGGGTTTCTTAGAAGTCCTTTGTAGTGTTTGATTGACCTCTGTTGATATGCAAATGATGTTTTTTTTGTGTCTTAGGGGGCAGAGATTCAGAGGGAATCTCACTCCACCATGATGCTGATGTCACTCTCTGCCTGTCACTATTTTTAATCCTTTTTATGTCACTTCATTTTTTTAACCCCATCTGAGGATCTTTCCAATAGGGAGATTTTAAACAATAAAAGTTTATTATAATTGATGTGTTTGATTTTTATTCCTCTAATTTTATACTTTTTAATAATTTTATTTTACTCTTTCCTTTGGTTTTTTACAGTGTAGAGTCTTTTATTTTTTAAAAAAGCTTGGGTATAGAAATGATTTTTAAAAGCATATATACAGAAATGTGGTTGTAATTAGAGAATTCAAGAATAAAACAAAAATATTTTCTTTTATGTAATACAAGGAATTTAGCTTATTTTAGCTTTTTAACTTGTTTCCCAAGTTAATTTTTAAGACTAACTTACAAATGTTGAATGTTTCAAACTGCATATCTTCTCTTTCAAAAAAGTTTTAGCTCGTGTGTTCAATTTCAGTAGAACAATTTCAACTCTACATATTAATTTGGTATGGAGCACCACCGCTAATCTAGTTATATGACACCATTTATGTCCATTCTTGCGTTCCAGTTTTGATTTATTTTTTTGGTTGCCTCAAATATGTTTTTAGGTACTGTTTTTCAGGAGATATACATGTGGGTTACTTTTCTGAACCCTTGAATATCTGAAAATTACTTTTTGTTGCATGCATGTTTAATGACAGCATGGCTTAATATGGTATTCTTGTGTCCCAGGTTTTTCCTTTAAAATTCTCTAAACATTATTCTGGTGTCTTTTAATTTTGACTGAGACAAGAAACTCCGTTTGATTTAGAGATGCTGGTGCTTTTTATTTTGCGATAGTTCTTCTGTTATACCTTTGATTATTGCTTCTATTCCATATATTATGCTTTTCTTTTCTTTTTTAAAGAAATACTCATTATTTGCTAATTGGATCACATTTCTTTTTTTTTTTCCACAGTTCTTTTTTATACCTGTCTTCCCTCTTATTTTTAAGTTTGTCCTTTCGCACTCTTGGTGAACATTTTTGTTTTCACCTTCTATGTTACTGATATGTTTTTCTGCAGTATTGATTCTGTTCTTGCTCATCTCACGTGTGGATTTTAATTTCATTGTTGCTTATATTCCTTTCTTTTTTCTTATCTTTTAGGGTTCCATCTATATCTTAGTCTGCATATGTCTGTTGCATTTTTATTCCTTCCTGGTGTTTTTAACTGATCATCTTTCCTTATGAAAGATGTTTCACAGAAACTTTACTTGTATCTTACTGAGAACACACAGCAAATACTTTCTATATTTCTTCACTCTCAGACTGTGATCTGTGATCAATTATCACAGATTTCTTTTCTTTGGCATTCTAAGAAGATATTTTATCTGTGCTGCTGAATGTTTGTATAGGTCTCATGCTTATCTGTCTATAAACAAGAAGCTATTTATCCAGTACTTGTGTTTTGCCAGTAGGCAGAGTATGGAGAGTCCACTTAGTTGTCTTCATTTTCCACTTAAAAGCTGATGGAATTGCCCTCCCAGATATACAGAGCTAATAATTGTGCACAACCCGCTTAGATGAAAACATTCATCTAGTGTGACTCTACTGAATTGAGGTTTAAGAGTTTTTCCCCTATTCTCACTGCACGGTCTCTCTATCATATGGGAGCGAACTTATTTCTGGATAACCTGTGGCATTGTGGGTTTTTTGTTTTTGTTTTTTTCTTACCAGAGCATTACATGCAAGTCTCCAGGCTGTAAAGACCCTTAGGATTTGGGGTGATTTAATTAGTGATGGAAGCTAATTTAACATCCAGGATGGAGAGGGCTATGCCCCATCAGTTATGTTGGTATTGGGAGTTGTGTTTTTAGAGTAGATGAAAAAATAGGGGTATTGAGTGAGAGAATACAACCTTAGACATCTCAGAAAGTTTTTAGTACATAGCTGGTTTCTTTTGGAGTATACTGTTTCTCCAAGGTAGAAAATAGTGTTGTATATGTTAAATATTTCAGTGAAAAATTGGGAGGATTACTCTGTATTTCATTGATTCTAAGAAGTATGTGTCCCCTCATTTCCTTACCTCAGTAATTTGGATGTGTTTTAAAGTCAATGATGGGCCATATTTAATTAGCATTTCTTTCTTGGCAGTGGAAAAATTAATGATGTCTTATAATCATTGGCATCTTAGATTCGTTGAAATATATTAATAGGTGTTTAGCTTAGTGTCATTCTAAATTGAATCCCCCTATTTGTTGTGAGTAAAGAGTTAATAGCTTTTCTTTTCTCTGGATAATTTTGGCCTTGGGTTAATTTCCTAGTTTTATTCACCTGGAAACCTGATAAAGCTAGAATGTCAGTTGTGTAGCTTAGCACCATTGCTTTTGGTAAAAATGACTCATGATTAGTAAATTACATGTGGACTGGGAGGACTGTGAATGAACTGTAAGTACCTGTGAGAGACTGCAGCTTTGGGCTTGCCTGGGTGTGGTAACTCTTGTAATTGAGCAAGTTTATTGAGACTCAGGAAGCTATGTCTATGGGACTGGAGATAGTGGTTGCTATTTGATACTTCTAAGCTAGGGATCTCATTCTCTTACACTTGACCTGCCGTGTGTTGGGGGGTGAGGAGGGCAGGGATCGAATACCCCCTGAATTGCTGTGAGGACTCCTACTGAAGAGTAACTACCTGACACTGTTTTGCTGGCGTATTATTTTATGCTTTATATCCTGCTAAGTATAACCAATGTCTAGTGTAGCCTGTTTGGGTCTGAGTCTCAGTGTTTAGGTGGGCCTAACAGAAGGTGTTGTACCTGTATTTCATGATTTTTTTATTTTTGGGGGTTTGTTTTTAATATTTGCTGAGTGAATCTGTATTTATTACTTGTTCATAAGAATTTTAAAATATGAAATTATAATAAATATATATAATTTGTATAGATTAAAGAGTATATAACAAACATCTGTCTACTACCCAAGATAAGAAATAGAACATTGCGAATATCTTTGAAGTTGCTGACTGCCTTCTCCTCTCCTATCTAATTTTGGTTAATCATTTCCTTGCTTTTCTTTATAGTTTTACGTCATATGTGTATATCCCTAAACAGTATATTGTTTAGTTTTATCTTCTTGGAGCTATTTGTGTGTGTTCTTCTGTGATTTCTCCCCACAACATTATATTTTGGGGAATCATCCATGTTGAATTATTTAGCTGTAGTGCATTCATTTTCACTGCTGTATGGTGTTGCCTTATATGACTGTACCACAATTTAATTTATTCATTCTCCTATCTGTGGACATTTGAATTGTTTCATGTTTTTTATCCCCATTGCTCTTATGAAAACTGTTGCACATCTCTTCTAGTGCATATGTATAAGAGTTTATCATGGTTCTACTAGAGGTGGAATTGCTCTTTAGGATGTGCATGTCTTTATCAGGTAATGCCAAGTTATTTTCCAAAGTGGTTCTACCAAGCTATACTCCCACCAGCAGTGTATGAGAGTTTCTGATGTTCCATAGCTTCACCCACATTTAGAATTGTCAGACTTCTTAAGTCTTAAATTAATTCTTGTAGGTGTAAAAGATATCTCATGAGTTTGTATATTTTCTCTCATTAGTAAGGTTGAATTTTTCCATATGTTTATCATCTGCTTGTTCTATCAAATACTGAGAGAGGAGTGTTAAAGTCTTCAACTTGTGGATTTGTCTTTTTTCTCTTTCAATTCTATCAGCTTTTGCTTCATGTATTTTGAAGTTTTGTTAGGTTCATACATATTTAAGATTATTCTTTTTTCTTGGTGAAATGATCTCTTTATCCTTAATAATATTCCTTGCTCTGAAGTCTTCCCTGTGTATTATTAATGGAGCCACTCCAGCTTTCTTTTGGTTAGTGTTTACATGATATAGCATATCAAGAATTGTGAAGGATCTGAGATTTTACCTTTTTGCAAGCTAACAAGTTACCTTGCCCAAAATCTCAGAGATGCTGGCAATGGACATGAGATTCCTGAATCTCCACTGTATTGCTTATTAATAAGGAGAAACTGGGGAGATGGTTGTGGGCCAAGTGCTGAGAAGTAGGTTCAAAGACATCTACTTCAACAGAGACTGGTGGAGAATTGTCTCTCAATGTATCTTTTTTCATCCTTTTACTTTCAACCCATTTATGTGTTTATATTTGAAATGGATTTCTTGTAGACAGCATATAGTTGAGCTTATTTGTGTATCTAGTCTGACAATCTGTCTTTTAATTGGTGTGTTTAGATTGCGTACATTTAATGTAATTAGTAATGTGATTGGACTAAAATCTACCGCTGTGCTAGCTGTTTTCTATTATTCTATCTGTTCTCTATTATTCTATCTGTTCTTTTTTCCTCTTTTGGATTACTTGGATTTTTTAAATTATTTCATTTCTCTCCACTATTTGCTTATTTATTTATACCTCATCTTGAAATTATTTTCGTGGCTGCCCTAGGATTTATAATATACACTTGTAACTAATAGTCTTTCATCATATAATAGTATATAGCTTCATATGCATTATAAGGACTTTACAACTGTATACTCCCCATTCTTCCTATTCATCCTTTGTGCTTTTGTTATCATACATTTTACTTTTATGTAGGCTGTCAACACGCAATACACTGTTGCTAATATTTTTGCTTTATACAGTTATCTTTTAGAGCAATTACAAATAAGAAAGTTTTATATTTACTTTCATTTATGTCATTTCTAGTGTTGGGTGATTTCTTTATGTGGATCCAGGTTTCTGTTTGGTATCATATTTCATCTGCCTGAAGAACTTCCTGTAACATTTATTGTAGAGCAAGTCTGGTGGTAGTAAATTATCTCAGTTTTTGTTTTTCTGAAAGAAACTTTATTTTTCCTTCATTTTTATAAAATATTTTTACTGAATATAGAATTGTGGGTTGCCTTTTTGTCTTTCAGCCCTTAAAAGATGTCTCTCTATTGTTGTCTGGCTTGCATAGTTTTGCTATAATTTCTTGTCTTTGATTCTGTATGTAAAGTGTCTTTTTCGTTTTTTGACTGTCTTTAAGATATTTTCTGTCTAGATATGATGTGTCTATTTTATTTTGTTTGCTGTTCTTTGAACTCCTTGGTTTTGTGATTTGGTATCTTTAATTTGGAAAATGCTCAGCCGTTATCTGTTTGTGTATTTCTTTTGACCTGTTCTCTCTTCCCTTTCTGTGATTTCAGTTACATGTATGTTAGACCCTAAGATATTGTCTCATAGCTCTTGTATGATTTGTTCTGGATTTTTTCTTTTTTTCACCCACTCTTTTTTTTCTGATTTGATGAGATTTATGTTTTAGGGACATTTCCTTGGTTGCTATTCCTGAAGTACTGATATTTCAGAAGGTGAAGCTGTGGTATAGAGGCATATACTTTTTGGCTTGTCCTGAGATCTTTCAGATTACTAGTACAGTATAAGTTTATAATGATTTTTGTCCAGCTAAAAACAATCTGATTAGATTTGGAGACCACGAGAAATGGCCCAAGATTGTGACTGTTGTTGTGAAGATAGAATATAATGTAGTAATTCTCATGACTTATGAACTAAGCTGTGTTTTTAGTTTTATAGGTCAAAATATTTTCTTGTTTTTCTATCTATGTTAATCACTTGAAATTCATTAGATTTTCATTCTGAATTGTGCTTCAGTTATAATATTACATATTTAATTTGGAATAAAAAATTAATATTACATGTTTTCAAGTAGCTAGAACCAGATATGTTTATTTTACTCTCCTAGGGGTATGTAGAATTAAGTAGACATGAGGTACAATACAAGTAAGAAATCAGCATTAATGTTTTTTGTTTTGTTTTTGTAGTCTGTTAATTGAGAAAGTGGTTTGGAAGTATAAATGGGATGCCTTTTAAAGGAGAGGCTTTTTTATGCATAGAAGATATAAGACCACTTAAAATTAGTAAACCAATTAGTATAAATAAGGCAAATTAAAAATTTGGAAATTTCAAAGTGTGGAAAAGTTTTTTGAGTAGATTCAGATGCTGTGAATTATCAAAAGTGATAAATGAGACTTATCTAGTTTCTTTTGTAAATTGCATAGGAGATGAATAAAAAGGAATGTTATCTCAAAAGGAAAGCAAGGATATACTTCTAATTATTTATCATTTACATCAATTGAGGTGTGTCAGATTTACTAAAAAAATAACCTTTGGATATGTCTGATTCAAGTGTCTAAAAATTTAATCATAAAACATCCTTACATTTGAAATCGGAAGCTTAATATTGTGGAATAGGTAGTAGTATCTTAAAAAAAGTTGTTTGCGGGGAACTGGTTCATTGTACCCATTTTTCTGTGATCTCAGCTTTACCTAGTAAGATTCCTTGTCATGATACATTATACTTTTTCACAGAGAGGAAAAGTGTTTTGTTTGACCCTTGTTTTAGTAGCTAGCAGATTTTGAAGTGGGGACATCTCCCAGTTGATATTGGAGGATAGCCACATAAAAGGACAAGGAGCCAAATGCATAAAGCATTTGCTTTTTTGGCAGAAAGCCCCAGTATATACAGATTTTTTTTTTTTTGAGGAAGATTGGCCCTGAGCTAACATCTGTTGCCAATCTTCCTCGTTTTTTGCTTTTTTTTTTCTCCCCAAAGCCCCAGTAGATAGTTGTATGTCATAGTTGTGCATCCTAGTTGCTCTATGTGGGATGCCACCTTAGTGTAGCTTGACAAGCAGTGCACTGGTCCGTGCCCAGGATCCAAACCCCGGGCCAAAGCGGAGCACGTGAATCCAATCGCTAAGCCACCGGGCCGGCCCGCCTACAGATTCTTTTTAAAAATTGAAGTAAACCTGATCATGGGCAGTTTCTTGTTTAGTGTGCTAAATCTCCACTCCAGCCCCAGCATATACTCTAGAACAGAGGATCAAGCTTCTGTCGACGACTGTGACTCTCTGGCTGTACTTTTGCAACTATAGACTCGGAACAGGGAATTGTTTTTCCTCTGATGAAAAGAAAGATTCTAAATTACTTAAATGCAATTGGAACCCTGATCCTACACATATGTGTACATACACGCGCACACACACAGAAAAGTGAAAATGTGTAGTGTTCTTTTATCCTAATATGTTTTTCTCAATAATTATTCTTTGATACATTGTAGGGCTTTGATAAATATTTATTGATGAAAAGAAGAGGAATTATTTCTTTGTATATAATCCTAAATAGATAACAAATGCTTACATGTAGATTGTGGACTTTCACATTTGTTCTCTATCCATTTCCATTGTTACTACTTCAACTGAGGTCTCATTATTTTTGCTTGGACCATCATAATAGCCTCTCAACTTGCCTCTAACTTCACCTCTTTTCAAATTCAGCCCTTATAATGTCACTAGAGCGATCTTTCTAAAACTCATATTTCATCCAAACGTTGACATATTAACAATGGTACAGGAAAATAGGTGAAAATTGCTAATAACCTAAATATTCAAAAAGTAAGGGGTAGTTACATCTATATGGTACATATGATCTGTTATGCAGTCATCAAAAATCTTACTATGAAAGAATAGAAGGGGGAAATGTTCACTTGCACGACTAAGTGAAGAAAATAGGCTTCTAAATAGTTTGTACAGCATGATGCTTCTGTTTAAAAATGTATGTAATGTAAACAGAGGAAAAAAAATATGCCAGAATGTGAAGTGTTTATCTCTAGGTGGTAGCTTTGAGTAATGTTTTTCTTTTTTGTGCTCTTTTGTGCCTTTTAAATAAAAATATGTATTACTTTCTAATTAGGGAAAAAAATAAACTAAACATATAATCTGTTCACAGTATTCTCCTTTGAAGCTGTCATTAGTTTCCCATATTCTACAGAGGTATTTCCCAAAAAGTAGTCCATGGATATACCTGCTTTAGCATCACCTTAGGGCACAGATTCCTGGGGTCCACCCCAAAAGATATGAAATAAAAATATTTGGGGTTGTACTAGGAGTGTGTACTTCTAGCAAGTGCCACCGATGATTCTTATATATTCTAAAGTTCTCAAACTGGCCTACAGTATAGAGTAAAACTTTTCCATGATTTGATACCTGGATGCCTTTCCAGCCTCATCTTCCTGCTCCAGCACTTTGCTCTTCAGTCTGAACTGCTTGCTCTTGCTCAGATGCATATCTCATGGCTCTGCATTTGCTTTAGCTTAAGGGAAGCAAAAACACTGGCTTTCTAGGTGTGGAGTGCCTGGAATAGTGTTGTCCCTCATTTAATGTTTGATGAATTGAATGAATGAATGAATGCCACTCCTCTGGATGGAATGACCATGTCCTTTCAGTGAACTCTTCATTTTTTAAAACTGTCTTAAGACATTTCCTTCATTGTGAAGCTCTCCTGACTTTCCTCAGTCAGTTAATCAGTCCTTTGTGCCACCATTCTACTCCTACTTCTGTTAGAGCAGTTATCGCATGACTTGCAAGTTTGTTTTTTTTTGACTTGTCTTACTTCCCTATTAGAGTGTAAGTTTCATGAGGGCATATCAGTATGCTGCCAGTGTTTGTCTCCTTGGTGCTTGGTACCTGGACATGTAATAAAAATTAGTAGAGGGGCCAGCCTGGTGGTGTAGTGGTTAAGTTTGCACGCTTCACTTCGGTGGCCCAGGGTTTGCAGGTTTGGATCCTGGGCGTGGACCTGTATACTGCTCATCAAGCCATGCTGTGGCAGCATCCATATACAAGATAGAGGAAGATGGGCACAGATGTTAGTTCGGGTACAATCTTTCTCAAGCAAAAAGAGGAAGATTGGCAACAAATGCTAGCTCAGGGCCAATCTTCCTCACCAAAAAAAAAAAAAAAGGAATTAGTATAAAAAACTCAATGGAAGGCCAAATAGTGTATGATTCCACTTATATGAGATACCTTGAATAGTCACATTTGTAGAGAAATTAGATTAGTGGTTACCAGGAGCTGGGGGAAGAGGGAAATAGGGATTTATTGTTTAATGGGTACAGTTTCAGTTTAGGATGATGGAAAGTTCTAGAGATGGATGGTGGTAATGGTTGCACAACACTGTGAATGTAGTTAATGCCACTGAATTGTACACTCAAAAAAGATTAAAATGGTAAATTTTGTGTTATGTATGTTTTAGCACAATAGAAATAAAACCTCATGAAGGTAAAGACCTTGGCCTATTCACCCAGCTTTGTTCTCTACAGTTCATAACATTGCTTTGTTTCATTGTTAAATTGTGTAGTAGTACTTGATTTTGAAGATGTTTGAAATTAAGTTGAATGTACAGAGAAAACCCATAGGAAATTCTATAACAAACCAACAGAATTAATAAAGTAAAGGGGAAGCATACCATATACCTTTTAAAAATCACATATTTAAAGAAAATATTGTGATATTACAAACAGTAATTAAAATTGAGGTGGCTATCACCTGCTACTAACTAGTATATAATGGTGAGACAGAAGCAATATGGCATCATGGAACTTCAGATTTAGTAAGGTCAAAGGGTCTTTTTCTTCTCTGCTTAGAATTGTCTTCCTACTCAAGTCCAAGGTGATTGGCAAGTGATACAACATTGAGTACTTTGGCATTATCGTAAGTGGTTTTTGTAGATGATCTTGTTTGAGCCCCTTACATCTCCATGAAACAGAGATGATTTTGTGTTCCTGTAAGGAAAGTATATGTGCCATTGAATACTATTGACCTGGAGCCATTGTAAACCCAGTTGATGTATATGCATGTGCACGCACATGTGTACATTCCTTCCAATATAGTGGTTCTCTCAGGATCAGTTTGCAAAATAATTTCTTTGGGAGCAATTTGAAAGGTAGGTTTTGGGACTTTTCACTTAAAGTGTCTGATGGAGAAGGTCTGGGATGCTTCTGATTTAGGTAGCCCTTAGAACAGTATATAAGAAATACTATTTTGATGAAACAGATGATATTTTGGACTGTTCAAGTCTCTTTTAGGAGCAGATTATTCTCATTGGAATGGTTAAAATCTAGCGAGAATGGCATATTATTATTTTTCATCATTCCTATCAACTCCCTGTCCTCCCTTGCTGGTGATCTCTACATTTCTACTTTCCCACCTACTACCGTTTTCTGTCAACTGTTGATCAGTCTTGGTGAGGGACAGGTAAGATGAAAGGAAGATATGTTCATTCCTCTGTTCTTTCTCTTTAAGCAGTTTTATTGAGGTGTAATTTACATACAACAAAATTGACCAATTTGAAGTATACAATCACACGAGTTTGGCAAATTTATGCAGTTATGTAACCACCATCAGTCACCACAATCATGATATGTAGAACGTTTCTTTCACCCTAAAAAGTTTCCTTGTGCTCCTTTCAGTCAAACCTCCTTCCCCACCCCCAGTAGCCACTGATCTGCTTTGTCACTATAATTACTGTAGTTTTGCCTTTTCTAGAATTTCATATAAATGGAATCATACAGTATGTAGCCATTTATGTCTTCAGGCACATTGTTGCATTGTATCAGTACTGTGTTCCTTTATATTGCTGAGTCATATTCCATTATATGGATGTACTATTCACTGGGAACCGGACATTTGGGTTTCCAGTTTGGGGTGTTATGAATAAAGCTGCTGTGAGCATTTATATACAAGTCTTTGTGTGAATATATATTTTCATTTCTTTTATGAATACTTAGGAGTGGGATTCCTGAGTCATACAGTAAGTTTACTTCATAAGGAACTGCCACACTCTCTTCCAAAGTAGCTATACCATTTTGCATTATCTCCAGATCCAGTTTCTCCATGTTCTCATTAACATTTGGTTCTAGTTTAGTCTTTTTAAAATTGTATCCTTTCTAGTGAGAATGTAATGATATCTCATTATTTTAATTTTCATTTCTGAGAACTAAGGGTTCTGAATATCTTTTCATTGTGCTTATTTTCACATAGTGATGTATCTTCTTTGGTGAAGTATCTATTCAAATCTTTTGCCTATTAAAAAAATTAAGTTGTTTTCCTTCTTATTGAATTGAAAGGGTTCTTTATGTATTCTGGACTTAAGTCCTTTGTCAGATGTGTATTTTGCAGATATTTTTTCCCAATCTATGGCTTATCTTTTCGTTTTCTTTCCTAATGGTATCTTTTGAAGAGTAAAAGTTTTTAATTGTCATAAAGTCTAATTTACTACTTTTTTTCTTTTATAATTTGTGCTTTTTGTGACCTAAGAAATCTTTGCCTAACCTAAAGTTGCAAATATTTTCTTTGCTTTCTTGTAGAAGGTTTATGCCCTCTGTTCTTAATAGCTTGTAGTATAAAATATTCAAAATTCTAAACTATTATTTAGGCAACTCTTCTTGAAAGTATTAATGGAGATTATTTTAGTCAGAATCTTTCTGGCTTTGAGGTGACCTAATAAAACTTCTCTCTTGAAATTTTTAAACTTGAGTTTGGTCAAAAATTTGGTTTAAATATGGGTAGAGTATAAGAGCCATTTTGTGCCCTAGGATTTTAATTTCTGACTTCTTGGATATAGTTGGTATCTGCCCAGGGATAACTGCTTTTATGGTAACACACTTAAGCCAGTCTGTCAGATGTGTGGCTAACAGTGCTCTCTCCGTCATTTTCTGAGTTACTAGTGTGCACACAGGTCTTGTGAGACAGATCTGAAGAGATTATGAATGAGATAGAATGCCCTTTTGTTAGGGAATTTATAATCCTAGAAGTGGGAAGTTGGCAAATTTGTACAAACATGAGTGACAAAACCAGTTAAAATGTTCGCTGATTCAATTTGCAATGTGTTGGAGTATATAAAAATTTATGACGTACTCAGAACTAGACACAATTCTGCTCTGCTTCCCGTCCACCCCTTGTGATTCCATTACTTGGCCCTCCTCCCTTTTTCTCTGTGTCCTTTGGAGGTCTGGCTTATTATACTTAGAACTTTCGAATCTCCCAGGTCAGGCCCAGGGCATTTCTTTACTCTTCCTGTAGAACTGTGAATCTCTGTTATCTTATATGGGAACGCTTCATAATTCCCTCTCCTTTCTGGAGTTCTTGTAACCCGTGTGGGATAAATTTAATAAATGAATAGCTTCTCTGGCTCTTTCCCTTGTGAGCTGAGTAGGATAGTTTATAGGTAATATCTCATTCATCTCTTGAGCACTCTTAAGATTTACAGAATGAATACTATCTTGTCGCCCTTTTTATACTTGGTCATTCCACCCTGGAGAGTCTATGTTAGATTTCTTAGGTGTATTAGCTTCTACATAACAGATTAGTTGGTTGTCTTTCCCAGCCAAAACAGCATAAGCAACAGATTGAGCAGAAGCAGATATGAGGACCCAGCTTTCTCTTACTAAGCCAAGCATTAGGGAGATTTACTAAAATATAAAACAGTTTCTATCTTTGCACTAATTTTTTTCTTTCAGAAAACAAAATGAAATGTTATTGTGTTAACATGAAATAGGTTTATTTTTAATGAACGAAAATGGTGATATTTTATATATTTCTTAGTTTTAATTTCTAAAGTAGTAAATATTGATAGATGTAACCCAAATGGACAAAATTCTTTGGGATCCTCCATAGCTTTTAAGAGTGAAAAGCAGTCCTGAAACCAAAAAGTTTGAGAACTGCAGTAGCTGGTATTTGTTGAGCATGTATTACGTGCCAGAGTACTTGATGTGTTTCAACTCATTTAATTCTCAAAACAGCCTGTTAGATAGTTACTGTTATTATTTCCAGTTGACTAATGAGGAAACTGAGGCAGAGAGATATTAAGGAACCTCTCCAAGTTCATATAGTTAGTAAGTGTCGAGAAGCTGAGATTCAAACTTAGTCTGGTCCTTTTCAGAATTTTTAATCTCTTGCTTTCACCTTCCCAATATACAGTTACTCACGAATTCTTATTATTTTTTCCTTTAAAATATCTTTAACTTTCTCTTTTCCTACTGTCACATCCTAGTCTGGGTCCTTATTTTACTTTATTCTTAGAGGCAACAGCTATGCTCCTTGTCTGTCATTGTCAGATTAATGGTCCAAATGTACAGCTTTTCTCATTTCTTCCCTTCTATCCATAATCTATAATAGTTTTCTCTTGTGTCCTTCTTTAAGTCCATACTTTCCTACCTTTTTTTTTTTTGTAGTTGTGTATAGCACTTATCCTCTACTTTGGGGACTCAAATTACATGTATGTGAGTTGGCTTAAAGTTGTCACGTGTTTTATTCATTTTTTTCAGGCTTATTTTTTTCTGTGCTTCATTTTGGATAGTTTCTCTTGCTGTGCCTTCAAGTTCATTATCTTTAATTCTGGCATTGTTAATGTACTGTTAATTCCATCCATTGTATTTTTCATCTCAAACGTTTACTTTTTATCTCTGATAAGATGAAAATTTTATTTTTCTTTTTATATTGTTCATGTCTCTCCTTAACGTTTAAGCATTTCTCTGCTTTCTTCAACATACAGATTGTAGCTATAATATTATCTTGATATCTTTGCTAACTAATTCTAATATCATTTCCTGACCTGTTTCTGTTGCTGCTTTTTCTTCTTATTACAGGTTGTATTTTCCTATTTCTTTTCATGCCTGATAATTTTTTATTGGTTGCCAGACAATGTGAATTTTACCTTGCTGTGTTCTGCATATTTTTTTACTTCTAGAAATATTCCTGAGTTTTATTCTGGGACACTGTTATTTGGAAATATTTTGACACTTTCAATGCTTATTTTTGTGCTTGGTTAGGTGGGACCAGAGCAAACTTTATCTAGGGCTAATTTTGCCCTACTACTGAGGCAATAACCTTATAATTATTCTACCTGATGTCCTGTGAAGTATGAGATTTTTTTCCTTTCTGAATGAAACACAAATTATTCCTGCCACTGTCTGATCCCCTGGGATTATTCCTTCTGCTCCCTTTAGTTGGTTCTTTTCCTGCTTTGGGTAGAGTCCTCACAAGCATGTCCTGATACTATGTGAAGACTTAAGGGGGACCTTCTGCAGATCTATTTCTTCTCTCTCTGCAGATCTCTCCTCTCTGGTACTCTAACCAGGCAAATTCTAGCAAGCTTGGCCTCCCAACTTTATTTTCTCAAGTCAGGGAGATTGCTGGGCTCCACCTGCGTTCCTTCTCCCTGTGTTTCCTGGAAACGCTCTAAGCTGGGAGCTGTTGGAAGGGGCTCACTTTGTTTCCCTTCTCTTGAGGATTACTCTCCTATACCAACCATTGTCCAGTGTCTGAAAACCATTGTTTCATTTATTTTTCTGTTTTTTTAATTGTTTCAGGCAGGAAGGTAAATCTGTTCCCTATTACTCCCTGAAGACTGGAAGCCCTGTCTATTCATTTTTTTAAAGATTCAGCTCAAGTTTATTAACACCTCTCTAAAATGTTTCATAATCCATTTTCTAGTCGGGAATCATTTAGTTGCAAAGAACAGAAGGCTTTCAAAGAAGCTCTAATAAAAAGGAGATTTATTATTAGAATACAGAGAAATCTCTCAGACCTTCATTGCATGATACAGACAGGTTTGTCTTCTATTCCATTCTCTTCTCTGCACACCAGTTTCCTCTGCAGGGTTTTTTCCACTTGCCTTTGACTTTCCCTTGCCAAGGTATTAACTCTGGCCTTAATGTGACCTTTCAGCTCTAGTCCTTATACTGTATAGTCAGGTTACTGATTAATGTGAATGGCCCCAAGGAGCCAGAAAATTAGTATTAATCTTGGGTAAGCAGAGTTAAATAGTGACATGACCGTGATTAATAATATAATTAAAGTAAAATTTTTTAATTAAAAAATTTAAAAGTAAGTATTTTGTATGAGAAATACCAATCTATAAATCCTACTTAGGAAGTTAAAGTCTTAAATAATATTCAAACAACACCATGTTTGTACCAAGATAGCACAGACATTTTGCTTATGCTTTTTGATTGTTAAATAATATGATCAGCTATAAACATTTACAGAGCATGTATTAAGTACCAGACACTGTCCAAGGCACTAGTGATACAAGAGAGCTTATACTCTAGAAAGGGGGTTGGCAAACTACAGCCCTCAGAGCCAAATCCAGCCCCACCACCTGGTTTTTGTAAGGTAAGTTTTATTGGACCACAGCCCCTCCCATTCATTTTCATATTATCTATGGCTGCTTTTGTGCTTCAAGAGGATGTAAGTAGTTGCCACAGAGACTCTATGGCCCACAAAGCCTAAGATTTACTCTTTGTCCTGTTATAGAAGAAGTTTGCTGACCCCTGGCATAGGGTGATTGTGTGTGTGTGTGTGTGTGTGTGTGTGTGTGTATATATATATATATATATATATATATATATATACGTGTGTGTGTGTGTGTGTGTGTGTGTATGTATTTATATATATATATATTTTTTGGTGAGGAAGATTCACCCTGAGCTAACATCTGTGCCAATCTTCCTCTATTTTGCATGTGGGATGCCTCCACGGCATGGCTGATGAGTGGAGTAGGTCCGCGCCTGGGATCCAAACCCACGAACCTGGGCCACCAAAGTGGACTACGCAGAATTTTAACCACTCAGCCATGGGCCTGGCCCTCTATATATTTTTTTAAATATAAAATTTGATTTCTTTTTGTGGTGTCAAGACCTTCTTTAATCAGGTCTTAGACTTTGACCAAAATGAGTGTTTAGAAAGAGGTTTAATTACTTTCCTAAAGTCCTGATGTTAGATTAGAAGTTCTTGGTTTCGTCCACTAAGACCATAGGATTGTTTGTGTCTTAATTAATTTCTGGTTGAATTTGAAATATCTCACTTGAGGGCATCTGGGTTTACTGGTGATTCAGAACACATGTGGTGTGGTATTTGGCAAGAGGCTAAAGGCCAAGTGTTGCAACCACCCACATAACAATCTTTTGCAAACCATCAAGTGTTTTCTGTAATTTTAGCAATAAAAACACATCTTTTCCCCTGCAGTATGTTAAAACAAAAAGTAATATGCTTTGAGATGGTAGGTATAGTTGAAAATTGTTTTCAAATATAAAAGTTAAACACAGAAGCTCAGGAAATACCATCTGAGTTTAAATGTGCTTGTGAGGTTAGTAATCAGTATGTAGTTCTTCTGTGTTGACGTTTGTCATTAGTTAAGGTAAAGAAATCTTATACAGATTTGCATGAAGTTACTCACCCTTCAAGTCTCTGCTACTATAAAAAGATTAGATCTGTCATTCATTTTTAATATGTGCCTATCTCTTTAAAATGCCACATCTCAATATCAAGTGCTAGATTCTCCTACTGCTTCACAGTAGGAGAGTTCCCCCTGAAGAGAATCTAAGAAAGAAAAAGTAAAGAGTCCCTGTGATTTGAGGAGTTTTTATAACTAAGATAACTATTCGTCTCAGTTAGTCTGGGATGTTCCTAATTTACACTGGCATAATTATTAATAAAATGCCTCCCTTTATTCTCAAAAATTCCAGTTTGGATGACAAATTATATGCTCATGTTGACCATTGAGTAGCTGGATAGGCTTTAAAATTAGCATTTAACTAGCCTCAGCATTTATTCTGATTCTAAATCTCCTAGGAGAATTGGTGGATTGATGGCTGCAAGATAGCACGGTTGTTAAAGTGAAACTTAAGTCGTACACAGGCTCATCTCATAGTAAGAACCTAGATTATGTATATCTCTACAGCTCAAAATAATTTTAATTCCTACTGCTAAAAATGAACTTTTTGTGTAGTGTTTAAGGACTTCCTCAGTCTCTCTCCAAGCTTCTTTTGTAGGCTTTTCTTTTCCTATTTTTCTCTCTCTTTACCATGAATGCTATATTTCAGCTCTACACATATACTTGGATTTTCCTGAATATATCTTACAGTTATTCTAACTTCCATACCCTTTTTACATTATTCCCTTTAACTTTTTTCCTGCTCTACCTTTTCCAGTCTCCTTTTCCTATCTATGCCTATTAAATTCCTTCCCATCCTTTAAAGTCCAGTGCAAATATCACTTCCATGAAGCATTTTTTGCCACACTCCCATTCTAATTAATTTCTTTTTTCTCTGGGCTCCCTAAGCATTTTGTTTCCATCTCTGTTATGGCTTATAATGTAATTTGGTGCCCCAACCCCATCCCCAGCTCTTTAAAGGCAGGAGACTGTATTTAATTCATTTTAAAAGCCACATTACCTATACAAAGCCTTCTATATACTAGGTGTTCAGTAAAAATATATGGTCAGTTGGTGTATTCCTCCAATTTCTTTAGAACAACTAGGCCAGTAAATATTTTAAAAGATTTTCTTTGTAAGTGTAACTTTAGTATTTCTAAATTTAGAATTTCTAAATTTATTTAATACCTTTAATTGTCTTTCCTTTATTTTGCCTGCATTCTTAACACTTTTTTCTTCAGATAGAAGTATACTCTCACTGACAGTTTAATTAGGACCAAAGTTTCTATTTTTCTTTCCCTTCCAAGGCAGTTTGCCGTGTTCCAAGAGCCTCTTGTTTTTTCCCATTGCCATCTTATTACCTTCAGTTAATTAATGAAAATGATGAGATGATCAATTGGCTGACTACCTAAGTTAGTTCTCTGGGCTAATCATTGCCTTCCATAAGTCTCCCTTACTTTGGCCACTGTGTTTCTGGGGAAGAAGTAGGATGAAAAGTATTTAGTTCTCTTTACCAGCTGAGGAAAGTATATCTTAAACATTAACCTGCTTTGCAGAATTTTTCTAATGGCAAAAAGGAAAAATGAGCAGGTGGCATTAATAGCCCTGGCATTTTTTTTCTTTGAAATAAGACGAATTTTATTAGACTTGGAGTAGGGGAAGCCCACAGCTAACTCCTTAGGCATGTTATCTTGGTTATATTAAAATTTTGTGTTTGTTTTGGATGAAAGTAGAAGTTCACAGGAATTTTTAGAACCTAAAACCAGAAGGTGAAGCCAAATTCCAAACAGGTGTCTTTGCTGTAGCTGTTAATAATCAAACCATCATTTGTCCTTGATCTGGTGACTGGCAGTTGGGAAGTTTTGTTATAGAATTCTATTCAGTGCTCTAATTACATGTTAAACTTGTTTTCTTCACTCAGAATGATAATTGGCATTTTATTTCAGAAATTTTATGAGCTAAGGATTGTGACTTGTAAGTGACATAGGATAAGTTAGTTGGTCTTATCTACCTCACTTGTGTTACAGACTAAGTTCTTAGGTCATCATATATGTGATAGATTGATTAAGTCTAAAGTTAATCTGGGGGCCAGCCTGGTGGCACAGCGGTTTAGTCTGCGCTTTGGCAGCCCGGGGTTCACCGGTTCGGATCCCTGGTGCCACTGACGCATTGCTTGTCAGCCATGCCATGGCAGCGTCCCATATAAAGTAGAGGAAGATGGGCACAGATGTTAGCTCAGGGCTGGTCTTCCTCTCTCTCTCTCTCTCTCTCTCTCTCACACACACACACACACACACACACACACACACATACACTAATAAAGTTAATCTGTTCTCATGTTAGGAGAATTAGGATTATAACATCTCTAACTTGTGGGAGCATTTCAAATTTTATAGTATCTTCAAGTGCTCAGCATTTTAAAGTACACTTTATATTTCACCATGTTCTTGTGAGATGGATGTTGTTTTGGAACACTTGAGAGCTCTGGAAACGTATTAGAGGGAAACTTGACAGTGGGGCTTATATCAAATGTAATAGAGCCATAGATTCCTTCATAGCCTTTGAGGGTGAGATGTCAAATTCTCTCAGTTACTTCATCTTCAGGAAATTCATGTAGATTGGGCCGAGAAGCAGGGTATATATGTTTGGGGAGGTGATGGGACAGTCCCAATGAAATGGTAACCTCGCTGTCGGTGTTCTACTTTTGGCCCTTCAGTCTATGGTAATGACTTAGGGTCACCTTGAATGGTGCCACCATAAACTTTCATCATGAGGGGAAAGTGGTAGCATTTGATAGTACAGAAAAATTCTCATCCTTAGATCAGAATAACTAAATTATGGTCTGAGAAGGAGTTTAAAGATTATGAGTTGAAGAATTACTGTCTTTTATATGATGTTTTAAGGAGAGATAGATTGATTTGAAATCTATTAGAGGATTAGAAATGGATGATTTGACAGACCTGAGAAGAGACTCAGAAGGCTAAAAGTTGTCTAGAAATGCTAGAATTAGGAGAGTACTTCTCTTGGCAGTTTATAAGATTAAATAGGAGAAATTGGTGAACATATAAACTGTTTTCATTTAAGACAGAATATATGGTAAGTGTTTAGGAGATATTATTTGAGAAATGCCAGGTATATTTGGAATCAGCATTGGCAGAAGTAAGGATTAGGAAGGAATCTGGATTATGGAAGAAATGTCAATGTGGTCAACTGTACAGATATTCTTAAAGATTTAAAAATGTTTGTATTTGATTCGGTGACCTTTTAATTTTGGATAGTTTTCCTTTCCTATTAAGAATTCATTGGAAAGTATCATAATGGTGATTTTAAAAAATATTAATACATCTATGATATGATTATAAATAGGTACTTCCTTATAAATCACTAATTTTATTTAGTAAAAAATATATCCCTGGAATTTTTGTTGTCATGTTGTTTTTAAGCTTGTTCAATGTGGTGCTTTGGTAGAGTTAAAAGAACACCAGACTAAGAATCAAAAGCTTAGAGTTTTTCTGGTTCTGAGATCTTTAGAATTATTCTCATCCAGTTAACTGTGTGACTTTAGGCACTCTGAATATCTGGTCTCATATATAAAATGGTTAAGAAAACTGTAATATATCCATACAAGGAGTTACTATGGAGCAGTGAAAAGGAATGGACTACTGATACATATAATGTCATGGATGAACATCAAAATCACTGTGCTGGACAAAAAGAATTCAGGCACAAAAGAATATGTGCAGTGTGATTCCATTTTTATGAAGTGCTAGACAAAACTATTGTGAAAAATCAGAACAGTGATTGCCTCAGAGGAGGTGGGGATTGACTGAAAAGCAGCATAAGGGAGTTTTTTGGGTGATGAAAATGGAAAATTTCTATAACTTGATAAAGATACACACATTTGTTAAAATTAATCAAGGTATAGTTAACATTTGTGCATTTCACCATATGAGAATTTTACCACTCTTCCCCACTCAGAAAAGAACAGTAAACAAATATTGAATTCTAGTTAGTAGATATGCCTTTCTCGATGGTAGTGGTTAGGAATTCTGAAACTACTTTTTATGTTTTCTGGGTTTATGCAAGAGAGTAAATATATTTGGGAAAACAGGAGCCAGATTTCTCGCTGTTGGACAGGAGAGAAATATGGAAATGGGGACAACTAGAATGTCTTTGGGGTGTGGGGTTGGAATTGGGGATATCAGTATGAACTCATATTTTTATTATATAGAGAGAAGGATAAATAGGTAGACACATTATAGGTGTGTAAATATATAAATTTCCTAGCTCTGTGTGCTTAGAGGTTCTAGAAGTACTGACACCCACATACAATGAACACACTTTGCCTCCAGATCTTGATTTCTAAATAACATTCTCCACTAAAAGTAACCAAGACACTCTTGAGAGATAGCTGATTCCATGGCTGGGGTATGGAAAGTACAAGATGGGTCTGGCCCCATGGCCTAGTGGTTAAGTTTGGTGCGCTCTGCTTTGGCAGCCTGGATTCAGTTCCTGGATGTGGACCTACACCACTTGGGCAGCCATGCTGTGGCAGTGACCCACATACAAAATAGAGGAAGATTGGCACAGATGTTAGCTCAGGGCAAATCTTCCTCAAGCAAAAAGAGGAAGATTGGCAACAGATGTTAACTCAGGGCAAATCTTTCTCAGGGAAAAAAAAAAAAAGTACAAGATGAGACTGGAACATCTTATTGTTCCAGAAAATAAGTGTTCAAGGAATGATGGGGACGTAGCAAAAGGACACAAGAGTTCTGGTTTCCACTCAGACATGAAAGAAATTAGAAGTCATCACTCTTGTCCTCACAACAAGAACAAGGTTACTAAAAATCAACAGCTCTTCTTAGATCCATCAGAGAAGTGAGGTCACAGAGTAAACCAATGCCCTGAAACCTGGAGAGACAGGCAAATAAAGAGAATCACAGCTTACTGGGAGCAGAAGCTGACAGAGCCAGAAACCAGTAGAAAAACTTGAGCTGTAACTGATGAACTGCCAGAAGCTGAGTGTAGATTAGCTTGAGAGTTAAAAACTCCTTGGAGCCCAGTTTTAGGGAAGCTTCCACAGTTTTGTGGCGTTTTCTACAAGATTCTCAAGTAAAGACTGAGATGGAAATCCCCTCATGCTTCCAGCAGGGGGAGAGGAATAGTAACCATTTTGGAATGTGCTCGGAGCATTCTGTTCTCCCCCTGCCCAAAAGGGAAACTACCAGAGCCTAACCAACTTGGGGAAAGGGAAATACCCAAGTCCAGCCCCCTCTAACCTTGCTGTCTCATCTAAGGGGGGAAAAAAGGCTGAGAGGACTTGCAAAGTTCACAACCAAGGATACAGGCCCAGGAAAAGACTCAGACCTAATCATAGGATTAAGAACACTTCCTCTCCCCCCCCACATCTTACCACCACATCAGCAGGGCTCCTGTATAATAACAGAGCATTACGGATGAGAGAACTGCAAGACTTGCACTCTACTGAAGGAGTTTCTAGGGAAACCTGAAGGCAACAGGAGAGACAAAAATAAGGACATTCGAGGACATTTTAGCCTCTGATACCTGTAGCTACAGTAAATACAGCCTAAGTCCTAGTCAGATATGGCAGAGATTTTGGAATTGTCAGACTGGGAATTTAAAATAACTATGATTAATATGAGCAGGTCTCTAATGGAGAACGTACAAAACGTGTAAGAACAGATGGGTGATGTAAGCAGAGAGGTTGAAATTCTAAGAATCAAAAGGAAATACCAGAAATCAAAAGCACTGTAACAGAAGTGAAGAATGCCTTTGAGGGGCTCATCAGAAGGAGAAGAGATGAAGGAACAAAAGAAATACTTGAAGTAATAATGGCTGAGAGTTTTCCAAAATTAATGACACCAAACTACGGGTCCAGGAAGCTCAGAGGACAGCACCTATGATAAATACCAAATCTACACCTAGGCATATCGTACTCAAACTGCAGGAAACCAAAGACGAAGAGAAAATCTTGAAAGACGCCAAAGGGGGAAAAAAACGCCTTACCTGTATACAGGAAGAAGGCTAAGAATTACATTGGACTTCTCTTTACAAACCTTGCAAGCAAGAAGAAAGTGGAGTGAAATGTTTAGTGTTGAAGAATCACCAACCTAGAATTCTGTATACATTGAAATTATCCTTCAAAAGTGAAGGAGAAATAAAAATTTTCTCAGAGAAATAAAATTTGAAGGAATCTGTCACCAGTAAGAAATGTTACTTGCCTCGCAAGAAATGTTAAAGTTCTTCAGAGAAAAGGAAACTGATAAAGGTCAGAAACTCAGATCTACATAAAGAAAGGAAGAGTATTAGACTAGGAATTAGTGAAGGTAAAAGAAAACCTTTTGTTTTCTTATTCTTAATTGATCGATAACTGTTCAAGATAATAATAGAAACAATGTACTGGGTGATTATAGCTTATGGATAAATGAAATGAATGATAACGTCATAAGGGACAGGAGGGAGGAATTAGGAATACTGTTTTAAGGTACCTGTACTACTCGTGAAGGATAGTATAGTGTTATTTGACAGTGGATGCAGAGTAGATGTAAACGTATAAAGCAAACTCGAGAGCAACCACTAAAATAATTTAGTTTTTTCTTTTAATACTTTAAAGATGTCACTCCACTGGTTTGTATTGTTTTTGATGAGTTTGGCAATATGTTTCTGCCCAAAATTTTGAACTTCTAATTTTCATGATTTATAACTCTGCCTGATTCAGGCCCCCTTGTGACCAATTATGCTTCGTAGAACTAATTGGCCATATCAGTTTGGTACTCTTAAGTAACTAAACATAGTCCTAAGAAAATTTCCCTTTAATTCATATGCAAAAGTTGTAGGATATGTGAGTAGGGACTGGTTTGAGGGGTGGGAGGAGGCTACGCTGCTTCTATCTTTTGACAGAGCAACTGTTAACTACAATGTAGTAGTTTAGTTTTATTATCATTAAGTTTTTATTGTCTGAAAAAACTTTCTTACTTTGACAGTTCTTAAGCTTTAATTTCTTTATCTGTTTTTGGTAATGATCACTTTAAGTGGAACATCTTTCCATAATTTGACAAAATATCTTAATGTGATTCAAGGTTTGAAATACTATATTTAGTGCATCATTAAATGGAAGTAAAGATGTATAAGTGGTTTTAGTGGCTAATGTTATTTCTCTCAGTTTGTTCATAATTTATTTCTGTGAGGCAAATTCAGTAATTCATTTTAATGAATGCATTGACTCTGATGGTATATTCAAAGTTAGGTCTTCTCATTAGAGACCTCCAAAGAAAACAGTAAGCATAGATTAAAAATTACATAACAGCTTTATTTAGATATATTTCACATACCATACAGTTTACCTGTGTAAAGTGTGCAATTCAGTGTTTTTTAGTATATTCATAGAATTGTGCAACAATCACCACAATCAATTTTAGAACATTTCTGTCACTCTAGAAAGAAATGCCATATCCAATAGCAGTTACTACCCATTTTACTTGACACTGTCAGCTCTTACAACCAGTAGTTACATTTCTGTCCTTGTTAATTTACCTATTTTGGACATTTCACATAAACGGAATTATACAACGTAATCTTTTATGTCTGGCTTCTTTAACTTAGCATAATGTTTCCAGGGTTCATCCATGTTATAGCACATATCAGTATTTCATTCCTTTTTATGGCTGAATAAATATTCCATTGTGTGGATATTCCATGTTATATTTATCTGTTCATCAGTTGGTGGATATTTGGGTCATTACCACCTTCTGGCTATTATGAATAATGCTACTCTGAGCATTCATGTACAAGTTTTTGTGTGGATTTATATTTTTATTTTGGACATATATCTTGGAGTAAAATTGCTGGTCATATGATAACTCTATGTTTAACCTTTTGAGGAACCTACTAGACTATTTTCCAAAGCAGCTACACCATTTAACATTCCCACCAGCAGTGCATGAGGTTTCCAGTTTCTCCACAACACTTGTTATTGTCTGACTTTTTAATTATAGCCATCCTAGTGGATGTGAAGTGTTATTTCATTGTGATTTTGATTTACATTTCACTGATGACTACTGATGTAGAGCATCTTTTCATGTACTTGTTGGCCATTTTTATGTCTTCTTAGAGAAATGTCTATTCAGAGCCCATACCCATTTTAAAATTGGGTCATTTGTCTTTTTATTATTGAGTTGTAAGAATTGTTTATTCTGGATACAAGTCCCTTATCAAATATGATTTCCAAATAGTTTTCTCTTATTCCTACACTTTCTTGTAGATAGGTAAAATTTTAAGATCCTCCAGTGTTCAGCTACCATAAAGTATGGTTGAACAATTTACTAGATTTGCATAATTTAATTACCTATAGCATTTTATTTATGTGTCTTTGAAAGAAAATTCAGGCATTTATATACAAGTTTGACAGGACACTAAGATTTTCTTGATTAGTTATTAATATTGCTTTAAATCATCTGAGGTGAGTTTTCAAATTGTAATCAGATTATTAATTTTACTTTGAGACCTTGGATTACTTACCTTTCAGTTGAACACCATAAAGATTCACATGCATGACCATTCTGACTAAACTTTCCAAAACTAAAACAGTGTCTGTTTTACAAGCCAGAATTTTATTTTTAGCAAAGGTTAATAAGCAGTAATTATTTATATGACATTTAGCTTGAAAAGTACACATCTTCTTGGAGATTCTGGTTTGAAACCACTGTTAGAAGTTTAATTTTTTAAGGCTAGGCTTTTTAGAAAACTGTAACGGTATGTGGGTGTGTGGGTCTTTAAGCAGTATCCAAACTGAGATTCACAATCATTGTGAAAGTCAAGGTAATTACTGATTTCCTTTCTATAATAATAATTGCAAATTAAATTACATATGAACTTTGGACACATCATTTCATCAGATTCTTGATCTATTAATTATAAAGGAATTTCTATGTTATATGTTGCTGTTGGTTATTTTACTGTTGTTTAATATGGGAAGTTGGTTCTTAATTTAGTCTCTTCTAGTCCCCCTTGCAAACAGGGAGGATAGGAGGACATTATAAATATCTTCATTAGCCTCTGCAAAGAAATTCTGTAATTTATAAGGAGAGAAAATAAAAGCAGTCAAATTTTCTGCTAGTCTCAGTTGAAAGCCTTCTTAGGAGTTATCTAGTATGAAGAGATATCCTATTGTGTCACTTTTCTAACAAGAAATTCTCAATTCTCTGACATCAGCTGTGGGTGTTCTACAATTCAATTCATTTGTGGCACTAACTACCCGAAGTCAGTGCAGACCTCACAGGGTAAGGGATCAGTCCCACAAGACTGCCCCCAGTTCAGATGCCAGCCAGAAATGGGGTCCCCAGGCTACCTGTGCAATCTGCCTAGCCAACTACAAATTTGGAGGTTCCCACAAACCCCCACCCTCTCAGGTTCAGTAAATTCCTCGAACAACCCCCAGAACTCAGGAAAACATTACACTTATACAGTTTATATAGTTTATTATAGAGGATACAAATGAACAGCGAGAGGAACAGATACATAGGGCAAAGTTCAGAAGGATCTTGAGTGCAGATGCCTGTGTCTCTGTGGAGTTGGGATGTGCCACCAACCAGGAGCTCCCCAAAATCTCATTGTTCAAGAGTTTTTATTGAAGTTTCATTATAAAGGCATGAATGGTTAGATCCTTGGCTGTTGGTGATTGAACTAAATCTTAAGTCCCTCTCCCCTCCCTGGAGGTGAGGTCGGGGGGAATGGGGTTGAAAGTTTCAACCCTCTAGTGATAGTGTTGATTTCTCTGGCAACCAGCCCCAGTTCAGAAGTTATCTAAAGACCCCACCAAGAGTCACCTCATTAGCATAAATTCAGGTATGGTTGAAAGGGGTTCGTTATGAATAACAAAAGACACTCCTATCACTCAAGAATTACTAAGGGTTTTAGAAGCTCTGTGCCAGGAATCAGGCACAAAGACCAAATACATATATTTTTATGATACCACACATGCTTACCAACATGTATCAAACATCCTCTGTATTCCAGGCTCTCTGCTAGGCATTGAGAATAGGGAGAATAAAAAGACATGCTACATGTGTTCAAGGAACTCACACTGCAGGTGAGGAGACAGACAGTGAAGTTGCATCTTACATGGGAATTAGGTTCTGAAGCAGAGGTATGAGATTAAAGCCTCATAGGCAGAATTTCCCTTGACAGTCTCTTAAATTGCATGAAATCGACCATAATATCTTTCAGTAAGTCCAACAGTTTAGTTTTCCTCAGATGTAGACACTAATCACTATTTCCTCATTTGAGCCCTGGTTGAAATAGTTGGCCCACAATCAGGCCATGTTTTATGAAAACTGTGAACTCTATCTTTTAAATGATAGAATCATACTTAGTTGCCTCTCTTAATAGGAGACGCTTCCGCTGTTAGAGGCACAAAGTAACTAAGACTAACTAAGGAACAACAGATTTATATATATAGACTCTACCTCATGGCGCTAGAACATAGATTTATTGACTGGACACAGTGGCGCCCCTTAATTGTGTTCTCATATTCATTCATTTGGCCTCTTTCTCTCTCTACCTGTGTCTCTTCTCATCCCCTTTGATCTCTTTCTGCCCAGTAAATAAAATGCACATATGATGTGATTCCACTGTGTATAAACCTATGTATATTATATGATAAATGCCATAATAGATTTATACAGGTGCTGTGAGAACATAAATGAGGAAACAAGTTTGTTTGTTTGTTTGTTTGTTTTTTTGTGAGGAAGATTAGCCCTTAGCTAACATCCATTGCCAATCCCCCTCTTTTTTTGCTGAGGAAGAGTGGCCCTGAGCTAACGTCTGTGCCCATCTTCCTCTACTTTATGTGGGATGCCTACCACAGCATGGCTTGATAAGTGGTGCGTAGGTCCGTGCCTGGGATTCGAGCCTGTGAACCCTGGGCCACCGCAGTGGAGCACACAAACTTAACACTTGTGCCACTGGGCTGGCCCCAGGAAACAAGTTTTAAACTTACTTTTGTAGTAAAGAAAGGTGTGTATAGTTAAATTAGCACGTGAGCTGGTCCTTCAAGAATGAGATGCAGTTACAGTAGTTTCCATCTAAATACTAATCATATTCTTTATTTTCTTCAAAAATACTCCTTACGTCAGCCTTTTCCCTGTTTCCTCAGTGATGATTCTTCTGGATATAGAGTATATTAGTTAATTCAAGGAAATGTATTGAGCGTGTCTGAGACATGGCTGAGGCAAAGGATTCTAATATCCAGATTTTCTTTGGCTTGTGATGATTCTGTAAGTTCTCTTCATTTTGCATAGTACCCCAAATTGTACTGGTGAATGTAAAAATGGGAAAATTGACCTTCCCCACAGAGTAGAGAGTTATAGGCCAAGATATAATTTGTCCCTTCAGCCACCTACACAGTTCTGTATAGTTTTACATCTGCCATTTTGCTATTTGTTTTCTCTATGTCTTATGCTTTTTTGTTGCTCTGTTCCTCCATAACAGCTTTCTTTTATGCTAAACAGATATTTTCTAGTATACTATTTTAATTCCATTATTTTCTTTTGTATGTGTGTTTCTTTTGTATGTGTGTTTATATATATAATCTTTTTTTTTTTTTTTAGATATTTTCTTCATGGTTGCCCTGGGGATTACACTTAACATCTTAATTTAAAACAATCTAGTTTGTATTAATACCAATTTAATTTTAATAGTATATAAAAACTTTGTTCCCATATAACACCATTCATACAAATTGCATCTTTACACATTATAAGCCCATCGACAAAATTTTATAATTATTATTTTATGTACCTGTCCTTTAAATGAGATAGACGAAGAAAAGAGTTACAAACAAAAATACATTTTAATATCTTTTGTATTTACCTTTACTGGTGATCTTTATTGTGTAGTGTGGATTTAACTACTGTCTATTGTTTTTTCATTTCAGCCAGAAAGGAGATAATCCTTTACTATTTCTTGTAGGGCAGGTCTGCTAGGTATGATGAATTCTCTCAATTTTTGTTTATTTGGGAATATCTTCATTTTTTCTTTTTTCCCCCCTCACCCAGCTCTCCTTCATTTTTGAAGGGTAATTTTGCTGGATATAGAATTCTTGGCAGTCTTTCTCTTTCTTTGTTGTCCCACTGCCCTCTGGCCTCTATGGTTTCTCTCTCTCTTTTTTTTTTTTTTTTTTTTTGGCGAGGAAGTTTGGCCCTGAGCTAACATCTGTTGCCAATCTTCCTCTTTTTGATTGAGGAAGATTGTTTCTGAGTTAACATCCGTGCCAATCTTCCTCTATTTTGTATATGGGATGCTGCCACATCAAGCATGGCTTGATGAGTGGTGTAGGTCCACACCCTGCATCCAAACCAGTGAACCCCAGTCTGCCGAAGCAGAGTGTGCAAACTTAACCGCTGCACCACCAGGCCGGCCCCATGTCCTCTCTGGTTTCTAATGAAAAGTCAGCTGTTAATCTTATTGAGGAAACTTTGTACATGATGAATTGCTTTTCTGCTTTCAAGATTTTCCTCTTTGTCCTTTGATAGATTGGCTATAGTATGTCTAGGTATGGATCTCTTTGAGTCTGTCCTACTTGAAGTTTGTTGAGCTTCTTAGATATGCAGATTAGTGTTTTCCATCAAATTCAGGAAGCTTTTGGCCATTATTTTTTCAAATATTCTTTTCACCCCTTTGTTTCCTCTCCTTCTGAAACTCACATTATGTGTATGTTGGTGTGCTTGAAGGAGTCCCACAGATCTCTGAGGTTCTGTTAACTTTCCTTCATTCTTTTTGTTTTTGTTCCTCAGATTGGAGAATCTCAACTGACTTGTCTTCAGATTCACTGATTCTTTCTTCTGCCAGTTCAAATATGCTGTTGACCCTCTCTAGCAAATTTTTCATTTCCGTTATTGCACTTTTCAACTCCCAAATTTGTTTGATTCTTTTTTATAATTTCTGTATCTTCATTTATACTCTCTATTGTGTAAGATGTGATTATCAAACTTTAATTCATTAGACATGATTTCCTTTAGTTCTTTGAAATATTTATAATAGCTGGTTTAAAGTCTTTGTCTCGTAAGACCGATATCTGAGCTTCTTCGGGGACGGTTTCTATTGACTACTTTTTTTCCCATGTATGGGCCATACTTCCCTGTTTCTTTGTATGTCTTACAATTTTTTGTTGAAAACTAGACATTTTAAATAACGTGATAGTTAAGGAAATCATATTCCTTCCTACCCCCAGGATTTATTTTTACTCGGTTGTTGATGTTTCTGTTTGTTTCTTTAGTGACTTTCCTGAGCTAATTCTGTATAGTTTGTATTCTTTGAAGTCTCTGCTCAGCTAGTTTAGTGGTCAGTTAATTACTGTCTAGAGATTTCTTTAAATGCCTTGAACCAATAGGTCTCCTTCCAGCTTTTGCTGAGGGACTGTGTGGGGGTGGGGGCAGGGGTAGGTGTGGGTGGGTATTGGAGCAGAGCCTTAAGGTCAGCCAGAAGTGAAAGATTAGGGCCTTCTCAGCTCTTCCTGAGCATCCACACAGCTCCACACATATGCATAACCTTCTAAATATCCAGGACTATATCAGAGCTTTTCAAAGCCCTTTATGGACATTCCATTCCTCAGTTTTTCAGTCAGCCTCTTGTTAGCTATGACTGGTAAAACTCCCTCATGCAATTGCGATGTTAAACAACTGCGGTTGTTTTAAAAAAATATGCTGCAGATAGGACTATACACATAGAGTGAGCTCTGAGTCTGATCAAATAAAGACAAGCCCTGAGAATGGAGCTTTTTAGCAAACTGCCAGGCAGGTCACATAGTGACAGTTTTTTGAGGATAGGGCCTTTGGGTAACTCAGTCTATTCTGGCCTCTCTGGTGCCTGCTTGGGCTGTTGGTTTGCACAGCTACCATAGTTGCAAGCCTTTGGTTTTCAAGGCTATTCTGGAGCTGGGGATGGGGAATTAGATTAGGGCAAGTTAAAACACCACAAAGCTTGCTGTTCTTGCTAAGATTCAACTGGTTTTCTTGAGTAAATACTCCTTGGATTGTCACAAGACTTTAGTTAATTTCCAAAGTGCTGGAAAAAGTTGATTTTTGACACTACTTGCCAGTGTTCCTTTTGTTTTCAAAGGTCTTTCCTCTGCCATTCTGGAAGTGCCTCTTCCCATTTTTATGTACTTTTACTTGCATCCTGCTTCCAGTCTCTGATCCATCCTCTCATTGCTTGCCCTTCTCTTATACATTTCTACTGGACCCTTGGAACTCTGGTTGCATGGCTAACATACTTATGTTCTCAGTTATTCACTGACTGTTACCTCCCTTTTTGCTTGGCAGCCCTCTCGGGCTCATTCTTTCACATCCTACAAAATCAAAATCCTCTGTTCCTCCCTTAAATATTAGTATTCCTCAAGTTTCTGGCTTACACCCCTTTTCCTGTCTATCTACTACTCCCTGAGCAGTCTTACCCAATTGTTGCTCATACTCAGATCTGTCTTCTTCTCTACCCAGATCTCTCTCTTAAGCTCCACATCTGTTTGCCTAATTGTGCGTAATGTAAATCTCCATTTGGAAATTTTATAGACATGTAAACTTCCACAAGTTCAAAACAGAAATCAACCTACTCTTCTTGCTCAGTTTTCTTTGAATGACATTCCCATCTATCCAGTTGCTTAAACCAAAATTTTGAGTTATCTTTGATTTTTTTCTCCTTTACCCTATCCCCAAATTTCAGTTATCTGTCAGTTCTATGCCCTAAATCCTTCTTGATGTTTTCTCCATCTCTGCTAACATCTCTTGCCTGAATTACTCCAACAGCCTCCTAAACAGATATTCCTATTATAGTTCTGTCCCCAGCTTCTCCACAATGTGTCCATAAGAAAACTTTATAAAATCCAAACCCACTCAGGTCACAGAGGCTTCTCTCTCTCTCTCTCTCTCTCTCTCGCACGCGCGCGTGCGCGCACACACACACACTTACACTCACACACACATTGCCTTTCTGTCTGTTGCACTCCTTGTTCCATGCTACCTACCTTTTTCCTGTTCCCAGACCATGCTATGTTCTCGTTTGCTTTCATGTTTGGCTACATATTGCAACCTTCTTTCTCACTTTGCTCTTTTGTTGCTTCTTCTGGAAAGCTTTCTTATATTCTCACAAATCTGAGTTAGATATTTCTGGATATAAAATTACCATACTGTAATTGCCTATTTACTCATCTTTCTTTCTGAGTAGAATGTGAAGTCCATGAGATCAGGGACTGTGATTATGAGCAGCCTGTGGTCTAGCACCTAACAGTGGGCTTCCACAAATTATGTGATGAATAGAGAATTTATGGCTACATTTATGAATGAAAGAACCAACATGTTCAGCACAGGAAATACAAAGATGCGTTAGACAAATGTATAAATAAAGTAGACTTTTGAAACACCTGCTATTTGAGGGATATAGTTCTGTTAGTAATGTGAAATTAGTAACTTAAAGCCAATGATTCTGAATAAAGTCCTGTATACTTTAGTTGAAGAAATAAAATAGCATGAATAAAGGCATAGGCAGGTTCCTTTTGTAAAGTTAGTGATCATACTTAGTGGTTGGTTTTTGGTTTTTTGGTTTTTAAATTTCTGGGTCATTTAGAAGCAGGTGGCTCCTTCTTTCCTGCCTTTCTCTTACACAGATTGTATAATATTTAGAAAATATATATAAGCAAAAAGAAAAAATAAAATCATCCATTGTCTGGTTTATTGTATTATATATAGTTTTATAACTGAAATAAACCTGAAAGTCACCTGAAATAAATACATTATAAACATCTCTCCATGCTAGGAAATATACTTCAACACTATCTGTTGCTGAGGTTGGCAACCTTTTTCCATAAAGGGCCACATACTATATATTTTAAGCTTTACGGGCTAGAAGGTCTTTGTCGTAACTACTCAGCTTTGCCTGTAGAAAAAGCAGCCAAAGACCATTCCAAATGGGTGTTGTGTGTTCCAATAAAAGTTTATTTACAAAAATGGGCAGCGAGCAGGATTTGGTATGAGAATCATAGATCTATGATATGGATATACTGTAATTACTTAATATCCTATTTTTGGAAATTTATATTGTCTTCAATTTTTTTTTTTTGCTATTATTAGTAATACTATCTTAGCTTCTTAATATCTAAATCTTCATGTACATTCTTAAATTTTTCCTTAGGATAAATTATGAATATGTAATTTCTAGGGTTAAGAGTAAATCCTGAAGACTTTTTTTTTAATGAGGATAGATGATAACACTTTCTAACTGTGACTATGAGGAGTTTTGTTTGGTTCATTTTGTGGTTTTGTAGGGATAGGGAAAGAAAGATGGAGTGAAACTTTAGAAAGATAGAAGCAAAGAAAGACTGGAGGGAGACAGATTGAGTTCATGATAATGATATAAAACTTAACAAAGAGATATTCCAGGAAGAAGAAAATATGAAAAATTCCATAAATACAACTTCTCTTCACATACCAAGTTTTTTTGTTTGATAGCTCTGTAGAGTTTTGTTTAAAATCTTGCATAGATTGAGTTTGAGATTTGGGAGATGGGGTTTGCCAATTACAAATAAGCATTTCTTTTTTTTTTTGCTGGGAAAGGTTGCTCTGAGCTGATGTCTGTTGCCAATCTTCCTCTCTACTTTTTTTCCTCCCCAAAGCCTCAGTACATAGTTGTATATTCTAGTTATAAGTCCTTCTAGTTCTTCTGTGTGAGCCACCGCCACAGCACAGCCACTGACAGATGAGTGGTGTGGTTCCACACCCAGGAGCCAACCCAGGCCGCCAAAGTAGAGTGCACCAAACTTTAACGGTTAGGCCATCAGGGCTGGCTCAATAAGCATTTCTTATTCAGTCTCCTAAGATTCTCTTAGGCCAGCATAATTTTGATTGTGGTTACCAATCAGCTTGTTTAAAAAAAGGGGCGGGGTGGGGGCTGGCCCAGTGATGTAGTGGTTAAATTCACACGCTCTGCTTCGGCGGCCCGGGGGTCGCTGGTTCAGATCCCAGGTGCGAACCTATGCACTGCTCATTAAGCCACCCTGTGGTGGCATTCCATATAGAAAATAGAGGAAGATGGGCACAGATGTTAGCTTAGGGCCAATCGTCCTCACACACACAAAGACATGAAACTTTTCTGTTCTGGATGATGAAGAAGTCTAATCAGTTAGAACAGGGATTGGCAAACTGCTATCCGGGGACCAAATCCCTCCCCTTGCCCGTTATTGTAAATGAAATGTTATTGAAACACAGCCATACCTGTTCACTTAAGTATGGCTACTATCAGGTTAGAACAGCAAGGTTAAGTAGTTATATCAGAAACAGTGTGGCCTGTAAAGCCTAAAATATTTACCGTCTGCCACTTTACAGAAAAAAATTTGCAGACCCTGGGATTAGAGGAATGGTACATGTTAGTCTTTCTGTTTATCGAAAATGGATCTACAAAAATGCAAGTAATTTTGCTACAGATAAACTAACAAGATTTTAGATGCACATTTTAATTAAGAGACCAAATCTAGGCATTTAAAATATAGAAGAGAATGTGGGAAAATGACATAAGAAATGTTGGAATACAGAGGACTTAATGTTTAGAGTAATTTTAAGTTTTGTGAAAGATTAAGTTCAGAGCACCCAAGTACTAGCTGTTACAGAGGCCACCTACCTTAGAGAAGCCCTACTTACACACAGTTGAAAAGTAGCCAGTTCCACAAAGTTTTGCCATGGTGTCTTTAAAAGCCAGCATTTATGCTGTGACAAGATTTCATGGAGCTTTCCTGAAACAACTTTGTTGCAGTTTCTGAATTAAGCACCATCGGTTAAATTGGAAAACCCAAACTCTTAAAAATTTTTTGAACCCTGTATAGATAGGCTTATTCTTCCAAAGAGAGTCTTTATTCCTACTGGATTTGTTGCCTTAATTCAGTTTGATATGACAATAAGAGGGAACACTCAGAAAGTAGGGATGTTTTCTGTCTTTGGATCCATGTGTTACCTAGAAATAGCTAATATCCTAAATCCTTTAAGAATCCCAAATTATTTAGTTAGGTTTCAAAATAGCATAGCTTTCACTAATTTTATTAAAACATTCTTAAAAGAGTCTTGTGTGTGGAACTCTTTGGAGTATAGTGCAAAAGCTTCTGGACTGAAGTCTCAAGTTCCTCTTAACTAAGCCACTAACTACATGTTGAAAAAACCTAAGTCCCTAGTACTAGCTGCTTACCTCTGGACTTCCTTTACGAGAGAGAAGCCACAATTTAATACTTCAGCTACTGATTCGAGGGCGTTTTCTCACAGCTGAACCTAATCCTAACTGATGGGGGTCGGGGTAGAGTAGTTTATCTTGAAGGGACTTTACATCTGTGTGACTCAGCATGTTTGTGTGGGGGTAGAGCTGATGGAGGGAAACGAATAGTAGTCTGTATCTTATCAAGATAAAGTAAAGCCATTACAGAATTATGAATTTTACAATAGTGAAAGACATCCTATGCCAAAAAAATTGACTCTCACATTCATTTTTACACATTCCTCTTGCCTTATTTAACTTTTTGAGAGTTTCTTATTTTATCTTGTTTCTCATCATTTTCTTCTCTATGATCCTTATTCTGTACTAGAGCTATTAGTGCTATGCCAGGAATTCTTTGTGCTATGGTTGTTCTTCAGGAGGTTGTTCTTGGGGAAAGGTGGTGAATAAGGCACTCAGCCATCCCTAGCTGCTGGAGAACCAGAAGGAGGTATGTCTGTGTTGTTGTAGTGACTACAGATTTACATGGGACTTCGGGTCATTCACAGTAGGAGTGTGTAATAAGCTGGGGACTCTTCCCATCACTCATGTCCTCTTGTAACCCTGATGGTAGTTCCTTAGTTGTATCAGAGTCCCACTGTTTTCATAGCTTTGTTTTTTCAGATACTCAAAGCTTTCATGCCATTCCTTTCTCCTTTCGCAGTTATTCTGTTTTGCTGCAGGGTCATTCATTCATTTAATAAATATTTATTAAATACATACTATGTGTTTTGTGCTGGGTCCCAGGGATATTATGATCATTCAAACACAGCACCAGCTCCCAAAGAATTTGCAGTCAAATGGGAGAGTCAGATAAGGAAACAGGTGTTTACAATACAAAATAAGAACTGAGGAATTAAGGATTGAGGAAGCCAACATTTAACTTTTTTTTTTTTAAATTGAACCAGCATGGTTCAATGGAAAGAGCATTGGTTTTAGATTTCATTGATCTGCTTTCAAATCCTGGTTCAATTACTTAATAGGTATGTGACTTTGGGAGAGTTAACCTTAGTGATACTTGCAAGGTTGTTCTAAGTTTTAGAAATGAGTATATGTAAAGCACTTAGTCCAGTGCCTGCTGAATAAATAATTTCTGCTTTCTTCCTAAATCATACACCACAAATTATTGTAGTTCCAAAGCCTATAAATAGAAAGATAATTTCTCTGGCCCCTACTTCACAGGAGATGTGAAAAGATATTTTAAAAAATTTTATGAACTTTGTGAACACTCTACCTATAAAGAAACTGTTAGTAGAAATTAAATTTTATAATTATTTCTTGTAAAATTTACCCAAATTTCCATTATTAAGATATATGGACTATAAAATTAGTGTCTTAGGAACTTACAATATTGCTTGTAAAATATGCTATTACAGTAGTAATTCTGTAATCACTGGTCTTAGGTTTATTTGTCAACTTAAAAGGGAATACTTCTCTGTCTCCCCACCTCCCTCACTCCATGGTTTAGCATGCCAGTTGCTCTTAACCAAATTGTGGTTTATGTCCAGAAGGATAAGGTTACAACCTTTTTTCATTAGATATTAAAAAAAAAATTCAAGCAGATCATCAGTAAATTGATTAAGTATATTTTAAGACTCATTCATCATTACAATTTGAATTTTTTCTATTCGAAGAATTAAAAAACTGTAATCTTTAGGAAATAGTACCATGTTGTATATAGAAATGAAACAAAATAGTCAAAGAATTTGCTTTTAACTGAAAATATTTTTTTCATTCCTTTGAAATTAAGTAGCATGACTGCTGCTAAAAATAGAAACTGAAATTGGTCTAACAGCAACAGTTTGTAATTCTTAGTAGTTCAGATCAGAATACTGCACTCGAGAATGTATAGATCTTATTCCATTATGTGAGTGATCTTTCTAATTTTGCTATACTTTGTGTAATTAACAACTGTTCCAGATTTATTTAATTCTGTTATAGCTGTACCTTAAAAATAAGACAAGCTGATGTTATTCACTATAAAAAGTATAAATACAAGATATCAATGGAACATGGAATTATTTTTTATATATTTTATATAAATCATTCTAAATTATAAATAGGAAATAGTAATCAATAGTTACTTTCCTAACAAAAGAAAAAGCCCGGTGAAGCAGAGTGGGATAAGGGGTGGAGAAGAAGCCCAAAGATTGTGTTGGCAGGGCAGCACGGTGATAGTGAGTGACAGCATGAGAAAAATGGATGTGCTCTTCCGTCACTGCTTTTCTCGTCTCTGTTTGAATGAGACAAATGGCATGTACCCAAGGGGAACTAGTGACAATGCTCTGAGGAGAGGAACCACTTCCATATAGCTCTGCCAGATTCATGAGAGTAATGGTGCATCTGCTTTTGTTGCTGTTGTTACTTAACCTTGTCATGGATACATTCCTGTTTCTGTGACATGTCTTTTGTGGATTCTTACTCATATTACTTTTTTTATCATGGCTCTGCCGGATTGTCTGTTGGCAAGCACCATTTACCCCTTCTGCGCCTTACCTGATATAATGGCTTCCTTGAAAGTGTGCGTGCTTGTTTTTTCTCCTCTCATTGTGTCTCCCCCTGTCCCACTCCACCAAATGTACGGTTTAGATATCCAGAAGTCCATTACAGACAGTTGATCTGTAGGGGTTTTCTTTTCATTTGTTTTGGGATTTTTTTTTTCCTAACAGCAAAATTTCATTTTTACCCTCCACTCCCCCTCAGGAAAATTCTACACACTGGAACTGCTTTTACCCTCTCCTTTCTTCCAGAGCTGTCTCTGTCTTACGGAAGTCTCTTGTTTGAAAACATTTATGCTAAGACAGACATTCATTGATTTATTTAATAAACTTTCAGTGAATTTTTGTAAGCTTCATAACTCTTTGCTAAGTGGTATTACAGGGCAGTTCAGTGAAGTAGATAAAACTAGTTAGTTTGTGAGGGTGAAATATTCAAACATATTTTCATCAAAACTACTGTTTAAATCATACTATAATGCTTATGTTTATAAAATGCTTCTAAATGTTCTGTTTTAAAATGTAGTTAATACAAGTGGGTGTTAACTGTGGGTTAGTTTTCTTCAATCCTTACCTTAGATACCCTTACCTTACATTAGAACATTTAAACGACTTGCATTCTGAGCTTTGTAATGTTAAAATTTTAAAATGCATCTCAAAACTAAACTTTATGATGTATTACATTTTAGGTCAGAAGACATGTCTTCATCTACATGGCATCTTTCCTTACCTCTATGTGCCATACGACGGTTATGGACAGCAGCCAGAAAGGTATCTGTCTCAGATGGCATTCAGTATCGACAGAGCACTTAATGTGGCTTTAGGCAATCCATCTTCCACTGCTCAGCACGTGTTCAAAGTGTCATTAGTATCAGGAATGTAAGTATATGATAACATCTTTTTAAATTTTTATTTATCTCTAGCATTTCTATTGCTATTCTAATTGAAAGAAAACATATCCGATTCAAACATACTCTGGTCGTTTTTCTTTTACTTCTAATCTAATGGAACTGGGGCAGATCTCTTGCTATAACTTTTTAAAGTAAATTTTTGTTGCAATGAAAGATAGATGGTTAACGGTGTTTTTTGTTTTAACCTTTTCCATTTCTCTGCTCCCTGGAACTGTAGAAATTCATGTAATTCATTCATCATATATTATTAAGCACTTTCTATGAGCCAGACACTGTTCTAGGTGCATGGAATATATTGGTGAACAAAACAAAGATCCCTGCCCCCATGGAGGTTATATTCTAGTAATGGGAAACAGAAAATAACCAATAGATATAACATGAAATAAATGTATTTATTACATGATAATTAGTGCAATAGAACAAAAGATGTAGAGCAGGATAAGAAGGATCAGTAATGTGGGGATAGGAAGTGAACTGCTGGCAGTTTTACATAGGGTAATCAGAGAGGGTGTCATCGACAAGGTAAATGACATTTGAGCAAAGACTTGAAGGTAAGGGCATAGGAACAGCATGGAGGTCAGGTGGTTGGAATGGAGAGAGAGGAGAGTAGGACAAAATGAGGTTTGAGAGATAAGAGAGGATGGAGATCATGCTGGCCAATGGTTCTCAAAGTATAGTTTCCATACTTTGGTTTCCAGGATCACCAGCATCAGCTTTACCTGATTTAACAGCCATAAGAATGCACCACTTGGATCTCCAAATATAGGGAGCATAATTGAACAATGACCGCAGCTACTGCACTGAAATCCATGTCATCCCATATGAGCTGAAGCTGCTTTCCATAGGCTTCTCCCAGCCAATGACTAAGCATGGCAAGGATTCTAAGGCAGGTTCCTGAGAGACACTTGAGGACTCTCCAACAGCCTTTCTGAACTTTCATTAGAATCACACTGCAATAGTAGACACTTCCACTTATTTTCCCTCTGTCCCTCTCTCCTTCAACTTGGGATCAGACCTGTATCTAAGTCCAGTGGCTGTCCCAGCCTCTCCTGGGTCCCTCCTCATTTTCTCTCTCAAGTGTTTCCCCTAATAAATTTCTTGTACATTTTGGCATCTACTTCTCCGAGGACTCAGACTAACACACTTGGGAAACTTAGTCAAAATACATTATTGGGTCCCACCCCAGACTAAATGAATGAGAAACTCTGGGGTGGGGGAAGTCCAGCAATTTGTGTGTTAATAAGCCTTTCTGATGATTTGAAGGTGTACTAAAGTTTGAGAACCACTGCAGTAGACTGTTCTAAGGACTTTGACTTTTACTCTGAGCCATTGCTTGATTTTGAGCAGGCATGATCTAACTTAAACTTGAAAGGATTACTTTAGCAACCATGTGAATAGGTTATAGTGGGATAAGAGTAGAAACAGCATTAGGAGTCTGTTTCATTAATCTGGGTGAGAAAATATGGTGGCTTGAACTAGGGTAGTAGCAGAGGAATAGTGAGAAGTGGTCAGCTTCTGGATCTGTTCTGAGGGTTGAGTCAAGATTTGCTGTCTGGATGAAGGTTGTGGAGGAGTCAAGGATGACTGTAAAATTTTGAGTCTGCTGCTGTAAGGATGGAAGGTACACATAGAGCAGCCTGGCAGGAAAGATTTGGAGTTCATACTGGAACATTTTGAGTTTGATATATCTGTACGAAATCCATCTTAAATCTGTCTACTTCTTCTCCCTTAATCTAGGCTTTCTTCTGGACCACCACAATATCCTTTTAATTGAATTCCCTTCTTCTATTCTTGTCTCACTCCGGAGCTGCAAAAGTACCCTTCTTACGGTTTAAATTGGATCCTTTTTAAATAATTTAAAATCCTCAAGTGGCTTCATGTTCATAGAATAAAATTTAAGCTTCTAACCACAGCCTATGTGATCTGATCCCTGCCTGCCTCTGTAGCTTTGTTCACTTTGTTCCATTTAGAAACACTGGTCTTCTTTCAGTTCCTCTGAGGTGTTGAGCTCTTCCCCACCTTTGTACACGCATGCAGTTTCCTTTCCTTGAGTGCTGTACCCTTCTCCAATTCTTCAAGTCCTTCACCTCTCTAGAGAAGTTTTCTCTGACTTCCCCACTTAAAATAGATTGTCATTATTATTATTCTGTATCTTAGCCTATTCTTTGTTTCCTTTAGTATTTAATATAGTTTGCAATTTTTTTTTTTTTTTTTTGTGAGGAAGACCAGCCCTGAGCTAACATCCGTTGCCCATCCTCCTCTTTTTGCTGAGGAAGACTGGCCCTGGGCTAACATCCGTGCCCATCTTCCTCTACTTTATGTGGGACGCCACCACGGCATGGCTGACAAGCAGTGCATTGGCAGGTGCCTGGGATCCAGGCCCGCGAACCCCGGGCTGCCAAGCGCGAGCTAAACCACTGCACCACTGGGTCGGCCCCTATAAAGAGAGTCTTAATCCATCTAAGTTGATTAACAGATTTTTTGCTGTCTGTGCTCACTTTCCTTCTCATTGTTATATTAAAAAACTAACTCTAATTATCGAATATAATTTTTAAGCATAAGAATATCTACTCTCAAACTCTGCTTTAGTCTACTTTCTTCCCCCTCCAGAGTCCCCCTGTTGAGGAATTCTTTTGGCAAAATCAACTAAAGCCAACAGTAGGAAGTAAGGGTTGCAGGTTAAATTGTACAGAAACTTTCTTGGCCAGAAGAAGCAGAAAACTGAATTTATAGAATTTCCAGGCTATATTTTGGAGCAGTAGATTTGAAAACAGAATCTTAGATGTACAAAGAATTTTAGAGGTTTGATAGTCTTAATTTATATTCAGTATCTGAAATTTACAAGATTCTAATTGTGAAATCCTAAAGATTGTTACCAAAACCAAAACAAAGCAAAGAACATAGACCACACCAATGGAGATTTGTTTTTGTTTTCTCATTTATCTGACTAAAGATAACCCATGTCTTTAGACAGAGAGGTATATTTACTTATATGAAAAATACCATAGCAGGTGGAATAAGGAGTTAAATTTTGCCCAGGAGAGAGAATGAGATTGTTCATGTAATGTGTCTTTCTTTCACCCCTTCTTTCATAGCAGCAAAAATGGGGTAAGCAGCAGCAAACTAGACAGGAAGTGGTAAGTGTTATTAAAAAAAAGTCAAGAAGGGTGAAGGGGAAGGGATAGAGAGTGGTGGTCAGAGAAGGCCTTTCTGAAGAGGTGAGTTTAAAGCAGATACCTGAATGAAGATTGGAAGCAAGCCATGCAAAGGCTCAGGGCAGAGCTTTCCAGCAAGAGGGAATGGCAAGTTACTTGAGAGTGGATCAGGTTAGAGGGGCTGAAATGTTTAGAATGGTGGAGGAACAAGGAAGAGTGGTATGACATAAGACTGAAGTGGGTTGCAAAGACAAGATAAAGAATCTTTAGACCTTGATAAATAGTTGGATTTTTTTTAATAGAAATTGCTTTACAGCAATCATACAGATGGCTCTGATCTAAGGGCATGAAACAGCTTAAAAAAACAATTGTTTAAATATACCCCAAATAATGATTCTGCTGCCAAATTATTCTTACATTTGATGTCCACTACACTGTTAGATATGACAGAAATGGTGTCCTAATGAGGGAAAGTTCTATCTAGTGCCTGTCATAAGGGGACAAGATTTTTAAAATGAAAAGTGATTGGGTTTGTTCACCTAAAGACTTAGCCGACCACTTATTTGCAGACAAACTCTAGGCAGATACAAAACTTTATTTCTACAAATTCATACCTGTTCATATATTGTTTCAAATTACATCGTCCTAGAAAATGGTAGTCTGTATGTCAGAGGTACTGGTGTAGTTTCAGATCCTCCTGAAATGATATAACATGATAGCCCAACTTATTTCATCTTTCACTGAAGACTTCTTTCTCTCCCTATCATGTACATTTTTGCTTCTCCCTTTCCCCATTTCAGCTGATGCACTGAGAAAAACCTAGCCTCAGCATAATTAGGGTCCTTAAGTAAGGCCATGGTCTTTTCAATCTCTTAAGTTCCTGTCTACACAGTTTTCACAGGCTTCACAAAAAGATTTGGATGTGTGTTATATACACATACATACATATATAAAATAGGTAAATTGTCTCTGCCTAGTGAACTTGAAAAATTAATAATAAACAAGACAAATCAGGAAAGTGATATAAATGCTGTTAATTAAAGGACTTTGTTGATGAAGAGCTTTAGTTTTTGACAGAAAAAAATGGGAAATGGAAGAAGGTGCCTGAAAGGTTTCTGTTTTTCTCATACATGGTCAGAGTAAAGAGAAAAGAGACACTTTTTAATAGAGTCATAGTGATTGAAATCAAGGTATAGTTTGCTGCTCCTTTTTTCCCCTAGTTTTTTGAAAGTGGTATTTTTAAACTTTTTAAAAGAAGTTACTAGATTTCAATATTTTATCTGTTAACCTGTGGTAGATTTAATTGAAAGGTCTTAGAGGGTTTTTTTGGTAATATTAAATATAAGTGAGACTAGGGGCCGCCTGGTGGTGCAGCAGTTAAGTTCGCGCTTGGTGGCCCGGGGTTCATGGGTTCGGATCCCGGGTGCCTGCTGACATACTGCTTGTGAGCCATGCCGTGGCGGCGTCCCATATAAAGTGGAGGAAGATGGGCACAGATGTTAGCCCAGGGCCAGTCTTCCTCAGCAAAAAGGGGAGGATCGGCAGTGGATGTTAGCTCAGGGCTGGTCTTCCTCGCAAAAAAAATATATATATATAAGTGAGACTGAATTAGGCCAGCTGATTCTAATTAGTGCTATAAGTTGCATTATTTCATCTGTGAATGATGAAAATAATATGAAATATCTTTTTCTTTTATTTCAGGCCTTTTTATGGTTATCATGAGAAGGAAAGACACTTTATGAAGATCTATCTTTACAATCCTGCAATGGTGAAAAGGTACAAAGATAAAAATATGAATAACTATCATTAAATAATTTTAAAAATCTTGAAGAAAGGCCTATATAATTTGTAGCATTATTAAAAAGGAGATCATATTATATACATATGTGTGTAAAGAGAGAAACCCATGGCTTGGACTCTAGGAAGGATATTTTAAGGGTGAAGGGACCTTGGTTTATAACCCTTGACTGCTTCTTTTCTGTCTTAGAGAGTTTGTGGAAGTAGATAAGGGGAGATGATGGCTGTCTTGTATGATCTTAGTGCCCTGCTGGCCAGACCAGATGTTCAATGCCAAGAGAAATTTGCTCTTCAGTTTCAAAGCAGGGAGAAATGTGTGAGTGAGGCCAGAGTGGGAGGGCTTCCGAGATCTCAGAATCCTGTTGACTCCTTATTTGATGTTACTGAAATTTTATATCTCGCATTTTTTGTTTGTTTTGTTTCATGTTGTTTTTTTTCTTCACTCAATAAGTCTCTTCCTATAGCTTATTCTCTCAAACATAAGTCTCTGCCTATAGCTTATTCTCTCAAACATCCTGGAGTCTGAGTGAGAGTAAAAAGGGCACATATAGAGAAGACTTCGGTCATTCTTTAGGGTTCAAAATAAGGGTTTTCACTCTATCTAGTGACAAGCTAGGGTAAAAGTGGCCTTGGAGAATTGCTGAGTGTTGTTTTTTCAGACGATCATCTCTGCTGGTAAGTACTAGGTTCTTACTTTTGCTAATACACAAATTGGATGTTTCCCCAGAGTGAATTCAGGCACCAAGAGAGAGGCACAGCCACCAAGGATAGGAGGTTTACTCTAAATTAGGCCAGTTGAGTACTTCACTGAATCACAGCCCTCATCCCAATGGTTATTCCCTTCTGTGAGTAACCAGTGAAAACTAGTTTTCTCTGTAACCTGCCCCTAACCCTACCCCAAACAGCATCTGTTATGTAGAGCACCAAAACAATTTTCAGGAATAGGTACTTACAGACAATGATGTTTCTTATACCAGTTCCCCTCTAGCCACACTTTCTCATATCCTTAGAGTACAGAAGAGCAGTCCCTGAGGATTCTTACCCTCTCTTGTACACACAGTGGTAAGAGAGTGAACCTCAATCATTTTCCTCTTTCTCATCCCCAGTTGTGCTAGAGAGGGAACCATGAATAAAACTTGCCTAAGTCTTTTATAAATAACCTGTAAACTATAGTTCTACTTGAAGTATAAATATAATCTGTTTTTCTTCCTTGCAACTGTAGCACCAAATACTTATTAAACTACTTCTAATAAGTTTGCTTTAAATTATATAGTTAGCTTATCACAGTGCCTATCTGAAATTCCCTGATTTATTGACAGATTCATTCATTTATTCATTTTTTAATATTTATAAAATGCCTCCATTGGTCTTTGATGCATTATGGAATTTGCTGGGTAACAGAGGTGGACACAGTTTGCATGGTTCTAGCCCTCAGGGATCTTACTGCCTAGCAGGGGAGATAGACAGTAAACAACCAGCCCAAATGTATAACCAAAAATGTGATATACTTGCAATTAAGGAAGAGAACAGGGTTCTGTGAAAGAAGATATTTTCTCTTTTTTTGTTTTTTTTTATAGTACCTTTATACATGAATCATTTGTGTTATGATATTTAACTAAATCATAATGTAGTGGTTAAGAGTCCAGACTCTGAAACCAGATTGCCTGCATTCAAAATCTGGCTCTGCTACTTAGTAGCTGGGTGACTTTAGGCAAGTTATTTAATCTCTCTGTGCCTTAGTTTCCTCATCTGTAAATAGGGTTAATGTTAGTACACATTGTTCTGATGATGAAATGTGTCAATATCGGTCAGTCACTGAGAACAGTGCCTGGTACATTATAAGTGCTGTGTAAATATTGGCTAGAGTATATATGTAAAATGTTAAAGTGCATCTTCTGGGCCTTACCCTCACTCTTAACTCTTTTCCCTGGAGGCATTCACCTTTAAGAGTTTAGTGTATGTCCTTTTATTTTTCATACATATATATGCACATATCCTCTTGTCAAAATTTCCATGTAAAACTGGTATCGTATTAGAATGTAAGTCCACGGGAGCAAAGATTTTTTTCTGCTGTGTTTGCTGCTGAATCTCCAGTGTTTCCGGGTTTCTGGCACATAGTAGTCAGTCAGTAACTATTTGTGGAATGAATGAATGAACACTATATGTATCTATCTGGGGACTGGCCTCTTGATTCCTCTACTTGCTCATCTCCTGTGATCTTTACTTCCGTTCTTCTGAAACTACTACTCTCGACCACACCCTGGAACCTGCCTGCCTCTCAGCTTTTAAATGCAAACATCTTGGTTTCTGACTACAGTTTTCTTATTTTTTTTTAACAAATTTTTGAGGTATAATTTATATGCCACAAAATTCACACATTTTAAGGATACACAATTCAATGATTTTTAGTAAATTTACTGAGTTGGTTGCCTCTCGCTATAATTCAGTTTTAGAACCTTTTCATGCTCCAGTAAGTCTTTTATGTCTGTTTGTTCTGTCTTTTTAACTCTGTCCCTGAGTTACTCCCACTTCAAATGCCTTGGCTCCACTACTACTGCCCCATTTTATAGCCTCCTCCTCCAATTAATTTCTTTCCTTTCCACCTTAGATTCTGTTCTTTATCTTCTCAACGCCTTTGCCTGCCAGGTGAAACCATCAATTCTGGGTTAATCCATTTATTTACTTTCTCTCTGCTAAACTCTGGTTTGTGATTACTGCATGATACAAAAAAATCACAACGGATTGGTGCCGCTGTAAATTCATGGTCTTCAACTTCACCTGGGCCCTGCCTTACTTCTACTTTTCTCTAATTAATTCTCTCCTTACCATGCTCCACCCTCTTTATGCAAATGTTAAGCCCTTCCTGAGGCTTTGTCTTCTACTTCACAGAGAAAATAGAACCCATCAGTCTAGAACAGTGGTTGTCAATGTGTGGACTGGGGATTCCTGAGACCCTTTCAGGGGATCTACATTGTCAAAATTATTTTCATAATAATACTAAGAGGTGATTCACCTGTTGGTGACTGCTGGTGCCTTGGCCCAAGTCAAGTTATAATGATTTGCCTGTTTGACAGACATCTTCTCAAAAATGAACAAAGTGAGCCTGTCACTTCAAAGAAGAAAACTCATAGTATTTGTTGCCAGTGATAAAATTTGAGCTTTTAAAGAAACATCAGAATTTTGGAAAACTTTATTGCTACTGTGAACTTAGCAGCTTTCTAGCACTTAGATTTTTCTGATGAGAAAGATGATATTAACAAATGATTTTTTTCATATTGTTTAATGAAATGTATCAACATTTAGAATATCTGTATAACTTAGCGGATCTATATTTTCCAAATGACCACTGCATGATGTTAAAAAATCATGCATGGGTAAAATTATTCAAAGTGTAAAACAGACTGATAGATTTTAATGTAACAGAGTACAAAAAGTTCACTGATACTGTTTCAAATTCCACATTGTTGCTAACCTTTAAGAAACTGCCACTCGGTTGCATTTCCATGTAGTATCAAAGAAGATCAGCATTTATCTGAAAAGACTGTTCAGTTACTCTTCCTTTTTCCAACAACATATCTGTGTGAGGCTGGATTTTCTTCATATGCTTCAACCAAAACAATATATCACAACAGATGAGCAGAAGCAGATGTGAGAATCCAGCTGTCTTCTATTAAACAGAGATTTGCAAACATATAAAACAATTCCTCTTTTCTCACTAAATTGTTTTTGTTTTGGAAAATAGTTATTTTTTCTAAAACAATGTTATTTATGTTAACATATAATGGGTTTATTATTGTTATTTTAAAATTATTAGATAAGTTTCCTAAAAGTTTCTCAGTTTTAACTTCTAATATGGTAAATATCAGTGGATATAAACAAAAACTCTTTGGCACTCTCAATAATTTTTAAGAATGAAAAAGGGTCCTGGGACCAAAAAGTTTGAGAACACTGGAATAAAGCTCTCTTAATTTCCTATCAAAGATCCTTAAACTCTATTCATATCCATTTTCTCCTTCTTGCCGTCTATTACAGTGAAAAAGATTTTCCCTCTTACCCCCAAAGCTCAAGATCTACTCTTTTTGACCTTTTCTTCCATCTATCAGTTATCCTCATCTCCTTTTCCACACCATTTAAATATTAACAACTCTATTAATTTTACACACACACATTCTTACTCATACCTATTCTCCCAGAAGGATTTATGTATACTTTGTGTATCCAATTTCTTACCTCCCATTCACTCTTTAACTTACTCCAATATGGCTTCTACTCCAACCATTCTGCTGAAATTGCCTTCACCAATGATCTCCATGTTGTTAAATCCAGTTAACACCTTTTTGTCCTTACCTTTTGACCTCATGTCAACGCTGACAGTGCCTTAAAATAATCCCAAATGTTGTTTTCTTGGATTTAAACCTCCTCTGGTTTTCCTCATACCTGTCTGATCATTCACATTTATGCCAGTTTGTTGGTTCCTCTTTTGACATCTGTGGTTGTTCCTTAGAGTTCTGTCTGAGGGTTTCATCTTTTCTCTCTATACTTTCTCCTCACTCTATAGCCTTATCTACTCCCATGACTGGGTTTTGTTTTTGTTAATCTTTATGAATTTGACTTCCAAGTGTATATCAGTAGCCCAAATATCCCTCCAGAGCTCCTGATAAATATGTATATCAAACCATCTACTGAATAAATAGAATAGCACTATAGAGTGAAGGTTCACAAGTCAAAGAAAATTTGAATTTTAGCTCTTCCACTTTATATTCATGTGATTTGGGACAAGTTTTTAATTTGTCTAAGACAGTTTCTCTGTTTATAAAGTGGGGATACTAGTACCATGGGTTTGTAGTGAGGATTACTTGAGATTAAGCATTTAAAGCACCTAACACGGTGTTCAGTACAGAGTGGTCAAAAATGCTAGCTGCCTCTGCTGTGTTAATAAAATTATTATTATCATTTATTTCCCATATTTTCATAGACTATATGGAATACCCCACTATACCTAAACCCCAATATGTCTAAAACCGAGTTTATCCTTATTCTCCCTCCAAACAAACCTGTGTTCTTCCAGTCCTTTCTGTTTCAATAAATGCAGCACCACCAACTAGCTGCTTAAGCAAGAAGTCTAGTTGGTCATCAAGGCCTGACCATTTTACTCCTTATATGCCTCCTGAATCAACACATTTCTGTGATATCCTTGTTAAAGCCACCATCATCTTAGTTTTTCCACAATAGCCTTCTCACTCCCTATCTCTAGTCTTGTGCATTCTCTAACTAACCTGGTCATTTCACTTTCCTGTTCTTCACTTCACGGGCGAATTCCACTACCTCTTCAGATATCTTAATAGGCTCTGAATGACCTGACTTCTCATTACCTATCCTTCCTCCCTCACCACAGCCTCTGTCACTAGGCCTCACTCAGGAGTTTCAGTTCAGTTCCCGAATAAGCCACGTTTTCTCATGACTCTTTACATGTGCTTTTTTTTTTTTTTTGGCTAAGGAAGATTCACCCTAAGCTAACATCTGTTGCCAATCTTTCTCTCTCTTTTTTTTTTTATTGGCTTGAGGAAGATTAGCCCTGAGGTAGCATTTGTGCCAGTCTTCCTCTACTTTGTATGTGGATCACCACCACAGCATGGCTGACTAGTGGTGTAGGTCCATGCCTGGGACCCAAACCCATGAACCTGGGCCTCCAAAGTGGAGTGCGCTAAAGTTAACCACTACTCCATGGGGCCAGCCCCTACATGTGCAATTTTATTTGCATGAAATACTCTTCTCTCCCTTCAGAGAAAAAGTATCTCCAGTTCATCATTTAGTCTCTTCCTTAGAGACTTCTCTTCAAGAAAGCTTTGCAGACACTACCTTTACACCTCTGTCTGATTAATATTGCTTCTAGATGTTCATATACTTGCCCTGCATGACACTTATGGTATTTATAATTGCCTGTTGTTTGTATTCCCCATTATGAAGGAAAAACAAGTCAGAGAAGAAAAATATTAAAATAATAACATCTCTGAGTGGTGGATTGAGTCTTATTTCCTTTTTTAGAATTTTTATATAATCTTTTCAAAAATTTTTCTGCATTTTTAAAAGGAAAAGCTCATATTTTCAAAACCTTTTAGACATTTTGGTTTTTTAATATAGTTAGTATTAAATTGGTTTTAAAAGTCAAAGCAGTTTTCATCTAAGAAGTTTTTTGTCATTTTCTTTCAGAGTACATGGCTTTCTTTAAAACTTGATTTAAACTTTTAATTCTAGCAAAATACAAATTTCCAGTAAAGTTAAAATGAAAAATTTGCATGCAAATATAAAATGTTTTATTCTCTGTATTAGTATAATCATTATTTCACTTAACATTTTAGGAAACTTAATTATATGACATAACTTTTTCTTTCTAATTTAGGATATGTGAACTTTTGCAAAGTGGAGCCATAATGAATAAATTTTATCAGCCTCATGAAGCGCATGTTCCCTACCTCCTACAGCTCTTCATTGACTACAATCTGTATGGAATGAATTTAATAAATCTGGCTGCTGTCAAGTTTCGAAAAGCAAGAAGGAAAAGTAAGGTTAATTTCACAAGTTCAAATTAAAGCTTTGAAACAAGTGTTATGTAATTGATGATTTATAAAATAATGTATATTAGAAAATAAGTGCTGAGTGGGTAAAGAATAAAAAGAAATATGCAAAATGGTATTAGAGTTTATCAGGAAAAGAATCTCAAAAGAAAATTTTTTGTTAACAGTTTTATTGAGATATAATTCACATATCATGCAATTCACTCATTTAAAATGGACAACTCAGGGGATGGCCCGGTGGCGTAGTGGTTAAGTTCATGCACTCCATTGTGGGGGCCCGGGGTTTCACAGGTTCAGATCCCAGACGTGGACAGACACACTGCTTGTCAAGCCATGCTGTGACGGCATCCCATATAAAGTAGAGGAAGATGGACACACATGTTAGCCCAGGGCCAGTCTTCCTCAGCAGAAGGGAAGGGGATTGGCAGCGGATATTAGCTCAGGGCTAGTCTTCCTCACAAAAAAATTTTAAAAATAAAATGAACAATTCAGGTGCCATCCCGGTGGCATAGTGGTTAAAGTTCAGCACGCTCCGCTTCGGCGGCTCAGGGTTTGTGGGTGTGGATCCCAGCTGTGGACCTACACCACTCATCAGCCATGTTGTGCAGTGACCCACATAAAAAGTAGAGGAAGATTGGCGCAGATGTCAGCTCAGGGCCAATCTTCCTCAAGCAAAAAAAAAGGGTGGGGGAAAGATTGGCAACAGATGTTAGCTCAGAGCCAATCTTCCTCACCAAAAATAAATTAATTAATTAAATGAGCAATTCAGTGGTTTTTAGTATACTCAGAGAGTTGTGCAACCATCACCGCAATGAAATTTAGAACATTTTCAACACCTCTAAAAGAAACCCCATAGTCTTTAGCAGTCACCCCCAGTCTTTCCATGCCTCCCATCCCTTAGCAACCACTAATCTACTTTGTCTCTATATGTTTGCCCATTCTGCATATCTTATATAAATGGAATCATATGGAGTTTTTTTTCATTTAGCCTAATCTTTTCAATGTTCATCCATGTTGTAGCATGTATCAGTATTTCATTCCTTTCTATCGGCTCACCCAGTGGTTAAGTTCAGCATGCTCTGCTTTAGCGGCCTGGGTTTGGTTCCTGGGCATGGACCTACATCACTTGGCGCCATGCTGTGGCAGTGACCCACATACAAAATAGAGGAAGATTGGCACAGATGTTAGCTCAGGGTGAATCGTCCTTCCTCAAGCAAAAAGAAGAAGATTGGTGACAGGTGTTAGCTCAGAGTGACTCTTCCTCAGAAAACAAAGAAAAAAACGGAATCCAACATTTTTACTCCAACTCGACTGTTCTTTCTAACTGTTAAAATTTTTTTCTTTTCCCTCACTGCCAAACTTCTTGAACCAGAAGTTTGCATTTTTTGTCTCAGTCGTTTACCAGCTTTTTTTTTTTGGTTTAACTCCTTTTATTTCTTCTGCCATACCAAAACTGTGCTCTGAAAAGTAACCAAGGAGGACTTTTTTTTCTGTGAATAGTGGGCTAGGTTATTGGGATCAACCCCCCTACTAAAAACAATTTAAAGGCTAGATAAGGTTTAAAAAAAGAATCTTAAATGCATCAAAGAGATTACAAGACAATTAAGAAGTACTGACCAACAGAGGGAATAGAGTGCTGAAAGCACTCGTTGCCCTGAGGAGTTTGCTAATCCTGGAAAATTTAGAGGCTCCATAGAGAGAGGTTTACTAGGTGAGGGAGACAGAAACAAAAACCCAGGACCTGCTGGACAAGTTGGAACCCCTTACAAAGTAAGGTAGGGTCTCAAATAGATATGCCCTTAAGTTGAGCACCAACTAGGAAGTGGAACAACCTTTGAGACGTTTCAGCCCAGTTTGAATCCCCTGGGACTAAAAGAGATTCCCAGATCTAAAACTTGATCTGAGGTGGTGCTAGTCTGGTGATATACTCAGATCTGGCAGAGGCAAATACAGATCCTCTCTAGAGGGAATTATCTTTATTTTAGTTCTCAAATTCTTCCTAAAAATAAAATCTGAAGTATAATATGTTCAGCACACAATTTAGAATATACCAGTCACATAAGAAAACTGTCTCCATGAGCAAAACCTAGTGAACACATGTGTGTGCGTGTGCACGCACGCACACACCCCCCAAACCCACAAAGAATTCAGATATTGAAATTATTAGATGCAGTTTGAAAAACTATAATTCAGAATCTTTATTAAATGCGATGCTGTTTGCAGTGCTCTAATGTATAATGTTATATTCACTTGTAGTTGTATTTGTCTTGTCTCTCCAACATGCTAATAATATCCTTATGTGAAACAACTTAGATGCAGTACTTCTTTTAAAAAGAGATTGTTTTCTATTGACAACTTGTATTAAATAATCACATTTTCATTTAAATACACCAAGATTGAAGCACTGAGATCAGCATATGATTCCTCTTTTAAGTAGACCAAAATAATTCATTTGTTCATAACTGATTCTGCTAGATGATAACAACTTCAGGTTTAGATGACAACTTATAGTTTATTAATTGCCAGTTTTTCTCATCTTCTCAAAATCTTAGAATACTATAAAATTTTTACAATAAACCAAATTGTGTGAATGAATAGCTGTCCTTTGGTCTTAGGATCCCCAAAAGAGAAATCATCTAATGAATGATGAGGTAGGCTGTCTGCCCAGTATCTCCCTTTTTCTCCATAGAGAAAGAGACTAAAAAGTAAAGGGAGGAAGAGGGAAGATGTAAGAAAAGCAGGAGAGAGAGAACTGTCTACTGCTTAACTTTCATCCCTACAGAGGTTGTTTCCCCACCATCTTTGTGAGGCTGTGTTATTTCTTACCCAGGAGATCCTCCTTTATTTTCCAGTATAGAGATTTTCAAGAGTAAAGCTTTAAGGACTCACGTTACCCATTTCAAGACTTACTATAAAGCTACAGTACTCAAGACAGCATGGTGTTGGCAAAAGGATAGACAAGTAGACCAATGGAACAGAATAGAGCCGAGAAATAGACCCACACAATATAGTCAACTTGTATTTGACAAAGGTACAATGGTAATTCAGTGGAGAAAAGATAGTCTTTTCAACAAATAGTGCTGGAATCATTGGATGTCTATATGCCAGAAAATAAAAGAGCCCAGACACGTACTTCACACTTTATATGAAAATGAACTCAAATGGGTCATAGACCTAAATGTAAAATGTAAAACCTTCAGACTTCTAGAAGAAAACAAAGGAAAAATCTGCCTGACCTTGGGTTTAGTAATGACGTTTTAGATAAAACACAGAAAGCATGATTCGTGAAAGGAAAAATTGATAAATTAATTTTGTCAGAATTAAAAACTTGCTCTGTGAAAAATACTACTAAGAAAATGAAAAGATAAGTCACAGACTAGAAGAAAATATTTTCAAATTACACATCTGATAAAGTACTTGTATCTAGAATTTATAAAGAAGTCTTAAAACTGAACAGTAGGAAAGCAAACAACCCAATTAAAAATGGTCAAAAGACCCGAACAGACACCAAGAAAATATAAGGATAGCAAACACACAAAAAGATAATTCTCAGCATTATGTATCGTTAGGGAAATGCAAATTAAAACCACAAAGAGCTACCACTACACACCTATTAGAATGGCTAAAATCAAAAAAATCTAGCAATAATAAATGCTGGTAAGGATGTGGAACAACAGCGACTCTCATTCATTGCTAGTAGGAATGCAAAATGGTGCAACCACTTTGGAAGACAGTTTCTCATGTTAAACATGGACTTACCGAGTGACCCAGTGATTGCACTCCTAGGCATTCACCTAAGTGATTTAAAACTTATGTCCACCCAAAAACCTATATTTAAGTGTTTATAGCAGCTTTATAATTTTTAAAAATCTAAAGTAACCAAAGTGTCCACTCAGTGGGACAGTGGATAATACTGATATATCCATACAATGGAATACTGTTCATCCATAAAAAGCATCAAGCTGTTGATTCACACATCAGTGAATCTTGAAGGCATTTTACTAAGTGAAAGAAGGCCATTCCCAAAAGGCTACAAATTGTATGATTCATATAACATTCTGAAAAAGGCAGACTATAGAAATGGAAAACATATTAGTGGTTTCCAGGAACTGGAGAAGAGGGGAGTGTTGACCATGAAGCAAATGTACAGAGGAACTTTTAGAGTGAAGGAATTTTTCTGTACAGTACTGACGTGGTATGACTCTATGTGTCCGTCAGACCTATAGAACTGTCCCTTACGCAGGTATTGAAAGTTAACATCCCCAGTGGTGTCACGTGGATATCGTGTACCCCTTCATATGATGTCATGGGGAGGACACTTCACCTCTGTGGTATTCTTTCCGAAAACCGATAACCATAGTCTAATCATGAGAAAAACATCAGACAAACCCAGATTGGGGGATATTCTACAGGTTATCTGACCAGTACTCATGACCTCATCAAGGTCATGAAAAACAGAAATAGACCAGAGGACACTAGGGAGACATAACTAAATGCAATATGGGGTCCTGAAACAGAAAACAGACAGTAGAGGAAAAACTGGTAAAATTCAAATAAAGTGTGTAGTTTAGTTAATAGTAATGTACCAGTGTCAGTTTCTTTGTTTTGACAAGTGTACCATGGTAACGTAAAATGTTAACAATGGGGTAGACCTGGTAAACAGTGTATGGAAACTGGACTATCCTTGCAACTTTTCTATAAATTTAGTATTCCAAAATAAAACGATTATTGAAAAAACAAGAATAACAGGTTGGTTATCAATGTCAAATATAGCTGAGAGTTCAAGAAGTATTGAGGAATGGAAAAGGTTCTAGAGTATGTACAGGAGATATTTATAGAAAAAGGAGGTACTTTTCACAAAAGTTTATTTTCGAGAGGTGAAAAAGCATGAGAAAAGTTTGAATTAGCAGGTATGTGTAAGCCATTTATTTTAGTTATAAAAGTTAGATGAATATTAGAATGGTGAGTAGAAGCATTTCTTTCTTTAAATAGGGAAAATTTTTACAATTTGAAGGCAGAAATATATAAAATTTAGTTGGGGGAAATTAAAAGCAGGGGAATTGCAAATATGATGAAATAAAGTTATCTTAATTTGTTATGTTAAATAGCCCTCAGGTTTTTGATTTGTTCTGTGTAAGATAAAAGCTTATATTGAAATCATGGAAAGAATAGGTGAATCAGCTTTTTGTATTTTATTTTTTCATGTTGTCTAAGGCAGTTAAACTGAGAGTAAACTTTTTATGGTAAATGAATGTGTATATTATATATATGCATAACTTAACATTTTTATCTCATAAGGCAAGTTAACGTAGTACATAATGTAGTCTTACTTTTGAAAGTGGAGTTAAATTAAAAGTGAAAAAGATTTAGAAATTTTAATATTATATATGCATATGCAGTTTTGTCTATGTTCAGTTATATAATCGGTTGTCAAACAAAATGGAAATGGTGCTAATTACTTCACAAGGTGAAGTATATATAAGTACTTAAATAGAGTAAATATTTTGAGCACCACAGAGGCATTTTTATTTATATTTTTTTATATCCACAGTTGAAAAGAAATTTTATATGTATATTTAAATTAGAGAGTTTCCATGTTCTTTAGGGAAATATGTTAATACATATATTGTAGGTAAAATGTCAGTTTTTATAATGTAATTTTGAATCACTAAACTTATGTAGATTCTTAATTCATATAAATTTATTAGAAAATAATATTTATGTTGTAATTTACAACTTGCAAAGTAATTTTATATAAATGCCCTAGCTATATAACAGCAAAATCTTTAAAAACTTCTGAAAGTGTGTAGAATCAGTTATATGTTTTGGTGTGTGTTTTGTTGAAATAGTAATACCTGATCTCAGTCTAATTACACCATTTTGTGATCAAGCTAACCAAATAAGGATATCAAAGTATTAAATTCAGCTGGAGAGCATCATAAATTTAATCTCTTTCTTAATGTTAGGATTCTTTCTATGCCACTCACTCAAGCTTTGTCTTGTGTGAAAATTTAAATTCCCACAAGAGATCACAGAGCAGTTGCTAAAATTTAGAGAGTACTTCCAAAGCATGAACCCAGGACTCAGTTTGTGAAACTGGGACAACTAAGCAAATGTGTGTAGTCCCCTCTTCAACTGCTGCTCTAATAATATTTGCATTTGCTCCAGGTTTCCACTCACTGTTACTGTCATTACTTCTGGAATGCATTGTGTATTTTTTTGTTGTTGTTCAGGGATTAGTATTAAAGTACATTTTATTTTTATCTGGGATCTAATTTCCACTAGCATTTTATTTGAGGCTCATAGGGAATACCCTAGGAATTTAGATTAAAGTCTACAAAAATTCTTAATTCTTTATTTTTAAAATGAGATTTTAAGCATACCTACCACAATAGTACATTTAGATGTATCTTACTTTTATTCTAGTATGAAAGTATTGTAGTCATTTCTCTCTCATATTCATATGTTGCAAATACTTTTTTCTACCTCTAGTTTGGAACCATTACTCTCAACTGTGCATATGCATCCCTGTGTGTGTAAGAATTTCTAGGAGCTAGACATATGGGTTGTATTTTATTTTACTTATAGGGTAATTATATGCAAGTCAAAAGTAGAACTTACCCGCTTTTACCTTTCTATTCCTAGGTGATCCCTTGCATGCAACTGGATCTTGCAAGGATCGGCTACCAGGAAATTCTCTTACTGGTACTTTATTTCAGTGGGAAGAAAATGAAATACCAAGGTTAGTAATGTTGTAAAGGGAAAGAAAACTTATTTACATATATCCTACTGTATCCAGAAATCATTGGTTACCATAGTTTAATTTTAACCCTATATTTGGTTTGTTGTAATCTGTATCAAAAAAGTTAATTTTTATCAAAAATTTGATTTTAACCTTATATTTGGTTTGTTTAATCTTCATCAAAAAAGCACATCTCAACCTTAGTATGTTACATGGAATCAAAAATTTTGAAAACAGACCATGAAAATATACCTAATTATTACTTACTTAATAAAAGGAATCTGGTTGTAAATGTTTCTACTTCTCTACAACATCCATCTTCATTGTGCATTCTAAATTGATATCCTATAGCTTGTCAAGTAAAAATCACATAATAAAATAACAATTTAAAACCTAAATAGCAAATATTTTTAGTAAAAATAACCCCTCAAATTTTTGTGCATTATTTGTGGAAAAAAGTGGGTTGACATACTGTGTATGAATAATATAATTTGTGATTTGACTATTTATTAGATTTTTTTCAGGGGAGATAACATATTTCAAATGTTTAGATTTCCCTACTATAAAGCACATATGTAATTAGTACCTATCTAAATTATCAATAATAGCTTTATCTACATAGAACTCAGAGGGATTCGTTTTATACCACAAAGTATTGCCCAAGCTTTCTTGATCCTTTTATTGATCAGTTGGGTATTGGCAGGGTGGTTATGGTTTTCCTCTTTTCACTACACGTCACCTGATGCTTTTTAAGCAGATATTTTTTATGAAGAGCGCAAGGTGGAAAAAGGGTTTAAATGACTTTATTTTTTATTTCATGTTAATAAAATGAATTTATTGGGGCCGGCCCGGTGGCACAGCAGTTTAATTTGTGCTTTGGCAGCCTGGGTTTCACAGGTTCGCATCCCAGGTGCCGGCCAATGCACTGCTTATCAGCTGTGCCGTGGCGGCGTCCCATGTAAAGTAGAGGAAGATGGGCACGGGTGTTAGCCCAGGGCCAGTCTTCCTCAGCAAAAAGGAGGATTGGCAGTGGGTGTTAGCTCAGGGCTGGTCTTCCTCACAAAAACAGAAAAAAAAATGAATTTATTAATCCATTGAAGATAAACTACCATAAAAATATTTGTTTAGAGCTTAATTTATGTAGCTTTAAGATCCTAATATGTACTTGACAGAATTTCTGTATTACAGAATTACTTGGGCTTTTTAATATCTAAAATTAAGAAAGAATCTCATTAAATAATGATAGGAATACATTGTTTTATGACTGGAATATTATACCAGAATGAGACTTTGAAAACTTCAGAGCAATATAGACAGTCAGTGACTTGCCTTACCTCTTGATTTAGCTTAACAAGTATAGGGACTTTTTGATACACACACACATAAACATATGCATGTACTTCTTGTTTCCTTCACAGATACAGCAGAATTGTTTTCATAATCATTTTGAAATGGTATTAAGTTTAGAGAGAATATTATTTATTGCATCAGATTCAAGTTCTAATCTGTCCAGAGCAAAGTGACCAACAAGCTACTTGTGGTCTCATTTTTTTCTGTGATACAGTCCCTCTATCTTTCTAAAATTGGAGCAAATCAACTTGACTCAAGGATTTTACCTACTCACTAGATCCCCTTGGTTTTCAGAGTTCTACATTTAGAAACTTGTTTTTTGCATGATCAATTAAAAGCAAAGTTTATTTGTATTTGAAGCCTTTTTGAACAAACATCATCTTGATTAGGTCATAAGACTGTACTAAAGCCCCACTGATTAGGAGTAAGTTTGGGGAAACCGTATGTATTATAATGAAAAGTTTGAATTTTAGAATGTTTTTAAGGAGGCTATTTTATTACTTTTAAGAGTTGACAAATTATAAATAAAGATATGAATAGACAAACTCGTGAAATTAGATAAGGTATTCAGAATTAGAATTTATAGTAAATGTACAATAACTATATATTTTTGTCTCAGATTATCCCATAAATTTGTATTCTGGGGATGCTCCTACTGTAGTAAATGTGAAAATCAATAATTTCATCAACTACAAATAATATAATGTAAGAAAATTTTGCCATAAATCAGTACTCTTAGATTTTATTAGTTTCTTTTCTGTTCCCAATGCTAGCACCTTCTTCTGGGTACCTCTTTTTTTTTTTTTTTAAAGAAATGTTTTCTATCCACTCACAAACATTATTTATTTCAAGGGCCGTGACAAATAGCAACAAACTTGTAATGAGATAAGAGTGCTGAGTTAGCAGCTCTGCTAACCTTATTTGCTAGCTCTTTGTAAATTATCACATATCATGGACTTTGAGGGTCAAACCTAGAGTGTTGAATCCACAAAAGTAGAGTCTACTGCAGTAATCTCAACCCTGGCTGCTCATCAGAATGATCTGAAGAGATTTTTAAAATTATAGATGTCTGAGGTCCACCCTGAGTGATTCTAATTACTAGGTCTGTGGTGTTAAGCTGTGACCAGAAGTGTTCAGAGAGGCACAGTTGTCTAATTGCCATCATATTGCTTATCTACCTTTCATGACTAAAGTGAATGGTCTACAGGTATTTGCTGGCTCAGAATTTTTTTTTTTTTTTACCATTTTTTTAATTGATGTCTTAATAGTTAATTACACCGTGGGGTTTTAGTTGTACATTTTTGTTTGTCCGTCACCTTGTGGATGTAACCCTTCACCCCTTGTGCCCCCCCCAACCCTCCTTCCCCTAGGTAACCACCAATCAGTTCTCTCTGTCCGTGTGTTCACTTATATTCCATGTATGAGTAAGTTCATGCAGTGTCTTGTCCTTCTCTCTCTGGCTTATTTCACTTAACATAATACCCTCTAGGTCCTTCCATGTTGTTGCAAATGGGACAATTGTGTCTTTTCTTATGGCTGAGTAGTATTCCATTGTATGTATATACCACATCTTCTTTAACCAATCATCACTCAAGGGACACTTGGGTTGCTTCCACTTCTTGGCTATAGTGAATAATGCTGCAATGAAAATAGGGGTGCACACGCCTCTTGTGATGGTTGATTTCACATCCATTGGGTAGATGCCCAAGAGTGGGATTGCTGGATCATACAGTATTTCTATTTTTAATTTTTTGAGGACTCTCCATACTGTTTTCCATAGAGGCTGCACCAGTTTGCATTCCCACCAGCAGTGAATGAGGGTCCCCATTTCTCCACAACCTCTCCAGCATTTGTTGTTATTTGTCTTTGTGATTATAGCCATTCTAACCGGTGTAAGGTGATATCTTAGTGTAGTTTTGATTTGCATTTCCCTGATGATTAGTGATGTTGAACATCTTTTTCATGTGTCTATTGGCCATCTGTATCTCTTCCTTGGAAAAATGTCTGTTCATATCCTCTGCCCATTTTTTGATCGGGTTGTTTTTTTGTTGCTCAGTTGTATGAGATCTTTATATATTACTGAGATTAATCCCTTGTCGGACAAACGATTTGCAAATATTTTCTCCCAGCTGGTGGGTTGTTTATTCATTTTGATCCTGGTTTCATTTGCCTTGTAGAAGCTCTTTAGTCTGATGAGGTCCCACTTGTTTATTTTTTCTTTTGTTTCCCTTGTCTGGGTAGACATGGAATCTGAAAGGATCCCTTTATGACCAGTGCCGGTTAGTGTACTGCCTATATTTTCTTCCAGGAGTTTTATAGTTTCAGGACTCACTTTCAGGTCTTTGATCCATTTTGAATTGATTTTTGTATATGGCGATAGGAGATGGTCTACTTTCATTCTTTTGCAGGTTGCTGTTCAATTTTCCCAGCACCATTTATTGAAGAGACTTCCCTCACTCCATTGTATGTTCTTTGCTCCTTTGTCGAAGATTAGCTGTCCATAAGTGTGTGGTTTTATTTCTGGGCTTTCAATTCTGTTCCATTGATCTGTGTGTCTATTCTTGTACCAGTACCATGCTGTTTTGATTACTGTAGCTTTATAGTATATTTTGAAATCAGGGATTGTGATGCCTCCAGCTTTGTTCTTTTTTTTCAGAATTGCTTTAGCTATTCGGGCTCTTTTGTTGCCCCATACGAATTTCAGTAGTTTTTGTTCTATTACCGTGAATAATGACATTGGGATTCTGATTGGGATTGCATTGAATGTGTAGATTGCTTTAGGTAGAATGGACATTTTAACTATATTTATTCTTCCAATCCATGTGCATGGAATATTTTTCGATTTCATTATGTCTTCCTCGATTTCTTTCAATAGTGTCTTATAGTTTTCATTGTATAGGTCTTTTACCTCCTTGGTGAAATTTATTCCCAGATATTTTATTCTTTTTGTTGGAATTTATAAATGGGATTGTCTTTTTGAGTTCTCTTTCTCTTAGTTCATCGTTAGTGTGTAGAAATGCAATTGATTTTTGTAAGTTGATTTTATACCCTGCCACTTTACTGTAGTTGTTGATTGTTTCTAGTAGTTTTCCGATGGAATTTTTTGTGTTTTCTATGTATAAGATCATGTCGTCTGCAAATAGTGAGAGTTTCACTTCTTCATTGCCTATTTGGAGTCCTTTTATTCCTTTTTCTTGCCTAATTGCTCTGGCCAGAACTTCCAGTACTATGTTGAATAAGAGCGGTGAGAGTGGGCACCCTTGTCTTGTTCCTGTTCTCAAAGGAATGGCTTTCAGTTTTTCCCCGTTGAGTAGGATGTTTGCTGTAGGTTTGTCATATATGGCCCTTATTATGTTGAGGTACTTTCCTTCTATACCCATTTTCTTGAGAGTTTTTATCATAAATGGATGCTGGATCTTGTCGAATGACTTCTCTGCATCGATTGAGATGATCATGTGGTTTTTATTCTTCATTTTGTTAATGTGGTGTATCACGTTGATTGATTTGCGGATGTTGAACCATCCCTGTGTCCCTGGTATAAATCCCACTTGATCGTGGTGTATGATCTTTTTGATGTATTGCTGTATTCGGTTTGCCAATATTTTGTTGAGGATTTTTGCGTCTATGTTCATCAGTGATATTGGCCTGTAGTTTTTCTTCTGTGTATTGTCCTTGTCTGGCTTTGGTATCAGCATGATGTCGGCCTCATAGAATGTGTTGGGAAGTATTCCATCTTCCTCTATTTTTTGGAATAGTTTGAGAAGGATAGGTGCTAAATCTTCTTTGAACGTTTGATAAAATTCTCCAGGGAAGCCATCTGGTCCTGGGCTTTTATTTTGGGGGAGGTTTTTGATTACTGTTTCAATCTCTTTACTTGTGATTGGTCTGTTCAGATTCTCTATTTCTTCTTGATTCAGTTTTGGGAGGTTGTACGCGTGCAAGAATTTGTCCATTTCCTTTAGGTTGTCCAATTTGTTGGCGTAAAGTTTTTCATAGTATTCCCTAATAATCCCTTGTATTTCTGTGGTGTCTGTTGTAATTTCTCCTCTTTCATTTCTAATTTTATTTATTTGAGTCTTCTCCCTTTTTTTCTTAGTGAGTCTGTCTAAGGGTTTGTCAATTTTATTTATCTTCTCAAAGAACCAGCTCTTTGTTTCATTGATCCTTTCTACTGTTTTTTTGGTTTCAATTTCATTTATTTCTGCTCTGATTTTTATTATTTCCCTCCTTCTGCTGATTCGGGGCTTTGTCTGTTCTTCTTTTTCCAATTCTGTTAGGTGCAATTTAAGGTTATTTATTTGGGATTTTTCTTGTTTGTTAAGGTGAGCTTGTATTGCTATGAATTTCCCTCTCAGGATTGCTTTTGCGGCATCCCATATGAGTTGGTATGGTGTATTTTCCTTTTCATTTGTCTCCAGATAGCTTTTGATTTCTCCTTTAATTTCATCAATGATCCATTGGTTGTTCAGTAGCGTGTTGTTTAGTCTCCACACCTTTGTCCCTTTCCTAGTTTTTTCCTTGCAGTTGATTTCTAGTTTCACAGCATTATGATCAGAAAAGATGCTTGTAATGATTTCAATCTTCTTAAATTTATAGAGGTTTGCCTTATTTCCTAATATATGGTCTATCCTTGAGAATGTTCCATGTGCACTTGAGAAGAATGTGTACTCTGCTTTTTTTGGGTGGAGTGCTCTGTATATATCTATTAAGTCCATTGCGTCTAGTTTTTCGTTTAAGACCATTATTTCCTTATTGACTTTTTGTCTGGATGATCTATCTATTGAGGTAAGGGGGGTGTTAAGATCCCCTACTATTATTGTGTTATTGTTAATATGTCGTTTAAGGTTTTTTAGCAGTTGTTTTATGTACTTTGGTGCTCCTGTGTTGGGTGCATAGATATTTATAAGTGTTATGTCTTCTTGGTGAAGTGTCCCTTTTATCATTATATATTGCCCTTCTTTGTCTCTCATTACCTTTTTTATCTTGAAGTCTACTTTGTCTGATATAAGTATGGCTACTCCTGCTTTCTTTTGTTTGCCATTAGCTTGGAGTATTGTTTTCCATCCTTTTATTTTGAGTCTGTGTTTGTCTTTAGAGCTGAGATGTGTTTCCTGGAGGCAGCAGATTGTTGGATCTTGGTTTTTAATCCATCCTGCCACTCTGTGTCTTTTGATTGGAGAATTCAATCCATTTACATTTAGAGTGATTATTGATATATGAGGGTTTAATGTTGCTATTTTATTGTTCATTTTCTGGTTCTTTTGCATTTCCTTCGTTTCTTGTTTCGTGTGTTTCGGGCTGCAAATTCAATTTGGTATTTCTGCATGCTCATTCTCTTGGTTTTCTCTTTATTTGTCATGTGTGGTTCTCTTCTGGTTATTTGTTTAGTGGTTACCGTGAGGTTTATGTAAAAGATCTCCTGGATAAGAAAGTACATTTTCGGATGCCTCCTTTTTCCTGAGGCTGGGTCGATTCAATCCCTTACCTCTTCCCCTCCTTATTTGTTATCTCTTTATTCCAGATTGTGTCATGAATGTGTGTTCAGTGATGAGCTTGAATTAATTTTTGATGTTATCCAATTGTAGTTTGTTCTGGTTTAGTCTCCTTGCTTTTCTCCTTGCTGAAATCTTTGTATCCCCTTTCTCATTTGTTTTTTTCAGGCCCAAGGGCCTTCTTGAGCATTTCTTGTAGTGGGGGTCTTGTGGTGACGAACTCTCTTAGCTTTTGTTTATCAGGTAGAGTTATTATTTCTCCATCGTATTTGAAGGATATTTTTGCTGGATAAAGTATTCTTGGCTGAAGGTTTTTGTCTTTCATGATTTTGAATATATCATTCCAGTCTGTCCTAGCCTGTAGAGTTTCTGTCAAGAAATCAGCTGAGAGCCTGATGGGGTTTCCTTTGTATGTTATTTTGTTTTTTTGTTTAGCTGCCTTCAATATTATTTCCTTGTCACGGGTATTTTTCAAGTTTGCTACTATGTGGCGAGATGATTTTTTTATTCCTGTTTATATATTTAGGTGATCTATTGATTTCATTCACTGTTATTTCCCTCTCGTTCCCTAGGTTGGGGAAGTTCTCAGCTATTATTTCTTTGAACAAACTCACTGCTCCTTTTTCTCTTTCATCTCCTTCTGGAATACCTATTATCCTTATGTTGCTTTTCCCTCATGAGTCTGGTATTTCTCGAAGAATTTCTTCATTTCTTTTTAGTCTTAGCTCTCTCTCCTCCTCTATCTGGAGCATTTCTGCATGGCTATCCTCAATAGTGCTAATTCGTTCCTCCATATTGTCAGCTCTCCCCTTTAAAGACTCCATTTTTTCCACTATCTCATTGATTTTGTTTTTCATCTCCAATAATTCTTATTGGTTTTTCTTTATGGTTTCAATCTCTTTTGTGACAAAATCCCTGAATTCGTTGATTTGTTTCTGTGTGTTCTCTTGTATTTCGTTGAGTTTGTTTATGATAGCTATTTTGAATTCTCTGTCATTCAGCTTATCAAATTCTGTGCCTTCAGGGTTGGTTTCTGGGTGTTTGTCATTTTCCTTTTGGTCTGTAGCCATGACAAATTGTCGCAAGGATCCGACGGGGACGGCCTTATTTTTTCCCCTCATGATAAAGTTGGTCCTCCAGTTTCCCCTTGCTGCCACTGGATGGAGATCGCGACCGGTTTGCTCTGAGGCGGCTGCAGCCCCCGGAGGGATTATGCTGAAACGCCGGGTGTGTGGGGGGAGGGGTCTTCTCTTTCTCCTGCTTGACCCAGGGGTTTCCTTTCTGGCTCTCTTAGGGTGTTTGCTACACCCCCTAAACAGTCTGTCGTCGCTTCCCCGTGGGGATCTCGCGACAGTCTCTGAGAGCACCTGGATGGTGATAGTTTTCCCCGCTGTGGGCCGCCCCTCCCCCCTCTGTCCGCGAACCGCGCTGATCGATTGGGGAGGGGGAGTACAACCTCCTACCTCTCCTCCCGTTCTCCTGGGCTTCCCGCGCCTCCACCGTCCGATGTATGGCAGCAGGGGTTTCTTAGAAGTCCTTCGTAGTGTTTGATTGAGCTCTGTTGGAATGTCATGATGTTTTCGTTGTGTCGTAGGGAGCAGAGATTCAAAGAGGGAATCTCACTCCGCCATGATGCTGACGTCACCCTGGCTCAGATTTTTATTCACACTTTTTCTATATGCTGGAAACAGATTTTTAATTCTGAAAACTATTTCCTTTCCCTAGGAACACCTGCTGTTCATAATGTCTGAAGTAGTTTTGTAATAAGGGCAAGAAATAGTTGTAAATTTCTACTATGAAATTGTATTTTTTGATGTTATTGTTTCCCTCCTTTGTCACAAATGTGCTACTCCTGGAAAATTTACCCTTGAAATTTACCATATAATTCTTCCAGAAATTGTGAAACTTTTAAACATAAGGCAAAAACTGTTGACCAAAAACTCTTTTATCTGGTACTTCAATTCATGGCAAAACTGATTTTGTTAAATTATATGAATAAAGAAGGCAAACTACATTGAGAAATATTTTTTTCTGAAAGTGAAAGGGCTATATTGTGATAGGTTGGCTAGTATGCCCCTTCTCTATCAATAGTAAAAAATAATGTGTTATTTGTTTATATGTATACATATAAATTTATTTGAATTGTAAAATTTGTGTGGTTTAACAAATTAACTTCTAATGTTCCATCAAAATTTTCTTAGGGATAGACAGTGGAAAATAAGGTTTTGCTAATATGTTTCTCTTAAAACTTTAAAAAATGTTTCAAATAAATATGTTAATGGGTGCTGGCCCAGTGGCGTAGTGGTTCTGCTTTGGCGACTCGGGGTTCATGGGTTCGGATCCCAGGCGCAGACCTATGCACCACTTATCAAAGCCATGCTGTGGCAGGTGTCCCACATATAAAGTAGAGGAAGATGGGCATGGATGTTAGCCCAGGGCCAATCTTCCTCTGCAAAAAGGGGAGGATTGGCAACAGATGTTAGCTCAGGGCTAATCTTCCTTAGCAAAAGAAAAAGATCTGCCATCACCCACTTTCCAGTAAAAGTTCTCTCCTTTTCATTTGGTGTCCATATTGGTAGGAGATCTAAATTTTGGAAAGAGTAAACTGGGATCGACATTAGATATTGTGTGTTGATTCTATCAAGAAGGGACAGTTATGTGGTGTCTTCCTAATCTTTTTTTTGTGGCTCTAATGAAAAACAAAAATGTTTTTGAGTCAGCATTAGTGGGGAACAACCCTCTGTAGTTCTCATAAAAATTAATGACCTCCTGCTGTCACCACTTCTCCTAGCTGTGATCCCACTGTTGAACATATGTGGGTTTCTCAATTCTGTAGTTATGGAGAACATTAAAGCATTCTCCACCTCAGCAGTAGTTGAGGCAGGGTAGAACAGTTCCATTTACCCATTTTTTCAGTATGCTTACCTCCCCTCATCTTGTTGCATGTTCTCTTCTCATTTTTTTAAAACCATCTATGATTGCTGAGAAAGATGCCTCTGGGCAAATGATTGCATATGTGTATAGTTTTTGATGCATCCTTCTGTTGTCCCTCTGTTGTCTTATTCCATTCTGCCCTGGATATGACCTACATGCTGAAACATTGTATATTTCTTATATATAAAATGTCACGAACCAAAATATGTAAAATATACTATGAAAGGATCTCAAAATAGGTTTTGTATTTCTCTCTTCTTCTTTTTCATTTCTTTATATGTACACACACAGTATCAATTATGTCATGAACAACTGTGAATTGGGGCTGGCCCCATGGCGTACTGGTGAAGTTTGGCGTCCCCAGGTTCTCGAGTTCAGATCCTGGGCGCGGACCTACACCACTCGTCAGCCATGCTGTGGCGGTGACCCACATTACAGAATAGAGGAACATTGGCACAGATGTTAGCACAGGGCTAATCTTCCTCAAGCAAAAAAAGAGGAAGATTGGCAACAGATGTTATTAGTTCAGGGCAAATCTTCCTCAGCAAAAAAAAGTAATAATAATTGTATAATTGAATTAATATAATATCACTGGCTTTTCGGGTTACCACCTAAACATGAAAAATTGTATAAGTAAGAAAAATCTTCAGAAAATTTGCTCTTACATTTTGATATCTTTTTAATACAGCTCTTTAATACTGGACGGTGTTGAACCACAGAGTACATGTGAATTAGAAGTGGATGCTGTAGCTGCTGATATCTTAAATCGGCTGGACATTGAAGGTATATACACGATTATTCTTAATACATGTTTTTATTTATAAAAATTAATGACCAAAGTAGAGTGGAAAAAGTAAGGAAGAAAACATTACTAAGGAAGTTAAGATGTTATAGAAGGAGGGTGCAAGATGTTATGAAGATTGCTTCTGTACCTCTGATGAGATAGTCATTATTTTTTCATTTATATTTTCATTCATATGAGTATGCCTGCATTGACATGAATCTAAAGCGTGACACTAAATAAATTAGCCATTATAAAAGAATTTAATATATTCTGCCTTTTAATTTTTTTATATTCAGGTTATATGCCAGGGAGGGGACTCTTAGGTCTATTGGCTATCATCAAATGTTTGAATCTGATTCACCTGCTGGGGTTTTGGGAACCAGTAGGAAGAAGCTAAAAAAGGAGCAGCATAGGGGCCAGCCCAGTGGCGCAGCGGTTTAGTTCACGCTTCGCAGCCCAGGGTTCACCGGTTTGGATCCCAGGCACCTGTTGCCGCACTGCTTGTCAGCCATGCTGTGGCAGCGTCCCATATAAAGTAGAGGAAGATGGGCACAGATGTTAGCCCAGGGCCAGTCTTCCTCACCAAAAAAAAAAAAAAAAAAAAATGGAACAGCATAATAAATGGGATAGTTTGTTTTATTACACAAAATAGGTAATTATTTTTCTTAAAAGGCAGTATTTAAAAAGGTTCAATTTTTTTTTAGCAAGTATTTTTCACTTTGGCCCTTGTAATATTGAAGTATTGTTGTGATTACAGCTCAAATTGGTGGAAACCCTGGTCTCCAGGCCATATGGGAAGATGAAAAGCAACGGCGAAGAAACAGAAATGAAACTTCTCAAATTAGCCAACCTGAATCACAAGGTATAAACCGAAGAGTACTCTGATGACTTTTTTTAAACTAGATATTTTAATGGAAAAGTTTAAGCCATTACATTTTTACCTTGACATTTGATTTTACTTTTTGAATTACCTTTAAATTTCCTATATATTTTTTCCTATTGTCATTGCTCTGAACTGTAATTCTTTACCTCCCAAGTGTCACTCATTGTCTCTCTCCCCATAACAAATTGACATCTTCATTGTCCTTGGTTGTCACCATACCTTGTCCTCTTGCCCCACCTATCTGCTCCTTTTTCATTCTCTGGTATATTCTGATCTTCTGTATTTCCAAATGAACTATAGAATACTCACAGAAGATCATGAATCCCAATTTAGAAACTCTGTGTTTAGTTCATTAAGCTTTGAAATGTAACCCATGAAATACTGCTCCCCAGTTGTTTTCTGGATATGTCATATAAACTCTCACTTTGATCATCTTGTACAATTCTGAAGGAAGTACTCATTTTACTTACTATTAAACCCTGCTACATTCGAAAATAATTTGAAGGGGCTTAAATAAATGTGTGGATACAACAAAATTTTAGAAGTAAAGATGAAAGAGTAAAAGATGTAATTCAAAAAGCAAATGTATTTGAAATACAGTAGTAAGTCTAAAGTCCAATTAAAATTTTTAAATAAAATTTGAAGTCAAATTAAAGTCTTTATTGTAATGTCTTGGACACTAAAAATGCTTTGATAAATTCTGAATGCTTTTTATGCCTTTTTAATCAGAAATATTATATCTTATAAAGGGAAAATATTATAATTTATAAAGGGAAAATTTCTAGGTTCAGGGTATATGATACATTTATAGGAAGAGAACAGTGTTTTTCTGTTATTTAAGTTAAGTTAATTTAAGTTATAGAACTTTAATTTACTTTAAGTGCTTAATTTTATAGCTTCAATAACAACCATTTCTCTTTTGTTTGATTTTATAATAGGACTGCTTTTGGGTGGTGTTATATGTGTCAAGAGAAGGATAGGAAATTGCTACCGTTTTAAAAGCTACTCTAGGAGAAGGAAAATATTTCTGTCATTTGCTATCTACATTTTTTAATGCACTTTTAAAATTCAAAGATCGCAGGTTTGTGCCAGCAACAGAAACTGAAAAAAAATTTCAGAAGAGACTTCAGGAAATTCTCAAACAGAATGATTTCTCTGTGTAAGTGGTTATTTATTATAGATCTCAGAACTAATTTTATTGCTTTGTTGTCTAGTTTGTTATAAAGGATATGTTTTAATTAAGCAGAACATTATCAGGATCTGTGGACTATAGTGATGGATCCCAGGAGTTCTCTGCTGAGTTAACATTGCATTCTGAGGTTCTGTCTCCTGAAGATCTTCAGTGTACGCCGGCTAATCTGGTAGAAGTCCACAAAGACACAGAGTTGAGCAAAGGTGAGGTTTTCTTTTCAAGTATACAGAAAATATCCTAACAGACATTTGTATATCTAGCACTGAGATATTAGTATTTGGTTGAGTTAGCTAGGTTTTTTTTTTTCCTAAGAAATAAACATCATAAATATAGCAAAAACTTCTCTCCTATTCCTTTACCTTTTCTTCATCTCAAGAGATAAGCACTATTCTGAAGTTAGTGCCCACTGTTACCATATAGGATTTTATATTTTCTTATATATCTATGTCCACAATATGTACTATTATTTTAGGTTTTAAACTTTACATTGTTCTACTTGGCATAGATTAAGCAACTTGCTTTTTTCATTCAACATTTTTTATCAGCTTAAAGATAATTCACATAAGATAAAATTCACTCATTTTAAGTATATAATTCAGTCGTTTATAGTAAATTTACAGAGTTGTGCAAACATCTCCATAATTAAATTTTAGAACATTTCCTTTACCGCTGAAGTTTCCTTGTGTCACGCCTGTTCCCATCTCCAACCCCAAATAACCACTAGTCTACTTTCTTGTCTCTCAAGATTTTCCTTTTCTGGATATGTCATATAAATGAAATCATAAAATATGTGATCTTTTGTGTCTTTCACTTAGCATAATGTTTTCAGGTTCATCCATATTGTAGTACCTATCGGTATTTCATTTCCTTTTATTGCTGAATGGTATTGCATTGTATGGATATACCATGTTTTGTTAATTCATTCATCGGTTGATGGATATTGGAGTTGTTTTTACTTTTTGGCTCTTAAGAATAATGCTGCTGTTAACATTTGTGTACAAGTCTTTGTGTGGATACATATTTTCATTTCCCTTGAGTAGATCCCAAGGAGTGGAATTACTCAGTCATTTGGTAAATTTGTGTTTAATTTTTTAATAAACTGCCAAACTGTTTTCCAAAGTAACAGCAATATGTGAGAGTTCCAATGACCCCACATCCTCACTAACGCTTGTTATTATCTGCCTTTTTTATATATCCATCCTAGTATGTGTGAAATGGCATCTCATCATGGTTTTAATTATCTTTTCCCTCGTTACTAATGATGTTGGGTATCATTTAGGTCAACATTATGACTTTGAAATCTATGCTTGTTCATACATATTTATAGGTCATTCATTTTAGCTGCTGATTAGCGTTCCTTTGTAAGACTAAGCAAGTTTATCTGTTTCTTTACAGCTATTAGATGGTTTTCACTTTTGCACTGTTGTTAACAGTGTTGTATATGTCACCTTGTGGCTATGTGCAAGTTTCTCTACAGAAGACATATAGAAGTGTAATTTGCCAGGTCTTAGGGTGTATGTATTGTACTCTCCTAGATAGTACCTGTTCTAACAGGGTTTTTGTGATACAGTTAGCTCATACATGATTGGTAAATAAGAGAATAATGAAAGTTTTACCCAGAAGTCACATTGTTTTATATGCAATTTTTCTAGGCAACAGCAGCCAAAATAGCAGGAGTAGAATTACAGCCTTCAGCAGGAAAGGAAAAGCCCTCTTTTCACTGCTGTATTAGCAGTAGGGACTCTCTTGACTGTATTAAACAGCAACTAAAGATGAGCACCTACACCCAGGGCTTCCTCCCTCAAGATTTGCATCCCAGCATTGTGCAGTCTCTGACTCATGGCAGGTTGCACCGTCACCTGAATTCACCTTAATGGCAGCCTACAGAGCTGTACTTCTATTTGCTTTGTCTAAGCATCTTCCAGCCCCACTCTGATCAAAATGCACCCAGCATTTCCGTGCTATTGTTTTCTTTGCATTTTTAGTATCCTTTGTGACAGCTTCCAGCCAAACTGAACTGTCTGCCTGAGTGATGCGTCACCTCCTCAGGTACCAGTTACTGACTTTGTTAGTGCTCTGGTTACAAAGTTGTGTAAGTTTTGCCTTAATCATTGTTTCCCCTATAAGCCCTATTTTCAGTGCTCAATTTTTCAGATTTTGAAGTATACTAATAATAAAAATATCGCATTATAATAGTAATGCCAGTAGTAAAGAATTGCCCTATAAAATGATCTACCTAAGTTTATGTTTCCACAATGTATTAGAGCTTACATTTCCCTATTCCCCTACATCCTCAACAACATACAATAGTGTCAGAGGTAAAAAATTTTTTGCCGTTCTGGTTCTTTGAAATCAGTTTAATCTGTATTTCCCTATTACTAATAAGTTTGAGCATTTAGGTTTCTTTCTCTGAGAATTGTTTATTCATGTTCTTTGCTCATTTTCTGTTGGGTCACTAGTCTTCCTTACTGATTTGTAGGAGTTCCTCATATTGTCTAGATATTAAGCCTTTGTCAGTTACATGTGTTATAGAGATTTTTTTTTTTCCCATCTAGACTTGTACTTTAGAAGTCTTCAAAAAATTTTTTATTTTTATTCCCCTCTTTCTTTCCTTTTTTTTTTAAATATTTTGCGTGTCTTCAATTTTAACATCGAATTTAACAATTTTTTTCCTTTATGGTTTGGTTTTTGTACCTGGTCTACAAGTCCTTCCCTACCCTGAGGTAATGAAAGTTTTCGTTCTTAAGGCTTGTGTGTGCTTACAATTTGGTTTTTCACATTGAGGTCTTCACTTCATCTGAAATTTTACTTGTATATGTAGTAAGGCTCTAATTGTATCTGTTTTTCTAAATATAAATAGCTAGTTGTTCCAACATGTTTACTGAAAAAAATTTTTTTCCACTGAATTCTCCTACCTCAGTCATGTTGCCCTATGTTAATATCATACTGTTGTAATTACTGTTGCTTTGTAAGGAGCAGATCTTCCCTTATTTGGCTTCAAAATTGTCTTATCTACTCTTGATCTTTTAAAAAAGTTCTCCCATGTTAATTTTAGGATCAGCTTGTTTCATTTCTGGAAAGAACTGTGTTGAGATTTTATTGGGAATTCACTGAATTTACAGACCAATTTAGGAACATTTTTAATCTTTCTGTATACCAAATGGTCTCATCGATGAGCGTGATATATTTCTCATTTTATTTGGTCTTCTTTCATATCTTTGAATAAAGTTTTGCAATTTTCTTTGTAAATTTATTTTATATCTTTTGTAATATATACTCCAAGTGCCTTATAATTGTTGGAGTTTTAAGTTTATCTTTTAAAAAGTATATCTTCTTATTGCTGGTATTTAGAAACTTCACTGACCTTTGTATATCAGTCTTATATCCAGCAACTTTTATTAGTGCTAATAGTTTGTCTTTTTCGTTGGATTTTCTGTGTATAGAGTCGTCATCTGCAAATAGCAATTTTATTACTTCTCTTCCCATCATCATATATATCTTTTTAATGTTTTAATCACTGTTTAAGAACTCTAGGATAATGTTAAGTAGAAATGATAACAGTCTTTTTCCTGGCTTTAAAAGGAATACTTCTGTATTTAATCAAGTATGAAATTTACTGTAGGATATTGGTAGATAAACTTTAATCAGGTTAATATCTCTTCCATTTCTTGTTCACTAAGAAGTTTGGTTTTTTTTTTATCATGAATGAATATTAAATTTTACCAAATGTTCTTTTCTGAACTTATTGAAATAACCACAATTTTTCTCTTTTACTCTGTTAATGTGGTAGTTACATTGAAATAATTTTTATTTTCTAGTGTTAAACTATCCTTGCACTCCTGAAATAAACCCGTCTTTGTCACAGTGTGGTGTATTTTTTTAAGCATTGCTATACCTACTTTGCTAATATTTTGTTTAAATTTTAACTTGTTTTTTTCTTTTAAATAATTGAGAAAGATCCATACTTTGCCTCATTAAATGAGTTGTAGAGCTTTCCCTCCGTTTCACCTCTTTTCAAGAATTTTTATTAGATTGGTGTAATCTGTTTCTTGGAGATTTGACAGATCTCGTATGCAAAACCATCCAGAATTAGTATAGTTTTTTCTGGGTGGGTTTTGTGTTGAAAGGTGGGAGGAAAAGGGAATCAATTTTAAACTACTAATTCAATTTCCATAATTGTTATAGATCTACTCAAGCTTTCTATTTCTTTTTGAATCCGGTTTTATACCATATTTTTCCTAAGAAATTATTCATTTTATCTGATTTTTCCATGTTTTTGGTATAAAGTTGTTCATAGTATTAAAGTCTTTTACCTTTGGCACTTGCTCTTTTATTTCTAACATAATTTATTTATGCCTGTTTTGTTTTGATCATTCTTGCTAGTCTTGTCTATTTTATTATTAGTTTCAGAGAACCACTTTTTGTTTTTACTGGTCCTCTCAGTTGTCTTTTGTTTTGGGATGAGCTATTTTCACAGTTCTTTGTTCTTTTGTTTTGATTAAACATTCTTTATTAGCCCAGCTATGTCCTAGGATGTGTTAAAAATATTATCTTCCTGAAGCTATTAACTCTCTTTTAAAAACTACTGAAAGCATTTAGTTTTAAGTCTGAATACCGGAAACAGAAAAACAGAACTGTTTTCCGGTTAGCTCTGTTTTAACTGCCTGCCATTTTTTGCTCTATAGTCTTTTTTCCCTACTGCTGTGTGCTTTTTATTCTCTCTCTCACTCTTTGACTAGATTATAATAGGAGATCTATTTTACCTTTGTTCTTAACATTATTTAACCCCTCTGTACATTAGACCTTTTAAAAACATCACGTGTGGAAAGACATATTTTTAGATCATGAGTTGAAAGTTTTCTGAGAAAAATAAAAGTAATGTAAAATGAATTTATTTGTAATTATTAAACCATAGAGAATAAAGAATTTTATTATTCAAAGAAGACAGTTTGTCTTTTCTTTTCCCTTTGTATATTTTAATGGGCAATGATTTTTATCAGAGTAATATAACTGTCTGAACAAACTGGGTAGGATTGAAGACGCTAAAGAGATTGCAAATATTTAGTGATTCACAGAGTCAGGGTTTTGTTTTGTTTTGTTTTGTTTTTAGTTACTCCATGTGACTTGCTAGATAGATAGTCCTGTGATTTTTATTAAGTTTTATTATGTTTTTGTTTAACATTTATCACTAACACTTCAAAATTTTAAATAGGTTTACACTGTAATGCTTCCTAATTTACACAAATTCTAAACAATGAATTTTAGAGTTAGGCCATTGCTTTAATGTTTTGTATTCTTTGTTATCTTAAGGTCACACTAGACACAAAGTGGAGGAAGCTCTTATTAATGAAGAAGCAATTTTGAACCTTATGGAAAATAGTCAGACTTTTCAGCCTTTGACCCAAAGACTGAGTGAGTCACCGGTTCTCTGTAAGTAACAAGTCTACCATAAATTTTCAGTATTATAAATCAACAAAAGTGCGTATGTGAGGGGGTATTTCTTTTCTTTGATTTGAAGAGGTTAATGTTGCATAGTTAGTATAAAAATGAAACCTTGCGTTAAATGAAGTAGCTTTGTTTTTTGTTTTCTATGCAGCTTTTCCTAAAAAATAATTAAAAGAAAATAATTCCTTTTTTTTTAACTTGACTTTGGTTGGAGGAACACCATATTGCTTTAGGGGGAAAATGCGCTTATTTTGAATTAAAATTCTCTAAAGTTAAATACATTAGTAAAATACCATAGTTGATTCTTTCTTGGTGAGTAGCAGAAATTTCCCTGGACAGTTCTTTTCAAGCCATTAATTTTTGGCTAGCGTAGAACATGACAGTTATTTGAGTGTCCTTGCATTTTCATTAGCATCATAAGCCATTTGCTAGATTTCATTTCAATAATTTAGTATAAATTACATCTTTTTCAGAAATTTATTTAAAATTTCATTGCAAAAAGTGAGATATCATTGAACTTCATGCCTCTTGTTTTGCTTGGTATAGTGATTTTATGTTTCTTTCCTTGCTCGCTTTCTATTTTTACATATTGTATCAAATGAGATATAGCATCAAATGTGATCCTAGCTTCTCCCTGTTGTCTACATTTTCATTTGAATGGAATACAAATTGACTGACTAGGAACATTACCACAAGTATTGTATACAATTTCAAGAACATTTTAGACAGGAGTAAGAAACTTTTTTTTTTAATGAATGGCATATGCAGAAAGAAATGACCCAAAGACCACATTTAAAAATTAATTTGAAGTTTATAATCTAAAATGTTCTATTTCTCCATCTGAATGAATAGATATATATTTATATATATATATACCTAAATTACATTCTAGTTATAAAAAATAAACAGTTAAAAGAGAGGAACATAGAGAAAATTGAGGAATTGAAAAAGAGAGGGAGAGGAGCATATCCTTATTTCATTAGGTAAATATCATATATCATCAGGAGATATAATTCCACCTGGCCTAAGGTTGCAAAAATGCAATCTCAATGTTAGTCAAAGAACTGAGAGGCAAATATCTATAATTCATTTGCTAATATTAATCTTTTTTTTAAGTATGAGGCAGGAAAAATAAACTGTAATTCTAGGTTTAAGAAATGGATTTTTATCTTATGTTTGGTAGCACAGTTGAACCAATTTCTTTAACATCAACAAAGAAAAACTGAAACTTGATATTTTAGTGAATGGTGAATACATTATCTCATTTTACAGAGAAAAAGGTTGTGTACCCAGATTAGAGCAAACCTCCATCTTTGTGGTCTTTTTTTCCCTTAATAATAGCTTTTATTGAGATATAATTCACATACTATAAAATTCACCTTCTAATATGTACATTTCAGTGATTTTTAGCATATTCATGGAGTTATGCAACCATTATTACCTCTGTTTAATTCTGGGACATTTGTATCACCTCAGAAAGAAACCCCATTACCCATTAGCAGTCACTCCCTATTCTTCCCTCCTCTCAGCCCCTGACAACCACTAATCTGTTTTGTTTTTTGCTGGATTTACCTATTTTGGGCATTTCATATAAATGGAATCATAAAACCTTTCGTTTCTGGCTTTTTTCACTTAGCATAATGTTTTCAGGGTTCATCCATGTTATAGCACATATCTGTACTTCATTCCCTTTTACTGCTGAATAATATTCCATCTTATGAATATAGCATATTTCATTTATCCACTCTCCAGTTGATGGATATTTGGGTTGCTTTCACTTTTTTGGCTCTTATGAATAATGCTGTGATTATTCTTGTGTAGGTTTTTGTTTGGACATATCTTTTCAGTTCTCTTGGGTATATATCTAGGAGTGCAATTGCTGGGTCGTGTAGTAACTCTGTGTTTAACGTTTTGAATAACTGCCAAACTTTTTTCCAAAGAGGCTGCGGCATTTTACAATCTGACCAACAATGTATGAGGGTTCCAATTTCTTTACGCCCTTGTTAACACTTGTTATTATCTGTCTTTGATTTTAGCATCCCTACTGTATGAGATACAGTGGTATCTCATGGTGATCTTCAAGGTTTTTTAAGTAATTTTAACCACTTTTAAAGTTCCCTTGTGTTTTTCAGCAATTTTCGTTTGACTATCCTATGAACTAAATAAAGCTTAAATGAGGGACATGTATTGTTTTTAAGGCACTTTCTTAGCATTTTCATATGTTTTACTGCATATTTTATATTTATTTTGAACACTTCAAACCAAATTTGGTTTAGTGCTCCTCAAGCTTAATTTTGCAGTAAAAGCTTGGGCAGCTTGTTAAAATGCAAGTTCCTGGGCCCTACCTCAGAAATTCTGATTTAGTAGATATGGACTGAGGTGTGGGCATCGTGTGTGTGTGTGTGTGTGTGTGTGTGTGTGTGTAAGACCAGCTCTTAGCTAACATCTGTCACCAATCCTGCTCTTTTTGCTGAGGAAGACTGGCCCTGGGCTAACATCGTGCCCATCTTCCTCTACGTTATATGGGACGCTGCCACGGCGTGGCTGACGAGCAGTTCGTCGGCGGGCGCCCGGGATCCGAACCTGTGAACCCCGGGCTGCCAAGCGCGGACTAAACCGCTGCGCCACCGGACAGCCCCCTGGGAATCTTTTTTTTTTAAATAAGGACAGAAAATCATTCTAATGCAGATGTTCCAAGGATCACACTTTGATGGAAGAACCACTTCAACACATAAGTCTTTGCACCAGCTGTATTCTTTCAGCATGTGCCAGCATCTATGATTTTGTTGTTGTTTTATAATTGATCTGAATTGTTGAATTATTTAGAAAACTTAAGTTGTTTGTTGGTGATGCTTCACTTGTTTTATAGTGGACAGTAGTCCTGATGAGGCTCTGGTGCATCTGCTTGCTGATTTGGAAAATGATGGATATCAGGGGGGAAGAAATAGGATGCCAGCACCATGTCGTTCCTTTGGAAACACTAAAAATCTCCAAAATAGTGATGATGAAGAAAATGAACCACAGATTGAAAAAGAAGAAATGGAGCTTAGTCTGGTGATGTCTCAGAGATGGGACAGTAATATTGAAGAATATTGTGCCAAAAAGAGGTAACTTTTTAGTTTTTTCAGTTACTTTAATAATGTCCTTTGGTCATTATCACTGTTCTTCTTTAATCAGAAATTATTTATTACTATTATTCATAATATAAAATATTTTATAAACTAAATTTACTTCTTTTATTTTTTTTTTTTTTATTTATTTTTCTTTTTGTGGGGAAGACCAGCCCTGAGCTAACATCTGTTGCCAATCTTCCCCTTTTTGTTGAGGAAGACTGGCCCTGAGCTAACATCCGTGCCCATCTTCCCCCACTTTATATGGGACGCCGCCACGGCATGGCTGACAGGCAGTGCGCGTCCGCGGGCGCCTGGGATCCGAACTCGCGAACCCCGGGCTGCCAAGCGCGGACTAAACCGCTGCGCCACCGGGCGGCCCCTAAATTTACTTCTTTTAAATCCTTTGAAATAGTGCTTTGTTTTTCATGTGGCATAATTTCATATTCCAAGCAAAATGAAATTTTGGTACATTTAAAAAAAATTAAACCTAACTTTTATTTACTTTTTTCCGGTTTTATTGAGATACAGTTGACTTGTATCACTATGTGAGTTTCAGGTGTACAGCATAAAAGTTGACTTACATATATTGTGAAATGATTACCACAGTAAGTTTTGTTAACCTCCATCATTTCATGTAGATACAATAAAAAGAAATGGGGGAAAAAATTGGGGGAGGGAAGGAAAAAAAACTTTTCTCCTTGTAGTGAGAACTCTTTAGGATGTAATCTCCTAAGAACTTTCCTATGTATCGTATAGCAGTGGTAATTGTAGTCATCATATTGTGCATTACATCCATAGTACTTATTTATCTTATAACTGGAAGTTTGTACTTTTTGACCACCTTCCTCCAAGTCCCCCTTCTTCCATGAACCTAGTGTTTAGAAATCATCCATTTGTATACGTAGTGTTAATATGTGTGGGTAATGAATGGGGCAAAATAGAAGTGCCTCCTTATCCCAGAACTCGGGGAAAAAGAATGCCCTCTGAGAGTTAAACTGTGAAGGGTCGGAGCAACAATTATAGTCGGCTTTGAAGACAAGGATGGCTTCTAGGTCTGATTAGACTGAAGGAATTCAATATTAAAAATAAACAAATAAAAGAGTCTCAGAAGCAGACACCGGTATTCTGGTTTGTTTCTCAAGGTAAATGAATAAGATGGCACTGTGGTTTTGTATACCAGTCTCTTGTGAGCTTGACTGGTTTGAGTCTGCCCCTGAGCTGTATGCTCTGTGTGTAGAGCAAATTAAGCCTCTGAGCCTGAAACACTGAGTATGCCTCTCCTTTAAACTTCTGTAGGCAATACTAAAACTTCTAAAGTCTGTGTTTGAAGTTTTCACCCCCAAAGCCATTACTGAAAGGTGAAAGAGGTTAATCCATATATTATATTTATATCCATATTACATATATATTAAATATATATGTAATATTTGTCTAGTTTCTCAGCACTACCTAATAGAAAAAATGAAATTTCTGATCCCTTCTTCTGTTACTTGGTTATATATCAGAATCTTCTCTTCTATATTTTCACAGAATGCTCCTACAAAGAATTCCATTTTCATTCTATGAGTAGGAAATTCCAAAACAGCAAAATACCGTTTCATACTTTCTTCCTAGTTTCATATATTCAGTCCCCTTTGCTGTCACAGTGATAAATCATTCAAAAACTCAGCTCCTTGACCTTTGAAGACCTAATTTCACATGGTCCAGGCAGAATCAGTTTTTGATCTCCTAATAGGTTTGACCCTCAGCCATGTTATAAAATGCCTTTTGCTGATATTTCCTAATCTATTTTATCAATTTTATTTATCTTCTCAAAGAACCAGCTCTTTGTTTCATTGATCCTTTCTACTGGTTTTTTTTTTGGTTTCAATTTCATTTATTTCTGCTCTGATTTTCCCTCCTTCTGCTGATTCGGGGCTTTGTCTGTTCTTTTTCTAATTCTGTTAGGTGCAGTTTTCTTGTTTGTTAAGGTGGGTTTGTATTGCTATGAATTTCCCTCTCAGGACCACTTTTGCTGCGTCCCATATGAGTTGGTGTGGTGTATTTTCCTTTTCATTTGTCTCCAGATAGCTTTTGATTTCTCCTTTAATTTCATCAACGATCCGTTGGTTGTTCAGTAGCATGTTGTTTAGTCTCCACATCTTTGTCCCTTTCCCAGTGTTTTCCTTGCAGTTGATTTCTAGTTTCACAGCATTATGATCAGAAAAGATGCTTGTAATGATTTCAATCTTCTTAAATTTATAGAGGTTTGCCTTGTTTCCTAATATATGGTCTATCCTTGAGAATGTTCCATGCGCACTTGAGAAGAATGTGTACTCTGCTTTTTTTGGGTGGAGTGCTCTGTATATATCTATTAAGTCCATCGTGTCCAGGTTTTTGTTTAAGTCCATTATTTCCTTATTGACTTTTTGTCTGGATGGTCTATCCATTGATGTTAAGGAGGGTGTTAAGATCCCCTACTATTATTGTGTTATTGTTAATATCTCGTTTAAGGTTTTTTAGCAGTTGTTTTATGTACTTTGGTGCTCCTGTGTTGGGTGCATAGATATTTATAATTGTTATGTCTTCTTGGTGAAGTGTCCCTTTTATCTTATATATTGCCCTTCTTTGTCTCTCATTACCTTTTTTATCTTGAAGTCTACTTTGTCTGCTATAAGTATGGCAACTCCTGCTTTCTTTTGTTTGCCATTAGCTTGGAGTATCGTTTTCCATCCTTTTATTTTGAGTCTGTGTTTGTCTTTAGAGCTGAGATGTGTTTCCTAGAGGCAGCAAATTGTTGGATCTTGATTTTTATTCCACCCCACCATTCTGTGTCTTTTGATTGGGGAATTCAATTCGTTTACATTTAGAGTGATTATTGATATATGAGGGTTTGATGTTACTATTTTATTGTTCATTTTCTGGTTCTTTTGCATTTCCTTCGTTTCTTGTTGCGTGTGTTTCTGACTGCCAATTCAGTTTGGTATTTCTGCATGATGATGCTCTTAGTTTTCTCTTTATTTGTCATATGTGGTTCTCTTCTGGTTATTGGTTTAGTGGTTACCGTGAGGTTTATATAAAAGATCTCCTGGATAGGATAGTACATTTTCAGATGCCTCATTTCCTTAGACTGAGTCGATTCGATCCCTTTCCTCTTCTCCTCATTTGTTGTTGTCACTACTTATTTCATCTTGTGTCGTGAGTGTGTGTTTACAGTGATGAGCTTGAATTAATTTTTGATGTTTTCCAACTGTAGTTTGTTCTGGTTTAGTCGCCTTGCTTTTCTCCTTGCTCAAACCTCTGTATCCTCTTTCTCTTTTGGCTTTTTTCAGGCCTAAGGGCCTTCTTGAGCATTTCTTGTGGTGGGGTCTCGTGGTGATGAACTCCCTTAGCTTTTGTTTATCAAGGAGAGTTATTATTTCTCCATCATATTTGAAGGATATTTTTGCTGGATAAAGTATTCTTGGCTGAAGGTTTTTGTCTTTCATGATTTTGAATATATCATTCCAGTCTGTCCTAGCCTGTAGAGTTTCTGTCAAGAAATCAGCTGAGAGCCTGATGGGGTTTCCTTTGTATGTCATTTTGGTTTTTTGTTTAGCTGCCCTTAATATTGTTTCCTTGTCACTGAGTCTTGTCAACTTAACTATTATGTGGCATGACGTTTGTTTATTCCTGGTTATATATTTAGGTGATCTGTTGATTTCATTCACTGTTATTTCCATCTCATTCCCTAGGTTTGGGATGTTCTCAGCTATTATTTCTTTGAACAAACTCTCTGCTCCTTTTTCTCTTTCTTCTCCTTCTGGAATACCTATTATCATTATGTTGCTTTTCCTCATTGAGTCTGATATTTCTCAAAGAATTTCTTCATTTCTTTTTAGTCTTAGCTCTCTCTCCTCCTCTATCTGGAGTGTTTCTGCGTGGCTATCCTCGATAATGCTATTTCGTTTCTCCATATTGTCAGTTCTGCTCTTTAAAGACTCCATTTTTTCCATTATCCCGTCCATTTTGTTTTTCATCTCCAATAATTTTGATTGGTTTTTCTTGATGGTTTCAATCTCTTTTGTGAAGAAATCCCTGAATTCGTTGATTTGTTTCTCTGTGTTCTCTTGTATTTCATTGAGTTTGTTTATGATAGCTATTTTGAATTCTCTGCCGTTCAGGTATAGATTTCTGTGCCTTCAGGGTTGGTTTCTGGGTGTTTGTCATTTTCCTTTTGGTCTGTAGACATAAGATACCTTTGCATAGATCCCACAGATTTACCTTTGCCTTTCTTCATCTTGGAGATGGTCCTGCAGTTTCCACTTGCTGCCACTGGATGGAGGTCACAAGCAGTGTGCTCTGAGCCCACTGCTGTCGCCACAGGGATTGTGCTGAAGCACAGGGCGTGTGGGGCGAGGGGTTCTCTTTCTCCTGCTCAACCTGGGGGTTTCCTTTCTGGCTCTCTTGGGGCATTTGCCACACCCCTGAAAGAGTTCGTCGTCGCTTCCCAGTGGGGATCTCTCGACAGTCTGTGAGAGCACTTGGAGAGCAATAGTTTTCCCCGCAGAGGGCAGCCCCTCCCCACCTCTCTATCTGCTAGGCGCACTGTCTGTCTTTGCCAATCAAATGGGGAGAGGGAATAAAACTCCTTACCTCTCCTCACATCCTTTGGGGCTTCCGGTGCCTCCACCGTCTGACCTACCGCGGCAAGGGTTTCTTAGAAGTCCTCTAGTGTTTGATTGACCTCTGTTGGTATGTGAATGATGTTTTTGTTGTGTCTTAGGGGGCAGAGATTCAAAAAGGGAATCTCACTCCACCACGATGCTGATGTCACTCTCCTAATCTATTTTAAAAAAAAGAAGTGAATTGAAGGACATACAATTTCTTTGTAGCTATTCTATAAATTGTGTCAATTTTTTTTTCTATAAACTTTATTAATCTTTTCATGACATCATATCCTGTTGGGAAATGCCTCAACCACATCAACCTCTTTTGGAACATAGGCAATCCTAAATGATAGTAGTGCTATAAAATGGGTGTGTTCTCGTTTCTCTGTTCCTTATTTCTGTAATGATACCACTTTCCCCCCAACTTCTGGAAGTTTGCAACTTCAGTGTTATATTTGACTTGCCCTCCTTTACACCCCTGTTTGTCGTTAACCCCTATCAATCAACTTGTCTCCATCGCCTCTGTTCCATCCTCTATCGTCCTCCTTCCCAAGGTAATATCCTAATTTAGGCCTTCGTTACCATTTATCTGGAATACCATGATTCACTTTTTAACTGGTCTCCTGACTTCCAGTCCCACTCTCCAATAATAGGGGTGATAATTATGATTATTGAGTAAATGCTTTGAGGGCATTTAGAAAGGGAAGCAGAGAATATCAGGACCCTTTATGAGTTCAAATCATGCTCTACTATTTTTATATCCTTTTTAAATATGGTAACTTAGGGGAATGTAATCATTGTATCGAGTCTTAATTTCAGCCAGGCATTTAATGCAGTCTTACATAACATCCTTGCGGATAAGGAGAATAAATTGCAGTAGTGTCACAGAGAACTTACATAATTTTGCATTCAAAACCACTTAAATGCTTGCTGTGTGCCAAGTATCAGGCTAGATTGGATTGAGATTATCACTAGTATTGGAGATTTGTAACTCATTGGATAACAGAATATGGATTCAAAAATATCTTGAAACTAAATAGATGGTGCCTAATAAAGTATAGAGTCATATGTTTAGGTTCAATCAGTCAGCTTCACAAATAAAGACTAGGTAGACCTTCAGTTCATTCTGGGCTTAACAATTTCTGTGGGAAAGCCATGGATTTTACTTTATTAAGAGCAGAATAAGTCTGTAGTGTTGTATGGTTGCCAAAATAGTGAGTTTAATTATTGGCTCCCACCTGTACCTGGGGTAACATTTATTATTCTAAGAGATTTCGGATTTTATTTATAAAATAATTATAGTATTTAAGTGTTGCTGTAATAAAGTGGATTGCTTCTTTTATACTTTAGCAAAGTTTGTTGGCTGTTTGATATTTCTGTTTGATCTTGTGGCATTTCACTTCTTATTTCCATTTGTTTTTCTTTCTTCATTGTTCTCTCATTATTTTATTTTGGTATTGTCCCTTTGCTTTTTCCTTCAAGGTATCATTAGCATTTCTTCTACAGTTTCTTAGATTATACCTTGTGTATCTATTTATACTTTTATACCTGTATTACCTAGGTACATATTCAAATATATAAAATTCTTATAAAGTCACTCTCTCCTTGTTACCAGTAGTGTCAGCCTGTTTAAAATAGTAGGCATAGTTTATCCCATGATTAGTTAATGCTTGTGTGTTCATTGACTGGACCAATTCTTTGAAAACTATGCTTAGGTTAACCTTGGGAAAACAAATCTAAACATTTCATAAATGTGTATTAGAGATTGAATAATAGAAGTACAGTGTTTAGAAAAGGAGTCATTTAATTCTGTACTTGTATATTGGATGTTATATTCTGCCCTGAGTACTATATTTTAAGAACACTGAGAAAGTAAAGGAAAGGGAAAGAAGAGGAAGAAAACTAGAAGGATGTGTAACACTGTCACTTGTAAAGAACAGTAGAAAAAAATAGATAACATTTTCTCTAATTAGAGAGGCATTATGGGACAAATGGTAAATGCCTTCAAATATTCTAAAGGTTATCATGTGGAAAATGGCATAGGCCTGCTGCATATAGCTACACAGGACAAAAGCGGGAATAATGTATGGAAGTTGGAAAGAAAGATTTGTGCATAACACAGGAAGAAAATTACTAACAGTTACAGCCATTGACAATGACAAAGATTACTGTGTGAGACAGCAAGTCCCTTATACTGAGAATGTAAAAGCAGAGATTGTGTCAAGTCTGTTAAAAATAAGGTTTTTGCACTGGGTAGAAAGTTGGACTAGATGACCTCTAATAAGTCTTTCAGCTTTTAAGAGAGTAATTTTAGGACAAATTGTGGTTTGGGAAAGTCTTAATGGAGAAACTGTTCCATGTATAATAAACGGATATTTTCAAATTTTCGAAATAAGAGAAAGGAAAAATTAGGTTTGGATAGAAAGTAAGTTTGCCCATCCAGATAGACGAGAGGGTATCACGCTAGGATCTAATGAAAAATTTAGATCAATATGAGATGAAACTTCGAGTATCCATCTGGACTTCACAATCCATCTGAATTCCTCAGTAACTCTGCTTTATAGCTACTGCTGGGACTGACTCAACACCTTTCCTACTTCCTAGCCCCTCTCTGATCCCTCTTATTTCTCTTTCAGCCCTGACCTGTATACTCCCAGCCCACCGTTTTGTTTGTTTTTTCCAATTCATAATGTAGTGATTGTATATTTATGGAGACTTCTTAAAATATGCCAGAATGCTACCTTTTAGATATTACCAGATTCTCACCCAAGCTGTCATGTGTGTATATCTGATGATAGGATGAAGGGGAGGATATAAGGAAGAACAGAATTAGATATGGTAATCCAGGATATTGTTGAGCTTTAAATACAGGAATAGGGGCCGCCCAGTGGCACAGCGGTTTAGTTCGCGCTTGGCAGTCCGGGGTTTGCGAGTTTGGATCCCGGGCACCCGCCGACGCACTGCCTGTCAGCCACGCCGTGGCGGCATCCCATATAAAGTGGAGGAAGATATGCACAGATGTTAGCCCAGGGCCAGTCTTCCTCAGCAAAAAGGGGAGGATTGGCGACGGATGTTAGCTCAGGGCTGGTCTTCCCCACAAAAAAAATAAATAAATAAATACAGGAATACTGGTGTCTTCTGGCTCACATGAAAGGGATTATCAAGTCTATTTACAACAACAACTTTTTGTAGGACATGATACTAAAGCAAACTCAATCTGCTTTTCTTTTTAAAGTTAGAATTTTCAGATCTTTTTTATTCAGTTTTACTATTGCAGCATCAAATTAAGCAAGTTGTATGCCTTTTTTCCCCTAATAATCATACTCACTAGTGAGTCTTAATATTCTCTAGAAATACCCATAGAAGCTCAACTGAAGAAGATTCATCTTCAGATGAAGAAATGGAATGGAGTAATAACAGTTTGCTTCTAGCCAATCTTTCTATACCTCAGTTAGATGGAACTGCAGATGAAAATAGCGGTAAGTACACTAGTCTACTGTGAGCATTTCATTATTTAGGGGCTAAAAGTATCTTTGATTTTGAAACTATAATCACACTTCCTATATAATTGACTAAGGCTGTAACTATACTATTGTGTTTTGTCCTTCTCCAGGACTTTTTCTTTTCAAAGACTGTAGATATATGATTCTCTCTCATTTCTGAGAGGATAACATTTGTTAATTGCTGATTTAAAGCTTCATAAACTTTCATCAGTTTATCGTGTTAACATTTAAGTAGCATAAGAAACTGTAAGAAGTATACTTAGCTTATTTGAAGTGATGATAGAAAGAAGAATATTATTTTTTGAAAAATCTTTAAGGTATTTTTGCCTTATTTCCCCCAGAGGCACTGAATATTAATATAATCTATTTCTAATCAAAGGAATATGTGTTTAAAATGATGACTAATAATCACATGTAACTAACTTTTGATTATTTAGATTGGGTTATTTTCCTAGTGATAGGCATGACCTTTTTGTTGAGATAACCATTTTAAACACACAAACTTAATTTCATGTAGTTTCTTTCATAGTGATAGTATCATGGTATAGAAAAATATTTAGAAAATTAAAAGAGTGGAAGTGAAATAAATTTTTTCCCCCATTTCAGACAATCCATTGAACAACGAAAATTCTAGAACCCATTCTTCTGTGATTGCAACAAGCAAGCTATCAGTAAAACCTTCCATCTTTCACAAAGATGCTGCTACGTTAGAACCCCCATCTTCTGCTAAGATTACCTTTCAGTGTAAACACACAAGTGCCCTTTCTTCCCATGTTTTGAACAAGGAAGATTTAATTGAAGACCTTTCACAGCCAAACAACACAGAAAAAGGTCTAGATCATTCAGTTGCTTCTTTTACAAACGAAAGCACTTATTCTGTGAAATACCCTGGATCTCTAAGCAGTACTGTCCATTCAGAAAACTCTCATAAAGAAAGTAGTAAGAAAGATATCCTTCCAGTAGCTTCCTGTGAAAGTAGTATTTTTGATTATGAAGAAGATATTCCATCTGTTACAAGACAAGTACCAAGTAGAAAGTATACAAACATTAGAAAAATTGATAAGGATGCCCCTTTTATACATATGAACCGTCACACTTGTGAAAGTACATTGGGCAAAAATTCTTTCAACTGTTCTGATTTAAGTCATTCAAAAAGTAAATTGTCATCTGAAGGAAATGAAAAAGGAAACAGCACAGCTCTGAATAGTTTATTCCCTTCACCATTAACTGAAAATTGTGAATTGCTGCCATGCTCAGGGGAAAACAGAACTATGTTGCATTCTCTTGATAGCATTGCTGATGAAAATGGACTGAATAAACTTAAAATTAGATATGAAGAATTTCAAGAACATAAAACAGAAAGGCCAAGCCTCAGCCAGCAAGCAGCACATTACATGTTTTTCCCCAGTGTTGTTCTTTCTAATTGTCTCAGTAGACCACAGAAACTCTCTCCTGTCACATATAAACTACAACCTGGCAATAAACAGTCCCGGTTAAAAATGAATAAAAAGAAACTTGTAGGTCATCAAGAGACTTCTACCAAAACTAGTGAGACTGGATCCACAAAAGATAATTATCTACAAAATAATACTTGTAATAGTAATCCTGAGAAGGATAATGTATTGGCCACTGATTTAATTAAAGTCACCCGTGGAGCTTTTGAAAATAAAACACCTACAGACAGTTTTATAGACTGTCACTTTGGAGATGGACCCTTAGAAACTGAGCAATCTTTTGGATTGTATGGAAATAAATACACACTTAGAGCCAAACGCAAGGTAAATTATGAAACTGAAGATAGTGAGTCAAGTTTTGTAACACACAACTCAAAAATTAGCCTACCTCATCCCATGGAAATTGGTGAAAGTTTAGATGGAACTCTCAAATCTCGAAAACGAAGAAAAATGTCTAAAAAGCTGCCCCCTGTCATCATAAAGTATATTATTATTAATAGATTTAGAGGGAGAAAAAATATGCTTGTGAAGCTAGGAAAAATAGACTCTAAAGAAAAACAAGTAATATTGACAGAGGAAAAAATGGAACTATATAAAAAGCTTGCACCTTTGAAGGATTTTTGGCCAAAAGTTCCTGACTCCCCTGCAACCAAATATCCCATTTATCCACTAACACCAAAGAAAAGTCACAGAAGAAAATCAAAACATAAGTCTTCTAAGAAAAAACCTGGTAAGCAACAAAGGACAAATAGTGAAAATGTTAAAAGAACTCTGTCTTTCAGGAAAAAACGGTCACATGCTATTCTTTCTCCTCCCTCGCCGTCTTATAATGCTGAAGCCGATGACTGTGACTTGAATTATAGTGATGTTATGTCTAAATTAGGTTTTCTTTCTGAGAGAAGCACAAGTCCCATAAATTCTTCTCCGCCTCGCTGCTGGTCACCCACAGACCCAAGAGCTGAAGAAATTATGGCTGCTGCAGATAAAGAAGCAATGCTTCTTAAGGGTCCTAATGTACATAATAGCAAGACTGTTAATTCTCGTATAGAAAAAAATAGTCGAGCAAGACTGCAGGTTAAGAAATCAAAAACAAAGCTTGTTAATCCCTCTGTAGTAACTAAGAAAAGGAACAAACGAAATCAGACAAATAAACTAGTAGATGATGGAAAAAAGAAACCAAGAGCAAAACAGAAACAAAAAACAAATGAGAAAGGTACATCGAGAAAGCATGTAACACTTAAAGAGGAAAAAATAAAATCTCAGTCTGGTGCTGAAGTTAAGTTTGTGCTGAAACATCAGAATGTGTCTGAGACCTCAAATAGTTCTGGAGGCTCTCAACTACTTTTTAAACAGAAAGATGTGTCCCTAATGGGCTCTGCCATAGATCATCCCCTTTCTGCTCCCCTATCCACTGGAATTCGTGCACAACAGAATTTATCTGGCTGCTTTTCTTCTTTCTTAGAAAGCAAGAAGCCTGTGGATTTGCAAACATTCCCCAGTTCACAAGATGATTTGCATTCATCAGTTGTTTGTAGTTCTTTGGGACCTGGAATCTCAAAAATTAATGTTCAAAGGTCTCATAATCAAAGTGCTATGTTTACTCTAAAGGAATCAACCTTGATTCAAAAAAATATATTTGACCTTTCCAACCATTTGTCTCAGGTAGCACAGAATACACAGATATCTTCGAGTATAATGTCTCCAAAGACAGAAGAGAATACAAATATACAAAAAAACTATTTGTCATCTATCGGAAAGTTAAATGACTATCATAATTCCCTAGGATCAAAGCCAGATCAGGCGTATGCCCCTAATTTTTTGCATTGCAAAGACAGTCAGCAGCAGATTGTGTGCATGGCAGAACAGTCAAAGCACAATGAAACTTGTTCTCCAGGAAATGCAGCTTCAGAGGAAAGCCAAATGCCTAATAATTGCTTTGTAACTTCCTTGAGAAGTCCAATCAAACAAATAGCATGGGAGCAAAAACAAAGGGGCTTTATTTTAGATATGTCAAATTTTAAACCTGAAAGGGTAAAACAGAGGTCGTTGTCAGAAGCGATTTCACAAACCAAAGCACTTTCTCAGTGTAAAAATCGAAATGTGTCAACACCTTCAGCATTTGGTGAAGGACAGTCTGGACTGGCAGTTCTAAAAGAACTGTTACAGAAAAGACAGCAGAAAGCACAAAATGCAAATATTATGCAAGACTCATTACCTAATAAACATCAACCAAACAAAAATATTTCTGGTTCCCTTGAGCAAAACAAAACAATTAAACGAACACGATCAGTAACATCTCCAAGAAAACCTCGAACTCCCAGAAGTTCTAAACCTAAAGAAAAAATTCCCAAACTTCTTAAAGTAGACTCTCTAAATTTACAAAACTCTGGCCAGTTGGATAACTCCCTATCAGATGATAGTCCCATCTTTTTTTCAGATCCAGGTTTTGAAAGTTGTTATTCACTTGAAGATAGCTTGTCTCCTGAACATAATTATAATTTTGATATTAATACAATAGGTCAAACTGGATTTACTAGCTTTTATTCTGGAAGTCAGTTTGTCCCAGCTGATCAGAATTTGCCTCAGAAGTTCCTAAGTGATGCAGTTCAGGATCTTTTCCCAGGACAAACTATAGAAAAAACTGAGTTTTTAAGTCATGATAACCAGAAGTGTGATGAAGACAAGCATCATGCCTCAGACTCAACCTCATGGATTAGATCTGGTACGCTAAGCCCTGAACTATTTGAGAAGTCATCCATAGATAGCAATGAGAATCATTGCCACAGCCAGTGGAAAAATAGCTTTCATCCTCTAACAACTCAGTCTAATTCAATCATAGATTCTTTCTGTGTCCAGCAGGCGGAGGACTGTCTAAATGAAAAATCCAGATTGAATAGGAGTTCAGTAGGCAAAGAAGTGTTCCTTAGCCTCTCACAACCAGGCAGTTCAGACTGGATTCAAGGTCATACCAGAAAAGAAATAGGACAGTCTCTTGACTCAGTCAATACCTCTTTTACTACAATACTGTCCTCACCTGATGGTGAACTTGTGGATGCAGCCTCTGAAGATTTAGAACTGTATGTTTCAAGAAACAATGACGTATTGACACCAACTCCTGATAGTTCACCAAGGTCTACCAGCTCTCCCTCACAGTCTAAAAATGGCAGTTTCACCCCTCGAACTGCTCACATTCTGAAACCGCTTATGTCCCCACCAAGTAGGGAAGAAATTATGGCAACGTTGTTGGATCATGACCTTTCAGAAACTGTTTACCAGGAACCATTTTGCAGTAATCCTTCTGATGTACCAGAAAAGCCCAGGTAATCAGAATTATTTTTTCCTCTTGGGTCACTCTGAATAATTATAAGGTATATAACAACATTTGGTACCTGACTGGTTACTTTTCTGGCTGTGATACTGTATTCACAAGTATATCTTTGTGAAAACTATTCATAATTATGGACTTATTGAAATTCACAAACTAGCTGGATGGTTGCACCTAGAGAAATTTAAGTTGATGAGTGTTGGTCCTGGATCTACTATTATTTAACACTGTGTCAACATTAAGGATTAAAGATGCAGAGGCCCATTGTGACATGATGCCAAATTAGGAAGGATGTCATAGTACTTTAAAAGTATTATGATTATCATTTTAAAATGGTATCTATTTCTAAAATGGTAACCTTTTTACTTTTTAAAAAGAACTTCAGTTTTTAAAAGTATTTGAAAATGAGCATACATATGTTTTAAGTACTCTTATGGTATATCTGTAAATGAAGGTTATTTTAAATTGTTTCTATTATATGCCACTTTCTTTTCATGTTGCCACATCTTCAATCATATTGTTACTATTATTAGTTTGTACAGTTATTAGGGGCACAAGATGGACTTCGGTTCCCCTTATCTCTTCTTTCTTTTGATAAACAAACACACACACGGCCAATAGCAAAATGGGAAGGAATCACAGTACTGGTTTATTTATGAACCAATACTTAAGTAGGTGTCCTGTACCACCTGTGTGACCAACATAGAACGTATCTGATAAGAGCTGAGTTGGGGAACATGACTTAATCCAGGAGGTTAAAGTGATAGTTCTTGGTCCTGCCCCCTGTGTCTTTGATCCCATTTACCTAACGAGTTGCAGAGAGAGACAGTTCGTTTCAGCCATCCAGTCAGAAGCAGAGAGGTTGGCTGGGACTGCTGAGGCCAACCCAGCTTAGTCTAAATGATGGAAAGAGATATGAAGAGCCAACTAAGGCAAGAGGCCACAATGAATGTATGCACTGACCTATAGCAGCACCGTGTTCCTAACCCTAGTCCGAAAGACACGTTGAATGCCTGGCTTTTACCCAGCAGATTAGCAGTAATTCCTGCAGGAGTCCATTTCAGAAAGGGATGAGAAAAGGTGATCAGAAATATAGAGTAGAAGTTCCCTCCTCTAAGGACTTGAAGTGAAGGGTGGAAAGTCCATCTCCCTTCCTAACATACATGTTTTGTTTTGCTTACACATGTGGTCTTTTAACCCAAATGGGACTCTTTCTCCTTATTTTACTGCTACAATACATAAATGTCTGTTCCTTGGACATTAGTTTTCATTATTTGGGGGGCTTTGACTTTATCAGTAGTGATTATGGTATATTTTTTAATCAAACTTTTTTCTACCTCAGCTTTACACATCTTTTTAACTCTTAGTTAACTTACCATGTGCTCGTCATTAACTCTGTGTTGCTGTTAATGCAACTTTGACACTTGTCCTGCAGCTGAAATAAAGGATGATAGTCGCTATTTTTGAAAAACAATTTTTTTATATTAAACTGTGTATTCACTATAGAAAATTTAGGAAGTATAAAAGAAGAAGAAATAAAAATCACACCATTTCTCTACCTAGTGACAACCACTATTAATATTTTAATGTGTTTTCTTTGTATTTTTAAAGTACAGTTTTTATTTTGTTTTATGAAATGTGATCTTACTGTAATCACAGTATTGCATCTAGATTTATTCACTTCACATTATAAACATTTTCTAAATTTATGAGTTTCTTGAAACATCATTTTAATGGCTGCATAATAGTCTATCATGTATGTATTATTGGACAGAACAGTTGTTCCCTTTTTGCCACTCTAGGTAATTATGTGATTAGTATCTTCTTCATAAAGCATTTCTTGTATTTTGGAGTTTTTCCTCACAGCCCTAGAAGTAGCATTACTGAAAAAGTTAAGGCTTTTAATATATATTATGACATGAGTTGTAACAATTACCATGCTGCTGACAATATTCAAGAAAGCTGAATTTACCACACCTCACCAATTTTTGTTATTTTTTACTTCATTATCTCTGTGTCATTAATATTAGAGTTGGGTATAGTCCATGACATGCATACTCATTTTCTTTAATAGCAATAATTCTGCTAATTTTTCATATACCCGGGAGGTAGGTGCAGAGAAAGTGCTGGTTATGGAGTTAACTAGTAGGGGCCCACATCTTTCCATGTAAACGGGTAAAGAAACTGTGGTAACCCTGATGCTCCTCCTTCAGCTCCAAATGAAAAACCATAAATCCAGTTCATTGGGTTTTATCTGGAGAATGACCAGGACATTTGGGAAATCACACCCTAAGAGAAGTAATTGAAAAAACTAAGAACTATCTTCATATTCATGAAAAAGCATAAAGAAGAAAAGGTAGACTTATGTTGCTGCAGAAGGCAGAAATAGTACCAATGGATAATATGTTAGAGAAAGAGAGAGGTTTAGTTTAATATTTATAACTATTGGAAACTAAATCAGGCTACCTTCTAATTAATGATTTCCCACATATACATACAACAGTAGCATTTGAGCTATGCATTCTGTGGTCTCTGCGCACTCCTGAGTTCTTAAGTTAGTTAACATACTGAAGGTTAATTAAAGGTTTGTTAAACCTGCCATGTAATGGGGAGAAAAAACTGTGGTAATTTGCCTCAATTGTGTGTGATTTTTTTAATGTTTGAAGGAATTTGGGGGGTACAAAGATTTATTTGAACTAACTGGCTTTGCTCAACTACTATTGACACTAGAGAATGTAGAAAGAGGCTATCAATAAAATCTAGCGATATGGTCTCTGATGATAAATTCTTCAATTGTTTTTATTCATATGTGGTGACAGTGGAAAGTTATTTAAGATGAGTAGAGGAAAAGAATCTGATGAGTTTGTGCTGTTTCTTTGAAGAAAAGAAGGCTTCATGGGGCACTTCAAACAAAAAATACCTTCTTTCCCTGGTATTGATGATACCTTCCAAAGGAAATTAATTAGTAGTCATGTACCTGTGAGGAAAAGCATATTGAGACTAAAGATAGAACGTATGTGCACAAAATATGTGTGTGGGGGTGTGTGGAGAGGGAAGAAAGGGGTGGGCATTTTTGAGACTTCAAAAAGAACTTTAAAAAATCTCTAGGATAGGGAGCTAAATATTTTGGTAATTGCTCTTTGAGACAAAACAGTTGTTCTAAAATATGTTGTTTATAGGGAAATCGGCGGACGGCTTCTCATGGTGGAGACTCGACTTCCAAATGATCTGGCTGAGTTTGAGGGAGACTTCTCCTTGGAAGGCCTTCGGCTGTGGAAAACAGCATTCTCAGCAATGACTCAAAATCCAAGACCAGGGTCACCTCTTCGCAATGGCCAAGCAATTGTCAATAAAGCGTCAAGTAATAGCCATAAAATGGTTGAAGATAAAAAAATTGTGATTATGCCTTGTAAATGTGCCCCAAGTCGACAACTGGTTCATGCATGGCTTCAAGCCAAAGAAGAATATGAACGTTCCAAGAAACTGTCTAAAATTGAGCCAACTGGAGTTATAAAATCTGCTGAGAACTTCAGCTCTTCAGTTAACCCAGACGACAAACCTGTAGTGACTCCAAAAATGGATATAACTCCACGTATACTCCCCACTACAGCACATACCAAGGAAGATGTTGATAATTCTCAGCTTGCTTTACAAGCACCAACCACAGGATGCAGTCAAACTGCAAGTGAAAGTCAAGTGCTGCCACCAGTTGCTTCTTCAAATGATCCTGAGAAAGAAGAAGATGATGATGATGATGACTATTATGTTAGTTATAGCTCCCCTGATTCTCCAGTAATTCCCGCTTGGCAACAAGCAACATCCCCAGATTTCAAAACCTTAAATGGAGACAACAGATCCTCATCACCAGTAGAGGAGCTACGTTCCTTGGCTATTGAGAACTTGTTAAAGCCAGTAAAAGATGATATACAGAAAAGCCCCTGCAGTGAGCCTCAGGAGCCTCTAGTGATATCTCCAATTAATGTTAGGGCGAGAACTGGGATATGTGAATCACTTTGCCTTCATAGTACACCAATCAGACAGAGAAAACTTCTGGAAAGGCTTCCTGAAGCTACTGGCCTTAGCCCTTTATTAACAGGTAAGTTTACAAATAACAGAAAGGCTCCACAATTGTTCTTCAAAGATTAGAAATGAAAACATTAGACTATGTAATGAAAATCACAGCTTTTTAAATAAAATTTTAGCTCAGCTAATGAGAGATTGTTCTTTTGTCATGTCTTGGAAAGACATCATCACATGGAAACTTTATCTTTCTACTGTGAGATCTACTTACCTCTGTTTCCATCTTCTTGCCTTCTGGGTGAAGTATAGGAACCCTCTCATAAACGTTACTTTCTTCTCAACTTGGTTTTTCCCATTGGCTTTAATATATACCCAAGTCTCTCGCACCCTTTAAAATAGAAAGAAAACCAAACACCTGCCTTTACCTTACATCTGCCAGCTTCTACTCTTTTTCCTCTCCTTCAAAGCCAAATTTCTTAAAGGATTTCTCTAATTTGACAACTCTATTTCTTTACCTCCTACTCATTTCTCAACCCACTGTCAACTGGATTCTGCCCTCATCATTCCACCAGTATGGCTCTTGTAAGGTTCTTGATAACCTTCACGTAGCTATAGCCAGTGGATGTTTTTCAGTCTTCCTATCACATGCCCTTTAAGCAGCCATTGTCCTGTTCACCACACTTCCCTTCTTGGAGCTTTTTCTCCCCTTGCCTTTTCTCCTACTCCTCTGTTTCTTCCTGCTTGGTTCCCTTTAAAGCTTATCTCACATTCTCAGCTGTTATCTAAATGTTGGAGTTTATTAAGGCATGGCCTTAAGCCTTCTTTACTCTTTACCCTATATTCTCCCTAAATGATCTAATTCCTGCTCACAGGATTACGACAGATTACTCACAAATTTAAATTTCCAGTTCAGAACTCTCTTTTAAGCTCGAGAACACTATATCCAGCTGCCTATTTGGCATTTCTACTTGAATGCTCAAAGGCACCACAAGGTCCGTATTTTTTAAACTCAGTTCGTGATCTCACTGCATACATTCACCACCAACCACCCAATACACTTGTACACACACATACATGCCCACACATAGAAACTCATCTGGTTGTCTTTCAGTTTTCCTTATTTTAATGAATAGTACCACCGTCTTTCTGTCACTAAATTACACAAGTCAGGAACATGGGATTTATTTGTAACATGCACCTGATTCCCTCACTGCCTGTCCTGTAGTTTCTAGTCCATTACCAAGTCCTGTCCCTTTTTTGTTTCTTAAATCACCCAAATCTGTCTACCTCTACCACCACAACCTTAGGCCAGGCTATCATCATCTCTCACCTGGGCTTCTACCCTAGCCTTCTTATCCACCATTAGCAGTTTCCAGCTCTTTTGCTTGGTAATCAGGGAAAATCCCCACTCTATTCCTAGTTAATTACTACTCTGTCTTCTGATTTCAGCTCAAAAAAGGCTTGTTAATCTCCCTGACTAGATAAAAATTCCCAATTATATTCTCCTTTGTTGTACTTAGCCCAGTTATAATTTTATTTTTCTGTATGTATTTGATAAATGTCTGATTCTGTCTGACCCCATGAGAGTAGAAACTGTCTTTTCCTCCTCCTCATAAATACTTGATAAATAAGTGAATAAATGAATTAAATAATTCCCTAGGATTATGAATATAAGGTATAAAACTCAATAATTAAAATCTAAATGTTTTTATTTAGAAATGCAAAATTTTTAAGCAATTTTGGTGGGGATCAGAAGTTTGGATTTGTTTCATTTTTAAATTATAAAGTCTTTGGGGGGCATTTATAGGACAATACTCATACAAATGGTACTTAAGTGTTTGGAACAACAAAAGTTAAAAAAAACAAGCAGGTGATTTTGATGTATATGTTAAATATGAAATTTCTTTCTGCAGAACCAAAAACCCAGAAATTGAGTCATAAGAAAGGAAGTAATACTGACACTCTTCGAAGAGTACTCTTAACACAAGCAAAGGTAACTACGCTAAACATATTTAAAGATCAGTGGACGATCCATTCTTATTCTTAGATTTCAGTTAGATAATTGATAACTTTGTGTCTCAATTTAAAATATTTTTATTATATTTTTGCATCATTTTATTTTCATATCTTTGAGACAACAAGAAATTGCCTAATTTTTTTTTAGTTTTTTTTTGTTGTTGGGATCTAAAAAATTCTTATATGTAAATACAAATATTACAGAGAAAGTGAATATGATAGCCAAAATGTGGATTATGAGGATACAAATACATTAACTGATTACTGGCAAAATCAGAACAATCCAATGACAGCAGAGCTCAAGTAAGTGATTTTTGATCCCACCAAAAATATATCCTTTTTCTTGGTTTATTACTTTTTTCTCAAATATAACTTTGATTTTTTTCAGTTCATTTTACTAAGAAGCAAAGGAAAGCAACATTATTTATTACTGAAACTCTGAAAAATCATTACTGTCTTTATTCAAATACTAAAAATGTGGTAGTATTTAACTTAGAAACATAGTTATGTGAAAAAAGAATACATTAGATGTGTATACATGAGAGAAATCATTTCCATATTGGCCACTTCTCATAGATATTATTAACTACATAAAATATATTTTAGTGTTTCTATTTTGAGATTATAAATACTTTTTAAAACTTTCCTTTTTAAATCAGTATTGTTGAATTGCAAGCTGTTTATATTAAAAACAAGTATGAGTGTGTTCTGAACATAAATCATCACTTTGGGGAAAATGGTTAATGGATTTGGAAATCAGAAAAAAATATTTTTTAAAAAATAGATTCTGTTATTTCTAAACCCTTGAAGATTATGTTTTAATTCATCTTTCAAACACACGTTGTATTAGAGTAAAATACAAACCCAGAATTCAAATCTTTTATAAATTTAGCCAAACTAGTTGCAAATACATTGCTTGCTTGCTTGCTTGTCATACTTCCAAGAAAGGTCAAGATAAATGTCCATGTGCTGTAAATGTCAGCTCTCTACAAGACTATTATTTTCAGTATTTGAGGTTTGTAAACCCAATCAACATATGGTTTGCTTATAGATTATATTAGATATTTCTACATATATCCAGTTCTAGTATCTTGAATTACTAGCATGAAAAGAATGTTAATAAAATACTTATGCTTTCTTTTTGGACTTAAAGAGATATTAGTTTATCATGTATTACTAAACACATAAAGCATATTGTCTAAGTAGGAATAAGTAATCAAAAGGAAGAAAATGATTGCTCATTTATCTTTTTCTGGCTGTGTTTTTTTAATAGAATCAATTTGCAGCAGTAAATACCCCAAAGAAAGAAACTTCTCAGATTGATGGACCATCTTTAAACAATACTTATGGTTTCAAAGTCAGCGTACAAAACTTACAGGAGGCAAAAGCTTTACATGAGGTAAAATTCGACAGTAAGGACACATGCACTGTTTAACTTTCATGTCTTATTCTGGGGAACAAGTCTGGAAATTGTTTACTAAGGGAGCAATACAGTGAATTCTCTACCTGTTAATCTTCATTTTGTTCTTATTATTCTTACTATTTTACATATTTATATGTTTATATAAAATAGAGACACTTTTAAAGTAGCCATCAGTTATTAAGACTGCTTTGTGGTTTTACAATTTTCACAAATCTTATAACTGAAATTCAGTTTATACAAGCTAAAATTAGAAAAGGTTATTTAACTGTTAGAAAATCTGTATGTTATTCTGGGATTGTTATATTAGGGTGTTATATCACATCCCAAATGTGACATTTACTTGTATTTTCTATTTGGTTGGCTCAGTGGATTAGTGCTTGCTACAGTTCATTTATTCATATAATCTGTATATAACCCAGTTGCCTTCACAGCACAGACCATATGCCAAAGACTGGGGAGCTGTCTTGTAAAAATGTACATCAGTCACAGGATGGATTGGAGACTATGTGCGAATGGGTCACTGTAAATTTATCTGTATTAAAGAAAACACAACTCAGAGCACATGTCTGACTGGCAATAAGGTGGACATTAGAGTATACTTTCATTGTTTATACCTGTGCTGTCAATATGGTAGCCATTAGCAATGTGACTATTGAGAGCTTAAAATTAGGCTTATACATCTAGGAACTGAATTTTAACTTTTATTTAATTTCAACTAATTTAGATTTAAAAACTGATACTTGACTGATTTATTGGAAGACTTTTATTGGAACAACTTAGTTATGTAAAACTACTTTTTCAGCTGTAAATTTTATGATATCTAAATACAGATCAAGTATTTCCATAAAAAATTTAGCATCCACATTGAGATGTGCTATATATGTAAAAGGTACACTGATTTTCAAGACTTAATGGAAATAAAAGAATGTAAAATATCTCAGTAATTTTTTATATTGATTACATGTTGAAAGGATAATATTTCAGATGTATTGGCTTAAATGAAGATATTCTTAATTTAACCTATTTTTACTTTTTTTTAATGTGACTACTAAAACATTTTGAAATATGTATGGGACTTTCATGATATTTCTAATGGACAATGCTTGTTAATACAGTTGTTTTATGTCTTTGCCCTTAGAGCAGAGAATTCAGTTTTTTATTTTTTGTTTTTTTGTTCTCAAGTCAACTTTGTCTTAAACTGTTCTAAGGATGGGATGAGCATAGACTAAGAGAAAAATTTACATATTGTTCTCATTTTTACCCTGAATTTGAATGAAGAATTGTACTTTTTTAGAATTAGATTGAAACACAGTCTAACTCCCTAATTATATTTGTACATTTTTTTCATTCAGCAGTATTCATTTAGTTCCTGCTTTATACCTGGCCCTGTACTATCCCTTGAAGCCCAATTAAATTAAGTAATAAATTCAGGAATACATATCTTATCAAGTACACACCTGAAATTAGAAAATTAAAGAAAATACTTTGTTAAAAAATATTAAAGCAAATTTGATAGACCTTAGCAAAAAAAGACTTGTTACATTTGATTATTCTTTTATTATTTGAAAAACATGATTTTTTTCTTACACTGTTGTGATTGTACATAACCCCATTTCAGAATCATGGGCCTTCTTGAAGTTAAAATCACTTCGGAGGTTTGGCAGGTTGCTCATAGCTTCTTCCCCACGCGGGCTTTCTTCATCTCAAGACACACTGCAAACAGCCACCTGGTGGTCAAATAGGGAATGAATCCCAAAAGATCTCTGCAGTATATTCTGTTCCTTTTTCTAGGAAATTGTGTCCATAGCACTTTTTTCTTCTGTTTCTCATTACCCTGAGCTAATCTCTCTCTCTTCTGCATATAAATACTCAGTACAGAAGAGAAGGGTTGTAATCCATGTCCCCCTTTCTCACATACTTCTCTCCTAGTCACTGTTAATAAATCTCTGTCCGTCTCTTCATTCCGTATGTTTGCTAAAAAAAAAAAAAAAATGCCCCTAAGATCATTAATGCTTTTTTTTTCCCCTTTGAGGAAGATTTCTCCTGCGCTAACATCTGTTGCCAATCTTCCTCTTTTTCGCTTGAGGAAGATTCGCCCTGAGCTAACATCTGTGCCAGTCTTCCACTATCTTGTATGTGGGTTGCCACCACAGCATGGCCACTGACAAGTGGTGTAGATCTGTGCCCAGGAACCGAACCTGGCTGCCAAAGCAGAGCGTGCCGAACTTAACCACTTGGCCATGGGGCTGGCCCCCAGTAAAGCATCTTATATCAAGGAATAGAAAGGCAAAATCTGAATATGAAATTTTGCCTAGAAAAATAAAGCAATCTCCAAGACCCTTTTGACCTGACATCATCTTCAGTCCTGTCCAGTCTTTCCACATGTTCATCCTTTTCTAATTAAACTGGTTTTTTGGTTTTGTTTTGTTTGAGTTTAGGGAGAGATTTTTCATTTTACATTTTTGTATTACCAACTTAATACATGCTTATTGTTAAAAAAAAAAAAAAACAATCCTGAAGAGTATACATTTAAAAGTAAAGTTCTTTCCTTTAGTTCACCATTTTACTTGGTTCGATTTTTTTTTTTAATACCAGTTTGATGTTTGTTTTTTTTTAAATAGAAACAGCAGTATATATTTCTTAAGGGAAGTGGTGGATCTGTGGATATTTGTTTCATTTTTCCTTATGCCTTATACATGCATAATTAATGTTCTTTATATTTTAAAAAGTACTTAACAAATTTACTGATGAATGCATGTGATATTACATGTACCTGGTAAAAAAAATTCAATCAGGACAAAAATATTTACAGTGAAAAGTAAGTTTCCCTCCCACTTCAAACTAAACGGTCTTCTTCCCCAAAGGCAATAAGTAGTTCTATGTTGTTTACATCTCTGCAGAAATTTTCTGTGCACGTGCTTAACAGCTCTTACATACATAGAAGCATTTTGCACTCACTGGTTCCATTTATGAAGGTATTATGGTGAGCTTTCCATTTTAGGACGTATAGATCTGGCTCGTTCTTTTGAAAATTTTAAAGGTTACAGAGTGTTCCATTGTATGTAGCCTTTATGGATCCACATAATTTGTATAACCAGTCCCCTACTGATGAACATTTAGGTTTTAGTCTTTTATAATTTATAAAAGACTGGAAATATTATAATCTTTAGTGAACATCCTTGTGCATGTATTTTGGCTACATGTATGAATATATCTGCAGGATATATTTTCAGGAGTAGAACTGCTAGATCAAAGGATATGTCCATTTTTTAATTTTGATAGATATTTCTAAATTGTCCTCCAAAGAGATTTACCATATTCTCCTCCCATCACTGGTGAGAGTCTTGCATTTACATTTCTTCAGCAGTTGAAATGCAAGATAAATACAAAATACAAATCCTTTGATAAATTTATATGATCTGAATAATTACCAATATTGTACTATTTTCCATTGCCAGGTATATATAGATTACTGGTACAATGATGGCTGAATTTTCACCTATAATCATGAATCCAACCTATATTTTGTTTTTCTTACCTAGAGTTCCTACTTATTTTGTCTTGATTTTAGAAAGAGAACTAAGGATTACAGTTAAGAGTTTTTATTAGCATAGGAAAATAAGTATAAAAAGCAAAGTACTACATTTTTGCATTATATGTCAAAAAGAAAATGTTCATGGGCAAAAATCTGCTATTGTATAGTTGATACCATACAATTCTTATGATTTTTTTTCAAGAAAAACTATAATTAAAAGTCTGCCTAGTATATACAAAAGTCTAAATTTCAGTAGCTTTCAAGTAGTAGAGAATTAATAGGTAGGAGCTTCAAACTAAAAAGTATCTCTTTTTAGTTTAAATTATAGGTAAAACTCTAGTTAACTGGGTAGAAAGTAAAAAGTGACAGACTTTGGTTTGAATGTACAACCACTTGAACTTGTCATTCCCTAGGAATTGAGAAAATTGAGAGGCACTGCGTGTATTTCAGACAAATAGTTTTAAGTTTGTATTGTCACTGAGAAATTACAGCATAAGAAGATTTTCTAAAATAAAAAGTTGAATTGATTTAATCTAATCTTAGAAGTAAAAATCTTTAATCTGTGGAGTGTTGTGACAGTGTCCTTTATGGCTATGTTTTCTGTACTTTTACACACATATTTTCTTGGAGTCTTAGTGAAACATACTTCTTTCAGCATGTCTCAAAAAAATGTTTAAAAACATAATTTTTATTTCCTTTTATAGATACAAAATCTTACCCTAATCAGTGTGGAGTTGCATGCTCGAACTAGACGAGATTTAGAACCAGATCCCGAATTTGACCCAATCTGTGCTCTGTTCTACTGCATCTCATCTGACACTCCACTACCAACTACAGACAAAACAGAACTCACGGGTGTAATAGTGATCGATAAAGACAAGACAGTCTCCAGTCAAGGTATTGTTCATTTTTATTCTACCCACTCTAGGATGAACCTTTTAATGGGGCAATTTCTGTGCTGGAGATCCAAACCGAGCAAGCTCTAGAATGTTTGCTGAGGTGGAAGTAGGAAGTATCATGTGTAGCTTTGTCCTAGATTCCTTATTCTTACTTGAATTATTGTCAGAAGCAACACAATGTAAAGATTTTAACAAAATTTCCAATTAGCATATCTAATTTGTTCTAAATATTATTTTATAAAATGCTAATTGTTAATACTGAATCCAAATGATTACGTATCTCTAGGTTGAGCGGACAATCTTCATTATATGTACATTGCTGGTATTTTGTTGCTAATATAGTTTCTCTTTGCTTTAAGAAGTTAAGTTACTGTTGTAAGTTAATTTTTATAAGAGACTTTCAAGGTGTATTCTAACTTTATTTATATCTCTTCCTAAATACCTACACTTTTGGTTCAGAAGTTCTTCATATAATATACCATGTAAGGCATTTTGTAAAATACCAGTGTCCCTCTGCAGTTTTAAATGGTAGTACATGAATTCAGTCAACCGAGGAGGAAGTCGTAGCACAGAACAAAACTATATAGGAATTTGCACTTTAATCAGTGGTGTGCTTGAGCTTGTACCAGCTCAAGGTCTCTTGAGATGAAATGGCCTCTGGGTCAAAAAATAAATATATACATGATAGATCTGAAAAATATTGAAATAACTACACAGTTCTTCTGAAAGAACAAAATTTATTTAATAAATCTATTCAGAGAAGCACAGAGTAACTTTGTTGTTTTTAACAAGCCAATTGTTAAGTTTTCATGAATTATTTTTGACTAGTTGATGTCACATAGGTAGTTTGAAATTATTCATGGAGGGAAGTCTTTATGTCATGGAAATAGGCAAGCACTACAAATCAAGGCTTTTTTTTCCCCCTGAAGAGGTGGTTGTAAACATTTTCCAGCATACCACTGATTAAAATTCAGGACAGAAACAAAGTAATAAAATTTCTTTTTGGGTGACACGTTATTATCTGGGGAATTTTGTGAATATACACGTTTCAGAAAAATAACTGAAAATATGAAATTTGAATGTTCAGTTGCATATTAAACTAGAAAACCTTTAAAAAGTAAGGAATATTACTTACACAAGTATATATAATAAACATTTTGTTTCTTTCTTAGATATCAGATATCAGACCCCATTACTTATTAGATCTGGAATTACAAGACTAGAAGTTACGTATGCTGCTGATGAGAAGGCACTTTTTCAAGAAATTGCAGATATAATAAAGAGGTATTGTTTTGTATTTTCTCATTTTTCCAGTTTTTGTTCCAAGAGTCCTTCCATTCTATTGCTGATTAATATAGGTGAAGATGGGAAGAGGAAGAGAATCCCTGCCTGTAGCCCTTGAAAGTAGTTATCCCTGGAAAGATTTTGCTCTCACCTTCCACCACCATCCCCATTTCCATCAGATTAGGGATAGGAAAAACAATATTCTGTTTTCAAGATTGAGGAGCCAGTGAAAGAAATATTAGCCTAGCCACTAGCTTTCAAGTTGGATTTTAGCATGATTTTTCTATAGTGGTGAGATAATGGAGAACTGTACTAAAGTTAAATAACATTATTCATTAAATAGGCTACTACCTTGGGGCCCAGCCACTATTTCAGTACTTTTTTTTGTAAGAAAATGTTTCCTGAGTTCTAAACAAACCAATGTTTCCAAAAAGCTTTGAAATGCAATCCGTTTATAAATTTAGGACTATCTGGTAAATCTTTTGTGCACATACTTCCTTGAAGATCTCTTTTGACCATTTGATAGTTGGCCTTAATGGTTGATAGTAGAGTCTTGTCAAAATTTATGAAAGGATTTTTTTAAACAAAAATATTTTAATTTAAAAATAAAGCAAAGAAGTAGATCTTTTGCCTTTTCTCAAGACTATAACTCTTGGTAGCCATGGACTCTCTTATTAAATGCTTCACTTTTCTAGGGACTTAAGATTTCTGCCCATTGCTAGGTTTAGGTTCTTAAATGCCTAAAGCAGGCTAGAAAATTATCCTGATGTATGGGTAAAATGTGTCCTCAAGCATGTGGTTACACTCAACCCTTTCTGTTCTGCTTTCTTTAGTTGAACTCTTTCCTGTAAAACTGAGATATTCTGCATTAAAGCTCAGGATGATATTCTACAGACTTAACATCTGATTGAATCTCAGATGGGTTAAATAAACTATTTTAAAAATTAGGAAACCAGAAAATGTTTTGCACAAAACAAAATTAAATTAAATGACAGAGCATCAAAAACGATGCGCTGCTACCCACCACTCTAGGGAGGAAAAAAGAGGAATGTATTTTTACTATTTATAGCACTGGTGACTGGAGGATTCCCATCCCTTTTGAGTGTTGCCATTGTCAGTCCTACCGTTTATCTTCTTACAGAAGTTATCATCAACATGTCAGATGCTTTCAGTGCCCACACTTTCATTTCTTCAAGTAACTTAGCAAAAGGAACATATGAGAATGTCAGTCAATACCATTTTGTGTGCTGGCACACATCTAATAATGTCCCTGGGCTTTGTATGCTTGTCTTCTCCTTGTTAGGTGTATTCCCAACAACAGAATTACCTGCCAACATTGAGAATTTTGTCAGTCATTTGCACATGTAGTAACTTTCTTAAATGTCCATAACATGAATTACACTAGTCATTAAGAAAAATGCAGTAAAGTAAACAAAACAGAACACTTCTGGTTCTTAATCTAAAAAATCATGTGATTATTTTAAAAAGAAGGAAAAATGCTTAAATATCAACATTTCAATTTTGTACTGTCCTTTATATATTAGTCCAAACAACCCACTAAAAAATTATTTCATTCTTACACCCCAGTTGTTGAGTACCTACTCAACACAGGCTCTGTTAAGAGCATGGGCTTTGGAGTCAGCCAGCTCTGTATGTTTGTCTTGAGCAAGTTACTTATCTCCCTAAGCTTTAGTTTCCTCATCTGTGAAATGGATAATAGATAAGAGAATTAAATGAGATAATGCACATAAAACTCTTAGCCTGGTCAGTATTTAAATGTTAACTCTGTGTAAGGTACAGTGTGAGGTGCTAAATATAAAATTGAATAAAATACAGATGCATACTCTCAAAGTTTTTTAGTGTCTTTATTTTTCCATTCTTAATATTTACATCCTCAGGTGGCAAACACAAAAAAGTAATATAAAGTGATATTAAGCAAGTAAAGCCAAATCCATTATCTTCTTTAACCTCAGAACTATTTTCTAAGATCATTCCTTCTCCCCAATGCCCATTGCCACTGCCCTAGTTAGAGCCCCCTCATCTCTTCTCTGTACAGATGTTAATGGGTTATTTAAAAATATTAGTTGTGAAGCAGCTTTTTGCTGCCTAAGCAAGTAAAATCATTTTCATATTTCTGCTGTTTCTGCTGCTTCCATTTTCTGCGCAGTTTTGTTTGTTCTTCACTACTAATCCCATCTACCCAACTTTGTTCTTTCTGTAACTTTAGGAAACCTGATAGAGTGAATAAAATTCACAAAAATTGAAGAAAAAGTCACCAAGATTTTGTTATTGTCACCAAATGTTTTCACAGAAGATATATGGAAGCCTTGGGATTTTGAACTCGAAACAGATGGTTTATCAGCTTTAAAGGTCTCTTGAGATGAAATGGCCTCTGGGTCAAAAAATAAATATATACATGATAGATCTGAAAAATATTGAAATAACTACACAGTTCTTCTGAAAGAACAAAATTTATTTAATAAATCTATTCAGAGAAGCACAGGGTAACTTTGTTGTTTTTTCAGCAGTCATCTCTAAGCAGTAGCAGTTTATAAAATATGTCTATTTTATTGAAATGTCTTTTTAGTTGAGAAAAATTTTTAAAACATTAGCAAAAAATAAGTGTACTTAACCAACTCTGTTAGTTGCCACAACAGAGCAAGTAGCTGACTGGAATAATAATACTTGAAATAATAATAAGAAGAAGAATTTTTTCAATAATAAGAATTTTGCATGTTGTGAAATTCAGATGAAGAAATCAGAAGAGCTGTCTTTATAAGAGTTGTAACAGAAGGGCTCTGTATCATCTGGCATCCTCTTCATGTTAGACCTGTGCTTAGAAATGTATGTGATAGGATCTCCAGCAATCTTCCATATTCTCTTGAGATCAAGGTCAACTGTGCCACATTGTAATTCCTGTTCTGAATGACTCTTATTACTAAAGCAGTCAACTGCATGGGTTCTTTCCTGTGTGTATGAGAATCCTTCAAATCTCCTATCCCTGATGATCCTAAGAGCCACTTGATACTTCTGCACCAGTTTTTCAAATTTAGACATTACATAGTTAGTTTTACAGGGAGATGCACTTGTCATACAGATTGTTCATCTTTGGCTGCTCTGAGAAGAATTTAACTCGAATGGAAGAGGTGATGAAGTTGCTAGCAGCAAAGATGTGTTAAGGTATTGGATGTTATGTTAGAAAACTAATGAGCAGGAAGGGTGTTGGGAGACTTCTCTTTTCTTGAGTGCCTTAGAATCTTTCTGGACTTCATTTTTAAGAATCTACTTTTTTGGCCCCTGATCTTTGAGACTAAGCATTTGCCCCATTGTTGCATATTGCCTTGCTTTCTTTTGCTTCTCCATGCTTATGCCATAATCCTTCTCTTCCTTCCAGAATTACCAGCCACATGGCACTTTCGACCAAGAAAATACTTTTCTGTAGGTTGATGGAAGGGTCTATTTGGCTGTTCTATTATATTACTCAATAATATTATATAAGCAGTTTTTTCAGAAATTTCAACCCTGTTTGTATGGAGAAAAGCACATGGATAATATATATGTTCTTTTCTCCTGACAAGTTTGAGAGCTAATCCTAGTCTGTGGTATAGCAGAGAATCACAAGCAGAGCACCAGATATTGAAATTTACATTATAGAATACATTTTGATAGAGCTTTTAAGGAATAGGAAAAATAAACAGAATGCTATTACAGAAATTTGAACCTAGTTCTTTTGACATCAGACACTTAAATCATCCAGGACTAAAAATAAAGAGACATTTTTGTGACATTCTTATTTTTGTTGACTCAGTAAAAAGTAAAGCTATTTAGTACCCATTTTAAGAAAGTAGCTATGGAAGTATGATAAAATATTAGCAAACTGGTTCTAAAAATAGATCTGATGATCTACCCATGATCCATTGTTATACCACAGACTTGCAGAGAAGCCATATAGCATATATCAGTAAATTAGTGTAATTCTATACTGCAGATGTTGGGTGATGCTTCAGGTGTTAAATAATAGAATCTGGACAGGCTGCATATCCCACAACTCATTATAGTGACTTTTTAAGCAATTATGTAAAACACACCTTATAAATTTTTGTGATCTTTCACTCTGCTTTTTGACTTTTATAAACAATACAATAATCAGAGCAATTTGGAGCTTCTAATTTGATAGCATTATTGTAGTTTTTGCTCTTAAAAGTTTTTACTCTCGACTTACGACTATAATCAGATCCTCTCTTCCCCACACAATTTTCCCATTGAAGTAAATCTTCATGTTTATTTTCCCTTGTACTATAACCAAACATTCCATGGTCGTCACCATGAGAGTCCTAAGAAGAGCCACAAAGAAGCTCCTTCTGAGTTGGATACACATTGTCAGTTCAGTTTTGTGGATGTAACTCTGACCACAGTGAGCACATTTTTCTCCTACTTTCTGATGCTTAGCTTTCCCCCATTAATATTTTATTCTTCCATTAAACTGAGTCACCTTCCTTTTAAGTTTAGAGGACAAACTTGTCATTACTGAGTCCTTACTTCATGTGAGGACCAAGTCATTACTAAAATTAAGTGGGAAAAGGAAGACATTTTCATTTTCTTGGTCAGCATTAAAACTGTTTAAGGACAGTGTAGGTTAGAGGGGTAGAGAAAACAGAATGACCTAGGGCTCTTTTTCAAAATACAGTATCCACACAGGCCCTCACACTTCACCCTGCCTCTACCTGCGTTACACTCACTCATGTATTTCCGTGGGTATGCCTCCCTCCCGTCCCAGTTTCCATCAGCCTCTATCAAATAAATACATAGTCTAAGTAAAAACTCTGCTTGCTTTACAAAAGTAGCTTCAAATCAAGAACTCTAATCACCCCATTCCTTCCTGTATAGGAATTCTGTAGGTTCCACTATATCATCCCTTCCCCATCTGAGAAACATTGTAGAAGATAAATTTTTATTTTTGTGCTTTATATCATGAAGAAACAATTCTTCTGGTGAAAAGTTCAAATATGTGGTCCTTGTTTAATTTTTTCATTCCTTCTTTAGGTATGATCCTGATATTCTCCTAGGGTACGAGATTCAGATGCATTCCTGGGGTTACCTCTTACAGAGGGCTGCTGCCTTAAGTGTTGACTTATGTCAGATGATCTCTCGGGTGCCAGGTATGATGCACTGTGAATGTTTTATGGTTTTACAGAGCAAATTACAAAGTAAATAAAGATAAGATGTTAAAAACTGTTGTTGTTCTAATTTTTAATAGGTTAGAAAATTTTAATATATTGTGTTAAGTTCTAGATGTATCATAACTCCATTATAGAAAGTTTTAAAAGTTTTAAAAGAAAGTTTAAAAATCAAGAAAAGTAGGGGCCACCCAGTGGCGCAGCGGTTTAGTCTGCGCTTGGCAGCCCGGGGTTCGTGGGTTCGGATCCCGGGCGCCTGCCGACGCATTGCCTGTCAGCCACGCAGTGGCGGCGTCCCATATAAAGTGGAGGAAGATGGGCACGATGTTAGCCCAGGGCCAGTCTTCCTCAGCAAAAAGGGGAGGATTGGCAACAGATGCTAGCTCAGGGCTGGTCTTCCCCACAAAAAAAAAAAAAAAAAAAAAATCAAGAAAAGTAAAAGTTTTTCTTAAAAAACTTTATTTTTTATACCCCAATCTCACTGCTATATATACTGTTAGTATATGTGTTGTTTTTTTTTCCCTTTCAGTCATTTTTCATATACACTTACAGGTCTTTATTTTTTATGTGACATAAATCATACATATATCCCATTTTTATTCTTCCTTCATCCAGCTTCTTATCATAAGTATTTTTCTGTATTATGAGATAGTCTTCATGATCATTATGAAGCATATAACATTTCTTTGATTTGAAGTACAATTATTTTATTTCATTTGTCTGGTTCTATGTTTTATCCATTTGGCTGGCAAGGAAGGAGATGGTAGAGGAACACTGACTGTTGATTTTTATTTGGTTATCAGGCTAAAAAAAATTGCATGAATTTTGAAGACTGTTCCCCAAAAGTCTGATCCTAATTGAAAAGGGGGGCAATAATAATATTCATATCAAAATTACAGTTTATAAGGCACTTTTTAAAATTGTTTTTTAATAACTATGGAATTTTTAATAACTTTGTTCTAAAGGCTCCCCACAAGTCTGACTAGAACAAAGTAGCATATACTTTGGGAGGCTAAAAGACCAAATACAAAATTGGTAAAAAGTAATCAAGAGACTTCCTGGGAGAGGGTATGACTTCAATAAAATGTCTTAAGTGTTAGTAATTTAAAGGAAAAGGTTGAAGCTAGACAATTCAAGGACAATAAATATTTTGAGCTTTGCAAAAGCTTGGACTGAAAAAGCAGAGATACTTGAAGTTTAGTTTTTCGTTGCATGAATCTTTTGTAGGTTCTGTGTTCCTTGATAGGAATAGTGGTATATCTCAATTTTTTCAGCATTTCATTTGGGATAGGTTTCTGAATATTCAGGAGGGGCAGCGTGAATGTTCAGTGTGCTTTAATTAGTTGTAACAGGCAAGGTATATGACTTCAGATCAGAAGAGTGAATGAAAGCTCCTGTCCTTTTAGAATACAGCTGAAACCATTTTTATGAGGCAACATGGTGCAATAGAAAGGGCATGGTAGGATAGAAATACCGTATGATCCAGCAATACCACTCTTGGGCATCTACCCAATGGATGTGAAATCAACCATCACAAGAGGCGTATGCACCCCTATGTTTATTGCAGCATTATTCACTATAGCCAAGAAGTGGAAGCAACCCAAGTGTCCCTCAACTGAAGATTGGTTAAAGAAGATGTGGTATATACATACAATGGAATACTACTCAGCCATAAGAAAAGACACAATTGTCCCATTTGCAACAACATGGAAGGACCTAGAGGGTATTATGTTAAGTGAAATAAGCCAGAGAGAGAAGGACAGACACTGCATGAACTTACTCATACATGGAATATAAGTGAACACACGGACAGAGAGAACTGATTGGTGGTTACCTAGAGGAAGGAGGGTTGGGGGGGGCACAAGGGGTGAAGGGTTACATCCACAAGGTGACGGACAAACAAAAATGTACAACTAAAACCCCACAGTGTTATAAACTAAGACATCAATAAAAAAAATAAAATAAAATAAAACATTGTTAAAGAGTAAAAAAAAGATAATTAAAAATAACAGCAAAAACTTCATGAAACTGACTCAAGAAGAAATAAAGTTTAAATACTACTCAGCCATAAGAAAAGACAGAATTGTCCCATTTGCAACAACATGGATGGACCTAGAGGGTATTATGTTAAGTGAAGTAAGCCAGAGAGAGAAGGACAGACACTGCATGAACTCACTTATATGTGGAATATAAACGAACACACGGACAGAGAGAACTGGGTGGTTACCAGGGGGAAGGGGGGTGGAGGGGTGGGCACAAGTGGTGAAGGGTTACATCCACATGGTGACAGACAAACAAAAATGTACATGTAAAACCCCACAACGTTATAAACTATTAAGACATCAATAAAAAATTTTTAAAAAAGAAGAAATAAAGTTTAGTGCAAACCAAAAAAAAAAAAAGGGCATGGTAGGGAGACAGCATAGTAAAGAGCACAGATTCTGGAGAAAGACTGCCTGGGTTCAAATCCTGGCTGTACTGCTAGCGCACTATGTGATGTCAAGGAAGTTACTTAACCTATCCATACCTCAAGTTGTTCATCTGTAAAATGGCAGTGATGATAGAACTTATCTCACAGGATGATTATGAAGTACTTAGAACAGTGCCTGAGAACACAGTAAACATTATATAAGTGTTCAGTGAAAAAAAAACTTTTAAACATTATGTCTTTAAAATAAAGAAAGAAAAAGGGTGTGTGTGTGTACATGGTCCTTGGAGTGAGGTGACCCTGGTTTAGAATACTGGTTCTGTTACTCTGTGACCTGGGGGCAAGATATACCATTTCTGAGTAGAATTTACTACAATGCAAAATGAATATACTAGCGTAATAAAGTGACTGTATTGAAATAAAAGAAATAATGTTAGTAAAGTTCTTAGACATAATAGACGTTCAATTTATGGCAAATATACTTATTATTCCAGAGCCTCTAATCGACATTCATATATATATATACATACACACACACACACACACACACACACACACACACACACACACACACTTCACACACACACACACTTAGTGTTATATAAGAGAAACACATTTTAATTTCTACTTTAAGTAAAATCATCACCTAAGAAACTAGACTCAGAACTCTATTTGCTATGAGAGGAATTCTTCATCTAGTTCTCCATACACAGTTAAGAGAATTTCATCCTGAATATGAACATCACTAATTGATGTCAACAAATTTTCAGAGAGTTGTTTAGGTTAAAAACTCTACCATTTTTTCCAAGAAATTACCAGTTTAACTTAAACATTTTTCACCCTAACACCAAAGAAATGCTATAGTGTTAGGTGTTTGTAAAGATAGCACCAGATATTACCAAATTTAAAGAGAAAATGGTCTACTATTTTAAAAATATGTGTGTGTATATATACATTTTTTATTTAAAAATACATAGTTTTCAGATATATTTCACAAAATTCTTTCATAACTTTAAGAGAAAAGAAAAATTGTTTTACTCACAATAATGATTATTCTCTAAGTCTAATACAAAATAGACTGTGAGTTACATTTCATCTCTAATCTTCATCTTTAATTTTTATTCTCATTTTCTTTGGCATAATTTGCTTGGAAATTTGGCTTCTGTGAGTCCTGATGTAATCCATATTTACTTCAATAGATGACAAAATTGAGAACAGATTTGCAGCTGAAAGAGATGAGTATGGATCAGATACAATGAGTGAGATAAATATCGTTGGCCGAATTACACTGAATCTTTGGAGAATCATGAGAAATGAGGTAAGGTGCTTTATCTAAAATTTTGTTTGGAAATAAGAGATTAGATCAATGTAATGATTTTCATCATTGTAGAGTGTTAGTGTAGCTTACTATGTAACTTATGCTTCTTTGTGAATTATTTTTAATATACTTAAAGTTACAAAAATAAATACTACTTTCTAAAATGCAAAGCTACAGAAGTATTTAATGTTATTAATGAATTTTAATTTTTTTTCTATTTGTGTCTCAAGTAGTAGTAACTAGAAAAGTCTATAGCTATCATAAAATATTATGTTGTGTGTGTTGCATGTTGTATAATTTCATAATTTTTTGTACTTAAATCACTTTTGCACTTAAAGCCAGATGAATATAGCTTGGCTTTTTTGATTTATTACAGTAAGAAAAATTTAGTCTAAACATAGGAAAGAATTTTTTGAACTTTTAAAGGATATTTAAAAACTGGATCAGATGAATAAGGTAAATTGGGAAGACAGTACTTGGAAATAGTTACTAGCAGCATCCAGTTGAGGTTTGGGGGGCTCAGATAAGGATTTTTGGTAGTATAAATGTCAACAAACTACAGTCACAGGTCGCTTAACCATGAGGATATATTCTGAGAAATGCGTTCTTAGGCGATTTCGTCATTGTGCAAACATCATAGAGTGTACTTACACAAACCTAGATGTTACAGCCTGCTACATAACTAGGCTATATGGTACTAATCTTACGGGACCACCATCGTATATGCAGTCCATCATTGATTGAAACATCATTATGGGGTGTGTGACTGTATCTTATTAATTTGCAATCACTCAGAGAAATAATTCTTTCACCAAAAATGTAAGATCATAGGATCCTAGATCATATTTACATCCTTGAAGTTGCCTTATTTCTCTTATTGAAATGTAAAACAGATGCTACTGTAAATTGGTCCATTCTCAGATTTTGAACTTTGGATAATATCAGATAAAATGTTTATATTTAAAAGAAGCTCTTCAATCCCTTCTCCTCTTTGAAACTACTTTGTCATTATACACTTTCTGTTATACACTCACTATTCTCTATGATCTTTCTGGCTTTTCTAGATTTATATAAAACATTTGACTTTTCAAGCATACCTGCTGCAGTTCTTTTGGGCACTATCACACAGTAATTCTTTCAGATAAGGAAATACGTTCTTTATATAAACTTCAGGCATTCTCACTTTTCTTTTTATTTCCTCTCCCCAACATAAGCCTAAAGTTATGCTCACATTTCATCTAATTTGAAAATGTGTGATACATGTATCTGCTTGAGGATAATTTAATCCTGTTGTTTTCTTCTTAAAATATTATCAGAGTACAAGATCCCCAGTGACTTCAAAATAATTGCTAGTGACAGAGCATAGGATATGGGAGGTACAGAGATTGTGGTGTATTTGGTTGGTACATTCCATTACATATTTCAAACTGCAGTCTCTGATAATGCCTGGGATGAACACATTAAGTATATAAACACAAAATTAAATTATTGAATCTTAATTTCAGGGGTGTTTTCATCCCTGAAAATCCAAAAGGCAGCTGTAGCAATTATCCTCTATTAGCTTAAAATCACAAATTAGAGAGTAAATATTTTTTCAAAGTTGAGGGTTTTCTTTAGGCCTTACTGAAAATTCAGAGTCAATGACTTTCTCTAATTCTAGGCTGAATATATTCCATCTCTGATCTTTCTCATCTGGCCTTGAGAATTTTCTTCATGTTAGAGACCCTCAAACTATTTTTTCTGGGTTTAAACAGTTCCAGAGACTCCTTTTTATCTTTGTTTCTTTTATCTGTATCTCTTTCATGACACTTAGCAGTCTCTAACCCTATTATTGTTTTTTAAATCTTAATAGTGTGTTTATACAGTATGCTCTTTATTAAAAATAATTTCTGTTCACTATAAAAAAACAAAATAAATGCAGAAGACTATGTAGAATGAAAGTGAAATCCCCTGTTATCTCTAGGACATCTACTCAACAGTTGTATTCCCCAGATACAGTTTACAGTTGAATGCATATCTTTTTTTCTATGCCTCGTTTGTGTTTAATAAAATTTGTTTTTTAATATACTGGTTTTCACTTTCCTGCTTAACTTTAATATAGAATTACTGCTGTTCCCTCAGACTCTGAATCCTCAGTAACAAACACAGCACCTCTTAAATAGTGCGTATGATATATTTGTTGACTACTTGAATGAAAGTATAAATGACTCTTCCGTGGAAGATTATATTTAGAGGCCTTCTGGATATCAACTTAATCCAGGCCTTTCAAGAATTTGCCAAGTAGATTGGAAACAGATCTGATTCAATTCAACAAATATTCATTGAGTGCCATCTCTAGTGCACAAATTTGGGCCTGTGTTTAGAGCAAGTAAGAATATAACTGGTTCCTCTATTTTAACAGGCAGGAAAGCAGATTATATGGGTGCAGATGTTGATAGGTGGGTAGATGTGGCGATGAGAATCTGTGGAAGTACTCTTCTGGTTGCTTCAGTTTTCTCAATGAAATAAGAATCACTGTTCTCAGCTGAGAGTGAGCATAGTGGAGGGGCTTTTGGGGTTTAAAGAGAGAATAGTGTGAAATAGTTATCTAGGAGGATTTGAGAGTGGTTAATTAAGAAACTGTAGTATAAAAGCTAGGCAGCATTGAGAGCCCATTTGAGATTTACATCAGGAAATTAAAATGACACCTGCCAGCTATATTCACATTCGCAGATGTAAGTATGGAGTAACTGGGTTAGATTTAGATTTCACTACAACTCACAAGCACAGGGTTTTGGTTTTGCTAAAATTTAATTGAGTAATTAATTAGATAATTAATTACAAATGAAGCAGGAGAGGGGCAAAGAAATGAATAGTATATGCAAGGTTGTGATTATAATGATTGACTGTGGAATTTGAGCTAGATAAGGAGCAAAGAGAGATTGGGGCACTAGAGGGAGTAAACCGCAAGGATAAAACATGGTGGTCACAGAATGGGATACATGAGATTATGGAGGGGGTACAATTATTGGTAATAATAGACCTTGGAGTATGATCGTGGGAGTGGGTGGCTAAGGTGGGATGGAGGGAGTGACATGTGAATTTACCTCTGAGACCTATCTCTCTGGTAGCAGTGTGGAAGGGGACAAGACCAAAGGTAAGGAAACCAATGAGATTACTGGGGTAGCTCAAATGAAAGTTGGCAGTGGTATAGGGATTTAAAAAAACAGTTTAGAGGATAAATCCACAAGAATTGAATGTTCAAAACTATGAAGAGGAAGAGGTGTCAAGAATGATTATCAGGGTTCTGGCATAGATGATTAAAGATCATGTTTAGGTGGGAAAATGATGATTTAAGAATTCAGAGCATGAGGGGCCAGCCCGGTTGCATAGTGGTTAAATTTGTGCATGCTCTGCTTTGGCGGCCCGGGATTCACAGGTTCAGATCCCGTGTGGGGACCTGTGCACCGCTTATTGAGCCATGCTGTGGCAGGTGTCCCACATATAAAGTAGAGGAAGATTGGCACGGATGTTAGCCCAGGGCCAGTCTTCCTCAGCGAAAAGAGGAGGATTGGCAACAGATGTTAGCTCAGGGCTAATCTTCCTCACCAAAAAAAAAAAGAAGAGAGAGAGAATATAGAGCATGAGGTATCTGTCAGATATCCAGGTGAAGATACCCGCAGGCATTTAAATAGGAATGTCTCAAATATGGGGTAGAGGTCGGGATTAGAAATACAGCCTTGGAAGTCACATGAGAGTGAATGAGCTTAGCAAGAAGTGAATGGAGAGAGCAATCAGGACTGAGCCAAGGACATTTTTGTGAAGGAAAACATTATGAGGAGTAGACAGAGGAATCAGATCCTAAGAACGAGTAGTCGGATGAGATAGTGAAGAACCAGGAAAGAACACTCCCAATGGAGTCACTAGAAAAGGTCAGATGCTTCCACACAAGCGTATAAGCCTCCCATTATCTCAGTTTGGTAATATTAGATCTGGTTTTAATATTCCCTGTTACAGTTTCATTCTGTCAATAAGTATGTGTCAGGTACTTTTGAAAATTAAGATGATGTGATAGGCAATGAAAATTATGCAAAGAGGTAAAATAATGTACTCCCTTGCATTCATATATTATCATTTATAAGGCACTTATACAGACTCATCATTTTTAAATTTTGATACAAACTTGCAGCATAGGTAAGACAACAGAGTAGTGAGGTATAATTCCAGATGAGGAAACTGAAGTTCATAGAGTGACTTGCCTAAAGCCTCATAGCTAGTTAGGGATTGAGACTCAGGCTCATTGTGGGCATGCTCTCTGTCCTTAGAGAGCCTGTTGTATATTTTATTTTAAGTAGATATAAAATAAAATATGTATAAAATAAAATACATAGTAAGTTGTCTGAGGACAGAGAGCATGTTCACAGTGAGGGTTCGAGGGGGTGTGTGTGTGTATATATGTGTGTGTGTGGTTATAATATAGTGTGTGTGTGTATATATATACACGTGTGTGTGTGTGTATATATATATCCCAAATGTATTATATGGCTTTGATAGGGCATCTATCGCTGACCTTACAGGCACCATATAAGAGCCAAATGAGACATCAATGGTATATACATTTAGAGGAAAGAGAGATCACTGTTGAGTCGTGGTGGGGAATGGGGTGGGGGGGGGGTACAGAGATAATCTTGCTGTCAAAGAATACTCTAGAAAAGGAGATAGACTTGTCAGAAAATAATTGGTGCATATTAGGGTACAGTGTAAGCCGCTGTAACAAAGGAATGCTATACAGCAATGCAAAAGAATGAAATATTGCCACATTGAACAACATAGATGAATCTCAGATATAACGTTGAGCAAAAGAAACCAGGTAAATACTAGTACATAATAAATGGCTCCATTTATTATGAAGTTTAAAAATAGGCAAGACTAATCTACAGTGGTTAACTTTGGTGAGTATTGACTAGGAAAGGGCACAAGGGAGCCTCCCAGTGTCCTAGAAATTTCCTATATCTTCATATGGGTGGTGGTTACATGGATGTATACATATATAAACATTCATGAGTTCACTTTAAATTTGTGTACATTTCTTTATATAAAGTATATGTCAATCAAAAAAATTTTTAATTGAAGACTCAGGAAATGAGGAACAACTGCAGGAATAAGGTGATGGAGGAACTAGGGCACAGGTGCTTACTTATGGTCTCCTTCCATTTTTTTCGTTTCACCTTTATTTTCTCTGTTCCTCTGCACTAATTCTCTACTGCCTCTCCCAGTTCTGAGTAAGTTTGTCTCTGAAGTTATTAACCATTTTGTTTTGCACTTTGATTCTATGAATGGAAAAGTGTAACCATACCTCTATCAGCCCATTCCTTTATCAAGAAAATAAATGTACAAGCACTGTAACACTTTATTGATTTATTGATCAATTCTGACTTTGATCTACATAGTACATTTATCCAATGTTTAACTTAATCAGATTTCACCCCTAAAAAAGGTAACAAACTCCTAATTCGTATTATTAGATTCATGTTTCAACTTCTAGAGTAAATCACTCTCTAAATATTGTAACATTCTGAAGATGGAGCATCTTAATTTTAGAGTTCATGTTTCCTTCCTTTAATTTTACTCACAGCTGAGATTATAGCTGTGCATTTTTATGCTTCTTGGACACCAAGGAGACCCAAAGTAGAGTGGGCATTATAATACTTGTTTAGTTTTAATCCAATTTATGAAATTGTTCTGTTTGAAATAAAATCAACCCAGAACATAGGTCTGCCATCTGTCTCAGATATAGGGAACCAATTTCTAAGATTTTATTTAAGTTTAGTTTGAGGTCACCAAATCCCCTAGTTAATCCTTATAGGTCAACTTACATGGCAAACTTGAAGTTTTTCCCTAATGAGAGAGCTACAGAACAAGGTGATCTTCTCTGTAGAGGTTTTTATGATTGTTTGTTTTAATGAAGATATATACTCCGGTGGAAGTTTAGATTTGGTCTAAACTGCCATGCTCTGTATTAGGTAATCATGTAACAACCTGAGATCAGATGTTTGCATCTATTTTCTATAAAATGAAATGGAAATTAAACAAAAAAAACTAAATGAAAATATTCATTAGCAAGTAGAAGAGTCATTCAAATGTTGGGATTTGATAATAAAATGAGTTATTTATTTTTGAGACAAGTACTCCAGGCCAGTACTGATTTTTGGAAAAGAAATGGTAATTTACTACTAAGATAATGGGTTAGTACCTGCCTTATCCTGGTAACTCTAGAATAGGCTCATTCCAAAGTTCAAAACTGTGTGTGTGTGTGTGTAAGTACATACACACACTCTGAAGTGTGCTACATTCCAACGCTATCTTTCTGGAGATTAATAGAAATTGTAGATAAAGACCAGTTTGGGTCACTACACTGAGATGAGCTTAACATTCAATGCCTGTTTTGTACTTGCTGGATTGTAGAAGTGGAAAAGAAAATATTTTAAAATTGTAATATATAAATCTGAAGTGCTGTTCAAACTATTCCTCAGAATCCCAAGCTGCCCTAAGAATGGAGACTACAGGTTCCTTAATTTCCGTTTTGCACTGAAATACCTGCCATTGTCTAGATTGCTTATGTCTTGTAGATATTTCTGAGAAATCATTTAGCTAGAGATATGTTTTATTAATTTGGGCCCTTTTTCAGTATTCTTTGCCCAGTAACACAGCTTTTACCCACATGTTTTGAAGATGGGGAAACATTTCTGCCATTTCCTTTTTAATCTTTTGCTTTTGGACTGAAATTTAAGTGACTCCATAATGTCTATGTATTGGGTCATAGTACTGATGTAATTCTTGGGAGCAGGATGAATGCCTGCCTTTAACTAGATAACACATCCTTGAATCTGTGGGATCCTGTTAATCAGCATGTCATCAAGGACCAAAATGTAAGTATGGAAAGAACAAAAAATTAGCTTGCTTAACAATACTTCTGTCTGTCAGTATTTGTATTGGCATAGACTATAAAAAGAAGTGATAAATACTGGGACCCTCTTAAGTAAGTATTACATGACCAAGTTGAATCTCATCAAGTCTGATTTTTTTCTAATATTAATTTATTATGAACACTTCTGTCCAGTTGGCTATATATCCATAGTTTTAAATTAAATATGATTCAGTTGTAACACAAATCATTCTTACAAGTAGCTTTCATACCTACTGTGAAAAGTTAGAAGTAATATTTGGGATCTTTTAGAACCAAATTTGCACATAAATATAAGCATTACTATAACAGAGTCTTGCTTTTTTTTAGGTGGCTCTAACTAACTACACCTTTGAAAATGTGAGCTTTCACATTCTTCATCAGCGTTTTCCCCTCTTTACCTTTCGAGTCTTATCAGATTGGTTTGATAACAAGACAGATCTATACAGGTAATATTTTAAAACTCTGAAAAGGATACTATCTCTTTTTTTTATCAATATTATTGGAATATAATTTATATACAACGGAATGCACACATTTGAAGCATATTGTGTGATAACTTTGAAAAATGCATACACCCTATAACTACTATCCCAATCAAGGTAAAGAACAGTTCTAACACCCAGAAAATTCCCTTATACAACTTTGCAGTCAACCTACCTATTCCTTAACCACCCACGTAAGTACTAATTGAATTTCTATTACTATAGATTAGTTTTGCCAGTTCTAGAACTTCATATAAATAGAATTATTTACAGTCTACCCTTTGTGTCTGTCTTCTTTCAGGAAACTCAGCATAATGTTTTTTGAAAGCGCTGAATCTTAGCCACTGGACCACCAGGGAATTGTAGCATAATGTTTTGGGTTTTTTTTTTTTGAGATTCAACCATGTTTTTGCATAAACCGGTAGTTTATTCATTTTTATTACTAAATAATATTCAGTTGTATGACTATAGCACAATTTATTTATCCAGTCACCTATTGATGAACAGTTGTTGGGTTGTTTATAGTTTGAGGCTATTATGAATAAAGCTGTAATGCAAGTCTTTGTGTGTGTGTGAACATACATTTTCATTCTTTAGCAGTGAAATTGCCAGGTCTCATGGTTAGCATGTTTAACATTTTAAGAAACTACAAGATTGTTTTCTTTGGCAATTCTTCTAGTGCAAGTGTTCTGCCAACAAATTATCTCAGCCTTTATTTATCTTAAAATGTCTTTATCTCACCCTTATTTTTGAATGATATTTTCATTGTCTAATTTTGGGGTTGAGATTCTTTTTTTCCCTATTGCTTTAAAGATTTCATTCCCTTTTCTTCTGGCCTCCATTGTTTCTGATGAGAAACCAACAGTCATTCTCATTTTTCCACTGTATGCAATGCATTTTTTCCCCAAAGTCAGGCTTAATGAACGGTTGACTGCTGTTGTTGTTACTCTGTATGGAGGCAGGGGAAGTGACTCAGTTCTCAGTTCTGACTGAAGTTAGTCATACTTGGAAGTTCCTGTTCTCCTGGAGCTCGGGGATGAGGCCTTCTCAGCGTTCCTGCTCTTCCCACAGTGGTGATAGACCTCTGCTTTGCACCGCTGCCAGGTCCTGGCCCCAAGCAGGTTTCCTGACTCTCTCCCGGGAGAAGATGGCTTTTGGTTCTACTCCTTCCTCAGCAGCGGTGTATCTTTGCCTGAAATCTATGATGGGAAGGTTTCCAGCTTCTTCCCCATTGGCAGGCAGCTGTTGCTTGCTACTTAGTACAGGGCCCATGGTTGAAACAGGGGAAGTTTCCTGCCCTTCCCTCAGGTGTAGTACCACCCCTCTCCCAGCAGCAGATATCTTTTGCATCTCTTCTTTCCCTGAGGATTGGAGAGTCTCCTGCTGTTCCCGTAGCAGCTCAAGGCTTTGCTTCAAATGAGAGAAGGGTCAGAGAAAATTGCAAGGTTTCGTTCTGTGTGCTATGCCCTGCCCCCAGTCTTTCTCATGAGCGCTTGTTGGGGGCCCATGGAAAAAGACTCCCCTGGTCTCTGGAGTTCACAGTGATTCTAAACTGTCACGCTGGCTCATGCGTGATCTTTAAGAATTTGTTAATGTTTTAACTGTTTCATTCTTACCTGCTTTTACGGCAGCTACCTCTCCTGCCTGTGCTCTGCCAAAGATGAAATAGGTTGTGTCCTTTCTATCCTTAGATGAGTTTGTCACCCTGTGAAATTTAGTTCACCTGGTTCTCTTGTAACCTCAACTTTCTGATGACCTCAAGAAAACTTAGGATTTTATAGATTATCCAGCTTTTTATCATTGTTAGACTAGAGTGATATTCTTCTGCAGCTTTCTACATCCAAAGCAGAACTCTATAATTTTTTTTTTCCTAACTGCTTTCAAGATTTTTCTCTTTGCCTTTGGTTTTCAGTAATTTCACTATGATATTCCTAGATGTGGATTTTTGTTGTTGTTGTATTTATCTTTCTTGGTGTTTGCTGAGCTCTTGGATTTTTAAGTTGAGGTTTTTCATCAAATTTAGGCAGTTTTTGGCTACTATTTCTTTAAATATTTTCTGCCCCACTCTTAACTCTCTTTTCTTTCTAACACCCCAATTACATGTATGTTAGACTATTTGACAGTGTCCTACAGATCCTTGAGGCCCTGTACCTTTTTCTTCAGTCTTTTTTGTAATGACCTGTTTTTCAGTTCACTAACTTTCTTCTGTCATCGCCAATCTGCTGTTAAGGCCAGCCAATAAATTTTGTATTTCAGTTATTGTATTTTTAGTTCCAGAATTCTCATTTGGTTCTTTCTTTTTCTAGTTTCCGTATTTGATGAATTCCCTGTCTGTTCACTCACTAAGACTATATTTTTCTTTTATTTTTTGAATATTATTTTCTTTAGATTCTTAAACATAATCTATAATAGTTACTAAATCCAACATCAGGTCATCTCTGTGTTGGTTTCTGTTGATTGCTTTTCTTCTTAACTGTGGGTCATATTTTTTTGTTTCTTTGCATGATTATGTAATGGATATTGTTGATGTTCTGTTGCTCAGATTCTGGATTTTGGTTCTCTTCCTTTGAAGTGTGTTTATTTTTGCTTTAGTAGGCAATTCAGTTTTTAGCTGATCTCTTTGAGCTTGTGCAGACCTGGTTTTTATGCTTTGTTAAGGTAGATCTCTGGAAAGCCCATGATGTTTCCTAAGCCCCTCCAACTTGACAGGACTCAGTCTCCTTAACTCCATCCTATGTGCATATTGTTAGTGCTTGGTTTTCTGTTTGTCTAGAGTAGGCCTTACTCCAGGGCAAAGGCCTCTTAAGGCATGGTTTTTCTGGGCCCTCAGCTGGATGTCCAGGTTGTTAATAAGGGGGTAATGAAGTCGCTCCACTCTGGCATTGCTATGCCCCCAACTGCAGCACTATCTGCCGTTCTGTTCCAAATCCAAGCCCACGGCAGCTGCTCTCTAGCCTCATGTGGTTTCATCCTGCTTATTTCAGCGCAGCCCTGCACTCACAGGGAACCCCTACCTGTACTTCTGACCACTAACTCCTGCCCCTTACACAGGTGCCCTGTCCCACAATTTCTAGCTGTGAACTGCCTGAACTCTAATCTCTGCCTCCTTGGCCTAGCAGGACAGCCATGCTCTATTCAGAATCTAGTATACTGCACCATGTTCAGGAAATTATCTCCACCCAAGCTGGAGTTCACCTCATGAGTTTTCCCTTCTCTCACAGAGCACAGTCTTGCATTTCCTATTGTTTACTGCCCAGAAACAGTTACATTGACTCTTTTCTCCAGGCAGGAGGGCTACTCAGGTAGGGTTACTCCATCACAGTCAGAAGTGAAAGTTCCCACCTCTGCTTTTCTTTAAGTTAAAGTTAAAACGATAGTAATAAGCTTAGCAAATAGCTGTATGAAGAAAAACGTCCTGAAGTGAATGTGTCTGATGTTTGAGATGAATGAAGCCCTGCTTATTGAATTGTAAGGCCCATGATGGTGAAGATGGAAAGGTAAAGCCTTAAAAACAACTTGATATATTTGGGGAAACTGCCTTCTGAGCACTTCATCTCATCCTCTGATCTCTTTTGAGGAATCACAAGGAAGTAAAATGAAATCACAGAAAGCACTGAGTTTATGATCAAAGCCTTATATAAATAGAAGCTTAGGAGAAGTTATATACCAATAAATAAAATGAAACTTGATATTAAACTTAGCAAAAACTACATTTAGTGGTTTGTTTATAAGCCCTAGAATGATCTAAATGCATATTTTGCTACCTCTAATTAGGTATTATCTAGCATAAGTAATTCTGTTTTTGCCATGTGAAATAGAGAACTGGACCTAACACACTACATAAGGGACTTGGACTAGACATTAGACTATTTATGTTAAATGGATAATGTTACATGGAGAGACCATGCACTCTTTCTTTGGAGATACTTTGGAAGATATGTATTCAAGAAGATAATATTAGAAATTTTCTTCATTTTCTGGGTGCAGAGCCAATCCATAGAACAAGTTCAGAATCAGTGAGGTTGTACTTGGAATTCTTTTTTGTTTGTTTTCTGCTCAGGAAGATTCACCCTGAGCTAACATCTGTTGCCAGTCTTCCTCTATTTTCTACATGAGCTGCTGCCACAGCATGGCCACCGACAGACGAGTGGTGTTGGTCTGCACCCGGGAACTAAACCCCAGGCCGCTGAAGTGGAGCGCACTGAACTTAACCACTAGGCCACTGGGGCTGGCCCTGGAATTGTTATATCTCCTTTTTTGTCACTTTCTTCCCAGATGTTCTGTCCCCCAAAATACCCTGTTCCCTCAAGATGCTCTAAGTTCAACCATTTCAGCACCTACCCAGGCCTATCCTGAGTAGCTTATGTTTTATAATTATATTTCCCTTCCTCTTCTCCAAATCAAAACTTGTATTTGCTTAGTACACTTGAGTTTGACAGAGTGTTAGGAGGATGGCATAATTCCATACACCAAACAAAAAATTACCTAACAAAATTCAATTTTCCATGTTATGTTTATTTTTTTAAAGGCTGCAATCCCCATTCTCTCTTTATACCACATGGCTAGCCAGATAGGACTAGAAGGTAGGAATGAAGGTGATCCTGTTTCAAAATGATCACTTTTTTAATTTAAAAAGTCTACTTTTTAAATACTTAAGAAATATATATTAGCAAAGATATGGAGTGATGTCAGCAAGATGGCAGAGTAGGAAGCCCTGGACCCTCCTTCCCCCAATAGGCACACTGATTCAGCAACAATTTACAAACACATTCCCTTTGTGAGAAATCCAAGAACTAACTGAAAGACTCCTGCTGCCTAAGTGAACACAGAACCAGACTCACCAAAGCTGGTAGGGAGATTTGGGACACCCTTTTGCCAGAGTCCCTGCTCCTGGCTCAATCATGTGATCAGGAAATGACTCCTAGCTCCTACCTCCTCCCAGGGGAAAGAAGGAGTTGCTTTGCATGTCTAGCACCCCAACTTTTCCAAAGGAGCTCTGACAGGTCTGGCACAGTCTAGCTGGCAGAGCCAAATGGAGATGGCAGCACGGGCTGGTAGACACCATAGATCTTCCCCCCTGCTCAGCAGAGAGAGAATGGATGAAAAATCTCAGCTCTCAGCTTTTCCCTGGGGAGAGAAAGAGTTGATCCATGCTTCCAGTGCCCCAACTCCTCCAAGGCTACCCAAAGAACTGGCATTGTCTTTCCGGTCTTGGAACTGCACCAGGTCCAGCACAGTCTAGCTGCCTGGGGGGAAATGAAGATGGTGATTTGGACTAGCAGATACCATAACACTCCTTCCTGCTTAGCACAGAGTGAGTGGATGAAACCACAGCTGCCCACTTCTGCCTGGGGAGGGAAAGAGTTGGTAGAGGTCCCTAGAATCTCTGGCTGGGCTATATGGTGGAAGTCCCTGTACAAGGCTAGTCCATGAAGATTGGAAGAAGTGCCTGCTTTGTCTAATGTGAGACACCGACACAGAGAGTCAAGGAAAATGAAGAACCAGGCAAAGATACTCCAAACAAAGGAACAAGATAAATCTCCAGAAACCGACCATAATTGAACAGTTATATGATTTACCTGTCAGAGAATTCAAAATAACTCATAAAGATGCTCACCAAGGTCAAGAGAACAATGCATGAAAAAAGTGAGAATTTCAACAGAGAAATAGAAAATACAAAAAAGTACTGAACAGAAATCATGGAGCTGAAGATCACAATAATTGAACTGAAAAATTCACTAGAGGGATTCGACAGTAGACTGGATCAAGCAGAAGAAAGGATCATTGAACTCAAAGATAGGTCATTGACCACTCACGTGGTCTACAGAAAGGATGAGCTGTTGTTAAATCCATTTTGTTTTATTTTAAAAGGACTGATCAAATCCACACATAATGCATTATCTCAGATTTATATTTAGCAAATCTGTATTATTGAAGGATTACATTAATAATCTAAAACAAAAAGTATATATTAAAATGTGATACAATTTTTTGCCTATCAAACTAGTAATAACTTAAAAAATTATAATCCCCAGTGTTGACAGAGGCACAAGGAAGCAAACACTTTATCATGACTAGTATGAATGTAAATTATTAAAACCTTCAGGAAAGCACTGTGTCATTATGTTATTAAAAACTAGATCATAGCAGACCCATTGACCAAATCTAGGAATTTATCTCAAGGAAGTATTTAAGCATCTGTATATAGACTTAGCTATAAAAATGTTCATCACAGCATTGCTTATAGTCATAAAAGATACTCAATAACAGATCCATTAAATAAGTTATGTTATCATACAGTAGTATACTCAATACCTATAAAAAATAAGGCGAAATAGTCACACTATATTGTTAAAAGTGCAAGTTATAGAACAGTATTTCTATTTGTCTATTTTGTTAAAAAATTGAATATTGATAAAGTTTAACATGGTTTTTTATGTTTGCCTAATTCTTTTTAACAGTTTTGTTCAGATATAATTCACATACCATTCAATTCACCCATTTAAGTGTACATTTCTGTGGTTTATGGTATATTCACAGAGTTGTGTAACCATTAACCACAAAAAATTTTAGAGTATTTTTACTCTAAAGAAATCCTGCATCTCTTAGCCATCACCCTCCAATTTTCCCTCTTCTACCCCACACCCCTTCAAACTAATCTACTTTCGGTCTCTATAAATTTGCCTGTTCTGGACATTTCTTATAAATAGAATTATACAATATATGGCCTTTTGTGACTGGCTTGTTTTAGCGTATGCTGTCCAGATTCATTCATGTTGTAGCATGTTTCAGTACCTCATTTCCTTTTAGTGCCAAATAATATTCTGTTATGTGGGTATGCCACATTTTATTTGTTCATTCATCAGTTGGTGGACACTTGAGTTATTTCCATTTTTTGGCTGTTATGAATAATGCTGTTAAGAACATTCGTGTAACATTCGTGTACAAGTTTTTGTGTAGCCATATGTTTTCATTCCTCTTGGATACGTTCCTAGGACTGGAATTGGTGGATTATGTGGTAACTATGTTTAATAATTTGAGGAATTGCCAGACTCTTTCCCAGGACAACTGCACTATTTTACATTCTCATCAGCAGTGTATAAGGGTTATAATTTCTCTGCATCCTTGCTAATGCTTGTTATCATCTATCTTTTTAATTATAGGGTGATTTTTTTCTTCTTTTTATGTTCATTTTGTAGTTTTTCAGTATGCATTAGTCATTGTCATAGGAATAGGGTTTTAAACTTTTTATTGAACTATGTGACTATATTCTTCTAAAAGCCATATAATTCAAGTTTACAATATATTTAAATGTTAATATTCTTTAAATGAATAAATTTTATTCTTTATGGTATACCTTTGGATCATTTTTATATTTTAATAATATAACCATATTAAATCAAAACTTCCTTTCATGGCTTTGGTGAAGGTTTTTTGTTGCTTACTTGTTTTCTTAACAAAAAAGGTAGAGTAAAGAGGTTAATTTTTTTAAAGGTTTAAATCAAAGAACAGAATATTTATATTTTCACAGAAAATACTGATTTGATTTATATTTACCCCATATATGGTTTCATTAAAATTATTTTTCTGATTTTTTCTAAATCTTCACCAAATTACTGTTTCTTTCCATGAGAAGACTGTGCATGCTTTTATTTTAGACTGGTATTTTCAGTGATAATCCAAAGCCTTCATGTTCTTTAGAAACCTATAGATGTGATAAATTATAATTGTATAATTATTGTATCAGCAGCAGTGGCATTTAAGAATGTTAATTTTTTATAATAAAAATAGAGTAACATCAAGCAAAATATTTAAATAATTAGTCTTTCCACCTTATCCCAAGTACTATTTTAAACTTTGTGTATTTTCACTAGGTTTTATGCCCTTGAAATATCTGAAATTTTCTAATGTTTAACTCCTTAACATACTTTGCTAAAGGCTCACATCATACTCCGTCCTTAAATAACCTCACTTTTAATATGTAAGTTCTGGCAGAATGAAACAGTGCTGGTTTCAAGTGTCCAAATTTTTCCCTAATGTTCATAGCATGGATTCTCTTTTAACAGATGGAAAATGGTTGATCATTACATTAGCCGTGTCCGTGGAAATCTCCAAATGTTAGAACAGCTGGACCTGATTGGGAAAACCAGTGAAATGGCTAGACTTTTTGGCATTCAGTTTTTACATGTACTGACAAGGGGCTCACAGGTAGGAAATCCATTTTCTTGCACTCTTGAAAGTTCTATGTGACAGATATACTTACTTTTGAGATGCTTAAGGTGATTTGATTTTTTGAACTTTCTATCTGATACCAACTAATAAAAAGCTGGTTAATCAAATCTTGTCATTTTATTTTCTGGAAAAGCTTTAACTTCACTTAATGGCTCCAATTTTTATTTTTTCTCCATACAAACTTTCTGGCCACTGCGAAGTTTTTCATGGTATTAAGGAAAAAATGACTATGCCCTTGAGGATGATATTACATTCCTGAATATTGTCAGTGTGATTAGGGATGCCTTCAAAGGCTCCTTAGAACTGGGGAAGCAGCAAAAAAAGTCTACCTTTGTTTTGTTTCACATTCCTAATTTTGACTTGTTCCAACTCCCAACAGATAAGTTTATGTTTAAAAAAAAGAGAGAGAGAAGGATTGGGAGTCAATATAAGTGAGCTGTATCGATAATTTTTTTTTAATGTTAAAGAAAAATGGTACCTTAGAAGCCATTTAATTCTTTTTTTTTTTTTTTTTGGTGAGGAAGATTGGCCCTGAGCTAACATCCATGCCAGTCTTCCTCTATTTTGTATGTGGGATGCCTTCACAGCATGGCTTGATGAGCAGTGTGTAGGTCTGTGCCCTGGATCCGAACCTGTAAACTCCTGGCCGCCAAAGCGGAGCATGCAAATTTAACCACTATGCCACTGGGCCGGCCCCTAATTCATATCTTTCTGACTAATTTTCCAAAGATATAATGAGAGACTTTGTCAAATGTCTCACTGAAAATGATTCAATGCATTCATTCAACCAATATTTATTTGAATACCTTTAGTGTGTTAAATAAAACACTGTGCCAGGCATCAGAGATAGTATATTAAATCACTCAGCTTCCCTAACCTCATAAAATCTTTTATTTTATTTTAATTACTGTACGTCTATAACATTCCCCCAATCTAACAATTCAGTAAGTATAGAAAAAAATAGAGCTCTAACTACTTTGGCATTACCTATCTATTTAATTTTATTGCTTCTAAGCTATTTATTTTATTTACTTATACCCCCACAAGTTTTAAAAACTATTTGAGCTGGCTTATAATAAAAGGCAAGGATATCTTAAACCACATGAGAACATTTCAATGAACCCATGCTCGTTCTTGTGATTGCTTTTTTTCCCTAATACTCAAAACCATCCGCTTAATAGTGGTTATTATAAACAATCAGTAATTGTGTTTGATTCAGTTTTTCGAGGGACTGATATTAAACTGACTACCTTTCAGTTCTGGAATCCTGTTTTCTTCTTGGAAAATTGGAATAACATTTATCCATCTCAAGTCTGCTGGCTTTCATTCTCTAATTTTCCTAAATAAATTTCTCAAAGATTATTTGCCAACTTTTTAAATGAAATTGTCAAACTGTACAGCTGTCTCTCCTGCATCTGTTTGTTATGATATAGCCGTATTTAAATATAAGAAGAAATCTAATTGTGTCTGTCTTTTCAAAATTGACTTATTGTGTAAGTTATTTGACATATTTTGCAGTTTATATAAAAGTTATAGGAATAGGAAAAGGATTTACAAATGTCCCCTTCAGGTACCTGAAAGCTGACTAAATAACCAATACTATATAACTATTGTTAAGAAAGTTATGCATCTTTATTCTGAGGAGCAAAACATCCCCAAATTCACATGTTCAAAAGACCAGTATATTTATATTTAAACTGTTTCTTCTCTTCCTGCTTCCACCTCTCTGCCTGCAGTACCGTGTGGAATCAATGATGTTGCGTATTGCTAAACCAATGAACTATATTCCTGTGACACCTAGTGTACAACAGAGATCCCAGATGAGAGCCCCACAGTGTGTTCCCCTAATTATGGAACCTGAATCTCGCTTCTATAGCAACTCTGTTCTTGTTTTGGATTTCCAGTCACTATATCCTTCTATTGTGATTGCATACAACTACTGTTTTTCCACCTGCCTTGGCCATGTAGAGAACTTGGGAAAGTAAGTTTTTTTCCTGTTTACAATTATGTTGTGCTTTGTACTCATTACTAAAATTAGACTTTCTTTGAGTGTTGCTTTGCACTTGAGACTGCCCTTATGAATAAGATGAATGGGCTGTAGCACAGCTAATTCGTTCTTTGTAGTTACTCTTCTAATTGACATGGATCACCATTTGACTAATTCAGCATCATGGATGGATGACTCATATGAAGAAGACTAAATGGTCGGGCTTGCAACTTATCTGTTTCACTCTCCATGTATATCTATGGTCTCTTTTAAAATGAGAGTTATATTTAATTTGTTTATGTAAATCATTTTTCATTGGAACAGTTTGAGGATTATGATCTTATAACTCCAGATATCACCTCCTCTTGACTTTTCTTAGAAATAGTCTGTGACTTTTTGAAAAGTTAAATTGTTAAATGTTAGGTTTTATTTATTCATGTCAACCGAATTTTATAAACTGAATGAGAATAACATTTTAAATATTCAAAGGAGTAGATATTTTTGTCATAAGAGATATAATCTTCCTTTGTAATGATTTTTGTATATTTAAAACCAAGTGTTACAGTTTTAGTCTAGAGTATACTCACTCCTTCATAGAAAGTATTTGTGGAAATTGTATTGGTAATCTTGTCTCTTTATTAAGGAAGAAATTTGGAAAAGCTATTTACAGTTTTTTAAGGCTTAATTTTTTTTTCTAAGGAACTTAGTGTAAGGTGACCATAAGTTGAATTGAAATTTGGTATTTCAGAATAGATTTTACCCACACATTTTAGGATACTGCCATGTAAGAAATGTTTCTTTTAAAGAAATTGTAAATATTTGAAGAACTTCTTTTTGGTAATTAGACAAACATATTACTAAGTACATGAATTCATGTTTAGATGTTTGAAAATGAATTTCTACTGGAATTAGATTCCAAAAATTGCCTTGAATCTGTATGATTTGAGATAGTATTTGCTTAGTGTTTTCTTTCTTAACAGGTATGATGAGTTCAAATTTGGCTGTACCTCTCTAAGAGTACCTCCAGATTTACTTTACCAAATTAGGCATGATATCACAGTGTCCCCCAATGGAATAGCTTTTGTGAAGGTAATATTCTCTTGTGAATGAAAGGTATCAACTGTGGCTTAACCTTTGGAGAGCTAATGGTTTAGATGTTGTTGGCATATAATACAAAGAAAAAAACCCACCAAGTTTGCTTGAATATCTTATCTCAAAAAGTCAAGGATATAGGAATCTTCTAAGAAATAGTTTTAAAAAATCAGTCATATTGTTTCCTATGAATTTAGGGTTAAAATCTTTTAAGTGTTAGATTTTAGTTTTTAAAGAAATAAATGTACATATATACCTTCTGCCTCTGTTAGAATCTGGCAGACTTAAATAGCTATTTGATGATCACAACAATGTTAACTTAATAAGGATTTAAATTATTTTAATGTGTAAACTCTATTAATCATTCTACATTATTTTAAGTTAAATTAAGACTATTTTAGAAATATTGGTACTCTAATATATGTATTAATTGCATTTTTAAGAAGATATCCAAACTAATAATAGGGTCTCTTTTTTCTCTCCCTTATCTCCCCTCAAAAGAGACTGAGGAAAACCTCATAAATGAATAAATTAAAGACAAATAGTAGAGATCTAGGAGAAAATTATATTGCCTCTCATATGCCAACTTCATTTTTTCTTTTCTATTTCCTTAGTAGTGAGTCTGTACTAGCATCATGTGACTATAGGGTGGTTGATGGTAGCATGGACCTTACTGGCCCTCAGATTCATTCTGGTGTACTCAGCAAAAGTGGCATCATTCTCTACCAGTAAGAGGATCCTGTATTTTAAAACTACCCTAAAGTGAGCCATTTAGATATGAGGAAAATTTTTGCCAGAGAGTTCATGATATATTCCTTTTTGGAAAATATTACATCTTAACATAATGATGTATATTATGTCTTAACATAAATATTATGGCTGCTTCAAAAGGTACACAGAATGAATTAGAGGTTAGAATATGTTTTCATTGTCACATACCTAGCAGCTGATTATATTATCTCTCTTTAATAGCATTTTAAAACCTTGCATCTACATTTTGACCCAATGTGTAAAGCTTAATGAAAATAAGATTTTTTAATATTTAGGAGTGTGATTATCCTATACCTGGGGTTTTACTTGTTCAGTCTGACATGCATTACTTTGCATGTGTCTGTGAATCATCTTCAAAGTTAATACTGTTTTGTGGTTTTCATTCCTATTGGAGTTCTCATAAATTCTCCCTAGTCTTGATTAATACAAATGATTTTTTTTTGGCATCAACAAATTTTATCACCTCACTATTCATCCCCTCTTCCAGATTGCTAATAAATATAGGCCGGAGGGGATGGCTTAGTGGTCTAAGCATCAGATTTGAAATACCTAGAGTCCCTGGAACTGCAGGTTTGAATGTCAGCAGACTCAACCCAGCTCATCATTCTTCCAAGGTAGATAAATGGAGTTCCATGCAGATTACTGTGTGGGGTCATTAGGATGAGATCTTTAAAAATTGAGGTTTGTTATGAATGATACAAATCCCATGTGTCTTTCTGAAAGAGTGGGGGTTTGGATCAAAGTTTTGAACAAAATTTCCCTCTGAACTTGCTTGTTGTATGGTCTCTTATGCACTAGTTGACATCCTCCTCCTGGAAGGTCTCTGAACTCACATAGTACTACATTAGATTTATAAACATTACAGGAACCTTTCAGGCAAAAAGTCCTCTTCAAAAGAAGGAAAATGTGATGATTTTGTATTGATGGCCACTGGTCCTGTGGCCACTCTATTATTAGTATGTTTCAATTCATGACAGTTGGCCATTGTTGTACTTTGTGCTTCCTTCTTAATGATCTAAATCTATAATGTTTAAGGGATTTTAAACATTCTTTTTTCCTTTATGATAGCCTTCAGTAAGAAAGGGTGTGTTACCAAGAATGCTCGAAGAAATTTTGAAGACTAGACTCATGGTGAAGCAGTCGATGAAGGCTTACAAGCAAGACAGAGCCCTTTCACGAATGCTTGATGCACGTCAGCTAGGACTTAAGCTTATAGCAAATGTCACACTTGGCTATACAGCTGCTAATTTCTCTGGGAGAATGCCATGCATTGAGGTAAGTGATACGGATCTGTAGTTTTTTCAAAAGAGACTAAAGCAGCATTAAATGAATACTTGTTCATTAAAGCATTTTGTTTTGTTTTGAAACTGTACACTGAAGGGTTTCATTTCCATGACATAGGGTCAGTTTTTCTCAAACCAGGGCTTATATACATATATATTCTTAGGAATTTGTGGATTTTTGCTAGAAGAACTCCTTGTGTCATTTCAATGATAATTTTAGAAATTAGCATACACATATTTCTGCATAATCTGGATGACTGTATTGTAACCAACTATTAGAATGAGATTTCAGTGCCACCTTTATAGCAGTGTTTACAGCATCTTTGGTACTAAATAATTCTTTTTAATATATTGATAGAGATCTGATGATAGTTTGGTTGGCTTCTCTAAATATCAGAATGAACAAAAATCATCCGTATTTACTAGTATATCAGTAAATATAAAGCAAAACCTTTCTTTTGCAGTGGTAGTTGCAATTGAAACGCTTTTCATAGACTAAGACTAATTTCTTGTTATTTACTAAATTAGGGTGTTAATTTGACATGAATACAGTATAGTATGACAGGATAATACAATAATTTACTAGTAATTGAGAAAAGAACAGAGTAGACTTGTTTTGTTGATGATCTTTTCATGCCAGATGAAGGCCAGAACATTGTGGTATCCCATATTTGTAGTCACTCAATAAGGAAAAGCAATGGAAGAATATAGTTTGCATACAGCTCACAGTAGACAAAGTAAACTCCAAAAACCTGTGCAAGGAACTTCCAGTTTCAGGTCCCACATGTAAAAAGCTCAAAGTTGCCACTCCATCCTTACAAGTAAAAACCTGAACAAATTAAAAAATCAACAGCTCTTCTTAGATCTGTCAAAGAAGTGAGGTCACAGGGAAAACTGCTGCCCCCAAAATTAAAGAGACCAAGAGGTGAATACAGAGAATCACAACTTACCAGAGCAGGAATCCAAGACCACAAACCTCTGCAGGAACTAGTGCTGCAATAGGGAAACCTGAACTATAACTAATGAATTGCTGGAGGCTCAGTGTGGACAAGTCTGAGAGATAAATCTCCAGGGTACCCAGGCATTGGAGTCCCCACACTTTTGTGAATTTTACCTCTAGAAACTTAACCAGGTTCTCACAGTGAATATCAGAAATTCTCTTATGCTTCTGGCATGGGGAGGGGAAAAGAACTATTGTGAAATACACCAGAGCATTCTGTTCTTAACAAGGTCTGCCTTCAGGAGGAACTATCTTATTAGAGCCTAACTGACCTGGGAGAAGGGAAATTACCCAACTCCAACTGCTCCAGCCTTCCACATGGTAGAAGGGAAATTACTCCAACCCTCTCTAGCCATCCTGTCCCACCAAAGGGGGGGGGGGCGACTGAGAAGCACATGTGAAGTCCAGAGGTACAGGTTCACTGAAAGACTGAGTCCTACTATAGGACTATAGAACACTTCCTCTCCCTCCACAAATTACCATCACATTACTGAAGGTTTATTTACAGCAATTCCTTTTACCCAATACCTCATGTCCAACTATCAAAAAAAAAAAAAATTACAGGACATACTAAAAGCCAAAAGACACAGTTTGAAGAGACAGAGCAAGCATCAGAACCAGACTCAGATATGGCAGGGATGTTAGAATTATCAGACTGTGAATTTAAAACAACTGTGATTAGGATGCTAAGATCTCTAATGGATAAAGTAGACATCATGCAAGAATAGATGGGCAATATAAGCAGAGACATGGAAATTCTAAGAAAGAACCAAAAAGAAATGCTAGAGATCAAAAACACTAACAGAAATGAAGAATGCCTTTGATAGGCTTATTAGTAGACTGGACATGGCTGATAAAAGAATCTCTGAGCCTGAGGAAATCTCAATAGAAACTGCCAAAACTGAAAAGCAAAGAGAAAAAAGACTGGAAAAAAAGAATAGAATATCCTCAATCAGTGGACAACTACAGAAGGGTGTAACATATGTGTAATAGGAATTCCAGAAGAGAGAGAGAAAGGAACAGAAGAAATATTTGAAACAATAATGACTGAGAATTTCCCCAAATTAATGTTAGACAGCAAACCACAGATCCAGGAAGTTTAGAGAACACCATCAGGATAAATGCCAATAAAACTAAACCTAGGGATATCATTTTTATACTACAGAAAGTCAGTAATAAATTTAAAATCCTGAAAGAAGCCGGAGGAAAATAACACCTTACGTATAGAGAAGCAAAGATAAGAATTACATTCGACTTTTCCTCAGAAACCATGCAAGGAAAAAGAGAATTGAGTATAATATTTAAAGTGTTGAGAGAAAAAACCTTCCAACCTAGAATTCTGTGCCCTGCAAAATTATCATTCAAAAATGAAGGAGAAATGAAGACTTTCTCAGACAAACAAAAATTGAGGAAATCTATTGTCAGTAGATCTACCTTGCAAGAAATGCTAAAAGAAGTTCTTTGGAGGTAAGGAAAATGATAATAGGTCAGAAACTCAGATCTCCATAAAGAATAGAAGAGCATCAGAGAAGGAATAAGTGAAGGTAAAATAAACACTTATTTTTCTTATTCATAATTGATCTAACAGATAACAGTTCAAAATAATACCAAGGTATTTGATTATGTATGTTTATATATGTATATATACCTATCTATGCTTTTATATAAGTAAAATGAATGACGGAAATGATATAAGGGATGGGAGGGAGGAATGAGGATTAATTCGTTGTTATAAAGTACTCACACTACCTGTGAAGTGGTATAGTGGTATTTGAAAGTGGTATATTGAAAATAAATGTATATTGCAAAATCTAGGGCAACCACTATAAAAAGTGAAAAAAGGAAATATAACTGACATGTAAGAAAGGAGAGAAAATGGAATCGTGAAATAGTCAAAACCACGAAAGGCAGAAAAAGTGTGGAAAACCAAAATAGGAACAAAAAACAAGAGCAACAAATAAACAATAAAGAAAATCAGTAAGGACATAGTTGAACTCAACAACACAATCAATCAACTGGATATAATGGCATGTATAGACTACTTCATCCAACAACAGCAGATTACTCATTCTTCTCAAGCTCACATGGAACCTGCGCCAAGATAGACCATATTCTGGGCCATAAAACACACCTTAACAAATTTAAAAGACTATAAATCATACAGTGTCTACTCTAAGATCACAACAGAATTAAACTAGAAATCATTAACAGAAAGAGAGCTAGACACTCCCAAAATGCCTGGAGATTAAACAGTACATTTCTAAATAATACATGGGGCAAAGAAGAAATCTCAAGAGAAATTTAAAAATATTTTGAACTAAATGAAAATGAAAACACAACTTATCACAATTTGCGGGAATCAGCAAAAGCTGTGCTTAGAAGGAAATATATATTGAATGCATATATTAAAAAAAAGAAATATCTAAAATCAGTCATCTAAGCTTCCACCTTAAGAAACTAGAAAAAGAAGAACAAATTAAATCCAAAGTAACCAGAAGAAGAGAAATAATAAAAATTACAGCAGAAATCAATGAAATTGAAAACAAGAAGTCAGTCAAAAAAATCAAATAACCCAAAAGCTAGTTAATTGAATAGATCAATAAAATTGATAACCCTCTAACCAGCCTAAGAAAAAAAAGAGGACACAAATTGCTAGTATCAGACATTAAAGAGGGGACATCACATCAGTTCCCATGGATATTAAAAGGATAATTAAAGAATACTGTGCACACAAATTTGATAACCTAGGTGAAATGGACCAATTGAAAGACATACTCTATGAAAACTCACACAAGAAGAAATAGACAATCTAAATAGGCCTGTATCTATTAGAGAAATTGAATCAGTAATTAATAAACTTCCCAAACAGAAAGCACTCCAGATCCAGATGGGTTCACTGATAAATTCTACTAAACATTTATGGAAGAAATTATACAAGTTCTTTAAAATCTCTTTCAGAAGACACAAGCAGAGGGAATACTTTCTAACTCATCGTATGAAGCCAGCATTACCCTAATACCAAAACCAGACAAAGACATTGCAAGAAAAGAAAACTACAGACCAACAACTCTCATGTACATAGAGGCAAAAATCCTCAACAAATATTAGCGAATGGAAGCCAACAATGTTTAAAAACAATTATACACCACAACCAAGTGGGATTTATCCCAGGCATGCAAGGCTGGTTCAACATTCAAAAATCAATTAATGACATCCATCACATCACATATAGGCTAAATATGAAAAATCACATTATATCAATAGATGCAGATAAAGCATTTGACAAAATCCAATACCCATTCATGATAAAAAAGTGTCAGTACACTAGGAACAGAGAAGAACTTCCTTAGCTTGATAAAGAATGTCTACCAAAGAAACCATACAGCTAACATCATACTTAACTGTGAGAAACTTGAAGCTTTCCCACTAAAATCAGGAAAAAGGCAAGGACGTTCCTTCTCTCACCACTGCTTTTCAACATCGTACTGGCAGTCCTAGCTACTGCAGTAAGACAGGTAAAGGAAATAAAAGGTATACATATTGGGAAGGAAGAGATAAAACTGTCATTGTTCACAGATGACGTAATCCTCTCTGTAGAGAATCCAAAAGAATTGACCGAAAAAGGAACTCCTGGAACTAATAAGAGATTATAGCAGGGTTGCAGGGTGCAAGGTTAATACACAGAAGTCAATCACTTTCCTATATACCAGCAATGAACATGTGGAATTGGAAATTAAAAACACAATACCATTTACATTAGTACTCTCCAAAATGAAATTCTTTAATATAAACCTAACAAAATATATGCAAGATCTGTATGAGGAAAACTACAAAACTCTGATGAAAGAAATCAACAAAGAAATAAATGGAAAGATATTCCACATTTGTGAATAAGAAGACTCATTATTGTCAAGATGTCATTTCATCCCAACGTGATCTATAGATTCAATGCAATCCCAGTCAAAAATCCCAGCAAGGTATTTTGTAGATATTGACACACTGATCCTAAAGTTTACATGAAAAGGTAGAAGACCCAGAATAGCCAACACAATACAGGCATACCTCGGAGATGTTGCATGTTTGGTTCCAGACCACCACAATAAAGCAAATATTGCAATAAAGTGAGTCACACAAATTTTTTGGTTTCCTGGTGCATATAAAAGTTATGTTTACACTATACTGTAGTCTGTTAAGTGTGCAATAGCTTTATGTCTAAAAAAACAATGTACATACCTTAATTTAAAAATACTTTATTGCTCAAAAATGCTAACCACAATCTGAGCCTTCAGTGAGCGGTAATCTTTTTGCTGGTGGAGGGTCTTGTAAAAAACAATATCTGCAAAACTCAGTAAAGTTGAGCGCAATAAAACGAGGTATGCCTGTACTCAAGGAGAAGAATAAAGTCAAAGGGCTGACAGTACCTGGCTTCAAGACTTACTATAAAGCTACAGTAATCAAGGCAGTGTAATATTGGCAAAAGAATAGACAGATAGATCAATGAAACAGAATAGAGATTGCAGAAATAAACCCACATAAATATAGTCAACTGATCTTTAACAGGAGCAAAGGCATTCCAGTGGAGCAAAATAGTCTTTTCAACAAATAGTGCTGAAACAACTGAACATCCACATGCAAAAAAATGAGTCTAGACACAGACCTTACACCCTTCACAAAAATTGACTCAAATTGAATCATAGAACTAAATATAAAACACAAAACTATAAAATTCCTAGAAGATAACATAGGAATAAAGTCTAGATAACCTTGGATTTGGTGATGGCTTTTTAGATGTAACACCAAAGACATGATCCATGAAAGAAAGAATTGGTAAGCTGGACTTCATTAAAATTAAAATTTTTTGCTCTGACACTGCCAAAAGAATGAAAAGACAAGCCATAGACTTAGAGAAAATATTTGCAAAAGACATATTTGTTAAAGGACTGATATTCAAAATATACAAAGAACTCTTAAAACTCAACAAAAAAAAAACAGTTGATTAAAAAATGGGCCAAAGACCTTAATAGACACCTCACCAAAGAAGATTTATAGATGACAAATAATTATATGAAAAGATGCTCTAAATCATATATCATCAGGGAAATGCAAATTAAAATGAGATACCACTACACACCTATTAGAATGGCCAAAATCCAGGATACTAACACCACCAAGTGCTGGCGAGGATGTGCAATGACAGGAACTCGCATTCATTGCTGGTGGGGATGCAAAATGAAACAGCCACTTTGGAAGACAGTTTGGTGGTTTCTTACAAAATTAAACATACTCTTACCATTTGACCCAGCAATCGAGCTCCTTGGTATTTACCCAAAGGAGGTAAAAGCTTATGTCCACACAAAAACCTGCACACAGATGTTTATGGCAGCTTTATTGATAATTGCCAAAATTTGGAAGCAACCAAGTTGTCTTGCAGTAGGTGAATGGATAAGTAGATTGGTACCTACAGACAGTGGACTAGTATTGACCACTAAAAAGAAATGAGCTATCATGTCAAAAAAGACATGGAGGAAGCTTAAATGCATATTAAAGAAGCCAATCTGAAAAGGCTATATACTTTATGAATACAACTATATGACATTCTAGAAAAGTAAAAACTATGGAAACAGTGAAGAGATCAGTCATTGCTAGGGGCTAGAGGGGAGGGGAAGAGAGAAATAGGCAGAGCACAGAGGATTTTTAGGGCATTGAAACTACTCTATATGATACCATAATGGTGGATACATATCATTATATATTTGTCCTAACCCATAAAATGTACAACACCAGGAGTAAAACCCTAATATAAACTATGGACTCTGGGTGATAACGATGTGTCACTGAAGGTTCATCAGTTGTAATAAATGTTCCATCTGCTGGGAGATGGAACATTGATAAAGGAGGAGGGTATGCATGTGTGGGGGCAGGGGTATATGGGAAATCTCTGCCTTCTGCTCAGTTTTGCTATGAACCAAAAACTGTTCTTAAAAAAAAAACACCTGTGCAAAGCAGTCAGTGGTATGTTAACATTGAGACAGCAAAGTACCACCTATAATGAAAAAATAATATCGTTAACTTGAATTTTTTGCATATTTTTAGATGATGCAAAAAATACTCTTCCTAGGGATTCATATTATTACTCACATTTGAAAACACTGATCTAAATAATCTAATAGAAAAAGTGGAAATCATTATATTACGAAAGTAGAACCAGAATATCAAATCTTTTCCTTTTTTTTTTTTTTGGTGAGGAAGTTCAGCCTTGAGCTAACATCTGCGTCAACCTTCCTCTATTTCGTATATGGGCCGCTGCCACAGCACGGCCTGATGAGAGGTGTGCAGGTCCGCACCTGGGATCCAAACCCGCAAACCCCAGGCGGCCAAAGCAGAGTCCGCAAACCCAACCACTATGCCACTGGGCCTTTCTTAGGCCATTTCTACATTTCCCTAATTTTTTCACTCTCTCTCAATTTAAAATTTGTTTATTAATGTATTTTGGTAACAAAACAATGCAGGAATTAACACTTCTTTTAAAAATATATAAATATTCTAACCTTAGAATAACTGAAATTTGGAGGTTTTTATCTTACAGTGGAAATTTAGGAGTAGAGTTCTTCCAGGAAGTATGCTGCTAGCATGTTGAAGTTTGACTGCCAAGCAACATCTGCCTCCTTGACCCTGGACTTTTCAGTTATTCTGAGGTTAATGACTGCAAGCTTGTGTTTGGCCCTTCTTTATATGCCAACATCACAACAATACAGTGTTGTGTTACCTTACATATGAAATCATCAGTGGAAAAAGCAGTTAACATCGCAGAAAGGGCCCCTACTGCAAAAGTGAAAAGTTAGGGCCAATGGAGTCAAAAGAGAAGCTATTAGTCACATTTTAAAAAGGGCAAATAGATTACTGACTGTGGCCACATGCTTTCTTTCAGTGAACACACAAAAATATTTGACAGTACCATCAAGATCACAAAAAGTGCTAGATCTGCTCTATCAAAGAGAAAGACGACTTTGTAAGCAAGAATTCCTATAAGAAGAATATGGAGAATAAATAATGTAGCTAATAGTTGTAGGTTAATGTCTTTGTCTCAGTTTGACATTGTCACTGACCTGTTTATTTCATAAATTAAAAATTTTATGTCTTCACATTTTTCTCCTAAACTATTTACTATTCATATTAAATATACATGTATATTGGACAATTTTTTCAATTGACTGTTCATTGTCTCTTCCTTTTTATTTATTTTTTAGATATAATTGACATATAACATTACATTAATTTCGGGTGTACGTGATTCAATATTTGTACATATTGTTAAATGATCACCACAATAAGTCTAGTTAACATCCATCACCACACATAGTTACAAATTTTACTTTCCGGTGATCAGAACTTTTAATATCTACTCTCTTAGCAACTTTCAAATATACAATACAATATTATTAACTGTAATCACCATGCTTTATGTTACATCCTCAAGACTTACTTATTTTATACCTGGAATTTTATACCTTTTTTTTTTTTCTTTCCATTTTTTTTTTTTAATTGATGTCTTAGTTTATAACACTGTGGGGTTTTAGTTGTACATTTTTGTTTGTCCGTCACCTTGTGGATGTAACCCTTCACTCCTTGTGCCCCCCCCCACCCCCCTTCCCCTTGGTAACCACCAATCAGTTCTCTCTGTCCGTGTGTTCACTTATATTCCATATATGAGTGAGTTCATGCAGTGTCTGTCCTTCTCTCTCTGGCTTATTTCACTTAACATAATACCCTCTAGGTCCTTCCATGTTGTTGCAAATGGGACAGTTGTGTCTTTTCTTATGGCTGAGTAGTATTCCATTGTATGTATATACCACATCTTCTTTAACCAATCATCAGTTGAGGGACACTTGGGTTGCTTCCACTTCTTGGCTATAGTGAATAATGCTGCAATGAACATAGGGGTGCACACGCCTCTTGTGATGGTTGATTTCACGTCCATTGGGTAGATGCCCAAGAGGGGATTGCTGGATCATACAGTATTTCTGTTTTTAATTTTTTGAGGACTCTCCACACTGTTTTCCATAGAGGCTGCACCAGTTTGCATTCCCACCAGCAGTGAATGAGGGTCCCCATTTCTCCACAACCTCTCCAGCATTTGTTGTTATTTGTCTTTGTGATTATAGCCATTCTAACCCGTGTAAGGTGATATCTTAGTGTAGTTTTGATTTGCATTTCCCTGATGATTAGTGATGTTGAACATCTTTTTCATGTGTCTATTGGCCATCTGTATCTCTTCCTTGGAAAAATGTCTGTTCATATCCACTGCCCATTTTTTGATCGGGTTGTTTTTTTGTTGCTCAGTTGTATGAGATCTTTATATATTACTGAGGTTAATCCCTTGTCGGACAAACGATTTGCAAATATTTTCTCCCAGCTGGTGGGTTGTTTATTCATTTTGATCCTGGTTTCATTTGCCTTGTAGAAGCTCTTTAGTCTGATGAGGTCCCACTTGTTTATTTTTTCTGTTTCCCTTGTCTGGGTAGACATGGAATCTGAAAGGATCCCTTTATGACCAGTGTCGGTTAGTGTACTGCCTATATTTTCTTCCAGGAGTTTTATAGTTTCAGGACTCACTTTCAGGTCCTTAATCCATTTTGAATTGATTTTTGTATATGGCGATAGGAGATGGTCTACTTTCATTCTTTTGCATGTTGCTGTCCAATTTTCCCAGCACCATTTATTGAAGAGACTTCCCTCTCTCCATTGTATGTTCTTTGCTCCTTTGTCGAAGATTAGCTGTCCATAGGTGTGTGGTTTTATTTCTGGGCTTTCAATTCTGTTCCATTGATCTGTGTGTCTATTCTTGTACCAGTACCATGCTGTTTTGATTACTGTAGCTTTATAGTATATTTTGAAATCAGGGATTGTGATGCCTCCAGCTTTGTTCCTTTTTTTTCAGAATTGCTTTAGCTATTCGGGCTCTTTTGTTGCCCCATACGAATTTCAGTAGTTTTTGTTCTATTACCGTGAAGAATGACATTGGGATTCTGATTGGGATTGTATTGAAAGTGTAGATTGCTTTAGGTAGAATGGACATTTTAACTATATTTATTCTTCCAATCCATGTGCATGGAATATTTTTCCATTTCTTTATGTCCTCCTCGATTTCTTTCAATAGTGTCTTATAGTTTTCATTGTATAGGTCCTTGACCTCCTTGGTTAAATTTATTCCCAGATATTTTATTCTCTTTGTTGCAATTGTAAATGGGATTGTCTTTTTGAGTTCTCTTTCTGTTGTTTCATCGTTAGTGTATAGAAATGCAATTGATTTTTGTAAGTTGATTTTATACCCTGCCACTTTACTGTAGTTGTTGATTGTTTCTAGTAGTTTTCCGATGGAATTTTTTGGGTTTTCTGTGTATAGGATCATGTCATCTGCAAATAGTGAGAGTTTCACTTCTTCATTGCCTATTTGGAGTCCTTTTATTCCTTTTTCTTGCCTAATTGCTCTGGCCAGAACTTCCAGTACTATGTTGAATAAGAGCGGTGAAAGTGGGCACCCTTGTCTTGTTCCTGTCCTCAAAGGAATGGCTTTCAGTTTTTCCCCGTTGAGTAGGATGTTTACTGTAGGTTTGTCCTATATGGCCCTTATTATGTTGAGGTACTTTCCTTCTATACCCATTTTGTTGAGAGTTTTTATCATAAATGGATGCTGGATCTTGTCGAATGCCTTCTCTGCATCGATTGAGATGATCATGTGGTTTTTATTCTTCATTTTGTTAATGTGGTGTATCACGTTGATTGATTTGCAGATGTTGAACCATCCCTGTGTCCCTGGTATAAATCCCACTTGATCGTGGTGTATGATCTTTTTGATGTATTGCTGTATTCGGTTTGCCAATATTTTGTTGAGGATTTTTGCGTCTATGTTCATCAGTGATATTGGCCTGTAGTTTTCCTTCTGTGTATTGTCCTTGTCTGGCTTTGGTATCAGCATGATGTCGGCCTCATAGAATGTGTTGGGAAGTATTCCATCTTCCTCTATTTTTTGGAATAGTTTGAGAAGGATAGGTGCTAAATCTTCTTTGAACGTTTGATAAAATTCTCCAGGGAAGCCATCTGGTCCTGGGCTTTTATTTTGGGGGAGGTTTTTGATTACTGTTTCAATCTCTTTACTTGTGATTGGTCTGTTCAGATTCTCTATTTCTTCTTGATTCAGTTTTGGGAGGTTGTACGCGTGCAAGAATTTGTCCATTTCCTTTAGGTTGTCCAATTTGTTGGCGTAAAGTTTTTCATAGTATTCCCTAATAATCCCTTGTATTTCTGTGGTGTCTGTTGTAATTTCTCCTCTTTCATTTCTAATTTTATTTATTTGAGTCTTCTCCCTTTTTTTCTTAGTGAGTCTGTCTAAGGGTTTGTCAATTTTATTTATCTTCTCAAAGAACCAGCTCTTTGTTTCATTGATCCTTTCTACTGTTTTTTTGGTTTCAATTTCATTTATTTCTGCTCTGATTTTTATTATTTCCCTCCTTCTGCTGATTCGGGGCATTGTCTGTGTCTGTTCTTCTTTTTCCAACTCTGTTAGGTGTAATTTAAGGTTATTTATTTGGGATTTTTCTTGTTTGTTAAGGTGAGCTTGTATTGCTATGAATTTCCCTCTCAGGACTGCTTTTGCGGCATCCCATATGAGTTGGTATGGTGTATTTTCCTTTTCATTTGTCTCCAGATAGCTTTTGATTTCTCCTTTAATTTCATCAACGACCCATTGGTTGTTCAGTAGCATGTTGTTTAGTCTCCACATCTTTGTCCCTTTCCTAGTTTTTTCCTTGCAGTTGATTTCTAGTTTCACAGCATTATGATCAGAAAAGATGCTTGTAATGATTTCAATCTTCTTAAATTTATAGAGGTTTGCCTTGTTTCCTAATATATGGTCTATCCTTGAGAATGTTCCATGTGCACTTGAGAAGAATGTGTACTCTGCCTGTTTTGGGTGGAGTGCTCTGTATATATCTATTAAGTCCATTGCGTCTAGTTTTTCGTTTAAGACCATTATTTCCTTATTGACTTTTTGTCTGGATGATCTATCCATTGATGTAAGGGGGGTATTAAGATCCCCTACTATTATTGTGTTATTGTTAATATCTCCTTTAAGGTTTTTTAGCAGTTGTTTTATGTACTTTGGTGCTCCTGTGTTGGGTACATAGATATTTATAAGTGTTATGTCTTTTTGGTGAAGTATCCCTTTTATCATTATATATTGCGCTTCTTTGTCTCTCATTACCTTTTTTATCTTGAAGTCTACTTTGTCTGATATGAGTATGGCTACTCCTGCTTTCTTTTGTTTGCCATTAGCTTGGAGTATTGTTTTCCATCCTTTTATTTTGAGTCTGTGTTTGTCTTTAGAGCTGAGATGTGTTTCCTGGAGGCAGCAGATTGTTGGATCTTGGTTTTTAATCCATCCTGCCACTCTGTGTCTTTTGATTGGAGAATTCAATCCATTTACGTTTAGAGTGATTATTGATATATGAGGGTTTAATGTTGCTATTTTATTGTTCATCTTCTGGTTCTTTTGCATTTCCTTCGTTTCTTGTCCCTTGTGTTTCGGACTGCAAATTCAATTTGGTATTTCTGCATGCTCATTCTCTTGGTTTTCTCTTTATTTGTCATGTATGGTTCTCTTCTGGTTGTTTGTTTAGTGGTTACCATGCGGTTTATATAAGCGATGTCCTGGATAAGAAAGTACATTTTCGGATGCCTCCTTTTTCCTGAGGCTGGGTCGATTCAATCCCTTACCTCTTCCCCTCCTTATTTGTTATCTCTTTATTCCAGATTGTGTCATGAATGTGTGTTTCCAGTGATGAGCTTGAATTAATTTTTGATGTTTTCCAACTGTATTTTGTTCTGGTTTAGTCTCCTTGCTTTTCTCCTTGCTGAAATCTTTGTATCCCCTTTCTCATTTGTTTTTTTTTTTCAGGCCTAAGGGCCTTCTTGAGCATTTCTTGTAGTGGGGCTCTTGTGGTGACAAACTCTCTTAGCTTTTGTTTATCAGGGAGAGTTATTGTTTCTCCATCGTATTTGAAGGATATTTTTGCTGGATAAAGTATTCTCGGCTGAAGGTTTTTGTCTTTCATGATTTTGAATATATCATTCCAGTCTCTCCTAGCCTGTAGAGTTTCTGTCGAGAAATCAGCTGAGAGCCTGATGGGGTTTCCTTTGTATGTTATTTTGTTTTTTTGTTTAGCTGCCTTCAATATTATTTCCTTGTCACAGGTATTCTTCAAGTTTGCTACTATGTGGCGAGATGATTTTTTATTCCTGTTTATATATTTAGGTGATCTATTGATTTCATTCACTGTTATTTCCCTCTCGTTCCCTAAGTTGGGGAAGTTATCAGCTATTATTTCTTTGAACAAACTCTCTGCTCCTTTTTCTCTTTCTTCTCCTTCTGGAATACCTATTATCCTTATGTTGCTTTTCCTCATTGAGTCTGATATTTCTCAAAGAATTTCTTCATTTCTTTTTAGTCTTAGCTCTCTCTCCTCCTCTATCAGGAGCATTTCTGCGTGGCTATCCTCAATAGTGCTAATTCATTCCTCCATATTGTCAGTTCTGCTCTTTAAAGACTCCATTTTTTCCACTATCTCGTTGATTTTGTTTTTCATCTCCAATAATTCTGATTGGTTTTTCTTTAGGGTTTCAGTCTCTTTTGTGACATAATCCCTGAATTCGTTGATTTGTTTCTGTGTGTTCTCTTGTATTTCGTTGAGTTTGTTTATGATAGCTATTTTGAATTCTCTGTCATTCAGGTTATCAAATTCTGTGCCTTCAGGGTTCGTTTCTGGGTGTTTGTCATTTTCCTTTTGGTCTGTAGCCCTGGCAAATTGTCGCAAGGATCCGACGGGGACATCCTTATTATTACCCCTCATGATAATTTGGTCCTGCAGTTTCCCCCTGCTGCCACTAGATGGAGATCGTGAGCAGTTTGCTCTGAGGCGGCTGCAGCCCCCGGAGGGATTATGCTGAAACGCCGGGTGTGTGGGGGGAGGGGTCCTCTCTTTCTCCTGCTTGACCCGGGGGTTTCCTTTCTGGCTCTCTTAGGGTGTTTGCTACACCCCCTAAACTGTCCGTCGTCGCTTCCCAGTGGGGATCTCGCGACAGTCTGTGAGAGCACCTGGATGGCGATAGTTTTCCCCGCTGTGGGCCGCCCCTCCCCCCTCTGTCTGCGAACCGCGCTGTCTTTGCCGATCGATTGGGGAGGGGGAGTACAACTTCTTACCTCTCCTCCCGTCCTTTTGGGCTTCCCGCGCCTCCACCGTCCGATGTATGGCAGCAGGGGTTTCTTAGAAGTCCTTCGTAGTGTTTGATTGAGCTCTGTTGGAATGTGAATGATGTTTTCGTTGTGTCGTAGGGGGCAGAGATTCAAAGAGGGAATCTCACTCCGCCATGATGCTGACGTCACTGTCTCCCAGTAATCTGGAATTTTGTACCTTTTGACCACCTTCACCTGTTTCACCTACCCTCCACCCCCTGCCTCTAGCAACTACCAGTCTGTTCTCTGTATCTGTGAGTTCAGTGTTTTGGGTTTGTTTTTGCTTTTTTTTTTAGATTCCACATATAAGTGAGATCATACAGTATTGGTCTTTCTCTGACTTATTTCACTTAGCATAATTTCCTCAAAGTCTATCCATGTTGTCACAAACGGCCAGATTTCCATCTTTTTATGGCTGAATAACATTCCATTATGTGTGTGTGTATATACCTCATCTCCTTTATCCATCCATCCATCAGTGAACACTTAGGTTGCTTCCATCTCTTAGCTAATGTAAATTATGCTGCAGTGAACATGGGAATGCATATACCTTTTCCAGTTAGTGTTTTCATTTCCTTCAGATATGTACCCAGAAGTGCTATTGCTGGATCATATGGTAGTTCCATTTTTAATTTTTTGAGGAACAACCATACCATTTTCCATAGTGGCTGACCAATTTACATTCCCACCAACAGTGCACAAGGGTTCCCTTTTCTCCACATCCTAACCAACACTCTTATTTCTTTTCAGAGAATTTTTGTTTTAATTTTCATTTTTATTGATGTCTTAATAGTTTATAACATTGTGGGGTTTTAGCTGTACATTATTTTTTGTCCGTCATCATGTGGATGCATCCCTTCACCCCTTGTGCCCACCCCCCACCCCCCTTCCCCTTGGTAACCACCATCTAGTTCTCTCAGAGAATTTTTACTTTAAATATTTTTCTTACTATGACTTTTCAGGATCCCAACCATTGTCTAAATTGTGAAACCAATTATTTTCCTCTCTTTAAATCCAGTATCTTAGCCCTATAATGAAGTAATGTTTTTCAGATTAAGAATTGTGGCACAAAGTAGCAGAATCAGTTTTAATTGCCACTCCTTGCCTCTTCCCCCAGCCCCCCAATGCCACTGAGTCCTTCACACTGCATGGTCTTCAGGGGCAGCCGCAAGAGTTCTGACTTACACTTCCAGGTGTAAGTTAAATGGGTCAGAATAGGCAGCAGGAGGCAGACATTTAGGATTGGTATGTGTATGTATTTATTTATATGTGTATATCTCAAAAGCATAATTGACTCTGACACTAGATGGCTCACCCATCCAGCTATTTGCCATCACATATTTTAAAATTTATCTTGTTTGAAAGTGGCAACAGATGACAGATTGAACGTTTTATGCAAACTTGAATTTCAATTAGATAACATGATTTTTAAAATGTATTGGGTTATAGTTCCTGTTCTCAAAGTTTTCTACTGCACTAAAGGTCTCAACAGAATTCATGATCTTAATTTAAAACCCAAATTAAATTTCTGCTACTAGTTTTTTTAATTTATTCCTTTGTTCATACACTTAGTATTTCCTTTGTAAATCAACTTTAAAACAGCCTTTTAAATACTATTCAATCCTACATTTAGTTCAGGTAATGCAAATTTTACAGTAAAAGAAGATGGATCATTGTAACTATTGTTTGCTTCCTAACACAAATGAAAAAGTACATAAGTCTTATTTTAAAATCTTAAAAGGAATGCTCCATTTATGCTGAAGGGCAACTTTCCCCTACTCTTAGCTTTAATGAGTGTAATAAATGAAGCAGCAATGCTATGTTAGTCTCCTTAATTTACTTAATTATGAAATATAATTGGCTTGTTTCTCATACTTATCAAGATGTCCCAATCTTTGTTTTGTTAACTTATACCATGATCGTTGTTAAAACTCACCAATGAAAGAACCCTTGTTAGACATATATCTGCCTACTTGATTTAAACTGAACACTTGTAAGGGCCGCCCAGTGGCGCAGCGGTTTAGTTCGCGCTTGGCAGCCCGGGGTTCGCTGGTTCAGATCCCGGGCACCCGCCGACGCACTGCTTGTCAGCCGTGCTGTGGCAGCGTCCCATATAAAGTAGAGGAAGATGGGCACGGATGTTAGCCCAGGGCCAGTCTTCCTCAGCAAAAAGAGGAAGATTAGCAACAGATGTTAGCTCAGGGCTGGTCTCCCTCACACAAAAAAAAAACAAAAACTGAACACTTGTAATATATTTTCCATCATATAATTATACATTTTTGCTTGTATTTAGTATTATCTAAAAATTAGGGATAACCAGTCACTGAGATTTAAGTTCAGCATTAACTTTTTAATGATACTGAAAGAAAGTATCATAACACTCCAACAGAAAAATTGTAAAAGATACACATACACACACTCATGCACATACACAGAGTAATTTCCTGTCTAATTGGTTATAAAGGCATATAAGCAAGTCCTTGAATAAACAAGGCTTATTCTTCCAGGAAACAAATGTAGCTGTGTACCTTGTATATTGTGCGATCCATTGTACTTACTGATACACTCACAGGCAAGTCTGTGTATTGCTTGGTTCCTTCTTTTAAATTCTTCATTTTCTTCTCCTTTCCACCTCATTTTCTTCTTGAGTACTTGTAGAAAGAACGATGACACTGATGACTATTTTATTTTCTTTTTTATGTTCTTTTCTCCTTGTTTTGTTTTTGGAAATATTTAGTAATTAAAATTAAGTATTATTATGTTAAAGTCTATTTACTTATACTAAGCTATGTTATGAAATTATTTCCAATATGTTTGTGCCAACAGGTTGGCGATAGTATTGTTCACAAAGCCAGAGAGACCTTGGAGCGAGCTATTAAACTGGTGAATGATACCAAGAAATGGGGTGCTAGAGTTGTATATGGTGATACTGACAGGTAATGAACTTTCTGTTTTGTAGCTGTCTTTTTCCATCTCTTCAGATATTCATTTCATGTTTGAAATGGCTTAAGGGTAATCCTTCCTAAAAAGAGAGGTCTACTTAAGTCCTTTCCAGTCCTTATGATCTTGTGATCAGAGTTAGCAGAGGTCCTGATTTACCAGATATGATCTTAAGAGACAGAAAATGTTAGTGTCCTGAGCCACAAACTGAAGATTCCCATGGCATCCCTCCAGGTAGCCAAGTAGATAGTGATCTGTAAAAAAGTGTACACACAGGAGTCTAGTCTGTTTAAAGAAACAACTTTTAATGTGAATAATTCTCCGTATAGCTGCAGCTCTCTGAATTTAAATTGCTATCTTAAAATAATCAAACATTTTGAAAGACAGTTGCCAAAGCTGTGAGTGGTTAACTTTTCACTAGGCCCCAAAATCTGTTGACCTTCTACAAAAAGTTCATATAGGCGAATAGAGTTTTCCATTTGATTCCAGATGGCTCAGAGACTTCCTGAAGCCCATCATCCATGGACTGACAAAGGATAGGACTGCCTTTGAATCCTGAATTAATAACCTCAGCCTGCTTGCTTGCTTTGATAATTTTCAGGGCCTAGTTATTTAAGTCATCTTATTTGTATGACTTAAAATTCTTATAGAATATAGGTATTATGCAAATTTCTTTGAGTCTGAAATTTTTTTCAGATTGAAGGCTGAGAGTCACAGTGTGATCATGCTAAGAGCACTTCCCTCAGGAGCTCTGATCACTTTACAGTTCAATGAAGCAATACGAGATAATGCTTCTAATTATTAAAAATAGCTCCTAAGTAATCTTTAAACAGCATTTAATCTTCTTCAGGTCTTTATTGCACATACAATCAGCATCATCATATTAATGCTGAATGAAACCTTGCCTCATATAGCAGCTGTTTCATTACTAACAGGTAGGGATAGTTTCAAGTTATCCATGCCTCAATTATCCATCATCTCTACTGTTCCCCATCAAAAGCCTCACTTCAGTTTGACTTTGGGTATTTCACTGCTCTGTAAAACCACTTCTGCCGAGTAGTCTAGCAAAATAAAAGTTACTAGAACATAGTTTTGCGCCTTGTTAGCAGAGCTCCTTGAAAATATTTAGGAAAGAGTTGAATTTAATTAAGGGTCATACATATCACTGGATGACCACACACACAGAATCAGAAGTTGGCATGATTCTGGTTGTAGTTATGTTTTTAGCCTTTCAGATCTTTAGGAATTCAAACAAACCAAAACATAGACTCACAGAATGTTGGAGCGAGAAGAGGACTTTGGTATTATTTAGGTCAGCATTTTTCATGCTGTTGGGAGGAACCCTAGGAGGCACATTCTCAGGTACTGCTTAAAAACAAATTCCCCTAGGATAAGAAGCTTGTCTAAGATCACGCAACAAGTCAGCAATGGAGCCATAAATTGGTAGTCAGTGTTTTTTGATTCCTAGCTGGTGCTTTCTCTCTACATCAGACTTCACGGGTAGTTTATGATTTCAATCAAGGAATTTATTTGCGGTATCCTTAGAGCTTTTGATCACCATTTATTATCTGATTCATTCAAAAAATGTTTATTGAAATATATAGGGCAATTCAGTCGGAAGCGTGTGTTCTCAATGGTAACAGTATCGCCCCAACAGGGTATAAATTGGTCCTTGGGGAGCAAAAACATTTAGATATTACAATGGGTTTTGGCCCCAGAAAGCTCAACCCTACCCAACAACATTTCATTCCTTAATAATTACTTTATCTTGTTAAATCTGTTTTTAACTTTTTTCCTTTGGGAGGACAATAGTGATAAAAGATTGAGAAGCTCTTAGGGATAATAGATGGTGGAGTGAAAAACAGTTCTTAACTGAAAGTGAGATCTGAATTCTCTCTTTCTAGCTGCATTCCTAGCTGATTGCTTGGCCATTAACAAGTCTGAGGCTAAGCTGCGTCGTCATCAAAATGAAGGAAATCGGACAGATGATGATGAATGACCATTGCCTCCCTCCAATTTCAAGAGTGCTGATTTTATGAATCTTGGGATCTAGCTAAGGGAGATTGGTTACCAAAGCATCAAAATTACTGTTAGAAGGGTGTTTCTCTTTCTAAAGTAGTTACACATTAATTTCCATTTAGAAAGTATAATAAATAAACACACTGTATTTCTTTATATTATAGTGGTTCAAACAATTATTTTCTATAATAGTGGTTCTCAATAATGTTTATGACCTACTAATAATATGACCTACTCCCATCAGTTATTGAAGCTCTCTATAGTAGTGATTCTCAGACAGGATAGGGAAGGGCATTTGACAAGACCTAGACTTCCAGGGCAGCAGAAGGGCAGTGGGGAGCTAGAATAAGAATTTCTTGGGAAATTCATCTGAGTGTAATTGAGAAAAGCCAGGTGGTTTTCATGACTTGAAATGTGTACTTGGATCTCTCAACCTAAAGATAAATGTTATTTAACTAGACTAAAAGCATCAGTGCCAAACAAAAACTTATTTTAAAACAGTCTTTCTCTTTATAGGCTAGTCACTTGCATTCTAAGTGACCAAAAACTTCCATTAATCCTGACTAGCTCTCTTGAAGCTTAGCTGCAGATAAAACTGGACAAAACAGCGTAGATGGACTCAGATAAACCCACTAACACTACTGGGTAAATTCTCAAATGTATACCCTATAATAGCAACTTTTAAGATGTCAAGTATGTATACCTTTAATTTTTATCAACTTTATTGAAGTTTAATTTTTAACAAAAAAGTGCACAGTCTATAAGTTCAGTATACAAATGCATAGACCCATGTAACCAGCCACCACCCTAGTCAAGATAGAAAACGTTTCTATCACCATAGAAAGTTCTCTCATGCCCCTTTGCCTTCAATTCCTCACTTTCATCCCCTACCCCTAGACAGCCACTTAACTGATTTCTATTACCACAGATTAGTTTTGCCTGTTCTAGAACTTTAGAGAAATGTATATACATTGTAAGCATATCAACAAAGTTTAATATACACTTTAATTTGAAAATGTTTTCATTCATCATTGCATCTGAACATTTTAAGCATAATAATCTTTAAAAAAAAAAAAAACGTTGGCAGTTACATCTAAAGTTAAACATACCCTTAGCATATGACTCAGCAATTCCACTCCTTGATATTTACCTAAGAGAAATGTAACTTAGGTCCACATAAAGACTTAATGCAAATCTTCATTGCAGCTTTATTCATAGTAGTCTAGAACTGTAAAGAATCCAGATGTCCATCAATGGATGATGGATAAACAAATGTGACATATCCATGCAATGGAATACTGTTCAGCAATAAAAAGGAAACAGTTACTGTTACTTAAGCAACATGGATGGATCTCAAAAATATGCTGAGTGAAAGAAGCCAGACATAAGAGAGTATATACTATATAGTTCCATTTATATAAAATTCTTAAAAAAACAAAACTAGGCGCAGCGGTTTGGTCCGCGCTTGGCAGCCCGGGGTTCGCAGGTTCGGATCCCGGGCGCCCACCGACGCACTGCTTGTCAGCCATGCTGTGGCAGCATCCCATATAAAGTAGAGGAAGATAGGCACAGATGTTAGCCCAGGGCCAGTCTTCCTCAGCAAAAAGGGGAGGATTGGCAATGGATGTTAGCTCAGGGCTGGTCTTCCCCACAAAAAAAAAAAAAAAAATCTAATATATAGTAACTGAAAGCAGGTCACATGTTGCCTGGGGCTGGGAGTAGAGTGGAGAATTATTGTAAAGGAGTGCAAGGGAACTCGGGGGGATGATGAACATGTCCTATATCTTGATTCTGGTGGTAGTTACACAATTGTATTAGTTTTCTAGGGCTGTCACAGACACCATGGCTTAAACAACAGAAATTTATTTTCTCACAGTTCTGGAGGCTTGAAGTCCAAGATCAAGGTGTGTCGGCAGGTGTGGTTTCTCCTGAACCCTCTCTCCTTGGCTTGCAGGTGGCCACCTTCTTGCTGTGTCCTCACGTGATCTTTCCTCTGTTCATGTGCATCCCTGGTGTTCCTTTGCATATCCAAATTTCCTCTTATAAGGACACCACTCAGATTAGGCTCACCCTAACCACCTAAATTAGGGCCTCATTTAACTTAGTCACCTCTTTTAAAGGCCCTATCTCCAAACTCAGTCACATTCTGAGGTACCAGGGGTTAGGGCTTCAACATATGAATTTTAGGAGGAATAGTTCAGCCCATAACAAGTCTATACATTTGTCAGCATTCATGGAATACACTTAGAACGTATTCATTTTATTATATGCATATTAGATCTCAACAAAGTTGATTTTAAAAACAATCTTTCAAAACAAAATTTTATAATCTATTAAAAAAATAAGGCTTATTAGTGTAATGAGCATCCGATGGGCCTAAAAAGAAAATATTACAAAAAGCTTCAAGTGGTTCAGAGTATAGCCTAGCTTAAAGGTATAATTGACTATCTAAGGCCTGTTTTTTCTGCCTTGGTGAATGTTAAAATTCAGACTGAGACCATTTTTGTTTTAAAGACTTTAAGTAATATTCAATAAATTTTCCTTTTCTTAAGCTTTTCATATCAGATTCTAAGACAAGTCTTGTCTACAGTACTGACAGAGAAAGAGCTTTTCCAAAGAAACCATCCAAATGAGATTTAAAGTCCAATATAAAAACAATTAAGAAATATGAGCTTGGTTTATGTGGCTCTAAGACTAGAAACAAGAATCCTAAAGTCATGTTTCAAGATATTGTCCATTTCCAATATTATGTCTTTCCACTAAAACTATAAGTGAAGATCAACTTTATCATCTCTCTCAAAAATATTTATTAGCCATTATTTCTGTCAGTCTCAGATTGTAGTATATACTGAAAAATGCTACTATAAAGTTAACCAGATTATATTAGAAAAAAAATGCCCAATACTTTTGTTTTACCAGTTATTTTTGAATATTTTCTGTATTGGAATTTTTAGCCACATTAGAAATCCTTCCCTCTTGACCTGCATATATTGCTTGTGGGATTGGACATCGGAAGTATATTTCTGGAATTCAGTTTGACAGTATCTTTCAAAAAATATTTTTAGTGTATATCATTTATCCAGAAATTTCACTTCTAGGAATTTATTTTAAGGACACAGTCAGAGGTGTGCCAAATTATTATTATATATTGAAATATTAGCAAAAAAATTTAAATAACCTAAATTTTCAATGATGGGGGTTTGGTTAAATTATAATATTTCATAAATTAAAATATAGTACAACTGTTAAAATAATGTAAAAGAACTAAGTGACATGGGAAAATGTTCACAATATACCATTAGATGAAAGGAGAAACTTACCAAACAGTATGATCTGTTATCCCAAATGAGAAAAGATTTATAGATATACACAAAAGGTTTGTAGCATCTTTTTTTCTCAATGGTAAGATTATAGATGGCTGTTTTCTTCTTTGTGCCTTTTTGTGTTTTCTAACTGTTCTTCAGTGAACATATGTTACAAAATATATGTGTCTTTTTTTTAAATTTTATTTTGTGTGTGTGTGTGAGGAAGACCAGCCCTGAGCTAACATCCGTCGCCAATCCTCCTCTTTTTGCTGAGGAAGACTGGCCCTGGGCTAACATCTGTGCCCGTCTTCCTCTACTTTATATGGGACGCCACCATGGCGTGGCTGACGAGCAGTGCATCTGCGGGCGCCCGGGCTCCGAACCTGCGAACCCCAGGCTGCCAAGCGCGGACTAAACCGCTGCGCCACGGGCGGCCCCTATGTGTCTTTTTTAAGTTGGGTCATTCTAGAAGGAAATTTCTTCTCATATAACAAGTAAATTCCATTTCTTTATATTTTCTCTTATTTTATGATTGACATAATTGTGTGTTATACAAAGCCGTAAATGTCGAGGAATGACCCAGGACCTTCCTGGCAACTGTGATAGCTGAGCTGGTCTGTGTATAGCTAAACTACAAATATTAGATGTCTTAAAGACCTGTAACAAGATACACCATGAGTACACAAGGAAAGTTGATAAAACAACAAAGCTTAGATCGGAAGCAACTTAATAAGGAAGAGTAAGGAGAAAAAAAGATGTTCTTTGGTATTAGAAAGAGTATTAGCCAGGAAAGTTACTCTTGATGAGATTTTTGTTACAATGACTTCCTCATTACCCTACTCTATTTTTAATCCTCTTAGTATGTTTGTGCTGCTGAAAGGAGCCACTAAGGAGCAGTCTTTTAAGATTGGTCAGGAAATTGCTGAAGCTGTAACTGCTGACAATCCTAAACCAGTGAAATTGAAGTTTGAAAAGGTAAGAGAAGTATAATACTAACAGTCACATCTAAAATTCACATACCGGGGCCGCCTGGTGGCGCAGCGGTTTAGTCGGCGCTTGGCAGCCCAGGGTTCGCGAGTTCGGATCCCGGGCGCCTGCTGACGCACTGCCTGTCAGCCATGCCATGGCGGCGTCCCATATAAAGTGGAGGAAGATGGGCACGGATGTTAGCCCAGGGCCAGTCTTCCTCGGCAAAAAGGGGAAGATTGGCAACAGATGTTAGCTCAGGGCTGGTCTTCCCCACAAAAAACAAAACAAAAAAAAAAATAAAATAAAAAAAAATAAATAAAATTCACATACCTTCTAGAGATTTCTGACTTAATACATTTTCAGAATCACTAATACTGTATGGCTCTATAAAAGCATTAAATTTAAAATGTTTTCCCTTAATTTTATATAATTCTCTCAAATTTTTTAGTAATGTCTTTATATAAATGAAAAGATGGTTCCAGTTAACTACTGCTGTGTAACACACCACCCCAAACATAATGGTGTAAAACAGCCACCATTTTATTATGCGTTCAGATTTTGTGGGTCAGGAGTTCACAAAGGATGCAGCAGGATGGCACGTCTCTGCTCTAGAATGTCTAGGTCCTCAGCTGGGAAAACTTAAAGGCCAGAGGTGACCCAGCCGACGGCTCAGGGCTGAAATCACCTGAAGCTTGCTCACTCTCATGCCTGGGGGTTGATGCTGGCTGCTGTTTGGGACATCATCTGGGGCTGTCAGCTGAAACACCTACACGTGGCCTTTCCCTCGGGCTACTTGTTCTTCCTTACAGCATGACGACTGAGGTCTAGGAATGAACATCCCAAAGAGAAACAGACGAAAGTTGTTTTGCTTTTTATGATCTAGTCTCAAAGTCACACAGCATCATAGCCTATCTAGATGGGAACACAGATACACAGAGGGAACACAGACCCCGCCCCTCATCTCTTAATGGGAAGAATGTCAGAGTCACGTTGTAAGAAGACCATGTGGGATGGGAGATATTAGTTCTTTGGAAAATATAGTCTGCCACAAGGACATTTGACTATTTTCACTTTACTTTAAGTATCAAATATGTATTTAGTTCTTTCTGTATAAAAGATACTGAGCTAGGAGAGGTATGGAATACAAAGAAGTAGATGACACAGTCCTGCCCTCTAAGAACCAGTAATCTAAAAGGAAGGATTAGAAATGTATATAAATGGTCTCTTTTATTGTAAACTTACAGAAATCTCATGAGAGCAGTCTCCCTAAGCGCTGTAAGAACACAAAGAAACAGAGGTATTATGTTCTCCTGGGCTGGATGGGGGGACTCCATGTAGGGGGTAATATTGCACTGTCTCGGAAACTGGTTAGAACTTCAGTAGGCACCGTGAAGCTGCAGTTCTGCATGGAAGAAAATGACATGTAGAAGGATATGGAGTTGGCAAAGCACAGTATGGGAATAGAGAGGAGCAGGAGAGAAATCTGGAAAAATAAAGTTAAGACCAGATGGTAGACTGTCTTGAATGCCAAGCTAAAATGTTTAAACTTTATTCAGGGAAGTTTATCAAACAAGAGCACGACAGGGTCAGAGCTGTTTGGGGAGAGGTGTATGAGATGGATTGGAAAGAAGAGAATCGCAAAACAGGATGCCTCTTGCAACCTGTATAGCCTTGAACTAGTGAGATGAACTAGTGAAAAGAAAGAAAGGACAATTCAAGAGATATTGAGAAAGTATGGGCAGGAGTTAGAAGTGGTTAATTTAGGAGAGCAGGTGTAGAGAGGAAAAAACAGAGAAAAGAATCAAGGATGACTCCCAAATGTTTATCGTGTACCTACTCTGAGGCGAGAATTGTGCTAGAAGAGATTCAAAGAGGACTTAGATATGGTATCTGCCCTAAAGAGCATTCTAATTGGGGGAGAGAGAGGGGAGAAAATTTAGAAAACAGAGTGATAATGAGTGCTATTCTAGAAGTATGTGTATGGTACTGTGGACACTCAAGCCATCTAGTGAAGAGCATGATATGCTTAGAAAATAACACCACACATGAAAATTTACCTGAAATAGATCACAGACCTAAACATAAAAGCAAAAACTGTAAAACTTCTCAAAGAAAACAAATGTTAAGAATGGTGATGTATATGTTCATGATGAATATTGGTCTGTAGTTTTTTTTCTTATATTGTGTTTGTCTGGTTTGACCGGCTGGCCTCGTAAAATGAGTTGGAAGTGTTCCCTCTTCTATTTTCTGAAAGAAAAGTGTGTATGATTGGTACAGTTATTTCTTTCTTAAATGGTTGATAGAACTCACCAGTGAAGCCATCTGCTCCTGAAATTTTGTTCGCGGTGAGGGGGAGATTTTTAATACAAATTAAACATCTTTAATATATATTGAATTATTCAGGTTTTCTTCTCATGTCAGTTTTGATAACTTGTGTTGGCAACAAATTTGTCCATTTCTCCTAAATTGTCACATTTATTGGCATGGGTTATTTTTACTTCCTTATTGTGATTTTGATATCTGTAAGGCCTTTAGTGACATCATTCCTTTCACTTTTGATATTGATAATTTATGTGTTTTAATCTTTGATCATTCTAGCTGGAGGTTTATCTGTTTATCGAACTTTTTGAAGAACTATTTAATTTCCACTGTTTATTATTTTCCTTCCTTATACTTACTCTAGGTTTAGTTTGCTTTTTTTGTCTTCTTAATTTAGAAGCTTGAATCATTAATTTTAAACAAATATTTTTTAATATAAGCATTTAAAGATATAAATTTCCCTCTAAACACTACTTCAGCTTCAAATTTTGATAACTTGTGTTTTCATTATTATTCATTTGCTTCAATGATAATGACCAATAGGTTATTTAGAAGTGTGTTGTTTAAATTCCAAATGTTTAAGAATATTCCAGAAGTCTTTTTGTTATTATTTCTAATTTAATTCCATTGTGGTCAAAGAACATACTCTGTATGATCTCAATGCTTTTAAGTTTATTGAAATTTGTTGTTTGGTCCAGCATATAGTCTATCTTAGTGAATGTTCCCATGTGACATTGAAAAGCCATGCGTATGCTGTTTGTTGGGTGGAATGTTCTATAAATGTCATTTAGGTTAAGTTAATTGATAGTGTTGAAGGCTTCTATATTTGTACTGATTTCCTATCAATTTCTAAGAGAGAGGTGCAAAAGGCTCCAAGTACAGTCATGAATTTGCCTGTTGCTTCCTTTTAGTTCTGCCAGTTTCAATTTCATACATTTTGAAGTTTTCTTATTAGGTGCATACACATTTAGGATTATGTATCTTCTTGATGAATTGATACTTTTATTTTTGATACTGTTCTTTGTCTTGAAATCTACTTTTTCTGATAATATATTGCCAACTCAGCTTTGTTTTGATTAGTATTAGTGTGTGTCTTTATCTGTTTTTTATTTTTAACCTTTCTATGTCCTTATATTTAAAGTGGATTTCTAGTAGATAGCTTATAGTCAAGTGTCACTTTTTGATCAGATCCAATCTGATTATTTCTGCCTTTTAATTGGAATGTTTAGACCATTTACATTTAATGTGATTATTGATAAAACTTGAGGACAGAGGAAAGGACCAACTTGGTAACATAAAAAACAATGGGAGCACACACCCATTGATCCAAGAATTGCACTTCAAGGAATTGATCCTATGGATTAATCCATGCAAGGTTGTCACTGGAACACTATTTGTAATTCCAAACGACTGGAAACATCCTAAATGATTCATAGTAGGTAACTGGTTATATAAATTATGATACCCTCACATAGTGGATGACTATGTAACTACAAAACAAAATGATGGATGGAATGCTCTCCAAGAAAAATTAAATGAAATAAGCAAAGTGCAGAATGATGTATATGGTAAACTACCATTATGTGTATAAGTACACGTGTTTGCATGGAATATCTCTGGAAGGATACATCGGAAATCAATATCAGAGGATGCTTCTAGGGAGGAGAATGTAGAGGCTGGAGAACCAGGACTTTTCATTGTATATTCTCTTATAACTTTTTAATTTTGTACCATATGTAAGTGTTACTTAAAGTAATTTTTTCATTGTTTAAAAAGTTATGATTGATGACTTTTGAGAGAGCAGTGTCAGTTAAGGTCGGAGCAAAATTGATAGTGCAAGTAGGGGAGTGAGTGAGTGGTAAGGAAGTAAAGACAGCTCATTTTGTGTGCTTTCATGAATCATGAATTTGTTGTATCATGAATTTGTTGGGCCCTAAGCCATATTTAGAATTTTTTTATAATTGACATTTGGTTAAGAAAGAAAAAGACATAAAAATAAGATATTCATGGTAGGGGAAAAATGGTTATTGAGAGGCATTTTGTTAATTTTATCACAGGTATATTTGCCCTGTGTCTTGCAAACAAAAAAGAGGTATGTGGGTTACATGTATGAAACACTGGATCAAAAGGACCCAGTATTTGATGCAAAAGGAATAGAAACAGTCAGAAGAGATTCCTGCCCTGCCGTTTCTAAGGTAAGTTTTATCTATCTTGTTTTCATCTTTAAGGAATAAATGACTAAAGAATCTGATGAAAATCCTTAAGCACACATCTAGGTGGAGGAACTATAGCCTGTACGACAATATATAACTATGAGAGGAACTATATGATCTTTGAGAATTTCATTTCTAATGGAAACAACTTATTTGATTTTAGTCATTACTTTCTGACTTCTTCCCACACCTTCCCTTCTATCACAATTGCTAAAAAACAATACATGAACTTGAAAGAATTTCCTGCCTAATCACCCAATATAATATATGTTATATGACAACACCCAAAAGCTAGGGAGCAGGATAAAGAAGAGAAACTAGCAACAGAGAAATTTTTTAAGTAATATAATCCATCTTAGATTAACTGAAATTTTGTTTACATGGGTTATCAAATACCAGTGAGGAAGATTTCTGAATAATGGTACTATAAATTACCTAAATTTCTCAACCATAATAATTTTAACCATAGTATTTTATATTTATTTTTTCTTTACTCAGGCCCAAATTCCTTCTATAACAAACCAAAAATAAGTGGTATAAATGGAATAGCACTCTACAAACTGAGTTTTATGAGAGCATTAGACAATAGTCAATCTATTATGTCAGTATGTCAATACATATATAATGTGTGAATTTAAGATATTACTTAATACTCATTTTTGAAGAGGTATCATCCAGTGCATTCTTTCTTTGAGGGCAGAATTGTACTTGGGCTAAATTAGCAAACTTGTTGTGTAAATATGTATGGGTTCCAGTACTCAGAGTAAGGTATGGAACTTTCACCTGGAACTAATTTAAGTTCAATCCACTACATAAATCCACTGCATATCAGGCATTTCCTAGTAGAAATATTTCTAGCACAGAAACTTCTGTCACAATTAGTATATACTTATTGACACTATAAAAAGGCAACAGACTGATTTTGATTTCACTGCTTGGTGATATTTAAACTTCTCTCCACCTGAATCATGTCCTTTATATAACAGGGTAGATAAAAAACAATACATGAAACCACATCTGGCTTCTTATGCCTCCAGTGCTTTTGGTTATTTAAGAAAACTTAAATGTTTTATGTTGCTTATCACATAGCAAATATTTCATCTGCCTGTCATCCCGATAGGATTTTCCTCAAATTACATGATATTCTATTTTTAGAAATAGCAAGCTATATAAAGTCTCAAGTATTTTCCAATTCCTAATTATTTTTATTATTCAGTCATTGTAAATAGGAGGCTGTTTAGGTAGATCAGCGGTACCCAGTAGTTACATAATTGAAAGTATAACAATAATGATGAAATGTACTAGAGGATGTTACATAATTGAAAGTATAACAATAATGATGAAATGTACTAGAGGATGTTTTATCTTTATAAGCATATCCTTTTTTTCTCTTTTTTTTAAGATACTTGAGCGTTCTCTAAAGCTGCTATTTGAAACAAGAGATATAAGTTTAATTAAACAGTATGTTCAGCGACAATGTATGAAGCTTCTGGAAGGAAAGGCCAGCATACAAGATTTTATCTTTGCCAAGGAATACAGAGGGAGTTTCTCTTATAAGCCTGGAGCTTGTGTGCCAGCCCTTGAACTTACAAGGTAATGATGCTGACAACAACACAATTCTCAATACATAACAAGTGTAGTCCTGGGATTCTGGATGGAAAGCCACCTAGTCAACAGGCACAGACACAGAGTTGTTTCTTCGCCTGCCTACATGAAGCCACACTAAAGGTGAATGGATGCTCCCCCATACTTTGTAAGCTCTGAAGAGGAAGAAGGAACTCCTCTTCTGGGCTTCCCTTGGGAACCTAAATTCAGTGAAATTGTAATCTGGCACAGAGCTTGAGTTGTTTGTTTTTCTCATACCAAAATCACTTCATACTCCTTAATATTGATCTACCAAAGCACTTTGATGGTGGTGGTTGTTAGTGCCCTTAAGTTGATTCCAACTCCTAGTGACCCTGTATTCATCAGAGCGGGACCCTGCCCGGTCTTTTTGCATCATCCTCACCTTCCGTTGCTGTATCAGACAATGCTCTGCTGCTCTTCACAGGGTTTTCATGGCCAATTTTTTCGGAAGTGGGTGGCCAGGTCCTTCTTCCTAGTCTTAGTTTGGAAGCTCCACTGAAACCTGTCCACCATGGGTGACCTTGCTGGTATTTGAAATACTGGTGGCCTAGCTTTCAGCATCATAGCAACACATAGCTGCCACAGTATGACAACCAACAGACAGGTGGTGTGGTTCCCTCACCAGAGAATTAACCCGAGCCATGGTGGTGGAAGCACCAAATCTTAACCACTAGACCACCAGGGCTGGCTACTTAGATGGTATCATTCTGGAATCACATCATCTAATCAGCTAAATTTTCTCTTATCTTTTATTGTTTTATTTATGATAGTTCTTACTCTTAGGGGATAGAAAACATTTTAAACTAGCTGATATCTGCCAACACACATTGTTTTCCAGGTAGCAACGATTCAGAGAATAAGTTTTAAACTCTTACAGGATATCCACTTGGTGCCAACTAAGTGAAGTGTATATAGTTCTCAAAAAAAGTTATAACTCTAACTTGAAGGTACCCCTTGTAGATTTCTCATGGTTTCATTATTGTTTAATTCTCATGTAATTTTCTGGAAAGATGCCTTCCACAACAGTCTTTGAGTGCATATTTTATTTGGATTTAAATAGGAAAATGCTTACTTATGACCGGCGCTCTGAGCCTCGAGTTGGGGAGCGAGTGCCATACGTCATCATTTATGGGACCCCCGGAGTACCACTTATCCAGCTGGTAAGGCGCCCAGTGGAACTCCTGCAGGACCCGACTCTAAGACTGAATGCTACCTACTATATCACCAAGCAAATCCTTCCACCCCTGGCAAGAATCTTCTCACTTATTGGTATTGATGTCTTCAACTGGTATCATGAATTACCAAGGGTAAGCCTACTAAATAGTACCTGTGCTATGACTATAGAGAGAATTCACTTAAAATTTCCAGTCGAACTAAGGACTTTATTTATGTGCTATGAGAGGCAAAGCCGATGCTCTGTTATCTTAAACTGGCAAAGGCGCCACACTCTTCCAGTTTCCTAAAAGAAACTTAAGTTTTCTAGAAACACCTTCCCAGCTGCTGTCACATTGGCCAAATTATAGAATACTAAAATAAATCCCACAACTATTTCAATGGTAAGCACTTAACTACAAAATAACTCAGAATAAACCAGCTAAGAAAAAATAAATGGAAAGCAAAAATTCCCTCAATGTGGGTGTCTAAGAAATGTATAAGATGTAGTATCTGGACACAGAAGAAACCATGACTGGAAATAATGTTAAAATATCATTATACTAAAGGAAAACATGCAATGTGGAATCTTAGCAAAGGGAGTTTTGCTTGAACTCTTCTTTCTTAGTGTACTCTTGAGAAGCCTGAAGGAGCAATTTGTGATTCTGTAATAATCGAGGATACATTACTCTAGGAGAGTGGCAGTTTTTATCTACTGTTTACAATTAGATCTGCTCAATCATTTGCTGTTATCTCAGACTATGAAAGGCTGATGGTATTAAGGCAAACTGATAAAAGTTGATACTTAAATTATTTTTACTTTCTCAGTATGGCCTCAGGAAAAGAATAAGCTAGGAAACTGAGGTTGAAGCTGTGTTCCAGAGAATCTCTGCTGGCTGACATCTGTAGTGCTGCACCCTGGCTCTATGCCAGAAAGCTATTACTAGTTTTTATTTCATCACCAGCAAGAATGTTAAACCAATGGCATTTGTAAGAGGCTGACCTAATAACTTTTATGCACAGTGATTTATAAGACACCATGAGAATGTGCCAAGGGTATAATAATAACATGATAATGTTATTTCAATGTAAAGAGTCCCAGAAGACAGATCTCTGAAACTGTTATTAGCATCAAATGAAGAATGCTTAGGTAACTTGTATCTATATTACGTTTGAAATGCTCCAGGTTTACTTTTGCTTGAATTTTGCACCCTACTGCCTAACAAGTTATTTTTAACCTTCTACTTGCCTTGTTTCCAGGACCCAAATTGTGCAGCCATAAACAGTATCCACTCTCAACCTGGATTTCTTCCACTATTCCTCTCTGCTCTCCATTACCCTGTATGATCTCATACATCTATGTATCTCAACCAAAAAACTGAGCTGTAGGAGACTATCTTTTTTTCCAAAAGAAAAAAAATCAATATAACTGATGATATTAAGATGTAAGCTCTGTGAAAGGAAGGACTTTGTTCATTTCTGTAGCCCCAATGTCTAGAGCAGTGCCTGACACCTAGTAGCTACTCAGTATTTGTTGAATGAATGAAATAATGCCTCGGTAAACCTATAATTAGCATGAGAGTAGCAGCTCTGCTGTGAAGCTGGCTCAGACTTATTTCTGAATTGATGTTTTTATAGATCCAGAAAGTGACCAGCTCCTCTCGAAGTGAACCTGGAGGGCGGAAAGTCACTATTGCACAATATTTCACTACCTTACACTGTCCTGTGTGTGATGACCTGACTCAGCACGGCATCTGCAGTAAATGTCGGAGCCAACCTCAGCATGTTGCAGTCATCCTCAACCAAGAGATTCGAGAGTTGGAACGTAAACAGGAGCAACTTGTAAAGGTACAACCTTGTTCAATAGACCCAGAATCCCAAGCAGTGTAATTCTTCAGGGAAATGTAGTCAATTCTTGTAGTATGAGATACAAAAATTCTGTGAAAAGTGGAGTAAGGATTCTAAGTTACTAAACTTCTTAAAATCTCAAAAATATCATAATTGAACTAAACTATTAAAAATGGCTTAATTTGTTTTATAATTTACTTTTTGTTTTTATGGAATAGTGTATTGTGTTTATTAAAACCTAGAACTACAACATCCATACCCAATTTCTTTTATCATAGTATTACAAAAAGAGAAAGAAGAGTACCAGTTGCTCTATCTACTATATCTACTTACCATTCCCATAAAAATCTAGTTGTCCTAGAGAATTACTAGTAAACTTGGAAGGTTCTCAGTTCTAAGAGTCCAGATAGAAAATTAACAGTTAACATGATTAAATCTACTACACACCAGAGACTATTGTAGGCCCTCTTAAAGATGAGTAAACTGACACAGAAAGGTTGAGTAATCGGCCCCATGTTACACTGCTAATAAGTGGCCAAGCTAGATATAGACCTAAAATGCAGAGATAGTTTTTCAAATGCAGGAATTCTAGCAGAAATAAACAACAGAAATCTCTTGAAATAAGTTGGAAAATGAAATCTAAAGAAAAATTATCATAGCACATTTTTTAAAAAACAAAATATATTTCTTAAAGGAATGGTTATATCTTATATATATATATCTTATATCTATATAATATACCATCATATTTCAAGTTACATTTTTAACTTCAGGCTAGAGAAAACAATTTTGGGGTGGAGTTTGTTTTGTTGTTTTGTCTTCTTTTAGAAGAGCAATATATAAAGTTATTGAAATGTTTTAAAACCAGCCAGATAATTGAGAAGCAGTGTGATTTTGTGGAAAATGAACCATGCTCATAGTAAGGAAATCAGGATTCTAGTGTGGACTTCATAATACTGGCCATGTCCCTTGGCCTCGGTTTTATCAGAATGCAAAGGGTGACCCAGTGAATGCTGTTTCATAGGTCCCATCAGCTATAACGTTGTAAATTCTCTTACACAATCAGTCCTAGCAGCTCATCTGCTCACAGGCCTCATGGAACCCAACCAGCAGTATGTAAAGGCCAGACTCTGCACCTTGTCCTCAAGGTGAAGAAGCTTTTGAATCAAGACAGAGTATCAGTCCACAGCCTCTTAGTAGGAAAACTTAGCTGCCACACAGGTGACCATCTCTTAGGAGACTAGGCTCTTAAGAATTTGAATGATTATAGAAAGATGATTAAGGATTGGTAAAGTATAGACTGTTTGCTCTGTACCATTCTAGCTGCTCAGTTCGTACTGGCAGAAAATTATTAAGTTTTAGCGAGTATAGCCAGTTATCCAGAAACAGATCTCATTAAGGATGGCAGGATCTAAAAGTATGATGATTCTGATGCAACCACAGAAGCCTAGCTTGTTGAAATAAGTTGACTTTTCCGTCTCCCCTTCATGTCCTGAATAATTCTTAAATACCTTCACCTTTCTCCCCTTCTGTCACCATCCTAGTCCAAACCACCATTCTCTCTCCCCTAAACTCCTGCAACAGCGTCCTACCCTGACCCCCTGCCATCCTATCTGTTCTCAACACTGTAGCTAGAATGATCTTTTAAAAGTACAAATCTGGGCCGGCCTGGTGGTGCAGCAGTTTAGTTCACGCTTGGCAGCCCGGGGTTCGCGGGTTCGGATCCCGGGTGCCGGCCGACACACTGCTTGTCAGCCATGCTGTGGCCGCGTCCCATATAAAGTAGAGGAAGATGGGCACGGATGTTAGCCCAGGGCCAGTCTTCCTCAGCAAAAAGAGAGGAAGATTAGCAACAGATGTTAGCTCAGGGCTGGTCTTCCTCACACACACACAAAAAAAGTACAAATCTGGTGTTCTCTCTCTCTCTCACTTTCATAAAATTCAAACTCCTTAGCATGCTTTATAAGTCTTTCTCTATTCTGGCCCCTACCTGCTACCTCTCGGTTACCATTTCTTGCCCTTTTTCCTGTCACACTTTGTCTTCCACCCATGAACTTTTTTAGGCCATGAATGCATCTTAGTCTGTCCCATGTCCTGACCTTTAAACACCCTGTTCCCTCTGCCTGGAACACGTTCCTCTACCCCCACTAATCATCATCTGAGAGGAATCAGCTTAAACCCCTAGCCCAGGTGAAGCCTTCCCTGCAGTGGGCTCCTGCCATAACCTCCTCTGCTTTACCATGATTACGTGTCTGTCTTCCCCACTAGACAGCAAGTGAGCCCAGTGAGGACAGAGGCCCTACCCTTCCCTCGCTGCTCAGTCAGCTGTGCCTAGCATGGAGTCCAGCCTGTGGTGGTGGTCTGTAAATATGCACTGAGTGAATGAACAGCTTCCTGCTGAATGCACAATTAAAGCAGCAGTATGTCACTGGACTGATTACCAACCAATCTTCAGCCACCTTGTACTAGTTTTGTGGTTCTAGTCAGTGCAACCACTGAAGTCACTGGGTGTTCCCAGCTCCCTCGTGGCAGCAACCAACCCTCATAGAAAATTCCCTTGTTCGCTTCTAGTACAAAGCGCAAACGTGAGCAGAACCTCCAGTGCGCCACTGAAGTCCGAGCCTGTGAGTGGTCTCCTCCCTGTACCTTCCTATCTTCTGCCCTCAGTGACATACACTGCACTAGTTGGTGCCATCAATTTAACGAGAACCCTCCTTCAATATTAGGTCTTATTTCTTATAAAAATGCAGTCTAAAACAAGTGATGCTGTCTGCAAATAAGGATGGTTCATCATCTTTCAAGAGATATTTTTAACTTCGGGTTTTTTTTTTAAGAGAATTAAAATGTGTCTCCTGTACCTAAATAATCTGTAGGAATTTTCATACAGCAGAAATTATAGGAAATTTAATGAGAAATGGTCAGAAACATTAGTAACAGAAGACTTTGATACACCAGCCTCAGGCCAAGACCAATCAAGTCATCAGAAATAAGTACAGTTATGAAAGATATAAACAACATTATAAGGTAGAACTTATGATTAGGTATCAAACTCTGTCACCCAATATTAGAAAATACACTTCAAGTGTTTATGGAATGTTAAAAAATTGACTATAACTTAGTCTGTAAAGAAAGCCTTAATAAATTTCAAAAAGTAGAAATATTACAAACAACGTTTTATCAATACAATGCTCTAAAGCTAGTAATTAACTATAAACTCAGAAAACAAAGTGATCCTTCCACTTGGAGATTTTAACAACTCCCTTTGAAACAAACACTACATATAAGATTCTAGACAGCCATAGCAGATCTCAGAGAAAATTCATCACCTTAAACACTTTTAATAATAAATATGAAAGAATGAAAATAAATGAATTAAGCATCTGACTGAAAATTTTTGAAAAAACAGGAAAGTACGCCGAAGAATAGCAAAAAGAAAGAATCGATAAAGATTAAAGCAGATGTTTTTGTAAATGTCTGCCTCCTTATGCTCTAAAAAAGGAAGTGGCTAGGTTGTGGTGTTTAAAGTTTTAAATGTAAGCTGAATTGAGCTATAATACTCAGGGTTTAAATCACCAGGGAAGGATCTTGAAACTAAACATTGAGTTAAATTTAGTGAGGCAAGTAATTCCATCCTGGCTTATTTATCAGACAAGCACAGAGAGTGCATAAATATTTATCAGTTTGTCCTGGCACCTGCCTGTAGCTGCAGTACGTAGAGATGTAATACAGAAATTCTATATTTGGGCATAGATTTGAGTCTCTGGGCAGAGATCTCATTGGTGAAAGTCTTCATAGTGGAACAGCCTACTTCATCTCCAGAGAGCACACCAAAGCACAGGTCTCTCGGCAGTTTGCTGTGGCAGTATCATCACACTGGATACAATAACTAGTGTGCTCGGGAAAACATGCCCTTCAGCTGACTGGAAGATACTGGGTCAAAGAACAAAAGTTTATTGCCCTGAGAGACATCTCTAAAACAGAAACTCTTTGATAGATATCAGACAACTAAGTAGAGCAGATTGATTTCTCTCTCAAAAGACAATCCGGAGGAACAGCTACCCCTTGGTATCCCTTTTTCTAATCACACAACACACTATTCAGGTGAAAAATCAGCCTGTACTTTCCTGACCCTTGGGGTCCTCACTAGTATCCTTTTTAATTTGGGGATGTTTTTCATGTTTTATAATCTTGTTTTAACTGTATGTGTGACTTGAGATGACGTATTATTTAAAATCTGATCGTTGTATAAGACATTATAATGCTTCTGCTCTTTAAAAACTCCTATGATTTATTATTTTCCTTTAGATCAGATCTTATACATCAGAATTACCTGGGAACCCTAAAAAGCACCGATTAGTAGGCTCTCATGCCCAGAGATTCTGATTCATTGGTCTGGGATGGATCTCCAACATTAGTATTAAGCTCATGTATAGCCAGGGTTGAGACCCATGGTCTAGACTACTACTTTCAAATTGACATCCTTTAATTTTTTTCATACTGGCATTTTCTCCTTTGAAATAAGAAAATGGATAACTTTCTTACAATTGGCATATAAAAGGGTAAATCTGAGTAATTTGAAAAAATAGTGTTCATAGCTAATTTAAGAGACAGTGTCTGAATGGTGTGTGGATCTTAATATAATAGAATTTTACTGTAAATGAAAGTTGATCTCTGAAATAAAATGAATCCTTACGGAATTTTGTGCTCTATGTTTTGTGAAATAATATCCTTTCGAAATGTCTCAACATAGGGTAGGCTAGGCTTCAAAGAGATGATAATTGATGAAACTTTCTGTAATGTATTACATGTCTGCCAGTAATCAGTGGTGGGTCAGAGAGACCCTCCTTACAGAAGTTTGTTGTTTACACCTATACATAGGAACTTTTCTATTGTTTTATGTATTTCTCTTGTATTTTCAGATATGCAAGAACTGTACAGGTTGCTTTGATCGACATATCCCGTGTGTTTCTCTGAACTGCCCAGTACTTTTCAAACTCTCCCGAGTGAATAGAGAATTATCCAAGGCACCATATCTCCGGCAATTACTAGACCAGTTTTAAATTGTCAATATCACAAAATTCCAGGTGCTATTTTTTTCAGTGTTTACCACTAAACGTTGTGCATGGTGCTTTTTCAACTTTCATCGAGTCAAGTATGTTCACTGTCTATCTGAAGATTATGAAGATTTTTATGCTAACTGAATAAAAAATTGTACTAGTTGATCTCTGAATAGCTCTCTTCTTGCAATGTACAAATTCCTCATCCTTTCACGTTTTTAACATTGTTTTATAATGCAGGTGTTGAATTTGCTCCAGTATGTGTAACATCTTGTATATCCATTTGAGTAGATCATATTTACTTCCCTGTGGAAGGAGCACTGAAAACCTCTTTAAAAAAACCATTCGTGTGTTTTCCTTGAACTGTCTGTATCAAGATGTGTTACTTAGAGATATCCATTAACTTCATAATTTTGACTGCGAAATATTTTGTAAATACACTTTTTTACTTTTCAAACAACTGAGTAAAATAATGTGCAATGAATTTTATACAAATGATTTTCAAGTTGTTTGGTATATTTCCTCTAGGTTTTGCTTGACTCAGAGTAGAGTTGTTATTTTGATCAAACTGTGCAAACAATAGTACCATGTGTAGCATTTTGAAACATTATTTTCTAAAACCGCTGTCTTGCTTTAGCTATTAATGGGGCATTGTGAGGAACTGTGCAAAGACATTTTTGTTACAAACCTGTGGGCCTGTTGCAATACTTTAAAAATAAAAAAATTTATTCCATTTTTGCTTGTTTTGTATAGACATTTCTATTGCTTCTAAATATGCTTAAAATATTTTCTTTCCTTATGTACTGTACAGTTAATCTTATTTGCCATCATCTTGAACACAAAATGTGTATTTAGAATATTTGTATAACTGTATAAAATGAAAAAGGAATTATGTGGTCAGTGCATTGTTTTCTAAACTGGAAATCATTTTGTTTTAAAAGTTAATAATGGAAACCATATTAAAATTGAATAAAATATGAACTATAGCAGTGTGATTTTTATCTTCCTATAAAGGGTATTATCTTCATCTGTTTTATAAGCCTACATTGGTTACATCTTACTCTACCCTTTTCTGAATTTATTGAGTTAAACTTAACTCATTGTTATATCTTAATTGAGGTTGCAATTCCCTTACTAAGACTTTAGGATTTAAAAAAATGGCAGCAAAAGTAGTCTAGGAAAAATCTAGCTCTCATCCTTTTAGAGTTCTAAAAATCCACTTGTTAGATCTTCCATGTTCATTTTCATTTAGATATAATTAATCTTGAAGCCAGAGGGAAAGCAAAAATTACATTACTTTTTTAAAATTTAAATGCCAATTTTTTGAATAGAAAAGGTTTATTTTAACACAGAAAGCTCACCTGGTTATACACCAGAAATAGGTCTGCCATTGCTAAATTCAGTACTTCCAAATACCGGGGGGATTAATTTTCTGAAAATTATATGGTAAATATGGAATCAGAGATACAAAGCATGTCTCTGCACATATTTCTCCTAAGTCCTGCAGAGACATAATACATTCCCACTTCTGGGGGTTTTTTTTTGTTTGTTTGGGAGGCTGAGGCTAGTCCACAGAATTAGGGTTTTCTTACCCTTGTGTGGATGGCCATTAATGAAGTTTTCTCTGTTACTTTCCCTTTTCTAAGTTCTGTGCTATCAAGACTTCTATTTACATCATCTTTCTCATTATAGTAATGACACAATATTCTCAAAAGAATACCCATACTTAACCTCTTTATAGTTGGACGCAGCCAGACTAACAAATGGTTATTCAACACAGGTGCCCAAAACTAGCTCAGTTTTAGGCACTTAGCATCTCTGTGGTTTCCTTTTCTGCAGGGACTTGCCTCCCTTGTAACTGTCTTCCAGTCTGTAGCCTAACTGCCTTTTAATGAGATTCATTTGCTGTTTCAGTAACTGTCACCTGTGAGGGCATTGAAACTTGGACCTATTTTACCAAATATTTTGTAAGAAGTTTTCAGTATACTTTCATAATGACTTTCCCTCCCTTTTAGATCAGCTATTAATAAAGTTTTGCTGTTCACCCAGACCTCACACACAAGAGACTCCATTTTCTGAGTAATGCTGAGGAAATAATTTCATTAAACATTCCCTTAAGTTTGTTAAAACACCATTTTCTCTCCTGCCCACTTCCCACTAGTGTCTTTCCCTAGATGTGAAAGTATTTTAAAAAGCTACTTACAATTCTGTCTCCCCTCCCCACTCCCACAGAGGTCCCAATCAACAGTGGGAAATGGGCAAATGCTGAGACATTCTATAAGAACTTCAATTTTCTAATAGTGTCTGTGAAGAAGGCCAATATATTGGGAAAAACAGATAAAAATGTAAACAGAGCAGGTATAAAAACTTTTTCGAGGAGGTAGTCCTGTGAGCGCTGGAGCAGGCCACCCAGAGAGTTTGTGGACTCTATATTCAGCGCTGCTGATTGTCATAGGACATCCTCATGAGTCTCAGAAGATGCACAGTCCCTGCCCTCAAGCACACTGCCCTATAACCTAAAAGTCTCTTCCAGAGCTGTACTTTATACTAGTAAAGTCTTACAGCTAATAGTTTTCATAATAGCTGAAGCACAAGGATTTTCCTTTAAGGCCTAACAAATAAGCTTTTAAACTGATTTCTCAATTTCAGGACAGTATTTCTTAAAATATTCACATATTTGATTTTATACAGTAAAAATAAACCTGGCTATAAATAACATGGTTACAGCTCTGCCACAAATGGGGGGGGGGGGGGAGGCGGCAGTACACAAGTAGCTACTTTCTATGTCCTGATCTCTCTTAGTGAGACCTGCACCTCTTGGAGGACAGTCAGCCAAGTGCACGCTACTTACCGTTACCCCGTGATACCCCGTCTCTTTCCTCTGATGAAACTTGTTACCTTTAACCATTTTTGGTTTTATAAAAATGGGTGAAATCTGATACCATTAATGCCCCCAGAGTTCTACTTAATAAATAGCTTTATAAAGGAAAATAGTCAAAGATTGTTTCTAGCGTTTAAGATCCAAGGAGAAAGTCGTAAGATACAGCACTGATTCCACTGCGTCTCTGTCTCATTTCCTCACCCTCTCTCATAGCTCTGTTTTGTCACTTTGGCTGAGCTCCAAGAGTGGCTTACAAAGCAAAATATCTTGTAGAAGAGGAACTCACAGACATAAAATCAGGTTTTTCTGTGTACTTGGGGAGAAAAGAATGTGACCAGGAAGACTCACCATGGCTAACCCCCTGGGGCCCAGCAGAGGCAGCAGACTAAAACCAGTCTGTGAAAGCCTATTTGCTTATCTTAATAGCTGCAGCCTGGGGCAGGTTTCTAATTTAACACACATCAAGGAGCCAATTGCAATACTCTCCAGAGACTGGCAAGGCCGTTGGGCGCCATCTTCCCTCTCTCCCTCTGCCTTGCTCCAGGTCACCGGTATCTCCCAGAAAGGAGCTTGTGCACACATCGGCATCTTGGTTTTTGCAGCTGCTGCCTAGGGGACACCTTTTGATGGCCTGGCGCTGGTGGCCAGTGGGGCTTGCCTTCACAGCTTCAACAGGACTATAGCCAACAAATACAGTTCTTAACTGGCTGTCACCCCAGGGCTCAGTGCAAACAGATCAGACAGAAATATCCATCTCCTGATCTTTCTCTGCAAGAGGTATATTTGCATACTTTAAAAGCTGCTGCCTGAGAGTCTGGCTTCTAATTAGCCTGCATCTAGGTGCTGCCTGATATCCTCCTCCCCTTTGAGACACTGACAGGTCCTGGCACACCCTCAACAGGGAGCTACTAAGAACAAAGAATCTGGCTTGGACAGTCAAAAAGGTATGAGAGACAACCAAGAGCTAGGCAGAGTTGAAGGATAAGGTTCACCTACACAAGACCACTCCAAGACTGGAGGAGGTGGCTGTTTTATCAAATGCATAGAAACCAACACAGAGAGTCAAGGAAAATGAAGAAACAAAGAAATGTGTTCCAAACAAAAGAACAAGATAAAACCTCAGAAAAAGACCTTAATGAAATGGAGATAAGTGATTTACCTGATAAAAAAGTTCAAAACAATGGCCATAAAGATGATCACTGAGGTTAGGAGAACAATGCATGAACAAAGTGAGAATTTCAACTAAGAGAGAGAAGATATAAGAAAGTACCAAACAGAAATCATAAAGCTGAAGATGTCGATGCAAATAATCCATAATCTACAAATCAAAATTGAGGTGTTTATTATGAGCTAGGTTTTGTCACCTGGAGAAATCCCTAAAAACATTTTCCACATCTAATTGTTTTTAAGTTGTGCTTGCTTATAGGAACCAAGGCAGAACATTGCCAGATGCCAAACCACAGAACCAGTCCAAACCGGAAAGGTCCAAGATGGCAATGGGGTGCCCTGTGCAAAAGATGCCGTGTGCAAGAAGGGAAAATCTACGCATGCCCCAAACGCCCCCCACCCCAAGCAATGACACAGAGACCCCTTCCCCTTCACATACATAAGAACCCTGCTCACCTTCCCTTTGATGGAAAGGTGTTTTAGAGCACGAGCTCTGCCTCCTCCATTCATTGATCAATGAGTAATGTTTCTGTTCTACTATTTTGAACCTGGTCTCGTTCTACTGGCGTGGGCAGCTCCAGGCAAGAGGACCCAGTTGTAGGTCACTGGTCCCTCAGGGCTCAGTAACAGTTTGAGAACTATAGCCCGGGGCATTCCTTCTGCAAGGAAGGAAGGGCACCAAAGAAGTGGGGTGTACAAAGTGGTTTTATGCCATCTTGAAACAAAGAGCATACATCACATATGACAGGAATATCTCTTTTACTACTGTCAGGAGACGCTTAGCTGGCACAGCAGGTGAGTGGTCAGCAGGTCAGTGCTCACAAGGTGAGCACAGCAGGTTGGTAATTCATCCTGTTTCCAGGAAGAAACGCTTATCCTTAAAGAAATGCCAATATCGGGGAGAAGCTACATCCCTATCTTTAAGGGCATCATTCTCCTCTTTGGGACATAGTAAATGTCTAAAGCAGATGTACAATGCATGCTCAACAGGCCATGTCAGGCCCTTTTGAAAAAACAAGGTCAGGCCAAATTAGTTTTATACCAAATGGATTCCTCATATACTCCAATATATCCTATTGCTTTTCCTTTATTTATTATTTTCCTCCTTTTAATCACTAATCTTTCAACAGAAAGCATTGATGATCAAAATATTGTCCCTTGGTGCCAGGGTGGTTGCTGCCTGCCCTGGGTCCATCATGTCCCTCGGTGCTAGGCTTTTATCTCATTTACTTTCGCATTTATCCATGTTGGGGGAGAAATAGTCAGACAAGCATAGAGGTATATATTAACAGAGGAAGCATTTCATAGGCTATATAATTTTTCAATTAATTTTAGATTGTTGCACAAACATTGTACGTGTGTTTTTACATGACTCCTCATGCTCACATTGTTTACAATTATAGAACGGGTATAGTAACAATATTTGAAAAGATTAGTTTTAAAATGAGTTCTTTGGCATAGTCTTTATTAGAAAAGGAAATTTGTCCAGGGTTGTAAGACTGATCAACCATCTCAAGTTGCTGAGCAATCATTACTCTATCCTGTATGCCAGTCTTACAACACTGAGTAAAGAAAATAGTAATTGAGTAATATGACTAATACAAGAATTCCAAGGAGTAACAGAAATAGGAATTGCAATCCTGACTGAAAAAGGGAACCAATACCTGAAGGGGGCTGAGCAAACAAACCAAGACTGGGTATAGGATCACTTAAGACATTCACCTGCTTTTTCATGTGCTTTAGCAGAGATGACACAGTGGAAGATTCATCAGGTACAAAAACACAGCATTCAGTTTAAATGACTGCACATGTGCCACCTTGAGATGCAGTTAAAATATCTAAGGCCATTCTATTTTGAAGGACAGCCTTTCTCATTCAAGACATTTTAGGATTTAATAAGGCTATTCCTGTCTGACTATCATTAAGGGCTTGTTGAGTAAATTTAGTCAGGGCTTCTATATGATATGACATCTAGCCCCAAAGAAGGAACAAATATAGTCACCAGGTGCCCATACCAGTGGAACAGTGACTGAGCCCATCTGTCCTTAAGGAGAGGAAGATCGGCAAGAGATGTTAGCTCAGGGCAACTCCTTCCCTTCATCCAAGGGAAGCTCAGGGTGCAGTGTTTTAGCCATCCAGGCAGTAGCCAAGGCCAGAGATTTGTTCCACACAACCACTGAGTTCCATTAGGAGCCACCCAATAAATGCCTGGCCTTCGAGATCAGTCTGTTCCAAAACAATCACTTTCTTTAAGTATGACAGTATTCTGAAAACCTTAAATGGAACAATTATAAAATAGGCATATGGTTTAAACATTACAAAGGTTTAAATGAGGAGCTATAAGGTTGGGAATGCAGGCCTAGTCCAGAGTCTTGGGACAGCTGTCTACAACAGATGCCGTCTTCTTCTCATCCTGGTTTGGAGATATTTGCATTGGTCAGTTGAAGTCAGGTATCAGAAATAGGAACTGAAACCCACTCAGGTGGAGGAGACTTTCTTTTAAAAAACAAGAATTGTGAATCCATGAATCTATGCCTTTTGATTTTCCAGTGCATGAACTGGTTAAAAGTACCTGGTATGGTCCTTTCCAACAGGGTTGCAAAGAGTCTTTTATCTGGTGTCTTTTCCAATAAACAAAATCTCCAGGTTGTAGTTCATATCCTAAAGGTCTTCATCTCCCAGGAGCTCACTGTGAAAAGAATCAGCTCCCAACCTCTCATTTCTTTTAAGTGTCTCAATGAGACCTTGATAATGATTAAGAGATCTCCTTTAAGCAAACTTGGTTCATACATTCCTTCATCTAATTGCGTAGGCCATCTATTATCTTGAGAGAGGATAGCCAATGTTTACCAAAGCGTGTAGATCTAAGATTGAGAAGCACTAGTGGAAGAGCTTTTGGCCATGAGAAATTAAATGCTTCTGAAAGCTTTGCCAATTGAGTTTTGATTGTGCTGTTATTAAAATGTTGCAATACTGCCAAATGTCACAAATAGTGGTCACAATTATTTGTCCAGTGAAATGAGTTCCCTGGTCACTGTGTAACTTGGGAGGACTTCCTCAAATAGGAATTATCCTTTCCAATAATAATTTACCTAAAGCTGTTGCTCTTCCACAAAGAAAGTCCTCAACACAATATGAGAACGTACAGATCATTACAAGATATATTTATCCTTGAGATGGTGGCATTTGAACCAAGTCCAATTGCCATACCTCAAAGAGTCCCTCAGGAAGGGGAAAGTGGCCTTGTGACCCAAGAAATAGTTTCCCTAGATTATAGTTGGGGCATATAACACAATGAGTATAGGCTTTATGAGCCCCTGTGGGAGAAAGTTTCCAAAAGTATTGTTTCCCCCATAAAATCATCTTTTCAGGTGCCCAACAGGTTAATTGGTGTATATGCTGGAGCACTGGCAATTGTGCTCCAATAGGCAGTACAGGTTGTTTGTTTGTTTTTTTTAATATCACTTCCGAACCACATGTGCATGGTGGTGCCAAAAATTCCCCCTTTTGTTGCCACTTTTGTTTCTCTCTCCTTCTGTGGCAATTTCTTGAGCCTGTAGAAGGAAATCTTTTACTGGGTTAGCAGAGTTAATAGAAAGTTAACAGGCATTCTTGAGGCTGGACAGCATATCCAGATTGATAATGTCCTTGCTTATCGTTTAAGTAAGATCATCTGTAAACAAATTAGATAATAGAATGCAATCATGGTCGTTTTCCTCCTGTGGTGCTGGAAGCAAGGTAGCAGAGTTAAGATATGAATAATATTTACCTACTCAATATAACCAAAGAAGGTTTATCATCATTCACTTGACAATGCTTCCCATGCAATTTAGCATACCAAACAAGCCTAAGTAGTTTAGCATCTCCCTTTTTATAGGAAGAGAGCATTTAGGATATGAATTTTGGGGAGACTGTCAAAAATATCAAAAGGTTTTAAAAAACTTGGTCAAACAAAATGAAGTGTTTGCTGATCTTGTGTCTCTGTAAAACAATCCTTAGTTATCCACTTAACCAAAGGGAGACTCACTCAAAAGGAAAGAAAACCTTTTATAATCTCTTTATCAAGAACAGACTAAAAGTCCAGGAAAATTATCCTTTTAAGAGAGAGAGAACCAAATTTTAAATTTTGTACCCGCTTACCTCTTATTCTTATTCTTACTTCTTATTATTATATTAAAACTTATTCACTTCATTAGGTTCATTTTAATCTCAGCCAATTTGGCCATGCACAAAACTCTTTTCTCAGGGTTTCTCCTCCACAAACCTTCTATTACTTTCTTTTTATATTGAGAATTTATCCCATGCCTTCTTTCCTTCCTAGTACTTTAGGACAAATTTATCTTTCTTAACAAAACAAACAAAAATATTTCCATTCTTTACACCTTCTTTACCGAAAACATACATCTTACTTTCCTTGAATACAAAGATGTTTTCCTTATTAATTTTAGTAGTTTTAATTAGAATTTTTAAAACTTACAGACCTTTTTAGTGAAAACTAAGAAGTAAGCAATTATAAACTGTCTTTTACATTAGCATTCTGTGGCTTGGCAAATTTATAGATACTTTTTATAATTTCTAGAAACATGCTACTTCATAGTACAATCTTTTAATAAAATACAAGACATGTTTACTAATAGACCCAAACTGTTTTTAGTTTCTCTGTAATAAGAAGCCAAAAGTAGATAAACCTATATTTAATCATTAATGACTAATATTTATCTTACATGGAAATGACCTACTCAATAAATTTTATCATTTAACTCAATTAGCAAAACTCTATGGTTTTAAGTTACCAAAAGGTTTTGAAATTATTTTAAGTACATACACCACAACATATAATTATTGTTAAAAAGTTCACCCAACACTTTTATCTCTTTCACATCTATTTAGTTTACGTGTTTCCATATTGATACCTCTAAAAACATGTTTATTTTAGTCAAGCCAACCAACTTAAATAAGCTTTCACTTGCCCAAGATTATTTTATATTATGTTAACTTGAAAGACACTTTGGTTAGTTTCCATTATATTTATATAAGTGCTTACTTTAAGCCAATTAAATAGAACTCTTAGAAATTATACCATCTAGAGGTAAGATATCACACATATATAACACACATATACAGACTCCACAGCTATTGTTTTAAAATTACTGCCATGAATCAGGTACAGTAATATAAGGTTCACTAGTTATGAAATTTTGTTTTAAGCTTTTTCTACTAATGTTTGTGGAGAAGACCCTCAAGATGCTAGATTTGGGGCACAGGTGCTCTTATGCTGGTTTTTCTTGCCTTTATTCCTTTTTTTCTTCAGTCTTAGGAATTGGTGATGGGGTAAATAACAGTTCCCAGAGAGGCAGGACGATAAGCCTTTTTGAGATAAAGGAAATGGGTAGAATCTGAACTGCTTCTAAAGCTGCTTTCCACTTTTGCAAAGGCTTGTAAGTTGAAGACAGTTGCTCTTAATTTCTCAGAAATTTGAGTTGTAACTTAAATTACATTATAGGTCAATCTATCTGTTCAACTACATCACCCTAATTTGCTTCTTTCCCTCTGGGTGCTTAGTTTTTTTTATTTTTTGAAGAAGGAGATTGGCCCTGAGCTAACATCTGTTGCCAATCTTCCTCTTTTTCCTTTTTTCTCCCCAAAGCCCCAATACATAGTTGTATATCCTAGTTGTAGGTCCTTCTAGTTCTTCTATGTGGGATGCTACCTCAGCATGGCTTAATGAGCAGTGAGTAGGTCCATGCCCAGGATCCGAAACTGCAAACCCCAGGCTGCTGAAGCGAAACATGCAAACTTAACTGCTACACCACTGGGCCAGCCCCTGCTTAGTTTTAACTAAGGGAAGAAGGCCTAAAAAATTCTTATCAAGCTGTGAATATTAGCTTCCAGTTTGGCTGAATTTCTGACCGTATATTGCTAAATCCTTTCAAATATCTTGTCAGGTTTCAGCTTATTGAACAATTCTATTAATGTTTAACATAGTTTCCCAGAAAGTCTCTCAGAGTCTCATTAACTCTGGGAGTAGATTATTGGGGGGCGGGGGGGGGGGGGTCAAGCCATGGCCTAATATATTTTCCTTTAGGTACAGTTTAGAACTTAATTTTCTATTAGCTTTTTGCAACAAAACTTTCAATAAGGTTATTTTGGAATTTTGAAGTCTTTGCTTTTATTTTACTTATTTTTTCCTCTTTTTGCTGAGGAAGACTGGCCCTGGGCTAACACCCGTGCCCAGCTTCCTCTACTTTATATGGGGCGCCACCACAACATGGCTGACAAGCAGTGCATCGGCAGGCACCTGGGATCCGAACCAGCGAACCCCAGACTGCCAAGCGCGGCCTAAACCGCTGCGCCACTGAGCCAGCTCTGAAGTCTTTGCTTTTAAGTGCACTTCTTAAATGATCTTATCCACTCGGAACGTTCCTTGTAATGGCCAATGTAATTTCCCTGAGCTGGAGGCAGTTTGCTAAGACCCTTAGCCATGAATGGAGTGCAACTCATATTTCTGTCTATCTCTGACAGCAAAATGTGGTACAACCACATTTTTTTCTCATCATTTTTTGGGGACCCCCAACCTGATGATTATTAAGCCAAGACCTCAGGACACAAAACAAGCTTAATAAGATTTGTTGTTGTTGTTCTTTGTAAATATTTACAGCTTCCACAACATGTAGTTTAAGCAATTGTGCCGGAAGTTGGTGAGCTCAACTCTTTAAAAGTTTCTCTATTACCTAGCTCTTAGAAAGGAGCCCCAAGGTGGCCACTGTAATTTTAAATTATCCTGGGTTATCTTGCCAGCTGTTTACAGCTATCCCAGTTTTGTTAAGCGCTCGCAAGTTTCAGCATGAAGCCCGCTGGAGTTCTAAAGTGAGGCTGCCCATTTGGAAACTGGTCAGCTTTTAGAAGCTTGATTTTCTGTTTTTCTTTTAGTTTCATTCTACTATAAAGCCTGAACAATTTCTAGGGACAGTGTAGTGGGTCGGAAATGTGCTGCTTGTGAGTGTTACTCCCTAAACAAAGAAGTGTAAGCACTTCTCCCACCGGCAGTCTAAAAATACCACTGAGGCTTGGAGCACATGGACGACCAACCCTCATGTGCACATCTCCAGACAAGCTGTCAATTACTTAAAGCAAACAATCACAATGGAATTCCCTATGGGACCACTGCACGTCTTGAGGTTCAACCTCAGACACTCCCACTAGGTTCTCAGTCACCTGAGAACACCTTATGGCTGGGAGGAGCTGGTGTCCCTTCTCTTTGGAGCTGAAAAAGTTCAGGCACTACTCATTTCTCTACCAAGCAGTTTGTTCAGACTTTATAAACAAAATTCTTTCTAATATAAAGCCAAATTAAAAAGGTCAGCCTTCCCCATTCACTCCAAAGTTCCCCCTAGGCTCCCCCGGCCTAGGAAATTCCCCCTAGGTTTCTCTCTCCTAGGAATTCCTCCTAGGTTCCTCTTACCTAGAATATGTACTGGTACCCCCTAAAGACACCTAGTCTTAAGGCTTGAAACAGCTCATATAAACTCTGGACCATTGACTTAAAATAAGGAGGTCTGGGTTTCAGGAGAACTCACTGGGGTCACCTGAAGAATGCAGTGATCTGGGGGGTGCTCAGTGGGCCCCAATTGGTATTGAACGCCAGTTCAGTGTAGATTCCAGGTAGTCTCCAGTGCGTTTCTCTGAAATCCTGCCAACTACACCAAGAAATGTTGTCGCAAATAATCCACAATCAATCTAGAAATCAAAATTGAGGTGAGTTTATTATGAGCCAGGTTTGAAGAATATAGCCTAGGGCATTCCTTCCTCAAGGAAGGAAGAGCACCAAAAAAACGAGGTGTACAAAGTGGTTATATACTGTCTTGAAACAAAGAGCATACATCACATATGACAGAAATCTCTTTTACTACTGTCACGAGATGCTTAGCTGGCACAGCAGGACAGTGGTCAGCAGGTCAGTGGTCACAAGGTAAGCACAGCAGGTCAGTAATTCATCCTTAGTTTCCAGGAAGAGGTGCTTACCCTCAAAGAAATGCCGATATGGGGAAAGCCACATCCCTATGTTTAAGGGCTTCATTCTTGTCTTTGGGACATAATAAATGTTTAAAGCAGATGTACAGTGCATGCTCAACAGGCAATGTCAGGCCCTTTTGGAAAAACAAAGTCAGGCTGAATTAGTTTTACACCAAATGGCTTCCTCAAATACTCCAATATGTCCTATTGCTTTTTATTTATTTATCAAAGAATACAATAACTCAACTGAAGAATTCAATAGAGGGATTCAACAGCAAACTAACTGAAGCAGAAGAAAGGATCAGTGACCTCAAAGACAGGGCAGTGGAATTCATCCAATCAGAGCAGCAAAAAGAATGAAAAAGAGTGAAGATAGTTTAAGGGACTTATGGGACAACATCAAGCAGACCAACATTCACATTATAGGAGTCCCAGAAGGAGAAGAGAGAGAGAAAGGAGCAGACAACTTATTTGAAGAAATAATGGCTAAAAACTTCCCTAGCTTGGGGAAGGAAACAGATACCCAGATCCAGGAAGCCTAGAGAGTTCCAAACAAGATGAACTCAAAAAGACCCACATCAAGACACATTGTAATTAAATTGTCAAAAGTTAAAGACAAGGATAGGGTCTTAAAAGCAGCAAGAGAAAAACTTGTTATATACAAGGAAACCCCCCATAAGACCATCACTAAAGTTTTCAGCAGAGTCTTTGCAGGCCAGAAGGGAGTGGCACGATACATTCAAAGTGCTAAAAGAAAAAAATGTTCAGGGGCTGCCCTGTGGCGCAGCGGTTTAGTCCGCGCTTGGCAGCCCAGGGTTCGCGGGTTCGGATCCTGGGCGCCCGCCAACGCACTGCCTGTCAGCCAGGCCAATGCGGCGTCCCATATAAAGTAGAGGAAGATGGGCACGGATGTTAGCTCAGGGCCAGTCTTCCTCAGCAAAAAGGGGAGGATTGGAACAGATGTTAGCTCAGGGCTGGTCTTCCCCACAAAAAAAAAAAAAAAGAAAGAAAACAATGTTCAAACAAGAATACTCTACCTGGTAAAGTTGTCCTTCAGAATTGAAGGACAGACAAAGAGTTTTCCAGAAAAGCAAAAGCCAAAGGAGTTCCACACCACTAGAGCAGTTTTACAAGAAATGTTAAAGGGGTTTCTTTAAGCTGATATGAGGGGTGCTAATTAGTAACAGAAAAACATATCAAAGTATAAATCTCACTGGTAAAGATAAATATATAGTTAAATTCAGAATAATCTAATGTTGTAAAGGTGATAGGTTAATCACTTATAAATCTAGTATAAAGGTTAAAAGACAAAAGTAGTAACAATAATTATAACTACAATAATTTGTTACTAGATACACAAGATTAAAAGATTCAAATTGTGATATCAAAAACAAAACCTGGGTGAGGGAGAGTAAAAATGTAGAGTTTTAAAATGCATTTGAACTTAAGTGGTTACCAACTTTAAAAAGACTGTTATAAATATAAGATGTTCTCTGTAAACCTCATGGTAACCACAAAGCAAAAACCTATGGTAGATACATAAAAGATAAAGGAAGCTAAGCATACCAATACAGAAAGTCATCAAATCACAAAGGAAGAAAGCAAGAGAAGAAAGGAACAAAGGAATTACAAAACAGCCAGAAAACAATTAACAAAATGACAATAAGTATGTAACTATCAATAACTACTTTAAATGTGAACAGACTAAATTTTCCAACCAAAATACATAGAGTGGCTGAATGGATTGAAAAAATAAGACCCAACTATATGCTGCCTATAAGAGACTCACCTCAGTGTTAAGGACACACACAGACTGAAAGTGAAAGGATAGAAAAAGATATTCCAGGCAAATGGAAACCAAAAGAAAGTTGGGATAGCTATACTTGCATCAGACAAAATAGACTGTAATAAAAGATGAAGGAGGTCATTATATAATGATAAAGGAGTCAATCCAACAAGAGAATATAATATTTCTAAATATTTAATTATCCAACATAGGAGCACCTAAATATATATAAAGCAAATATTAACATACTTAAAGGGACAAATAGACAGCAATACAATAATAGTAGGGGACCTCAATACCCCACTTTCATCAATGGATATATCATCCAGACAGAAAATCAATAAGGAAATATTGGACTTACATGATACATTAGACCAGAGGTACTTAACAGACATTTACAGAACATTCCAACCAAAAGCAGCAGAATACACATTCTTCCCAAGCGCACGTGGAACATTCTCCAGGATAGATCATACATCAGGCCACAAAACAAGTCTTAACAAATTTAAGAAGATTGAAATCATAACAAGCATCTTTTGTGACCACAATGGTATAAAACTAGAAATCAATTACAAGAAGAAAACTGGAAAATTCACAAATATGTGGAGATTAAACAACACATTACTGAACAGCCAATGGATCAAAGAAGAAGTCAAAAGAGAAAGCAAGAATGAAAATGAAAATATACCAAATGAAAATGGAACTATACCAAAGCTTACGTGGTGCAGCAAAAGCATTTTTAACAGGGAAGTTCATACAATAAATACTTACATTAAAAAACCAGAAAGGGGCCAGCCCAGTGGCACAGTGGTTTAGTTCATGCTTGGCAGCCCGGGGTTCGCGAGTGCGGATCCCGGGCGCCTGCCGACGCACTGCTTGTCAGCCATGCTGTGGCGGCGTCCCATATAAAGTAGAGGAAGATGGGCACGGATGTTAGCCCAGGGCCAATCTTCCTCAGCAAAAAGAGGAAGACTAGCAACAGATGTTAGCTCAGGGCTGGTCTTCCTCACACACACACAAAAAAAACTAGAAGGATCTCTACCAACCTAACTTTACACTTCAAGTAACTAGAAAAAGAAGAACAAATGAAGCCCAAAATTAGTCGAAGGAAGGAAATAACAAAGATCAGAGCAGAAATAAATGAAATAGAGACTAAAAAGACAATAGAAAAGATCAATGAGACCAAGAGCTAGTTTTTTGAAAAGATAAAACAAAACTGACAAACCTTTAGCTAGACTCACCAAGAAAAGAAGAGAGAACTCAATAAATAAAATCAGAACTGAAAGAGGAGACATTATAACAATACCACAGAAACACAAAGGATCATAAGAGACTACTATGAACAATTATATGCCAACAAATTGGACAACCTAGAAGAAATGGATAAATTCCTAGAAACATGCAACCTACCAAGACTGAATCATGAAGAATTAGAAAATCTGAACAGAGGCTGGCCCAGCGGCATAGCGGTTAAGTTTGTACATTCTGCTTCAGCAGTCCGAGGTTCCCCGGTTCAGATCCTGGGCATGGACCTATTCACTGCTCATCAAGCCATACTAAGGCGGCATCCCACATAGAATAAACAGAAGGACCTGCAACTAGGATATACAATTATGTACTGTGGCTTTGGGGAGAAAAAAGAAAAAAAAAAGAGGAAGATTGGCAACAGATGTTAGCTCAGGGCCAATCTTCCTCAAAAAAATTGTTTAAAAAATAATAATAATAATGAAAAAAATGCACTGAAAAAAAAAAGAAAGAAAATCTGAACAGACTGATACTAGTAAGGAGAAGGAATCAGTAATCAAAAACCTCCAAACAAAAGTCCAGGAACAGATGGATCCACTGGTGAATTCTACCAAACATTTAAAGAAGAATTAATACCAATCCTCAAACTCTTCCAAAAAGTAGAAGAGGAGGGAACACTTCCAAACTCATTTTACATGGCCAGCATTACCCTGACCAAAATCAGGCAAGGACACCACAAGAAAAGAAAATCACAGACCAATATCCCTGATGAATGTAAATGCAAACATCCTTAATAAAATCTTAGCAAACTGAATTCAATACATTAAAAGGCTTATACATCATGATCAAGTAGGATTTACCCCTGGGATGCAAGGATGGTTCAACATCCAATGAATCAGTGATCCAAATCAATCAGTGTGATACACCATATTAACAAAATGAAGGATAAAGATCATATGATCATCTCAGTAGATGCAGAAAAAGCATCTGACAAAATTCAACATCCATTCACGATAAAAACCCTCAATAAACTGACTTTAGAGGGAATTTACCTCAACATAATAAAGGCCATATATGACAAGCCCACAACTAACAAAATACTCAATAGTGAAAAACTGAAAGCTCTTCCTCTAAGATCAGGAGCAAGACAAGGATGCCCACTCTCACCACTTTCATTCAACATACTACTGGAAGTCCTAGCCAGAGCAATCAGGCAAGAAAAAGAAATAAATGGCATCCAAATCAGAAAGGAAGAAGTAAAACTGTCTCTATTTGCAGATGACAAGATATTGTATATAGAAAACTCTAAAGACTCCACCAAAAAAACTGTTAGAACTAATAAATGTATTCAGTAAAGTTGCAGGATACAAAATCAATATACAGAAATCTATTGCATTTCTATACATTAATAACTATCAGAAAGAGAAATTAAATAGCCTAAGGCTGTATTAATTCTTCTTCTTGACAGTTTCCAAGGCCAATCTTAAGAGAATACTATGAAAGATGCTGGATTTTGGTTAACGTGATTACTGTTGCCTTAATAATAAAAGAAGGCTTTAACAAATGTTAAAAAAAAAAAAAAAGAGGTTATGTAAAGTAACTCCCAACCTCATAAGGGCTGATGAAGCTGGGTCTATTATTTTCCTTTATTTGGCAGATGTGGTGGAAATAGAGGTCAGTGGTTTGCCCAGGGTGACTCAGTGGAGGCGTGAGGGGATTGGGCAGGGGTATGGGTGGGTATGGGAGTCCCTCTGATTTCTTTCCTGGTTGTTGCTGTTATCATTGCCTGTGGCCACTGCTGCCCACCCTGAGTGCTAGCTTTGAAGAAAGGGACTATTCAGCCTGGGTGCCTAAGAGCCAGCCAAAGGCTTTTGAGGGCTCCATGGGCCTGGGCAGCTGGCCCCTTGAGGTGGGATCCTAACATCTTAGAACTGGAGGGACCTTGGAGGTCCTTAGGAGGCAACTGGCATCAGGAAAGCAGACTAGGCTGGGAATTACAAGTTCTTTGTCCCGAATTGGCTGGGTGACCTTGTGCTTGCTGCTGCCCCTCTCTGGGCCACAGCTGGGACTACTGAAGGTCCTTTTAGCTGTTGTGTTCCATGATACAAGTCCAACCTTTCCATTTTATGTGTGAGGACACTGAAACCCAGAGAGGGTCAGGGATTTGCCCATATAATTTTACAGCCAGAGGAATTCTTTTTTTTTTCTTTAAAAAAAAAGAAAGAGAAATTAAGAAAACAATCCCATTTACAATTGCATCAAAAAGAATAAAATATCTAGGAATAAATTTAACCAAGAAGGTGAAAGACCTGTACATTGAAAACTATAAGACATTGATGAAAGAAATGGAAGAAGATACAAATAAATGGAACGATATTCTATGTTCATGGATCAAAAGAATTAATAATGTTAAAATGTCCATGCTACCCAAAGCAATCTATAGATTCAATGCAATCTCTATCAAAGTTCCAATGGCACTTTCTCATAGAACTAGAACAAACAATTCTAAAATTTATATGGAACCACAAAAGACCCCAAATAACCAAAGCAACCTTGAGAAAGAAGAACAAAGCTGGAGGCATCACACTGCCTGGTTTCAAACTATATTACACAGCTATGGTAATTAAAACAATATGGTATTGGCAGAAAAACAGACACATAGATCGATGGAACAGAATAGGGAGCCTACAAATAAACCCATGCACATATGGTCAATTAATTTACGACAAAGAAGCCAAGAAGATACAATGCAGAAAGGACAGTCTCTTCAATAAATGGTTTTGGGAAAACTGGACAGCCACATGCAAAAGAATGAAACTGGACCATAATCTTACACCATACACAAAACTAACTCAAAATGGATTAAAGACTTGAACAAAAGCCCTGAAACCATAAAATGCCTAGTAGAAAACATAGGGGGTAAGCTCCTTGACATCAGTCTTAGTGATGATGTTTTGGGTTTGACACCAAAAGCAAAGGCAACAAAAGCAAAAATCAGCAAGTGGAACTACATCAAACTAAAAACCTTCTGCACAGCAAAGGAAAACATCAACAAAATGAAAAGGCAACTTACTGAATGGGAGAAAATATTTGCAAATCACATATCTGATAAGAGGTTAATATCTAAAATATATAAATAATTCACATAACTCAATAGCAAAAAAAAAAATCTGATTAAAAAATGGGCAGATATAGGGGCCGCCCGGTGGCGCAGCGGTTTAGTCCGCGCTTGGCAGCCCGGGGTTCGCGGGTTCGGATCCCGGGCGCCCGCCGACGCACTGCCTGTCAGCCACGCCGTGGTGGCGTCCCATATAAGGTGGAGGAAGATGGGCACGGATGTTAGCCCAGGGCCAGTCTTCCTCAGCAAAAAAGAGGAGGATTAGCAACGGATGTTAGCTCAGGGCTGGTCTTCCCCACAAAAAAAAAAAATAAATAAAAATAAAAATAAAAAATGGGCAGAGGATCTGAATAGTCATTTTTATAGACATACAAATGGCCAACAGGATCATGAGATACTCAACATCACTAATCATCAGGGAAATGCCTATCAAAACCACAATGAGATATTGCCTCACACCTGTTAGAATGGCTATTAACAAAAAGATGAGAAATAACAAGTGTTGGCAAGGATGTGGAGAAAAGAGAACCCTTGTGCACTGTTGCTGGGATTGTAAATTGGTGCAGCCACTATGGAAAACAGTATGGAGGTTCCTCAAAAAATTAAAAATAGAACATGTGACCCAGCAATCCCAATTCTGGGTATTTATCTGAAGAAAACAGAAAAACTAACTTGAAAAGATGTCTGCACTCCCATGTTCACTGCAGCATTATTTACAATAGCCAAGATATGAAAAGAACCTAAGTTCCCATCAACACATGAATGGATAAAGAAAATGTGGTAAATATACGCAAAGGAATATTATTCAACCACAAAAATGAAATTTTCCCATTTGCAACAAAATGGATGGACCTTGAAGGCATTATGCTAAGTGAAATAAGTCAGACAGAGAAAGACTAATACTATATGATATCCCTTATATATGGAACCTAAAACCAAAAAACTAAACTCATAGATTCAGAGAACAGATTGGTGGTTGCCAGAGGTAGGGGGTGGAGTTGGGCAAAATGGGTGCAGGGGGTCAAAAGTACAAACTTCCAGCTATAAAATAAATAAGTCCTGGGGATGTAATATACAGCATGGTGGCTATAGTTAATAATATAGTATTGTATATCTGAAAGTTGCTAAGAGAATAAATCTTAAAAGTTCTCATTAGAAGAGAAAAAAATTTGTAACTATGTGTAGTGATGGATGTTAACTAAAGCTACTGTGGTGATCATTTCACAGTACATACATAAATCAAATCATTATGTTGTACACCTAAAACTAACACAATGTTAGATGTTAATTATATATCAAAAAATAAAGTGGCGGATATTTACTTATTTATATTCATTTTTATATATGTATATATACACATAAACACATTTTTGTATATGCACAGACATCTCTAGAAGATGCACAAAATTAACAACACAGCTGGTTGCCTTAATGGAGGTCAGGGTTAAGGGTTAAGGGTGAATAAGTTTACTTTTTTTTTTTTTTTTTTTTTTTTTTTGTGGGGAAGACCAGCCCTGAGCTAACATCCGTCGCCGATCCTCCCCTTTTTGCTGAGGAAGACTGGCCCTGGGCTAACATCCGTGCCCGTCTTCCTCTACGTTATATGGGACGCCGCCACAGCATGGCTGACAGACAGTGCGTCGGCGGGCGCCCGGGATCCGAACTCGCGAACCCCGGGCTGCCAAGCGCGGACTAAACTGCTGCGCCACCGGGCGGCCCCATAAGTTTACTTTTTAATTCATCTTTGTACTGTTTGATTTTATTACTACATGCATACATTATCCGTTAAAAACAACTCTGTGCTCTTGCTGTTTTTCACTCTTTTGTTGCTAGTGGCCTCCATTTATCTCAGCTACTTTGTCGAGTCCAAGGGAGTTCATCCTTTGCACAGCACCTGAACAGAGAGCTCCCCAGGCCAGGTGTGTGAGCCCCCAGCCACATGTCTTCTCACTGACTTGCCAGGACAACTAAGCATCCTTGTGACCCACAACCTCATTAGCTTAGTTAGGGTGTCCCACCTGGCCTTCCCAGCCACAAGAGTTACAATATTACTTTCCTTTTGTAGGTGGTCTTTTTCACTAAACTAGTGAGCATTATTTTCTGATTAAAATTCTCCATTTGTGGCTGCTTTATTTTTTTCTTTGGCTGAGTGGTTTGGGAATAATAATCAGAAGAATAGTAATAGTAGCTAACATTTATTGTGTGCTTATATGTGTGTTAGTTTGCTAGGCCTGCCTTAACCAAGTACCATAGACTGGATGGCTCAAACAACAGAAATTCTTCCCATAACTCTGGAGGCTAGAAATCTGAGATCAGGGCGCTGGCTCCTTGACTTGTAGATGGCTGTCTTCTTCCTGTGTCTTCATACGGTCTTCCCTCTGTGCCCGTGTCCAAACTTCCTCTTCTTAATAAGGACACCAGTCATACTGGATTAGGGCCCACCCTAATGACCCCATTTTAGCTTAATTAGCTTAATTTAGCTCCTCTTTAAAGATCCTGTCTCCAAATAGTCAGAGTCTGGGGTACTGGGGGTTAGGACATCAACATATGAATTTTGGGGGACACAATTCAGCCCACTAGGAGAGCCCAATTCAATCTCATGTATGTATGCAGCAATAGGCTAAGTGCCTTACAAACATTACCTCATTTAAGTCTCACTGTCTATCCCATGAAAGAAAACCGAGGAACAGAGAGATTAAGTGACGTGGCCAAGGTAGGCGGCAGAGTCAGAATTTAAATCCACGCTGACAAACTCCAGATCCCATACTCTTAACCACCACACCACATGAGCTTTCTTCATGTGTCCTACTGGATCCATTAAAGTTTACTAAAGGAGAGAGAATGAAATAGCTGCTATAGTGAGCAAATAGAAAAATTCCACTCCCCAAACCACTATCTTTTCCAGGGAGAGGCAGCAGAGGGGCCCCAGCCAGTCTTCAAGTCTGTCCGTGTCATCCACAGTCTCTCACCTCATCCTCCGACCCAGGGAACCCTTAGGAGCGGGTGGTATGGTCACTTAGTCCACTCTCATGCCTAACCAAATCCATGGAAGTGGGAGTGGAACAATAAATCCAGCCCCTGCTTCCTCATTGAAAATGTTGGTGACCTTTGGATATCAGTCAATTATATACTTGAAATCCTGGCCCTATGCCAAGGCTTCTAGAGTTTTGTATTTAGGAGGAGCCAGAAATGGCCAAGCTTTGCCCAGAGTCCCTGGCATGAGGCAAAGGTACAAGAGGACCCCTGCCCAGAGCAGAGTGCACAGCTGTAAACTTAGGTCACTGAAAGCATAGATGGTAGCAGTCAAGTAAAGACACCAGGAATGTCATTTATAACTGCTCAGGTAAGACCAGGGAGAGTGTGATCATTTAGTTCCTCTCAGCTTAAACATGCCCACTTTTAAAAATAGCTTTTCTTAAGACTCCAGTGAAGTGTGAAAGGGGAGAAGAGGTTACTGTACACCTGAATCAAGCTCCAAGTTAGAAGCATTCAACCAGATTATCACTATAGCTGTTTTAAACAAGTTAAAAAATAGGGCTGTGGTCACCACAGCAGGCTTTCAGCTGCCAGGCCCTGCACAGATGGGAAGCAAGGAGAAGCATCCCAGTTTCTGCCTGATGTGCAATTTTGAAAACCTCCTTTCCATTCTTAAACAGAGATATATCTATAATCATCTTAGTTAAGGAATTATTATTCAAGTAAAATATTGACTAAGATAACAGCTTCTTTGGTGGACTTGTAAATTTAGAAATTAGACCATAAACTTCCTAAGAGGAGCTGAAGGGCCGAAAATGTTAGATTTCATCAAAGATGTTAGGTGTTGTTTCTAAAATATCTATGTGAAGTGAAAATAAAATACTATTCACATTTTAGGGACCCAATGCAACCATCACACACATTTTTGGAGCACTCACAATCTAAAATCTGGAAATATTCTTGACTAATTTCTGAAGGACAGACACCAAACTCATTTTTAAACATGAATGAAATGAGACACAAATCTTATCTTAAACCAACATCAGTATTTATTTATATCAATATTTTATTCCAACAAGCTTTACATTGTACAAAGCCATGAGTGAGCAGTCTCAAATCCAGATGTAATAAATCTACAAGATCACCCCTACCCCTTAAAGCCCCTCAAATCAAAATTGATTACTGAAAACCTGATTAGAAGGGCAACCTCCAAAAAGTCCAGGTTTGGTTTCATTTTGGGCAGCATTTCAAACAACAGTACTGATTACTGCCTTTAACTGACCAAGCAGCAGTGGAGGCAACAGGGAGCAGGAGAGCGCTTCCTCTCCGGTTTTCCTTCAGAGAATGTGCGCAGAATTTCAAGCATCTACAAAAGCAGCATGACTTAACCAAGCTGTAAATTAGCCTTGAAAAAAACCACTGTAACTAGCAGAGGCTCCAGTTCTCAGCATTGATAAAAGCAGTGGCTCAACCTTGGCTGCACACTACAACCACCCAGGGTACTTTTAAAGATACCCACGCTCAATTTGGGGAGAATAATATTGAATCATCTGATCCATGAACATGATCTATATCTCTGTTTATTTGAGGACTTCTTTAACATTGCTCAGTGATGTTTTTATTTTTTTCAATATATAGCTCTTCCACATATTTTGTTAGATTTAATTCTGTTTAACATTTTTTGTTATTGTAAGCATTGTTTTTCAAAATTCAATTTCAAATTGGTTTTTATATATTGACTTTGTACTCTTGTTAACCTCTATTAGTTTCAAAGCTTTTTTGTAGATTCCCTAGGATTTTCTACAAATGCAATCATGTCTCTTATGAATAAAGACTACTTTACTTTTTCCTTTCAAAAAAATAAAAAATAAAAATACCCATGCTCAGGATCCACTCCAGACCAGTTAAATTCAAATTAAAGTAAAAATGCTGGGCATCAGGAGTTTTTGAACACTCCCAAGTAATTCTAACAGCAGCCAGGGTTAAAAACCACCGAAGCAAAGACTTATCTCTTGGACAGGGGACAAAAAGACACACTGCAATCATGCATTTCCCTTGGGTCCTTTGTCCTCCTGTAGCTTATGGACTCTGGAGGAGCAAAAGCAGAATGTCACTTTGCCCTGCTTCAATATGATTAAGCCCTTCCCATATCACACATTACACCCTGAGATAAACCACAAATAACAGGGCCATCTAACTGGTTCTGATCTCAAAAACCATAAAACCTGGAGCATTTCCCATAAGCCTGGACTCCCTTACGAAAGCAATTTTATTCCTGGTTTTTGCTGTGCTGATGTCTGAAGACCTGTCACAACCTTTGCAAATATGCTCATCATGTGGGATAGTTGCTGTTTTTCCACCATGAACTAATGCAAACTTGGAAACCTTGGTGTGTCTTGCTTTTTTCTTTTAAATACTTGTGTTCTTATTTGGCAGCCAGTCCTCTCAACTCTCTTTGCAGGAAAACTTTTTCTTTCCTAAATGGTTCTGTCTCTGGGTCTTTCTTCAACAAGAGTAAAGGCCCCAAGAGTATTTGGACTCAGAACTGGGTAATCTCCTCCTAGGGATAGGAAGTGCTCTGCAAGTGATAAGTGAAAGGGCTGAAAAAAACGAGAACCCACTCAGCTAAACCAGCTAAACCTCGGGTGTTTGGAGGTGTAACCCAAGATCCAGTTCATGCATTAACGTGCCCTTTGGCTATACTGAACAAACTCCAAGGCTAGTGTCAGACTCCTCTGCTGTAGCCTTCTTAAGCCGGTTTTCCCTATATTAACCTCAACTGCATTGTACTAATTTTTACAAAACTCTAAATCAAGAATGATCCCAAAGATTACATGTGAAAATACTGGAAATGAGCAGACAGAAACACACACCAAGGAAATAAGAGCTCAGCTACTTTACTGACTTTTCTGGAACTGGCTAAAACCTATTATGGTAAGTTTTACTGGTTCTTCAGCTAACAGAAAGATTGTCCCAGAAAAATCTTACCTGAAATAGTAAAACAGAAGCCTGGTGAAGACAAGGATCCCATCTGTCTTATCATCTGTCATATTCCCAGGGCCTGATTACTGAACATAGTAAATGCTCAGTAAATATCTGGTAAATGACTGAAATGTGTGGACTTGGAAATCTTTCTGGTCCACAAAGATTAGAGCTGTAATAGGATCTCCTGCAAACTGGGAATCCTCTTGTATCTCACTCAAGGATAAATGTTACCCTATTAGGACAGAGCTTTTTTTCCTGGAAATCAAACAGTTCACTAGTAACCTTGTCTAATAAGCTCTTCCCAAAAGGTCTGCAAAGTGGTGTGATTTTGTTTTTCCAATTCTGAGTCAAAACATGAACCAGATCATCACCTCTAGGGCATGAGAATCTGCATCCCATTCAAGCAACCACTAGCAAACATTCCCTAAGCCCAGCACTACCCTAGGTAGAGAGCAGACAGGGGAACTTCCCTTTTGGTTCTAACAGTTCCTGACTCAGAGCAGTGGCAGGAGTGTGTAAGTGGCCACTCTCTGGATGGGGGCAGCAGACATCAATCCAAGGGGGCTGCCCATCCATAGGCTGACCAACTCCTGAGGCTGGGGCAAAGGGCTCTGCCCAGTAAGGGCAACGGCAACTACTCAAGTCAGTCAGACAGGATCCTTCTGGAATCTGGACTAGAGACAAACAGAGGACGGGCCAAGAGGAAGGAGGAACAGAGAGAAGTGCCACAGAGGGGCAGAGCTGCTGTGAGAAAGAGGTAGAGGGCAGCCCGGCCCCAGCACCGGGCCCAGTGCCTGAGGGCTCCAGGCCCATTCCAGCCCATGGTTCTCCAACCACACACCATCTGGTTCTAAGGTGGCCACAGGGGTCCTGTGCTTATAAACAAAGGAGCACACAAGGAGGATACAAGACCACTCATTTAGCAGAAAACTGGGATCAGAACTCCAAAATACATGATTACCGTGCTTGGCACTTGAAGGCCAGGAGAGGAAGTTCGTTAGTACTTAGTCTACATGCCTAGAACAAAGTAAGCTCTCAAACACTTGCTCAACGAAGGAATGAAAACTGGAGGCAGAGACAACAAAACTCTGAGGTAGATGCTGACATCACCCTTCTCTGAGCTCATTTACTTAGTGCGTGGGTGATCCTGAGCTGATTGGGCCAAAAGTCTGCCTAGAATTTGAAGCAATACTAACAAAAGGGTGTGTTTCTCGATCTTCTTCCTACAGATGATCTCTCTGGAAAAACTGGATTAGGACATATCTAAGCCAAATAATGAAAGCACCCCAAAAATTTAAAAACAGAATTATAGGATCCAGCAATTTCACTTGTGGGGATATACCCAAAAGAAATGAAAGCAGAGACTCAAACAGATATTTGTACATCATGGCAGCATTATTCACAATTGTCAAAGGGTGGAAGCAACCCAAGTGTCCATCAACAGATAAATGGATAAACAAAATATACATACAATGGAATATTATTCAGCCTTACAGAGGAAATTCTGACACATGCTAAAACATGGATGAAACTTGAAGACATTGTGCTAAGTGAAATAAGCCAGTGATAAAAGGACTAATACTGTATGATTCCACTCATATGAGGTACATAGAGTAGTCAAATTTGTAGAGACAGAAAGTAGAATGATGGTTGTCAGAGGCTGGTGGGAGGACAGAATGGGGAATTATTGTTTAATGGGTACAGAGTTTCAGTTTTGCAAGATGAAAAATGTTCTGCGGATGATGGCAGTGATGATTGCACAATAACGTGAATGTACTTAATGCCATTGAACTGTATTCTTAAAAGTGGTTAAAATGGTAAATTTTATGTTACAGATATTTTAACCCAATTAAAAATAAACATATATTTTTTAAAAAGCATCTTACAATCTCAACAAGTTGTTCAGAAGCTAAAAAGCCCAACCCCTTAAGCGACTCATGTCATCTAACGACTTCAAAAAATTTCTCTAGGCCATCCATTAACTACAACCAAAGGCAAGCTGCAATAAATTTAGAGACCAGACACTAGAGGCATTCTGCAATTAAAAATATAAGCCAAACGGAAGACATGAAAACAATATACAAGAATTAACAGCCACAGTGCGAGAACCTAAGGGATCTTTTCTGAAAGAATTAAAATAAACAGGGCAAAAACAGAGGACAAGAGAGGACATAATTAAGATAACCACAGAAAAATGTTTGAAAACAAAGAACAATTTACTTTGACTATAAAAATTCAGTGTTATATAACTTTAAATCATTAAATATGAAACTATTTATACCTAAATAAAAATCCAACTCAAGTTCAACCTAGCTCAAATGCCAACTGGCATAAGTGCATTAAAGGAAAGAGCTTAAATCCTCCTTCTGACAACCAAGGTTTGGTTCCTTTACACACAAGGAAGGCCAAAACCTTCTCTTTTCAATCACTAAGTACCATTGTCTACCATCATGACCCATTAAAACCAGGTCTTTCTTAAGTTCCATGATAATTTACATTACACCATTTGACAAGGTATCTATCATCACCCTTCTGATGCCAGATACTTATTAATTTCTGGTACGACAGGAAATAAAGCCTTCCTGGAAACATCTTCCATGATTACTTGATACCTTGTTTCTCCCACTAGACTTGTGCTATCCAGTACGGCATGCACTAACCAAGGTAGATATTTAAATTAAAAACTCATTTTTTTTATGTCATTCTAACCATATTTCAAGGGCTCAATTCACCAAATGTGGCCAGTGGCTACTGGGCAGTGCAGATAGAGAACATTTCCACATCATGGGAAGTTCTATCAGACAGTACTGCATTAGAGGCTAAGTCCCGTGACGGCAGGAACCTTCCGACACTTTCACCAGTGTACACTTAGCACCTCCCACAGAGACTGTCCAAAAGGAGGCATTCAGCAAACATGTGAAATAAATATTCAACAGCCAGTGTGATAAATGGAGAGGACTGAAGAGAACTCAGTCTTAGAACAGAGTCCTGGAGTGTGTGTGTGAGAGGAGGGGGAACACAGGGACAGTAGACTCCCAAAGATTTAGAGTCAAATTTAGAAAAGCTAAAACAAACTAAATTGCCAAAAGTAGCAAAGAATTTGACACTCCCAAAAAGTGGACCTTGCTCCCTAAAGTGTGGTCAGTCCATGGGCCAGCAGCACCCCATCACCTAGGAGCCTATTACAAACATAGAACTCAGCCCCTACCCCAGTCCCACTTAATTAGAATCTGTATTTTAACAAGCAATTCTAACGCACATTAAAGTATGAGAAGCACTAGTCTAGTTCTCTAAGCGTCCAGATTGAGCAAGGATCCCTCACCCAGCAAATATGAAAAAAACACTATGTACAACTGCATGTGAATCTACAATAATCTCAATAAAAATTTCCATTAAAAAAAGAGAACATTTCTGGGGCCAGCCCAGTGGGGTAGCGATTAAGTTCACGTGCTCCGCTTAGGCAGCATGGGGTTCGCAGGTTCACATCCTGGGCACGGGCCGACACACTGCTTGTCAGCCATGCTGTGACAGCGTCCCATATAAAGTAGGGGAAGATGGGCACGGATGTTAGCCCAGGGCCAATCTTCCTCAGCAAAAAAGAGGAGGATTGGCAACGGATGTTAGCTCAGAGCTAGACTTCCTCACAAACAAAAAAAGAGAGAACATTTCTAACAACCTGTGAATCAAACCTTAAGCTTTTTTGTATCCCTTCCCTATCACCTCTACCTTCATTGCACTTCCAGAGTATAGGAAAATATCAAACACACATAACATCTGAGGGTTGACATATGCAAACACACACACACACTCACAACACTACGAACAAAACAAATGGCACTTAACATAGATACAGGGCATCCCAGAATATTCTATCTACTTCCATTAAGAATTTTAAGCTCTATTTTAGTAATAACTTTTAAGTGGCAGGATTGAGGGATACATTGCTACGGTAAACCAAAAGTTCTGATTATGAGAAAGCTATCCTGATTATTCGAGGAATCTCCATGAAACAAAATTATTTTACATGTAATCTGGGTCTCAGACATTTTTCAGGAGTGTGTTGCTACACTGGTCATCTCCCAATTATTATTTTTTTAAATAAACTACAATTCTTCAAACTAACAACCAGTCCACCTAACGTAGTGTCAATGTACTCTGGACACAAAATTCAAGATGTTTCTCATACTTATCTGGTGGGAAGAAATTTTTTTACCTCTTTACCCTCTCCTTAGGAAATTAAGTTGATGAGAAAGAACTTTTGTAGGTGTTTAGGAGTATGGATTACTTATGTTAGGTGCCTTCAAGTCAATTCTGATTCCTAGTGACTCTGTGCACAGCAGAGCGGAACCCTGCTCAGTCTTTCTGCGCCATCCTCTCACCTTCTGGTGTTGTATCAGACAATGCTCCACTGCTGTTCACAGGGTTTTCACAGCCAATTATTTCGGAAGTGGGTGGCCAGGTCCTTCTTCCTAGTCTGTCTTAGTCTATAAGCTCCACTAAAACCTGTCCACCATGGCTGACCCTGCCAGTACTTAAAATAGCAGTGACACAGCTTTCAGCATCGCATCAACATGCAGCCGCCACAGTCTGACAACCGACAGACAGGTGGTGTGGTTCCCTGACTGGGGAATGAACCAGGGCCATAGCAGTGAAATCAACGAAACTTAACCACTAGACCCCCAGGGCTGGCTACGGATTCCTTATACTTATCCCTTATATTTTTATGTATTCCCCTAATCTTCTACCATGACCTTTTTTATATCTTCATTATTTTTATAATAAAAACTGATTAAAAATTTTTTTTTAAATAACAGAGTAACTGAAAAATGCTCTCAAAGTGTTCTTGGACTTTACTACAAAAATACAAGTAAACTCAAATTTACCTATTTCCCCCTTATCAAGCTGCATTTGAACAGGTTAAAAGCACAGTGGTAAAGGATATAAAATAAAATGTCAAGAAAAAAAAAGCCTAACTCTGAGTTAACCCTTCCAGTGCCCCACAAACAAAGATTCTTCCCTATCAGGATAGTTGGCCTGGCCTATGGGAACCCTTCCACCCCAGCACTAGGACACTCAATGGGCTGGACCTATAATCACTTTCAGTGACTGCTGAAGGTTTTTTTCCTCAGTTCAAACTTTTTCTCTCTCTTGAACCTTGATTTTGCAGGTACCTGACTGAAACACACAGATCATAAGGTGACCCCTAATGAGTCACATCTCTGTACTAGCCTCTCCCCTTGAGTTTGGGCAGAACCTGTGACTTGCTTTAACAAAAGAATACTATGGCTAAGGCGATGGGACGTCACTCCTGTGATGACTCCTGTTATATAAGACTCCAGCTTAGCAGACGGGCGAGAGAGTCTCCTGCGGGCTTTGAAGAAATAAGCTGCCATGTTGTGAGAGGATCTATGAGAGGGCCACATGGCAAGGAACTGCAGGAGGTTCTAGGAATTGAGACTGGTGCCAGCTGACAGCCAGCAAAAAGCAGGGACCTCAGTCTACCACAGCCAGGAACTAAACACTGTCAACAACCTCATGGCCCTGGAAGAGGACCCCAAGCTCCAGAAAGGAGCACAGCTCTAGCCAACAGTTGACTGCAGCCCTGTGAGACCCCAAGCAGAGGACCCAGTGAATATGTGCCCAAATTCCTGACCCAAGGAAACTGTGAGATAAAAATGTCTGTTGTTTCAAGCTGCTAAATTTGAAGTAATTTGTTACTCAGCAATAGACAACTTTGTTATTGGATACTTGCATATCAGCAGACACTTACCTAAGAACTGATTATTAGGATGAATGCTAATTCCTGGAATTATACTAAGTCTTATCCTTCCAATATGGAAATACACTATCAAACTGTAACAACGCATATAATCTCATATGGCCATTCACATTTTGGTTTATGGAACTCTAGTGTTTTTTCCAGTGTGGATTTCCAAATTTTCTGCCATGTTCTTATTACCATTCTTCTCTCCCTGAGCTGCACCTGCTACCCCTTAAATGAAGATGCTGCAGGTAGAATCCCTGTTCTAGCCATCTCCCAGCTGCCAAACAGCTGCTTGCTACTGCCTAAATTCCAACCACCTAAGAAAAAGCAGTAAATGGAGCAGAGGTAATCTCTACGTTCTAGCTATGAGAAAAGTATAGTATGACAGGAACAACAAGAATAGGCTTTTTTTCTGTTAATTTCTCCACCAGCCCTCTCCAAAATTTAGATTATTAATATGAACCAATACTGTTGCAGGTATATAAGGTGAATGGGCAGTGGTCAAGAAATGTACCGTACTTAAGAAAAAACAAAGGCAAATTTATAGAAATTAACTAAGAGAAAGCAGACATACATCATTCACGTAGAAATTAGATGTTATTCAGCATAAAACTTGGTAAAGTGAACAAAATCTGTCATCGATGCTAGTCATTTATCAAAGGACAGCCCACACCAGCTTTGCTGTACTCATATGAAGTACCCTTTGTGATCCTGGACTCGTAGGCCACCAAGCCACTTTCTAATCATTACTTTGGTTTCCCAGGTATTTCAAACTCAGGAAGGAGGAGCCCTGGATGGTGACACAAGTATTCCGCCCACTGGAAAAGACTGTGCCTCACTGTAAATTAAAGTAGCAGCCTGGTTTACAGTGCTTACCATGTGAATACCAACCAGACTCAATGAAGAGCAAATCCTGGATCGGCAAGGCTCAGACCCAGACTCTGGTGAGCAAAGGACCTCAAGAGGTCCACAGCACTATTACTAACATAGGAACTCTGAAACAGCTTTTAAAATCGGAACAGAGCATCTCCAAATCCCATCTAAACATAATTAGGGAAAATTAGCATATAAAAATAACTTTTCTTTTTAAAATGGCTGTAAAAATAGTATAATCTCCACAATTGAATGAATTACTACTGTGTTTCACTGAATCTAAAACACTGACTGTAAAACGCAACACCACTGTCTCTATATACATGGAAAAAAACTGTCAATTAAATCTTGTCACAATGTTAAATAATCATTGATTTTAAGACATTCTGATTTCAGAGATGTTAAAAATGTGAAAAAAGGTGCATCTCAGAATCAATGAAATACAGTACTAAAGAACGTATTCTTCAGATACTCATTCAAATAAAGTATTAAACATTGAGTGTCTTAAATTGATATGAATTCATAATCAGCAGCACATTCTTAAAGCTATCAATTTTGTTTCATTTCTCATTTGAAATGAAGAATGGAGTGGCACTTATATTAATTTCTAGCAGACATCCTGCATAAACTTTAAAACTTATGGATTCCTAGTTTGAAAATCATCTCATTTTCACTTATAGAATCACAGATCAGATGAGATCAACGACACCGATGTAAGTTAAGTGGCTGAGTGCAGGTCCAGAAGGTTAGAAAGCAGCAGTCAAGGCTTGAAGCCAAGTCTGTAGGACCCCGTTCAATGCTCTCTTCATAGAAATCAGGAATCAAATGAGTCATTAGCATTCTTTGGTCCAAAGTACAGACAGGGTAAAGCAATTAATGAAAATCTGTCCATTTTCAAAGATGCTCTTTTATGAAACTCCTCTCCTCAACTTCCCTGGTTATAACACTGACAATGGATAATTTGTTCAGCAAATTGATTCAATTGTTAGATGGTTTCATTTTATTAGAACAGCACCCAACTTCTCAAAAACAAATGCCTTCTTTGCATGCTCTGAAGAGCGATGACTGTAAAATATTACCTAATCAGCCACGTGTCAAACACTAGCCTCACAACAAGATTCTACTGTATGAGACCATTGGTTCTTTATGGAAGAGACTGGGAAACACAGAATGTTTCAAAATTTTTTTAGCATTTGCTATACTCTGACCTAGAAATTTTGATACCCAAAACATGTTGGAAATCTGCTAATGCTCTGCTCTGACTGGCCTCTTTAGAACTGGCGATTATTCAAGGAAGTCAGTAAATAATCCATCTTCTCTATGTGTTAGTCCCTTTTGTCCTGATGTCTTGCAAGGTGATTCACAGCAGACTTGCCAGTATTAACTGAAGGAGACTCAAACACTAAAGCATTTGAGTGATATTGGTTGGAGACTTCAGCTGTGGGCTCCATCAAAATATTTCTAGATGTCTCTATTACAGAATTCCTCATTGTATCATTCATTTCAATCACTTCAAAATCCATTTCATTCCATTTTTCTGCATCTTCCTCTACACCCTCTTCCTCATAGTCATTTAGCCCAGAGCTAGAGAGCAAAGCTTTCTGGTCCTCACTTTTTCTGTGTTCTTTTTGCTGATGATCAAGAGGTGAGGTGGCTAATTTATACAGCACAGGAAATAAAACAGCAGTAGCTATTGATGCCCCCAAAGAGGTATACAAAACCACAGGCAAATCAGGGTACTTTCCTTGAAGAATTCCAATTACTGCAGGGATAGCCATTTCTCCCAAGGAACCACCGACTACAAAAAATGCTGCAGATTTTCCATGGATGGTCGTGTACTGCTCAATCCAAGAAACACCACTGGGAAATGTGGTTGCCATTGAGGCCCCATACACTGAAGTTGCTATCCAGAGACAAACTGGGTTCTTATTGAAAAGCACCAGAAGTAAAGATGATGCCAGGCTGCCAATGTTGCTCAACACGATCATGGTTCCAGGTTGTAAACATGTAGCAAAAAAGATTGCCAGGCCCCTGCAGGATGCAAAAGTCCCCCAGAAGATGGAGTTCAACCCAGCCGCTTCACTTTCTTTCATGCCAGCATGAGTGGTTGCAAACGAGAAAATGTAAGAGCCATATGTTACCTCAGCTCCAACATAAAAAAAGAAGAACAGAAAAAGGAGACAAAGCAGGATGTTGTGATATTTAGCTCTTCGAGATCTCTGAGCACATGCTTTTGCTTTTTCCCGCCTTGAGCTTTTCTTTACAAATAGAGCAAAAAGAAAGATAAAAACTCCAAAGATGTAAGTACCAATAACAGCATAAGCCCACAGTAAATTCATGTTGTCAGGTACTCCGAGTAGAGAGTTTGAGTCAGCTTCAGATGACCAGTCGAGAGCAGAATGGTTCAAGTCAGCCTGTGTGTGGTTTTCAGAAGACACTGTTGTGCCCAATGCCAACTTAGCCAGCAGCGGAGCCAAAAAGGCACCCAAGGCAAAACAGAAGTGTAAGGCCTGCATATGTGGGGCTCCTTTGTCCCCCCAAATAGCCAAGATTAGGACGTTACCACCTACCAATGAAAGATGGGGAAATGATTTAATTATAGTACCAAGCGAAAAACAGCTCATTACTATCAGAAAGAGGATGAGTCTATTTTACACAGCACAAGGATTATAATACTCTGAGTTGTCAGGTGTTTGCAGGCATGTTGTATCAAGTCAATTCTATGACTAAAGAACTCGAACCCACCACCACCAGAGACCTCTCAGCATTGAAACATCACCTACTTACAAATGGAATCCTACAAGCTAGTAAAGCACTACCTCCCAGAGCCAGGCACATTAGCACAAGGCTTTTTATAATACAGTTCTAATACCAGGCTGGGGGGGGGGGGTGTTTATATATTTATTTATTTATAAATATTTTAAATAAATATTTATTATTGTCACACACTAGCCAAATCACCAAAGCTTTCTGTACTTTCAGTTTTAGCCAATTGAGGAAAATTATTTATGTATACAGCAGACGTAACACACATGTTCAAGAACCTGAACACTACAGGATCCTGCAGTGCCCATTACGGGAAACAAGGATGCCTTCTCCAAGGTGAAAGGCAAGAAGCACCAAGTCTTGAGTTTTTCTTTTTTTTAAACATATTTGCAGATAAACATAGAATTCTACCCTGTATTTTCACAACCAAACTAAACCTAAAGTATAAAATATTTCCCTGACCTATCAAGTACAGCAGGGAAGAGGGGGAGCAAGCTGGTTTTAGGGGTGAACAAACGTCATGTGTGTTATTTAGTAGGTTTTAAAAGATATCAAGATACGTGAAGAGGCTCTCCCGCAGGAGGGCAGGAACTTCTGAGAGAAAAGGAAGAAAATGAAAATAATACCCAGCACAGGTTTCTCTTAGTTCAAAACACAAGGTGCATTGTAAATTGCATAGCTGCTTCTCTGCTTCCTCAGCCAAATAATGGTTCCATACTTAAGTTTAACCGATTAACTCATTAATTCCTCCCACACCACAATGATAAAGTTTTATCCCAAAATGAAAGCCTGCTCACCTGCACTGTAATTACCCATGTGGCGGCCCTTCCCTGGTTGGATACTGTAAATCCACAATCTCTCATACAAAATTCTTTAAATTCACTCCGTGGTTGGCTGCTCAAAAACAGGCACCCTACTTGGCAAGGAGAGTAGATGCCAGAAGGGTGGATCTGATTGGGTGACCCCATGACCAACTTAGTAGGTGTCATTTTAGGGGACACAGCAAGTAACAATGTAATATCATCTGTTCTACTTTTACTAGTAGAAAGTCCCTACTCCCAGAGACGACACTGAAGGGCTCACTGACCTGTATCCAGAATGCCCATTGAAACACCAAAGATGGACATCATGACAACCAGTAATACTGCCGCCTTACAAAACGGAACAAGATAAAGACCAACTGCGGTAGCCAACATTGACATCCCTGAGAAGAAAGGCAAAAGTCAGCAATAAAAAACAATATTCATGCAAAGAGTCACGGATCAAGTCACCATCATAAAAACTCCCCCAAAGGCAAAATAAGTCAAATTAAAATTGAGTAATAATGAGTAGACGAGAAGTTCAGCTTCTACAAATGGTTATTTCATTTAAAAATTCTTATGATCTTTATGGACTATAAAATATAAGTTATTCTAATATAAATACATGTCTAGCACCACTAATAATCAAACTATAAATTATACCATAAGGCAAAGTTTTAGAGCAAAACAGACAGCTCAAAAATTATGTACTTAAATGTTTCATATTTAAGATTCTAAAAAGATTTTTAGATATGAAGTAAAAAACAAAAAAGACAAAAATAAAATGCAACTACTATAATAGTTTGTAGTAGAAATTTATTAAATAAATTATTTGGGGGAATAGGGAGGGAAATACAAGAAATATATTCTTTCAACCACTTTGGAAATCAGAGGGATTATTTATTTATTCATCAACAATAGTAAATTATTCTCCTTACTTCCAATGCAGTTTTATTACCTTAATACAGATTTTCTTTCAACATGTCAATTTATTAAGAAAAGAGTAAGTTAGGGGCCGCCCAGTGGCGCAGTGGTTTAGTTCGCGCTTGGCAGCCCGGGGTTCGCGGGTTCGGATCCCGGGGGCCCGCCGACACACTGCCTGTCAGCCATGCCGTGGCGGCGTCCCATATAAAAAAAAGTAGAGGAAGATGGGCACGATGTTAGCCCAGGGCCAGTCTTCCTCAGCAAAAAGAGGAGGATTAGCAACGGATGTTAGCTCAGGGCTGGTCTTCCTCACAAAAAAAAAAAAAAAAAAGTAAGTTAAAAGCTTTGCCCTCTATTTCAAGGGTGAGGTAGAAAGGTTTGGGGTCATCACTGACATGGGGCAGCAGTGACAAAAATTTAGCCTACATCATTTCACCCACCATCCCCTCCCACCTTCCTTCTCAGTCCAGGGTTCAGCCTGGGCAGGTTCAAGAAGTTCATTCTGATCTCTGGTGGCCCCAGGAGATCTGCCCTAAACCCCGAGAGGCAGAGCTCTTGGACAACTAGTATGTGATCCAGAGGTGGTGCCTAAATTACAGTGAAGGTCAGGGAGGCAAAGAATGGCTAACACACCCTCGGGCTAATCTAAATTTCCAGAGTGGCCCAGCACAGAGTCCCTTAACTGCCAAGATGAAAGCCAGCACCAGGGAAACATGACTTCCACTGAGGATGCCTAAACACTAGTCCATTTAAGTCATCAACCATTCCGCAAGATAGTATGTTTCATATTTAAAAACAAATTGTAAATTCCTGAAAAGTCACAAACAAGCTAAAATTGGTGTTTACTTACCCAAAAGTAGAAAATGATTCATACTGTCAAAAAGAACTCCACCAATCACAGAGCCACTCAAATATCCAAAGGCACGGCCCACAAAAATCAGAGAAAGACTGCTGATATTGCGGTTCACGTTTATTGCCAAATCTGGAAACGTGGGTCCCAGGATAGCAACACTCATTCCCTAAAAAGACAAAAGACTTTATTTATAATCATTAAAATAATGTCTATCTACGTGGTAGCTTTTTTCACTATTAAAAAGAGAGGAGGGGATTTCAGCATAATGCAGGGAATTACTATGAGTCCTACTATCAGGAAAAATACACGATGACAAGAGAGCCATAGACTTCTATTTCTGGTGTGCCAAATCCTACTGCTTTTCTGGTTTTGACAACTCTCAATTTTTAAAAAATTCTTCAGTTCTTTTGGCTTTTTGCTGCAATTCTGTTTCCTTTTTGAACAATACCATAAGAGACTATTTTGTATTAATAGTCAAATGTAACATTAATTTTTGAAATAGTCTTCTACATTTTGAAATATACTACATGCACAAATAACACAAGAAATTAAATGTTAAAAATTATTTTTTTAAACCATCAAAATAATATTCCCATTTTTGATGTTGCTAAAACAGACAGCAACACTTCTGGATGCACAAGGGCTCCTTCCTCTGAATTATGAGTACAAAATATGCAGGAGATAAACAACTGAAAAGTTTCTAAATCTACATTTTTCTTCAAAGAAACCCCAAGCCATCAGAAGTACAGTCTTTAAGGCTTTCTTAGAGAATACTACATACATATGTATACAATGTCTTTGAAAATAAAATTTTACTTAAAGCAATAATATACTGTTAGCAAGAATTAAGGTTACAGTTGGCTTGCAGAGGAAATTCATTGGACATTTTAAAAAATGTTTCTAATCAGTCTGCATTTCAAGAATAATTGATTCTAATTGCACTGCTCTGCTCTAAACGCCTGGGTGTGCTCCCTCCCCAAGCAGGAGCTGTGAGGGACTAAGAGCAGGCCTGGGCAGGAGGCACAGAGCAGGCGCCTCCTATGGCTGAGCCCTAGCTCTCGTCGTTAGTTCTTGCCTGCACAGCACTTACAACAGGACCTGGCACACAGCCAGGGCTCACCAATTGTAGGCAATGACTTTTCTTTTTTCAATCAAAATACTCTAAGAATCAGTTGTGGCTCAAAGATCCTAAGTGACCAGAAGTGACTCTCCTTGGAGGATTCACCCTCCCAACTCCCCAGGATTCCAATATTCGAGACAGGTGATGGGGGGAGGGGGGAGGAGTGGTCCGGAAATAAGGGCATCGCCGGCAGCCAAGGGTTTTGGCAAAAGATCCTCCTAGCCTTGCAGTTTGCTCTAAGAAACGCATTGAGAGGCCGCCTGGTGTGTAGTGGTTAAGTTCAGCTCCACTTTGGAGGATTGGAGTTTGTGGGTTCTGATCTGGGCACCGACCTACACACCCCTCATCAAGCCATGCTGAGGCGGTGTCCAACATACAAAATACACGTAGACTGGCACACGTTAGCTCAGCAACAACCATCCTCAAGCAAAAAGACGAATACTGGCAACAGATGTTAGCTCAGGGCCAATCTTCCTCACCAATAAAAAGAAAAAAAAAGGAGGAAAGCATTGAAGGATCTGATGGTTTGTTTTACATAGGATTGCTGGCAGAATAAGAGTCACATTAACCATTCCCGGCTCTACCACTTAGCTGGCTGTGTGGTGTGGAAAAGTCACTTTCCCTCTCTAGGTCTATGTCCCTACCCGTAAAAACAAGGGGTAGGCTGAAATTGGTCAGACGAGGAAGAGGAAATCCCAGAAAAGCAGCTTTGGGTAATAATAAGAGGACTGGGTGGGCGCGGGGGACAGCCGCTATAGACCTGGCAACCCCTCATGCGTCTCCCCACCCCACGGAGGAGAGGGAGGAAGGCTGGCTCCAGCTACAAAATATATTAGGAAAATAAATTTCGCACTTGACAATAACCCTCCAAGATTAAAGGTGTGCCCATTATCCAGATTACGAAACTGAGTCTCGGGCAGATGAACGCGCCCAAGGTCACGCAGTTTGCAAGTGGCGGAGGCGACGCTCGGAAGGCCGCGTTCTCTGCAGGCCGCCTGCTCAGGCCCCGGCCTGTGGGGTTGCAGCAGCAGCTCTCACCAGCCCCAGGAAGGCAGCACACAGGATCACGGTGATGAACCAGCGCAGCTTACTCCCGGCCCCGCTGCTCCGCCGGGACCCCGCCACCGCGTCCGGCTCATTCTCCGCCGGGACCTCGGCCCGGAGGAGCCGCTGCCCGGCAGCGGGGGCCCCAGCCCCACGGAATTCCAGTTCCAACTCCAGCTCGGCGGCTCGGGAGAAGCGGTCCTGCAGCCGCCCAGCTTCTCAGCGGAGCCCGGGACCTCGGAGCCGAGCCCCGGCCCCGCCCCTCCAGGCCCGGCCGTCCCGGCAGGCCCCACCTCCCCGGGAGCGGCCGCTCCTCAGGGCCAGGAAGTCCCGCTCTGGAAGGCACCCGACGTCGCAGGCCGCTGACGAGCGCCCCCTGCACGCTCGGCGCCTGCGCGGGTCACGTGGCGGAAACGTGGCTTCTCGCCAACCACGGCCTAGCCACAAACCGGAAGTGATGTGGTTGCCTAGGAGACCGGACGTCGAGCTCCGGCCTCAGCATCACACGCAGCTGAGCCCACAGAGGCCCGGCGGGTGGGCGCCCCGTGGCGGAGCGAGCTGAAGCTGCAGCCTGGAACCGGACGAATCATGAGGTAAGAGATGGCCAAAACATTTCGAGAAAATACGGGCCAATAATTGCAAGGGATGGCTTTGCGCTCGCTCCCCGGGTCTCCTGGGGGGCAGAGGGAGCCTGAAGGTCTGTCCCTTACACAACTTGCTAACATTCCTGCCCTGGTTCCTTGAAGGTCTGTTGTCTATTGACCTGTCGTTCATCTCACCCCACAACATTTGTTGCACCTCATATGTAAGCTTTCACGTGTATTATCTAAATTAATCCTCGTAACAACATTAAATTCCATGTTATCCTCCTTTTATTGATAGGAGGATTAACTCATAGAGAATAAGTAGCAACTTGCCCAGGGTCAGTCAGCGAATCAGTGACTGTACATAAACACTGTAAGAGTAGATCAAGGAAGAAATCTGGAACCAAAGCTGCGGTTTCAAGCACATTCTTGCCCCAATCCCTGTAAATAATTCCATTGTTGTAAGGAAGCAGAGCAGGGCATCGATATGCAGAATCCCTGAGTAAAGTTATACCTGCGGAGAAGGAAAGGCTTTATCTTCTTTATCCGACTCCAGCTTTTTGTTTCCTTTTGCTCTTTGACCAAACGGACCACAGCCTCAAAACGTGTAAATATTTTTCTTTATCGTCTGAAGTGTTCTTTTCCACCTGATTACTCTCTCATCCGCTTAGGCTCCCAAACTACAAACTTGAGTCTCATCATCATTTCCTGTGCAGTCCATCTCTCCAGCCCCTCCATTTGGTCATTAAGCCCTTCCCAATTTACTTCAGAAAGTCCACATGCTATGATTTAAGAGAATCTATTTTAGATTTCAGAGTTAGGGAAGGTCTCTTTGAGAAAAGTTTGATGTGGTTGAAACAGAAGGTATATATATTAAAGAGAACAGAAGATGATATGGGAGAGGTAGAGGAGGTCCAAATTCTAAAGGGCTTTGTATGCCATACAAAGGAGTTTGGACTTGAGCAACATATGTCTACCAGAGCACTGAGATTTAATAAAACCAAAAATATTTTGCAGGAATTCAAGCTTCACAATGTTTAATCTTTATCACCTAAAGCTGAACTCGTCTTTTCCCTCAATAATCTGCTCCTACTCTGTGATAGTCCACGCTGGTACCACCATCCACCCAGTCATCTCTGTAAGGAAGCTGAGATCCTGCCTTGATACTTCCTTCTTTCTCTCTCCTTAGTTTATCACCAAGTCCTGCCAATTTTATCTCTTTAGATATTTCTAAAATCAGGCCTCTACTCTGTACTATTATCATAGCCTACTTTTAAAACTTTATTGCCTCTCACCAAGATTAGTGCCCCAACTTCCTAATTGGTTTTCTCCCCTCTAGTCTTCTGTTCAAATCCATCTTTCTCCCCTAAGTATCTAACTGAAATGAAAATCTGCTACATAAAACACTTCACCTCCTCCTTAAGAATAAGATCCAACTTCATCTGCTTCTGCCCACCTCTCTAGCTTCATCTCTTCCTATCCCAATCTCATTATTTACATTCCAACATCAAAATTGCTGTTAGTTCTTTACATACCACTTGTTGTTTCTCACTTCCTTACCTTTGATCATACTGTCCCCTCTGCCTAAAATGCCTCCTTTCTTTCATCTGCTGTGGCAGAGGCTGCTAGCTATTCATCAAAATCCATTTGCTCTTTCTTCTCAAGTAATTAAGTTATAACCCAGTACTTGACTGCCCAGCTCCAGTACATTCCCCAGCTGAATTTGCAATTAGGGATGCCAGCAGACTGTGAGTAAAAAGGCCAGGGTCCTTAAGACACTGGATATTCTTCTTCTATGCTGTCTTCTTCCTTCCTCAGCTAGAACCTGGACGTGGCTGTGACAGAGTTTCAACTATATAGCTGATGACAAAGCCCTAGGGCACTAGAGACCCATAAAATGGAAGGTGCCTGGGTCCCTGAGTGATGTGTGGAGCGGAGTGACCCTACCTGTCAACCTGGAATGCTTCCCTCTGTTGTATGAAAGAAAAATCTCTTTGTTTTTTAAATCACTGAATTTTTGTTACAGTAATTTAGTCTCCCCTAATGGCATTCCTTTCTATATTTTTAATAATTGTACCTATTTTAAAGAATTTAAGAGAAAAAATAGTCTGTTATACTAACCTAAATAGTTACATTTTCTGCTGCTCTTCCTTCGTTCTTGAGCATCCAGGTTTCCCACTGGTTTCCTTTCTCTTCATCCTAAAGAACTTGCTTCAGCATTTCTTTTAGGGCAGGTTTCCTGGCGATAGTTTTCTAAGTTTTCCTTCACCTAAGAATGTCTTTATTTCACCTTCATTCCTGAAAATATTTTCACTGGATATAGGCTTCTGAGTTCACAGTTCTTTTCTTTCAGCACTTAAAGATGTTGTTCCAGTGTCTTCTGGTCACCCTGGATTCTGCAGTCATTCATACCATTGGTCTTCTCTATGTAGTGTTTCATTTTTCTCTAGTTGCTTTCAAGATTTTTTTCTATATCTTTGGCTTTCAGCAGTTTGATTTTGATATTTCTGTTTCTAGGCATGGTTTTCTTTGAATTTAACTGTTGGAGTTCACCAAAGCTTCTGGAATCTGTAAATATACATCTTTCACCAAATTTGGGAAGTTTTCAGCCATTACTTTTTCAAATAATTTTTCTGCCTCCATCTCTTTTTCCTCTCCTTCTGGGACTCTAATGATTGTATGTTAGACTTTTGGACATTGTCGCAAGGGTCCTTGATGCTCATGTGTTCTATTTTTTCCAATCTTTTTTTCCGCCTCTATTCTTTAGTTTGGATAATTTCTGTTGATTTATCTACAAGTTCACTGCCTCTTTCTTTCGTCATTTCCATTTTGCATTTGCACCTATCCAGTGAATTTGTTTACTTCAGATATTGTACCTTTCAGTTCAAAATTTCCACTTAGTTCTTTTCATAGTTTGATTCTCTGCTGAAAATGTCTATCTTTGTGTTTATCTCAAGTGTGTTTATCTTTACATCCTGGAGCATATAATAGCTGCTTTAAAATCTTTGTCTGAAAATTCCAACATCTGTGTTATCTCACGGTTGGTATCTGTTGATTGTCTTTTCCCTTAGGATTTGGTCACATTGTCCTGGTTCTTTGTGTGACAGGTAATTTCCTATTGTGTTTATTGTATCCTGGACATTGTGCAGACTCTGGATCCTGTTGAAATCCTTTTCTGGAGAATGTATGCTTGTTTACGCAGGCAATCAACCCAGTTAAGTTCACATTGCAAGTTTCGTATCACGTTCTGTGGGTGATGGTTCAATCTCAGCTCAGTTGTCAAAGCTTCTGCTATGCTGCTCTGGGTCTGTCCTGAACGTGTACCTCTCGGGTTAGTCTGAGACTTGAGTCACGGTTTGACTCTTCGATCAGTCGTCAGAGCCTTTGCTATGCTGCTTTGGGTCTCTTGCACAAAGTGCAACTCAGGAGTGAACCCAAGATTTGTGTGGTTCATATGCAAAATTAGGGATCGCCTTCCCTAACTTTCTCCCCTCTTCCTCCCCACTCACTTTCCAACTCATGGAGACTCCTTTTCTCAGTTCTCTGGACCAGAAAGATGGGTTTTCTTTTTTTTTTTTTTATCAGTTTTTGCTACCCATGCCGCCAAACAGTTCCCAAATGGGGACTTGTCTCAGGACAAAGCCATGAGAAAAAATAGGGGAAAAAGCCAGGAAACTCATCCCCTTGCAGGTTTCCTTTCTAAGTTTTGACTCCCCTTCGTAACCTTTATTTACTTTTCAGAGCCTCAGGTAGTTGCTATTTGTATTTTGTCATGAGTTTTTAGTTGTAATCAGTGAGAGAGATGGGCTGGAGAAGGCTTATGATGCCAGAGCTGAACCAGAAGTATTCCTACTTACTTTTTAAGAATCACTTTAGGTGTTACTTCCTCTAGGAAGCCTTTTCTGACCCTCCTCTCAGTCTTGAGGCTGTTTTAGTTTCCCTCCTTTGTGCATAATTCTAATAGTCTGCCTACTACTTCATATAGAATTTTCCTGTTTATATGTCATCTTCCCCACCATACTGAGAGGGCCTGAAGAGAGATCCTGTGTCTTATGCATCCTTTAGTACAGTGCCTGACACACTGTGGGTCTTTGGTAAATGTTTGTTGAATGTAGTTGACGTTCTCTGAACACCCTAACTGAAAATCTGAATTCCTATGTAGTTATGCTTTGCCTACATTTTCTCACATATTCTAGCTTGTATTATAATTATTTTAGCACTTATCTTTAGTTCCCTAGTAGACTGTAAACTCAATGAGATGGAAACTATGGGTCTTATGTCACTATCTCCCCTGTAGCACTGTATTATATACTTAATAAATACTACTGAACTGAATTGACGGTCAGTCAACTAATTTTAAAATTAAATGTTCTAATTCACTCTGATTAAACTTCAAAAAAAAAAATCTCTAAATAGAAAAATCTACTTTCTCATTCTCCCCACTTCACTCCTGAAAGCAGCACTTTTTCCATTTGCCTCCAGAGGTCACTCACCACCTTTTAAAAAAAGAGTGATTAAACCAGGGCATTGCTTCCTGCAGGCTTCCCTTTAGGTCAATAGTGAGGATACATTCTTTTTCATGAGACAATTCAGGAGAAATAAAAACGTTGATGGACCTTTTTTTTTTTTTTTTTTTTGTGGGGAAGACCAGCCCTGAGCTAACATCCGTCGCCAATCCTCCCCTTTTTGCTGAGGAAGACTGGCCCTGGGCTAACATCGTGCCCATCTTCCTCCACTTTATATGGGACGCCGCCACGGCATGGCTGGCAGGCAGTGCGTCGGCGGGCGCCCGGGATCCGAACTCGCGAACCCCGGGCTGCCAAGCGCGGACTAAACCGCTGCGCCACCGGGCGGCCCCCGATGGACCATTTTTTTTAATTGAAAATGAATATAGCTTTATTGATTCCTTTGAAGAAATGGATATTTTACAACCTCTGTGACTATTTATCTAAAAGGAGAGTCTCTGGATCTTAGTCACCAGTATGGTACTATCTTGGCATATTTGGGAAATGGCAACAAGGAGACAGAGTTTTCATCTTTCAACCTGAAATTTTACGTTGGATGAGAGTGAGAAGTTAGATGGATCATGCTTGGGGACTGCACATCACTGTTAGGACCTCTTTAATCTTTATTCTCTGGAGGGACCATCCTTTTTACTTATCAAACAATGTCTAATTAGCGTTTAAAGCGCACCATGGGAAAACTGGGTGTCGTAATTATTTCTATCAGTATATTGAACGATCATTCTTTAACCTCATCATTAAAAGCCCTGCCTATTAAAACCAACTCTCACAAAAATTTAATTTCAGGGGGCCAGCCGGTGGCGTAGTGGTTGGGTTCGTGCGCTCTGCTTCAGTGGCCCAGGGTTCACAGATTCAGGTCCCGGGTCATCAAGCCATGCTGTGGCAACATCCCACATACAAAATAGAGGAGGACGGGCAGAAATGTTAGCTCGGGGCCAATCTTCCTCAGGAAAAAGAGGAAGAGTGGCAACAAATGTGAGCTCAGGGCCAATCTTCCTCACCTAAAAAAAAAAGGAAACTACTTTAGGGCTTTAGGTACTCTATAAGCGATATGATCTTCCTCCATCTGTACGTAGAGGAGGCCACTTATCCAGGGCTGGATACTGCTTTGCCCTGGAACAAAGGAAAAGCTGGAAATTACAAATGGCTTTTAGCCATTCTTGTTTGATCACTGCCATCTAATACCAGACTTGATACTACCTCCTTGGAAAAAGTCCAGAACCTTTGCAGAAATTCCCACAAAGACTGTTGAATTGTTAAGCTAGGAACAAATACCAGTAACAGTATTGCTTTTTAATTTCTAAGCAAACTACATAAAAGCTCACCTGTTCATTGATTTAGTCATTAAATAGTTATTAAATACCTCGTATGTGTTGGGCATTGTTCTTTTTTTGTTTTTGTGAGGAAGACTAGCCCTGAGCTAACATCCGTGGCCAATCCTCCTCTTTTTTTCTCAGGAAGACTGGCCCTGGGCCAACATCTGTGCCCATCTTCCTCTACTTTATATGGGACGCCGCCAGGGCCTGACTTGACAAGCAGTGCGTCTGTCCGTGCCCGGGATCTGAACCTGTGAAACCCCGGGCCGCCGAAGCAGAGTGCACAAACTTAACCACTACACCACCGGGCCGGGCCCAAGGCATTGTTCTAACAGTGAAAAAACAGACAAAAATTCCTGCCTTCCTGGACAAATTAGACAATGAAAAAATATATTTGTAATATGATGTCAGATAGTGATAAGTACTCAAAAGAAAGCAGAATAAAGGGGATAGAGAGTGATGGAGAGGGGTTATTTGAAGTTAAGGTGTAGTGTTGGGGAAGGCTCCTGTGAGTGACATTTGAACAGAATGCTAATGGAAGTGAGAGAACCAGCCATGCGGGAAGAGCATTCCAGAGAGAACAGCAGGTGCAAGAATCGACCGCAGGAGTGAGCTTGGTGTGTCGGGGAAATAAAAAAAGCCAGAGTGGCTGGAGCAGCATGAATGAAGGGAAAGTTGGTAGAAAATGCAACCCAGAGAGCAAGCAAGGTTCCTCACTGTGTAGGCCTTATGTTAAGGACTTCCTGTATATGTTAGAAGAATACACTCGAGAGGGGCAGGATGGAGAGCAGAGAGAAGAGATCCATTTAGGAGGTTATTTGATTAGGTCAGATTTGTGTGTGGTGAGAGTGATCAAGTTTGGGAAATATATTGAAGAAAAAGATGGTGGTATTTGCTAATGGACTGGATATATGAGAGGAAGAATATAAAAATGACTTCAAGGATTTTGAGCTATGTCAAAGAAAAACCAGAGCTGGACAGTAAAGCCATAAAAACATAATTTACTCAACTGTTGCAATAGGGGAAAAGAGACCTCAGTATAGAACTGGGCTCAATTTTGAATACAACAAGGAAAAGTGGGAATTTATAGCCAAGGAGCAGGGTTGGTGGGGGTTGGGGGAGGGTGTCAGTGGATGGAAAATTACTAAGAGGAACATCAGGGGTAAGGAGGGATTCTGGCTAAACTGACCTAAGGAGATTCTTGCTGAAGGCAGGCCAGGGTGATCAGACATTCCCCTGGGGGGTGGTAGAGGATGAGAAACCCAATCAAATAGCAAGGGTGATCAGATATCAAGGGTGGGGGATTCTGGTTAAAACCAACTTAGCATGATTCTTGCTAAAATTGGGTGATGCAAAGGTGGACATGGAAGTTCAAAAATCAAGGATTCAGAAGAGCCTGACTAAGGTTTTGTCAAGGGGAAACTCTTTGTCACCTAAGCATCTGGTGAATAATGGTCCTATTTATTCAGAGGCATAAGATTGTGGAAGGAGCATGAATTCTTCTGGGAAATGGAAGAAAATCAAGAATTCAGGCTGAACATATTAAGATTATGATATTTATTAGATCATTAAATGAAGGCATCAAGTGGGCAGCTGAATATTCAGGTCAGTGGAAGGATCAGAACAGTAGATATAAACTGGGAGTTGTCAGCGTGTAGATGGGATGTAATACTTTGTAACTAAGTGAGATCACCTAAATTGTGAGTATAGACTGAAGAGGGCCAAGGACTAAACCCTGAGGGCATCATACACATAAGGGTGGGGAAGATGAGGAATATCCTGCAAAGGAGACTAAGATAAGAGGAAAATCAAGAGTGTGTGGTTTTAGAGGCCGAGTCAACAAAAATTCAAGAAGGCAAGTGTGATCAACTGTAATTTCCTGTGGAGAATACACTGGATTTATAGAATCACACACACATTCTTGAATAATAAGGTAACTTTCCTCAGCCTTACTTTCCAAATGCATGGATTAATCTAGATGATACCTGAGGTTCCTTGCAATTCTGACTTTGAGAAGAGCAGCAAACAACTTAATTTGTTTAAATCCATTTAAAACCATTCCTTACTCTCACTTTTGTCCTAATAGTAAAAAACAACTTGAAACTGGTATAATACCAGTAACACTGTTACTCCTAGATTGGGGTTATCCTTCAAGTTTTGTTGTAGGAAATTATAAAAAAGGGTTAAATAAGTGCTGTGTTTTAATAATTCTTTAATTAAATTGTTATATCCAAAACTAGGATATAAAGAGTCACTGCAAAGTTCCATTGTAGACATCTAGGAAGAATTGAGAGTGAACCCTAGATCAGTGAAGGAAGGATTTAATAAAGTCTGAGGTAAACAAATTAAATTATTCAAAGGAAAGATCAGAGTCAGAAAAAGCTTGAGAATTTGCACAGAGAAGCCAAGGTAGAGTAGACGAAGGTCAGAGAGAAAACAAAGCATTGTGTACACCAGACCCTGTGATGGGGTTCAAGAGAGATGTGAGATTGAGTGGGAATTGGGCAGGGAAACAACATTAAGACAGACCCAAAGGTGAACACCATGCAAAGTGGGTTTAAAAATAATGAGTTGACCGCTTTGACTGACTGGAAAGTTCTTCCAGAGTAATAGGTAAGTCTGGAAAGGCATTTGGGGGCCAGATTGTGAAGGACTTTGAAAACCAAACTTTTTTATTTTTGACTTTAGGAGGCTATTGAAGGTTTTTCAGTAGTAAAAGTATCATGAAAGGGGGCCGCCCGGTGGCGTAGCGGTTTCGTCCGCGCTTGGCAGCCCGGGGTTCGCTGGTTCGGATCCCGGGCGCCCGCCGACGCACTGCGTGTCAGCCACGCTGTGGCGGCGTCCCATATAAAGTAGAGGAAGATGGGCACGATGTTAGCCCAGGGCCAGTCTTCCTCAGTAAAAGGAGGAGGATTAGCAACGGATGTTAGCTCAGGGCTGGTCTTCCTCACAAAAAAAAAAAAAAAAAGTATCATGATGAAGGCACAGGATTAAGAACATTGACAGGCAGTATTGGCCAATTGAGTTGGAGCAGGAAGAAACTAGAGAAAGGGAAGTGACTTTAGTAGTTCTATTACATAGTTTAGCAAAGAGATAATTATGTTTGCACCACAGTGGCCTGGTGAGAATGGAAGGGAGGGTAGGAGGCAATAATTTCCCTTGTTTTTTGTCTATTTTTTTCTATATATACATGGTCAGTGGTAGCTCTAGAATTTCTGTATAAGAGGGCATAAGGTAGCGATCTGGTTGGAAGGTGGGGAGTGTTAGGGGACTTGTATTTAAGACAAACTATTATTACTTCAACTGTAGCTTTATTTTGAGTGGTTGAGGGTAAGGGACTAATGGAGATTTTGAGTGGGCTAAACTACTCCCCTGTCCAACCCCAAGCTACCCCTTGGTACTAACCTCGATACAGTAAAAGCTCAAATGATGTGAAAAATATGGCTCTAAGAACTTAGATCTAGGGCCAGCCCAGTGGCGTAGTAGTTAAGTTCGCATGCTCCGCTTTGGTGGCCCAGGGTTCACAGGTTTGGATCCTGGGCGTGGACCTACACACAGCTCATCAAGCCATGCTGTGGTGGCATCCCACATACAAAATAGAGGAGGGTGGGCGTGGATGTTAGCTCAGGGCTGGTCTTCCTCACACACAAAAAATAGTAATAAAAAAAAGAACTTAGATCTAACTTTCAGGCCTCTTCAAAGAGAGAAATTATGTACAATGGAAAGTGTTCCCCCAGCCCAGCTCTTCATGAGGAGGCTGAGCCAGGGTCAGCTCAATTGTCCATTAGCTTGAAACAGAAATGCTTCTTATCTATTGTCTCAGTGAGTAGACCTGTTGGAAGCTTAGTAAAGGGGAGTTGAAGTAGTCAAAATGCATGAGAATTAGTCAAACTGAATCATTAAGCAAAGAGGCATCGTGAAGAATAGGAGCTGAAATAATAAGCCAAAACAAGGGTTTGAGAAACTACGAGAATGAGGAATTAAGGCAAGGATATGGACCTAGCATGCCAAAATAGCATGTTCATAAACCAAACATACCTGGTTTATATAATGTCAGTTACCATGAAGAGTTTATTATATTACTATGTTCCTTCACAATTAGGGAACATTACTTATATAATCTAAAGAATTACTCAATAACAGTTTATTGGATCTTCCTGGTTAGGTTTTCAACTATTTCCTGGCTTATTTGATGATAATTTCATAGAGAAGCAAAAATAATCTGTTACAGACTGAATTGTATCCCTCTGCAAAGTTCCTATATTGATGCCCTAACCTCCAGTGTGATAGTATTTGGAGGTAGGCCTTTTGGGAGGGAATTAGGTTTAGATGAGGTCATGGGATTAGTGTCCTTATAAGAAAAGGAAGAGTGAGAAGAAAAGCTCATTCCGAGTGTGCTCACATGTGCGCAGTCACTCTCGCACACTCTCTGGCTCTCTCTCTGTCTCTGCCATATGAGGACACAGAGAGAAGGCAACCATGTGAAAGCCTGGAATAGAGCCCTTACCAGGGAACTGAATCAGCCAGCACCTCGATCTTGGACTTTCCAGCCTCCAGAACTGTAAAAAATAAATTCCTGTTGTTTAAGCTACCCAATCGATGGTATTTTGTTATGGCAGCCAGAGCTGACTAAGATATAATCTTTCATAATGTTGTTTTGTGTTTTTAATTCAGGTAACAACTCTTCATGATAATAGCTGAGTTAATTGTTATAACTGAATATTTTCTCTTATTCTCAAATATTTTAAATATATACAGTGATTATTAAACCTAAAACAAAGCCTTGTTTGGTTAGTAGTACATATTAAATCCTACTAATAATAGAAATAAAAATCTGTATATTGGTGCTGTCCTTTAAAGACAGTGAAAAGAGGAAGAGAGATTCAGAGACAGAGAGAATGTTGAAATAAATGAGTGAGATAGATCAGCTACTCAGGCTAGACACGAAGGTCAAGTCTCTTCAGAGCTCAACTTTCCAAGGTTAGGAATTCAATTATTCATCCAAAACTGATCATCTCACAGAAAACTGACTGATATGACCAGACTCACAGGATAGTAATCTATAAATAGTGATATGCCCTGTATCTCGTATTTCCAAGGCACCCCTCCCTGGTGAGTAAGACCAGTCAGGAAGTCAAATGATAGTTTAGACAGGGGTCAGCAAATAAAGCCCACAGGCCATATGTGGCCATATCCTGTTTTTGTAAATAAAGTTTTATCGGAACACATATTCATTTATACATTATCCAAGGCTGATTTTGCACTACAATGACAGAGTTGAGTAGTTGTGACAGGGACCTCACGGCCCACTAATCCAAAAATATTTACCATCTGGCCCTTTACAGAAAAAGTTTGCTGACCACTATATTTGAAGGTTCGCTATTAAAAAAATTAAGCAGGGCCGGCCCAGTGGCATAGTGATTTAAGTTCACGCACTCCACTGTGGCGGCCCAGGGTTCTCTGATTCGGATTTCCGGCGCGGAGGTACGTGCCACCTATCAAGCCACGCTGTGGCAGGTGTCCCACATAAAGCAGAGGAAGATGGGCACAGATGTTAGCTCAGGGCCAATCTTCCTCAGCAAAAAGAGGGGAATTGGCAGTGGATGTTAGTTCAGGGCTAATCTTCCTCACACTAACTAACTAAATAAAATAAAATAAATAAATAAGCAAAAGGAATTATATATGACCTTAAAACTGTGGAACCAGATAATTGTCCTTTCCCACTGTCAGGCTAATTTTTTGGCTGTAATTGCAAAATCAGAATCCTAGAATTGCTGGGAATATACTAACAAATTCTTACTGTCTAATGTTGTTTTTAAAAATATCCTTGACTTCTGATTTACAAATCTTCCTATCAGTTTATCTCTCATTGTTCCTATCAGTTTATCTCTCATTGTTAAAATTTTAAATTTCTGTCCTTCCTTTTAGGGAGATGGCCTAGACCTGTGCCGAGATTTAGATAGCACCTTTGTTTTATCAGCAATATCTTTATAAATCATTACTTTAGTATGTTATTTTCTCAGAAGATTTCCACAGATAGCTACTCCTATCCATTTAAAGTTGGTTCTTGTTAGTTTCAAAATGTGAATTTCCCCCTCCCATTTTAGGGGTGATGTTTTCTGACTTTGTCCACAAATTCTTGAGTGTGTTGCATCTGTGGCTGTCAGATCAAGGGTATCCCACAACATGTACTAACCATCTCAGTTTCTCAGTATTGAATCATAAAAGGAAGTAAACTTTCCTGCAGGTCAAAAAGGTTCAAATGAGCAATTATTGGTAATTTTTAGCATCATGTCAGTTAGTTATCAGTTGATTGCCCCTCAGCTCCATATTCACCCTTAAGTTCCTGCTCTGCAGTAATGGATTGACTCTCAAGCATTTCTCTTTTACAGTGAGCACAGTGTTAAACCTCTCAGTAGGGGGTGCTGGAGAGACATCCTGGGAGGAAGGAGGCTTCTCCTGTTCCCATGTGCTGCATTTTGCTTTTTCTTGCCCCTGCTGCAGTCTTACAGCCATGAGTGTAAGATGGAGGTGGGGGTATCCCCTGCAGCAGTGCTCTGCCACAGCTGTGCATAGTCCCTTGGTGATGGCAATGTCGCAGCCCCTGCCTGGGCCCAGTGACCACCTCCACTCAGCCTTCCCAAAGGCAGATCCCAGGCATCACTCTGGCAATAGCTTCCTAACTCCATTTGCACACGGGCCCACCAGCCTCAGCTTACCTGTGCCCCAGAGGGTTGTTTTCTGCTGCCCTCCTGACAGGGACCTCACACACCGCAGGCCACACCACGCTGCCAGCAAGTTGACTCCTGATGCCCTGACACCTTCTACACACACCTACTTTGGGTTTATCAATGAAGTTAGACTTTTAATTACAAAAACATTTTAATCCACTGAAGTTTATTCATAATTTTATGTGAATGCACATATTTTCATCATGTCTGTGTATCCATTACTTAGATTGAAAACCTCAGAAACCATATATGCATAAAAAAAATTAAAGTATTCATTCATCTTACCTTATTAATTCCATTCTAGGAAGTCCAGCTTAAGAAAAGTATCAGGAATGTAGAAGAAAAATTATATTAAAATGGTCATAGCAGCATTCTTTTTAATACAAAAATTTAAAACAATGGGAATGTCTAAAATGTAAAAATGATAAAATAATAAAAATAGGATGATGATGGTTCTACAACATTGTAAATGTACTTAATGTCACTGAATTGTACACTTAAAAATTGTTAAAATGGTAAATTTTATGTATATTTTACCACAATAAAAAAATAGGCAAATGTAAAAATAAATTTTAATATAGAAAATAAAATTAGAAGGTGCTATTTTTAAAGTAGATTTACTTTATAACCTATTAATTTCCAGCAACCAGGCTAACAAAATATTACAGCAGGCAAAATTCAAGTTTGTTTGGAAGTTGTTCAAGTCTATCCTTTACCAATTTTATTTTTATTACATAAATCATAGTAAAAATCACAGTAAAATATATAGTAAAAATCAGAATGTTGGGTATATATTACCACATTAATAATGATCACATACATAGAACATTTTATTCCAGAATCTCCCTAACATGGGGACTAATCCATTGGAAGGCAAGTTTGGTATTCCATTTGTACAAAGGCTGCATGTGTTTTAGAAGAACAAGGAAGGAGAGGAAAATTTGCCTTGCAAAGAGTAAGTGGTGTGTGTTAGTGCAATTTTATTTTCAAAGCAATTTTATTTTTTTCCTCAGAGGAAAGCATTTCATTTAGTAGAAAAAGCATCTTTGGAGTCACGCAAATTAGGTTCAAATCTCAGTTCCCTCACTTATTAGCTTGGGCAGGTTACTTAACTTCTTCAAGCCTCATGTTCCTGATCTGTAAATTGGCTTATTGGGAAGATGAAATGAGATGGCATATGTAAAGCACTTAGTACATGCCTGGTACATGGAAGGTACTCAGTAAATGATAATACTGACGATGACGATGATGTAAAACAGTGATTCTCAACCCAGTGATATCCAAATGCCTCTTTTTATAACCAGTATTTTTTTGTATCTCCTTTACTAATCCATAATAAAAATAACAACAACATAAGCTACCTTTGGACATCATTTTAACAAGCAACTATATATAAAGGAGAAAATTTTAAAAGCAATTCATGGTAAAATAATATGTATTTCAAAATATGAATACTTTGGTCACTTCACTGGAAGACAAAATAATCAGATGTTTTCACTTATATGTAATGAAGATGGTTGGTTTTAAAGAATTAAGTCATTTCATAAAAGAAGCACAAGAAATGAAAGAATAGAAGAACAGATAGACACTAGAAGAAAAACAAGTGTTAGTGTAAATAATAACCAACAAGACTTACTTGTAAACAAGAGATAGAGAGGGAAAACCTTAATTAAATTAAGACAGGTATGTCAGGGTGGAGAAGAGCTCCAAGAGCTAGGCTTCATAAGTGTAGTGACAAAATAATTCTCTAGATCTTTTGACTTATCACAGAAAAAAATAAAACCTCCTATCTTAATTACACCACAGTTTGAGACATACAGCCCTCTATAGTATTTCAAAAAAAAACCTTGGGGTCTATATCCAAAAGGTGATGAAGAATAGAAGATGAATTGGGAAAAAAACAGTGTTACAAGAAATTACGGAAAAGGTGTATGCTACACTTCTAGGGATAGTATCAGGGTATTATCAGGGAACAGGGAAGCCCCAAACTTCAACATGTAATTTTCACAGTTTATATTTCTTATCATTATCCTATAAATATTAAATTGAATATTTTAAAATTATATGTATACACGCACACTGTATACTGACACATATATATTTTTGTTGTCATTGTTGAGAAAGATTGGCCCTGAGCTAACATCTGTGCCAATCTTCCTCTGTTTTGTATGTGGGACACAGGCACAGCATGGCTTGATGAGCGATGTGTAGGTCCACACCTGGGATCTGAACCCATGAATCTGGGCCGCCAAAACAGAGCATGCAAACTCAACCACTATGACACCAGGCTGGCCCCCAATGAAGGTTTTCTAAAAATGTGTCAGGGGCCACCCCGGTGGCATAGTGGTTAAGTTCACGTGCTCCACTTCTCAGCAGCCCAGGGTTCGCAGGTTCGGATCCTGGGCGCAGACCTACACACCATTCATCAACCCATGCTGTGGCAGCGTTCCACATACAAAGTAGAGGAAGATTGGCACAGATGTTAGCTCAGGGACCATCTTTCTCAAGCAAAAAGAGGAAGATTGGCAATGGGATGTTAGCTCAGGGCCAATCTTCCTAAAACACAAAAAATAAAATCTTCATTAACGAAATGCAAGATGGTTGCATTTCATGTATCTCCACTGATTTACTAATATTTGATTTAAGTCTATGGAAAGGAATCTCAAAATGCTTTTACATATTTGCAGTTTCATTGTTTTTGCAGTAACTGTGCTTCTACACTGAAACCTTTCTACTTAATACATAGTTGGAAATATTGTAAAAAGTAATTTAGCTTCTTCCTGGAGAAGTGGATCTGAAAGTCTTAATATATCCAAAACTTTTCGTAATTGGAAGGATATTAAATTGTGCTTTGACCTCAAGGTCATTTTTTGAAGCTTAATTAACTCTCCCTTGGCTTACATGTTCCACCTTAGTTTCAAATGGATTAGTCACCCCATCTGGTAATGTTATGTTCATAATCTTTAAATCTAATCATCACACCTTTTTTACTAGTACCCAAATGAGAACAATATATTTCAAAATTGGTATCTTTAAGCCTATTCTTGCCTAACTGCTGCAAAGATGGAAATTATGGAAACTCCTGTTATGGAAACAGGAACCAAGTATTTTAAATAATGTAAATTTGTTGACAAGTAATTCCTTTATTTGAATGAGATTGCAGTATAAGAAAGAACCTCATTAACTTTTCAAATGTATCTAGAATAAATGACAGATAACTTCAAAATATTTTAATTTTTATGTTTAAATTTTCACTGATGGAATAAAAATATCAGTAGTATCCACAATGAACAAAATCTTTTTAAGCAGTATGCTCTGGAGAGCCATTTTACTTATGTGTGTAGGATAAGCATCAAACTCTTCTTTGTCATTGTAGTTTATGAAATAATTATCTTTCAGTGATCATTCTTAATTTTATTCCTTGTTTATTAGCACTGATGACATTCAGTGATTTTGAAGTCTTTTCATTAAGATCCTTGAAGACCAAGTATTGTTGATGAATAGTGCAGTGAACTGTGAAAATACCTGATGTTACTTTAAGTTGGTTGTAAACCCATATTGCCACCAAGCATAGCTCTTGTTTCATGTGTTGCAAAACAATGGCATTGAAAAAAATCAATTTTTTCAGATTTTTTTTTTTAGTTTCAATTATTGTATCCATTCTTAGTATTTTTGGAAATAAATTTTCTTTTATGATTTTTTTATTCCTTATGACTGTTACATGTGCACATAATAAAGATTAATTATCATGCAGAATGCTTCCATCCATTTGTAATGAAACTCACTTGACTGCAAGTCTTTACATGGCCAATTTTCCAATATCTTTTTCTGCCATCTCAGTTCTTTTTGAAACCATATCATTGTTCAATGAAATAGAAGAAATTATTTCAATTTGATTTCTTTCCATCTTCATACTACTAACCTGTTATACAGGTGGCAAGATTAATTTTTCTCTAACATTGTATAGCTAACCACATTTTGTTTTGTTTTTTTGTTTGCTGTCCCAATACTTTTGGGATCTTTAATAAAGCTATGCTGCTGATGTTACAGAAGATATAAAGGTGACAAAAAATAATTTGAAGTTTTAAAAATATTTCTAAAAAGGGATAAAATTATGTAAGTTCACATTCCCTTTTCCATAATTCCAAAATCTCCAAATCTCTAAAAACAGTAAGTTTTTCATAACTTGGGCATCTAAACTAAGTTGGCAGCAAAACCTGACCCAAACTGATGTGAAACTATTTATGGTTTTTATTCACTTAGTGTGATTGTGATAGTAGAGTGTTTGATTACATACCTCATTGTAGGTATTATGTAGTTGACAGTACATGTGCTGTATTACCTTTCCATAATAATAAAAAAAAAAATCTGGATCCTGAAATATATTTGCATCCAAGGGTCCCAGATAAGGGATTGTAGACGTGTATTACCTTTCTTTTTTTTTTTTTTTTTTTGCTGAGGATGATTTGCCCTGACTGAGCTAATGTTTGTTGCCAATCTTCCTCTTTGTGGTTGAGAAAGATTCTCCCTGAGCTAACATCTGTGCCAGTCTTCCTCTATTTTGTCTGTGGGTCGCTGCCAGAGCATGGCCACCGACAAGTGGTGTAGGTCCATGCCCTGGAACTGAACCCGTGCCACTGAAGCGGAGCACGCCGAACTTAACCACTAGGCCACAGGGCTGGCCCCTGTATTTCCCTTTTTTGTGTGAGGAAGACTGGCTCTGAGCTAACATCCATTGCCAATCCTCCTCTTGGCAGATTAGCCCCGAGCTAACATCCATGCCCATCTTCCTCTATTTTATATGTGGGATACCTGCCACAGCATGGCTTGATAAGTGATGCAAAGGTCCACACCCAGGATCCAAACCCACGAACCCCAGGCCCCTGAAGTGGAGCATGCGAACTTAACCACTGTGCCACTGGGCTGGCCCTGTTTTCCTTTTTTAAAGGTGATTTTACTATGAAACATTTAGGAGAAAGCAAATACTCATATACACTTGTACACACAGTAATTAAGCTACCATTTCTTTGGACGTATAAGACATAGTGCACTTTTTAAGCCTCACCTGAAAAGTAGGTGTCACTGTAACCGCGGACCCTCTCGGACCAGTTCATCTCACCCCATCTTATCAACAGAGTAATCAAGAGTGGTTTTTCAGGAACTGAGAGCCCCTGTCCAGTTCAGGCCAGTTTAAACCACCAACCTATCAACTGGGCCTGCGCACATGCCCAATAAGTGACCTTTTTGATGTCAAAGAGCTGAAAATTCCACCCTCAGATCATGTTAACACCACCATTTTGTGAACATGTGTCCTATGAAGAGCTATAAAGCTTGACTACGCTTGCACAGATCATCAATTACCTCACCTCTCCTCACCCCCAATCATCTATCTCCACACTTAAGGCTGCCCTGCCCTTCATCCCATAAATTTTGCCCCAAGCCCTGGTTCGGGGAGACAGGTCTGAGGGTATAGGCCCTGTCTCCTTGCAGATCAATCTAGGAATAAAGCTGTTTTCTTTTCCCAAAAGCTGATGCTGTAATAATTGGCTTTTCTTATGCACATCAGGCAAGAGAACTCCAATTTTGTGCCATAACATCACTATCCCCAGTTTACAAATAAGGAAACTAAAATCAAAAAGTCTTAACTATTTTGCCCAACTACTAATACAAGATATCAAGCAGTATTCTCATTTCTAAGGATTTTTAAAATTTCAAGTTCTGTCTATAGATGATTTCAGATTCATGTAAAGTTGCTTTTTTCCCCCTTTTAACAAATGTTTAAGCACACAATACATTACTGTTGACCACAGGTACAATGTTGTACTGCAGATCTCTAGAACTTATTCATCTTGCTTAACTGAAACTTTATGCCTATTGATTAGTAACTCTTCATTTCCCCTTACCCTCAGCCCCTGGCAACCATTGCACTCTTTGATTCTATGAATTTGACTATTTTAGAAACCTGATATAAGTGGAATTATGCAGTATTTGGCTTTCTGTGACTCGCTTATTTCACTTAGCATAATGTCCTCAAGGTTCATCCATGTTGTCAAGTATTGCAGAATTTCTTTCTTTTTAAAGGCTAAATTGTATTCCATTATATGTATATACCACATTTTCTTTATCCATTCATCTGTGGATGGACATCTAGATTGTTTCCACATCTTGACTATTGTGAATAGTGTTGCAATGAACATAAGTGCTAATATCTCTTTGAGGCCGATTTCAGTTCTTTTGGATAAATACCCAGAGGATTGCTGGGTCATATGGTAGTTCTATTTTTAATTTTTTGAGGAACCACTATACTGTTTTCCATAGCAGCTGCACCATTTTGCATTCCCACCAACAGTGTGCAAGGGTTCCAATTTCTCCACATCCTCACCAACACTTGTCTTTTTTTTTTTTTATAATAACCATCCCCCAGGTATGAGTTGACATCTCATTGTGGTTTTGATTTGCATTTCCCTAGTGACTATTGACATTGAGTATTTTTTCATATATTTGTATGTCTTCTTTGGAGAAATGTCTATTCAAGTCCTTAGACCATTTCTAAAGTGCGTTGTTAGTTTTTTTTACAATTGAGATATATGAGTTCCTTATATATTTTGGAGATTAACCCCTTATCAGATATATGCTTTGCAAATATTTCTCCCAATCCATAGGTAACCTTTTCATTCTGTTGATTGTTCCCTTTGCTGTGCAGAAGCTTTTTAGTTTGATATAGTTCCACTTATTTATTTTTGTTCTTTTTGCCTGTGCTTTTGGTGTCACATCCATGAAACCACTGCCAAGACCAATGTCATGAAGGCTTACCACATTTTACAATTATTTGTGCTATTCTGAAAGAAACAATAAAACCATCTCTCTGATTAGGAAAAATTTGTTAAACATTCCAGTGAATAGTAAGGCTGTTTTCAAACTTTTCAGAATTCTGTATCTCAGAAGAATGCTATATCTCTGCCAACTTTTCCCCATGTTTCTTTGTAAAGTGATCACTTAATCTTGATGGTTTCCTTGTTTCATTAGAGAAAACTTGTTAACAAAATGGGCATATTGGTAACTGTTCATTTGTGGGCAAAGATATAAGACCCAATTTGAAATATTCACCTGAGTATTGATACTTTTTCTCTATAATTAATGAAATAAGGACTGAATAAGCATATTTAGTCATATAGATAGATCAAATCACTGTGAATGCAATGTTATAAATACAGACTGAGTTGTATTAGATGAGTATTGACTACTCAAATGCCATGAGAGGCATTGCCTTTGATGATTTTCCAAAATGGAGAACCGCTCTTTTTAAAGTTCTAACTAAAACAAAATACAGTCTTCCCTTGAGTTACATGATAGTTTATGTTCTTGGAAAATTGGGTGTTTATTGGAACTATGCAAAAAATATTTTATGTTTATATGTACAACGGTGTTAGAGTTTAGGCTCAGATCATTAAAAACAACTTTTTTACTCAATGAATATTTAGCAGGACATTCAGAAGTTGGACCGTATGTGGAACTATCCCACACACTGTAGGATGTCTAGCATCTCTGGCCCCTGCCTATTAAGTGCTAGTAGCAACTCCCAGTTACTATGACATCTTCACAAATTTCCAGAGTACCCCTGGTGGGCAATAAGATTTCAACTGAGAACCACTCATGTAAAATGTCTGCCTCAAAGCTTGGCAAATATTGTTCCCTCAAATGGCCAGGGGCAACAGAAGAGAGTGATGTTTCAGTTGTATGCTATAAGGATTCTAGATAAAAGTATTCTTTTCCAAGTTGCTTCATAATAAAAGTTCATATATGATACGAAATTCAGAGGTACTCTCTTTGTTTTTAAGCTTCAAAGCTTTTTAAAATGTATAGGCAGGGGCCAGCCCAGTGGCGTAGTGGTTAAGTTTGTGTGTTTCACTTCGGCGCCTCAGGGTTTGTGGGTTTGGATCCTGGGCGTGGACATACACCACTTGTCAAGCCGTGCTGTGGCGGTGACCCACATACAAAAAAAAAAAAAAAAAATAGAGGAAAATTGGCACAGATGTTAGCTCAGGGCCAATCTTCCTTACCAAAAAAATGTATAGGCATACAATGGCAAAGGATGATTATTGCCTGGTGGCAGAGCCTCCCTTAGCAATGAAAGTTGCTGACTCTCCAGTATCTGAAGAGACTAGTCTTTGTTTGAAAACTGTGTGATAATGTCACCAGGGTTAGATGCCCATTTTCCTCAAGACCCATGACAACCACTCTCTATTCCACCAGCCCCATAGCTAGGAGCAAATCTCGACGTGCTTCAGGGGGACAGATACACCCTATGACCCAGGAGAAAATAGCTTACACACCAAACAATACTTTGTTGATATATGTTAGCAGAAACCTGGTGAATGTGTGGGAGTACATACCAAGGGTATTAGACCAAGGAGAACAGAATATTACACTAGATCCAGCTGAATTCATTGATATGAGTGTACCTCACTAGAGATTGTGGATTCAAAGTGGGAGTTCCTGTAGCTGAAGATGGCTTTAACAGCTTGGCTGGCTGACTAATATTTGGACTCAGTGGTGGTCTACAATTAATGAGGTTAAGATTCTAGAACTTCCTTGGCATGATGTGGAGGACGGAATCCAAAAGCTGGCCTCAGTCTTTTTCCATAGCAAACTTCAGTGCTCAAAGATTTGGGAGCAATGTCTACAAGATCCCAAAGGAAAGAAAGTATGAGTCAAACTCTCTCAGGTATAAAGACAAAAGACAAATAGTTTGAACATGAAAGAACTCAGGGAATATGCTTTTCATTAGCCTATTTGAGAAATCTGTGAGAAGATTCGGCCAACCAAGAGATGTCAAAAAACACTTGCAGGGGCCAGCCGGGTCGTACAGTGGTTTAGTTTGTGCTTTGGCAGCCCGGGGTTCGCGGGTTCGGATCCCGGGTGCCCGCCGACACACTGCTTGTCAGCCATGCCGTGGCGGCATCCCATATAAAGTAGAGGAGGATGGGCACGGATGTTAGCTCAGGGCCAGTCTTCCTCAGCAAAAAGAGGAGGATTGACAGCGGATGTTAGCTCAGGGCCAGTCTTCCTCAGCAAAAAGAGGGGGATTGGCAGCAGATGTTAGCTCAGGGCTGGTCTTCCTCACAAAAAATAAATAAATAAAGTATAGGAAGATGGGCACAGATGTTAGCCTAGGGCCAGTCTTCCTCAGCAAAAAAGGAGGAAGATTGGCAACGGATGTTAGCTCAGGGCTGGTCTTCCTCACACACACACACAAACACTTGCAAAGGGATTGGCAGTGATCACTGATGAGAACTATAAGGCTAAGAAAAATATGGGGATTATGGTGACAGAACAGAATGAAATGTTATTAGCCCCAATAATGTAGAAATTATATCACTAACAAAAGGTGGGAAGCAAAGGGTAGAAAACGATAAAAAATATACAGATTTCTTCCTCCTCAGTAACTAGGGGGCAAAAGTTATCACTTAAAGCTAATAAATCAAGCAGTAGAGTTATAAGTATTCTATTGAATAATACAGAGGTAAACACTAAGAAAGATATTACCTGCTAAAATAAAGTGATAGAGAAAAGAGTGGGGAGAGGAAGGAAAAGGGAGTATGAATTTTGTCATTGTTCATAGTAGAAAATTATTAGATACTGTCAGATGAGGGTGAAGAAAATGGATTATTCAGTGAATAGTATCCAGTATCATACTGGATAAACATTTAAAAAAATAACTAAATTCCTACTTCATACTATACTTCAAAATAAATCATATAGAGTTTAGAGATTTAATCTAAAAATAAAGCCGTAAAGCTATTAGAAGGAATTTTAAGAACTTTTTATATAATGGGAGTGGGAAAGACCTTTCTAAACATATGAGCAATGACAGAGTCCATAAAAATGAAAACTTTAATTTGAAAAAAAATATATAATGTCAAAAGATGAATAAACTGGAGAAATTTTTACCAACACACATGAGAGTCCCAGTTAATATATGAAGAGATTTCACAAACCAATAATAAAAAGATAAACACTCCAATAGAAAAATAGACAAAGGACAAGAACAATCCCCAAAAGAAGAAATGCAAATAGCCAAGAAGGTTTTGAAGAAATATTTACAGTAATTAGTAATATAAAATGCAAATTTAGACAAATCTTGTATGATTTCATTATATGAGATACCTAGAGTAGTCACATTCATAGTAACAGAAAGTAGAATGGTGATTGCCAGGGACTAAGGGGAGGAGGAATGAGGAGTTAGTGTTTAATGGGTACAGAGTTTCAGTTTGGGATGATGGGAATATTCTGGAGATGAATGGTGGTGATGGTTGCACAACAATGTGAATGTATTTAATGCCACAGTACACTTAAAAATGGTTAAAATGGTAAATTTTATGTTATGTGTATTTTACCACTATTGAAAAAAAGGCAAATTTAAAATGAGGGGTTTTTTTAACCTATAAATTTTTCAGTTTTTAGAATCTAAAAAATAATAGTACCTAGTGTTATAAAGGTGCAGAAAAAACAAGTGGTAATGCAATTTGGCAAAATATAGTAAAAGCAAAAAGTACTTGTCCTTCTACCCAGAAATTCCACCACTAGGAATCTGGCCTAAAGGAAATAAAGATGAGCATAAAAATTGAGCTATTAGATTGTTCATAGTAATAGTTAGTGTTTATCATTGTGAAACACGAAACTAATCTAGATGTCCTATAATAGAGTTACATCAAATTAATGGTTCCTCTATTTCATGGAATAACTGTGTACCCATCAAAATAATAATGATGTAGAATTATGTTGATTGATATGTGTGGTAAACTTCTGTTATTGTCCCTTCTCAGAATCCATGCACCCTTTTTTCAGGCAATAGGACCCCAATTTTTGTAGCAGTGACCACCCTTTCTCCTCTCTTATTCCTTGAAGTGGGCTGACCACTAGCCAGCTTTCTGTAGGCTTCAGAAAAGAAAGTGGAGTCAAGAGATGGCAAGAATACAGCTCCTGATGACATCATTTGACCCTAGATCCTACCACATCTGACATCACACTGCACTGAACTTTTTACTCTTTTGCTTAAGCCAGTTTGATTTTGTCTTATCACCACCAACAACAAAAAGTCACGATGGATATAACATGGAAAGATATTTACAAATCTCAAGTGAAAAAAGCATGTTGCAAAATAGTATGTGTAGTATTTCCTTACTTTTACAAACATTTCCATAGATAAAGTCTTAAGGGATACATTCTGCAATGATAAAGGCCATTGTATCTGGATGATGGGATTATGGCTGCTTTTTATTTTCTTCTGTTTAATGTCTCAAGACAAGCTTTTCTCTTTCTGTAAAATTAGAAGGTACTGTAGGATTTCCATGAGAGTCACCTTCACTCCATTATGCTGGCATTATATTTTAGATTTAAAATATATACAGGGGCTTCTCTTTAGCAGAATATCTATCATCTGAGTCCCTACTGTTATAAGGTTGAATATGGAGGCATAATCATTGCTACTGGAATGATTGCTTCAAGGTCCTCTCAGTGGACAGAGCCAGGAAATATATGTATGAACACACATATACTTACACACACCTACATATATATGTATGTCTATTCAAACCACATTTTCCAATTCCAGTTCATCACTATAATGTTTATTGTAGCCTTCCACCTTTCTGTATGTGTACCTCCCCTCTCCTGGTTCCCATTATCCTCAATATATTTACTTAACTGTTCAAGCCCTGTATATGGAACCGATTTCCCAACTATGTGGGCTTTCTCCTCAGCTCTGGAGCAGCCATGCCGGCCAAGCTCTCCCCAGTCCTGATACTGCTCCAGCTGCACAGGTTTAGTTCTCCAGGGAGATGTTCCCTAGATGGAGAAAGTCAATATGCTAATGTTGACAAGTTTGTAAACTATTCATTTAATCAACAAATAATTCTTGAGCACCTACTCTGTGCCAGGCACTTTTCTAAGTGGTGGAGATAAAACGATGGACAAAAAACTCTACCCTTGTGGAACTTACAGTCTAGTGGGGAAGCCAGACAATAAACAAGATAATTATATAGTATGCTAGAGATAACTGCTAGCTAAGGAGAAAAAAATTAAGTTGGGAAGGGGGATCTTAAGTGTCAGGGGAGATTAAATTTTAAATGGTTAGGGAAGGCCTCACAAAGAAGGAGACTTTTGAGCCCTAAAGGGCATGAGGGAGCAATCCAGGTGGATAGCTGGGGGAAGAGCAGCCCAGGCAAGGGGCAGCAACGCAAGGATGGAAGTGCAAGGAGCAGAGTGGATCAGAGGGAGAGTAAGAGAGACAGTCAGAGATGCAACAGGTGCCAGAATGTGTGGAGCTTTGCTGGTCAGGGCAAGGACTTTGGCTTTTTCTGAGAGAGAGAGAGAGAGAGCCACAGGACGATTCTGAGCAGAGCACTGATTTCATCTGTCATGTTTTGACGGGATCATGCTGGCTGTTCTGTAGAGAACAGATGGAGGGGAAGCCAGGGAAAAGAACAAAGAACCAAAGAGATCAGAATAGCTTGGATCAGAGTGGTAGTGGGGCTGGGGAGTGGGGCGGGGAATGAAAAGGGGGGAGAGATTCTGGATATATTTTGGGAGTAGAGCCAGTAGGATTTGCTAACAGACCATAAGTGGCTGTGAGAGAAGGAGAGGGGTTAAGGATAACTCCAAGGTTTTTGGTCTGTACAACCAGAAAAATGAAGTTGCCATTAACTGAAATGAGGAGAGCTGCAAAAGAAGCAAGTTTACGAGGGAATGTCACACGCTCAGTTTTGGATATGTTATGTTGGGAGATTCCTTTTAGTCATCCAGTGAGAGGTGTTAGGTTGGCAGTGGATATAAGGGTCTGGAGTTGAAGGGAGAGGTATGTGCCCCATCAGCATCTAGGTAGAGCTGGATGGGGTAAGCATGGGAAGCAGAGGGCCTAGCTATGGAGGAGACCACCATGTTGGGTAGTGAGCTTCCCATCCCTGGAAGGGTTCAAGAAGACACTGGTGATGCTTGATGATTAAAAAAAAAGCACTCTTAAATTTAAAATTTTAGGTTCATCTGTAGGATACTATGAGAAGAGATCTTTAAATCCTATAAGTCTGATACTATAATTATTTGAGTTACGCCTCTAGAAAAATTAGATTTTCTGTATATATTAGAAGTCTATTTTTTTTTCTATAAACATTATTTTCTCAGAGAGTGAATTTTATCCTGCTTAGGATCAATAACAATTTGTCATATCCTTTCTCTCCTGGTTCCTTCAAAAGCCCTCCAATGGCCTGCACATTCTAACACCGATGTGCAGACATGCAAATAGTTATTAGATTAAATGATATATCACAAATTCCATGTTCTTGAGCTTAATGTATAAATCTCTTTAGCACCATTAAACATACATAATTTGCTTTGTAGGTAGGGCTCATCACATAATAAACATTCGCTGACTACAGAGTCAGTTTTTCTCCAAGTGGGTAATCCACAGTAACAAGGGATTAATTCCAGCCTGGTTCTTGATCATCCCCTGAAATTGTCAGTGAGTAGGAGGTCACCCAGTATCAGCTGAATTTAATAAATTTAATCAGTGTAAGTAAAACAAACAGTAATGTAAGACAACTACATAAAAAGAGTGTCAAGAAGAAATCCATTTTGGACTCTCCAATGCTTTTGGGTCATTTTTATCCCTGTTCCTTGCCCCAGAGAAGTAAATACTCAAACACATTTGGAATACAGCTTAAAAAGCACACAGCTTATTTCTCTTTTATTCAACCCAGACTGTTTCCTTCACTTTAGTATTTTTTTCTCCCCACCCCCCCCCCAGGGAATTCCATAAATATAATCACGAAGCTTTATAGAAATTTGCTAAAAGTTTTTATTGTATTGACTGAGAATATCCCATTGTTCCACAGTAAAGTGATCTTACACTCCAAATGATTACAAAGCTCTTCTCATTGAAAAGGTCTGGTTATCTATATTAAATTGTACATTATTAAAAAATCAATTATAAATTATACTCTTTAAAAAGAAACATAAAACTTTTTAAAAGGCAAGTACTAAAATACTGTATACTGATCAAATCCAGCATAATCATTTTGCATGGTGATCTATATTTAAACGACTATTGTGCCAAAAATGGCATCCTGTGTAGGTAGAGAGAGAAGCATAGCCACACTGCAGTGTGCAGTGTGCACTTGGAATAATTTGGTTTTGATGTCTAAGATAAAGCATGTTTTTCTAACTTTGAAAATAGGCAAAATAATTTTAAAATTACTTTTTTTAGATAAACATTAACATAAGTTGACATGAAAAATGTCATATTATACTAGGAGACATTTAAAATATCCAAACTCTCTCTTAATAATACTGCAGGGTTCAGTTTGTACCTGTAACTTTCAGACTAAAATAAACTGGTAGGAGGAAAACAAACTGACAAAATGCAAATTTATCGAGCATCGTGCAATGCCTTTACAACCTTACATTTCTCAAACCACAATATATTAATAGTTACATCAGAAGTTATTGTTAAATAATATATTTAATCTCACTCTCCTGTAACTTCTGATTAACAAGCCCCCATTCTCCCTTCCACAAATAACTCATGTTAACAGTAGAAAGGAGTTATCATTAGTTAACAGAGAATCCATTATACTCTAGTAGATTATACTAGATTATAGTAGTTAACAGATAATCTAGTATACTAGATTATACTATAGTAGTTAACATTTCCCTAATTTATATTTATAAAATAGATTTAAGGCAAAGTCTGTAAAAGACAACAGGACTAAATGAGAGCCTGTGGTCCCCACTTCATCTGAATCCTCCTGACAGGTAAATTAGGACCCAGAGACCCACGTGGAATTTGGGGTGGAATTTTAGGTGAGTGTGTGTCACACAGTCAACCACAGCCATGTTGCTGAGAGCCCTTGATCAATGACAGGTCCGAGATTTGCTGACACTGACCAGACATAGTCCTTACTAGTTTCAGTCTTAATGTTAAACCTGAAAGATGAGCAATGATACTTTCAGTGTGATTTTTTTTTAAATGTAACTCATTATCCAAGTTTTAAGATTGACGACTCCCAAAACTCCAATTTTAGCCTGAGAAATAACTTAAAATATCTACTTAATCAAGCTCAATAGAAAGCTATTTTGTATATATATAAATATATACATAATAAAACATACATAAAATTTTTTCACACACCCTCAGAGTTACAGAATACTTTGAGTAGCTAACTTCATGCTAGAAACGTTGACCAGGGACTTTTTCTTTAGTTATTACCTTGGGGGCTATGTTCATCATTAAGTTTTCATTTGGTGATCATTTCCTTGTGAGTTTCATACTTTAAAGCCTTACGTACTAACAAAAATTACATACCTCTAAGTAGATATTTGAACTCAATAATTACTTCATCTGTGAAGTTTTTTTCCTCAGATGTATATACAAAATGCAACATGCATAATGCTACTGGATCTACACATTTCCCATTGTGTTATGTATATTTAAAAAGAAAAAATAATTTTGAAAGGAATGAAATTTAGCACCAATCTTGATACAATCTTTCTGTGGTGGGGAAAAAAAGGCACCAAATACACAGTCTGTTCATAGCCTGGGGTCAAAATACAGCATTCTTGATAACACACCCTCAGTCCCTGAAATAATATTCCATATAGGCTGACTTATGAAAGATACACTGACCCACTACTTTCTAGCATATTAGACCATACTATAGAAGACTACATTTAGGTAGTCACAGTAGAAAAGATTTATGTGTTTATACACATTTAAAATATTTAACAAACTGACCCTTCTAATAACTCACAGATACTAAAAAGTATTATCTGGTGAAGAATAAAAGTCATATATCAGAGGCTCCAAAATAGTATCACAGATCTAATTTGATTTCTAAATGTTATTTTATATTGATAGTTCCTATCACATGCATGCTTAGTGCCATTCAACTCCAAAATACTCTTCTTACAACACTCACATTGACAGGCTAGAAACATCTTTTATTAGATTGGGAACTTGTGGGTAAACTCCGACACTACTGCCACACTCAATGACAGCATTTTCAAAAACTCCAGGGGACAAAAATTCATTGCCACAGTCCCTGTTCCACTGGGGAAGGGGGCTGCCTCTTACGTGAGTTTCCTATGTAAGCTGTAAGGTTAGGGCACAAACATACAGTCCATTGTCAGTGATCATCCATCTTCTGCCAATGAAAACTAAACCTATCAAGCTGCCAGTGTCATCTGAAAAGCCACTGGTGAAGCATTTTAGTAAGAGTTCATTACTATATATAGATTATACATTTTTTCAGTTTTTTTCCTTTTTCAGGTTATGCATAGGCCACATTAGTTAACATTCCTTTTTTGTTCCTTTTCTATCCACTTCTGAGAACAAAGCACTTAAGAAATTTTACTGATACTTGACCCCCTTAACAACGTGCACTCCCTTGCCTTTTAATCCCAGAATCCCCATTAGCTCCCTTCTGATTAAGCAAGAATTGATTAGGCTGGGCTTTTAGTTGGACACTGAAAGCTGAGGTAGGTGGGCTGTCATGATGAAGTACTTAGAAAGGTTTTATTTCATTCCCAAAGTCATTCCAACATACTAATAAAAAAATTGAAATCTTCTGTTTCATAAATGAGGTAGCCTTTTATATTATTTTATATCTGTCAAAAAAAAATAGTACCATGGGGGATTTCCTTGAATGTATAGAGGTCAAGATGATTAGTGTTTACCATTTAAAAATTGATAATTTGGGGCCAGCCTGGTGGCGTAGTGGTTAAGTTTGCATGCTCCGCTTCAGCAGCCCAGGGTTTGCAGGTTCAGATCCTGGGCACAGACCTACACACTGCTCATCAAACCAAGCTGTGGTAGTGACCCACATACAAAATAGAGGAAGACTGGCACAGATGTTAGCTCAGGGACAATCTTCCTCAAGCAAAAAGAGGAAGATTGGCAACAGATGTTAGCTCAGGGCCAATCTTCCTCACACACACACAAAAAAGATAATTTAGAAAGGACAAGCTAAGTAAACTACTATGTTCCAAGTTTCAAAGTTTCTTTGAGTGATTAAAAAATGTGGAATTGTTTCATGGGTCTTCATTGTCTCAGGAGTCATCTGATAAAGTCCATATTTATGGTAGTTCAGTAATTATGGTTCTGAGTTATATGCAGGTTTCACATTTAGCTGTGGGCATTTGGCCCTTTATTCTTGAGAATTGTAACATATCACTCCATAATGTATTTATAAAACAAAGCATTAGTCTCTGCCAACAAATAAAATGATAAACATGGCTATGGCTGTGACATTACAGTGAGCCCAGGGGCTGTCTACTGTTGTTCTCCACCTTGTTATCTTTGCCCCTGGACCCATTCTCAAACTCAGCTCCAGATGGTCTTTTTATTTCTCTTATACCAAATCATCAACAAAAATCAGTGAGTATAATATAAGCAGAATTAATGAATGTCAGGAAAGTTCCTTCTATGTGTGTTCTTATTCTACATTACCACATCACCATTATAAATGGCAAACTGTCCTTTTGTTTTAATAACAAGGTTTATGTTTTTAAGAGTTAAAGTATTATGGATGATGCATTTTTCTGTTAGTCAAGACACCACTTGTTTTTCAAATTAAAAAATATAGATGTAAAAAAAAGTAATAAAGTTTTACTTCCTTCTCCTTTTCACACATTGGAAAAAGCAACAATCTTTAACCTAATACAAAAATTGCCCCTTAATGTTTATGCCAGCAACAGTGAAGTTTTCAAGTGTTAGAAATTTCCTGAAGAGTTTTAAATACTTAAATTGCTTAAATATTTAAAAATTAGAACTAATTAGCTTCTACTTTCCACCTGGACTTCCAGACTCTGGGAATTTAACACCCTTCACCCAGCCTAAGGAAGGTTCATTGGGAACTGCATCCGAGAGGCCCACTACCTTCCAAGTATCCTCCAGGATGTGCCCTCAGGACTAAGATTTTGCAAAACTTTAATGGAATATGAAAAAGTAAAAAATTATGCTCTCTGAAAATATTTATGCTAAGAACTTGACAGTCTTTTCTCTCAAAGCATTTACCTTAAACATTTAAATAGTTTTATAATGTTAGCACAAAAGGTGCCAATTATATGAAACTTATTACTTCCCCCCCTAAATTTTAATCACACAATCAAAAAAATTTTTCAGTGTGGACCATTCGAACTGTAAGTTGAAAGCTGAGAGCAAGCCATTCTCCAGGTTACACGAAATTGGATGGGGTTCCATTCTCTGAAACCATAGGGACTTAACTGCAGTAGTGCAACTAAGCAACCAGTGGAACTAAGCAAGGATGTTAATGGACTCTTCAGCAGGTTTGTGAACGACAGTGGGGACTAAAGGGAAAAAGAATGATAAGGATAAAGATAGATGAAAGGAGTAAGAAAAAAGAGGCATGTGAAAGTGCACCACCAAGACCTCCTCGGAGCCACCCATGCTCTCTGGTTGCCTACCCCTAACCTCATACCACATTTTCTGTTCAGTTTTCTACTGATGTAACCTCAAAAGTCATCTGGACACAGGACAGTTTACAAATAACAATGATACAAATTAAAATATTCCTAAGTGCAATTAAAAGGATTACAATTACCAGAAGTAAACATATATTTACTTTACAACTCAGTGTACATCTACTTTAAAAGTGTGGGAAGTGAAGTTAATAGTGTTAAAAGTTGCTCCATACTTGGGCAGAACCCATGGGATCGTCAGCAAAGTATAAACATAATATGTGGATCATGAAATGCAAATGAAGTCAATTCTATTTATGAATAGAATTTGAAGCTTAATGCAAGCACTATACAATTTTCAGTGGAAATTAGAAGTCTTGTGATAGGTCTGTAGACTAAGCATTGCAGCTGTGATCAAAGAGATTTATACATTTTGAATAAAGTATCAATTATCTGGGTGGTTTATTATTACTGAAATGGAGGGATCCCAACAATATCCACTGCAATTAAATTTAACCAAAATGTTTCTGGAAGATCCCTGGGCATGTGTTACAATAGTATCTGATCCAGTTTCTATAAAGAGGAATAATTGCTCCCCTTCTTATGTTATTGTTGGCCTCAAAAGCCAGAACCTTTTGAATCTGAGAATATGCTGAGGCCTATCAGAAGTAGAATGATGAGATAGAAAGCAGAGTTCTGACTCTCTATTCCTCTCAAAAAGGTATCTGGCTTGAAAAAAAAAATTTAGGCCCATCAGGTCACTTTATTGCAAAAGTAACACTCTGTTCAGAAATTAGAAAGGATTTACTTTGAAAGATTAATATTTCTTAATATAAAACACAAATCTTTGTGAATATTAGTATTTTTCACTTTCTTAGTTTGTAGAACTTTTAGAACTTCAGACTTTTAAAACTTTTAGAACTTTTTGTACTAAACAATATATTATTAAATATGCATTTAATGGAATTTAGCACCTTAACTTTTATACTTTTTCTTTTTAACTTCATTATTACAGCATAGTACTCGTCATAAGAGTCTATTATAGTGGAGCTTTTTCAGTGTTATAGATCCTGTTTGAGTCATTCCATTAGACTGAAAACATACATGTGTAATATCATACACAAACACAATATTCTGAGATGTAAGTTTTATTATAAATACTTAAGTCACTGTTCTTTTATTATAGAAACTAACCAAGCAAGATCACGTCATTGAGTTTCAGAGTATTACCTATTTTTTTTCCTCTAAAATCAGCCAAAGTTTGAAAGGAAAAACATTTTGGAGGTCTTTACAGAGTAAATTTTCTATTTTAGAATTATTCTTTCTGTAAAATTGGTAGTCTTAGGAAACCGTGCTAAAACTGAAAAAAAAGACATTTTATAATGGCAGGTTTGATGATTGGTCTTAGTTGCGTGTTTTTGTTGATCTCAAAAGCACTGATAATAATGAAGAAATAATGTTTCATATAACTGGGCATGAGTAAATGAAGTCCCTGATAATGTATTATATTATCATTTCTAAGTTATTTTCTAAAAGCTTAAAATAACAACATGAAAGGGCTATATGGTCAAAATGTAGTGTCTTTTTCTTTGTGTTTTTTTTTTTAATGCAACAGAACCTTCCCAAAAACAAACAACCTAAGTCCCCTGAATATGACATATGGAAGTATTGGAAGTAGTAAGTTACAACTATGTGAATGGCAGAGTAAGTTGCTGAATGTCTTCACAAAATTATTTAAAATCCTATTAAAAATAAATTCCACTTTTAGAATTTACACGCTGAACTGTCAAGGTTACAGATAAGAAAGCTGATACTGAAAGGAAAATTTATTAGGTTTTTCTAGCTGTTTAATTAACAGCCTCACTTCCCTCCAGCCTGCTGCGTGCTGCTCCCCGCTCCCCACCAACAACTACAAATCCATATGCTTTCCAGGTATCTCCATCCACAGCTAGAGACAAAGAATGGAGGGGCTTTGCCTTTCAGAAATGATAGAAGCTGAAAAGAAAAGTAGGGAGATAATTAAGTTTCTCTCGTTACAGAGAATTTAGAAACAGATGCATCCAGAAAAAGATGCTTCAGAAAAAGATAGCATTCTTCTTCCCAGGTGAACAAGCTACATTTGAGGACGATCTAATATACATCTATATTTAGGATTTAAATATATTTTGCATATTAACTTTTAAAGAAACAAAAATGTACTAAATAAGAAACAAAAATGTACTAAAGTATAATTTCAGGGATGAGGAAAGTTTTCCTATTTTTCATAGATGAGCAGGAATCATGGCATGACTTTGGTTTTCATTTGGTCCTTAAAACTCCAATAGCTTTCTTACAATTATCTGTGTATAAATAGAAAAACTGCTGGGACTGTGAATGGGCAGCACACTAGGATAAATACATACAAATGCAAATTTTTGCCAGAAAGTTTGGGAAATGTAGTTGTTGTTTCTCTTTATAAGTACTTTTAACCTTTCAAGACCCATTAATTTCATAAACCAATTTGAGCAACTGTTTCTATCAGAAATAGATATTTTCTTCACGAATACAAAGATTTTTTCCCCCCCATTTGTGCCTGAAACTACAACTAGATAACATGCTCAATGAGACTTTGTTTAAATATCAGGTCCCAGTCCTAACAAATTCAGAAACCAGAAAAATTCTATGTTAAATCTGCCAGAATATCTTACATTCATTCTATTTTACTTTATTTTACAATTAAACAAATTCAGAAATTTGGGGGGTTTCTGGCTACTTAAGTAGGACACACCGCAAACCCAGAGGGAACAAACATAAATGGAAGAAATGCGTGATTCCTGAACTGCTCTGCTCTTATGAACAGGATCCTTTCCATCCCACGTACTGGTTCTGAATACATTGTTAGCATCTGCTCCAAGGTGGTCCCTTGACACTGGAGCAAGTCAGAATAACTTAATTTCATAGCTTATTTAACAGCAGACAAGCAACTTTAACACAGACTTGAGGTTTACGTAAATCTGACATTATCTAGAATCCAGGCTTAAATTCTGTAAAAAGTTTCCAAATAGCAGAAGAAAATTAAAACTATCTGTTTACCAGAACTAAAACGCCATGTGAGACAATAAACAATATTTCCAGTCCTAACCAAACTGCAACCCTTTCAGTATAGCTTGAGGTATTTTTAAATATTTATAGAAGCTAAATAGCATTCACAGTTTTGAGAGTTGCTTTTTACTGAGATAGCTTCAAATTCTCAAAATATTTGACTTCAGATATGTTTTCATGTACCCAAGTCTCTGCCCTCAGACTCATGGAAATATCGAACAGCTATTCAGTGGCAGAAAATGGTTCTTGTAGTAATAAAGGTTCTATTTCCCAATTATTGTGCTATTCTCAGGATGTGATTAAAAAATAAGAAATTTGCAATTCATATAAAAGGAAAAATTGCTTAAAATTCTGAAAGCAGATCCAGTCTGGTGGAGGTATATAAGACATTAAAGAATAGAGTCAGGTTCTTTCTTAAGGATTCCAGATGAGTTTGACAGCAGAGAGTTCTGGTTCTCCAACATTGTCTCCATTTTTTCTCCTCCAGTGGTTTTATTGATCTCTCTTTGCTTCTTACTATGGATCCATGGGATAAAACAAAGGACAGCACTTCCAATCAGGGGAGGGATTCCAGCGAGGTAGAATGCCACATCATAGGAGCCCAGCTCGTCACGAAGTAACCCTGGGAAGGGAAAAAACTGTCACCAGGAGAGAACAAGTGTGGCTGTTAAGGGTCTCAGATCAGTCACACTGATGGCCTAGTCCCAACCTAATAACTTCATCTCAGCAGAACTAGTTCAAACAACATCTCAGATATCAGACATTTTTTAGGAAATAGGTCTGAAATATAAGCCTTTTCTCATATGAGGAAGGAAAAGATCTTGTATCTTTAATCTCGTCACAGACTACAGGCCTCTGGGTGTTCTCACCAAGATATTACATGGAAAAAATATTTGCAGCCAACCTTTGGCTTTTCTCAAAACCCTTCAGGGGCCATTTGGGGTATTCTGACACATGGTGTAAAGGTCCTTATTTCAGCTGAAGGTGGACAGACCATGAGCTGAAACCTCTTTCATACACACATACCTCAAAACGTCTACATTTCAAACCTTTCTTGGGCCTATTTGTTTATGAAATAACATGAAACTATTTAAAATTATAATCCAAAATCATGAAAAATTATAAATCTAAGAGTTAGGATGAAAGGTTAGGTTGTTAAATACATTTTGGAAAGATAGTAAGGCTTGTCAGCACATGGGAGGAAAATATAAGAATATATGTGTGACACTCTAATAGATCCTTGGGCTCTGCTTCTGAAAACTATGATTTAGAGTACTTCTTACTTCTAATTTCTCTAACAAAATCCAGAGTTTAAAAGTTATCTTAGTGTTTTAAACTTTTGTAACTTTTACTATACAACATTTCAGTTACTATACAGTATTTCGGTTATCTGAAATGTCCAGGGAACACTTTGTACTGAACGTCTGACCTGCTGAAGAAACAGCTGAGGATTTCCAGTTAAGTACTAACACACACAAAAAAAGCATACATTCATTCTGGATAGAAACCTAAACTATATAATATATCTAAATGTATGATTTTCCTATCTTCTGAATCAGAATATTCCATATATGACTGGACCTTTCACCCTGTGAACACTAATTATTACATCTGCTGTAACACCGTGATCCCTCGGAATCTCCTGGTGAGCACAGGGGCTCTCTGCTGCCAGTGGCAGTGTGGTGGTCTGCCTGCTTTGAAAGTTTCCTGTTACCTCCTTTATTCTTGGTCTGTTATCAGTTACTTCTAGTAGCAAACACCATTCCTACTAAAGTGCTGCTTGTAATCTGCTGTGGACTTGGGAACCCTAAAAAGCTAAGCTTGTAAGGTGTACAAATAATGTGAATAGTATATTACCTGGGGTAGAGGGGATGGACTGGAGGGTTCTTCTACAGGGACACTGTGGCCTTCAGAAGAACAAATTTTATCTGGTCTGCTCAGTAGTGACTCTGCTTGCTTGATTCATGACTAGGTTCCCAACTGGTGAAGTTGCTAGATTTGTGTGGTTCTGGATATGAAAATGAATTGAGCTGAACTTTCTTCTTCTTTTTTTTTTTTTTTTTTGTGAGGAAAACCGGCCCTGAGCTAACATCCGTTGCCAATCCTCCTCTTTTTGCTGAGGAAGACTGGCCCTGGGCTAACATCCGTGCCCATCTTCCTCTACTTTATATGGGACGCCACCACGGCATGGCTGACAAGCAGTGCGTTGGCGGGCACCCGGGATCCGAACCCTCGAACCCTGGGCTGCCAAAGCGTGAACTAAACCGCTGCGCCACCAGGCAGGCCCAAGCTGAAGTTTCATTAAGCCCCTCACGTGCCAGGCACAGAAAGATAGTATATGAAGTAATCACCCCTTTGTCCAAGGGTTCACTTTCTGCAGTTTCAGTTACCTGCGCTCAACTGCAGTCCAAAAATATTAAGTGGAAAATTCCAGAAATAAACAATTCGTAAGTTTTAAATTGCCTGCCATTCTGAGTTGCGTGATGAAATCTCACTCCATCCTGCCCGTGACATGAATTATCCCTTTGTCCGGAGTATCCATGCTGTATATGCTACCTGCCCGTTAGTCACTTAGAAGCCATCTTGGTTATCAGATCAACCATGGCAGTATCATAGTGCTAGTGTTAAGTAACCCTTATTTTACTTACAAATGGCCGCAAAGTGCAAGAGTAGTGATACTGTCAATTCAGATATGCCAAAGAGAAACTGCAAAGTGCTTCCTTTAAGTGAAAAGAACATAGTATATATAGGATTCGGTGCTATCAACAGTTTCAGGCATCCACTGGGGGTCTTGGAACGTATCCCCCGAGGATAAGGGGGGACTGCTGTACATGTAGTTTTTAATCATAAATTTAATAATTTTATCAGATCTTACAATAATTCACACTGGCACCCAAGTAATATTGAACATGAGGCATCTCTATACTAAAGGTGAAATTCACATTTTAGTGGCATTTACTACATTCATAATGTTATGCAACCACCACCTCTATCTAGTTCCAAAATATTTTCATCACACTAGAAGGAAACTCCATACCTATTAAGCAGTTACTCATCCCCCTTCCTTGCAGCCCCTGGCAACCATCAATCTGCTCTCTGTCTCTACGGATTCACCTATTCTGAATATTTCACATAAATGGAATCATGCAATATATGACCTTTGTATTTGGCTTCTTTCACTTAGCATGATGTTCTTGAGGTTCATCCACCTGGTAGCATGTATCAGTACAGTACTTCATTCCTTTTTATGGCTGAATAGTAGTCCATTATATGGATATACCACACTTTATTTATCCATTCATCTGCTGAGGGGCATTTGGCTTGTTTCCACTAAATGTTATTTTTCATTAACTATTTTTCAGGGGGATATGATCGCCCACATAAAGCATATTTAGAAATCTTTCAGAGTCTTCATTTCTTTTTAAAAAGAAACCATGTTCCCATTCCTCCAAAGCACATACTAAGTGAAATATAGAAATTGTGAAAGCTTAAACCCAAGAAGTTTACTATTACACATTTTATTGAGTGTTTTAGGTATCAATAAGGATAAGAGGGACTTTGCAGCAAACTTTTTCAACATGCCATCCACAGCTGGTCTTATTAAAAATGTTATAGATAAGGTGCACACAAGCAAAAGACCAGTAACCAATAAATCATAATATATTTTACATATAAGTAAGACTTAGGACCTGTAGTAGAAAATGCTATGAATATAATTACCAGAGATTCATTACATTTACCTGCAATGGGTGGGCCCACAGTCATGGGTATAGACATGAATCCGAGCAGAAATCCAATTGCTTGGGAGACATCCTGGGTATCAACTAACTCAAAGGCAGTGGGGGCCATAATGGAAATGAAGCATCCATCGAAGAGACCCATGATGAGACAGACAGCAATGAGGGCCCCAAAGACATTACACAGAGGAATCATCATGGACATCAGACCAATGAAGATAAAGGACAGTACCTAGGACAGATACCACAACGTCAACTCTGCTCTCAGGAAAAGTGAATGTTACCATTACTCAGCAACATGCTTAGGACTTTTAAGTGGTTATTAGTCCACCTCCCCAGTCCAGTTCACCTTGATTTTATATACATAATCAAGTCCCATAATCATCCCCCCTGAGTTCCCCTAGCACTTTCTCAATATTTCCATTAAAGGACAAAAAGAAAGTAACTATTTTTATATACTTACTTTCCCTTCCAGCCGGTAAGCTCTTTGATGTCAGAATCTGTACAAAAGTCATCTTTGGACTAGATATCATAAGGTTTAAGGATCTTACATCTGGTGAGTGCTCAATAAATATTTGTTGTTTGAATATCAGCTCAAATTCATTCACCAAACATTTGATTAATTTTACCTTTGAAATTATATACACTTTTTTGGTATTAGTCCTTTGCAAAATGAAAATATGCCAACAAGATCAGTTCTTCACATCACAGAGCTTCCAGTTTTGGGAATACAGTGATATAAGTTTTAGATATTTAAATAATCAATTTAAAATATATTGCCTGCTAATATTCCAGACATGAGGAGCATATTCAGACCAAGTGAGAGAGATTAAAATAAGTAACCATGATTTGATATGTATTATATAAATATGTACTGAATTTTGATTATTCAAATTCCAGTTAAGTTTTGATTCTGTCATAGGAAATATGATGTATAATATGCAATTAAAACAGTAAACATATGTAAACATATTCTACTATAACATCCTAAGAACTAATTTATGTAATCCATTTTTATTACTTTGATAGTATAAATCAATATTATCAAAAAATATTTTTAAACACTATGTCTTCTGGTGGTATATCACAGATATACCCTATTTAAGCACCCCAGAGTTAAGGCTGAGAAATATTTTGAACTATTGAACACTTTCATTCTAGTGTTAGAGTGGTTAATAGAATCAAACACCTGATTTTGCCTGCCATTTAGTAGCTACGTGCTACGTACTGTGCTATCTGAATAAGACCTGGGTTCCTACCCCTGGATTGTGGGAAGATGAACATGTAAATAAATAAGCATATAGGAAGTATTCTAGATGTTGCCAGAGTTGTATATTCAAAGTATGATGGGTACAAAAAGTAAAGGAGCAGACAATTCAATAGCTTTTTTAGGCAAAGAACAAATTAAAACTGGACAGTTCCACTAGTCAGCAGAAGAAATGTTTTAAAAAATCATCAGATTTTTAAAAAGTATGCATACAATAGCAACTGTCATTTATACAGTGTTTATTAAAGGCCAGGTATTGTTCTAAGCACTTTAGATGGTGATCCTAATAATAACCTTATGAAGTGGGTACTAATGTTATCCCCATTATACACATGAAGATAGTGATGCTGGGAGAGGTTTAGTAACTTGCCCAAAGCACAGATGGAGCCAGCCTGGACCCCATGATCTGCGTGGGCAGTAGCAGGGAGCAGATGGAACTGTTCCTAGAGCGTCCCCTCCAATGACAGGGGGGCTGGGGAGGAAGAGAGAGACCATATAAACAGGCATCTGGATCACCATCTTCATCTGTTCTGTCTTTCCTAGGCCCCACGAGGCACACCCATGGCATACCAAGCTTGGTAGCACGCCTCAGGGCAGCCTGTCACAATCTGAATGTGCATCAGGATCACCTGAGGAGCTCCTAAGATGCAGAGTGTGAGTGCAGGGATCCAGGAATGGCAGTTTTCACAAGCTCCCCAGGTGACTTTAACACAAGTGGTCCACTGACCCCACAATAAGAAACATGCTCTTAAAAAAGGTTTCAAACTCCAGGTTAGGTCTCTTTGTGAAACCATCATACCATATAGCTGAGTAAGTTTTTCTTCTTCATTACTAAAAATTTGGCTTTAAGGTAGAATTATAATTAGTTTAAGACTCTGAGTTGACTATTTGAAAAATAAGTCTGGCACTTCACATTTTCTAAAGAACACAATCTCCCCATTCTTCTGATTTTTTTATTTTCTACTTAAACATCTTTTTCTTCAACACAACTTCCATGAAAGCACAAGTATAATTTCTTAGCAGTGGGTAATTACCGGGTTTGCAGTCTGGTAGGTTGGAAAGAACTAAGGCTCAGAGGGACAAGACCAGGTTCTGGCTCTCTGAGACCTTGAGCAAGTAAAAAGACTTCCTGATGCTTCCCATCTCTACAAAAAGAGGTCTAAAGATAAATCAAAATGTAGAAGGTGGTTTGAAATTAACAAGTAGGTAAAGATTTAAGGAGTTATTTTTATTGGAAAACTAACCAGACAAACCCTAATATTCTTAATTATAGATATTTTTAACTCTACCTACAGACATAAAAGGAAATAAACACAGAAAGTCATTTGAATCTTAGAAACATATCTATCACCACAAACTCCAGAGAATCTAGACTAAAACTTTAGGACACTGTGGGGCCAGATTCAATGGGTTTACGTGGTAAAGCCACAGACCAAACATTCCCCACCACACCACTGTGGTTATACTAGGTTAGCTTTCAGGAAGATAGTTTTTTCTTTGATTGTGCTTCTTATCCTTTTCCTATTTTTTCAGTACAAATCTCTTCCAAGATAAGAGCACCAGAGTGAACTGTTGAAAGCCCAGGACACTACTTGGCACAAAGTCAATTTTGCTCAATAAACAAATGTTTTCTTGGACCAATTTATGTAACATGAGACCCAGGCACTTTACTTTTGGTAGTTACCCTGATTTTTCTATCCATTTTTGGCCCCTTCAAAATTTTGTTCTTTGGTCAGTTTTGTAAAAAATCATTCACTTAAGAGTTTCAAATTTATTACTATATATTTTGAGCATATTACTTCTTACTATTTTACCTGACTTCAAGTTCTCTTTTTCTCAATTCAAACTATATTAATTCATATTATCTTTTTCAATTATTTGACAATAAGTATTTTAAATTGTTAAATTTTAATAGCAATTATTAAATAAAAATTGTTAGTTATTTAAAGTGTCTTGGTTTATTTTAAGAATTGAGTTCACAGAAATATACATACTTATTCTTTAGCATTTCTCAGAAAATAACTAGCTTCTTCTACCTTATCTGTAGCAATACTAGTGAGAAACGGTGCTCTTTTCCAGCAGCTGTTACTCCCAAAAATGTAGCTAAATTAGGAGGTAAGTAGGCCAAGCTGGTGAGGACATACCTACTTCTCATACGCAGGGACACTTGAGCCACAAGGAGCCACAAGGTTTAGCAAACTGTTCATGTAGGAGGTTTAGTGCTTCCTCATCACTTCCCAAAATAAATATCGATCCACATATCAAATATTGATCTACAGATACTGGGCCCCAGTTTGAAAGGTGAATAAATTTAGTATTATATACAATCTTTTTTTTCCCCTCCAAACACAGCAGCTCTGGCTTGATTTAAATTAGAGATTCACAGGTCCCTAATTCTCTTCTAGGCTCTAGCTCTGACGTTTAATAAGGCACTGACAATTGAGATGTCTGTCTTGTTTTTATTTTCTTAAAACCATCCAAGGAAATATCTTCTGACATAACATTAAAGGTTCTAGAAGAATAACCCCCTGCTTGAGTTAGTTTACATACCTAAGAACAAAAAAATTTGTTTTTGCTATTACCTTTCCCATTTCTATCACAAAGAGAGCATTCTTGGAGAATGTGAGTTTAAGTTTTGCTCAGGAATCTAAGTATAGCTCAAGAGGAAAAATGAGCCGCACCTGAATAAGCAGAAGGCATTTTCAGAGGCAGACACACAACTGGCCACAGACAGATTCGAGTGTTGTGCCTATAAATTTAGTCAATATAAAGTTTCCAGACTTTCAGAGCCTCTGGCTACGAACCCAGGGCAGAAAGCAGTTGGCAGCAGAAATCTGCTGGTCCATCACAAACTAAAGGGAAGTGTTCAGGCCAGAGCTGAGTGGCTGGCTTCTTCTAAAGCACACAGAGGGGCCAGCCCCGGTGGCCTAGTGGTTAAGTTTGGCACGCTCTACTTCAGCAGCCCAGGTTTGGTTCCTGGTACGAACCTACACCGCTCATCTGTCAGTGGCTATGCTGTGGTGGCGACTCATGTATAAAAAGAGGAAGATTGGCAACTGATGTTAGTTCAGGGTGAATCTTCCTCAGCAAAAACAAAAACAAACACACAGAGGCCACAGTCCTTGCAAAGTGCTTCACAGAGAGCCTGTTCAACTTTCTCCACAGCACATGAGAACCACCATTTCTGCCTGATGGAGGAACTGGCTCCAGTGCTCAGCCTAGGTGAGAAGAGAGGGCCTCATGGTCTGATTCCTTATTCAGGCTGGGGAACTGCTAAGTGTTTGGATACTATTTTGGAAATAGTTTATGTTAATAAAGCATATACCCTTACCCAAGGTATCTCTAGGAAAGTGTAAAATGCTGAAATGGAATGAAAGCAATTCATTCTACCTCAACCAGAAGAGGAAGCTTACACAGGAAGACAGATATGAAAGTGATTCATTTTTCTCAGCTACAAAAAAAATTTCTAAATTACAAAAGTAACTCATGAATACATTCTTTACAAAATTCAAACCTTAGAAAAATGTATACAGTAATATATGAAAGTCTCCCTTCAACCCCCTGTCACCCTCAACTCATGCCCACTTTCCTTGTCAGGAATAACAACTCAGCAATTTGGTTTGCATCCTCCTAGACCTTTCCTATGCACACACACGTTGTTTGGGTTTGTCTGCTTTACATAATACATGGATACGATGTCCACACTTCACTATGTCCATCCCACAGAGAAATATGACACAATGGGAAAGTGATCTAAATGCAAAGTTTTCAATTCTTTCATTACGGAGTTATAACTTCCAAACCTTTGAAACACTCACACTTCTGAAACAGTTATATATTAAAGACACAAATCTGTAGTAACTTAATGGTGACTAGAAAGACAAGCCTGTGAAGTCAAGAAAGGTAGTAAGAAGACACAGGATACAGCCTTTCCTCTCCCAATAAAGTACACACTCCGGGAACATTAGCAAAGATTTTCTTTAACCATTATTATTCTATATAATGCAGTTCAGTCATCTCTTCATTCAGCATTTAAAATTGTTTGGCTGAAAATACCTGGAACCCAGGACCTTGATGGAAATTTAAATTCAGAACTCAAGCAGAAGGGTGAGATATACTCCTAAATTCTTTGCTACCTATAAGCAAAGATTTCTAGTTCAGGATAACCAAGTTCTCTTTTCTTGAGACCTGTTCCAAATCCAGATCTGCCTCAGTATTTAATAGAATATTAAAACATAAAAGCAAGGATTTATCAATCATCCACACTGGACCAGCACTTTACATAAGCTGTCACCATGAATCCTCACCACAGCCCTCTGCCAGTTCTGGAGACAAGTTGATGGCAGGACTGGGGTGAACTCATGTTTCACTCCAGAGCCTGTGCTTTCTGCTCTGCAGCCTCCCAAACCCACGATGACTGAGACCAGGAATGAGACCGTGTGGGAGGCCGTGAAGTGTTTCTGTGGCTGGCTGCTATTCAGAACTGGCTTCAAGGGGACAAGGAGTGGAGAGAACTGTCACCGCCCCATGAGGCTGGGCTATAACAGACAAAAGCAGAGAAGCGGGCGTGTCTGAGAAAACACACCACCAACGAAAGGAAGGAGAGGAAGGTAAGCAGCAGGAACATTCTAACCCTTAAAGGCTGGGCCAAAAGGCAGACACCCAGGGAGGGAGAGAGAGAGAGGAATGGGCAAACAGGCAGAGCTAGAGTCAGTCGCAGCAGAGAAGGAAGAGCCAAGAATCAGAAAGCACACTGAATGTCTGGGAGTTGGGGCAGGGCAGCCAGGAAAAAGGAGGGAGGGCAGGGAGAAGGAGAGAGTGACGTCAAGGAGCAAGTCCAGGAACCTGCGCGGTTTGGGCCTGTGTGGGCTCCTGTGCCACTGTGTTCACAAGATGGAGCCCAGGTGGTGGCTCCCAGCAGCCACAGGACACACTGAAGGCCTCTTTCCCCTTCACAGGCCTCTCTGAAATGAGTCATCTCACCTGTGAGTCAGCATGAACTACAGGGTGCCACAAACACTGCACCACATTTGGACGAAAAAAACCAGATAAGACCTAAAAGAAGCTAGGCTGAGACTAACCTTTCATCCAAAATGAAATTACCAACTTTTAAATCACTGCTGTGTAACTGCAGACCAAATGTGGGACAAATTAGGAAAGGCTATATTTTCTTTTGTAAATTACATGAAATATGTATTAAAATGTACCCCTAAAATGTTGTAAATGACCTGATTGTCCCACCTGTAGTGGAGAAAACTTTCAAAAGTTGTTTTGAAGTAAAACGTTGATGTATAATATACCATGACTTCATCCTTAGTATGGACCCCCATCCTCTCTCACCTAGACCACTGTACTGATCTCCTAATGGTTGTCCTCCCCTCTCGCACTCTTGCTTCCCTCCCAGTAATCTGTCCTCCACACACACAGCAACCACAGTGACTTTAAATGTAAAATCAGACAGCATCATTCTTCCACAAAGACCCACTACACCTAAAGTAAACTCTCTTTATCTTGGCTTTCACAGCCCTGTATAATCTGGCCCCTCCTAACTTTCCAACCTTTTCCCATGCTGCTCTCCCTGTCTTCTTGAGTTCCCAAACATGCCCAGCTTTTTCCTGCCTCGAGTCTTGCTCCAGGAACTCAGGGACCATGTCTGTCTTGTTTATATCACTCCCGCCAGGGTCTAGGCTGGTGCTTGGGGCACAGTAGGCACTCAGAATTTTTTGAATGAATGAAAAGAAGCTCAAAGTCTGTAATGCAATAAATGTCCATTAGAGGGCTCCCTTGACACTTGAGAACAACACCAAATCTTCTGCTAAATGTTCCACAAAGAAATCCACATGTATTAATAGAAGGGGGAATGATCATAGTAAACACTTTAAAAAGTAGCACTCTGCCAGTTGTCTACACTTCCTTCTAGCTGTGCAGACTCCTTCCTGCAGCTGTCTGCCTGGACCTGTACACACACAGACCCACAGTGAGGTGGCCTCTCTGTTCCTCAGTGTTCACATCTATAAGTGGAAAGAACGATGGTACCTTCCTCAAAAGGCTGGGGCGAGGAGTAAAGGAAATAATGCACGAGGAGCACTTAGTTTATCATCTGGTCCGCAGAAGTGCTCAATAAACAGTGGTAGTTATTACTTCAAATCAATTAATGGAAGTTACTTTATCTAATAAATGCCTTTTCTAATCATTTTCTTGTACCCAAATCCCACTTCTCCTTTCAGGCCCTGCTCAAATACTGCCTCTCATCTGTACAGTGAGCAGACACGCTCAGTCCCTAATCCCAAGTCCCCCTTTTGGCTCTCCTTTACCTTCCTTCCACAGCCAAGATTTAGTGCAAAGTTGTCCTTATTTCCATTTATTCAACTGATCATCATCAGTCTTTTGCACCTGCCACTCCACTGAAACTATCTCTGTTGCTAAATCCAATGAAAACCTTTTAGTCTGTAAGGTGCCTGCCCTCTTATTAGCTACTGACACTGCTGACCGTTCCTGCCCCTGGAAACACTCCCTGCCCTGCTTTTTTCCTACCAATCTGGCCACTCCCTTACGGTCTTCCTTGCACACCCCCAGTCCTCCATTCACCCCTTACAGCCCAGGAATGCTGAAGTCCCACAGGTCTCTTACCAGATGCTTTTGTGAGCTCCAAACTCAATCTGGCTTTCCCACGAGCACCACAAACTTAGCATGGCAAAATGAACTCATCATCTTACTCCAATTTACTGAATTACTGATCTTGATAAAACAGCAAAACCATCCACTCTGCTACCCAAGCCACAAACCTCAGTCCCAGCTTAGGTGGCTCCAGCAAACTCTCATTCCTTGTATCCCTACTTTACTCTCTGTTTGATCCCAGTATCTCTGCCTTGGTTCTTCCTGCCTAGGCTACTTCAGTAGTCTCCAACTAGTCTCTCTGCCTCCACTCTTTTTTTTTTTTAAATAACAGCTTTATTAAGATATAAATTCACATACCATAAAATTCACCCACTTAAAGTGAAAAATTCAGTGAGTTTTAGTTCATTAACAAGGTTGTACAACCATCGCTATTGTCTAATTTTAGAATATTTTTATCACCTCAAAAAAGAAACCCCATCCCCAGCAGCAGTTACTCACCGTTCCTTCCTCCCCTGACCCCTTGCAACCACTAATCTACTTTCTGTCTCTATGGAGCTGCCCATTCTGGACATTTCATAGAAATGGACCTATACAATATGTGGCTTTTTGTGACTATCTCAACTCTTGCCCCCTCCTCCACTTCATTCCACCCTTCACAGTTACTGGAGTAAGCTTTATAAAATACAACTCACATCATGTCACTCCCTGGCTGAAAAATCCTTTAATGGCTCCTGGTAAATTTCAGGATAGAGTTCATCCTCTTTTATGCCCATAAAGGCCCTTCCCAACCTGGCTCCTGCCTACCCTCCCAGCCAATCAATCTATTATTCTCTCTTTATTCTGTTCAAACATTCAGTTTCCCAGACATAACATACTATGTCACATCTCCACCTTTCTGCCAATGTGGTTTCCTCTGCTTGGAACATCCTTCTCTGTCTTCCTTATCTATCACCTCACCTCTTATCTACTACTCACCTCTTAACACTCTGCCAGCTCAGGAAGCCTGCTCAGACCCTCATTAGTGATTGAGATGCTTGGCGCCTATGTTTCTATGGCACCCATTATTCCATGTGCTGCAACGCTTTTATCTGTCTCCATGAGACCATTAACTACTAACTGAGGGGACAGATCATGTTTCATCTGCAGCATTTAGCACCATATCTGGCCTGGGGGAGTCACTTAAATACCTGTCAAATGAGTGTCAATATGATCTTAGAATTGGCATTTGTTTAGTGCACACCCCATAACACCCAGGAGGCAATTTGCAATAAAGAAGTTCAAGAGATACACACACCCCTGAATTTCACAAGATATTGCAAAAGGCACATGAGTTTGAGAACTATCCCCAAAATAAAACATTCTTCTTAGAAAAAGCAATGGGCAAAAAACATTTTGGTTTGGTGGATTCTATGACAAAACAAAGAAGATGGTTGTTTGATCACCAGTTTCTCATGTTGAAAACCCAAAACCCATAACTGATTTTGCCCTTGAAAAACTGCTTATAGAAGTTAGGTTCTAGAAAATATTTCTCTTTTTTTTTTTTGCTGAGGAAGATGCACCCTGAGCTAACATCTATGCCAATCTTCCTCTATTTTGTATGTGAGTCACCACCACAGCATGGCCACTGATGAGTGGTGTAGGTCCGTGCCCGGAAACTGAACCTGGGCCGCCAAAGCAGAGTGTGCCAAACTTAACCACTAGGCTATGGGGCTAGCCCAATATTTCTCATTTTTATGGAAGAATTTACAGAACCATTAGGCAATACCGATGATTTTGCTAGGGGAAAAAAGGCTTAAGACAGTACCTGTAGATAAACCTTCTTCACACCAGGCACATAGTCTGCAATCCGGCCGAAGAGCAGCCGTCCAACTCCTGAAGTGATGCCGATGCACATGAGAACCACCTCTTTATTTTTTCCATTTTCAAATCTTTCATTCACATGTTTCATCTGTAGACCAAAGAGAAAGAAGCTACACTACTAAATATGGTAGGGAAACGCAACAAAGTTTTAAGACTTTGTACAAATGCCTTTGTGTCTCTAGTGTTATGGATTCGCAGCCATTCCAAATTCAAATATTTATCAAATTTGTTGTGATACTTTTTCATGAGAACATGTGAAGAAAAGCTAATGTGATTTAGCTTGCATAAAAGAACTAAGAATTTTTATTAGAGGTCTTTTTTCACTTTTAATAAAGCGTTCCCAGCACACACATAAGTTAACATTGAGCCATTAGCTAAAGGAAGAGAAGAGACCTTTGAACACACCACACAACCATGCTCTCTCAAGGTCACCCAAGGACCCAGCACATTATCTGCTCCCCTGAAAGGCAGTTTAAGGATCAATTCCAGAGTTTCATCTCTTTTAGGAGGACCTGAACCAAACGGACACCCCTGAAATAAGTTGTACTAGAGCATCCAGGATAAAAGCATTAGGTTCTCTACCTATGAATTGGCCTATTTCTGTGACATTAGAACAGACAAAGATACAGAGTCAGTTTAACATAGTGGCTAAAAGTCTCTAGAGAGACTACTTGGGTTCAAGCCCTGGTTCCATCTGTCAGCAGCCCCATGACCTTGGGTAAGCCCTTAACCTCTAGGGCCTCAGTTTCTTTGTCTCTAAAATGGAGATGGCACTAGTACTTCAAGAGGGGGGTTATGAGGATTAAATAAAATATCTGTGTAAAAGAACTTACAATAGTGCCTGACACATAGTTAATAATGATCAGATATTTAGCCTTTAAAAAAAAAATGACCTTATCCCTCAATTTACAGTCTACTTAGAACAGTGACTGCAAACCAACAACCTGACAATGTTCTGAAAGGAGCGTGACCAGGCAGGTGTTATACTGGATGACAAAACGTGCAGCCTGTCTCACGTGAGCTTTGCTCCCACGGCCCCGAGGTCACGGCTTGCCACCCCTTTCTTAGCTTTTCCATGTTCTCAGTGATCACCTATCTGTGCTCATGGCAAGGAGAAAAAGCATGTCTGTACTTGCGTGGCTTTCTCTGAAATCACTGAGATGTTATAATACACACAAATAGTTGTTCCAAACAATCAGATTCACTGTCCCCTACACCAAACACTGGTCTGAATTCTGGAAGACTGCAAAGCAAACTTCCCAGCAAGCTCAATGGCCCAGATGGTTCCCATGTGGCACTAGTAGCCTTTCTGGATGACATCTCCTTAAGAGACTCCCACTCTGCATTTTTAAACCCACTTGGATATGCCAACACCATTGCATCTGTCTTTTCCCTTTCAAAACTGGTTAACTCTTCTCGCTAACTTCTGTATTTTCATGCTGGCCCAGAATAATCCTCCTAAATATGGCTTTAATCTCATCAATCCCTTATTCATCAGTTGCCCACTGCCTACATTTATACTCTTTAGTTTGGTGTTAAAAGTCCTCCATAATCTGTCCCCAGCCTATCTTCGTACCTTTATTACCTACTGGTCCTTGACTCAAGTAGAAAACTCAAATGTCTACAGCATTCCGGCAAATGGCATAAAGGAGTAGAAGAGACTTGGAGAGAGGAAGCATACCCTTCAGTTCATCATTACCACACAGGGCCACCAGTGTTGCCAAATCTACCTCCTGTCCCACTTTTATTTTAAAGAAAAGTCAGAAGTATGGATTTTCATGTGGAAATGTTGGCACCTCACTTAAATTTGGAACACTGTGTGATCCAACCCCATGCAAGCCAAACGCAACATGCCTGCACACTGCATTGGGCCAGCTTTGATCTCAGCTTAATCCCATCTGGCCCAGCAGGACGGGTTTATTAACATTGTCGCTTAAACATGTCTGATATGTCCTCACCTCTCTATGTTTCTGCTGCTTCTTCTACCTTCTTTGACTTTCTGAATCCTACCCATTCTTTAAGACTGTGCTTAAATCCCACCTTTTCTATAAAGCTGTCCTTGATTACCTCAGCCTTACATCCCCTTCTTGTTACTGCCTGAAGTTTTCATTGACACCTTAAGTATTGAGTGTTCCTACCCAGCCCTTCTAGCTTCTAATGCTACACATTCTCTTGAGTAAACTATTCCATGTCAAACTAGACATATCTACCTGCCTGTTGTAAAGGCATCTCAAAGTCAGCATGCCCCATGCTGAACTCATCTCCCCTTACAACCTGCCCTCCCTCCATTTCAGTTGACAAGGTAGAAACCTGATAACCATCCTAGATTACTCCCTCTCCCTCTCTTCAAATCCAGTAGTCATCACCACATTCTGATCATTTTACCTCCTAAGTCTGTCTCACACTTCCTTTGGTCCATGTTCCCCAGGGTTTTAGTTCTTAGCACTCCTCACCAGGGCCACTGCAGCCCTTCTAACATGCTTCTTGCTTGAGCCCCGACTCCTAAATCTCTCACCTATATTCTCTGAGGCCACCAGATTAAGTTCAAAATTAAAAATAACACTCTCTGTTTAAGACCCTTTTATGGCTCTCATAGCCTTCAGGGTAAAGCGCAAACTCCTGGCTTGACAGCTAAAGGCTTCCTGCTCTGCTACTGCAGCCTCACCCCAACTGCCTCCCTATGCACACAGCATTAACACCATGCTGTCTAATATTGTAGCTACTGGCCTCGTGCGGGCTAGTGAGCACTTGAACTGTGGCTAGTTCAGATTCAGATGTGCGATAGGTATAAAATACATAGCAAATTTAGAAGACAATGGGAAAAAAGCATGCAAAATATCATTAATTTTAAAATATTGATTCCATGTTGAAATAATATTTTGGCTATATTGGTTAAATAAAATATGAAACTAATTTCATTTGTTTGGGTTTTTTTTTTTCCACTATAGCTGCAAAGATAAGACAGCTGTTGATAAGGGTGACCTCAGACTGGCTTATTCCTCCAGGCCCTTATCATTCCCCATCAGGTGAGATTAGACAAAGCAGAAAGAGATGGATTCCAGCTCAATTCTGAAGAAAATGAATAACCTGATCTAAGGCAGCTGGGATATAATTATGCATATTCATCGGCTTTACTTGGAATCTGAATCCAGACTCTACTAATCCACTTCAGGAAGCACCCAAAGGATCCAGTATAACTTTTTTAAAGGCATTCTTTAGTATTCAAAAAAGACTGAATTTACCATTCTTTTGATGAAACTAAGAACACCTGCCTGCCAAATTGCTATTATCCTTTATTAGTGGTTTATTTTTTTCCCCTGCTCTACTTTATAATCCTTAAAAGGAATAATAAGGTGAAATGTTTTGGGTCTTTTGAAAGAGGGTAAATTTGGTAACTTCAAAATATGCTTAAGTAGAAACTTAGTTCTTCAACTATAGGGGGCATTATTTCATTGAATTTTGTTATTGTTGTCATTGTTTAAATAAAGCAAGAACTTCAGCTTCTAATACCCCCTTCCCCACCATCAGCCAAAATCTGCAAACTAAAACAGTTTTTTTGGTTAGTAAGTAAGGGAATCCAGGGGGATGAAGAACAGAATCTGGGCATGCTGGATCTCTGGGTCCCAGAGGTCCCTCCTCATTAAGTACCTAGGAGAGCAGTGTGGCCTACTTGCAGCCTGGCCTCCCATGATTGCTGCCAACTATTTTACGAATCCCTGCCCATCTCTCATCCTCTGGAGACTGGCATGTACTTTAGCTTAGCAGAAAGCATAAATATTGAGCAAAATTGATATTTCTAATAAAGAGTTGCACGGGTGAGGACATGAAAATGTTGAACAGATGTTTCCATTATTAGCCTAACTTACTTAAACCAATGCAAAGCTTATGCTAGAGGCCACTATCTACAGAGGAGATAACATAATTTTGTAGAGCAGTTGTTTAAAGTAGACTTTATCTGAATGTATACATGCCTCTAGGGCAGGAATTAGTGTTTCATATATGTTCTCAAACATTTGTTTACTCCAGGGCTGCACACCTCTCAGGGATTACCAGAGCCTGGCTGGCCGACAAGCTTGAACACTGCCTGCTCCAGAAACATTTTCCATCACTCAAGCAACGATGACTTTCGCTAACCACAGAAGCCATTTTTGGAATGCTTGAAACCCTATTTATTGTTTTGTTATCCAAAGATAACCAAGAATTCATATCCCAAAATATCTGCTCATTCTATACCATGGGTGGAAGAAGGAAAAAAAGACAGACTAGTTTCCCCTCTCTCCTAACCATCCCCACTTCAAGTAAATGGTGATACAGCCTCTCTCTATGGATGACATGTTTCTCACCAGCCAACTGAAGGAAGAGGTTCTTCTCCACCTCACTAGAGCCCAGAGGCAGATCCCTTTTTGAGAGGTCGTGGGCAGCAGCCTAAGAAAGCAATCATCTCGCTGGATTGACCTCAGCCCTGCCTTCTCCCCTTTCCACCTCCCCCCTACAGGGGAGCCACAGTGCCAGACGTTTGGCGATGTCAGATAGCGTTCTTCCAATGAGAATCCAGACTGAGTCCTCTGGCTCTCAACAGTCAACCATGAAGGAAGTTAAATGGGTGGCCATAGTATAAAACCAGCTCCGATAAAGCTGACATAAGTGCATTAGAAACTCAAGCTTCTCCTCGACAAATGGTTTCACAACAGAATGCCCAATAGAAGTGAACTCCAAATCACTTTATTTACAGCACCCCTTGCAACCCGATGTGGTACACACCTGCAAAGCAAGAAGGTCATTGGTCAAAAGGTCCAATAATTACCTACAGTATTGTTTTCTAAGATTGTGTTATTTGGCCTTGCCACAATGGTCATTAGCCTCAACTGGCCCTCCCTCACACCTTTTCAAGAGGATGAGTGGGTGTTGCTTAATGTCTTTTATATAATGTTTATGTAATTTGTTACATAAAGAATATGATAAACATTGGTGCATAGGAGTTATATAACTATCTTTGGGAAAAAGTAGTTAAAGAAGAAAGGGAACTATAGGAGACTTAAAACAAAGATAACTTTGTTTCTGATGGTAGACTTGAAGTAACAGCTGACTGTCTCAAGTACCAAGTGCTAATAAAGGCAATGTTTTAGGGAGGCCAGGAAAGCAAGGGCAAAAACAGGCCCAATAGAGCACTGCAGGCTATGGGAGAACCTCTGCAGCCTTTGCAGAACTGAGGGGGAAAAAATCAACAATATTTATTATCCACTGTTGTTGTAGTTACCATGCCCTTAGGGAGATAAACAGATTCCAGGCACACAATCATCATCTGTGATGATTTTGATTCCCTGATCCTCCGCCCTTCCTCTTCAGATCAAACTGAAAAGAGGTGTGGGGAACAGGTGGGCACGTGCACTCATTTTGTCCCTAGGAGAAGAAACTCTTCTGTCTGGGCCAGGGGACCTGTATCTTTTACATTTACATGGTACATCCAAAAACCAGACAATACATGCTACACAGTATTTTCGGTGGTTTTTGGAATTCCTAATGATTTCTGCAGCTTCCTACTTTCCAGTGATACTGAGTTCAGAGCACCCTGACTCACTCGCCGTTCCCTCCAGAGATGAGCAGCTTCAGCTTGTTGCCTCTCATCTGCGTGCCATTTAATTTCTAAGAATATATCCACTCAACATTTGAAAAGCTGTTCCATGACTCTAAAAGACCATTCTGCTTAAATATACCTTTTCAAAGGTAAACTCAAAGAAAAGAGCCTGGCCCCTTTAAAAATTAGAGGTGCATTTGAAAGGGAGTAGAAAGCCTGCTGGAGTGGTTAATGGATAATCTCAGAATTTGTTGCAAATCAAAACTTTACTCTACCCTTTGACTTCAAAGTAAGATGAACAGAAATCTTCTGAATGGAACGACAGTTTGGTTTGTTTTTTCTTTCTTTTTTAAACTGTGTTTTTTCTATCTCTGTTTTTGCCAAGAAAAGGAAAGGAAGTAGATTAAACAAGCGGGGCATTCCCTTAGGAAGTTTTACATGAGCATTGTAAGCCGGCAAGCCCAGTGAGGGGATTAAAGGTGGAAAGAAACTAACTCCAGAGATCTGGGTACATAAAATTACGCCCTTTACATCATATAACATTGAAATGGGACTTTATGGCCATCAAGATAGATACTCATTGATTAAGTCAGCCTCAAAATGTCATTTTAGCTTGTTAAAGTTGATCAGCTATACTTTGAGAATAAAACAGTTCTAAAATATGCTTGAAGTGAAAACACAAAATTTCTTCACCTGCCAACGTTTTTTATGGACTAACATCTTTAGGCATCAATGCACTAATAATAATCTGTCGTGACTAAACTCATGGTGCAGGTACGACTGCCTGCTCAGCAAATGACCAAGAGGAGAGTTGACCTTTGGCCTAACAGGGCTCTGGGAGGCAAGGTAGTTGGTTCTGTTTGTTTTTGTACACGGCCAGTCTTTCCATTGCATCAAGATGGTTTCCATGGTGCCAGTAATCACACATGGCACTGTGAAGACACATAGAAGTCGGGAGTGAGAAAAAAAGAAAGAAGAGTTTCCAGAGTGAAGATTATTTAACAGTCACCAAGGGGTAGAAAAAGAGTTCAGAAGGAAGATGGCTGATGGCTCGAAAAACCTTGGTCTTAATTTTGAAAACATTTTCTAACTCTAAAAGTTCTTTAAAGCAATTATTCCCTGTTTTGTTTTTAATAATTTTCTTTAGATTAAAACAAAAACAACTAAATAGTCCATCCTTGATATAGCATTATTTAGATCAGATCAAGATTTGGCAAGAAGTTCTAGAGGAATTATCAATCAAAGCCAATTTGGATTTAGATGACAGTTCAAATAACCCTGAATTTTAGAAGTTAGAATGGACTTCATTTAAAAATAGAAAACAAATAAATCACTAGGATCTTTATGTAACTTGAAATTATTTAGTGACCCTGACAATTTCTGTGCCAGATATTTCACAAATTATCAAAAATTGTTCTAAAAAAATTTTGTTCTAATCTTTCCTGAACAATGAAAGGTGCTTAATCTGTTGGTTTATTTAAATTTTTATTCATTCCACCCAAATCCAAATTTGATTCTGAACAGTTTATTTCTTGGAGTCTCATACTTGGCACACCAGAGTCACCACTCTCTCGGACCCTTGGTTTCTGGCTAGTTTGGCTGACACAGTAGACTGTGAATTGTTGAGACAGTATCTGCCTGTGAAAGAGTTAGATGGCTTCTACTGTGGGCATCAAGATGGCTCCAGATGGCTCAGCCACAGTCCACGGCCTGCCTGCATGACCGACAGACTACTACTCCAGTAGAGCACTCTGAACATGCACAGGGGTTGCAAAGGCTCCACAAATGTGGGCTCCTGTTTGTGATTAACGCTCTTTTGAGGCACCATCTGTTTCCATGTTTGCATTTGTACAAAAAAGGGGGATATGCTCTTTTAAACTTCTGGATTTATCTGGTGATAAAGTCACCTATTGGCTAAATATGCATGCAAATAAATAGACAGGTGTGGGTTATGGAGTCCAATCAATAGTTGAATTGCGTGAATTTGGAAAAATAGTCCAAAATGAACAAATGCACCCAACAAAAAGCTAGTTCAATTAAACTTAAATTTTAGAAGTTTAAAATAGACTTCATCTTAAAATAGGAGGGGATAATTTTTCAGAAAGTATTATTTAAATCACTAGGATTTGGGGTAACTCGATAACTTATTCAGCGACCCTGGCAATAATGTCAATAAGCCAGATATTTTGTAAATTATCAAAATTGGTTCTATTTCTTCTTGAACAATTAAACATGTGTAGACTGTTGGTTTATTGAAATTTTAATTTATTTAGTTTAAGGTTGATCTGATTTTTGAGAGAAGCAAATTCAGCTTCTTAATTTTGCCCTTAATTCTAAAGTGAGGAAAGATTGATCCTTCCATGAAAATTCTACCTTCTTGTAATCTCTCCTCACTGAGATTCCATCACACTAGTGATGTTTGTTAGAGAACTCCTTTACCAAAATCTTCTATCCTCCTTTCTCAGCCAGTCTTCGTGAGGCATACAGTGTTGAGTCTTTTCTATTAATTCTAAGAGTTATCTAACTGCTAACTCCCTAATGTCACATCAAAAATATTTTTTATTTGAATGAAGATTAAAAATTGTTAGGATTAACCGAGTTCAGTTTTCTTCCACTGTTGTCATTTCCACATAATTCTGAGATTATCTACCCCAATTTTTTTACCCTTTTTCAAGAATAAGACTTTCAGGGCAGAGGGGGTGGGGAGGGATGTGATTAACATTATTTTAAACATGTTCAGATCTGTCTTGTGATTTTAAAGTGTTCAGGAAGAACAAGACCACACCCCTGTAGGAGGATAGATAAGAAAGTGGAAAGTCTGAGTAGTCTGGATTAAGGCAGCTGGCATAGCAGAGAGAAAACTTTTTTTTTTGGTGAGGAAGATTGGCCCCGAGCTAACATCTATGCCAGTCTTCCTCTATTTTGTATGTGGGATGCCACCACAGCATGGCTTAATGAGTGGTGCACAGGTCCGAACCCAGGATTCAAACCAGTGAACCCCAGGCCGCCAAAGTGGAGTGCGTGAACTTAACCATTATGCCACCAGGCTGGCCCTGAGAGAAAACTTTTGTGGACTGAGATTGGAAGGCCTAGGCATAGTAGGAAAAAAAATGTCTTTGGAGTCAAATTATAAGCTCTACTCTTTTTTTTTTTTCCTTTGGCGAGGAAGATTAGCCCTGAGCTAACATCTGTTGCCAATGCTCCCCTTTTTGCTGAAGAAGATTGGCTCTGGGCTAACATCCATGCCCATCTTCCTCTACATTATATGTGGGACGCCTGCCACAACATGGCTTGATAAGTAGTGCATGGGTCCGCGCCTGGGATCCGAACCTAGGAACCCCAGGCCGCCAAAGTGGAGTGCGTGAACTTAACCACTATGCCATCTGGGTCGGCCCCTGAGCTCTACTCGTGACTGATTCTAAGATCTTGGGCATCAGCTTCCTGATCTCAAACAAATACTGCATATTGGTTCACAATTTGGATAATACCATCCCCTTGGGGTTATCTTGGAAATCTGTGGCAGCTATTTTTATCTTTCTGATATAGTTATGCCCAAGCATTACCTTTTTAAAATTATTTTAATTTTAATAAAATTTACGTCACATAACGTTTGTTTTAACATTTTTAAATGTACAGTTCAGTGGCATTAAGTACATTCACCTTCTTGTGCAACCATCACCACCATCCATCTCCAGAACTTTTTCATTTTCCCAAACTGAAACTCTATACCCATTAAACAATAACTCCCCATTTCCTCCCTTCCCCAAGCCTCTGGCAACTCCCATTCTACTTTCAGTCTCTATGAATTTGCCTGTTCTAGGTACCTCATCTAAGTGGAATCATACAGTATTTGACCTTTTGTGTCTGGCTTATTTCACTTAGTATAATGTCTTCAAGTTTCACCCATGTTGTAGAATGTATCTCAAGCATTACCTTTTACAATACATATTATTTTTTTCAAAAATTACTTCTTTTATTTCCCCTTTATATTACAGGTGGGTCATCACTGATTTTTTTTTTTTTTAGTTACGTGTACAGGTAGGTTTTATGATCTAGGAGTCATTTCAGGAGAGAAAAGGAGGCACTGGGTCTGACACACTGCTCTCGACATGTGACAGGGTTGCTGTGAAGGTGAATGGGATGCAAAGCTTAGAAAGCACCTCACAAGGAAGAGGTGGGACAGGGACACTAGGACTGGGCAATCCCAACCCCAGGATTCAGAGCGGCTGAGAGCTGGAGAGCAGGAGAAAGGAAGATGCCTGGCAGGGAATTGTAAAAAGTCCCTGAGGCAGCTCCTGAGGAGTAAGAAACATATAAAAGAAAACCCTGTGTTCACATAAGCAGAGATACAATTAAGTAGGGACAGGAACACCTGATTTATGTTGAGGCCATTATAATGCTTCATGAATTCAATAATCAATATATGGCAGCACTTTAAATTCCACAGATGTGTGCATGGGTCAAGAGGGGTGTGGACATGTGTTAGCCTACTTGCTGGGCTGTGGTCACCCCCAGGCATCACATTCTTCTGGAAGCAGCTGGAAGAAGGTACAAGGTACAGGTGTTATTTCACCTCAACAGGGCTGACTCTGTACCTCTTGCCACCCATTTCCATATCTTGAAATTATTCCAGTTGAAACTAGTCTAGATAAGCACATTTTTATTTCTATTATTTAAGCTTTAAACCACACCTTGTCACTAACTATATGTGTGTGACCAGAGAGGTCACTAAACCAACTAACTCCTTTCCCTGTAAAATGGAGATAAAACTGTCCTCACCTTCAGGGGTTACATACTGAAGATCAAGGAAAGAAAGAGATGGAGCAAGGAAGAGGGGCTCTGTCCCTGTCCCGAGTGAACTGTCCAGTCTACCTCATCTGTTTCTTCTTCATCATTTCCTGAGGTTTCAGGACACTTCCCACTAAACTCCCCAATGTATTTTCTAGATAAATCCACAGTTTTCACCAGCCTTTCCCATACTTACATTGAAATCATTATACAGTATAAGGGCCTAACAAAAATACACTACTGCTGCTTTTCAATTTAGGTTAAAAATTAAATATTTTTAAATGTCTGTGGATTTCTTTCTCCCCCCCAAAATTTAAATCTTTTAGCAGTTTGGGGCCTACATTCTAGGGATAATTTTTGTACCTGAATAAACTATGCATCATTTCTAAAAACTACTGTTGAATTGTCTATTAATACTTATTTTTTGCTAAATAAATACTCATTTATAAATACCAAATAAATACATACTTGGCAAAATAAATATAATTTGGGATACATGACAAACTTACTAGGCCTTACTAAAAGCAGAGGTTCTGTTTTAGTTTAATTATTTGTAAATGATTAGTTTTCTAGATTTCTCATGTATTAATTATGTCCTGTCTTATCATCAAGTTCCTATGCTAATGTATTACAATTTGAAAAAATATATATTCAAAGAAACCCCAACTAGCTTGTTTTGTTGAGAACATCCTGTAGATATTTAACTTCACCATTAATGAGTCACAAGTGGCCAGGGAAGTAAAGATCCTCATTCATCTCAAGTAGGAGAATGCTGGTGAATACTGCCTAAGGCACAAAACTGATAAATGGGCAAATGTTCACTAACCTGAGTAGTCAAATTGCAGCAGATGTTGAGATCTGCAGGGAAATAAATGCAAGGTTAGAAAAGCAAGAAAAGCATAGACACTACTGAAAATAATCTGAAAAGGGTGGGGATAAAGTGAAGGAGAGAAGATGTCTCATCATTCATGTAATAATCACATGAGAACTGAGGAAAAGCAGCATATTATTAGAAGATATAAGTAGTGAATAAACTATCTGAAGAAAAAGTAATGCTTGGGTCCTATGCAAGAATTTTTAATTTTCAACATGCAGATTTTAATATAATACATCAGATAAAAATAAGTTGGATAAAAAAATTCATTAACTGTTAGCTGGCCTTAAAGATAGAAACTAGAGAAATTCTATGTCATAGGCTTCCTGAGAGCAAGAGGAAGCTGTCTTAGTTTTGTATCTTCCAAATGCCTAATACTGCCCTTCACCCATAGGATGCATTTACTGTCACCTCCTCAAAGAGATTGTCCCTGGCTTCCCAAACTGAAGTTACCTCCTACCATCACCTTCCATCTCATTTTATTTTCTTCGAAGAAAATACTACTATTTGAAAACTACCTTGTTTATTTATGTGTTTACTTATTTACGGAGCTCTGTGAGAGCAGAGACTACATCTGTTCTCACCACTGTGTCCCCACACCTAGAATGCTAGTGGCACCCAACAGATGCTCAGTGAATATTTGTCAAATGAATGGATGCTTGAATCTGTTCGACTGAGTTGTAATTAAATGCAAGAAAAAAAACCACACTGACACAATGGAATAACCCATTCTAAATCTATTCTAATAGCACCCCTGCCACTTACTGTGCTACCTTGAGCAAAATAAAACCTCTTTGATCCTCAAGGTTCTTATCTATTAGTGGGAGAACCAGTATCAGTGCTGCTTTCCTAGTAAAAGTTTGCTGTGAGAGTTGAATCAGAAAATGTATGTGTGGCCAGAGGAATCCTGAGAAAGAACAACAAAGGTGGAGGCATCACACTCCCTGATTTCAAAATACACTACAAAGCTATAGTAATCAAAATAGCATGGTACTGGCACAAAAACAGACACAGATCAATGAAACAGAATCAAGATCCCAGAAAGAAACCTGCACATCTATGGACAGCTAATTTTCAACAAGGGAGCCAAGAACATACAATGGAGAAAGGAAAATCTTTTCAATAAATGGTGTTGGGAAAACTGGACAGCCACATTCAAAAGAATGAAAATAGACCATTATACCATACACAAAAATTAACTCAAAATGGATTAAAGACTTGAATGTAAGACCTGAAACCATAAAACTTCTAGAAGAAAACATAGGCAGTACACTCTTCGACACTGGTCTCAGCAGCCTCTTTTCGAATGCCATGTCTCACGAGACAAGGGAAACAAATGGGACTACATCAAACTAAAAAGCTTCTGCACAGCAAAGGAAACCATCAACAAATGAGAAGACAACCTAACAAATAGGAGAAGATATTTGCAAACCACATATCTGGTAAGGGGTTAATATCCGAAGTACATAAAGTCATACATCTCAACAACAAAAAACAACCCAATTAAAACATGGGCAAAAGATCTGAACAGACACTTTTCCAAAGAAGATATGCAGATGGCCAGCAGGCACATGAAAAGATGTTCAACATCACTAATTATTAGGGAAATGCAAATCAAAACTACAATGAGATATCACCTCATGTCCATCAGAATGGCTATAATTAACAAGACAAGAAATAACAAGTGTTGGAGAGGATGTGGAGAAAAGGGAACTCTCAGACACTGCTGGTGGGAATGCTAAATGGTGCAGCCACTATGGAAAATAGTATGGAGATTCCTCAAAAAATTAAGAATAGAACAACCATACTGACACCAGCTCAACACAAAGTTGACATAAGGGAAGCCACATTGTAGAAAAGAAACTGTATTGTAACTTTGAATGACCTGATTAACTAACCCAGCTGGATATGCACCCTCCAGGAGATATACATGCTCTGTAGATTATATGACCTCTCTCAGCTGCAATACATTGATAACTTTGTTCTTTTGAGTTCCTCAGGAATGTGATGACCCCCAGGCAGAGTCTATGCTGACAGCCATCATCAATGACAACTGAAAGATCTGAGTATAGGGCGTTGCTCTGGTCTCTGATGCATATCCAGTCAAACAAAAGATTATCAACTAAGACCAAATATCTGCCCCCACCTGGAGATCAGATGGATGGCCTCACCCAGAGACCAGATGCCTCCCAGACCTGGAGACCAGTCCCCTATATAACTGGCCTGTAGTCTTTGTTCTGTAAGATGGTTCTTTGGGACATTAGTCAGCCATCTTCTTCCTTGCTAGCAAGCTTTAATAAAACCCTTTCTCTCCTACCACCTTGCCTCTCGACTACTGGCATGTTTTGCAGCAGGCAGACGACCCTCCTTGAGCAGTAACAATATGATCCAGCTATTCCACTTCTGGGTATTTATCCTAAGAACACAAAAACATGATTGCATAAAGATATATGCACCCCTATGTTCACTGCAACATTATTCACAATAGCCAAGACTTGGAAAACAACCTAACTGCCCGTCAATGGATGAATGGATAAAGAAGATGTGGTATATATACACAATGGAATACTACTCATAAAAAAGGATGAAATCTTGCCATTTGTGACAACATGGATGGATCTTGAGGGTATTAAGCTAAGTGAAATAAGTCATACAGAGAAAGTCAAATACCATATGATTTCACTCCTAAGTAGAAGATGACAACAAACACACACATACAGATACAGAGATTAGATTGGTGGTTACAAGAAGAGAAATGGGAAGGGCAAAAGAGGTGATGGGGCACATGTGTACAGTGACGGATGGTAGGTAGACTTTGGGTGGTGAACATGATGTAGTCTACATAGAAATCGAAATATAATGATGTACACCTGAAATTTATATAATGTTATAAACCAATGTTACCTCAATTAAAAAAACCACAAAATGTGTGAAGTAAATACCTTCATAACCTTTTTGGAAGTTTGTTGGGAATAAATGAAATGAAAAATGAATGAATGAATGAACAAAACATTTCCAGACCACATAACAACAAAAAAATACAAGAAATGTATGTAGGGGTTGTGCGTGTGCCTATAATCAGCACACAGTGAATCTCGATGGATAAATTCTGACATTTGAATTAATACACGATACAAAGACATATCCTTGTGTCAAAGAAATTTTATAAGCCTATTTTTGAATGAAAATTAGGAAGACAAAATAACCTAAATTAGAAAATCTTGGTGAAAAAGCAAAAGGATTACTTTTTATTCTGCAAGTACCAAAACATTCTGTATCACGTCAAATTAACAATCAACATAAAGATAATCAGAATAATAAACCAAAACCAAGAATAAAAAGAGAAGGAAAGAGGGGCTGGCCTGGCAGCATAGTGGTTAAGTTCGCACACTCCACTTCGGCATCCCAGGATTTGCAGGTTCAGATCCCGGCTGTGGACCTACACACCGCTTATCAAGCCATGCTGTGACAGGCGTCCCACATATAAAGTAGAGGAAGATGGGCACAGATGATAGCCCAGGGCCAATCTTCCTCAGAAAAAAGAAGAGGATTGGCAGTGGATGTTAGCTCAGGGCTAATCTTCCTCACCAAAAAAAAGAGAGAGAGAAGGAACGAAGGGAAGGAAGGAGAAAATGAAGCCCAGACCCTACAATTAGGCCTCCAGTGTTTAGCCTCCAGGCTAAAAACAAAATTAAAATGTTAATGATACCTCTTTAATCTGATTGTAGTGCTAACAAGACTGAGATAGGGCAACTCTTCAGATTATACAGCTCCACTGTAAATCAATTCAAAAATGTTTCCAAAACTCTGCACCCATCATCCCCAAGGATGGGGACATGTAATGGGCCCCAAGGGTTTTCTCCTGTCAGAACCGTCCAGTGAACAGAGAAAAGGCAGCAGGAAAGGTCAGCTCGGCAGCCAGTCCTGGCCCAATATACAATAAACTTTGGTTTACAAGGATCCTACCATGAGCCTGCATTCTCAGGGCTCTGCCGGCACAACAGCCTTGACCCTGACCTGCAAATATATCCCAAAACAAAGACGACAAAGCCAGCACATCTGCTACTTGCAATCTGAAGAAAGGGACTGTGTCAAAATGGTAAAGCAGCCTCCTGATTGGGAAATAAACCCTATGAGCTGACCAGGGTTATGTTAGGTGAGAAAATTTCATTCCTCTAATAATTCTGTTTCTACTATGTACACATTTACATTTTAAGGTCTGATAAGTTTCCATTTATTTTCCATGGATATTCTTGGACGTTACCTCAAGTTCTGCCACTTTTATAACTACATGACTTCTGGCAAGCAACTTAACCTTTTGTGCCTTAGTTCCTTTACCAGTCTAAAACAAAACAAAACGGAGTGCAATTAAAATGACCTGTGCAATCTCTTTCAATTCCTAAATTACTGCTATAGTTGGTGCAGGCATTTAAATATCTTATTTACAAGTTACACTCTTAAGGAGACCCAGGCACCAGCCTTGCAACCCTGAGCAAGTTGTCTCACCTGCTAAATGGAAACACTGATCATGCCCATCTCATAGGGTGGCCCTGAGGCTCCAATGCGAGAGAATGTTTGTGGGAGCTTCTTGTAAACTAAATGTTAATAAAAGTGTGGGAAATCAATAAATGTTACATTTCTTTAAAAGAAACTTCCAGTTTAAAACAAACCCTGGCAGGGCTATGAGGTCTGGGTATGCAGCATCTTACACCTGCCCTGGCACTTGGATGTGGCAGTGGTTCTTGCTATGTTGCTCTAGGAATGAATCAGTTCAATTTGACATGGATGCAGATACAGCTTGATTGCATAACTGCACACCAGTTGTCCATTTGCAACTTTGCCTCCAAGTGGTAAGCACTGCCTACCAGTAAATGAGCTTTTCTCCAGTATGTTACAAGGGAATATAAACTTCCTGAACAGGTGCAGAGGAGCTAGATAGAGATAATGGGGATAGAAAGGGGGAAAAGCAGAGGGGAAAATGGATAGCAGCATGGGCATTTGGGGCTAACATATAAGAAATGTGCAGCCCTCAAACCTTCTTTGGATGCTAAAGACTCTTCCCTACAGCATGAATATGTAACCAAGGCCCCTTATGCCCTGTGATCCTTGGAGTTAGTGTCTGTAAGGGCTTCTCCAAAGAGATGCCCCAGAACTTGGAGATAAGGTTAAACTAGCAGAAATGTACTCTCAATAGATCAGACAACTCTGTCCAGCCACCAGAGCCACCTGGTAAACGTGGGGTAAAAGCCAATGTCCAAGAATAGCCTCACAAAGGGAAGATTCTCCAAAATAAGATTGCTCTCTCTATTCATCCACTATCACAGCAATTTATTTTCTAGTTGGTACAAAAATCATGATGAGACCCTTATCAGCTAATTTAGTTTCCTTAAACTTGAACAAACTTTAATTTGATACTAATCCAAGGATTTGAAGGATAAGTAAATATATCCATATTACAGTTAAATTTTGAGACTATTCAAAAGCATATTATATTTTAACAAATAAAACCTGAGATACTTAAAAACAAAAACCTGGTGAAATTTACACATTAACCAGAGGGAAGGAATAGCTTTCCAACCCACTAACTCTTTAGGGCCTTCTCAGGACACTACTGATCCATCAGTGGCCTCAAAGAGTTTATATGTAGCTCTAAAATTCGAGCAAGTTACTTTTTTTCACTTTCCTATAATAGTACTTATGTTAATCAAATACATGATAGATCTTGCTATAAATCTGTACATTTGTCCATTTTTTTCTTCTGTTATGCTTAATGTTTACTGTAGAAAACAAAATTGAACTTGAAACTGCATATTCCATGCTCTGCTTGTCATAGGTTGTGCAAAGCAATTTAATTTTCTCATATTCACAATGTACTAGAGATCAAGAGGAGATATGGCAGCTGGAAGTAAGGTTACGTGATGGCCTCTCATTCACATTATATCGGAACAAAAACTTCCTCCAGAGTCCTCTCCATGGCTGCGCAGCATACTCTGAGTGCTGGGATGGTCCAACGCTGCCTCTACTCTTAGTTCTGAAGGAACAGAAGGGAAACTTGCAAGGCAAAGAAAACTTTGGTCTAGGCCAGTGTGGCTGGTGTTAGGCAGCACTCCATCTCTGAGGTGACCAGATGGAGGAACAGCACACTCCTTCATAAAAAAATCATGAGACTTAGAGTCTGAGACCTGTGTTCAAATCCCAGCTCTGAGCATAACTCAGCAAGTGACCCTGAACAAGCATAGCTTAGCACAGTCATTTCCTTAGCTCTAAGTATGTAGTTAGTTATTACACTTATTACACTCATCCTTGAGATGGTTATATGAGATTTCATGAAAATGCTTGACACATGATAGATTCTTGACAAATGTTACCTGATTCTCCCCCTGAGGAAGCCCCAGGCAGATGAAAGCATGGATGCTGTTCCTATTTGCATGGCTCAGAGCCCTGAGCTCTGGCTTGGAGCAGTGTTCCTGCTTTGACCACAACACAAACGGAGGTGCCCTGGCTAGTGAGGTCTAACAGCTGCATCCCAGTATTGACCCATGAGAGCATCTGGCATTAATCAAAGCCATAAAATACCTCTTGAGGTACTACATACCCCATTTACTGGCTTGTGTGCCCCAAAATTTCATTTCTAGTTTAAAAATACAACTTGTTTTTTCCCAATTACAACTGATCTTGGTGTTCACTTAATTGCCCTGTCAGCAGGCAATGACTGTGTCTTTAATCATAGCATCAGGTAAATGAAATCTTTCTACCAAATCAAGTTTCTTTTGAGAACAGACAATTACTATCTACCACAAAACCAACATACTTACATCATGGAGTTTTTTGAAAACAGGCTAATAAATACATATGTTGCAGATTTCAACATGGGTCAGTCATCTTCTCTTTGATAGAGAACTATGTAGGTCTAAAGCTTAAAACTAAAACTCGACCCACTATCATGTGTTCTAGAGTCAAAGAACATGGGTACTAAATAGCTGCTTTTCAAAGGTGAGTAGTGGTGGAGAGATGTGAAGCAATTAAAACTAAATCATCATCCTCATATTCAGGATGGAGCATTTCATGCCACTGAGAAAAGTTACATCTTCATTGTCATTCGTAGGCATTTATCAGTCATTTGACTGATGTGACCCTATGGTCACTGCTCTACCAAAGCTATGTAGACTTGTGGTAGGTTTGGGGCTCCTGCATCCTCATCCTGTTCTTACACACACCACCCAAGGCTCTCTAAGTTTTTCAGTTGCTACACAGTAGGGCAGACCCAATTGTTAAAGAGGATGCCCACCAAGAGTTGCTACTCCCTCCTTCCATACTTACAATTGTGACAGGACACAGAAATTTCTTCTATTTATCAAGTTATAATTTCAACATATGCATATATAAAGCTGTGGTTCAAAGCAAAACACATCAACTCTTTTCTCCATCAACAGATGGCATTAGTGTTACTCAATTATTCTCAAGTTTGCTGAGTTTAAGCTTATTTGTTAAGTGTTTCATGAAAATGAATACCATCACACCCTATGAGTACAAAATGTGAAACATCATTATGGCATCAAAGCAGAGAATTTTAAAGATTAAAATGATGAGAAAATGAATGTTGCTTATATAATGTCACTTTAGACGTATCCATAATATATTTAGTCATTCAACAGATATTTTAGCACCCGCTGTGCATTAGGCACTGTGCCAGGTGCTGGGGATCTATCACTGAACAAAACAGAGAAAGATCCTTAGCCTTGTGAGGTTTACATTCTAGCAGAGGTATACATACAGATGGCAAACAATAATCATGATGATTAAATTATGTAATATGTTAGAAGGTAGTAAGTGCTATGGAAAAAGAAAAAAGCAGTGTGAGGGGGTTTGGGAATGCTGTGGAGGGGAGAGGAAGAAGGGAGTTTTAACCAGGTGGTCAGGGTAAGCCTCATTAAAAGATGATTGGCAAAGAGGCCAGTGTGGCAGGAGCAGAGTAGGTGAGGGGTACATCTGTAAGATGAGATGAGATCAGAGAGGTAGGAGGGGCCATATCATGGAGGACCTTTAGGCCACTATAAGGACATTAGTTTTTACTCTCAGAGAAAGGAGAAGCCTTTGAAGGATTTTGAGCAGAGTGACTTATGTGTTGAAAGAATGCCTGTGGCTTCTGTGTAAAGAGCAGACTGCAAGGGGCAGGGAGAGAAGCAGGGAGACCGGTTAGGAGGCTATGGCAGGGATCCAGGCTAGGGACGATGGTGGCCTGGTCTAAGGTGTAGTAGTGAGGAGGATGAGAGGTGGTCAGATCCTGGATATATTTTGAAAGGAGAACCACTATGATTTCCAGTCTGGATCAGGAATGTGGTGTGAAAGAAAGAGGAGCCAAGGATGACTCCAAGGTTTTGGGCCTGATCAACTAGAAGGATGGAATTGCCATCTCTCGAGATGAGGATGACTGGGGGCAGAGCAGGTTTTGAGGGAGGTAAGATCAGGACTTCAGGGTTGGACATGTTAAATTTGAAACATTTAGCAGTCATCCAAGTGGAGAAATTAAGTAAGCAGTTGGCTTTAAGAGTCTGCTGGAGAATTCTGGAAAGGGGTCTGAGCTAGAAATATAAATTTGAGTCAGTGGCACATATATGATGTTTGAACTCAGGAGACTGGATGAAACCACCAGTGGAATGAGTATATAAAAAGATCAGGGGCAAGCCCTAGGAAACACTGATATTCAGGGTCAGGGTGAAAAAGAAGGAACCAGTAAAGAAACTAAGAAGGAATGATGGGGAGGTAAGAGGAAAACTAAGAGAGAGTGATGCTTCTAAAGAAAAACTGGATAAGGAGGAACCATGAAAACTTAACCCAAAAAACAAAAAATAACTCTCAGGCAAAAGGGGTAACTCAAAAACTGAAGCAGCTGCTACTAGGAATGGTTATTTACAAGTTAGTCTCACCTAAATTGGTCTATAAGTTTTGTACCCTTACAATGGAGATTATAAGTGGATAGCCCTAAAAGAGATCACTTGACAGTTTCTAGGAAGTGATGTAATTCTTCATTTTTAAAAGTCAACTACTAAAAGATAAAACCATCAACCTTGCTTTGAGAGCAAGATTGCCACAAAGCATATAAATTCTCTCTCAAATCATCATGTATAGTCTTATAAACAAGATCTTAGAATTTTTAGCATAACCATGAGAGCACTTCATTGCACTTCTGAATCTTCAGAGAAGACCTAGATAGATAAATTGGTTCTCTAGCTGATTAAGGATCAGGTTTTAACACCAAATCTCATGCTCAAGGCCAGCTCCAATCCTGTGAAGCTTTTACTAACCGCATTTCCAAGTGGATATCATCTTACTCCTTGGACTCTTCTATAGCCACCCCCAACCACTCAACTGGCAATCACATTGTCTTAATCAAAATAATTCTCATTTTTATACCAGAATTGGATAGACGCTTTACATATATTTTCTCTAATCCTTACAACAACTCTGCAAAATTGGGTTTATCCCTACTTTATAAATGAAGAAACTGATGCTCACAGAGGTCATCCAGGGTTATGCAACTAGTAAGGGACAAAACCAGGACTTAAACCCAGATCTGTCTTACTTCAGAGCTTTCCATTTACCCACTATACATACTGCCTCTGCATAGAAGTACTATCCTAATAATCATCAGTCATTATCTCTGTGACCCCGGGCAAGTTTTTAAACCTCTCAGAGCCTCAGTCTTCTCATCCATGAAATGAGGAGGATACACCACAGGTACTGCATTGTTGTGAAGATTAAATAAGATAATGCATGTAAAAGTCCTTTATAAACTATAAAGGTATTTATTATCAGATTTTATGCTCTTTCAGGACAGGCTCTTATGTCTCACATGTGTATGCCCTTCAACACCCAATAAAGGGTTTAATATGAAGTGAACGTTATCTACTAGTCTTTGGAAAGATTTGAGACACCTTTTCCCCCTCTGAGGAGGAAAGTGGTGTTCCTTTCCATGAAGCCTAGATTTAGTGCCCATAATCCAAACCCTAAATAACAACACAGTGACAAAGTCAGCGCACCCATCAGCCTGCACAGCATTTAACACTCTGGTGTTTCCTCTCCAACGTGGCTTTCAGTGCCATGACAGTTTGACAAAGAGGAAATCCCAAACGGAAAAGATCAACACATTTTGTAAGAAAACACACCTGGAAGGAGGGAGAACAGAAAAAAGGCCTGGTTTGATATCCAAGTTAACAGAGACCGTACTGTTCTGTGGACCGTCTGATTTACAGCCTCTGGACGACAACAGTATCTATAACACTGTCTACCTCATCACTCGCTATGAAATTTGATCTACTTTAGGAAAAGGACCAATAACATATTTATTAAACTTCCTTAGGCATACTTATTTTACCCCCAGTAAGATGGACATATCTGGTGGTATACCCAGGGAAGTGGCCCAATACGCTCCAAAGGGAGACTGTACTAGATTTGCTACCAGGTAAGCAAAGTGGACGGAGCCAACTCCAGCTCTGCTGTTACGTGATTCACTTAACATCTCTATTAATGATGGATCTGTTTTCCAGTTTGTAAAATATGGGCAAATATTATTTATGTTGCCTACTTCCCAGGTTTATTGTGAAGGACAAATGAAATAGTACATGTGAAATTAATTTACAAATTACAAATATATTACCAGAAATAATTAGGCAATCACATACCACTTGTCCTTTGGTAAATGTCTGGTATTATCAAAGCTGAGATACTGATTTCTCTGGGTGTGTTCACCTTGCAGTACCAAAGAAAATTAAAAAAAAAAAATCTGTCTGTCTTTTAGAAGAACATAACAAATGTTTTCTTAACTATAGAAGCTAGGGGAAGAGGTAGTTAGTAAAGTTAATCCTTCCACAATGGATCTATATTCCAACAAAAAATAGCTTCAGATGGTTCAGATATGCCTTCCTCAAAGTGTGGAAATGGACTATCAGATCAAGATGTAGCCACATACTGCACATGTGGCAGGGGTCACATACTAGGTCATTTTACCTAGTACCTCAGTCTCTGCAAAATGCCAAGTGGCTCAGAGTATGAAAAACTAGTCCTTCTCCTTGTCTCCCCAGTGGTCATCCCAGTTGCTTCCTCAACACCTCTGGCAAAAAAGAGAAAAAGGAGAATTGAGAAATCAAAATTATTCTTAGATCCAGGACATGCCTACCATCTCTCTTCATGTTTCCTTGGCCTAATTCCTGTCCGAACTAAGCATAGGAACCCACAAAGGGTTGATGATGTAGTTTACTAGCTGACCCCTTGAGCCCAGTAATTCTTTGAATCTGCTACCAACTTTCACAAACTTTTAACTCAAGAAAAATTGCATGAATGTCCAAAAGTAGACTGCAAGCTAGAAAAGATCCAAGTTCACACACACAGTATACACACAAAAGAAAAATTTTGTTTACTGTTTATCACCTACGTTGAACTAGAAATACATTTTCAGCTACAACAGTAAGAAAAAAGGAAGAAACATAACAAACACTTTTGAGTAAATTTTGCTAGAGGCAAATACTTCAGATACCACTTATTCTTGTTTCAGTATAAAGAGGCTGAAATTTGCCTTTGAAACAGAAATAAACAATATGTAAATTGCTTGAGCACTTGAAATCCTAATTTCCTATGAAACCCTTGCTCTCTCCCCTCATTCAGAACTTGTTAACATTTCTCAAATAATCCTCTGAATAGAATTCCCATTTTCCCAGAAGTGTCCCACAGTGGATGTAATGCTTCCTTGTGTCAAGGCCATTGGCTTTTACCTAATTTGTACCTAATGTACCTAATTTCTGCACCTTTTTGTTGAAAAATAATTTACTGATGTTGGCAAAATCATTGCACCATCTTTGTCCCTGATTGTGATTTGTAAGCCACTTAAAGAAAAAATGACCTATCAAAGTGACAATTGATGACATTCGTTCCAACATTTTAATTTTAGCCTTTCTTTTGTTTTTTTTTAAGTTGTTTTTGTTTCTTAAGTTTGGTGAGTTTTTTAAAATACCAAAGCACACCATGAAACATAGCATCCGTTTAATGATCCGATGGATATGCTGACCTCATCTTAAGAGACCTTGAATTTCACGAGTCCCTGAATTACAATCAGGATAATGTTTAAGGCCAACTTCAAACTGATCTATCTTGCTCTTCTAAGAAGTTTTCTATATGAAATAATAATATCCATTACCAGCAAAGCCAAAGAAGTATACTCACCAAGTGTACATAAGGCACAAAGTACCCAAAAAGTGCAAGCGGTATTCCAACTGCCCATACTGCATAAGCTGTCACCTTGAAGATGGCAAAATTGAAAAATTTTTTTGGAGGACTGAACTTTCTCCTGGAAAAGAGGGAGAATCTATTGCCTCCTTCAGTTCCACTCTCTTTATCTTTGGCACTGGAAGCAAGAGGTCGGTAGGTGAAGCTAGCCAGAAAGAGAACAAACATGAAGATGGAGAGGATCCTCAGTGTGTAAAAGAGGCCCACGCTGTCAGTCAGAACCCTTAAAAGGAAAGGCAGCAAAATTGTGAAGATACTGCTACCAGCGGTGACAATACCATTCACCAGTCCAAGGCGCTTCTTGAAATAGTGTCCCAAAATGACCAATGAAGGCTGGTATGCAAAGGAGCAGCCACAGGCAAATATGATTCCATAGGTAAGGTACAGAGGCTCGATAGAACTGTGAAAAGATGAAAAGCAGCTTTCATTATTTTTATCATGTTCTTGGCAGAATAAAACCTTATAGTGAAATTGGCTTTTAGTTAATCAACATATCTTCTACAAATAAAAATTAACCAAAACAGAGGCAAGAAACTTAAGTCCTGGGCATAGACTGACACACCGCTCACCAAGCCACGCTGAGGTGGCATCCCACATAGAGGAACGAGAAGGACCTACAACTAGGAAATACAACTATGTACTGTGGGCTTTGGGGAGAAAAAAAAAGAGGAAGATTGGCAACAGATGTTAGCTCAGGGCCAATCTTCCTGAAAAAAAAAAAAAAAACCAGAATGTAGCACTAAAATATTTTAATTTAATCTGAATGGATAATAAAAATGCCTCAGTATGTGAAAAGTGACCATCACGGTCATCAGTGATCTTGTTCCTCTTCCTCTGTCCGTGGATTTCAGGCGAACCATGCAGCACTTGGTGGTAAGAACTGTTGGCTCTCCACAACTCAGAAATAAAGGATGGTGCCAGGAAGGGCCTCAGTAAAACTGACAGTGATTAACCTAACAAACAAAAAACGTAGTCTCAATAGAAGTTTAAAAAATTATAATTTAACTATGAAAACTCATTATTTTATGGAGTTTTCCCAGGCACTTACTAAGCAATCTGTTCAAAGAAAAGGCTGCATTGGGTATTTCCTCCCCAGGGTTATGTCAGGAACACTGCACACAGGAGCAGTGGGGTTTCACTTTTGCCGGCCTAAGGGCTGCAGACCAACCTTCGCCCTGTATTGCACTGTTCTCAGTGTTATCTTGTTGTGCAAGATAACAAAATATCATATTCTGATTGCAGAAAGACTGAAGTGTGTTCATTAGTGATCTCAGTTTGCAAGCTTTAAGGCCATGTATGTCTCAAAAGGATGATAAAGGATTAAGAATTTTATACTTTAACCAAATAACTTAATTACACATCTCTTATGAAAGTAAAGGATCATATCATTACATTCGTTGAAACAAGGTAAGGAGTAAAAGAAAACTGGTTTAAGTTTTTCCTTTTGAAAAGTCCAATTCAAAAGGCCATTTATCAGTAGTAAAGGCAAACTATTTATTAGAAACTTAGGTAAAGTTGATTAATAACTAAATTTTGAACAATACTGGTCTAGCAATATGCTGAGGTAATCACAAGAACTCTAGAATCTGATCAATTTAAGGCATGTTGGCAATCCTCCCTCAGAGATGCTCTTCCCCCTCTATTAATCCACAGCTAACGCCATCTTCAAAGCAGGCTCAAGAGTTGCTCCCAGGTTAACCTCACCTCAATCTGATCACTCTTGACTGAATCCTAACTCTTTATTCAATAAACATATATTGTGAGCAGCAACTATGTTCCAGGAACTTGGTGAAAAAAAATTTTTTAATGTGGTTATGCCCTACTCATAGTCTGCTTAGTGAAATAAGACATCTACCCCAAATAATAATATAATACAGAACAAGATATAAATAATACTCTCTTCATTCTGCACCAGTTTTTCCACATAAGTAGTTTTCCAGATACTTGCAACTTACTTAACAATTTTAAAGGAAAAATTGAAATCTATTATATATTTCTCTGCCTTCTTCAAAGCATATATTAAAAATAATATTGACAACACAGTATCACCATGAACATTAATTTTTTTATTATTATCATTTATATATATATATGGGGGGGTTGGTGAGGAAGATTGACCCTGAGCTAACATCTGTTGCCAATCCTCCTCTTTTTGCTTGAGGAAGATTGTCCCTGAGCTAACATCTGTGCCCATCTTCCTCTACTTTATATGCGGGTCACCGCCACAGCATAGCTTGATGAGTGTTGTGTAGGTCCACACCCAGGATCCGAAGAACCCAGGCTGCCTAAGCAGAGCACATGAACTTAACCACTATGCCACCGGGCTGGCCCTAAATTTTATTTTAAGCTGCATTTGACCACTTCATTTTGCAGTGATCTTTTTAAATTTTAGCATGTTCTTTTTTAAAAAATGTAGACGGTTGGGGTGGGGGGGGGCCCAGCCCCGGTGGCGTAGCAGTTAAATTTGCATGCTCCATTTCGGCGGCCCAGGGTTCACAGGTTCAGATCCCAGGCACAGACTGACGCACCGCTTTTCAAGCCATGATGTAGTAGTGTCCCATATAAAGTAGAGGAGAATGGGCACAGATGTTAGCCCAGGGCCAATCTTCCTCAGCAAAAAGAGGAGGATTGGCAATGAATGTTAGCTCAGGGCTAATCTTCCTCACACATACAAAAAAATGTAGACAGGAATGCTCTACCTAGGTTGAAATAAACAGCAATGTTTTGATCTCATTAATAAAAATGTTTCATACTGAGCCTATGAACAATAGTGAACAAAGTGCTTCAAAATACCACTTATTGTACCCTTTGGACCTCAGACTGAGCTACCTTAAACTAAGGCCATTGCTTTAGACAACTCACTATTATAACTTGAGTTCTTTCAGGATTTTTATGTGAATAGAAACAAACCAAAGGAGAACCATTTTCCTTGGTGCCAGGGAACATATATATCCTGATGACCTCTAACTCAGGTGCTGCAAGCAATAGCATTCACATTCTCAAGCTCTATGTGCTGCTATGGATAACAATATGTAAGTCATACTGTTTAAAGTTTTAAGCAATGAAAAGGAGAATTTTTCCTTGTAAACAGCAAAGTTTCTGAAAGGAAAACTTTGAAGTAGCTAACAGTTCTTAAAAAGCAACATGAAGAAACTGAGTCCTTACCTTACAAAAGAACTGGACAAGAGTCCAATGAATGCAACAGCAGCACCCACGACAGCTGTTTTCCGACAACCAAATATGTCCGTGAAGACGCTGACTATTGGGCAGCAAAAGAAAATCATCCCCATGGAGAGAGAACTTACCCATGCTGTAAAAGAGAATAAAAAGGGACACTATGACATGGTAAATTATATTTGTACTTATTCCATAGGATATAATGCATATTTGGAAAAATATTAATGCAGAAAAGTTATTACTCAAGACTGATGAATGGGAAGAGGATGGATTAATTAGTAACAAATCTGAATCATAGTTCAAAGGATTGGCCAATAATAAATGTAAACAGCAATTATTTGTGTTTAATAAATTCTTGAAAAGTTTGTCTTCTTAAATAAATCAAACATTCGCCTATGACCTAAACACTATTAATCTCCATCCTGTTATCTATGGTTTTAAGCAGCTTCTAACCTATGGAAGGAAATTAACTTAAAAAAGAATAAGGAGATACGTTTAGGAATCATGTCTAGGTGGTCAAACTGCAAAGGAATGATGACCACTGAAGTCAGGATAGTGATTAACTCTTGAGGGGAGGAAAGAGAATTATAATCATTTGGACCCAGTAGTTAAGAAGTGATCATCTGCATAGAGTCTGGGCTTAGTTCTTTTGCTAAGGGAATCAAGTCATACTCTTAGTAGACTAGTTGTTGACCTAGATAATAGTTACTGAGTACTCACTTTACTTATAAAACCATAAATACATTTTATCTTCTTTTCTGAAAGTATGTTACCTTTCACAATTAAAAAAAAAAAAAAAGAGTAAGGGCCCTGACCTGCTGGCATAGCAGTTAAGTTCGTGCACTCCACTTTGGTGGCCCGGGGTTCACAGGTTTGGATCCCGGGCACAGACCAACGCACCACTTGTCAAGCCATGCTTTGGCGGCATCCCATATAAAGTAGAGAAAGATGGGCATGGATATTAGCCCAGGGCCAATCTTCCTCAGCAAAAAGAGGAGGATTGGCAACGGATGTTAGCTCAGGGCTAATCTTCCTCACACACACACAAAAAAAGTAAGAATCAGAAGTCATAATTTCCTGTTCTGATGCTGTAAAAATCACAAGCAAAAAAGAGAAACAAATACCGAGGACAAATTATCAAAATTTAGTGCCAGAGAAATGAGTGATCTCATAGGATATCAAGTCTGTAAATTCATCTTAAAAAGTATAATAAGCTAATGGGAAGTAAGTGAATGTGGGTATAGAACAAACAGATCTGGGTCCAAATCGCCCAGCTCTAACTACAATGTATCCGTGGGCAAGTCACTTCCCCTGAGCCTGTTTTCTTATCTCAAAAGAGGATTGAACACACCTTTCCAGAATTATTAAGGATTAGAGAAAATGTATCTAAACCTAAGTGTCTAGCACAGAAGCACTTAATAACTTACAGTTTTAACAATAAAATGAAGTAGATGATCTCTAGAGCTCCATTCAGCTCTAAAAGTCTACTAGTATTTTTTTCAACAAAGGAAGTAAGTCCAGAACCTACACAAATGATTATTTCTTAATAACGGGGTCCAAATGAAGCTTTACCAGACTAACAATTTCATTTAATTCATTGCCTTCTTATATTTTAAATTACATACATTTTAATCAGCCATAGTTCTATTTCCTTTCTTCCCTTACCAGAAAGAAGAGAGACAATCTTAAAACACAATGAAGAGACTATGCAAACAATGCAATCTTAGGTGTTGGTGGCAGGGATTCAGAAATGGACAGTAGAAAGAAGTGATTGGCCAGATGAGTAAGCACAACCCCAGCCCCAGATGTGCAGAGCCATTCAGTATGGGTCTGCTTAAGGAGAAGTAAGGATTTTTTAGTCTATCATCTTATATAAAAATGTCACTGATTTGGGCCAGCCCAGTGATGTAGTGGTTAAGTTTGCACGCTCCGCTTTGGCAGTCTGGGGATCAGCAGTTCAGATCCCGGGCACAGACCTACACACTGCTCATCAAGTCATGCTGTGGTGGTGTCCCACATACAAAATAGAAGAAAACTGTCATGGATGTTAGCTCAGAGACAATCTTCCTCAAGCAAAAAGAGGAAGATTGGCAATACATGTTAGCCCAGGGCCAATCTTCCTCACCAAAAAAAAAAAAAAGGAAAGGAAAAATCACTGATTTATAAAAATTTATTCTCATTCAAAAAAGTGTAGTCATCTATCATGTTTAAGAAACAATCTAGGCAGACTAGAAGAATAACATCCTAACATCTATTTTTGGATAAAGCCACTTTTACAATTAAACAAAAAGCCATCACTAAATAATGGACCACATTAAGAAATCCAAGACCATATACTTATACTGCATTTAATGCTCATGTAAGTCAAGGCACTTTCAAGAATAAAGGCAAGTCTTTATGCATTACTGTAGATTTTGATCTGCTATACCAAATAATGAAAAATTTTACAGATTTTTATGTCCATTGAACAAGCACTAATTGCAGGATATAATCAAACACAATTTTATTTTTATCTCAACTATCCTCTTAAAATTTATGTGGTAGGGAAAAATGTTCCCCTGCCACTGGATGACCACTGAGCAGGCCCACATGATTCTTCTGGCCAATGTTAAATAACAGAGAGGCCTATGGTCACTTTTAGGTAACAAACCAACCTGCACTTGGTAATCAAATCTTTTTTTTTTTCCAGTCCCAGCTGGGAAGAGACTGAGACAAGCTTTGTCTCTTTTCCATGACCTCCTCTCCCTCTCCCGAGCTGTTGGTTCTCTCCAAGGTGGTCATGGGAGAGAGGGAGGCTGGGGGAAGGAAGGCAAGGAGATTCCAACGTAAGTGGTGCTGCCAAAATGCCCGGCTGATGTTTGAAGCTGACTTTTTTCTCAGAGTCACTTTTGTGGGTTCTTCAGAGTCTCACCTTGGAGTTCCTCCTGGCTCTAGCTCCACTGACATGCATAATTCATTCTCCTTCTGGCTTCCTGGATGTCACTTAAAAGACTCACTGTTGGAGCCTCATTGTCCCTCTAGGCAGTTCATTTGGGTATGAGTCAAAACAGCTCCAGGCTGCCTGCCTTCCTCTGGTCTGTAGGAAACACTCATATTTCCTTTGCCCTGACAAACACTGGAGGATAGGCAAATTCCAACACAGCCATGTCTTGGATAGCTCCTGCTATGGGAGCAATTAGCCAGCTACAGTTCTCTCCTTGTTGAATTTCTCAGGGGATTCAGACCCTAGTCCTCTCTGCCCCCCAAATGAAGAGAATTCTTAAATCCCTAAGTGGTCCCTCAAAAGCTCCTCTCACTAGATATCAAGTGAGAGAGCATACACCCCCACTTCTCCCACAGGGTTGGGGGAAGCCATAGCATAATTTTCTCCAAGAATCCTCACAAAATGCTCTTCCTTGACCCAAAAGCATCCTTCTTATGGGTTTTAGAGCTCCTAACTGGTTCTTGAACATGAAATAGCTCACTTTTGAATTATACACTATTGTACTTAGTGCCTCAGCTAAAATCCCAATAGCATACTCTGTTATAATAATAATTAGCAATAGATGAAGTTAGGTCAATCTTCTGATCAAATTTGAAGAGAAATTAATTCTTGAATGAGTAATTACTTGCCGTTGTAAACCCACAAAATTTCTAGTTTTTGTAAAGTTTTAATATGGCATCCCAAAGAATCCAAAGTCTAAGGATTATGAAATACACCATAAAAATTAAATGGACTGCTGTTGTCTTTCACCCTTCCAAGTCTGTGTGCTTATTATTAATAATAAAAACTCAATGGAGGGGCCGCCCGGTGGCGCAGAGGTTTAATCCGCGCTTGGCAGCCCGGGGTTCGCAGGTTCGGATCCCGGGCGCCCGCTGATGCACTGCCTGTCAGCCATGCCGTGGTGGCGTCCCATATAAAGTAGAGGAAGATGGGCACGATGTTAGCCCAGGGCCAGTCTTCCTCAGCAAAAAGAGGAGGATTGGCGACGATGTTAGCTAAGGGCTGGTCTTCCTCACAAAAAAAAAAACAAACAAAACTCAATGGAGTTAGCTGTTGAGGTGACAATATATTTGCTGTGCTCAGAGATGACCTCATTTAATCTTCAAAACTCTATAAGGTAGGTACTTATTAAGTTCCTTTAATAGTTGAAAAACTCAAGTACACAGTCACTATATCCAATATGGTAAAATTTTTATTTAAAAATGCAAACCAGCCCTAGTCCCTCTACATAATTCAACCAACCATCCACATAGGGTTTCCTAATATTGTTGAAGGAACAAATCTTTTTCAATGGAAGAAGTGCTATTTAAACTATGGAATAACAACATTCTCTCCCTTCCTATTAAAAGTGCCTATTATTTTCTAAGCGCTATCCTAGGCTGTTAAGAACACAAAAACAACTAAGAGATTTCTCTACTTTTCAATAATTTTCAGTCTAGTAACATATATGCAAATAGAGGTCCACCAAACACCACAGGGAATGTGCTAAAGGTTTTGAGAGATATAGATGTCAAAAAATGTAAATTAAAGAAAGGCTTTAGGGACTGGCCTGGTGGCATAGTAGTTTGTGCCCTCCACTTCAGAAGCCTGGGGTTCACGGGTTCGGATCCTGGGCACAGACCTACACCCCACTCATCAAGCCAAGCCATGACAGCGTCCCACATACAAAGTAGAGGAAGACTGGCATAGACATTAACTCAGGGACAATCTTCCTCAAGCAAAAAGAGGAGGATTAGTAACAGGGGTTAGCTCAGGGACAACCTTCCTCATCAAATTAATTAATTAATTAATTAAAAAATAGTTTTAAACAAAGGAAAGGCTTTAGAATGTGCTTGTACACTCTTATTTATTTATTTATTTTTTTAGTGAGGAAGATTAGCCCTCAGTTAACATCTATTGCCAATCCTCCTCTTTTTGCTGAGGAAGATTGGCCCTGGGCTAACATCCACACCCATCTTCCTCTACTTTATGTGTAGGACGCCTGCCACAGTATGGTTTGATGAGCGGTGCCTAGGTCCGCACCCAGGATCCGAAACTGTGAACCCCAGGCCACTGAAGTGGAGCATGTTAATTTAACCCCTACACTACTGGGCCGGCCCCATGAATGCTCTTATTTGAATAAGTGTGTGTCTTCGATGTTATAGAGAGACACATCCAAGAAAGGTATGCTGGGAAATCTTTTTCAAAAAATACCAGGAAGCTTTCCAATTTCCCCATCCAGATCCTCTTTGTTTCCTACTCCATACTAAGAACAAATCTTTTGCTCTCAGTGTTTGGCTAAAGGAGAGTGCAAATAAGTCAAAGAAAGTGGTTAGGTTTAATATTTAAGATTTTCCTGAGCGAGCCCTGATGGCCTAGTGGTTAAAGTTCGGCATGCTCTGCTTTCGTTCCCAGGCTCCCAGATTCGATTCCCAGCCTCAGAACTACATATCACTCATCTGTCAGTGGCCATGCTATGGTGGCAGCTCACATAGAAGAACTAGAAGGACTTACAACTAGAATATACAATTATGTACTGGGGCTTTGGGGAGGGAAAAAAAAAAGGAAGACTGGCAACAGATATTAGCTCAGGGAAAACCTTTCCCAGCAAAAAAGAAGAAAAGAAAAAGAAGATTTTCCTGCATATTAAGTAAAACAAAGGTGTTGTAACTATGCAGATGTAAATGACTGCAAGGACAAAGTGTCTACAATTGAAAACACCCAAAATGAAGATTTGCTGTAGTTAGCTTAAGGTTCGTAAATATTCTTTTGCCCTTTTTTGGTAGCTCCAACCCCCATTTCCACTTGATCTTGGGCTTTTTCAAGACATCTTTGCTCTGTAATATCTCAGTACTGGTCTAATAGCCTTAAATGAAATGAAACATGGAGATTAAAATGCAAAATATTATTTAGCAAAGTCCTAATGTCTCTTGGGGCATGGAGCTATCTGGCAACTACATAAAAATTCAAGAATGAGTAGATTGTACTTGCCTTGACCATTTTATTGCCACCCTAAAGGTTACTTGGTAGTGATATTTCACTTAGGAGTGGTTTTAAAGTTATTTGCTCTCAACTTCTGTTAATGGCATCAGGGTAAAGTGGTCAAGCAAACCCACCTGCAGATAGCAATTATAAAATCTATGTGGGGAGAAAAAAACATAATTAACCACATTGGAAAATGTCTAAAAACAGACAGAACTTGGAGGAGAGTTAACTCTTAAAAAGCTGAAACAGGAAGAATTACAAGTTTGTGGGCTTTCTTGAGGATCAACAAACTATGCAGGTGCTGGGTAGACTGGTAAGGGGCCAGACTACAGAAAAGCAGCAGCTGGAGAAAAAGAAAAGAAAAGCAGCAGCTGGGAGTTGTATGAACTGAGCAGAGATATCAGCTGCTACACACCACAGAGTGACAGAGTTTACAGTCTGAGTCCACGCAAGCTAACTGCCTACTAGGAACAAAAACTCAATGCTCCTTGGAAGAACGTAATAAAATCAGAGTTGTTTGAAAATATTACCTACAATGTCCAAGTTTCAACCTAAAATTACTAGACATGCAAAGAAACAGGTAATCAATATTTATTGACTCTGAATGCCCTCAGATGTTGAACTTAGTAGAAAAAGACTTCAAAATATCTATTATAAATATGTTAGAATTATTAAAGGATAACATTTTTGAAGAATTAAATGTAAAAAATGGTCTTATTGAGTGAATGGATAGAGAATCTCAACAGTGAAATGGAAACTACAAAAAAATGGAAATTCTGGAGGTAAAAAGTACAATAACTGAAAAATGCATTCAATAGGCTTGGTAGCAGATTGGAGATAAAACATAAGAGAGAATCTAGGAACCTGAAGACAGAAATTACCTGATCCAAAGAACAGAGAGAAAAATAATGTTAAATAAAAATGAATAAAGTCTTAGAGATCTGTGGGACAAAAATCAGGAGGCCAAAACATAAGTGAAGTCCTAGAAGAATGGACAAGAGAGAGGAGCAGAAAAAAAATATATGAAGAAATAATGGTCCCTCCCAAATCACAAATTTTGTGAAAAACATTAACCTACACATCTAAGAAGCTCAAAGAACTTCAATCAGGATAAACACTAAGCAAATCACTCCTAAGCACACCATAATTAAAGTTCTGAATGCCAAAATTTTGAAAGCAGCCAGAGAAAAAATGACATATTATATCCAGGGAGAAAAATGATAACATTATCAGTTGGCCTCTCACAAAAAATAAAAATAATGGAGGACAGAAGACATTGGAACTGTCATATTCAAAATGCTGAAAGAGGAAAAAAACTGTCAACCAAGAATTCTATATCCAGCTAAACTGGCCTTCAAAAAATGAATGCAAAATAAAGATATTTTCAGATAATAGAAACTAAGAGAATTTGTCACTAGGAGATTTCCACTACAAGAAACATTAAAGAAAGTTCTTCAGACTGAAGGGAAATGACACCAACAGGCAACCTGGGTCCAAAGGAAGGACTGAAATACATGCATACACTTTTTCTGAATAATTTCTTTACAAGATACATGATTGTTTACAGCAAAAATTATAACACTGTAAATAGATGTATTACATATATAACAACAGCCTTAGATGGAGGTAAATGAAAATATGCTCTTGAAAGGTTCCTGTATTTTACCTGAAGCAATTCTGTATTAACTTAAAATATAGGATAGCTTAAGGATGCATATTGTAATCCCTAGAGAAAGCACTAAAAAATAATACAAAGAGATATAGCTAGAAAGCCAATAGAGGAATTAAAATTAATTACTAAAAATTATTTGACTAATGCAAAGCAAGGCAGAAGAGAAGGAATAAAAAAACAAAAAGCCAAAGAGATGACTAGAAAACAAAGAGCAAAATGTCAGGCCTAAATATGACCATATCAGTAATTACATTAAATAAAAATAGACTAAAGACTCCAATCAAATGGCAAAGATTGTCTGACTGGATAAAAAAGCAAGAATCAATTATACCCTCTTTAAAGAGATGCACTTTAACTACAAATATACAAATAAGTTGCAGATAAAAAGACAGAAAAAGATGTACCCTAATAAAAACAACCTTAAGAAGGCTAGAGTGGCTATATTAATATTAGACAAAATAGACTTCAAGACAAAAAATATTACTAGAAACAAAGAGGGATACTTCATAATGATAAAAGCATCAACACATCAGGAAGATGTAACAACTATAAATTTATATATATCTACTAACAGAGCTTCAGAAATACAGAAGGCAATAAAATTTGATCCTCACCTTACACCATATTGAAAAATTACCTCAAAATGGATCATAAATCTTAAATGTAAAACTGAAAACTATAAAACTTCTAGAAGAAAACACTGGAAAAAATCTTTGTTGACCTTGGGTTAAGCAAAGATTTCTTAGATACAACATCAAAAACACAATCCATATTGGGAAAAAATTGATAAACTAAACTTCATCAAAACTAAGAACTTCTCTTTGAAAGCACTGTTAAGAAAATGAAAAGTGAAGGGGAGCAGAATTTGTCACTCCAAAATACGCCTCTTTGGCATGAGGATTCTTTTAGGCTAATTATTTTTAAGAAACAGCAGACACAGGAGAAGTTCTAAAAACCTGAGTAGAAGTTACACTTTTGTAAGAGAAATTTACATGTATAAGGGAAATCTCCATTTGTAAAGGTGTCTTCCTCTCTATACCAGGAAGAGGGGGATGACTAAATTTCTAGAAACTCTTATCAATGGAAAAGACAGAGACTTAAATCTCATGACAACTTTACCCTTCTTTACTGTGCTTTTCCCAATAACCTCCCATAACTGGCTCCCTGCACTTCAACATCTTCTGTCTTTAGCTGGAGATGGTATTTAAGGTGATGGCTTAGGGTATTTTGGGGAGTAACTCAGCTTTCCTGGGTATCTCCCATGTATACAGGAGGTATACATGTTACTAAACTGTTTGTTTTTCTCCTGTTCATCTGTCTTTTATTACGGGGGGGGGGGGGGGCGAGGGGGGTCTCAGCCAAGAACCTAGCAGGGTAGAGGGAAAATCATTTTCCCTCCCCTACAAAAGAAAAGCCACAAACTGACAGGAAAGATTTGCAAATTACATATCTAATAAAAAACTTGTATCTAGATTTTATAAAGAATTCTCCAAACTCAATAAAAACCAAGCAACCCAATTAAAAAATGGGCAAAAGATTTCAACACTCACTTCACAAAAAAGATATACAAGGAAAACATGCAAATGAAAAAATGTTCAATATCATTAGTCATGAGGGAAATGCAAATTAAAATAACAATGAAAAAAAACACACATACCTATTAGAATGGCTAAAATGAAAAGGACTAATCATACCAAGTATTGGTGAGGATGTAGAGCAACTATAACTGTTATACACTGCTACCGGGAATATAAAATAGTATGGCCACTTTGGAAAACAGTTGGGGAGTTATTTCAAAAGCTAAACATACCCCTATATGACCCAGCCATTCTACTCCTAGGTATTTACCTAAGAGAAACAAGAGCATATGTCCATATAAAAATTTCTATACAGATGTTTATAGCTGCTTTACTTCTAATAGTCAAAAACTGGAAAGAATCCAAATGTCCAGAAATAAGTGACTAGATAAACAAATTATGGTGTATTAAAAAGAAAAAAACAGGCCCAAAATGGAGTTACTTATGCTAAGCCCCACCAAGACTTAACACCTTTCCTAAAAGCAGTTTCAGCCTCTCCCAGGAATGGAATTTTAAACCAATCAGTCTGGAATTTCCTGATCAATGCTAGAGAAGTAATCTACCTGATAAGACCCCCTGCTTTCCCCTAAGAGAAGGTGGCCTTGCCTGAAATAATCCACTTTTTTAACTTCATTGCCCCTCCCTCTTTCTGCCTATAAAAACCTTTCATTTTGTACAACTCCTCAGAGCTCCTATCTATTTGCTGGCTGGGATGCTTCCTGATTCATGAACGGCTGATTAAAGCCAATTAGATCTTTAAATTTACTCAGGGGTTGAATTTTTGTTCTTTAATAGGTGTATTCATATAACGGAATACTACCTAGCAATAAACAGGAGTGAACCATTGATAAATACAACAACATGGATGGATACCAAAAGAATTATCCTCAGTGAAAGAAGTCAGGCCAAAAAGGAGTATATAAAGTATGATTCCATTTATACAAAATTCTAAAAAGTACAAATTAATCTATAGTAACAGGAGGCATATCAGTGTTTACCTGATGGGAGGGAGGCAGCTGGAGGGAAGGATTACAAAGGGGCACAAAGAAACTTTTGGGAGTGATGGATATGTTCATTATCTTGATGGTAGTAATGGTTTCACTGGTGTATGCATATGACAAAACTCATTAAATTGTGTAACAATGCTGATAAAAGAAGAAGTGAACCTATACGGAAGATTTCAACAACAACAACAAAAAATGTCATAAAAAAACAAACACATGGGGCTGGCCCGGTGGTGCAGCAGTTTAGTTCGCGCTTTGGCAGCCCAGGGTTCGTGGGTTCGGATCCCGGGCACCCGCCGACACACTGCTTGTCAGCCACGCCATGGCGGCATCCCATATAAAGTAGAGGAAGATGGGCACGGATGTTAGCCCAGGGCCACTGTTCCTCAGCAAAAAGAGGAAGATTAGCGACGGATGTTAGCTCAGGGCTGGTCTTCCTCACACACACACACAAAAAAAATACATGAAACAAAAACTGACAGAACTAAAGTGAGAGCTAAACAAATTCACAATCATAGTTGTATATTTTAGTATACCTTTCTCTGTAAATAATAGAACAGGCAGACCAAAACAATCAGTAAAATAAAAATCTGGATGACTCTATCAACCACCTAAACCTAATTGACATTTACAGAACACTATATCCAACAACAATTGCAGAAAATTGTCTGCTGTGCCAGGGAAACTATGAATCATCAATGAGGGTGGGGTGGGGACAGATGGAGGAGAGAACTAACATTTCTATAGTGACTCCTAATCCATGGAAAGGACTTGGTACAAAATTGTCATTAGATCCTCAGGCAACCCTGTGAAGTATTATCTTCATTTTAAAGATGGGAAAAAGAGATACGAGGTGTTACGCAACTTGCCAAGGTTATGCAAATTTGGCGGGATTCAAACTAAACATTCCAGGTAGAAACAGGAATTAGAAGACACACCCAAGAGTCGTTCATTAAAACATATCCACCAGGAATCCACAGCCAGGTACTATGCTTGAGGTTGTTGATAAAAAGCTATCCTCCCTGGAGAAGCTCACAGTTTAGCTAAATTAAGACAAAATCCAGACTTCAGTCAAGATGACACAGTGAATTCATACTTCCATGCATCATCCTCTTTTCCAAACACACAGTAATAATGCACTTAGAATATATATAAAAACAACAACAACAAGAAAATACAAAAAACACACAGTCATGAGCTACAGATGAGCAAAAAGGGATGGGCTGGGTTGGGCCTGCTTTCTGGGGTCCAGATCTATAAGCAGGCATTGGCAATTGTAAAGACGACTTAAAGTGTTCCCTGTGAGACATAAAAGGAGAGTCAAGCTCATTGACTGAGGCCACAGCTGGAACTCCCTCACACCTTGTGAAAGAAGGCTGGAGGCGAGAGTGAGTTGGATGGGAACTTAGTATTTCTATACAGATTAGATTTAGAACCGTACAAGCCTCTAGGGGAAGGAGGAGGATACAGACTCAGCCTCATGACCAAGCCCTGAAACAAGGTCCCCACTGGCTCTCTGGCTGGGTGTCTGAGATTTCCAGTATAACTATGGAGCAAGAGACTTAAAAGGCCTGGTTCTAAACTGGGAATTCAGGTAGTGAGGAGGAAGAAAGTGCAAACCATTAGGGAGGGAGGGTGAGGAAGAAGAGAATCAAACAAACAAAACAACATACCTCCCACTCAGAATGATTCTGTAACTCAAATTCCAAAAACTGAAACCAATCCAGTGCTAAGAAACACAGTCAACAAAATCAATTAGCAAACACAGTCACTCCAGGTAGAATTAACTCTACAGACCAGTCTGACTACCACTCCAAAATATGTTTAGAACTTTCAAAGAAATAAACAGAGGAATAATTTTCATTTTAAAAAACAAGAAATTATGAAACAAATGAGAAAAAATGAAACAAGGGCAAGTGCATAAAAAAGAGTATTAATCAGAAACCCTGGATATAAAAAAGTCAATGAAATTTTAAAACTCAGTAGATGGAGAAAACTGTTTATTCCAGATTGCACAGCTAAATATGAAAAAAAAAATTAAGGATCTTAAAATAAAGGAGAATATCTTGACCTTATGATGGAAAAGTATTTCAAGACATAATCACAAACTCTGAAGGAAAATATGGATAAAATCTGACCTCATTAAAATTTACAACTTCTTTGCAACAAAAGACATTAGAACCAAAGCAAAAAGAGATGAGCCACAGAATGGGAGAATATCATTGCAGTGCATACATCTAGTAAAGTATTATGACCTTGCATTTATAAAGATACCTACGAATCAATAAGAAAAACACAACCCAACAGAAAAATGGGCAAAAGAGTTGGGAGGAAATATACAGAAAAGAAAATCCAATGGCCAATTGACATTTACAAACATGATCACTGGTAATCAGAAAAATGCAAATTAAAGGAATAAATTCTTGGAAGAAGAATAGATGAACTCGGTGAGAACGTCAATAAAGAAATGGAAAATATTGAAAAGAACCAATCAGAAATGAAGAATACAATACTGGAAATGAAAAATTCATTAGAGGGGCTCAAAAGCAGAGTAGATGATACAGAAGAACAGATCAGCGAGCTGAATGAAAGACTATAGGAAATCACACAAGCTGAACAGATAAAGGAAAAAAAAATTAAAAAGAATCAGGACAGTCTAAGGGACATCTGGGACAATATTGAGCACACTAACATCCATAGGTGTCCCAGAAGGAGAAGAGAGAGACAAAGGGGTAGAGAATCTATTTGAAGAAACAATAGCTGACAACTTTCCTAACCTAAGGAAGGAAACAGACATCCAGGTATAGGAAGCACAGAGAGCACCAAAAAATTTAAACCCAAAGTGGCCCACACCAAGACACATCATATTTAAAATGTCCAGAATTAAAGATAAAGAGAGAATCCTAAAAGCTGCAAGAGAAAGGCAACAAGTTACATACAAAGGAAACCCCATGAGGCTATCAGCTGACTTCTCAGCAGAAACCTTACAGGCTAGAAGAGAGTGGCAAGATATATTTAAAGTGCTGAAAGGAAAAAACCTACAGTCAAGAATACTCTAACCAGCAAGGTTATCATTCAGAATGGAAGGAGAGATAAAGCATTTCCCAGACAAGCAAAAATTAAAGGAGTTTATCACCAAGAAACCAGTCCTACAAGAAATGCTAAAGGGACTTATTTAAGGGGGAAAGAGAAGACCACAAATAAGAAAAAATTCTCTATTTCCATCATAAGAGGGTAATGGATACAAACACCCTAAAAAGAGGTTCGATATCAAAACCATAAAATGTAGGAAGAGGGGAATTTAAAAAGTAGAGCTTTTAGAAAGAGGTCAAACTAAAGAGACCATCAACTTAATATAAATTGCTATATATGTAGGTTATTATATATAAACCTCATGGTAATCACAAACCAGAAACCTATAATATATACACAAAAAACGAAGAGAAAGGAACCCAGACATAATACTAAAGAAAGCCATCAAACCACAAGGGAAGAGAGCAATAGAAGAAGAAAGGAACAGTGAAGAACTACTAAAACAACCAGAAAAAAAAGTAAATAAATGGCAGTAAGTGCATACTTATCAATAGCTACTTTAAATGTCAATGGACCAAATGCTCCAATCAAAAGGCATAGAGTGGCTGATTGGAAAAAAAAACAAGACCCATATATATGCTGCATACAAGAGACACATTTCAGACCTAAAGACACTCACAAACTGAAAGTGAAGGGATGGAAGAAGATACTCCACACAAATGGCAATGAAAACAAAGCTGGGGTAGCAATACTCATATCAAAAAAAACAGACTTTAAAACAAAAACTGTAACAAGAGACAAAGAAGGGCACTACATAATAATCAAGGGAACAATCCAACAAGAGGATATAACACTTGTAAATATCTATGCACCCAACATAGGAGCACCTAAATATATAAAGCAATTATTAACAGATACAAAAGGAGAAATAGACAGTAACACAATAATAGTAGGGGACTTTAACAATCCACTTACACCAGTGGATAGATCATCCAAAAGAAGACCAACAAGGAAACACTGGCCTTAAAGGACACACTAAACCAGATGGACTTAGTAGATATAAACAGAACATTCCATCCAAAAAACCAAAGAATATTCATTCTTTTCAAATGCAAATAGAACATTCTCCAGGATTGATCACATATTAGGCCAGAAAACAAGTCTCCATAAATTTAACAAGATTGAAATAATACCAAGCATCTTTTCTGACCAAAATGGTATGAAACTAGAAACCAACTGTAGGAAGAAAATCAGAAAAGACACAAATATGTGGAGATTAAACAAAATGCTACTGAACAACAATTGGGTCAATGAAGAAATCAAAAGAGCAATCAAAAAATACATGGAGACAAATGAAAATGAAAATATGACATGCTAGAATTTATGGAATACAGCAAAAGCTGTTCTAAGTAAGAAGTTTATAGCAATACAGGCCTACCTCAACAAAAAAGAAAAATCTCAAATAAACAATCCAACAGTGCACCTAAAGGAACTGGAAAAAGAAGAACAAACAAAGCCCAAAATCAGTAGAAGGAGGGAAATAATAAAAATCAGAGCAGAAATGAATGAAATGGAAACTAAAACAATAGAAAAAAATCAATGAAACCAAGAGCTGGTTCTTTGAAAAGACAAACAAAATTGACAAACCTTTAGCTAGACTCACCAAGAAAAAAAGAGAGAAGGCTCAAATAAATAAAATCAAATGAAAGAGGAGAAATTACAACAGACACCTCAGAAATACAAAAGGTTATAAGAGAACACTACAAAAAGCTATATGCCAACAAATTGGACAATCTAGAAGAAATGGATAAATTCTTAGAATCATACAACCTTCCAAAACTGAATCAAAAAAAATAGACGATTTGAATAGACCAATCACCAGTAAGGAGATCGAAACAGTAATCAAAAGCCTCCCAAAAAATAAAAGTCCAGGAACATACGGCTTCCCTGGTGAATTCTACCAAACATTCAAAGAAGACTTAATATCTATCCTTCTCAAAATCTTTCAAAAAACTGAAGAGGAAGGGAAGCTTCCTAATTCATTCTGTGAAGGCAACATTACCCTGATACCAAAACCAGACAAGGACAACACAAAAAAAGAAAATTACAGGCCAATATCACTGATGAACATCAATCCAAAAATCCTCAACAAAATACTAGCAAATCAAATACAACAACACATTAAAAGCATCATACACTATCATCAAGTGGGATTTATTCCAGGGATGCAGGGATGGTTCAACATCCACAAATCATTCATGATACACCACGTTAACAAAATGAAGAATAAAACCCACATCATCATCTCAATAGATGCAGGAAAGCATTTGACAAGATACAGCATCCATTTATGATAAAAACTCTGAGTAAAATGGGTATAGAAGGAAAGTACCTCAACACAATAAAGGCCATATATAACAAACCCACAGCTAACATCATCCTCAATGATGAAAAACTGAAAGCTATCCCTCTAAGAACAGGAACCAGACAAGGATGCCCACTTTCACCACTCCTATTTAACATGGTATTGGAAGTCCTGGCCAGAGCAATAGGGCAAGAAAAAGAAATAAAAGGGATCCAAATTGGAAAGGAAGACATGAAACTGTCACTATTTTCAGATAACATGATTTTATATAGAGAAAACCCTAAAGAGTCCACCAAAAAAATTTTTAGAAATAATAAATGAATACAGTCAAGTTGCAGGATACAAAATCAACATAGAAAAATCAGTTGCATTTCTATACACTAAGAACAAACTAGCAGAAAGAGAAATTAAGAATACAATCCCATATACCATTGCAATAACAAGGATAAAATACCTAGGAAAAAAACTTAACCAAAGAGTTGAAACATCTGTACACTGAAAACTATAAAACATTGTTGAAAGAAATCGAAGAAGACACAAAGAAATGGAAAGATCTTCCATGCTCTTGGACTGGAAGAATTAACATAGTTAAAATGTCCATACTTCCTAAACCAATCTGTAGAGTCAATAAAATTCCAAAGTTTGGTTAGAACCAAAGTTCCAACAACATTTTTCACAGAAATAGAAGAAAGAATCCTAAAATTTATATGGAACAACCAAAGACCCCGAATAGCCACAGGAATCCCAAGAAAAAAAGAACAAAGCTGGAGGTATCACACCCTCTGATTTCAAAATATACTACAAAGCTCGAGTAACCAAAACAGCATGATACTGGCATGAAAAGAGACACCCAGATCAATGGAACAGAATCAACAGCCCAGAAATAAACCCACACATCTGTGGACAGCTAATTTTCAACAAGGGAGTCAAGAACATACAATGGAGAAAGGAAAGTCTCTCCAATAAATGGTGCTGGGAAAACTGGACAGCCACATGCAAAAGAATGAAAGTAGACCATTATCTTACACCATACATAAAAATTAACTCAAAATGGATTAAAGACTTGAATGTAAGACATGAAACTTCTAGAAGAAAACATAGGCAGTACATTCTTCAACATCAGTCTTAGCAACATATTTTCAAGTACCATGTCTGACCGGGCAAAAGAAACAATAGAAAAAATAAACAAATGGGACTATATCAAACTAAAAAACTGCACAGCAAAGGAAACCATCAACAAAATGAAAAGACAACCTAACAATTGGGAGAAGATATTTGCAAACCATATATCTGACACGGGGTCAATATCCAAAATATATAAAGAAATCATATATCTCAACAACAAAAAAACTAACAACTCAATTCAAAAATGGGCAAAAGATCTGAACAGACATTTCTCCAAAAAAGATATACAGATGGCCAACAGGCACATGAAAAGATGCTCCACATCATTAACTATCAGGGAAATGCAAATCAAAACTACAATGAGATACCACCTCATTGCAGTCAGAATGGCTATAATTAAGAAGACAGGAAACAAGAATTGTTGGAGAGGATGTGGAGAGAAGGGAACTCTCATACACTCTGATGGGAGTGCAAACTGGTGCAGCCATTACGGAAAACAGTATGGAGATTCCTCATAAATTTAAGAATAGAACTACCAGACGATCCAGCTATTCCACTGCTGGGTGTTTACTCAAAGAACGTGAAAACACATATGCATAAAGATACATGCACCCCTGTGTTCACTGCAGCATTATTCACAATAGCCAAGACTTGGAAGCAACCTAAGTGCCCATCAAGGGACAAACGGATAAAGATGTGGTATGTATACACAATGGAATACTACTCAGCCATAAGAAATGATGAAATCCAGCCATTTGTGACAAAATGGATGGACACTGAGGATATTATGCTAAGCGAAATAAATCAGAGGGAGAAGGTCATGATCTCATTCATAAGTAGAAGATAAAAACAACAACAAACAAACACACAGAGACAGAGATTAGATTGGTGGTTACCAGAGGGGAAGCGGGGAGGGAGGAGGGGGAAAAGGGATGATTAGGCACGTGTGTGTGGTGATGGAATGTAATTAGTATTTGGGTGGTGAACATGATGTAATCTATGCAGAAACAGAAGTATAATGATGTACACCTGAAACTTATATGATATTACAAACCAATGTTACCACAGTAAAAAATAAATTTTAAATCACCATAATTTAGCAAAAATTAAGAAGTCTGACCATACCAAATTTTAGTGAGGCTATGGGGAAATGGGGACTCTCTTATGCATACAAACATAAATGGGAGTAATCACTGTGAATAGCAATTTGGCAACATAAAAAAAAGCCAAAGATGTGAATACCTCACATTCTAGCAATTTCACTCCCAAGTATGTACTCCAGAGAAACTTTACACATGTGCACAAGGAGACATGAATAAGAATGTTCACTGAAGCATCATTTGTAATAGCAAAAAATTGGAAACAACCTAAACGCCCATTAGCTGTAGAAGGAATAAAGAAATGTTGGTATTAACATACAATGGAATATGAATTCACACATATGTAAGAGTAGTATAAAACATGGGAATAATAACAACAAATTCAAGATAGTGAGTACCTCTGGGAAGGCATGGATGAAGGAGATTAGGAATGGAGAAGGGTACACAGGGGATTACAATTGAGTCTGTCACATTTTACATTTTTTGAAAAATGAGAAAATATTAGGATATAAGTACTGGGTATATGGAATATGCATTTGTTATATTGTTCTCTACATTTTTCTGTTTGTTTGAAATACTGAATAATAAAAAAAAAGACATATGGGGCCGGCCCAGTGGCATAGTGGTTAAGTTCCCATGCTCGGCTTCAGCAGCCTGGGGTTCACAGGTTTGGATCCCGGGCATGGACCTACACATCACTCATCAAGCCATGTGCTGTGGTGGCATTCCACATACAAAACAGAGGAAGATGAGCACAGATGTTAGCTCAGGACTAATCTTCCTCAGCAAAAACGAGAAAGATTGGCAACAGATGTTAGCTGAGGGCCAATCTTCCTCACCAAAAAAAAAAAAAGACATATAAAGTTAGTTTTAAGATCCTCAAAAGGTTATTCTAAAGGAGGTAAAATAGCTTTACAAAAAAGGGCTGAAAAAGGGGAAAACAATTTCAAACTCCTTCCATCATAAAGCTCACTTTAAAAATGAAAGAGACTATTTTGGCAAAATTGAAATCTTCAAATCCCATATATTCCACTGTTCTGGAATTAGAGCTTCTCTTCACATTTTATTATTAATAGTTCTTTTAAAACATCAAATAAAAATACAATAGAAGAGCTCTCTATTATCCCCATCTTCCATCACTTCTGTATACTGATAGCATTTCATGATGCTTGCAGATGAGAAAGGCATCCTTTTTGACTGCAAGTTCACAGGTGCTGGCAGTTAGGATCATAGTTCTGACACGTGCTGTGCCACACACCTGCCTTTAAACTACATGTGATTTGAAGTCATATTCTATGCTTTCACGATATTGATGGTCTGGCTAACTGGTATTTATAGTTCTCAGAAACCTCATTCTCAGATAAAAACACCCAAGTCTTATCTCGACAGTAGGATCAAAACTTGAGACTTCTCTACTTTTTAAAAAATAAACTTTTATTTTAGAAAGTGTTAGATTTACAGAAAAATTGTGAAGACAGTACAGAAAGCACCCATATACCCTTCATCCAGTTTCCCCCATTACTAACATCTCGCGTTAGTATGGTACATTTTTCACAATTAATGAGCCAATATTCATACATTATTCAGTCTATACTAAAGTCCATACTTTATTCAGATTTCATTAGTTTTCACCTAATGTCCTTTCTCTGTTCTAGAGTCCCACCCAGGAGACCACATTATATTTAGTTGTCATGTCTCCTTAGGCTCTTCTTGACTGTGACAGTTGGTCAGACTTTCCTTGTGTCTGATGACCTTGGCAGTATTGAGGAGTACTGATCAGGTATTTTGTAGAATGTCTCTCAACTGGGATTTGTCTGATGTTTTTCTCATGATTAGGCTGCAGTTATGAGGTTTTTTTGGAAGGAAGACCACAGAAGTAAAGTGCTATTCCACCACATCATATCAAGAGTACATAGTATCAACATGACTTACCACTTTTGATACTAACCTTGATTACCTGGGCTGAGGTTGTGTTTGTCAGTTTTCTCCACTGTAAAGTTTCCCCCTTTTTCATACTGCATTCTTGGAAGTCACTAAGCATAACCCACACTTAAGGAGCAGGGAATTATATTCTACTTCCTTGAGGGCAAAATATCTACCTACACAAATTATTTGAAATTCTTCTGCATGGGATATTCGTCTATTCTCCCACACTTATTCATTCAATCATTTATTTATGTATGGACACATGGATATTTATTTTATACTTTGACTTATAATCCAATGCTACTTTACTTATTTTGTTGGCCATTGAGAGGTCCTCAGTTGGCTCCTGTGACCCTTTGACATATCCCAGTTATTGTGGAAGAGAGTTTTTTTGTGGGTGGTTGTTTTTTAGCACTTCCTGGCTTTCTGGTACTATAATATGCTCCAGGCTCATCTTGTATATTTTCTGTCCCAGTTCTAGAATCAGCCATTTCCCTAAAAAACCCTCTATCAGAGAATGGTACTGCATTAGAAACCAAGACCTAGGTGCTTATTATTGCTACAGAAGTATCATGCTTCTAGGCCCTCTCAGCTGAAAGCACTAGGACATACATGCACGTACCTAACCCACATATCTATAAATATTTTCCATATGTAACCATCCATATCTATATTAAACCAAATATGAATTCACACTGATAGCTCCAACTCTAATCCAGTATCACATGAGTCATTCTAGCCTTCTCTCTTGCTTATCTGTAACCTTCCATTCCTACATCAAAAAATCTGGGCATCTCCTACTTTTCACCTCAGAAAGTTACACAAATAAAAGGAGAATGGAACTGATGCTTTGAGAGGAAATCACTTCTCTAAATAACCATACTTTCCTGTTTTGTTCATAATATCAAGACTCTATAAATAAAGAACTTTAAAGCAATACTAAGTTCACCCAGATGGAATGCTTTGCTTCCCAATATTTTCCAGGTGATGGCATACACAGAAAATAACACGTGCACAGTCCACTGACGTAAAATTGACAAGGTTACTCATGCCTGGAGGCGACGGTTCAGGGACTTGGAACTCAGGAGTGCCGAGGGGATTGACATCTACACTAGCCTGTAACCACTCTCCTCACTGGGAAGCACTGAACTCAAGTAACCTGGCTCTAACAACTAGAGGTTTTTGGAATTGTGTATTATATACTACTCCTAAAATATGAAAAGTAACATGAAGTCTGAGGTTAAAAAAAATCACAATACATCATAAACATATCAACTGCTGAGTCTCCAGGGTTCACCTTTAATTTACAGCTCTCAAAAATTCAAAGTAGGGGCCGGCCCGGTGGCGCAGCGGTTTAGTCCGCGCTTGGCAGCCCGGGGTTCGCGGTTCGGATCCCGGACGCCCGCCGACGCACTGCCTGTCAGCCATGCCGTGGTGGCGTCCCGTATAAAGTGGAGGAAGATGGGCACGGATGTTAGCCCAGGGCCAGTCTTCCTCAGCAAAAAGAGGAGGATTAGCAACGGATGTTAGCTCAGGGCTGGTCTTCCTCACCAAAACAAAAAAAAAAATTCAAAGTAGTACACACAGTCTTAAGCTTGGGGGTTTCTTTTCACCCCTAATCTAGATTCACAGTTCCGGCCTCTAATGCAAAGCTCCTCACTCCTCATTTATTAAAACTCACACTAAGAATAATGGACATTTTCCACCCTTACCACTGTTCAAAGTAGAAGACAAAATCTGCCAGCCCAATGTCCATAAGGCAGTGTGCTAGTCATACGACTAAATGTGAGTCTTGAGTAGGCTTCTCAGTTTCCATGAGAGGATGCCAACCTGACAGTCTGCTAGTTTGATCTCTAACAGAGATGAATCCAGTGTAATTCAACACTAAAATACCCACAATATAGGTCCTTTTCAAAGCCCTGTTGAAAGCAATGGTATTTAGGGAAGATGGGAAAATTGTCCAGTGCACTCTCCACATCATTACCCTTAGATTAGGCCAGACCTGGAACCTGTGAACTCAGATCAGATCACACTGACCCCTGGTAGAACTGCTTTCAGAGTTGTCTCTTGATGTCATCGCCTTGGCTTTCATCGAGAGACACTTAGGGAAACCGCCCGATGAAATCTATTATTACATCCACCATAAGGGTAATGCCAATATTCATTCATCACTCAGTGCTTCCTAAAAGAAGCTAAGGGTTAGGAAACACTTTGCTTCCTGAGTAACAAGTAAATTTTCTCCACTTTAACCACCTCCACCATGCTTCACTTTTCATTTTGGTTGCCAGGAAGCTTAAAGCCAAATTTGTTATTACATTAAAGCCAAATTTGTTATTCCATTATAACAATACAGGCCCTTATGATTTATGTATGGGGTAATGTTTTCCCCCGGTTTTAACCACGTAGCATATATTTTCAATGGTTCCTGATTTCTTATTTTCTGTTTCTGTCTTACCATTGTATTGGTTTTAGGCTTCTGAAAATCACCTCAAATCCTTTGTGGAATGAGGTAATATAAATTAATATACATATAATCCTATTCTTACTATAGTTGTTTAAACTTTGTGGTAATAACAGGATTAATGGCCTATAGCAGGAAGCTTAGTTAAGGGGGAAATTTCACTAAATTCTTATATAAGATATTGAAAAACAGTCTCCAAAATAGAGAAGAAATAAACAACTGTTCTCACCTGAACATCATTTTCTCATGACTCTATGACAAAATTTTAAATTCCGGGCCATCAAGAAAAACACTTTCCAAATTAGATACCCTTCAAACATCCATTTTCTCTATGTCTCTTTCTGTGCCCCTTTTCTCCCCCATGGTGAACCTTTGTCTCTTTTCTTAACTGTGCAAACTGAACCATGTGGGTGGTGGCTACACCAAGAATTAAAATCATAACTAATAATATTCAGTAAGAACACTAAAAATATACTCAGAGCAAGCATCTTGTCTTTGTAAGGAGAAAGGAAAACTAACATTTACTGAGCACCTACCACATGGCAGACACTATGTGGGGCACTTTATATACACCATTCAATCTTTGAAGCAACCCCAGGAGATAGACAGTGCCCTTATATTACAGTATTTGAAGTAGCCAAAGCTCAGAGATTAACTGATTTGCCTAAGGGTGCCCAGCTATTTAAGTGGAAGCCTCTAGATTTACACCCTATACTGTCTAGTCCAAAGCTCTGCTCTGTCCATTCCTTCACCCCTTGTAAACAACCACACTGCTTCTGTAACCTCTCATCAGTGCACCTAAGCTGGGGAACCTTTTAACGCTAAGAAAAAGTTAGTAATCCTTTCAACAGGATAATAAGGACCCAACAAAGTTCCTTAAAATGCCTTTCTATGGAGGAGTATGCTAGAACCATGCTCTTCCAGAAATGTTCCACCATATTGGCCCTCAGTGTCCTTTCCCTCCTCTGAGCTTCTCCAGCACTTACTGTTGGTGCCACTCATTGTTACTGACCCAAGGTTCTTTACCCTGTGCATTGTCTTTAAACACGCACCCCTTGTTTCTCCAAGTCTAAGGTTCTTAAATGCCACCATCATGCTTTATACATGCTTTCCCCCCATCTATTCTTCATACCATAGTAGATACTCAAAACTTTTCAAATATATGAATGAATGAGAACACTCAATCCTTGAAGGGAAGTTACTGCTGGATATATAATATCATATCTCTCTCTTTCTCAAAGAGGGCTGGATCCAAATCTACCTCCTCTGTCCACAGTAAGATGCTCCTCCCTTACTCCAGCAGTATGCTTTCTGAGAAGCCAGAAAAGAGTTCTTGCACATATAACTAAAACTACTTATAGCACAGTGTCCACCATTTTTAGAATACCTTACTTCTCCCACAACGAAATAACCCTGATTCATTAAGATCTTCCCTGAATTTCTTAGTACAGCCTTATTCTGCTAAGATTCACAGAACTAAGTCCTATGTAACAATGAGGAATTTTTAAAAAAATTATCTCTAATAAAAATGTTGAACAGAATGTAGCTAAGGTAAGGACCAAGACTTAAAAGGAAACATGAGTTCCATTTATCAAATTTGTACACAACACATTCTTTCATTCAACAAATATTTATTGCATGCCTATAACATGTAAGCAAGTACTGTTCTAGGTGCTGAGGAGAGAGCAGTAAACAAAACAGACACACATTCCTGCCCTCATGGAGCTGCCATTCTACTGGTGGACAAAAAGCTAGGAAGAATGGTTGATATACTGATTGGCAAAATCAGGACTCGAAATCCATATGAAGAAGAAACTCAAAGCAACAAAATCAAATCTAATGGAGAAAAAATATATCATTTTACACAAAGAGTTCAGGAGATTAGATGGACAAATATGAATGGGAAGGGGATACACAGCTTTATTCATGCAATAAACATGTATTAAGTCCTAGGCTCTGCTGAGGACTGGGGATCTCAATCCCGAACCTCAGGAAGCTCACATTCAAGAGAGGGAAACAAGGACAGAGCAGTGTACAGTGTGATAACTGACCAAGGTGTGAACCATGTATCACGGGACCACTTAGGAGGGGTACCCACCCCAGACGTGGGAGGGAAGGAGCTGCCAGACACTCTTTCCTAAGGTAACACTCCAACTGTCTTGAAGGATGAACAGGCCTTAAGCAGGCAAGGATGGGGGAAAGAGGAGGCAGGAATATTCTCTGTAGAGGGAAGAGCATGTACAAAATTATTATCTGTAAGTGGTTATCTAAGGGTGCAGCCAGAATCACAACACAGCCTGGTCTGTCATCCTAAGAAATACAGACTTTATCCTTTAGATGTTAAGGAGTCATCATTAACTGGGAATTACATGATCAGACGATATTTTAGAAACTTCACTCTGTCAACAGTTTGGAGAGTGGACTATCCATGGTGGAGACTGGGAGGGAAGCAGTTGGAAGGCTGCTACAAGTGACAAATGACTATGGTCTGAATTCAGAAGTAGCAGAAGAACCAAAGGGACAGACTGGAGAGATGTGAGTGATGGACTCAACAGAACTTATGATTCATTAGATATAAAAAGGTGAAGAGAGTGGCAGTAAGGTTGACTCTTACAAGATCTGGCTAAGTGACAAAGTGGGGGAGGGGCAGAGGCAGAGTCTAAGAATAAAGGAAATGAATTGGTTTGAGGAGTGGGGAAAGCGGAAGATGATGAGTTTGTTTGAAAATGCCTGCAACTTACTCAATATGCCTGTAAGGCAAGTTTTTTTTCCAAAATTATACCTCAGCGAAGAAGTAGTTGCTTTATATTAAATTCTCTTTCAGAAGTTTCCATATCATGGGGTACTTTCTTAATTTCTATATTTTGAACAAATTACTGTTGGGGAAGAAAAATAAGCCAGAAACTACCTCAACTGTTGCTGGGTTTGGATGCTACTATAGGTCACCTGATGAATGGACTTGGTTAAAAAGGAACAAAGAAAATTAACACAGATATATAATTTTCCTGGGAGCATACCTCACACTTGCATGTTTGGATGTTACAAATTTCAAAAAGCACCACAGTGAATAAGCAGTTAGGTTGTGGAGATCACAAATACGCACCCACAGGACAAAAACATCTGTCCTAATAAAGTGCGAGTGGAGACCTGCCACAGGGAACCTTCCCCATTCCCTGGCCTCTTGTTTCTATCAGGGACTTCCCATGGAGTCAACTCAAGGCCTATCTCCACCCCCTCAGCAACCAGCCCTGGGGAAGATGACTATCTGGTTGATGCCTTTGATGGAAGGAACTGAGCATGCTCAGTTAGTCCCTTCTGGACTCCTCCTTAGTAGTGGCCTGTTCTCAAGAGGCCAAACTCTCTGATTATCCATGATATAAGCTTACAGGGTCAAGCCTGCAAGACAGATTTATAGCTGACCAGCTCACCTATAAATACCACACCAGCCCCATCCTTTAAATGCACAAGGAGATATTAGATGGCCATAGATCATAATGATATTGAAGATTATGATAGCTGGAATTGATTTAAAACTCATTATGTGCCAGACACTCTAGATGCTTCATGTATATTAAGTCACTTAATAGTCACAGCAATCCTATGAGGTAGGTTATTCTTGAGAAAACTGAGGCACTAAGATTAAAAAACTTGCCCCAATTCACAAAACTAGTGGTCAGTGAGGCTGGAATTCGAGCCCAGAGCCTTCACTCTTAGCCACTATGCTATACTGCCTTTGAAATGATTTAACTAGAAATTGTAATATGGGCTATATTAAGAGGATAAGAAAAGGAGTAGTATAAGAGTTAAATCTTCACCTTCCACAGAGGGAAGTCTGTAGATAAGTTTGAAAATTCAAAATATAGCCATATAAGCATTTCATTTAGAAATATGAAGAGTTGAAAGCAGCTGCCTTTGGAGCAGGGTGCCCAGGTTAGGTGAGTGTGAAAGGGGAATGTGGCTTTTTATTGTAAGCCTTAGAGAACTCTGATCTTTTATACTCTATACATACGTAACTTTGATAAAAATTAACTTTAGAAAGAAAATTGATACCAACTCTATGAGAATTAATCAGGGCATATGACCAAGTCCCTGCTTTTAAAAGTCACATGATCCCATTATGATGAAATAACTTAATAAAACTACACAGCAAACAGCCTAAGCCAAGAACGACACCACCAGGAAAAGGAGAGTCTTGATGGTAGTGTGGCCTGGCTCATGACTTGAGAACTTTGATCCCAATTCCTAGGAAGAGAATGAGTATGTGAGTCAGAAACCAAAGACAGAGGTAGGTTCCCTAAGCCCAGTCAGAACACAGCTTCTCCTGATTAGGGTGAAGGGAGATAAAAAAAGTCTTATAACTAGTTTTGTCTGCGCTAGAATCCTAGTTCAATTACTAACTTGCTAGAACATCTAAGCCTTGAAGGCATAAAGACAACTATCTTTCCTTTAATAATAATAATATTTGCAAGGTGAAGAGAAAATGGAAAGTTAAAGTAATAGCTACAGAGCAAACTGGAGAAGAAGGGTCCTGACTACGAACAGGCTGCTTAGCCAAGCACTATTGGCTCTGCCAAGGAAGGTAAATACCATGCCAGTCTAAGGAGAGGAAGACAATTATTTCAAAAAAGTCCTTTGTGAGATTTTGGAGAACTTAAAAGTGATTTAAAATCATAAAGCTTTATCTTGCTATTTAATATTTAATAGCAGCACGTGTTGTTTTAAAAAAAGGAGTATAATACCTCACGGAGCTCAGAGTAATAAAGATCATTCTAGACAGCTCCAATATCCCCACTCCCGTCAAGAGGGAACAAAGAACTGGTAACTCCATTCAAAGGGGTTTATCTGACTACAGGTAATTTAGGAAGGGCTAGGACAAACTACAAGGTAAAATTTCCAGTTAATCTTCAACTGTCACCCCTCCTGTAGCCCAACACAGAACTATGTATACATTTCCGATAGAGTTTTGTGCTAAGTAACACTGATTAAGTGCCGGGCACCACTGAAGTGCTTTATATGCATTACTCGTTGAATCCTTACAACAATCGTTGATTGACGTACCCTGATTATCCTCGTACAGTTGAAATAAGGCAAAGAATGGTTAAACAACTTGCCCAAGGCCACGAAGAAGCAGAGTCAAGGAGGGGAACCCAGGCTGTGTGGAGGTTGTGTTCTTAACCACTACACACGACCCATCAGGAGCAGCCCAACTTCTGTAAAGAGCCACAGCGAACCTTTGGAGACACACTGGAGCACCTCTTCCTGCAACTGTCATGCACCAACAAGTCTTGATATTCTAAGAAAGCAACCCACACACACAAGTTTCTACCTAACAGATTACCTAACAGCCCCCTTGCCCCGCCCTAAGTACCAACTAAACAAAGATGCTCTGATAACATCATTCCTAGCCATAAGTAATCCTGCCAGGGAGTTACTTACTATTGAATAGCAGGAAACTAAGAGATAACATTTAAACTGCCAGGAGAAACCATAAACTGCGTATATAGGTGGGGTTGCAAGCCAAGCCTATCACTCACATTCCTCCTTGACAATGAATATTGGACCCAGATCATCTTTTATACAGAAGAATTTATTGAGACAAGTTGAGTTGATGAATTACTGAGGAAAAAGAAGAGCTTAAAAGAAAGATAGAAAGGATGCCAAAACCATTCATTCTTTGCTCCATTCTCCTGTGTGCTAGAAATCTTCTTGCCAGAGCATGAAAGGAAAGAAGGATTTATCTTAGCCAAATCAAAATTATCTCTGCCTTTCTGTTTAATCTCAAAATCAAATTTAAATAACAGGCATCTATTGAAAGTGAAAAGTGTAGACTGAGGATCAAGTGAAAAGAGGAACAGTGAAAAGGTAGACTGAGGATCAAGTGAAGCCTAAGATGCAAGTGATGTAACCAGAAGCCTCCCTTAGAAGCCCACAGGAAGGAGCCCTGCCCTGGACCCCTGCAGATCACAGACACACACTCCCATACAAACCTTATCAAAGAACACGTGGATGCTCAGCACTGACACAGCGAGACTTGTAACTCTAGATACTTGCTCGTGTTCAGGCCTCAGAGAAGCACATCTCCACATCTGCTGTCCTATGTACACAAAACAGAAGGGGATCTCATCTAAATGCCACGAAGTTGTGGCTGTGCCACTGCCAAACTCAGAGACTGGCACTACCCAGGACGTGAGCAGCAGAAGCACTTAGGTAAGAGAAAAACAAATTAACTTATCAAAGCCTTCCTCTATGAGAGCATGAATGCAATGGATTTCTGCAAAATGAAGTTTCACTTCCAAGCAGTGCTGAGTGTTCATTTTCTTGCTTTTCTTCTTGTTCCAATTTGCAATCTGGAGCACTCAATAATTAGCATGGGTATTCACAGCCATTGCATATGCAGAGAAATCTTTTGCAGTATTAAACAATTCACATTACTCTTAAATACATTCATATGTTGGTGAGCTAACATAAGTGAAACAAGAGACTGTTTATATTGGGAACTAAGACACTGAATACTAGAACAGTTTTGGTTTTATAAAACTACTTAATAAAACGTTATTAAATTTCAAAAATAAATAAAATTCAGCTATAAATAATTTTGCATTTAAAAATTAAAACTCTTGATTTATATTCTGTATTTTGCCTTTTGATATTTTTCTCATGTAACTATTTTAATGAGATATAATTCACATACCAGAAAATTTGACCTTTTATTTTTTGTGTGTGTGAGGAAGGCTGGCCCTGGGCTAACATCCGTTCCCATCTTCCTCTACTTTATATGGGACACCGCCACAGCATAGCTTGACAAGTGGTGTGTCTATCCACGCCCAAGATCCGAACCCGAGATCCCCGGGCCGCCAAAGCGGAGTGGGCGAACTTAACTGCTACACCACCAGGCGGGCCCCTGACCTTTTAACATACACAAGTCAGGGTGCCGGCTGGGTGGCACAGTGGTTAAGTTCGTGCACTCTGCTTCAGCAGCCCGGGCAGGGTTTGCAGGTTCAGATCCTGGGCACGGACCTACACACCGCTCGTCAAGCCATGCTGTGGTGGCATTCCATATACAAAAAATAGAGGAAGACTGGTGACAATCTTCCTCAAGCAAGAAGAGGAAGATTGGCAACAGATGTTAGCTCAAGGCCAATCTTCCTCACACACACACACACACACACACACACACACACACACAAATAAATACATATATATATATATATATATATATATGTATACACACACACACAAGTCAGCGGTTTAGTATATTCACAAAGTTGTGCAACCATCATCATCACCTAATTACAGAACATTTTCTCACCCCAAAAAGAAACTCTGCACCCATTAGCAGTCACTCTCATTCCTCCCTCCCCCAAACTCCTGACAACCACTAATCTACTTTCTGTCTTTATGGAATTGCCTATTCTGGACATTTTATATAAATGGAAGCATACAACATGTGGCCTTTTGTGTCCAGCTTCTTTCACTTACTATAATGTTTTCAAAGTTCATCCAAGATGTAGCATGTGAGTACTTCATTCCTTTTTTGTGGCTGAGTCATATTCCATTTATGGATATACCAAATTTTTATTTATTCATTCATTCACTGATGGACATTTGGGTTGTTTCTACTTTCAGCTATTATGAAAAATGCTACCATGAACATTTAGGTACAAGTTTCTGTGTGCACACATCTTTTCAATTCTCTTGGATAGAACTGCTGTGTCATATGGTAACTTTTTGAATAAGTGCCAGACTATTTTCCAAAGTGGCTGAACCATTTTACATTCTCACTATTAATATATGAAGCTTCTAATTTTTCCACATCCTCATCAACATTTTTTATTGTTCATCTTTTTTTATTATAGCTATCCCAGTGGGAGAGAAATGGTATTTCATTGTGATTTCTATTTGCATGTCCTTAATGACTAATGACATTGAGCATCTGTTCATATGCTCCTTGGCCATCTTTATATCTTTTTTGGAGAAATGTCTACTCAAATCCTTTGCCCATTTTTAAATTGTGTTACTTATGTTTTTACTGTTCAGTTGTAAGAGTTCTTTACATATTCTGGATATTAGTCCTTTAAGATATATGATTTGCAAAAAATTTTCTGCCCTTCTTTGGGTTCTCTTTTCACTTTCTTATTGGTGTCCTTGGATGCACAAAAGCTTCTAATTTTGATGAAGCCCAATTTATCTTTTTTTGTTTGTTTCTTGTGCTTCTGATGTCATATTTAAGAAACCACTGCCTAATCCAAGGTCATGAAGATTTATGCTTATGTTTTCTTCTAAGAGTTTTATAGTTTTAGTGCTTATATTTAGGTCCTGATTCATTTTGAATTAATTTTTGTATACGGTGCAAGAGTCCAACTTCATTCTTCATCATGTGGCTACCCAGTTGTGCCAGCACCATTAGTTAAAAAGACTGTTCTTTCCCCTATTGAATTGTCTTGCCTTGCCTTTTTATATTAATAATTTTTAATATTTAGAAGAAATAACATAAAACTCTCATTTATTTTTTTAGTTTTACAGACATCATTGTTATGCAATAAACTGTACATAAAGTGTTCAATGAGAAGTTTTGACATGTGTATACACATATACAATGTGCAACCATTGCCACAATCAAGATAATGAATATATCCATCACCCTTCAAGTTTCCTTGTGCCCCATTATAATTCTTCCCTCCTGCTCCTCCCCAGACAACTGTTAATTCATTTTATGTCACTATAGATGTTTGCATTTTCTAGATTTTTATATAGATGGAAACATATTTTGCTTATTTTTACATTCACTTTAATTTACATCTTTGTTGAAAATTATTCAAATATTGTACTTTGAATACAAGTACATTATTCTTTCTTCCCCAAAGCCCCAGTACCTAGTTGTGTATCCTAGTTGTACAGCTCTCCACCTCTTCTATATGGGACACCAACTCAGCATGGCCTGATGAGCGGTGATCCCCAAAGCCCCAGTATCTAGTTGTGTATCCTAGTTGTACAGCTCTCCACCTCTTCTATATGGGACACCAACTCAGCATGGCCTGATGAGCGGTGAGTAGGTCCGCAACCAGGATCCGAACCGGCGGCCCCGCCAAAGCAGAATATGCAAGCCAAAGCAGAATATGCAAACTTAACCACTACACCACCAGGCCGGCCTCGTATTTTTCTAATCCTTAAATCATTACTGTGACTAGATCTTGTTACTAGAACACCAAAATATTTTGATTATAACATAGCGAGTTTGCTGAAATAAAGGTAAATAATTAATTTTATAGAATAATTACATAGTAATTAATGAATATATATCTTTATTTTACTTTATTACTCATCCAAACATCACAGGCCTCTCAAAAGAATACTAATATATGTGAAATAATAATTTAATTCAGCCATCTTTGATATTTTGCTGACTTTCAATTATTTAAAACCATAACTACATATTTTCTAATTTTGGCACTATGAAGGTTTATTTGTCAAGGTAGAGAGCACATTTTAAGTATTTTAGTTTAATTAATAGCTTTAAATATTAGACATAAGGCATGTAGGCCTCCCTTTGTACTTAAGAAGTGGGCCGGGCTGGCAATGTTCTGTTTCTTCGTGAGAGTGTTCATAATTATCCTTCAAACTATACAAGTATGTTTTGCACTTTCCTTTACATAGATTATATTTCACAGTAAAAGGAAGAGGAAAAAGCATCTCAGAAGGTCACGATACGTGACTGTGACTCTTCCAACTACACTTGGTGTAAGAGGTGAAGCCAGTGAGTTTGCTCACTTTGTTTACATATGAATTCAGCTTTTGGAGGATTTGAGTGAAGCCATACTACCCTCAGGGATTCTTACTCCCTGAGGCAAGTAGGGACCTTCTATACACATCAACTCCAATACTGTCAGAAATGTTGGAAATGAACATCCAAACAGCACCCCAGCACAGGGCCAAGGGCTTTCCATATACATATGTCATTTAATCCTTGCAGCAACTCTGAGAGACAAGGAGTACTAACTCCATTTCACTGGTAGGAAAGCCTAAGCTCACAAAGATTAAGTAATTCTCCACAAGGCCACAGAGCTAGTCAGTAGGGGGCTGACTCAAGGCCAGTTCACTGAAGATTCACTCATCAATTATTGCAAATTTACTGATGTATCAATGGTGGAGGAAAAATCTAGGAATTGGAAAAACAAGCAAACCAGCATGATGCATGAGACAACCAGGTTAGGGGTTCAAAGACGAGATTCTAGTCTTAGTTCCTTGACATCACACCCCTCCCTGCCTGAAATACGGTCCTGTCATCCTGACTACCCCATTTATTTATTCATTCCAACTCTTAATAAAAAATATACAACTTTTTGGAGTTCTCCAAGTTTTCTACAAGGTTAGTGTATTACTTTTATAATTAGAAAAAAGTATTTGTTTTATTTTACACTAATATAATGTTTACCATATGCCAGACACAGTTCTAAGTGTTTTATAAATATCAACTCATTTAATCCTTATAACAGCCCTATGAGGAGGGCATTATTAATATCCCCTTTTTAGCTATGGAAACCAAGGCACAGAGAGATTAAGCGAGTTGCTCAAGATTATACAGCTAGTAAGTAACCCAGCCAAAATTCAAACATAGGCAGTTTGGATGGTGCTCTTAATACTATACACTGCTGCCTGTCTACTAAAAAACAGATTATCCTGGTGGGAAAAAGCTACCCTATTATCCTAGCAGATTGGATCAGAGCAGAGATGGCCAGATGGGAGCATGGATGATGGCTAAATGGAACCCAAGTCTGGGGCCCAGGGAGGGTGTGCACTCGCAGAAACAGAGGTCCCTGGTAAACAGTAGCAGCAGGGGCCGGCCCTATGGCCTAGTGGTTAAGTTCAGCGCACTCAGCTTTGGCAGCCCAGGTTCAGTTGCTGGGCATGGACCTACACCACTTGTTGGTGGCCATGCTGTGGCAGTGACCCACATACAACATAGAGGAAGACTGGCACAGATGTTAACTCAGGGCGAATCTTCCTCAGCAAAAAAAAATAAAAAATAAACAGCAGCAGCAAACATGAGTGGCCTTTCTATCCGGTGAGGCTGCAGCCTCCCTGAGGCAGCGGTAATGCTTTCCAGGCCACAAGGCAGCTCTACTCACACACAACAGCATGTCTGGTGCTGAGACATCACTCAACTGGAGCACCCATAAAAAGGTAGAGGCCACCAAAAAAGAACACCTTGGGGAAAGATGCTTTTCTAGGCACTGTTTATATGTAAACACAAAGGAAATGGCCACACTTCACTGACAAGTTCACTGAAGACTGTCACATAAAGTGTCCTAGTAAAGAAAGTCTTCATGTGAATTTAACAGGAAGACGGCTCCCCTGGAAATCTCACTGTGCTGACTCCACTGTGGTGTCATTTCATTTAGAATGCATTCCTCCTGACCTATATATATGCTCCATTACCAACGTTTGTCTCACATTTTTATGACAAAAGTAGGGGGGGGGAGTCTAAGAGCATACAATGAAGTGTTTTAAAGCAAACTACACATTCTGATATAATGATGTGTCTCATAATTAAATACTCCAGTTCATAACTCAAATGTAGGCTCCCTTAATTTAAAGTGTGATGACCTGAACTTAACATAAAACTTGATTTTGCAAGTCCAGTTCGTGTAAATTATTTTTCCAGGGATTTGCTGTGTAAAATGACCTCAATCAGGTTAAATCCAATGTGTCAAAGCCAAAAAAGAAATTACTTTGAATTTTACGTATTTTATGAAGGAGAAAAGAGGAAACAAGTATCTCTATCAGTTGTCTCAGGCCTTCTCCAAACAGGTCTGATAGGATTTCTATTTTGTCCTATTGCCTTTCACAAATTACGTTTTGTCACATCCAGAGGCCCAAGAGAAAAAGGGCAATTTGGATGGGGGAGCTATCAGTAAAGATCCTGAATATGGGATTCCATCCTCAGGAGGTTTGGATTTAGATCCGGGAGGCCTTTGAATGCCAAGTGGCTAGCTCATAGTTACACAAATTTGAAACTTAAAAACAACTTTGAATTAAACTGAATTTAAATACAGAATAACAGCTTTATCTCTAAAATAGTACTTGTCAAGTACTTTGTTCTTCCACTCTGATAAAACTGGTTTTATGACCAATAAGTAACTATTAAAGCCACTGAAAAGAGCAGAATATTGGTAATTCTGACAAACTATGAGGCACTGCCTAGTCACTAAGGCTTTACCCTCATTTAAAGCACCATATCAGGTAGGGACTGTTTTTCCTCTTTTCTAACACTGAATTCAACCACCTTGCTACTACATCAGTTCCAAATCACTGTATTTTTCCATTCCCCCCCTGGCTTTCTTGGAAGCCTGACAGACTGCATGGAAAGATGAAGACTTTCCAAGGTCCAAAGACACAGCTGCTCCTTCCAAGGCCAGCTCCAAACTGATGTGGCTGCCTGGTAGGCATCACCCCAATCAATTATTAATGCCTTGTAGCCTTTTCACACCACACTCTTTTCCTTTTCACAGGAGACACTTACTGCTTAACTTTAAAACCCACTATAACATAATGTTAAATGAAAATTTAATACTCTATAACTACAACTGTGTACAAACTATACACAAATAAACACAAGAACTGGAAGTGAATGTGAAAAAATAAAAACAGTTAATTTGTTAGGATAAAGATTTTTCTTGATTTATAAATTATTATTATATTGTTTGTATAATAAAAAACTGCTAAAGAGGTAATAATCACAATCTGTCACTGGTAAGCCCCCTTCTATAATGGATAACACATCCTCTTTTGAAGAAACAGAGGTATCATTTCTCTTCTCAATAAACAGCCTTCCTTAAATGCATTTCACTTCAGGTGGTATACAGGTGAAACTCTTTGGAATAGAAAGATTTATTGTACGGCACTATGGAATTAACTTCTTTACTATTCCTTCTTAAAACCAACTGGTATTGTCTTGATCAGCTAGTCTACTTTCTCCAATAGAAGAACGCCACCCCCACCTTCTTATCAGACCACTAAATAAGTAACTGTTAAATATATGAGTGTGAAGAAGCAATTAAGAGCATGGTCTCCAGTCTAGAGTTAAGCACCGGTTTGAGCCCTGGCTTCACTGACCTGCTTTGGGACCACAAGCAGATTAACTAACCTCTCTGTGCCTCATTTTCCTCGTAGGTAAAATGAGAAGGACAGTAGTACCTACTGTTTAAGGGTTTAAGGATTAGTAGAATAATGTAGGTAAAAGAGGTTGTAACTAACCCTCAATAAGCATGCAGTAAATGTTAGCTGCTATAATAATTATATATGATTATTATCATAGCTAAACTGATGGAATGATGGAAAGAAACAAACTTCCAAGAAACGGAACATTCTTCTGAGAAGAAAACACAAGGGTATCTATCACTGCCCCTTTGGGCCTCAGTGGAGATGAGAAAAGCTACTAACAGTCTCAGGCTCCAGAGCCAAGGCAGCAGCACAGGGTTGCCCTGCTGGGATTCATAGCAACTCTGGGAGAGAGAGGGCCCAGCCCAGGCAGGCGCACCCACGCCACCTCAAGGAGCCACAGTTTCAACAGCATCCCTCATCTCTGTGCACAATAGGATCTTGTTTTTTCCCTTCAGTCCCCTCCCCCTCCTTCCTAATCTCTATTTTATATCCAGTGTTCAGAAATAGCCTCTTTACCCTCTTCTCCCACTCCGCCTCCACCCTCCATGCCCCTTTAGACTGTTAGAGAAACAGGTATGTTGACAGATAACAAGAACCATTAATGTCACTTGAGAGACGACTGCTGTGCGAATACATGATAAAAAGCACCCATTATCAGACTAGCAGCACACCAGCAGGAACACTGTGCACCGCTCCAACTGCTCATCTGCCACGTACTAGTTTGTGACACTGAAGACTCTAAACTATAGGAAGAAAGAAATGTTTCATCTATACCTTTGTTTTCTTCACAGCACCTGGCCTAGTGCTTGCCCCAAATTGGACACATCCCTCCCCTGCTCAAAACCCCACACTTAGAAGAAACCCTGTACCCTGGCCTACCGTCCTACACAATCCAGCCGCTCCACCTCTCCACACTGGAGAGTCTTTCTGTTCTGTGCCGTCCCTATCCTGCCTCTCAGACTTTGCACTTCTGTTTTCCTCCTCTAGGAGGCTATTCCTCCAGATCTTCACATGGCTATGGCCACTTGGGTCTCAGATCAAATGCCACTTTCTCCAACAGGACTTCCCAACTAAGAATGCCCTTCTCAACCATTGTCCAGTTATGTTTTCCTCAAAGTCCTTGTCACTCCATGAAATTCTTATTGACTCATTTACCATTTCTACAACTAAAATGTAAATTCTATTAGACTAAGAACCCTATCTGTCTAGTCCACCAACCTATCCCTGATGCTTAACTCAGTGACTAGCACATAGAAGGGGCTCTCAATTTTTGTTGAGCTAAATAAATGGGTAATAACCTCTGAAGATGATAATGCTACCTAACATTTACTGATTGCCTACTATCTGCCTCCCAACTGTTCTAAACACTTTCTACCCGTTATCTCATTTAAACTCTCCAACAACCTTATAAGGCCCTCATTTTATGGATTAGAATACTAAGGCTTAGAGAGATTAACTTCCTGTAAGGTCACCAAGGTAGTAATTGGCAGAGCCAGGCTTCTGGTCTGATTCATAAAAGAATATGTAAGAATATAAAAATATATTCTTAACCACAGTGCTATAGTATCTCCAAGTCAGATTTCTTCATTTGTAATATGATAATAACCATGTCTTCTCACTTGACAGGTTTATTGTGAGGAGCAAATATGCAAAAAAACAGATTAAAAAGTATAAAGTGCTATGCAGAGGTATTACAATATCCTAAAATAGTCATGGACTGCCTAACATGCATCTAACTAGGTCAAAAAGAAATGCAGTAAGCAATAAAATTCTTTAATCTCACACCTCATCTCTGGCACAGCTGTCAGTAGCAACGTGCATTTGACACTCCTAGATATATTTCAACATAAGTCAATGCATGTTCTACCTACCTATTCTGCCGCAACTGCCTTAAGTATGAAGCATGGGAAGAAGCTAATCAAAGGATTCGCGTCAAAAAGAGGACCTATAAAGGGGCCGCCCGGTGGCGCAGCGGTTTAGTCCGCGCTTGGCAGCCCGGGGTTCGCGAGTTCGGATCCCAGGCGCCCGCGGACGCGCACTGCCTGTTAGCCATGCCGTGGCGGCGTCCCATATAAAAAGTGGAGGAAGATGGGCACGGATGTTAGCTCAGGGCCAGTCTTCCTCAGCAAAAAGGGGAAGATTGGCAACAGATGTTAGCTCAGGGCTGGTCTTCCCCACAAAAAAAAAAAAAAAGAGGACCTATAAATACCAAGGAAATACTCCCGGTGAAGTCAGCTTTACCTTCATAATCAAACACCAGCACACTGGCTCCTCGTTCATCACATGGAAAAAAATGAGATAATACCCAATATGGAACAGTAGCATCTGTGAATTTTGGTATCTGCAGGGGTTCCTGGAACCAATCCCCAGTGGATACCAAGGGACAAGTGTTATCTCTTATGCTAGAACTTTAAGATAATTCCCACTAAAAAGTGGTTCTCAACTGTAAATCTAAAAATAAGGCACTATTGATTATAATTCTGACATTTATGAAAAATATAACAGAGAAACATATACCATAAAATATGCACTTGCTGGGGCCAGCCCGGTGGCACAGTGGTTAAGTTCCTGCACTCCGCTTCGGAGGCCTGGGGTTCACCGGTTCGGATCCTGGGTGTGGACCAAGGCACCACTCATCAAGCCATGCTGAGGCAGCATCCCACATACAGCAACTAGAAGGATGCACAACTATTACATACAACTATCTACTGGGACTTTGGGGAGAAAAAAACAAAAAAGGAGGAAGATTAGCAACAGATGTTAGCTCAGGGCCAATCTTCCTCAAAAAAAAAATGCACTTGCCGAGTTTGAACAAAGCCACTACTGATTCAAATTACTAATTACCATGTTTGTCTTCACTAAAACTTTGTAATGTAAAAAGTATTCAGTATAGATCAGTAGAAGCAACATGGAGTTCAGAGTCCAAAGATCTAGGTTTGCATCCTAAGTTTTCCAGGTAACTCCTGCTTGATCTAGTCAGTCTGAGCCTCAGTTTCCTCTTCTGTACAGTGAGGATAATAATAATAATAATACCACCATCCTACATGTTGGTCAAGTTAGGATTATACATCAGAAAGTGTAAAGCAGTAAACAGCCTTTACATTTCTTATACAGCAATTGACAGTAATTCTAACAGCAAATATAGAGTATAAATATAAACTTTTATTGATATTCAAGAATGAAGACAGTTGTAAGAAATATTTATTTAACCATGTAAATACCCAAGAAATCACACTCTCTTATTCAGACTGTCTAGAAAAACTGAACAGAGGCAAAGGGATTTCAAGGGCAGTTTGATGAGACATGGACAGAGCAGTTTTTTGGTGAACTTATCAAGTCAGAGAGTTTTTCGATGAGTCTTAATCATAACATCTTTCTGTAAATGTGTCCTGATTTTCTAGAACATGCCTTTCCAGAAATTTCACGGTAGGTAAGTGATAATCACTCCATGCCTAGACACATTTATCAAAACATACTACCGTTTCTACAAAAGTTCACCTCAAACTACTCCCATTATCCCTGGAGATTAACTAACAAATTACCTATAATTTAATAACATTGCTTTTAAGGTTGATAACGTGAGCTTTAGTGTGGTTAGTTAGAGAAGCAGAAAGATCTTCGGATTAAAATAAGTCTCTGCAGGGGGGCCGCCCGGTGGTGCAGCGGTTTAGTTCGCGCTTGGCAGCCGGGGGTTCGCAGGTTCAGATCCTGGGCGCCCGCCGACACACTGCTTGTCAGCCACACCGTGGCAGCGTCCCATATAAAGTAGAGGAAGATGGGCACGGATGTTAGCCCAGGGCCAGTCTTCCTCAGCAAAAAAGAGGAGGATTAGCAACAGATGTTAGCTCAGGGCTGGTCTTCCTCACCAAAAAAAAAAAAAGAAAGTCTCTGCAGACTTCATGATCTATTTAGATCTAGCTGACAAATTTAGAAACAAAAATAAACACTAATTCAGGGTTAAAATTAATTTTATTAATACAATTTAAGATATTTTAATATTTTTCTAATTGTATTTCATCTTCCCACTAGACCAGTACTAAGGTTAAAGTATAGCTATCTTTAATGAATTGTGCCATTTAGCCATTAGCACTTACGATTCAAAGTCTTACTAATTAACAGTGAGGAAAATTTCCAGATACCATGCAATGAACTTACTGGAACTCTGACAGTTATTAATGGATGAAATCGCAGAGATAGGAAAAACAAATGTTTATAAACTCTGCTTATCAACTATTTGTTTTTCCTATAGAGAGTCTGTAAAAACATTTTCTACTTCATATCTCAGAGATTAATTTTTACATCATACTAAAGATCACACTAAAAATTATTACTCTCTGACATTCTCACTATATAACCTAAGCCAAAATAAAGTTTTAGGGATTCAATGAAGGAAAAGCACTCTACTGGGGAAAATAAAAAACAAAAAAATTTTTTTTCAAACTATAAGCACAAAAGTCCACTTCTCAGCCATCAACCAACCCCGAATAATTAGGTTCAGAATAAGCAGATAAATGTCCTTAACTTAAGAAGAGTTGAAAGCATAGGATCTTTTGTATTTCTATGGCCAATCCCATCACCCAAAGTTTACTTATTTTGTGGCAACTAAAAGGCCCACTGCTAATCAAGAACCCCTCTAGCTTATGTTTTAGGATGAAATCATCCTGGATTTAGAGCAATTTTTTCTCTTAGGAGTGTTTGGTTTGTTCTTAATGTAGCCTCTCAACATGCCCAGAATAGAGCACTGGAGCCCATGGCCCTTTCCCACTCTAACTGGCTAACTTTCCTGCTGCTTCTGATCCAGTACTGACTCCCAACTCTGGGACTTCTTGGAGGTTTAAAAAGGAAAAAAAGGTGGAGAGGGGGATTTAAGCCAGCGTCTCCCTTATGGTAACATAATGCAAACTCTGCTGCTCTTTTTCTGACAAATATCGGCACCTCTTTCAGGAGGGCATCTAGGTGAGAAAGGACCCCTTGAGCTGGGGGTCATAGAGATGAGTATGAAGGAGGACAAAGACTCAAATCCAGTACCCCAAGGAAACCACCTCTGACAAGGGGCTCCGATTCAGACTCCTATTTGCCCCTTAGACCTATATCAGAATATTCAGGAACTTTTACTGGTTATTAGTCTATTGAAACACAACAGAATCAAACAGTTACTGTCACCTCCTGGCTCTGGGGCTCAAACAGTGAACGAAATAACTAAGGGAGTAGCGAGGCTCAGCCAGTAGGTCTCCCCATGATTTGGTCCTCACTAAATTAGACACTGAGGAACGAGGCTAATGTCAGACACAGATCCTTCTCCAGAGGGAGCCACAGTCTCAGAGCTACACTAACATACACCTGAGCATGGACATGAATTCCACAAGTAAATAAATAATTGATCTGGTAAGCAACGAGAGGCTGAAAGGGAAAGGATTCTTTTACACTGTAGTAATCTGAAGAGACATCCTTGCAAGCATTAAAACATCCTGGGCCTTTACATTGAGATTATCAGGCACAGTTGCACATGAGAAAATTATATTTGACAGGGGAAGCAAAAATAGGTAAAGAGGAGAAATAAAAATCCAAAAGTAAAGTTACTGTGGAACCAGGCAGAGATCAGCCTGATAGAACGATGACAGGTGGGAGGAACGGGCTAGAGTCCGAAGAAGGACATGATGATAAAAACATACATGGGGAGTAATATGATCCAGATCACAACAGGCTCCAAGATCATGCTGATCTTTTCAGAAGGAAAGTTAATATACAACATGTGAGTGAAAGGCAAGTGTAAAAATATTGTGCCGTAAACAGGTGAGGCAATGTTTATTTTCTAAACAGAATGATTCTCAGCAATGATGAATTTACTGGTAGTAAATAAAATGCCAACAGCAGTATCTACTGATTAGCCTCAGCATTCCTCTCCCAGGAGAGGGGTGATGGTCGGCAACTGAGGGGGAACTCCAACCGTGCACAACAGCCTAAAACAGAGCCCATCAGTTCTCTATGGGGAAGCAGAAGCTGTGCTGAGTGTGATAAGAACTTGATAAGAACCTGGCAACAAGAGCCCTTACCTAAACCAGGTGCTAAGTCTGCATGGAAAACCTGTGCCTGAAGGATCTCAGTTGTGCCCTGGAAGCTTTAATGAGCACAAGAAGATAAAAAGCCAGGGTTCCTCCCCAGCCAGCCCACTGTGGAGAAAGGAGTGCTCACTGGTGGTCAGTCCAACAAGCATTAACGTTTCTCTTGCCTGGAAAATCATTGACCCAGTCCAGCCAGAACCTGAACTCTTTTCTGATAGTCAGTACATTTGGGTTCCATCTTTAAAATCCCAAAGCACCTCCTTCTTTGTCTATGCAGCTGAGGTAGGTTTCCAAGGAGTGCTGAGATGTGGACTAGACTAAAGCCAAGGAGCAGAGTCCGGTCCAGGTTCAGGACACACAAGAGTAAGACACAGGCTGTCCATGAGGAGAATGGATGAATGAAGGGCCATATCTATCAAGGCTGGGGGACTCACAAGCAACAATAAGGGCAAGTCACGGTAAAAGGCCCATGGGCTTCCAAAGTCAGAAGAAGCTGACAGGCACAGGGACAGGAAAGAAACTCAGTTCAGAGCAGAAATCATTCCTGCCATTACATGCTCACATAAAACCACATGCTTAGTAGAGTAAAGATGTGTTCTGGCAAAATGCACTGTATATAGTGAGAATATAGTATATTCAGTGGGACTACTCTTCTGTCCAAAAACCTTCACAGGTCTACTTTATCACCTGTCAGATTTCACGCATGTTGGTTTGGTCCAACTATGAAGAGAGCTTATCTTTCAATCTGAAACAAATCGACAGAGGCTACTGACACTGCGTAGTCACAGTAAAGAAAAATAAAAATGTTTAATTATTAACATAAATTTTACCATCATCTTTATGCTGTACAATGCCAGTTTTAAATGCAAATATAAGAGCATTTAACACATAAGCAAAATCACTGAAACGACACAATTTGTATTTCATAGCTCATGTCCAGAGGGTACCTCAAGCCAGACAGAAGAGACAAATTCAAGCAGACTCAAGCAAGTTGAAAGGAGGAAGTGAGGGTGCCCCCAGGCATGTAGCCAACCCCAGGGAGCACTCCTTTGGGCACCAGGATACTCACGGGAAAAGTGCAGACCCTCATGGGGGTGTGGGAGAGGTCCTGCAAGTACATGCTCAGGCCTGATTGGCTGCCGGGTTTTCCCTTCTGACCACCCAGTGTGCTGCCAGCCCGGGACGGAGTTGGCCACCACCACTCCCCACAACACTGCGAGACGTCGACACCTGGCCCCAACCCTCCCTAAGCCTGTACCCAGGTCCCAACAGGAAGCGAAGAGTGACAGCAGAACATGGGCCTCCTTCTCCCCAACATGACCCAGTCGTCTTCCCAGGTGAAGGCGGCAGTGGACATGGGGCAGGGGCTGGGGAGGTGGAGAGGCAGAACTGCACATGAGCCAAGGCCCCAAACCCTGAGCACAGGCTCCACTGTCTCATCTGACTTCATTTACAAAACAAGATCAAATATAAAATTATGAAGAATTTCATGATGCTGACAGCAGAGAATTAAACCAAGCGTGAGACCCTTCTGAGTACACAGCCTTGTGCGACTGCACAGGCCACATACCCAGGAAGCTGGCCCTGCCTGGTTCTCTGCTACAATACGAAAATCAAAGGAAAAGGAGATTAGTCTGTAGCTTTCCACAGTTTCTTTAAACTGGGCTTCAAATGGAAATGGAAGAATAACAGAATTTCTCTAAAAACTATTTTCTTCCAAATACAGTGAAATCTTGATACTGCTGATGCCAAAGAACTAAACTTATCAAGGCCTATGGGGTAACCAAGCTGCCTCAACTCCTCCAACAGGAGGATGGAAGCATGTGTCATTATATTCTAACAGGTCATTCATTATCTGATCCATGGCTCATTTAAACTGCAGTTTTAAGAAGCTGACTGTTTCATATATTCTAAAATCACTCGGCAATAAACATTCCAAATATGCTTTGAATAAATGGATAAACAGAAATATTTGACAAAACACTTTATTTTTTTTTCCATTAGGGAAATAAAATTCCTACTTGCCTAATTTCTAAACACACACATTTTAAAAACTATTCCCCACAAAATAAGTTTTATTTCAGAATTTATACAGTTTAGATGAGAAGTTCCGAAGAGTAAAAATTACCCTGACACCTTAGGATAGATACTATCAAAGCAATTCTTTTAAAAAATATCACATTAACCACTGCAGTGATTGAGACAACCCTAATATCTTGTGCAAATATTAATAATCAGCACTATGACATGATGTTCACCCTCTTTTTAAAAGGGCTGTCAAATAATCTACACTACCTGTGGGCTCATAGCATAAGTTAAAGTCATCAAGTTAAAGTGGTCCATGGATGGATGGGTGCAGGTCTGTGAACTATTTACTACCAATTCACGACAAAGAAACTGAGAGTGTTTAGAAACCTGTATATGCAATAAAAAAAAAAAAAAAGAAAGAAACATTTATAGCAATTTGAAAGGAAAATTTTATGTCTGATAAATCTAATACCATAAAATACAAGATCATTATGTCTGCCTTTTTCTTTTTTAGTAATTCTGGACTGGACATATGCACACAATAATAGATTCCAACTGGCATTTGACTTTACTCCCATTTAAGATATAAAATTTATATTGTGTAGAAACTCAACTATAGAAAAGCATATTTGGAAATGCAAAGGCTGCCAGAGTTATCGAGCCCTAAACTAGTCCATAAACTAAGTTAAATCTCTAAAACAATGACCTGTAGGAAAACTGCCATTTCTAACCTCTGATTTAGGGGCCCATTTTTGTGTGCTTATGTGTATTTTAAAACAATGTTGATGAGCACTTTTCACACTGGGTATACACCTATGATTATAAGCAGACCCAGGGGAAGATGTCTTGATTATTTTTCCAAGAATCTGAGACAGTATTACACACAGAAAAAGGAGAAACAGAAAAAATCTTCATGAAATCCAAACTAAGGATGTTGGAAGAACAATGGCAGCATATTTCCCTGGATACCAGTGTGATTCTGCAATGTGACATGTGCGCAAATCAGCTTTTATGAAAATAGATACAAGTGTTACATTCACGAGCACTTTTTTTTTTTTTTTTTGTGAGGAAGACCAGCCCTGAGCTAACATCCGTTGCTAATCCTCCTCTTTTTTGCTGAGGAAGACCGGCCCTGGGCTAACATCCGTGCCCATCTTCCTCTACTTTATATGGGACGCCGCCACAGCATGGCTGACAAGCAGTGCATCGGCAGGCGCCCGGGATCCAAACCGGCAAACCCTGGGCTGCCAAGTGCGAACTAAATCGCTGCGCCACTGGGTCGGCCCCCATGAGCACATTTTTTTATATTTCTAAATATTTTAAGTTAATTTCTATGATAAATGTCCCCATTAATACTACCTAATGGTTTAAACCAACTTCATATTTAGAAACCATGCCTAATCAGCTTTAAAAGAAATTTCTTTATCATAGAAATTATGAGTTTGGATCCATAAAATATTTGAAGGAGGATATCCAAAATAACAAAGACCAGAAATCTTACCAGCACCATGGTTTCCAAACCAGTAAGGTTACAGTGTTCCTCTGCAGGGTTGTTTAGTTGCCAAAATTCTAGTTTAGTTGTCAAAAGTCCTAGGTGGGGCCTGGGTATGATCAAGTTTCAGACAACATTAAACATATTCACCATAATTGTTCTTTTTTTTTTTTTCTTTGAAAGCCAGAGATAACAGCCCACGGCACAGTGGAGTTAGTAGCAATTATTTAAGTCCAAAATAAATGTGTCTTGTTTTACTTGGTTTACCCATTCCTTTATACTGAGAGGTGAAAACCTACCTCTTCCTTTCTTATATTGCTCTACTGATATCCTAAGCACATTTATGGATTTGATTACGAAATCTAAATATAATACAAAATATTCACAATTCATCTGCCAGTAAGTCATGTTTTCAAAATGCCCCAAATGAAAACAAATAGCAACAATGACAACAAAAAATCCACCGTAAACAAGGACAAAAAGTAAATGACAAACTGGGAAAAACATTTATAACTCATATTGCTAATAAATGGCTGAGTTTCTCAATCAATTAGAAGTTCCTTCAAATCAATAAAAAATGCTAACATTTCAGTAGAAAAATAGACAAAGGATATAACAGAGAGTTTACAAAAAGGAAATACAAATGACTCTTTATACACAAGTGAAGATCTTCACCCTGATCCATAATAAGAGAAATGCCAGATGTAAGGAAATATTCTTTCTTTAACAGATTGTCAAAAAGTGTTAACATACTGTGTTGGTAAAGTTGAAGGTAAACCACACATTCTCATGTACTACTCTTGGGAATGTAAAGCGGCACCACCTCTATGGAATCAAAATTTTTTAATTTTTATTAAAATTAGAAATACAGACCAAAAAGGACATTATTGGGTCAGATGACAAAAATTGGAATACAGACAGTATATATTAGACAAAAGTATTGTATCCATGTTCAACTTATTGAAGTTTTTAACTTATTGTGATTATATAAGAGAATATCCTTATTTTCATGAAATACACACTTAAGCACTTAGGGAGAAAACGCCACGATATACAACTTATTCTTAACTGGTTTGGAAAAATTTTTTTTCTCAAATATACGTGTGTATATGTATACACACAAAAGAAAGCAAGCACAAATGATAAAGCAAATGGAGTAAAACGTTAACAAGAGGTGATAAAAGATTTACAGGTATTTTTTTTTTTTTTTTTTTGTGGGGAAGACCAGCCCTGAGCTAACATCTGTTGCCAATCCTCCCCTTTTTGCTGAGGAAGACTGGCCCTGGGCTAACATCCGTGCCCGTCTTCCTCCACTTTATATGGGACGCCGCCACGGCATGGCTGACAGGCAGTGCGTCGGCGGGCGCCCAGGATCCGAACCCGCGAACCCGGGGCTGCCAAGAGCGAACTAAACCGCTGCGCCACCGGGCGGCCCCAAGATTTACAGGTATTCTTTATACTATTCTCATTCTTTCAACTATTTCTAAATAAAAAGTTTTTAAAAGTGTAAAAAAATGCATATACCCTTTGACCCAGAACTTTCACTTTTAGGAACGTATCGACAAATTTACCAACACATTAATTTAATTTATATGTATAAAAATATTCATTATAACATTGTTTGTAAAAGCAAAAGATTAGAAACCACCTATGGTCCATCAATGGGGACCAGTTAATTATGGGACATCCATACAATGGAATATTGAAGAGTTGCACTATACAATATAGTAGCCACTAGCCACATGTGGCTATTGAGCACTTGAAAATTAAACTGAAACTTGATATTCAATTCAATTATGGAAAACTTTTAAGTATGTTTGGAACAACCTGTGTACCCTGTGAATCTACTTTTTCCAAACTGTACATTTTAAGAAATCTAAATCTAGATACTAAATATCTCAGTATCAAGACATCCAAATTGAAATGTACTATAAATGTAAAACACACAAAGAATTTCAGACTTAATATGAAAAAGAAAGAATGCTAAATATCTCACCAGTAATTTTTTATATTGATTACATATTGAAATAATAGCATTGAGATATATTAGGTTAAATAAAATATAGTATTAAAGTTAATTTTACCTGTTTCTACTTTTTTAAATATGGCTACTAGAAGATCTTGATTTACAAAGTATATGGCCTGCCTTATATTTCAATTGAATAGAGCAGTAGCCAACAGACAATTGCCTGCAGGCCAAATCTGGCCCGTTGACTGTTTTTATATGGCCCACAAGCCAAAAATAGTTTTTACATTTCTAAATGGTTGGGAAAAAAAAAATCAAAAGAAGTATATGTCATAGCAAATGAAAATTATATAAAATTCAAATGTCAGTGTCCAATCAAGTTTTACTGAAACTTGGTCATACCCATTCACTTACATGTTGTGTATGGTTGGTCTCGTGCTACAAGAGCAGAGCTGAGTACACTAAAATATTCACTATGTGGCTCTTTACAGAGACCGTTTGCCAACTCGTGTTACAGAGGATTAAAAAGAATGAGACATCTATCTCTACACGATCTGATTGTGCCCACTACAAAAATACATAATTAAGTTTAAAAAAGCAACATTGACTATTTATTACTTTTACCCTGTTTACTTCCAAGTAGGATTTGAGGGGACCTATTTTCTTTTAATTATTTTATTGAGGTCACATTGTTTTATAACATTGTGTAAATTTCGGGTGTACATCATTATGTTTTGGCTTCTGTATAGACTGCATTGTGTTCACTACTAAAACTCTGGTTTCCATCTGTCACCATGCATACGTGCCCCTTTACCCCTTTCGTCCCCCCAACCCCTTCCCCTCTGGTAACCACCAATCTGTTCTCCTTATCTATGTGTTTATTTGTTTATCTTCCACATATGAGTGAAATCATACAGCATTTGTCTTTCTCTGTCTGAATTATTTTGTTTAGCATAATACTTGATGGGACCTATTTTTGTGTCTGTATTATTAAGTTCAGACCTCTTATAAGAACTCCTGTGCTGGTTTGGCACAGATGATAAGGTCTGTTCAGAAGATGCAGCTCATGGTTGCAAGGACAGTCCCCTTAGTCTCACTTCACTGAACCACACTTGGCTTCAGAGTCACAGCAGAGTCTCACCCCTGTCTTTTTCAGCACGACATCCTCCAGTAACTGTGCTTGCCTTTAGTCCTGCTCCTGTTTGGATTATTCTCATTCTTTGGGACACTTCTGAACAGGGATGACCACATCTCCTTAGTCAGATCTGAACCAGCTTCTCTGGTTGTGTGGGTCAGGAGAGGAAAGTAAAATTAGGTGCTGATACCTATTCTCTACTGCTTTGAGCCCTTCACAGCTTCCTTCCTAGTGGAGTCCACTGTTGGCAACCACCACCTGAGATCACGCACCTATGGCAGCCAGATAGGACTGAGCGAATGCATAAAAAGAGGTTTAACACTACCACAACTTTCATGAAATTTATTGACCAGGTTGTACTTTGTCTTTTACCATTTGCATCAGTGTTAATATAATTAGAATGCATCCATTCTAATTACATTTCCTAAAATTACAATAGATTGTCAACAAGAAGGCCCATAAGGCCAATGGTTGGAATAATAAAGTTCACATGTAAATGTTTTACCTTGAGGAAGCAATATGCATTTATTTTATTATTTACATTTCTTCAATTACATGGCATATTTTTTCATCTTTATTGTATTTCTTCCTTGGTGAAGTATCTGTTCATGTCTTTTACCTATTTTTGTTTTGGGATAGTAGTCTTTGTAAAAACTGTAACTTAAGATGTTATCATTGACATCAAATCCAATGTTTTGTCCTTCCTGAAAAAGTAGCCCCGAAAATGTCAATAATTTGGCTCTGTTCTCCCTTTCCCCCCTTCTCTCCTTGTAGTACAACAGAAAAGGCACTAGATTTGGAATCCTAACACAGTAGGTTCATTGCTGAGTCCCTGGGACTTATTTACTTACCTGTAAAGTGAAGGGGCTGGATTAATGTGGTCAGCAAGGCCCTAGAGGTCTAAAATTCTTTCAGTCTATTAGTCTTTTTCTATTCTCTCCCCAGTTATCACTAGCCCCATTCTACTTACAATGGTGAGATGTTTTAACTGTGAGTTAATTATGGGACTTTTTTGGTAGCCATAAATCAATGGTGATGTGAAAATCAAAAACAAGAAGTTTAGAGAAAAGAAATGGTCCCTCAGGTCCTCAAAAGGCTTCTATATAAATGATAAAATTAGTTAAGATTCTACCATCTCAGGGTCAGACTTTGGCTCTGTTGAGATGTTAATGGCATTATTGCAAACAAATAGCTTCAAAGCAAATAACTAAATATTGACTAATGCAGACGTAATCCAAAAATTTGGTTGATCTGGTAGTGCAAAAGAATAAGCCAGTCACATTGGCTTTGATCCTCCCACTTTTTTTACCAATCCTCTTCAATATTCTGATTTCCACACAACTGCACTAGGCCAACTTTCTTCTAAAAGACAAAATTAAATAATCAATATGTGTATTGCTAAAGCAATCCTGGTTTAAAATGTTTTAGTTTTATCTTCAAAAGGGCCACTATTTTCAGTTTTCTAGTATCCCTCATCCTACCATCTGTCATTCTTAAAGAGAAATTCAAGTTGTTTTTTTAAAAGATCTGGCTCCCCTCCCAAAAAAAAGTGCAAAATTTTTACAAATGGTAAGGGGCGAAATCCACTCAAAATTCTACCATTCTAATGCAACTTTTTTTTTGCTGTTTTCCATATTCCCTTCATCTTTGTTCACATTCATGCACATTTTTAGAGTCATAGTCACATGGTACCTCCTGCTTTTTTCACCATCAAACAATTTCCATGTTGCTACACAGCAATCATTATAGTTGCAACATAATCCATAAAGTAGATTGTCATCATTTATTTAAACATTTCTGTATTTGTGAGCACTTAAGTTGACTCCAAAGTTTTACTTTTTTACTGTAATGGTATAGTGAACATCTTTATGCACATAGGTTTTTTTTCTTATGAGTCATTAGAGAAGATCCTAGGAAGTGAGATTCTGGATCAAGTGGTATGACTATATTTAATTTTTTTTAGATTTTGCCAAATTATTTTTTTAATTTAACAGTAAATACTATTAAACAGTGAGATACTAACATAATATTATGGGGTATGAAAAGTACTCCTTTTTCATGGATGTAGGAGGTGAAGGATCTCTAAAGGTAGTGTGATAAAATAAATACCCACCTGGAGCCAGCCCTGTGGGTAGCGGTTAAGTTCGCATGCTCGTTCGCATGCTCCACTGCAGGAGCCTGGGGTTCACGAGTTCAGATCCTGAGCACGGACCAACGCACCACTTGTCAAGCCATGCTGTGGCAGCATCCCACATATAAAGTAGAGGAAGATGGGCATGGATGTTAGCCCAGGGCCAATCTTCCTCAGCAAAAAGAGGAGGATTGGCAACAGATGTTAGCTCAGGGCTAATCTTCCTCACCAAAAACAAACAACAAAAAACCCAAAAACAAACACTCCTTTCAGTCCCTTGATTTCTCACTGCTTGGGGCATAATAAGCAAACATCCTACTATGTACAGAACTTTCATCTGCTGGTAGGAGGGCAAAACTGAAACATTCTTTTTAGGTTTCAGAAAAACAGTAAAAAAAGAGTTCATAAGCTTCATGACTCTATCTTAAAAGTGTCTATCAGCTTTCTAGACTTTCTAGTACTTATTTTTGTTCAATTTGTACAATAATTCTTTTTCTCAAGACCTGATCCTCTCTAGACACCATATGACTAAGAAAAAATGAATAAGAAGGCAACCAGAAAAATGGCTTCAAAGAAACAAATAATGAAAACATTTTTCCTACTACTTATTAACAGCAAGAAATAATGCCAGCCAATCCTATTCATTCTGTGACATCTTTATTATTAAATACTTCCCCTCTTTTTATCATTACTAAGACAAGACTTGATACATCTTTCAATTCACACACAAAAATGGTGACATAGAAAGCCTCCCACCTTCCAACAATAACAACAAAAACCCCACTGTTATGGCATGATGAACACAGGAGAAAGTCTGAAAGAACACAAAATCAAATACTACTAGAAAATAAAATAGGATGGACTATATACAGGCTTCTGCAACTTGCTTTTTATGTAGCTTTTAAATATATACTTTTCATTATGAAATATTTACAGCATACAGAAAATTATAAGAACTCACCAACCAACTTTGTTTAATCTTAACTTTTTGCAATATTTGCTTTAGATTTTTAAAAATAAATTATAGATTTGAAGCCCCTTAGGTGGCCCCATCCTCTATTCCCCTCCCTCCCTTCATAGAGATAAACCACTTCCCTAATTGGCTATACATATATCATTTCTGTGCATGTTTTTATATTTTTATTACATAAGTATGTTTCCATAAAATATATTTACCTTATTTCTTCAATTCTAAGATGCATATTTTGTTCACATTATAACATCTCTAAAATCGAGATGCATCTCACAATCCATAATAAAGCATTACATCACAATTTAATCTGCAGGTTTTCCCCTCTTCTCAGTGTACATAAAATAATGGTGCACCTTAGCTTCAATAGTGTTTTAGATTCTATGAAATGTGGTAGTATTGTTTTATGTGGGTTTTTTAAATGAAATGAAATGGTATCATATTAAACATTCTACAACTTCATATTTTCACTCAATATTATGTTCTTGAGATTTACCGATGTCGTTACATATATGCAACATCTTTAAATGTCTTGATTCACCATTACCCACCACAGGATTTGGAGTCCTTTAGGTAAGGAGGAGTATGCTTGCTAGTGGAAATAGTCACTGTTATGTTCAAATGTGTGCGCTTAACTAAAATAAAGAAAAGGAGTAACAAACAAGATGGAAATAAGAAATAAAGGAGGGAAAAAAGAGAAACAGAAAAAGCTGCATGCTTAATTTGCAAGTAGCTAGGGACAGCAGACATCTGAATAACTATGTTGACTCTGGAATGAAAATGATGACAGGAGGAACTGTTTCCCGGAAATGTGTGCTGTTGCCACTCCAGAGCCCAGCCAGAGATGCAACCCGCTCATGTCAGCCAAGCAGGCGCTAAGACCCCAGATCCTGCCTTGACACAGCCAACACCTCTCACTCAAAGTACTCTGAACACCAGCATCATGACAGCGCAATCACAGTGTGGAGAGACAAAGAAGTGGCATTTACACAACCAAGACTGCAGCCTCAGGCTTTGCTTCCTGATTCAGCTCCTCCCTGCCCCTCCACCTCCCCTCATCTCTCCACTCCCCTCTCTCCCTGCTCACTTATATTCCTCTATTACTTTAGTTGACGAAGTCCATTTCAAAGACCTATGTCCATTGTCTGTCTCTCTGTTCTACAAACATACACATACATCACACAATCAAAAAACACAGTAACCACTCAGTACTAGATTTTGCTGATGGTACATAAAAAAATTTCCATTACTGGTTCCTAAAACCAAACTCCAGTTTTAGCTTATTGAGTATTTAAAAGGGTAAGAAAATGACAGAACTAGAACTCCTGATAGCTTTTTCTTTTCTCTTTCCATATGATCCAAAAATATCTTGCTGCAGGCAGATTTTATTTTTTTTAAAGGGCCTCAGTGGGTTTTTCTACAAACACACACACAGAGCCCTTATCTTTCAGAATCAGAGAACATGCTGTGATTATTCTTATAGGGATGTATTATATTGCTAACTAATTCTTATATGTGTGTTTTGTCCCTTTACCTCCATTTAACCATAGGCCACTTGAAAAAAATACTACTTTATCTAATATCAGCTAAGAGAGAAATGCCCATATTAAACATATTTCTTAAATAATTAAAAATTACTGAATTCATTAATAAATGTAACTGTAAAAGAAAAACAGAATTCCTAAATTAATTAATAAACTATCTTTTTATCTTTGACAAAGGTAACATTTTAAACTCTAGTGTATTTTATTTAATATAGGGTAATAGAATCAAATGGCCCCAAACCACTCTATTGGTTTTCTTTCTCCAAAACATTACTGTAAGCCATAAAATCCACTGGTGTTTTGGAGCATTCTGCAACTAAAGTTCTTATTACCTGCTGATATATTTGAAGTGTGTGTTTGAACATAAATTATTGGAACATTCTTTTAACTCTCAAATTTGATTAACTCACTTTCTGTCAAGTTATCCTAATTAATCTACAGCCTTCAAGCTTTGAGATTATTGCTGCCAATTCTGTACAGTCTGCTTGTACAGTCTGCTCTAATACCCTCCAAGGTGAAAACTGCAAACATAAACCCTTTTTGACTTCTACTAATTAACCAGACATTGGAATGTGCCATGCCCTATAATCTGTATTAATGTGTGAATACAAGTTTTGCCTACTTCATACGAAGCATTCAGAAAGAAATTATTAAACAAATAAATTCTTTCAGTGACAGACTTTGATTTGTTCAGAAACTTCACTGAATGCCTACTCTGTGCCAAGCACAGTGCTAGGCAGTACAGACATAACCATAAATAAGACAGACATAGACAGCCCCTGAACTCGTGGACCTTATATGTCTAGTAAGGAAGACAGATGTTAACAAATAATTACAACTAAATAGCGACAAAGGTAATGCCATAATTTGTGCCTTGCATAGCACATGCCAAAGTTAAGCTTAGTACATACTGTTATCAATACCTCAATTTCAAAAATACAAATACTGTATTCAGTAAAGGACCATGTTGAATTTATAGATCAGGAGTGATACAAGGGGAGGAAAACACATGACAAAGTCTTGCTTCAAATTAAAATTAAGGTACAGTGATGAGGTGCACAGCATTGTGAATGCACTAATGCCACTGAATTGTACACTTAAAAATGGTTAAAATGGGGGCCAGCCCGGTGGCATAGTGGTTGAGTTTGCATGCTCTACTTCGGCAGCCCAGGGTTCGTGGGTTGGGATCCCAGGTGCGGACCTACACACCACTCATCAGGCCATTCTGTGGCGGTGACCCGTATACAAAATAGAGAAAGACTGGCAGAGATGTTAGCTCAGGGCCAATACCCCAGCCAATACCCCAATACCTCAGCTCCTTACCCCAAAAAAGGGATAAAATGGTAGGTTTTATGTTATATATATATATACACATATATTTTACCACAAAAACAAAATAGTGTAAAAAATATATTCAGTTGTTAAACGTTTAATTAACTTTACCAAAGACTTAAACACATGAGTCTCAGAACACTTTCAAGTCTCAGAATAGTGTATAAAAAGGTGGAGAGGAGAGGAAGCCACGCAGCACCTGGCTGAGAACAGACAACATGAAATTCCTTTGCTTCCATTCTCTTCTAACCTTATATCAAGTGTTCAGTTCACCTTCCCTGCTCACATATCAGCCTGCAGAGCACAGCTGGAAAAAAAATCCACAATCTTAGAAACTGGTTTCACTACAAATTCATGGTTTCCAATCTCGATTGAATTCTCAGAATTGTTATCAATCCTTTTCCTTATCACGAATCAGCTCTCAAACCTTTTCCACTCTCTTCAAATCTGCTACTCAACCCCACACGCCACAATTAAATTACTTCTCCTCAGAGAAAACAGAGGCCCCCTCAGCTTCTTGACTCTCACCAACCCTACCTCCATTTGCTCCCGTTCTAACTTTCTTCTCTCCAGGTCCTCAATACGTGGCATCTCCAGCAAACTCCCCACCAATCACTGTGCTCTGGCTTTCCTCGTCTCTAACCTGCTCCTGAACCTTATTTCATCAATTAGCTACTTGGTAACTTCACCTTCTCCCTCTCTACAGGCTCCTTCTCCTCAAGCTCCTCCCATCTTTAAAAAAATTATTACCCTCTCTTGATCCTAATTCTCCTCTAGCTACCACCCTATTTCTCCCCTTGACGTCACTTCCTCACTTCTTAGTCTGCACCCTCTTGTCTACCTCGTATTCACTGCTCCACAGACTATAATCAGGCCCCACTCCCTGCACATCCAGGCCAGTGAGTGTACAATGGCTGAAGCCATCAGTGATTTCCCACTGACTCATTTCAATGGACCCTTTTCAGTCTTTTTTAAAAATAGGAAATATCAGCCATATTTGACTCTCTTGATTGGCAGGACCACCATCCACCCAATCACCCACATGAAAAACCTGTCTTTCCAGAGTCCTCTCAGTCCCACTATTTCACCTCCTCATTCAGTCACAGTTTCTTTTAATTTAAAAAAAAAAATAGTACTGTCCCCATAAAATTTAAAAATACAGATAAGTATATAGAATTAAATTAAAATAAAAATAAGGTGCACAAGAGAAATGAAAGCATATGTCCACACAAAGACCTGCACACAAATGTTCACAGGAGCACTAGTGATACCAGGCAAAAACTGGAAACAACCCAAATGTTGATCAACACGTGAATGGATTAAAAAATTAGGTATAGGAATGGAATACTACTCAACAATAAAAAGGGAAGAACTACTAATACATGCAACAACATGGGTGAAACTTGAAAGCATCATTCTGAGTAAAAGATAGACAAAAGAAAACACTGTATGATTCCATTTACAGAAAATTTTAGAAAAAGCAAAACTGTAGTGACAGAAAGCAAATCAATGGTTGCCTGGAGCCAAGGTGTAGGGGAAGACTGCACAGGAGAACAAGGGAACATCCTGGGGTGATGGAAAGACTCTGTATCATGATTGTGATGGTGGTTACATGACTGTATACACTTGTCAGAACTCATCAAATTGTAGACTTAAAATTGGTGAATTTTATCATATGTAAACTATCCCTCAATAAAGTTGACTTTTAAAAATTAAAGTGAGTCTTCTAAAATGTGTCCTAGTTTAGATTTCTAAATCCACATTTGTTTTCTAAAGTCCTAATTTATATTTTAGTTCTAGGGTAGTTCAATCCCATATATAGTATTGTGTTTCTCATAATGACACAAATCCCTCTCTACTGATTAGAAATAATACACAGCAGAATTCTGTTTCATTTCCAGAAACCTTATCAAGGCAACAATTTACAACATAAATAGGTGAATTCTATTATCATCAAAATGGCAGTATTTTGACTGTGATAAATAAGTAGTATGTCTCTGATTCCACCTGCATCACAATCTCATTTACTCCCAAATATAAAGATTCTTTGGGAATCTCCTGAATGAAGACCTCAAACTCCAAAAGGTGAACACTGCCTGTGAGACACTGTCCCATGTGGAAAACACAAGGCAAGGACTTCCTCCTTTTTTTATTCCCTTGGGATTAAAATGTTTATTTTTCTTTATTCCCACTCTCACCCTTAGCATCTAATAAATACAGTACTTGAACAATATTGACTCCTTGAAAATATTTATTTATTTAATGCATAAATAGAATTGCTGTCACCAAAAGACTCATTTCCTAAACAATCTACATTCAAAGCAATTTTATAATGTTATTAACTTGCCTAATTCTAGTAACCAAAAAACACATACACAGGTTGCAAGCCTTTACCTGTTGAGGCAGATTTGTTAATCCTCAGCTGGGGTAAGGCTTAGAATGCCTACCTGAAAACCACAAGATAGTGTATTAATGTATTTTCCCTATTGTTCCATGTACAGTTTCCGGAGTTACAGAACGATCATTCTACAATACAGGGGAGAAAAGGTTGAAGGCAACTAGTTTCCATTCACTTGTTATTAGACTTAGAAAAGTTGATAAATTTTGACAGTTCTACTAACTCACCGACTTGCATTCCAAAAAACTAAGGATATTTCCAGCTAAAGAGAGTAATTATCCAAAGATTAGTGACCAATGATTAATTTATCCTCTTAAGTAACCATAAATAATGGGGATTACATTGCCTTGACATGTTTCCATAACCCATTCTCAGTTGCCCACCAGACATCCAAAGTCATCATGAAGAATTAGAGGAAGAAGACAGATTAACTGGATTAAGCATTACTTTCACCCAATTTTTTTCCAAAAAGAGTAACAGTCTGCCTTTTGATTTAAGCAGCTCGAAATTTCTTTCCTAATCAAAGTTACAAAAACCAACTACCTCATATACAAAACTAATCATACTAGCATACACATAACAAATGAACACTAAGTTATAGGAAACTGTGTTTTGAAGCCAATACCAAAACATACATTTTGTGATTCCTGACCTTCGCTATTACCAGCAAGTCTCCTTCTGTCTGGTGTGTTGGCATCGGACGTAAGCCTACGGCTTCTGTTTCTCAAACTATGAGGAAACAATGTTTTAGTTGGACTTTTTCCCTGCTCTCCCATAATCGTTAGATATCAAATTTACTCATCAGCAAGCCAGTACTTCAATTCATCCCAGCAAGCACAACACACAAGCATGGTCAAAATACTGCCTTAACCCCTGACATCTGCTAATACAGACATTGTAAATGAAGCAAAATGATATTAAAAGAAATAGTTACTGCAAGAGTAAGGGTGTCTTGGCTTACAAAAAAAGGCAGACACCCTGTTCCTGCACAACTTATCAGTTCTCTTTCATCCACCCCGCCTTTACTGGTTCTTCCTCCAGGGTCGGGTCATTGCACTTCCAGCACCTTCAGCTGGGCTTCAATCACAAGACAGCAATTCAGGACCTGAGTTCTGAGAGATTACAGCACAGCACGTGAGTCAACACACACGCCCGCACACAGGCACTGTGCCAACCTGCTCAGTAACAACAGTGTCTGACATATCTGTAGCGCTTTATGCATCTAAAAGCACTTGACATTCCATTATCTTACTTGAGTCCCACTTGAGCCCCACTGCTAAGCTGTGTGACAGGAAACTAAGGCAAAATACATGAGTGTGTAGCCAGGTGGCTGGTTATTTTCTGAATTAGGACTAACTCCATTCCTGGCCAGCAAGCACAAGACAACCATCCACCCCCTTGTCAAATCTCAGAGGTCTAGTGTGAGCATGCAAAAGCAAGTCATGTTTTTTAACAAACTGTAAATATTCCACCCCAGTGCTAGTTAACAGGAAATTTAATTTCATTCTTCTAGTTTTATAGTAGCTTTCCTACAAAATTTTTTAGAGTGAGCCTACACTTAGAAGAGCTGTTTTCGTTAGGAGTTGTGAATGAAGTAGCTGACTCTGCAAAGGCTGATCTACAAGATAACACCATCTACCTGTTGAATGAGTTTTCCACCACTGTCAATACCTTATATTTAAACTTGAAATAGATAAGTTAATTGAAACTATTCTAAATTATTCTCACAGTCTCTTGATCTAGAACATCTTGAAAATAAGACTTACAGACTGGCTTAATTACAGCATGAATGAAAGAAAGAGTAAATGCCAACAGTCTTAGAGGTTGTGTTAAAGGGAATAAATAACTAAGCCTTAGGACTAAATTTTAGAAATACTTAAGGTAATGATAGTAAAAATACAATTCTGACCTTTGGAAAGTTGCAAATTTGAATTAGAGAAACTAAATGCTGGAAAGACTTTTAAGAACCGAAGCTTTGTTACTTTTATTTTATTTTATTTTATTTTATTTTATTTTGTGTCAGGAAGACCAGCCCTGAGCTAACATCTGCTGCCAATCCCTCCTCTTTTTTGCTGAGGAAGACTGGCCCTGGGCTAACATCCATGCCCGTCTTCCTCTACTTTATATGGGACGCCACCACAGCATGGCTGACAAGCAGTGCATCGGCAGGCGCCCGGGATCCGAACCTGCGAACCCCGGGCTGCCAAGCGCGAACTAAACCGCTGCGCCACCGGGCCCCTTTGTTACTTTTAAAGATGATGATTTCAATGAAAACTAACTAAACTACCTAGCAGCAGCCCCCGCGCATCTACCTCAAACGGAATTTCTGGGTTTCTACTGTTACATCGTGTTCCTCTTAGAGACATCTGTTCTTTCCAAAGCTCTACCTCTGGCCTCAGCTTCACTCAGAGGTTCCAGGTTTGCATGTTCAGTTGTCTGCCTGACATCATCCCCTGACGGCATTTAACACTCTACACGTCTAACATCTGAGTCAGCCTGTCCCTTGTCAACTCCTCCTCCTCATGGTCCTGACAATGGCACCATCCAGGACCATCTATGTAACGTGTAGGGCCCAGGATAAAACGAAGATACAGTGCTCCCAGTTCAAAAAGTTTTAAAATGCGGGCTCCAGGCGCAGGAATCATCTCTTTCCGCATCACTGTCCATCATTTGCCAAAATTCCCTCAGTCTGTCCTTTGAAATGTCTCATCTGTGCCTTCCTTCCCATTTCCACTACTGTGCCTCAAATCTCACCCAGCTCTCAGCCAAGGACTTTGTAATTGATGTTCCTCCAATTTCATTCCCTCTGCAACCCAGTCACATCTTCCTGAGGCACACTTCAGAAACCTTTGCTATCTCCCCATTGCCTGTCTATTAAATAACGCCCAAACTTCTTAACTTGGCATTCAAACTCTCCATTCCCCAGCTCCATCATTCTTTTCCAGCCTATCTTCTGTGACTTTCCGCTATATATCCTGGGCTCTAGCCAAACCAAACTCCTTGTCATTCACTTAATAAGCCCAATGTGTAGTCGAGTATAAAGAACCTGGGTCCTGAAGCCAGAAACTTAAGTTCAAATCCAGCCCCACCACTTACTAGCCTCAGTTGCCCATCTAAAACATGAGGATCGTAATTGCAGTTACATCATAGGATTATTGGATAGATAAAACAAGATAGTATAAAATACATAGTAAAGCACAGTAAAACATTCATTATTAGACTGCCTCCTAGCCCTTGCCCAGGCCATGTAACTTCAACTGGAATACCTTTTTCTGCTAAATCTGCTGAGGAAAGTCTGTCAATCCTTTAAAGCCTAACTCCAAAGCTACCTTCAAGAATCCTTCCCTGATCAGCTCAGTCAGAAGTCATTTTGCCTTCCTCTAAAATTCTCTACCTTGTTACACTGCATTTAGCATGTGTAGCATATTGCTGTAGAGGTATTTATGTTCATATCATTTTGTCTCCCCTCATAACCTCTCAAGAGTATGGAATAGGTCAAATTCATTTCTGTTTCTTGCATGGCCCCTAGTACATAGCCTGTGCTCAACAAGTTAAATGACTTCTATATCTCTTTTAGAAATAAATAAAAGCAAAAACTAATAATTTTAAACACACATACATGCAAAGTAATTAATTAAAGCTATTTTCAACAAAATTAGCTGGATCCAGAGGAGGTTGAGGCGAGGCGACAGCACAGAGAGAGAATGAGACAGGGCTGCTCTTGTAGACTTGAGCCTCTGAAGGATGAGATGTCACCTGGAAGAGTCACAAAGTCCTCATGGCTTGGTGTAACCTCCAGATGGTTAATTTCCATCCCCACTCCCAACCCCAAAAAGGGCCTTGATCAACACCTGGGCTGAGAGAGCAGAAGAAAGGGAACAAGGGTGTGCCCCACCTGCTAAAGTGTGTCACGTGAGAATCTAAGGGCTAGGATACCCTCAGGCCTTCTTTGTATTTCCACCTGTGGTAACCAAGTTTGACTCTAATATTCACTGGTATGTGCCCTCTTGTATTTCCAAGTATTGTACATAATTGCCAAGCCATTTGCTGCTTCTAAAGGGCTCAAAAACTGGGGAAACACACAGCCCTAAAAGCAATAAAATAGGATTTAAAACTAATGTTTAAAAATCCATTGGCACTTATCAAATTAGCAAGTATTAATAAAAATAAAATCTAACATTGGTAGGGCTTTCAGGAAGCCAGTATTATCACTGGTGCACAGTAAACTGTTTCAAGTTCTCTAAAGAACAATCTGGCAATGTGTAACAAGTGTCATAAAGTTGTTCATACGCTTTGAACCAGTAATCTCACTTTTGGACGTATACCCCAAGGAAGCAATCTAAAAGGGGAGAAAAATTTTGTTCAACGATGTATGTAGATATGCTACTTACATTGCATAACACTGCCTGCCATTCAAACACCCAGCAAAGGAGGCCTGGTTGAGTAACCTAGGGTAGACCAGCATGGCAGAATACCACACTTACTGAAAACATTAAGTAGGTACAGTATGTGATATAGTAAAGAATGTTCACTGAGAAATAGAAAACAAAAGTAAATATTTATGTATAAATCTACGATTTCTTATTTGCAATTCTGAAATCCCAAACCCAAAGTTTTTTGTAAGATGGTATCAACATTTACTTGGAGGCAAAACATGATCTGAACTGACATGAGGCTATTTATGGTCTCTATTTGTCCCACCTACTCTGAATAGCTACATATTTTGCTGCAGAAATATCAATATATTTGATTACAGGGTGCTGCCTCAGACTCCCCTGGGGGTGTTAAAAAAATATAGGTGTATGTACCAGGTTACTTTTTTTAAATCCAAAAAAAATCTGAACCCTAAAACATATATGGCCCCAAAAGTTTCAAATAAGGGATTGTGGCTCTGTACCGATGACATCTATACACATATAACAACATATGTATATATGCATCAGTTGTAAATTTAACGTAAAAGAGTTGAAGTTTGATATTCCTTGGCTTTGTTGAAAAAAGTGCTAAGGAGCGTATTCTTTCAGGAAGGCTCCTTATAATGCTACATATGCAGGAATGTGTGAAAAAGACAAATAACTGTAGATAAACCAAATCCCTCTCCAAATGATGACAAATTCTAAACTAATAAAACTGAACTTATTACGATTTCCTTTTACTTAGATTCAAGTAGATTTCTGTAGATTTCACAGCATTTGTGGAAAAGGGTCAGTCTTTAATCCTACTGAGCATCATTTACAGGCACAAATTTATTGAAAGAAATAATAAACTCTCATGTTTTAAAAAGAAACTTCTAGGTGGCCCTTAACTACACTGAGCTAAAATTTAAATCACTTAAAAGCATTACTTTAAATCTTTTAGTTTAAATAAAAATTTCAAATGTAATCATTTTTAATCCAGGTAAAGACCCTCTGAGATTTTTTTTCTGGTGACCAGGAACAAATGTGGGGGAAACGGTCTATTTGCCTTTGCCCCCCATACAAGTAGCCTGTGTACCAGAAACACATTAGAACCACCAAAATAAGATGATTTTAGGTTAGAAGTTATTTATCAACTCTGGATTTAATGTTTCCTATATAATTATGCATACAAACACAATTATGAGTCTATTATCTCTTCTGACCCTTCTCTATCACCTCTACCCCCCCAAAAAGAAAAATATCAACAAGAATTTAATGTGCAGGGTCTGGCTAGGGGTCAGGTGGAATTAGCACCACATGATCTAGCTCTTAACGACTGTCCAACTGATATTAAATATCTCCATTTTGATCCAAAAACAAAATGTGACCAAATAATCTGATCTTATTTAAAATCAAGTCCCTTTACCAGTTCTAGCCTATTTCATAATTAACATTTTTCTCTGAGTAGAAAGAGACAAAACGTAATACCTATAACTAAAACTCCACACATCAGCATTTATTCCTACAAACAGCTTATTCTTAGCACAAGTTTACTATTACAGCCATGAAAGTTAATATTTCTAATGCTAATGGTGAATTATTTTTAATATTAATATTTTTACCATTATAAAAGCAACGCTTGTTCAACGTAGGAAAATTAGAAGCTATAGACAAACCAACAGAAAGTAAGAAATCCCAAAACCTGGCACTCAAGGATAACTAGGGAGTTGGGGGTGTTGCTGCCAAGGTTCACATTAGATCGGACAACAATGGCAACTTTCTGCTCCCATCTGCACTAAAACATCAATGAACTTTGTGGAATGTCATTATGCAAACAGCCATTGACAACTGTGAATCCTCTGAGATGCTGCCATTTGAAATTGGAACATGAAGTCAAAACTAATAAAAAGGATAATTAAGCAAGATGAAAGGTTTTTACTATTAAAAACAATCACCAGACTAACCCGCCCGACTTGGCATTAATACCTATCTACCCAGAAAAGTCAACAAGTATCTCCATTTAATGAGTAGGGGTTTTCTATTTTTATAAAACGTATCTCAGAATTGGCTTTGGGGGCCAGTCTAAGTTTGTCACAAGAATAAATTTTGACTTTCTGCAGAACACTGTTGACACAATTTACTTTTTGGCAAAAAATGCGTGATAGCTGAACTGCAGACCAACGCATCTTTCCCTGACCTAATTTATCCACTAATTTAACCACTGACCTCTCACTTAGATTTAACTATCTAAGGATAGAGGAAAAGCACACCCTGAATTGAATTTAAACTCTAATCAGTGATGCTCAAGTAGGGGGACTGGTGGAGGAAGGCAGCACAGTTCCCCCTCACTAAGAAGAGCATAGCCGAAGTTCCAGAGGCACATTTGGTTTCAAAAACCATCTTCAATATTATAATTTTGTGTTTAAAAAACAAAAAAAGAATCCTAGTTATTTTTATACTACAACTAAAAGTAAAGTGACAAAATCTTAGCTGGTGGATAAATACAGAAGCATGGCTTTATCTTCTGAATATTAGGGATTCTCACTCAAAAGGTAAACTACACTTGGAGGTGTGTATCAAAATTTTCAAGGAATATGAGATTTTTATGTTTATCAAGAGGGAACAAAAGGGGTTAGAAACCCTGCTTTGGTCCATATACATTATTTCATATGCATCCCCATAATTAAAAATGAAAAAAACTTCCAACTTGGGAATAAGGCAGGTCAGTTCCTCAGCTCTTTAGTTCTAGTTCTTGTACACAGGTGGGGAATGATCTTTGCTGTTAATGCTAACCTCAGCAAAGAAGGTATGATCGTGCACAGTCGGCACATGGACGTCTGAAAGTGCTGTTTCCTACATCCCTCCAGTGTCGGAGGGGCTGGCTCTTGTGTGGTGGGTCTGCCCAGCTCCCGAGAGCACTGGAGGCGCTCCGTCTGAATCACTGCCAATAAAAACACCCAGAGCTCCTGCGTGGCTGGCACCAGGCTAAGCCAGTGCTCACAGCTGTGATGAGCTGACTGTTCAGGTAGTGAACAGTTTAGTTTGTTTTTGTTAAGGTTTGTTTGTTTAATTTGAATGAGATCAGATCTCTAGTTGGGTTGTGATAACTCTAAATAGAATTCTATTCCAAAAACAACTTCACAGGATTTCTGGTAACTTGTATAGAGACATTATTAAGGTTCTAGAGAACATACAGGTAAATATGCAGAAAATAGTTTCAAGGGGAAAAAAAGGCAGGGTTCTACATTTCAGGACAACTTTAACCTAAGTACAAATTTTTCCTAGCTGAAAAGATGCTCTTAAATTCAACTTAATGGATGTAAACACTGATACCATGTGGCCCAACCCTACCCTGTGCAAGTTGCAACTTCCTTATCTATAAATTGACATAATGACACACTACAAGACTACTCTAAAAAATAAAATTAAGTAATGTACATGAAAGCCCTTTCTTTAGGGTAAACCATGCAAATTATCACTTAAGCAGATATGTATTATTTTAAAAATGCCTTTCACAGAACGCTAGATTATACCAGGTTGAAATTAGGTTCTCTGTCTTCCACTTGAAGCTTAATTCATTAACTCATTTGAATCATGCTACCCCCAAAACATTCCAAGTGCATCAAAAATGTAACAACAGTTGCATAAAATCATTTTGTCCCACTGTTGTGACAAAAGGAATAAAATGGCCAGCCACTTCATCAGAATCTTACAAGGACTAACAAGCACACTGAAGAGAGAAGTGGTACAGATAAAGCATGGAGACAAAAGGCAGCAGGACAAATTCTGGAAAGCACAAGACCCTCAGCTTGGCGGGAGCATAAAGAGCAAGAAAGGAGCGGGGTGAGAGGCAGGTCAGGAAAGGGCCAGAACTTGAAGGTCTTTGGTGTAAGGAGTTCGACATTTTCCTAGAAGTAATGGGTATCACTGACAGCTTTTCAACAGAAAAATGATATGATCCAACGTTTAGAAAAATCAGTCAAGTGTATAACTAAGGCCAGGCAGACCAGTGAAAGGGTATGACAATAGTTGAGGCCAAAAGTAATGAAGGCACAAATTAAGATACAGCACTAAAGGAAAAGAAAGGATTGATTTACGAGGCAGTAAGGAGGTAAACACAAAAGGACTTTGTCTGATGTAACAAAATAGGTAAGGAAAGGGGAGAAATAAGAAATTAAGATGAATTCCAGGTTTCTGACCTAAGCAACCAGAGGTGTCATGTACTGAGAGAATTCAGAAGAAATTTTATGTCTATTTGCAGGTGGGCTGTTGTTTTTGGTGGTAGGTGAAGATTATACGGGGTGGCTAAAAAATGAGTTCATTTTAGTTGAGTATGACGTACCTGTGCATCCAAATGGAACTGTCCAGAAATAGTAAATATGGGCCGTGAACATAGAAGATTTGGAACTAACAACCCCAAGATAGTGGCTGGAGCCACAGGTTATGTGAGACACCCAAGGAAAGCAGGAAAAGTGAAGCAAGGAACCGCACCGTGGATTCAAGAAGGACCATATAAAAAGATACAGCAAATCACATCAAGAGCACAGAGCACAATTTATTCTAAAAGACACCTCAAAAGCTCTCCTGAAATAATTCTGTTATGCTTTTATTTTTGGTTGATTTGGTTCTTTTGGCAGTTAATTTTATTGATAAAAATCCCATGATAAAATACCATAGGAATACTCATATTGCTGTATTTAATTAGAATTCACTATACACTATTCACACTATTCAGTCTTGCTCTGAATTCAAAAACATTCTGGAAATGGAGTATGAAATGCTCACACCATACTCATTTCTGTATTATTCCAAAATCCTGGAACCATTTTTACGGTCTAATGACTTACGTAGCAGGCAGTTTAGATGAATTTACATGGACTATAAGGTTGGATCTTTTAAGATGGAGGAGAAGAGAAGGAAGGAAATTCAAGCAGGATAGCTGCCATAAGTGAGTTCTCTTAGCTTTTCAACCTTCTCTTCTGGTGCAAATAAAGTCAGGTATTTTTCTTACAGTGAAGGATGTATAGGACCATGAACCCGATCATTCATTCACAGTAACCAGCTCCACAAAGCACTGTTACTAAAAACTTTCCTAAGATATAGAAATGATTAGTTATACAGGCAGTCTTCCCCCAGACACAAAAAAAGGTCTTATCATAAAGGCCAGACATAGCAGTTCAGTTGTGAACTATAACCAAAACTTCCTACAATAAGTTTAGGTGTAACATACAACTGCAGTATGTAGATATCAGTGTAACTGTAAATGTGAAGTCTTTTTTAAAAAAAAACCTTCAGGAAGCACTGACTTGAAGTTTCAGAGGTGCTGCAAGATGCATTCATCCCTAAATACTATTAAAAATCCTAGTTTATGATTATAAGTGTCAAAAGAGCAATCTACCTCCATACAGTGAAGGCAGAGTTGTGTTAAAGATTATAATCAAAGAGCCTTCCTTTGGGGACCTTTTTAATAGTCCATTTTTCTTTAAAACTACTGAATTTTTAATATCTTGATTTGTCCTTTAAATATCCAAGAGAGGAGGATAACGTACAGTGTTTCTCAATCTTATTTAACCACAGACCTCTACTTTAAAGAAAGGCTATTTAGGAACACATTTTGGGAATTACTGAAAGAAGTAGGGGTCTTCTTGACCAAGCCTCTGGACCATGAAGACATAATTTCTTCTAAAGGATATCATTAACTACCCTAAATACTGATTCTGAAAACATACTTGTTTTAAATAGATACTTCTACAAAGTCAATATACCATTAAAATATTTTTCTTCTCCCAGGAAGAAAGCAAGTAAGTAAATTAGATTAATATCCTACTAAGATTCCAGAGAGTGTCCACGGCACTGCATCAAGAAGATGAAAGAACCCTAGCCTCTTTATCAGTTCCATGAAGGAACTAAAAATGGGTTTTCCAATATCTTGCAAAGTTGCGATTTCTAAGGGAAAACAATGTTCCAGTTTATTGTAGTATCTGTTTCAGTTGTCCCAAAAGTGTCTGATTCTCCTCCACCCAGGCAAGAAGCTGCACATGTGAACAGGGAAAAACTTGACTGAAAGGAGACAACTCAAGCTCAGCTTGCTCCCTCTGATGGACATGACTGACGCAGCAGTACGGATGAGGCATATCTCTGAGTGCCATGTCATTGGCAGCCAGGATAACATAACGGGGCTGTGATGCACTTGACATTTTTCATTGGTTCTACTGCCTCACCTGGAGTTCAGCTTGCTTACCCTTTCCAAAGTCTTAATTTCACAAAGTGAGATTTATTACCATAGAGAAAGAAGCCATCAAATGCCTTTCCCAGCCCCCCACCATTCCCTGGAATTTCCTTAGAATGTCAGCCTTATGAGTCCTGGTATATTGCAAATGTCACAGGGAAGTATTCTGTCTGTCTTTTTTACTTATTTGTATCCCACAGCAGGTCAAAAGCTCCTTGGCCAACAGCTGACCTTGTCTCTCTCAGTTACCACCTCCAGTGCCCAGCACAGAGGGTGTCATATATTTCATAAACATTGTAGAATGAACGAGGAATAACATTAAGATTTATAAACTCACTTATGTCTTAGTATGAATGAATTTCTTCAGGCTCTTTCCTGAGAAATTTTGGGTGGATCATCGGTTACGTAAGAGGAGTTGAAGGAGCCCTCAAGAGGAGAGGTAAGCCTGAGAAAGGCTCCTCTTCAGTTCTGCCTGGAAACATTGTCCTGCTATGAACCAGTCAGCATGGTTCTTCAAAGGAAACCCCAGACTTTTGCCTGAATACCATATGAAGTTACCTTGTTTCTCCAGGGAAGTCTCTCTACACTTCAAAAATCTATTTCAGTGAGACATCAACAATTGGCAATTGTCTATAGACAGCAAAGTAAGATGAAGAAACAGGGACCCTAATCTTTCAGACTTCCTTTCTAATCCCAGAATTCCAGGTACACTCCTCAATCAATTGCTAATGTTGAATTAATCAACAATATAAAGAATATCGGCTTAGCAGAACATTATCTAGACAATGCAATACGATCAGTAGTTAAAAACCCAGCTTCTGGAGTCAGACAAACTTGAGGTTGAATCCTGGCTCCACTGTTTACTTAAACTCTGTAAGCTTGAGTTTCCACATCTGAAAAGAAAGATATTAAATAAAGCCTGTCTCACAGGGCTGCAGTAAGGTTTAAATAGGAACGCCTGTAAAGTGCTGAGCACTGGGCCTGGCACATAGGAAGATCTCAAGATATGTGAACCATTATTTGGAAACTTAGGTTCCTATTCCACCACCATCTCCCTGTGTATCCTTGAGCTAATCACTATGAAGAAGGTAATGAAAACATGGAGACAGAAGTAACTGCTCTCTAAGGCCGGGATTATCAATCAAGAAAAAGTTAACAGAAAATGGACTGAAACTTTGAAAAATAAAAGCCTTAAACAATTCCAGATATTTTTTGCGTTGTACTTGGAAGCTTGCATATGTTTGATCACAGATGACCCCACATTAGAATATCAAAGCGAAAAAGCCTGAACAGTCAAACTTCAAAGCTTCAAACTTCTCAAATATTTCAGTGCCTGTTCTAGATGATGGACTTTATAAAACACCTGTGTGGGCAAGGGGGGGGAAGGGTAGATATCTCAACATTAACTGGCTTAAAGACTATCTTGTCACCCTTTTTTCACAGATGATGTTAAATCTGTTTTCTTCTCAGACCTTAACATTTATCTGTTGTACATGCATTACATAGCATCCAAGTAAAGCCATTGTTCAGTCTAGCTGCTGTATTGTACAAGGCCGTTACAAGCGCACAGGGCCCCTTTGTAGGAATTAAATAAGGGCACCCAGCACAGGCTGGTTTTCAGTCTCCACTTACCCTGAGTTGGGCACCTTTGCGCAAGAGCACAATCATACATGGCAGTCATGCAGATAAGCACAAAGATCTTCAGTATTCAACTGACATACCTGTATAACTGTTTATATGATTTATATGATACACACCCACATATATACAAACATGACTGGAAGTTGTCAAGGATTTAACTGAGTAAATGGACAAAGATATTCATCAAAATTGAAATACGGAGTTTCAAAAAGTTCAAGAGAGCAGTTTCCTGTCCCTTCCCTCACCTTCAGCTACCCAGTTTTGGGATACTATAGCCAACAGGAACTTCAGAGACGAAAGGTAGGTAGAGGCTTTGACACCGCAAAACTCTGATCCCTGGCCAAACTATGGTTTTTCTCCAGCAGTTGCTCACTTTCTCTCTCAAAAAAAGGAAGGAAGGAAGGAAGGAGAAAAAAAAACCCACAGACACCAATGGATTTACTCATCTGAATTTGCAAAAACAGTGGTAAACAAAAGACTGTTGTCTTGTTGTTTTGACTGCATTAAAAATCTGTAATCCCAGACAAGAATATTGCTAAATGCTGAAGGAACTAGTCTTAAAATGTTAACTATGTCAATTTGGCCTCCTTGAGCTTTTCCCTCCCAGATACCTGATACTCATCTAGAAAAGACACAAAATTATTTTTGTTTACTATTGCATATGCATATCTATCCCACTAAACTTTCCAACTGTTGCCTTCCTTAAAAAGTAAGTACATGATATTACATTTTTAACACTTCTGTACCTAGCCCTGTGACCTGCATAACACAGCAGCTTCAAGAGCTATTTATGGAACAGAAATTCCAGGTTAAATATGGTACCTTATTCAATACAAGGAGACAATATACAAGAATATTCATTGCAGCATTCTTTATAGTAAGTTTGGAAGTAATCTAAAGGTCTATTAAAGGGAGAAAGCATAATTAAAGGGAGAATGCATAAATAAAGTGTGTATATACATATATATATATATTATAGTCATACAATGGAAAACCATGAGTTAAAATGTAAAGAATTTAAGCTACCAGCTCAAATTAAGGTATTATGTGAATAAATCACAGACATAACACAGAGTAGAAGAAAAGCAAATTGCAGAATGATACATATAATACTATTTACATAAGGTTTTAAAATTCTCAGCATTACCTCTGTCTTAGAATTTATAACAGTCTTGCATATTCCTTGTACACATGCTAAAGACCTAAGGAATATTCACTCTAAAAATAATAGAGAATTAAGATTAAAAAAAGACTATTAATCATATAAAGTTCCCCAAATGGCAGGGAGGGAGCCGGATTTAGCATGGAAATCACTTAGCCCTTTAAGTCATAAAATGTATTCTATCTCCATTCTGCTACTCACTAACACACTATTTCACCAAGCTTCCTGAATGGGGTGTTCTCACCTGAATGGGGTCGACCATGCCTGCCTTGTAGGACGAAGTGAAATAATGTATATAAAGTAGTTACACAGAAGGTCTTGGACTTGTTTTTTGCCTCATCAGTCAAGAGATCATGTAATAACGCTCTACAGGGGAAAAAAATGTTGAGTCTGCACCTTTTTCATCTACTTGGCATATGGTTACATATGACAAAGAACCCAGCAGAAAAGGGCAAGCCCTCACCTTCCTCTTCCCAGTCCCTGATCTGGCTGCCTCCTATGCTTTCTATATTTAGCACAAAGTGCCCCCCCCCCCAAAAAACCAAAAATACAGAAACCGTGGCTTTTGCAGGGCTCCCTTCGGAACTCCTGCGACCTTGGAATAAATTTGTCACCTCGCCAACCCGGCCTCCCCCCAACACACACACCCCTCTGAAGCCCCGGGGGCAGATGAACAAAAACCCAACCGTCAGGGTCACGAAAGAGACCATAAAAATGACAGTGCGGTGTTGTTGGGTTTGGAAGGTTCTGTTTGTTTTAAAAAATTAAGAGGAAAGTCTACCGTAGACTCTTTAGCTCCCGCTCTGCAGAGAAGAAAGCAAAAAGATCAAGGCAAATAAGTTCTGCGACTTGTTTCCAAACACACAGTCCCGACATCTGGATTCGATACAAAGACAGGCACACCGAGGCCCCGGGAGCGGCAGGCTGCGTGTGCCACTGGACAGTCCCACCTCTCACACCCTCCCGCACACGTGGACCCACCGCGGCGCGCACACACTCCGCACTCGGGATGCGCTCCCGGGCCCCGCGCCCGCCTTCCGGGGCTGCCCGCGGCCGGCGCTGCCCCTCACCTGTCTTGAAGACCATCAGGTCATCGTCCTTGGACCCCAAGGTCTTCAGCATGGACACGAAGAGCACCCCGCAGGCGTTCTGGATGCCGAACACCGACCCGTTGCACCACATGGCCGCCAGCATCACCAGCCAGCCCCGACCACCCTCGGGAGGCTGAGGGGGCTCCGCGCCCGCCGGCTCCGCCAGTTCTAACTCCACCTTCTCGGCGGCCGCCTCGGGGCCGTCCAAGGGGCCGGGGCCGGACAGCGGAGCGGCCCCCACAGACGCGGAGCCGGGCGGCTGCGTATCGCTCGTCCCCCGCTCGGCGGCGGGCTCCTCCTGAGAGAACACCATGGCCCGACGCGGCCACCTCGGGCGCCGGGGGAGCGCGAGGGGCGCGAGCTCCCGGCGGGCTCGCGGAGGAGCTGCCGAGCGCCGGGCCGGCGGGCTAGCGAGGCCGAGGCGCGGGCAGTGGAGCCCCCGGTGGGCGGGCGGCGAAAGGCGCGGAGGGTGCCGCGAGGAAAGCGGCTGCGCGCGAGCGTCTCAGGGAACAATTCTCAGGCCTAGCGGCCCACAGCCCCGCACCCCGGAGTGAGCGGGCGGCCTGGCGGCTGAGTCTTAAAGACGTCCCCCGCCCCCCCGGCTGGGGGTGTGGCCGGCAGAATCTGAGATGATTGGGCTTCGGGAGAGCGGAGGCGGGGACCACCTCCCCCCACACACCCCCGCGGCGTCCGGACCCAGGTGCCCGCGGGCGACAGTATTTGCGCGCGCCTGCGGCGGGGCCTCCTCCTGCCCGGTGGGGGTCACAGAGGGGCAGGTCACCCGCCTCAAAGTGTTAACGGAAGGGGCGCGTCTCCTCCTAGGTGCAGGCTAGGTGGGCTACCGGGGCAGCAGTACGGGAACTTCTTTAGCCTCTGCTCACTGACACTGCGCCCCAGCCAAACTAACGTTGTCTCTTTGTTTTGTTTTTTGGCATTCACCTTTTATTACCAATTATAATATGTAAGATACGTTATGCCACCTGCTTACTTAAAAAGGAAGTCAGAAGGATCAGAGGCTCTGTTTAATTTATTTCTCCTGCATTCATATGCAATTTCCTATGAATATTTGGCACATCGAAGATGGTCATTTTGGAAGACACAGACTGTTATACCAAAGTCTTCAAATAATATTTTTGACAGCTAGGAAGCATTACTTTCAAACCACAGCACAGTCTGCGCTTTAAACGAAAGCTAACACCTGTATTCAACTCCTCCGCCTCCCTGACGCATGGAGCAAAAATGTAAAAGAAAGAGTAACTAGCTATGCAACACTGAGCACACTTTTTAGTTTCTCAGTTACTCAGATCTTTCCCTTTAAGTCAAAATATGCTAGTTATTTTATGTGCCCACCCCTGTGATGGAGTACACAGATGACTGTGACTGATCACATTTCTGCCCCTACCAGTTCATAAACTAGTAGAAAGAAGTCCTGGGACCAAATAGGAGGCCCAGATGATAAGCAGAAGTGGGATGGAACCGTTACATTCTAGTCAAAACACCAGAGAAGAGCTCCTACAGCAAGGAGACTTTGAACTGAGCCCTGAATCATACAGGGAACTTCAGTGGGCAAAGACAGGGGAAGAGCATTTTAGGTAGAGAAAATAGCCTAGGAAAGCAGGGTGTGGTTGAGCAACAGGGAACAAAGCTCAGATACAGTATGTCTTAGGGATGGGGTTACAATAGTAAACTAAGGAATAGTCACACAAGTGCACAAAAATGCATGTACAAGGATGTTATTCCAGCATGGTTCGAAATAAGGAAAAAGTGGAAGCAAAAACATGCTTCAGTAGAGGATTGATTAAATTCATACTGTATAACCTCTAAAAGGTATGATGTTCACCTTTATTGACTTTGAAAGTTGTCCACAACATTTTATTGGGTAAAGAAAGCACGTTAAAAAAAAGTATGGATTACAACCCAAAGATATTCTGGACACTTTTCAGGGGGCGTTGGTTTAGGAGCAGCTCTGACTTAAAGGATTAAAGAGTTAATGCCCACAAAGCATTTAGCACAGTGCCTGGCTCACAGCAAGTTCTTAGGAAATGTTAGCAGCTATTACCTTTATTATTACTACTGGTGATGTCAATGTTGCTTTCTAATGACTCCTCATCACTACCGTTTTATGGGAATCAAAATATGTAATTCAAACATTTTTATAAATACAACCTTTACAATTTAATCACAAATATATCAGGTTGGGAAATTAAAATATAAAACCATTTAAATTTAGGAACTTAGACATCCTTGACCTCAACTATTATATCTATTCCTTAAAGAGAAATTTTTTATTTTCCACCAGTTACTCTTTCCCCAACTCACAAAAGTCACCACTTACAAAATCGGATACAAAATCTCTCTCTCTCGTTGCTAACTTGATCCGTTTGGTAAGGTTGGCTCACTCACTCCAGGGCAAAGTATTCTTCCAGACTGTCGTCTGAGTGAAGGATGTATGCTGAAGTTTGCCAATAAAAACTGAAGTTCCAGTCCAGTTCCACTCCAGTTACTCTAGGGATTAGCTTTGCTTCCATCTCCACGGCTTTCCTTTGCTTTTTCTCAAATTTCTAAGTTAGTGAAAGAAAAGAAGATGTCGTGATGTGAAATGAAATAATAAAACGAAAGTGCTTTGACAACTATAAAGTACCTCAAACATTAAAATTAAAGTGTTGCCTTAGGTTCCTATGCTCCATGAAAAAGATATTCTGGACCCCAAATTCGATTCTGGGCTGAAAATCCTATTAAATCAGGCAAGTTTGTGTTTAGCATTTTTGTTTTCCTCATATCAAAGGGAAAACAATTAAATCAGATTTTCCTGTTTGAATGTTTTTTAAAAGATAGTATTTACCTCTAAATGCCAATAAGCTATTGAATGACGCAAAGTTTGGGGTGCCAAGAGAAACTATATTCTATTTCTACGTGTACATCTATCACTAAGTTACACTGTTAGTGGATTGACCTCTTGCATCACTTTCTCCATCTGAAAATATACAACTGTTTATATATAACTACCTCATAGCGATGGTATGTTCCTTAATGAGTTTCTGTTTATTAAGTGCTTTGAGATCATGAGATGAAAAGGCTTATAAAAAGATAAAACAACAACACAGAGATATAGAGGTTAGATTGGTGGTTACCAGAGGGGAAGAAGGGAGGAGGGAGGGCAGAAAAAATAAATTAAATTTTAAAAATACAGTTAAAAAAAAAGATGTACTTGTTCTTTAAGTCTAAATGCCAACAGTAGCTTTACATTTACATGAGCCTTTTCATCTGTAGTTTGTATTAAACATTATTTATTAACTAAAATATCCTTACTTGACTCCTTACTCTATTTAGAAATGCCAGTCTTTCCTATTTAGGACAGTCTCATTTTTTGGCTAAATATTAACACTTTTCCACCCTCCAGGAATTTTCTCCAACTAGTCCAGTTCAGCACAGATGCTCATTAAACATTTGAATTAAATTGAATATTGCTAAATACTAAAGTGTTAATTATGTGGCCCTGGATTTCCAGTTATGTTCTGTGTAATCCAATACATGACATCAGCTTTGCTACCATTTTAATTAATGTTTTAAATTGAGCAGCTAACAGTAGCTTTGTATTGCCTTGGCAGCTATGGACAAATTCTAAAGCATAATCTTTCTGTGTCTCTAGTCACCAAGTCATAAAATAGGAGTAGTAGCATAAGGGTGATTATTTGTTAGAAAGCTGGAGTGCTACTAAACTGCTTTGATAAAATAAAATTTAAACACACACACACTCATGACCTAGAAAACTTAATTGTGAATGCTTTGGTTAAAAACACATGCACAGAGATTCTTCAACATTGACTTGTAGAAATGATACACAAGGAATTTGCTGCAAAAATCTGCACTTTAGAAATGAGACTGAATTAATTCTCTGACTTCCACTGCCTCACCTCTTTCAAAAATCTCCTCAACCTGCTGCTCCCCTAGTATTCCCTCCAATCCTCCCAAGCCCAGCTAATAAGCCAGGGCTCCTCCTTGATATATCTCTTCCCTACTTCCCCGAAATATAGTCCTACCATCTCTAGCTCCAGAAGGTCTTCTGACTGACCCCTGACTCTCCATCTAGCAGCTGGTTCCCTAATGATTCTTCATCATTTCTCATGGGCCATGGTAATAGCTTCCTAACTAGTCTTGCTACCGACAACTCTGCCTCCACCAATTCATCCTCCACCATATTCTCCAGGCTTAAGGCCTGCTCCTCATTTCAGGAACAGATATAAACACCTCCATGCCTGCCTCCCTGTAGACCCCAATTTTGAAATGACCTCTTTTCCCCTTTTCTTTTCTTTTTTCTTTTTTTTTTATTGATGTCATGATAGTTTATCACACTGTGAAATTTTAGTTGTACATTGTTGTCAGTCACCATATAAATGTGTCCTTCACCCCTTGTGCCCACCGCCCGACCCCCATATCCCTGGTAACCACCAAACTGTTCTCTCTGTCCGTGTGTTAGTTTATCTTCCACATGAGTGAAATCATGCAGTGTTTGCCTTTCTCTGTCTGGCTTATTTCGCTTAACATAATAACTTCAAGGTCCATCTATGTTGTTGCAAATGGGACAATTCTATCTTTTCTTATGACTGAGTAGTATTCCATTGTATATACATATCACATCTCCTTTATCCAATCACCAGTCGAGGGACACTTGGGTTGCTTCCACTTCTTGGCTATAGTGAATAATGCTTCAATGAACATAGGGGTGCACAAGCCTCTTTGGATTATTGATTTCAGGATCTTTGGATAAATAGCCAGTAGTGGGATAGCTGGATCATAAGGTATTTCTATTTTTAATTTTTTGAGGAATCTCCATACTGTTTTCCATAGAGGCTGCACCAGTTTTCATTCCCACCAGCAGTGAGTGAGGGTTCCGATTTCTCCACAATCTTTGCAACATTTGTTATTTTTTGTCTTGGTAGTTACAGCCATTCTAACAGGTGTAAGGTGATATCTTAGCATAGTTTTGATTTGCATTTCTCTGATGATTAGTGATGTTGAACATCTTTTCATGTGCCTATTGGCCATCTGTATATCTTCCTTAGAAAACTGTCTGTTCATTTCCTCTGCCCATCTTTTGATCGGGTTGTTTGTTTTTTTGTTGTTCAGTTATGAGAGTTCTTTACATATTATGGAGATTACCCCTTGTGGGATATATGATTTGCAAATATTTTCTCCCAGCTGGTGGGTTGTCTATTCATTTTGATTCTGGTTTCATTTGCCTTGCAGAAGCTCTTTAGTCTGATGAAGTCACACTTGTTTATTTTTTCTTTTGTTTCCCTTGTCTGAGTAGATATGGAATTCAAAAAGATCCCTCTATGACCAGTGTCAAAGATTAGACTGCCTATGTTTTCTTCCAGGAGTTTTATAGTTTCAAGTCTTATCTTCAAGTCTTTGATCCATTTTGAGTTGATTTTTGTGTATGGTGAAAGAAAATAGACTACTTTCATTCTTTTGCATATGGCTGTCCAGTTTTCCCAGCACTATTTATTGAAGAGGCTTTCCTTTCTCCATTGTATGTTTTTAGCTCCTTTGTCAAGGATTAGCTGTCTGTAGATGTGTGGTTTTATTTCTGGGCTTTCAATTCTGTTCCATTGATCTGTGTGTCTGTTTTTGTACCAGTACCATGCTGTTTTAATTATTATAGCTTTGTAGGATATTTTGAAGTCAGGGCTTGTGATGCCTCCAGCTTTGTTCTTTTTCCTCTGAATTGCTTTAGCTATTCAGGGTCTTTTCTTGCCCCATATGAGTTTTAGTATTCTTTGTCCTATTTCCATAAAGAATGTCATTGGGATTCTGATTGGGATTGCATCGAATCTGTAGATTGCTTTAGGTAGTATGGGCATTTTAACTATGTTTATTCTTCCAATCCATGTGCGTGGGATTTCTTTCCATTTCTTTACGTCATCACTGAGTTCTTTCAATAATGTCTTATAGTTTTCATTGTATAGGTCTTTCAACTCCTTGGTTAAATTTAATCCTAGATATTTTATTCTTTTTGTTGTGATTGTAAATGGGATTGTCTTCTTGAGTTCCCTTTCTGTTAGCTCGTTTTTAGAGTATAGAAATGCAACTGATTTTTGTAAGTTGATTTTGTACCCTGCAACTTTGCTGTGGTTGTTGATTATTTCTAATAGTTTTCCAATGGATTCTTTAGGGTTTTCTACATATAAAATCATGTCATCAGCAAACAGTGAGAGTTTCACTTCTTCGTTGCCTATTTGGAGTCCTTTTATTCCTTTTTCCTGCCTATCCTTTCCCCTTTTCTGAATGGTGAAATCTTACTCTATCTTCAAGGCTTAACTCTAAAACAGAAGTCACTTCTATGAAGCCTTTTTCAACTGTACCTCTAGCCTTCCATATTTCATTTATTACAGTTTTCACAGTTAGCAGAGTGGTTTTCAGTCTCCTTAATTAGAGTAAGAATTTTCAGACAGGTCAGATGGTGTCTCATGAAGCTTTGAACCACAGCACCAAGCACAGTGTAGGTATGCAACCAATATTGGTTGAACTAGATTGAATAGAATTCAAAAAAATTTGCTAAAGAATCACAAAGCTTGAAACTGAGGACATCAAGTTCAGTCCTGTATTTTCAGGTGGAAATTTTTCAATATTTTTTAAACAACATGGGTTTGTTTCCCATGCCCATTATAGCAAATACCATAAAAACAATAAAATTAAAATAATTTGTTATGACACCACTCAAGTAACCTCTCTTAACCTTTAATGTTTTTTATTATTTATGTATTTATGGGAGATAGAGCATCAGTTTTGTAAACACGTTTGTAGCATATTTCCCCAATAAAACATGGTATGATATCACCAAAAAAATTAAGTTGCTCTTTCAACCCTTAATGACAATTGCCACATCCAAGATGATGACTAAAACAAAGAAACCTGAGGAGATATGGATGCCCAAAGGGCAGCTAGAGTCACTTAATAAATAGGAGCTCCTACTAAATGTCATTCAGATTTGTACATCAACAAAGTTATTTACCAATTACCACATGTTATGAATCTTCAGGATCGCTCACAAAGCCACAGGTCTATTATATTTCCTTCCAGTCTTTTTCCCTTCTGCACATTTTTAAAGAGAATCAGAATCAGAGTGTTATGGGCTGAATTGTGTCCCCCACCCCAAATTCATATGTTGAAGCCCTAATCCTCAGTACCTCAGAACATGGCTGTATTTGGAGATAGGGCCTATAAAAAAGTAATTATGTTAGAATGAGGCCATGAGAGTGGGCCCTCCTCCAATCTTACTGGTGTCCTTATAAGAAGAAGAGATTAGGACACACAGAGAGACACCAGGGAAAGGCCATGTGAAGATACAGTAGGAAGACGGCCATCTGCAAGACAGGGAGAGAGGCCTCAGACGAAACCAAGCCTGCTGACACCTTGATCATGGACTTCTAGCCTCCAGAACCTTGAGAAAATAAATTTGTGTTATTTGAGCCACCCAGACTGTGATATTTTGTCATGGCAGCTCTAGCAAACTAATAAGTATTGTAAAGCACAATTTTGTATCCTATATTTTTTTCACTTAACCCTTCACATCATAAATAATTTCCTGTGTTATTGAATATTCTTCAAAAACATATGTTTAGTGGCTATAAAGGATTCTACTATAGAGATGGACCATAATTTATTTAATCAATTCCTATCATTGTTCACGTAAGTTAGTTCAGATTTTTCATCATTATAAATAATACTGAAATAAACATCCTTTCACACAAATCTTTGTCTGCATCCCTGATAATTTTTTAGGATTGAGTTCTAGATGTGGGATTACTGGTGAAAAGCATATGAATATTTTATGGTCCTTAATACATTGCTAAATTTTAAAGCAACTTTGTCAATTTATATTCCCACCAGTGCTACATGAGAACGCCCATATTAGTATACCTCAGGAAGTATTGAATAATGTGATTATTTTTAAATTCTACCAATTCAGTATTAACATGAAATCTCATTGTTAGCTTATTTTTCAAATCTTTGGTTATAAGTGAGATAGATCATATTTATTGACCATCTGTATATCCTTTTTTATAAATTGTCTCTTGATAGTCATTCTCCACATTTCCAGCAGGGAAAATGATGTTTTTCTTATTGATGTTTGTTGATATTTCTCCATATAGGTCCCTTCTGTTTCTCGTTAGGATTATTCTCAGGCATTTCATTTCTGTGTTGTTGTTGCTGCTGATGTTGTTGTCACTGCTTTTGTGAATAAATTTTTTTCCATGAGAACTTCTAACTGGTTATTGCTAATACAGTAAAAAGAGGTTAAGATTTTATGTAGTTGCCTGACACCACCACTCAAGTGTATTATATTTTTAAGAAATCTGGAGAAAATTAAATACAGTGCTTCAATTATAATTAAATGATTATTTTTACTTTGGTCCAACTCAGACAGTAAAGCATGCTTTAGATTAAGATAATTAATACAAGCCTAATAAAAAACTTACACCATTTTATGGCTTATGTTAGATCCTAATTCTACATCTTAAATGGATAAGTTTCAACTGTGTGTACATATTACCCATTTTACATTTCCTACTGAAAATAACTTCCACATTTCCTTTTTTCTAACGCAATGACTTCTGTCTTCAAATATTTTGTTTTTATATAAAGTGTCTTTAAAAGCAAAATATTGTGCATCAGTGTTTATACTGTTGATTGTTCCATCAGGTGATCCTGTAGGACAGGGCAGAGACTGGCCTGGGGCTCCCTGGACACCTCCCCCTGGTGGGTGTGATGTGGCGCCAGAGTCTGGTCTTCAGCTCTTTGTGTTCCAGAATTCAATTATTTCACTTCACCAGGGCCATTTGGCCTCTAGGAAATGATTCAATCAAAGCAAATCCACAATAAAACTAATTGAGAAACTGGGATATAGTTTTTTAATGCAATTTCATATACTTTCAGGCCAACTTGAAGATTCTTATGGGTTGCACAGTGCCTTATTTTCCCAAGGGGAAAAGGCTGTATGTCAAAACCTATTACTGTTAAAAGGCTATTGGGGGCCCCGGCCCCGTGGCAGAGTGGTTAAAATGCCGTGCACTCCGCTTCAGTGGCCTGGGTTCACAGGTTCAGTTCCCAGGTGTAGACTTACTCCACTCACCAGCCACACTGTGGTCATGTCCCACATATAAAGTAGAAGAAGATTGGCACAGATGTTAGCTCAGGACTAATCTTCCTCAAGCCAAAAAAGAGGAAGATTGGCAACAGATGTTAGCTCAGGACAAAACTTCCTTAGGAAAAAAAAAAAAAAAAAAAAGGGCTACTAAGGGATCCTAAACTAGGTTAAGAAGATTGAAAAATCTTCAGAGAAAATGTCTCCAAACTATGCTACCTTGATGCCCACCAATTCCACTCTAGAACACATAGGCTATTGTGGCAAGAGCACTTGGAATCAGAACATGAGCTTCTGTTACTTCACCATCTTTGTGACCTTGGCCAGCTCACTTGCTTTCAAGAGCCCAGCTGCAGGTCAGTGCTGCAGACCTGACACAATACCACAGCATCTAACCCCAATCTATCCATCCTACACTCTATCCTTCCGTTATGACAGCATTACCTCAGTCACACGACAGTTTATCTCAGATACGTTTTGGTATCACTAAAGTGGTTTGGGTAAACCCATTCTTTAGTAGCATGGTCTTTGCAAATATTCTGGAATGAGAAGTGTGGATTACATACTTAATCAGCTTCATTTGCTGAGGGTCACGTTGTCCAACCCTATCCCAAATTTTAGGATTGTGTCCTATTGGTGGCCTGTGGCTTCCCATGCTTTGTCCATCTATACCAAGTGTCCCTAAAGCATGGCTGCTCAACAAAGATCTGTCAAGTGCAGTGTCCCACCTTTAGCACAGGGCTTGCTAGTGTTTGTTGAAGTGTACTGAGTAGAATTAAATTTACTGTCATGAGAAGAAAAATCGCACTTGATAATTTAAATTTGGTAACAATAATCCCTTTCCATGTGGTACAGTGGAATTTAAGAGGGTTTTAAAGGAAGGAGATTTGAACTCAAGTCTTGGCTTAGCCCCTCACAAGCTGCCAACCCAGGGCTGCAGTACTGTTAAGGAGATGAAGTGGGATAATGACCAGAAGCTTCTGTGACCTGTGCCTCACTGTGGAGGGGCTGATGTCATTATTGTTGCTGGAAGAATGTCCTTAGTTACAAATGTTTCTTGAAATTTTGTATTCATGGAATCATACAATATTACCTCTAGAGATGGGATCTTATTATTTTGTTCAATTTCCTCCTTAAAGTAAGAATCTCTTCTAAAGCATCATAATGAAACCAAAGGGTCTACAATGTGCAAGAAACTGTGTGCATGGTATAAAAGCTCACCAGGTGTCATGGAATCACCATTGTTTAACAACCTGGCTCAGCCCTCCTCACCTTCTGAGGGTCTGTGCATGGCACAGAATCAACACAAAGACTGCCTGCTTGGGTTGATGGTTTGGGATGGCGTCATGAAAACCTGTTCTCCCAAATCACCATGGAGGTGAATCCCTAAGGAGTGCCTTCTGCAGACAGGGAAACTGAAAACACCAGGCAGAAGGAACCTCAGGAAGCAGGAATTCCTGTGTTTTAAAAGCATTTTTTACTGTGACCCACGTTTGATGTCATACCCAGTACACACACACACACACACACACACACACACACACACACACACACAAATTGGAACAAAAGTTTAACACAACAGTTATTAAGTACAACAGCACATTCTGATCTATTTTATTTCCTTTAAAAAAAAGACAAACCAGCTTGTGAAAACTCTAACTTGACTTCATAACCTACTAATGAATTTTGATTTGAGGATTGAAAAACACTGATCCAGTCCAATGCATCCATCTTACAAATGGAGAAACTGAGGCTGGGAAAAAGGAAATGACTGTGTTTTGACTATTCCACGAACCCACATATATCTACAGCATGACAGTGACAAGATTCCAAGCCTCCTGATCCTCATCATAGCCTTCCTTCAGAAACTTCCATTACTTCTCCTGTCTTCATGTGCAGAGACATAATATTTCCTATTTCTATTTTAGGAGCAAGATATCAGTCCTCTTCTCTTTTACCAGTGACCCGCCAACATGGGCCACATTTGCATGAAAATCGTGAAGAAGGCAGCCCAGGTCATCACTGAGAAGTACTTCGTGCACCTGGGCAACGACTTCCACACCAACAAACGCATGTGCAAGGAGATTGCCATTATTCTCAGCAAGAAGCTCCACAAGAAGATCACAGGCTGTCACACATCCGATGAAGCAGATTCAGAGAGGCCCCATGAGAGCTATCTGCATCAAGCTGCAGGAGAAGGAGAGATAATTATGTTCCTGAGGTCTCAGCCCTGGATCAGATCATTGAAGTAGATCCTGACACTAAGGAAATGCTGAAACTCTTGGACTTTACCAGTCTGTCCAAGCTGCAGGTCACTCAGCCTACAGTTGGGGTGAATTTCAAAACACCACATGGAGCTATTTGAATCTTTCTGCTTTGCTGTAATATTTTCAATAAACCCTGGACAACAACAACAAAAAGATATCAGTTCTCTGTGAGAGAGGGGTTAAGTGGGCCTTCTCTCCCTTCCATCTGCCCTGGATGTCCCCCATTGCTGCAGCTACTGTTAGGGGCCCCTGGAAGCTCTTCTTCCAAAGGCCTAACATACCATTGACCCCAGAAGAGAGCAGCCTACTGGGTGTGTATAGGTGCCTTTTTCCCCTCCAGTCTTATGTTTGTGGGGATTTTTTTCCCTGGATTAGTTAGGCAACCCTGGGAAGGGTCACCTAAGAACTTGGCCTCAGAAAGTTAAGATAAAGGATAATTCCCTTCCTTGGTAAGATATGGGATGTGGGGAGAATCTTGCAGAGAACTGGCCCATGACTAACTCTGGTTGATTAGGGCTATTTGGGACAATATGGCAGTACTGAACGAAATATGGGGCCAAGGTTTTAAGAACCCATCTCCTGGAACTAGCTGTGATGGACTTCAGAGAGCAAAGCAGCACCTATTTCCCTGAGGGCAAGTAGCTTCTTCTGTCCTCTTGCCCTGAGACCATCCCATTTCCTTGCTCTGCTCCCCTTTGCCTCGCCTGGATGAAGGGCCTTTAAAGGGTGTTTATTTTTCAATGAATAAGCTCTTGATGAGATGGGCACTATTTTATATACAGAATAAGATAGAAAGAGTCATTGCCTGGCCCTAGTTATTTAAAGAAGTCAGGAAAACAAACAGGAAACAAAATCAAGGGTCTCTTTTTGTTGGTGGTGTTTTCCTTATGCCATACTTTTGAACATGATTTAGAAAGCTGTGGAGATATAAAGGAGAGGAAATGGTTACAAAAGACAGGCAAGTTGACTACTGGCCATGAAAATCTTATGCTTGGGAGGCTTTTCTTTCTCTCTTACCAGAAAAAGAATGTGCAAATTCTAGGGAGCTTCATCTGTTTTCCCTAGAATTTCACAATGCTTCTCTCAGTTCCTCTTTCTCTTCCCCAGTCACCTTTCTACCTCATCCCCACCCACCCTCAAATAAAATTACTTAAGACTAAGATATAGAACTTGAGATAAGCAGTCAAGGACAGAAACCAAACCCCCCAAATTGGCAGATTAGAGCAGGAGACCATTTGATGCTGGAGAAGGTATTGTGTCTTACTTATCTTTCTCAACTCAGAATCCAGCACAGTTCCCATCTGGCTCTTGGTAGGTGTTCATATATTATTCATAGAATTAATAAATGACATACACAATATAAGAACAAACAGAAGGCCTATAGAAAATCAGCTCAGACTCTGAATGTCAAATTCCAGGAATTCAGTTAGGAGACCACGAAGTACAATCAGGGGAGAGGACTGAGGTAGACTTGGAATACATAGACAGTCACAGTCAGAATAAAAAATGACAGAGAACACACTTTCCCTTGTTAACACAAAATGGATTTCTCCCATTATATAGCAGATATATTTTTACAACCAGTGACAATCCACTGGCTCAGTGTCAGTAAAAAATTGAGGCTTTCCAGAAAAAAAACTCAAAATGAATCTATACCTACTCCAAAACAATGCAAAATTAAACTGTATTGTAGGAGGAGTGATGTCAGCATCATGGTGGAGTAAGTTGTTCCCTTTGTCTCTCCCCTCTAAGTTACAACTAAATAGACATCCGTTAACCAACAGAAGATTCCCTACACAGCACAATAGGACATCTGAGAGATTCACGCAGCCATACATCTGAAGGCAGGGAAACTGAATCCCTGGGAAGCAGCAGAACTAGGTGAGTGGACCACCCCCCTCCCCAACAGCAGTGATCTAGGTCACATTGGTCAACATGACTGTAAGAGAAGGCAGGTGGTGTACGTGTGAATGCTTTCAGAGTGGTAGCCTGGCCTGCGGGAGCACCCATTGTGCCACAGCAGCCCCACCCATGGAAACACTCCACACCAAGTGGCATGGCTCAGCCCTCTTAAATGAGCCCCCACCAAGCTCAGCAGCTCAGGCAGCTGCCCGTGAGTGCAGAGCCAGCCCACGCATGAAAGAAAGCGCCCCTCCCCTCCTGCATAGCTCACCAGCTCAGCCAGTCCCCTGCCAGGGCAGTGGTTCAGCACCAGAGTGACCCACTGGCAGAGCACAGAGGCCCTGCCTGCACATGCATGCTTAACCTGCCAAGCAGCTGTGGCCAGTGTGCAAACACAGAGGAGCCCTACCAGCACAACTTCCAGCAGATGGGGCAGGATCAGAAAACACAACTCTGGGGCCAACCCAGTGGTGTAGTGGGTAAGTTCACATGCTCTGCTTCAGTGGCCTGGGGTTCCCAGTTTTGAATCCCGGGCACAGACCTTCACCACTCACCAAGCCTTGCTGTGGCGGCGACCCACATACAAAATAGAGGAAGATTGCCACAGATGTTAGGTTAGGGCCAGTCTTCCTCAAGCAAAAAGAGGAAAATTGGCAACACATGTTAGCTCAGGGCCAATATTTTCACCAAAAAAAAGAAAAGAAAACATAGCTCCTGCCTGCCCCTCAACAGTTGCAGGTGGAATCTGTGACCTGATACTACCACAAATGCCCTGGCAAAGGATCAATTCATCAAACACCATGAAGAACTACATTAACACTTCAGAACAGAAAGAAAATGACACATCTCCAGAAACCAATTCTGAAGTCACAGAAATTTACAATCTAAACGATGGAGAATTCAAAATAGTTGTATAAAGAAACAGAACAATTTACAAGAAAACTCAGAAAGACAATTCAATGACCTCAGAAATAAAATTAATGAGCAGAAGGAATACTTCACCAAAGAGATTGAAACTATTAAAAAAAAAAAAAACCAAACAGAAATTCTGGATATGAAGAACACAATTAATGTGATAAAACATCATCTAGAATCCATAAAAAATAGAGCTGACATTATGGAGGACAGAATTAGTGATTTAGAGGATAGAAATATAGAAATGTTTCAGGGCCAGCCCAGTGGCACAGCGGTTTAGTTCACGCTTGGCAGCCTGGGGTTCGCAGGTTCGGATCCCCGGCGCCTGCCGACGCACTGCTTGTCAGCCATGCTGTGGCGGCGTCCCATATAAAGTAGAGGAAGATGGGCACAGATCTTAGCCCAGGGCCAGTCTTCCTCAGCCAAAAGAGGAGGATTGGCAATGGATGTTAGCTCAGGCCTGGTCTTCCTCACAAAAAAAGAAAGAAAGAAATATAGAAATGTTTCAGGTGGAGGAGGAGTGAGAACTAAGATTTTTTTAAAATGAAGAAATTCTTTGAGAAATATCTGACTCAATTAGGAAACGCAACATAAGGATTATAGGTATTCCAGAGGAAGAAGAGAGGGAAAAAGGAGCAGAGAGCTTGCTCAAAGAAATACTATCTGAGAACTTTCCAAACCTGGGAAAGAACTGAACTTATAAGTATATGAAGCCAATAGAACTCCTAATTACATCAATGCAAAAACACCTTCTCCAAGGCATGTACTATTAAAACTGGGAAAAATAAATGACAAAGAAAAAATATTAAGGGCAGCAAGGCAGAAGAAAATAACCTACAAAGGAATCCCTATCAGGCTTTCAGCAAGGATTTCTCAGCAGAAATTTTACTGGCTAAGAAAGAATGGAATGATATATTCAAAATACTGAAAAACAACAACTTTCAGCCAAGAGTACTGTATCCAGTGAGACTATCCTTCAGATAAAATGGAGAAATGAAAGGTTTCCCAGATAAACAAAAGCTGAGGGAGTTCATTGCCTTTAGGCTTGCCTTACAAAAAACGTTGAAAGGAGCCTTCCCATCTGAAACTAAAAAGCAAAGATTTATAGAACCTTGAACAGGGAAATAAATAGACAGATAGAATCAGAAAATTGCAGCTCTATATCAGAATAGGTTAGTAAACAATTATAACATAAAAGACAAAGGGAAGGAAAACATCAAAAATAGCTATAAACACTTCAATTTAGTCACAAACTCACAACACAGAAAAGAACAATTTGTGACAACAATAACTCAAAAGGGGAAGAGGAGAAGAATGGAACGTGCTTAGACTAATGGAGATAAGAGGCTATCAGAAAATGGACTATCTCATCTATGAAATCTTCTATACAAATTTCATGGTAACCACTAAATAAAAAATCAGAGCAGAGCCACAAACCATAAATAAAGAGAAAACTGAGAAAACCATCACAGAAAACCACCAAACTGAAATGGCAGTCAGAAATACAAGGAAAAAGAAACAATGGAAATATAGAACAACCAGAAATCAAGAGATAAAATGTAAGTCTTACACCCTCATATATGAATAATCACTCTAAATAAATGTAAATGGATTGAATTCTCCAATCAAAGGACACAGAGTGGCTGGAGGGATTAAAAAACAGACCCAAAATATGCTGGAAACACATTTCAGCTCTAAAGACAAACTTAGACTCAGTGAAGGGATGCAAGACGATACTCCGAGCAAATGGCAAGCAAAAGAAAGCAGGTTTTACCATATGTATATCAGACAAAGCAGACTTCAAGATTAAAAAGACAATGAGATATCACCTTACACCGGTTAGAATGGCTATAATCACAAAGACAAATAACAACAAATGCTGGAGAGGTTGTGGAGAAACGGGGACCCTCATTCACTGCTGGTGGGAATGCAAACTGGTGCAGCCTCTATGGAAAACAGTATGGAGAGTCCTCAAAAAATTAAAAATAGAAATACCGTATGATCCAGCAATCCCACTCTTGGGCATCTACCCAACGGACATGAAATCAACCATCACAAGAGGCGTATGCACCCCTATGTTCATTGCAGCATTATTCACTATAGCCAAGAAGTGGAAGCAACCCAAGTGTCCCTCAACTGATGATTGGTTAAAGAAGATGTGGTATATACATACAATGGAATACTACTCAGCCATAAGAAAAGACACAATTGTCCCATTTGCAACAACATGGAAGGACCTAGAGGGTATTATGTTAAGTGAAATAAGCCAGAGAGAGAAGGACAGACATGGCATGAACTCACTCATATATGGAATATAAGTGAACACACGGACAGAGAGAACTGATTGGTGGTTACCAAGGGGAAGGGGGGTGGGGGGGCACAAGGGGTGAAGGGTTACATCCACAAGGTGACGGACAAACAAAAATGTACAACTAAAACCCCACAGCGTTATAAACTATTAAGACATCAATAAAAAAAATGGTAAAAAAAAAAAAAAGACAATGAGAGAGGGGGCCGCCCGGTGGCGCAGTGGTTTAGTCTGTGCTTGGCAGCCCCGGGTTCGCGAGTTCGGATCCCGGGCGCCCTCAGAGGCACTGCCTGTTAGCCATGCCGTGGTGGCGTCCCATATAGGGTGGAGGAAGATTGGCACGGATGTTAGCCCAGGGCCGGTCTTCCTCAGCAAAAGGGGGAGGATTGGCAGCGGATGTTAGCTCAGGGCTGGTCTTCCCCACACATACACAAAAAAAGACAATGAGAGACAAAGAGGGGCAGTATATAATGATAAAAGGGATATTCCACCAAGAGGACATAACACTATGAATATATATGCACCTAACACAGGAGCACCAAAGTATATAAAGCAACTATTAACAGACCTAAAGGGAGAAATTGACAGCAATACAATAATAGGAGGGGACCTCAACACCCCACTTACATCAATGGATAGATCATCCAGACAGAAAGTCAACAAGGAAACAGTGGCCTTAAATAAAATACTACACCAGACAGACTTAATAGAGATATATATATATATCTAGATCTATACATATATGGATATGTATAGATCTAGATATATATATAGAACATTTCATCCCAAAACAGTAGAATACACATTCTTCTCAAGTGCACATGGAACATTCTCAAAGATAGACTACCTGTTGGGAAACAAGGAAAGCCTCAATAAATTTAAGAAGATTGAAATCATATCAAGCATCTTTTCTGACCACAGTAGTATGAAACTGGAAATCAACTATGTGCAAAAGCCTGGGAAAGTCACAAATATGTGGAGAATAAATGATGTGCTACTGAACAACCATTGGATCAATAAAGAAATCAAAGGAGAAATCAAAAAATACCTGGAGAAAAATGAAAATGAAAACACAAAATACCAACTCTTATGGGATGCAGCAAAAGCAGTGCTAAGAGGGAAATTTATAGCAATACAGGCCTACTTCAACAAACAAGAAAAATCTCAAATAAGTAACCTTAAACTACACCTAACAGAACTAGAAAAAGAAGAACAAACAAAGCCCAAAGTCAGCACAAGGAGGGAAATAAGATTTAGAGCAGAAATAAATGAAATAGAGACTGAAAAAAACAATAGAAAGGATCAATGAAACTATGAGCTGGTTCTTTGAGAAGATAAACAAAATTAACAAACCCTTAGACAGACTCACTAAGAAAAAAAGAGAGGTGGCTCAAATAAATAAAATTAAAAGTGAAAGAGGAGAAATTACAATGGATACCACAGAAATACAAAGGATTCTAAGAGAATACAATGAAAAACTATATGCCAACAAATTGGACAACCTAGAAGAAATGGATAAATTCTTAGACTCATACAACCTCCCAAAACTGAATCAAGAAGAAATAGAGAATCTGAATAGATCAATCATAAGTAAGGAGATTGACACAGTAATCAAAAACCTTCCCCCCAAATCAACTGTATTGTAAGAGACATAACATCTAGAATTGTGCTATTCAATGTGATAGCCGCTAGCCATGTGCAGCTATTTAAGTTTAAATAAAAAATAAGTTAGGGGCCGGCCCGGTGGCGCAGCGGTTTAGTTCGCGCTTGGCAGCCCAGGGTTCGCGAGTTCGGATCCCGGGAGCCCACGGACGCACTGCTGGTCAGCCACGCTGTGGTGGCGTCCCATATAAAGTGGAGGAAAGACGGGCACAGATGTTAGCCCAGGGCCAGTCTTCCTCAGCAAAAAGAGGAGGATTGGCAATGGATGTTAGCTCAGGGCTGGTCTTCCTCACAAAAAAAAAAAAAAAGTTAAATAAAATTAAAAATTCAGTTCCTCATTCTTGGTAGTCACATTTCAGATGCTCAATAACTACATGTGGCTAGTGACTAGCATATTGGACAGCACAGATATAGAACATTTCCATCATAACTGAAAGTTCTATTAGACAGTGATGATCTAATGAACAAGGTAATAGTACCCCTCTGGTCTGGTGCAGTCTGTCAGTCCTGGGCATTGCTCTTCAAATGAAACATAGACAAATAGAAAAAAAATAATCAGAAAAGGATAACCACGAAGGTAAAAGACATCATTTGAGGAATAGTTCAAAGGACTAGAGATGTTTAGTCTGGAGAAGAGGAAAACCAGGTGTAAATGCGAAGATTATCTTCAAATATTGAAGGACTGTCATACGGAGAAAGACTTAGTATTGTTCCATGTGACTTAAGGGATAGACTTAAATTCACGGGTCAGAGTTAGAGGGAAGAAGATTCTAACTCAACAGAAGAATTTCTTCCCCGTCAGAGCTGTCCAAAGGCAGAACGGACTGCCTCGTACAGGAAGGGGCTCTCCATCCTGGGGATGTTCAAGCAAAGGCTGAGCATATGTCTAACACACAGGGATTTAAAACAACAACAACAGCAACAATAACAAAATTTATGGAAAGAAGAAAGTTATTTGTCAAACATATCAGGGAGGAGTTATGAATTCAAACATGAATGGGGAGTTGGACTTGATGAAACCCCTTCAAACTCTGAGGATCCCTGACTCTTCTGATTGGTTTTCAGCCACTGTGAGAAATTCTGGAGAGCTTGGGTGAAGTAGGGAAAGTGTCTTGACTATTTTGAGCCATATCAGGTGGAAACTCAAGAATACAATAGGGTGAGAGAGAGCTCCATAGAAAAAGAGAGGAAGAAAGAGGATGATTAAGCAATTTCACTGGAATTAAATTGAGCAGAGGAACAGAAAAGAAGGTGCGGGAGGAAAGGGGGATCTTAAGAAAAAGAAAGACAAACAAAAGGAAGAATTGGGATGGGGAGAAAGAATGAGACATGTGTGGAAGGTTTGTGATAAAAGGCACAAATAGAAACTTCAATTTTGACTCTCCCTGACTCAATAAGTGACCTAATAAGCTCTTTATAAGACAGTTTGCTTTTGCTTAAATAGAAGCAGAAAATATATGAATGGGATATGTAACCAGAGAGCTTGATAAAAGGAGAGACAAAAACAGATGAATGTGATAAACACAGAACATTACAAAGCTTTTGAAATACCAAATGGTATTTGACCACCCACCAAGCAAAAAGGATTTCTTCTTCTACCACCTATCCACCCTCCAGCTCTTCAATAGTCTAACAAAAAATAATAGACTAGAACTATTTTGAAAGGAAGATTGCATTTTTTTCCTATTACTGCTGTAACAAATTTAGTGACTCAAAACAACACAAATTGATTCTCTTATGGTTTTCGAGGTCAAAAGTCTGAAATGAGTCTTACTGGGCTAAAATCAAGATGTCATTAGGGCTGCTTCCTTCTGGAGACTCCAAGGCAAAATCTGTTCCTTGCCTCTTCCAACTTCTAGAGGCTGCTGGCATTCCTTGGCTCATGGCTACCCCACTCCAATCTTTGGCTTCTGTAATCATATCTCTTTTTCTGACTCTGACATTCCTGACGCTCGTGATTTCCTTGGGTCCATCCAAGTAATCCAGTATAATCTCCCCATCTCAAAATGCTTAACTTAATCACATTTGCGAAGTTCCTTTTGCCATGTAAGGAAACATATTCACAGGTTCTGAGGATTAGGATGTGGACTTCTTTGGGAGGTCATTATTCTGTTTACCAAAAGGATGGCAAACATTTGCTTTTCATAGTTAGAAATATGATGTGAAAGTATTCAAAGTTGAGGCCGCTGATCCAGCATTTGTAGGACATATGCTCTTAGGGAGCGTGATGGTAGAAAAAGCAATGAATCAGGATTCAGGGAACCTGGGTTCTAGTCATACCACTGCCATTAGCTAGTTGAATGACCTTGAGCACGTCACTCCATCTTCTCTGGAATTCTCCTTACCTGTGAAATAAACTTCATCATTCTCTGGTGTGGAATTGTTGAACCAACACTCTTGGCCTAGTCTTTCTTTCTTATGTTAAAGGGCATAAATCTTTCCTAAAAGTGAGCAGTTCATTCACCGTTGCTATGGAGAAATCTTTTCTGTTAGTAGCTAAATGGTCCAGGCTTCCAGACAAACTCTGGGGCACTTTCTGAAGCATGTTATTTAGTCTCCGTAATGGCATCAGTCTGCATTTTGTGTGCGTCAATCAAGTCTCTTAAGAAAAAAAATGGAGTTAAGACCTGTGAACTCTGTGTGAGTACAACATCCTAGGCTTGTTCTCTCAAACAATATTTGAAACTATGATTTAAATACATATATTCACTTATTCAACAAACATTCATTGAGTAGCTAATAGGTGCAAAGCACTGTGCCAGGCTGATTCCTAGCAAGCTTGGTACTTGAGTATAATAAAGACCATTACACCTAACAGATTAAATGGAACTTGAATATTACCAGTCAGCAAACAATTCAGTAAACATTTATGAAGACTAAGCACAAGAAATAAGGAACTCAAATTCTCTGACCTCAAGTAAAACCACACAAATATGATAAAAGGCAATGTATGAAACATGTGTTAAGATCAGGGTTTTTTTTCAAAGTTTTCATTTTCCTTTGTATTTATAATTTATAAAACAAGTGTCAGCCTCCACCTCTACCACTTTCTAGGTGCTGCTTCTTCTAGTACAGGAATATGAAAGCAGAGGTTTTGATCTTAGATTCTGAGTATTTTTCCTGTTAAAAATAGTATAAGCCCATTTTTTAATTTTAAAAAGTATTTGTGTGGTTTTTCCCTATAAGACGGGATTTTGAGTGTTTTTTTCCCTCTTTTTCATTTATGTACTTTTTCTAATTTTTCAATAACAAACAATTTATTTATCATATAATGAAATATATCAAAATGTTTTAAAGGAAAATAGATCCTTACCACTTATGATGAATTTACCCTCAAAGTAATCTCGCTGTTGGAAATCTTAGATGTACTACTCATTTTCCACAATAGTAGCACATGTCCATACCACCTGATAGCTTTGAGTAATAATTGTAGTCATAAAGCACTTATGAGATAGTAAGATTAAATTTTGACTCCTCTCCAACTCATTTTGGAACTTGGAGAACTGTTAAACTTCTTTGCATTGTGGTTTCTGGCCACATTTCACTCTGGGATTTCTTCCCTGACCTGGCACAAATTAAGAGTAATATGGGCTTTGATAGTCAAATAGCCTTTAAAAACCTTCTATTTATCATACTTGTATCCACTAGTGGTCAATTTATGACCACTAAAAAATTGAGGGAGTTAATTTGACACAATTGTTGTAAATCTCTCAAAACTTGTCAAGCTAATTAATTTCCAAATTAGATAAATCCTCATTGTGGCTTCCTGAAAGTCAACAGGAAAAAGACAGAAGCTGACGTAAGCACCAGCGTAAGGTTATAATTTAACCAGTGGTTCCCATTTGAGATGACCACATTCTTACACAGAAAAGGAAATGTTTGTTCAACAGTTTTATCTGTTTTCTTACATGGGATTTGAAGAGATTTAAAGTTGAGAAGCAGTTATGTATTATTCTAACTCCAGCTACTTTGTTTAACAAACTTCAGGATGAAGCTCAATTCTCAAATAAAGCATTCAAAGGTGGTAGTCTGATGATATGGTTGTACATAATCCTTTATTCAACCCGAGAGAGATTAGGTCACCCAAGGTCACATGGTGACGAGAAGAGGAGGGTTTGGAACATCAAGTTCCCAGTCTCTGGAACAATCAAGGGGCCCCATTTGGTGTTTTACTGAATCACTCAGATCTCCTTTTTAGTTTTCAGCCCCGACAATCTTCAGCTCTCACATATTATAGCTTGTTGGTTCAGTCTCATTCCTTATTCACTCATTCAATAGCCATTTTTGAGCACCTGCTCCATGCCAGCCACCGTATTAAGTGTTGGATGAATAACCAACACATTGCAGTATTGTGTCATTTACAAGCCATAAACACCTATCATTCGGCCACGTAATGTGAGCTACTTAAAGTCAAGAACCAAGACTCAGTCATCCTTGCATCATTGGGACTTAGTTTGGTACCTGTTCATTGCACCAAATGTTTGTTGAATGGATGAAGAAATGCAGGAGAGAATGAAGGAGTGAGCGAATAAGGAAAGCCTCATATCCTCAGTCAACGCCATTTTTTGTTTCATAGGATTGTCAAACATTTGCTTTTCTCCTTAACTCTTTTTTCCTTTGGAAAAGCTTTCTGGTTCCTCCTCATTTCTAACTGCCCTGTAGCGTACCTTCTAATGATGCTCAGAGGAAACATCTTGGCTCCCCAGAAGTCCCTAAGCCTGCTGCCTCTGTTCCTTGGCTAGGACCCTTGTCATTGGCTGCTAACAATCTCTGAGTGAGGGGACACTGTGGGTCAGCCCCATTCTGGCCTCTTTTTGAAACTGACAAACTCTTCATGAAGAGTTTGGCAATTGGATTATGATATAAATTTTGTCATTCCTCTTACTACTGTTGTAGAATACTTTTAATTAGGATAAAAGCTATGTAACTAGGTTTTCCTTGTCAGATTAGAAATCAAGAAAGCAACATGTCAAGAAACCTAGAAAACAGTAGTGGAAACCCTAAGCTAAACTGATGTGCATTTAGTGCTCAGAGTGAGGACAACAGGCAGAGTCAGGAAATGGTTGATGCCCAGAGATTGCTAAAAATAGTTCAAGCAATTCTCTATTAGCCTCACAAACAGAAGAGGGTTTTTTTTTTTTTTTTTCTATTTTTTTAAAGTACCTTCCAGATCAACCAAAAATTTAAAACCTTTCAGAGCATCACCTTGAAAACAGCCCCAAGGACAGATAAGACTCCAAGAAAACAAGACCCACCTTTCCCACCTGAAGTGACAATGGTCCAGTTCCTTCCTGCACTCAGTCAACAACTATTTATTAAACATCTATTCTTCAGGCGCTCTTGGGGATACAGTGGTTAAAAAAAAGACAGACAAGGACACTGCTGGGTGGTCAGGGAGATGACCCTTCAACTCAGCCCGGAAAGGAGAGAGGGAACAGCACATGCAGAGCTCCTAAGGCAAAAGGTTCTGGTCTGCTCTCCCAGCCAAGAGATCCAAGAGGGAGAAGGTATGAGACGAGATCTGAAATGGAAGCAGGAGCCAGATGAAGAAGGGCCTGAAGTTAGAGGAGGCAGTTGGGTTTTATTCTGAGTATGATGGAGAGCCACAAGAGAAGTGGAGTGGCAGGTTCTGATATGTTTTTATCTGTGCCACACACAGTGGCAAGAAGAAAGTTAAGGTAAAATGACCACCTAAAGTGGCACAAAGTGACCGCCCTCTTTGTCTCATTCATTTGGATACTTCTTTAGAGGATTAGTTGTATCAATACATATTTTGTACTTTACTAAACAGTTCCCATTTAATAAAGATTGTGTCGGGTTTTACCTCAATTATCACATGAAAACTTTATGCCAAAACCATCTGCAAGTCTTTGGCAACAGATTTCAAAGACGTCCCTATCCCAGGGCATCTACAGGGTTGTCCCTTGTTGAGATGACATTCTGATGATGCACTGGGAAGAGACCCAAGATGAGGAACTGCTTCCACAACATCTTTCACCACCAAGGCAAATAAATATGCTTGTAGATTTTGATCAGGAGTAACAGTTTATTCTTCACTCAGCACATATTTATGGGCACTATAGATAAGAAAATGGATAGAACATAGCCCCAGTCCTTGTCCGTAGTCAAGTAGGACAGAATCTAGTAAGAGCTCATATCTGTTGCTCCCTTTTTAATCACTCCCTCTCCACGTGTACTCCTCATGTATTTCTGTGATAGATAATTAAGAGAGAGCCAGTGGATGAGCCACTCAGGAAAAGGGAGAATTGTGTCATTCAGGCAGCTAACACTTGGTAAACACACCCCAGAACCATCATGCATGAGATGAAGTGAAGATTGAGATCAAGTTTGCCCTTTGGAGAAAGAAGGCAGGCTGGGGTGGTGGCTATAAGAGTGGGCTTTGGCATCATCCAGGCCAGGGCTTGGGGGCGTGTTCTGCTACTGAGTGGCAGCGTAACTCTGGGCAAGTTACTGAACCTCTTTAAGTCTTAATTTCTCACCTGTAAAGTGGGAAAACTAGTACCTACCTCATTGGGTTGCTGTAAGGACTACAGGAAGTGGTATGTAAAGCACCTAGCTCAGATCCTGACATATCATGGTGCTTAATAACTGGTGACGATTATTGCCCCAGAGAGTACCAGAGGAGACCAGCATGTGGAGGGGAGGAAGCTGACCCACTGCTGTACCGTGGAGGCATAGGTGGGGGGATGGGCTGGCAGAGGCTGGGCTCACAAAGCCACACAGAAAGTAAAATTCATGCTTCCTATGCCATCTTGTGCACATGTAAGCCTCAGGTCAGAAGGAAGGTAAGAAGGGTGTTGGCTCCACTGGAAGAGCTGCACTCTCAGTCCCCTCCCCCACCTTCCCTGGCCAAATTGTCATAGCTGCTGCTCATTGAAGGCAGTGACAGCAGCAGCAGCAACATCCGCAGGAAGGAGACCCTGGGAGACAAAGTCTGTTTACTTGTTCTGATAAGTTGCTGTCTCCCTCGGCCCATGTGGCCTACTCCATTCATCCAGCCACACCGAGGAAATGGACACCTTAACTGGGCCTAGGGGAACCAGCGTGGCCCAGAACCAGCTGACCTTATAGTCTTTACACATGCCACAAATAGTTATTGGATGCCTGTGATTTGCAAGTTCACCCTGCTCCAAATCTGGAAGGGATGAGGACACCAACAGGACAGGTACAAAGAGAACATTAGGGTTTAGAGGAGGGGCGAGGGAGGAATGACTGCAACCCATTGAGGGGCCTGGGGATGCTCCATGAAGCAGTTGGCTTCTGAGTGAATGGGAAGGGAGGATGTGTAGACCACAGAGATTATTTTTCAAGCAGCTTAGCTAATGAGAGAGAGAGAGAGAGAGGGAGAGAGAGAAAGAGGGGGAGAGAGAGAGAGAGAGAAAAAGCATTACCTAGAGAGAAACAGAGGATCAGAGAAAGGAGGGTGTGTGTTTTAAGACCGGAGTGACGTGAACATGGGTGTAGGCTGAAGGAAAAAGCAGAGATGGCTGAAGGAGCAAGCTCCCAAAGGGACTGTGAGGGGCTGGACTGGCCTAGCAGAGAGGGCAGCTCATCCAGTGACATGGGGGGAGGAGGTGAGGTTAACTGTAAATGTAGGTAAAATAGAGGGAGAGCAGGTTGTTCAGGTCCTTGAAGCTTTGTGGCTCAATTTTCTCAATGAAGCAGGGAGTCAATTCCTGAGACTGAAGGAGAGTCATCCGGTGCAGCTTGTGGAGAGAGGTGAGGCTTTGCCAGAGTCACTGAAGCCTGCTGATTTGCATGGAGGGCCCAGATGCAGCTGGAGACAGGTTTAGTCGTGCTGGTAGTCCTCACGAGTGTGCAGTTTCCTTTAGCAAACGACAGAAACCTGTGTGTCCTGTGGAGGGAGGCTGACTGTAGAGTGAGTGACAGAAAGTCTGAGGAAGGGGTAGTAAGGTTCAGGTCATCAACTGTGTGGTCAAGGCTGGGGTCAGAGGTCACCAGAGGACTGACACACTCGGACAAAACAGGGAGACAGTGAGACTGGAGGTCCCCATGAGCGGAAAGAGGAAGTGGGAGGGCTGAGATTGTGATAGCTGGAAAACACTGTGTACTGAGTTGAATAGTGTCCTCCAAAAGTCCACGAACACCAGGAACCTCAGAAGGTGACCCTATTTGGAAATAGGGTCTTTGCAGATGTAATTACATAAGATGAACTCATACCGCATTAGGCGGGCCCTAAATCCAACAACTGGTGTCCTTATAAGAAAACAGAGGCACAGAGATACACATGCAGAGAGAAGAATGCCCTGTATAAAGACAGAGACAGAGACTGGGGTGATATGTCTAGGAACCAAGGAATACCAAGGATTGCTGGGAACCGTCAGAAGCTAAGAGAAAGGCATGGAACAGATTCTCAAGGGCCTCTAGAAGGAACGCACCCTGCTGACATCTTGATTTTAGACTTCTAGCCTCCGGAACTATGAAAGAATAAATTTCTGTTGTCTTAAGGCACTTGGTTTGTGGTATTTGTTATGGTAACCCTAGGAAACTAACACAGACAGGAAGAAGGTCATGGTTGGAGAGATGGGGTTAACAGATGGCTGGGTGCCCACTTCCACTTTTGTGCTCTATCTTGGCAGTGAGGATGAAGAGGATTGATAGATGTTAGATACTGTGAGGTGGACTCGATGGGACTTGGCAACTCATTAGATGATGGGCTGATGAGGGGGAGGGAATGTGCACAAAAGGGGCAAAGATGACTCCAAGGTTTCACAGCCGGTAAATGAGAGACCACCTACCCCCGATCTCCTTGCTCTCTGAATGGCACTACCACTCTCCCAGGGAAGAAGAGGACGTGGTATGAGAAGATATGGGTGTCTTGGTGTCTTCTCCACTCTGCCCACGTGATGACCTCTCTCTGGAGGAGCGGTGACGGCAGCTGCCTTCAGGAAGTCCTGGGCCTGGGTTTCCTCTAGTCAGCGAGGCTGAGGCTCCAGGGAAGCTGGTTGACTGCAGTCAGGGATTACTTCCTTCCCTGTTTCTAGATCACAGCCAAGGCTGCTCCTGTGTCTTGTCTCTGCTGGATAAGGACCCATTCCTAAGGCTGTGTTGTCTGAGTCTGACAGCAATTTGTTGTTATTATTCTCTTTTGTTTCTAAGTAGACTCCTTGGTCTACATTCCTGGCATAGAAAAAAAGAGCTGGTTAAAGCTATTACCTTGCTCTAATGGACCCCTGGAGATGAAAGCCAGAGGATCAGGATGGGCAACTCTCTTCCAAGAGCCTGAAAGGCATTTTCCTTCCAGCACAGCTTTTTTGTGTGTGTGTGGGGAAGACCAGCCCTGAGCTAACATCCATTGCCAATCCTCCTCTTTTTGCCGAGGAAGACTGGCCCTGGGCTAACATCCGTGCCCATCTTCCTCCACTTTATACGGGACGCCGCCACGGCATGGCTGACAAGCAGTGCGTCGGCGGGCGCCCGGGATCCGAAACTGCAAACCCCAGGCTGCCAAGTGCGGACTAAACTGCTGCGCCACCAGGCGGCCCGCACAGCTTTGACGCTCCCCTTTCCTGTTTGCTCAGATGATTCTCAGCTGTAACAGAATCCTCTTGCTCTATTTGGAGCCTGATGCCAAGAGAGAATTCACTCTTATTTATTAAACCTTCACAAAGAATGGAGTTGAGTAGGGTGAAATTAAGAACAGAATCAAATCAAAGGCTTAAGTGTTTTATTATGCATACCACCACCCACAGAGCCCAGGTCTGCTGATTGAGAGATAAGGGGCAAAGTGTTGGAGGGGAAGAACTAGGGAAACTGGTGAAAGAGAAGTTTCCTTTGCTAAAGGCTCCTCTGTCCACAGCTCTGTGTCACCCAGTGATCTGACATTTGTGGGCCGGTATAACATAGTAGGAGTACAGAAGAAATGCAAACTTTTCATTAATTCGTTCAAAGTGTAGCACCTACTGTGTGCTGGGCATTGTTCAAGGAAGGTTCTGAGACTACAAGGAAGAAGAATACACAACCCCTGTTCTTGTGTAGTGGTAAAGATTAAGGCCTGTCAAAGCACACAGAGGAGGATGTTGCAGGCACCACCTGGAGGAGTTGGGAAGGCTTCAGGGAGGAGGTGACAATTCAGGTAATTCTGCAAGAATGAGTAGGAGATAGCTAATTACTAGAAACAGCATGTACTAGAGTAGAGAACACATTTTGTTCAAGGAACATTAAGAAGCTGAAGGCCAGTGTAATTTAGGCGGTGGTAGGGGATCTGGCCAGAGAGGCAGACTGGAAATATGCTATGAAGAACCTTTTCTATCACACAAGAAATTTGGATTTTATCACGTGAATGGAGCTCTGCCAGGAGTCTTTAAGTAGGAGAGCTGATTCGTGAGATTTCTATTTTGAAATGACAGATTGGACTAAAGGCTGGGAGACTAAGGATGAAGAGTGACAGGCAAGGGTATGAAGAGAAGAGGAAATTGGCAGAAGAGGGAGAGTAGAGAGTCAGGGTGAACTCCAGACCCCTGGCTGAGTGACAGGGTGGGTGGTAGCCTTCTCAGCAGAGACGAGGAATACAAGGTAGGCAGCAAGTTTGGCAGGGGAACCACACTTTCACTTCAACCCTGTTTAATGCACCTCAGAGCTCTTCAGAAGACACCCAGGAGGCTGTTGACAATATGAGACGGTAGAGCAGGAGGTAGGGACTTAGCACAGGCAGGAACAGATCTATAGGAGATGCACCTACAGGTGAGAGGCAAAATGGACACTACCAGATGTGCAGGAAGTAGGTGTGAAATTATGATCTACAAACTAGAAAGAACTTAAAAGAGTTGGTGATCCAAGTGGTGGAAGCACAGTAGATGGAGAAAGCTTTAAGGAGTATGTATATTTAGTCAGGAACACCTGACTTTCTCACTAGACAAACATCCATGGTGAAGGTGAAGAAATCCTTCAGGTGGAAAGAGTTGAAATCCTTCCCGTCTTTTTCTTTGTTGGGCTCTGCCCACTGCCTCTGGTCCCAACTCTAGTCCAAATCTAACCCTTCCAGCCACAAAGGGAGTCAGGGCCCCCTGGATGGGTTAGTTCTCTCCAGGACAGTTCAGTTGCTGCAACCTGGGAAGGAAAAGCGATTTATTTTCTTTGTCATAAGGTTTGTTTATTTGTTCACCATTATGAAATAAAAGATATAATAAAAGAAAATATGGAAATAATGGAAAAAGGAGAGAATACTTATAGTTTCAGAAACTGCCATTAACCTTGTGGTGTATCTCCTTTCAGTCTTTTTCTATATACGTAGGGGGTTTGCTTATTGTTACTTTTGCTTGTTTTATACATACATATAATGGTTCATTTAAAATGATATTATAAGCTATGTTATACATATTTCATAAATATCATTCTTCGGGGCTGCATAAATTGCTTTGATTGGAAATAATAATTTATTGAATAGGTTATAACATGTACGTGGTAAAAAAATTCAAAATGCAAAAAGGGTTACATGAAAAATAAGTCTCTCTCCTTCCTGTCTCCCAGCCATCCAGTTCCTCTCAAACATAATACCATCTCCAGTCTGTTGTGTGTCCTTCCAGAGAGATTCTACATATATGCAAATCTGCATTTACAAATAAATATTCTTCCTTCTTCTCCCCCTAATGGTAGCATATTATACACGCTGGCTGCACGCTGCTTTTTTCACTTAGCAGTGTATTTTGGAGCCTGTTCCAGAATGCCAAGTTAAAGCTGCCTTGTTCTTTGTACTGGAAAAGCAATTTCTTAGGCAACAAATGGTAGTTCTCCCAGGAGCAGCTGGACCGTCCCTTGAGCCAAAGTGACAGGAAGCAAGTGGCCTGCCTGCCGGGTCTGCCCCTGTGAGCCAGGAATGTCAAGTCTGAGATTTCCATCTCCCGCCCACTGGGTGGGGACACTCAGAAGCCCAGGAGGCAGTAATGTACCTTGTTAATAAATGGAGACAGCAAGTACAGAGAAAACAAGACTGGAAGAGTGAACTTTGCTCCAGAAATAAGGTTGTTTTCTGTCTTGTGTTCACTGGCTTGTGCAAATCCACCTGCTCCAGGAAACCTCCCCAGACCTCCACAGCCTTCAGTCTCCAATGCCTCAAATGCAGATGGGCTGCCCCAAGGATAGTGTGACAACCTTGCCCACAAACACCTTCCATGTCCTTGCCATGGCCCTTTTCTCTTAGTTTCCTTGAAATTTCCCAGTTAGAGGAATAGCCTTTTGCCCTAGTTCTATCCTTCTAGCATTTTAGGGTGTGTTATCTTACCAGGTCGACTGGTCCATGTGTTGAATACTCAAAAAGGCACCAAAAATCTAAGGTTGGGTATAATAATAATATTAAGGTTACTGAAAAAAGGAGATTATTCAAGAGAAATGTGGACAGCAGCCTGAGGCATTTGTTGGGAACAAGCTTTTCCTATTTTCCCAAACTTTTAAGACCATCCCTCGCCCAACCCTAGACAAATGGGAAGGGTGGGTTCCTCATGTTTATAGTGTCAAGGGGACCCAAAGAGCTACATTGCATGGACTTAGCACAGTTGGTGCTCCAAAAATGTTTTTGAGGCTGCACACGCTACAGGAGTTTAAGAAAAGGTCAAATAAAGAAAATTGGGCTCAATGGCCCTGAATAAGTGAGGGGAAATTCTTGATATCCTTGTGGTGGCTGCCGTGGTATCCACGTATCTTATGCCTGGAATCTGTCCACTTTGCTCCAAGTCCATTGCTGCCTTTCTAATCCAGGACCTCATCATCTCTGGTCTGAACTCTGGCAAAGGCCTCCATGCTGGTACTCATTCTTCTGCTCCAGGCTTCTGTATCAGTCAGGAGTGTGTTCAGCTGTAATAGGAATTCCTAGCTCAGTGGTTTAAACAAGTAGAGATTTATTATTCTCCTGTAACAAAAAGTCTAAGTGTGGGCTGACCAGAGGTTATGTAGCTGCTCAAGGGCATCATCTGAAAACCAAGCTCCTTCTATCTGCCTACTCTATATCCTTGGCATGAAACCTTCATCCTCATGGTTGCAAGATGGCTGCTGTGCCTCCAGGCATTGTATCCTTTTCCCAGATAGGAAAAAGAAGAAAGAATGTAGGGCAAAGGGACATATCTCTTTACCAGTAAAACAATAGCCTTCCCTGAGACTATTGAAGTCCACTTAGTAGACTTTCAATTATATCTTATTAGCCACTTACACTGCCACATGGCCACCCCTTGCACCAAGAAAACCAGTCAATTCGCATTTTTGGCTGAACATATAGATGCTCTGAACCAAAAAAAGGCTTTTGTTAGTAAAGACTTGATATCTAGAAACATCTGCTCCATCCTCTTCAACATAGCCCCTGCTTCAAACCCTTCAATGGTTTTCCACTGCTCTTAAGAGCAAATCTGAAATCCTCAAAGTTGATATTATGGACTGAATTGTGCCTCCCCCCAGTTATACGTTGAAGGCCTAAACCTCTATTAAAAGATAAACTGAGGCATACTGAAAATTTTAGGAGTTATTTGAGCAAAAATTGATTCAAATTGGGCAGCATCCAATCTAGCAGATAGAAAAGAGTTCCAAGGAGCTGGACAAAATGGAAGACTTTTATAGCCAGAAAGGAGTGGGAACAAGGAAGTCATACATGGCAAAAAGCAGGTTGGTGATTGCAGGTCCCTTTTCTTTAGGGGATGGCAGGGCTGTGTCAGGAAGATGACCTCACCAATCATCAGGCAATTCCTGGTTGACTGGCTTAAGATTCCATTTCTGGGAGAGCTGAAACTGTAATTAAGTTTTGACTTGGTGATGTGAGGCTTAACAAAAGTGACTCCATTTTAGGTCTGTTGTCTTGTTTTTAACACCCCAGTACTTCAGCATCCAACTGTATTTGGAGATAGGGCCTTTAAAGATGCAATTAAGTTAAAAAGATGTCTTTAGGGTGGGCCCTAATCAAATCTGACTAGTGTCCTTACAAGAAGAGGAGATCAGGACACACAGAGAGACACCAGGGATGCATGGGCAGAGAGGAAAGGCCATGTGAGGACAGAGCAAAAGGGCAGCCATCTGCAAACCGAGGAGAAAGGCCTCAGGAGGAACCAAACCTGCCGACACCTTAGTCTTGGTCTTCCAGCCTCCATTTCTCCACTGTGAGAAAATAAATTTCTGTTGCTGAAGCCACCTAGTTTGTGCTATTTTGTTATGGTAGCGTAGGAGAGGAAGACAATCCCTCTACCCTCTAGGTCCTCCTGGTTGGCCTAAGAATTAAATTGACATGAGACAGAATAACAGGAGAAAATCAAAGTTTTGTAACATGTATACATGGGAGAAACCCAGAAAAACTAAGTAACTCTCCAGAATGGCCAAAGATGCCACCTTAAACAGCATTTTCAGCTGAAGACAAAGAGGGGTGTTGGGGGTAGTGGTTTGGAGCTTCAAAGGGGAGGAAGGCAATTTACATGGAGATGAAAATGCAAATATTTGTTAAACAAGTGCTTGTTAGGCCAGCTATAGACAACATTATCTTATGGTATTAGCTCCTTCCTGGAACAGATCTTCTATCTTAAATTCTTTTAGGCAATTAGGGAGAAGGTCAAAGTTTCTTTCAGAGTCTTTTGTTCTTAAAAGTAATCAAGCCAAAGAGATACATTTTGAGGTGGCCAATTCTGATCCCCCACAGTAGTCTGTGATATTGTGATTTATAATAGGAAATATATATTTGGTCTTCCTCTCATTCCTGGCACAGGGCTCCTAAAACCCTTGGAATTTTCAAGGTGATGAGAGCGATAAAGGTGTCTTTTGTTATGTAAATGAGGTGACTTTTGGAAAGCCCCTAGGTAACCTAAGGATGGGGGCTTGTTGCCAGGGGAACCAATCACATAATTAGACGGTTGGAAATTTCAGTCCCACCACCCAACCTCCACCTCCAGGGAGGGGAGAAGTGCTGGAGATTGATTTCAATCACTAATGGCCAATGATGCAATCAATCATGCCTAAATAATGATGCCTCCATAAAAGCCCAAAAGGACAGGGTTCAGAGAGCTTCCAGGCTGGCGAACAGGTGGTGATTTGGGGAGAGTGGTGCTCCCAGAGACCATGGAATCTCTATGCCCCTTCCCGCATACCTTGCCCTATGCATCTCAACCATCTGGCTGTTCCTGAGTTATATCTTTTTATAATAAACCAATGATCTAGTAAGTAAAATGTTTCTCTGAGGTCTGTGAGCCATCCCAGCAAATTAATCGAACCCAAGGAGGGGGTCATTGGAACCTGATCTATAGTCGAGTTGGCAGAAGCACAGGCAACAACCTGGACTTGCAATTGGCATCTGAAGGGCGGGGGGTGGGGGGATGGGGGGTGGTGGGGAGGGCGGGTCTCGACAGTCTCATAGGACTGAGCCCTTAACCTGTGGGATCTGACACTATCTCCGGGTACTGTCAGAATTGAGTCAATTTCTTGGTGGGGTGGACACACACACACACACACCCCTCATAGCCCTAGCAAACTAATACAGTTGTTTAAAAGATCTGAGCATGATCTGGATCCCCACTAACCCTGGGCTCCCTCTGAGCCATTCTCCCTTGCTCACTGCCTTCCAGCCCAGCTGGCCTTCTCTGGTTACTAGTACAGGTTGAGCCCTGTTCCAGGCTCTGGGCCTTTGCATGCACCATTCCTTCTCCCTAGAGCTCTGTTCCCCCTGCTTTTTAAATGACCACCTCCTTGTCCCACAGGTCTCAGCTAACACATCACTTCCTCAGAGACGCCTCCCTGACCACCCCATATAACGGAGGTGGCTCCCTGACATCCTTCCTCCCTGGCCATGGTGTGTTTCTTTCATAGGTCTTTAAAAGGTTATTATGATTTATCATAATTTTATTTGTTACTTTTGTCATTGTTTCTTTTTGTCTTTTCCAGCAGAAGCCTTCCAGCTCCATGAGGGCAGGAACATATCTAGTTCATGGTTGTGCCCCTATGGCCTAGCACATCTGTACTTTCAATAAATAACTTCTGAAAGAGTGAACAGAATATATGTCACCTGGTATTTTCTGTGGGTTAAATTTATTTTTAACTATGTGTTGAACGAGAGGAGGAAGAGTAAGCCTGGCCTTTCTGGGTGGGGATGGGTAGCAGTTGGATCCAATCACCACCCATAAGTACACCCCTGGGGTTTGGGGGTGACACTCTTCTGCTTCCTTCAAGCCACTTTAAGCCTTTACTGACCTCATTGGCATGGAGTAAAGATGATCTTCCAAGCAGTTTGCTTGTTGGTGGTTCTACGAACAGTTTGATGAGGGAAGAGGTTGGAAGTAATTGCGTGACTTAGAATTGGTCAGAATTTCACCAGCTGCAGTGCATCTTCTAACTCTGCTCCAAACGCCACCTAGTTCATCAAAGGAAGACATCTAAATGTATTCAAACTCTTATGAGTCCTCTTTGTAACAATCCAACAACAAAAAACAAAACCCATGCTATTTTAAAAGTCTTGTGGAGGGGAAGATTATTCCAACCATAACATATCACAAAGGCTGAACCGTTCAACAAAGGACTACCAAATGGGAACTGGGGTCTGCTCCAAGTGTTTAACACCGAGCCAGGAGCAAGAAGACTGTTACAGTCTCCACACCTAAGGTGAAGCCTCGAGAGCCCTGCCTCCGCTGGCCATAAATATCTCCTTGTCTGAAAAATCCTTGCCTGCCACATTGTTGGAACAAGGCAATATTACTTTAAAACACCTAAGTTTATGCCAAAGCAGAGAGACAAACTAATCAAAAATAAGGATACAATAAGAGTTACTGGAGTTCCATTAATAAAATTTACTTCAAAACGTATTTGTAATTTCTTTCCCAAAAGTTTCTGGGCCTCTGAACATATTTAAGGGGAGCAAAAATATTATGTTTGCATGTTTTCACTAAATGAATAAAATATAGACAGAGTTGGCTAATCGTCTCATTAATTAGATCTGGGCTTTACCTCTGAAAGAAATCCAAATATTAGCTTTCCCATTTTTCTCATTTTATAAAAATAGGTGTGCCTCACTTTAAAAGACCACTGTGTTTCTGGAAGGTTGTGTGCAAATCATATTTTTGAAAATGGAATCATCTAATATTTAAAGATGCCAACTATTTTAGGGATCCTTGCACCAAATTTTGTCTGCAATATTAATAAATATGTTTGTAATGAAAATATTCACTTTCTAATTCTTCCATCTTTGTAAAAGCAGATTTTAAAGGCTCAGATTTGTTTGTCTTGTAGAGTATAAAAAGGATTATACACCATGACCAAGCAGGATTTATCCCAGGAATGCAAGATTGGCTTAATAGCCAAAACTCAATTAATGTAATACAGGCATACCTCAGAGATATTGTGGGTCCAGTTCCAGACAACCACAATAAAGTGAATATCACAATAAAGAGAGTCACACAAATTTTTTGGTTTACCAGTGCATATAAAAGTTATGTTCACACTATACAGTAGTCTATTAAGTGTGCAATAGCATTATGTCTTAAAAAAATGTACACACCTTAATTAAACAATACTTTATTGCTAAAAAATGCTAACCATCATTTGAGCCTTCAGTGAGTCATAACATTTTTGCTGGTAGAAGGTCTTGCTTCGATGTTGATGGCTGCTGACTGATCAGGGTGGTGATTGCTGAAGGTTGGGGTGGCTGTGGCAATTTCTTAAAATAAGACAGCAATGAAGTTTGTTGCATCGATTGACTCTTCCTTTCACGAACGATTTCTCTGTAGCTTGCAATGTTGTTTGATAGGATTTTACCCACAGTAGAACTTTCAAAATTGGAGTCAATCCTCTCAAACCCTGCTGCTGCTTTTATCAACTAGGTTTACATAATATTCTAAGTCCTTTGTTGTCATTTCAACAGTCTTCACAGTATCTTCACCAGGAATAGATTCCACCTCGAGAAACCACGTTCCTTGCTCATCCATAAGAAATAACTCCTCGTCCATTAAAGTTTTATCATGAGATTGCAGCAATTCAGTAACACCTTCAGGCTCCACTCCTAATTCTAGTTCTCTTGCAGTTTCCAGCACATCCATCTGCAGTTACCTCCTCTACCGAAGTCTTGAACCCCTCAAAAGTCATCCATGAGGATTGGAATCAACTTCTTCCAAACTCCTATTCATCTTGATATTTTGACCTCTTCCCATGAATCTCAAATGTTTTTAATGGCATCTAGAATGGTGAATCGTTTCCAGAAAGTTTTCAATTTACTTAGACCAGATCCATCAGAGGAATCACAATCTATGGCAGCTTTGGCCTTATAAAATGTATTTCTTAAATGATAAATCTTGAAAGTTGAAATTACTCCTTGACCCGTGGGCTACAGAATGGATGTTGTGTTCGCAGGCAATGAATCAACATTAATCTTGTTCTATATCTCCAACAGAGCTCTTGGGTGACAGGTGCATTGTCAATGAGCAGTAATATTTTGACAGGAATAATTTTTTCTGAGCCATAGGTCCCAAGAGTGGGCTTAAAATATTCAGTAAACCATGTTGTAAACAGATGTGCTGTCATCCAGGCTTTGTTGTTCCATTTATAGATCATATGCAGAGTAGATTTAGCATAATTCTTAAGGGCCCTAGGATTTCCAGAATGGTAAATGAGCATTGGCTTGAACTTATAAGTCACCAGCTGTGTTAGCCCCTAACAGGAGAGTCAGCCTATCCTTTGAAGCTTTGAAGCCAGGCATTGACTTCTCCTCTCGAGTGTGAAAGTCCTAGTTGGCATCTTCTTCCAATATAAGGCTGTTTTGTCCACATTGAAAATCTGTTGTTTAGCGTAGCCATCTTCATTAGTTACCTTAGATCTTCTGGATAACTTGCTGCAGCTTCTACATCAGTACTTGCTGCTTCATCTTGTACTTTTATGTTATGCAGACTGCTTCTTTCTCCAAACCTCATGAACCAATCTCTGCTAGCTTAAACTGTTCTTCTGCAGCTTCCTCACCTCTCTCAGCCTTCATAGAATTGAAGAGAGTTAGGGCTTTGCTCTGGATTAGGTTTTGGCTTAGGGGAATGTTGTGGCTGGTTTGATCTTCTATCCAGACCACTAAAACTTTCTCCATATCAGCAATAAGGCTGATTCACTTTTTTATCATTTGTGAGATGACTGGAGTAGCACTTTTAATTTCCCTCAAGAACTTTTCCTTTGCATTCACTTGACTAATTTTTTACCACAAGAGGCCCAGCTTTCAGCCTATCTTGACTTTCTACATGTCTTCCTCACTAAGCTTAACCATTTCTAGCTTTGAATTTACAGTGAGAGACATGCAAATCTTCCTTTCACTTGAACACTTACAGGCCATTGTAGGGTTATTAATTGCCCTAATTTCCATATTGTTGTGTTCCAGGGGATAGGGAGGCCAGAGGGGAGGGAGAGAGACAGAGGAATGACTGGTCAGTGGAGCAGTCAGAACATACAACATTTATCGATTAAGTTCACTGTCTTATACAGGCGTGGTTCATGACGCCCCAAAACAATTACAATAGTAACATCAAAGATCACTGATCATGAATCACCATAACAAATATAATAATAATTAAAAAGTTTTAAATATTGCAAGTATTACCAAACGTGACACAGAGACACGAAGTGAGCAAACGCTGTTGGAAAAATGGCACTGATAGACTTGATTGACACAGGGTTGCCACAAATTTTCAATTTGTAAAAAAACACAATATCTGTGAAGTGCAATAAAGCAAAGCACAGTAAAATGAGGTATGCCTGTACATCACATTAATAGAATAAAGGTCAAACCCCACAGGATCATCTCAATAGATGCAGAAAAAGCATTTGACAAAATTCAAGACCCTTCATGATAAAAAACACTCAACAAACTAGGAAGAGAAGGGAATTTTCTCAACCTGATATAGAGCATCTATAAAAAAACCCACAGCTAACATATTCAATGGTGAAAGACTGGGTAATTTCCCCCTAATATGAGGAATTTTAAGACCAGGATGTCTGCTCTCTCCATTTCTACTGAACATTGTGCAGGACATCCTAGCCAGGGCAATTAGGCAAGAATAAGAAAAAGAAGGCATCCATGTTGGAAAGGAGGAAGTAAAACTATCCTATTAGTTGATGATGTGATCTTGCATATAGAAAATCCTAAGGAATCCACTAAAAAACTATTAGAACTAATAAACAAGTTCAGCAAGATTGCAGAATACAAGATCAAAAAACAAATATAAATACTATTTCTACACAATAGTTACAATGAGCAATCAAAAATGAAATAAAGAAAAGAATTCCATTTACAGTAGCATCAAAAAGAATAAAATACTTAGGACTAACTACAACAAAAGAAGTACAAGATGTGTATACTGAAAACTACAAAACATCATTGCAAAAAATTAAAGACCCACAAAAATGGAAAGATATCCCATGTTCATGGATTGAAAACTTAAAATTTTTAAGATGGAAATACTTCTCAAATTGATCTTCAGATTCAATGCAATCCTTATCTAAATCACAGCTGACTTCTTTGCCAAAGTTGGCAAGCTGATCCTAAAATTCATGTGGAAATTCAAGAGATCCAGAATAGTCTAAACAATCTTAAAAAAGAACAAAGTTGGAGGACTCCATTTCTCCGTTTCAAAACAGAGTCTAGAAATAAACCCTCATATTTACTGTCAATTGCTTTTTGACTAGGGTACAAGACCATTCAATGGGAAAAGAATAGTCTTTTCAACAAATGGTGCTGGGACACTAGATATCCATACACAAAAGAGTGAAGTTGGACCCCCTACCTCACACCATACAAAAATTACTCAAAATGGATCAAAGACCTAAATGTAAGAGATAAAACTCTAAAATTCTTCAAAGAAAACATAGGAGTAAGTCTTTGTGAGTTTGGAATAGGCGATGGTTTCTTAGATATGACACCAAAAACACAGTCAACAAAAGAAAAAATTGGTAAATTGGACTTCATCAAAATTTAAAATTTTGGTGTTTCAAAGGACATTATCAGGAAAGTGAAAAGACAACTCACAGAATGGGTGAAAATATTTGCAAGTCATATATGTAATAAGGGACTTGTATCTAGAATACTAAAGAACACTTACAACTCAATAATAAAAAGACAAATAACCCAATTTAAAAATGAGGAAAGGATCTGAATAGACATTTCTTCAAGGAAGATATACAAACAATCAATAAACACATGAAAAGATGCTTAACATTACTGGTTACCAGGAAAACACAAATCAAAACCACAATGAAAAGCAAATCATCCTGAAAATAGCTTATGATAACCTGTTATTTACTGACAAACAAGTATCTCTTTTTGTTGGCAGGTGAAACAAATTAAATAGCATCCAAAAACCAAAAAACCCACAATGAGATACCATTTCACATCCATTAGGATGGCTATAATCAAAATGGAAAATAACAAGTGTTGGTGAGAATGTGGAGAAATTGGAACTCTTGTATGTTCCTGGTGGGAATGTAAAATAATATAGCTGCTGTGGAAATAGTTTGGAGTTTTCTCAAAAAGTTAAACATAGAATTAACCATAAGATCTAGCATTCATTTATCCCACTCCTAGGTATATATTCAAAAGAATTAAAAACAGGTATTCATATAAATACATGTAATGAATTCATAGCCACATTGTTCACCATTGTTGAATGGTGAAAACAGTCCAAATACCTATCAACAGATGAATAGATAAATAAAATGTGGTATATCCATACAATGGAATATTATTTGACAATAAAAATTAGTGAAGTACTGATACATTCTACAAAACAGATGAACCTTGAAAACATTATGCTAAGTGAAAGAGGCCAGTCACAAAAGATCACATATTAAACCGTTCCATTTGTATGAAATGTCCAGATTAGGCAAATCCATAGAGACAGCAAATATATTATTAGTTGTCTAGGATGAGGGAAGGATAGGGGAATTGGAGGATGATGGCTAAGGGGAGGAGGGTTTCTTTGGGATAAGGAAAATGTTATAAAATTGATTGTAGCAACAGTTGTACAACCTTGTAAATATTCTAAAAGCCACTGAATTGTACACCTTAAATGGGTGAATTGTATGGTATATGAGTTATGTCTCAACAAAGCTGTTTAAAAAATGGACACTAAATACTTAAAAAAAAAGCAACTACTCCCTTGGAAGGGGCACTACTATTCCTGCTACTGAAACCAAAGAGATGTTTCTCCCACAGATGTTCATAAAGAAGACCCTGTAGGGGCCGCCCGGTGGTGCAGTGGGTTAGTCCGCGCTTTGGCAGCCCGGGGTTGGCGGGTTCGATCTCGGGAGCCGGCTGAGGCACGGCTTGTCAGCCATGCTGTGTCCATGTCCCATATAACGTGGAGGAAGATGGGCACGATGTTAGCCCAGGGCCAGTCTTCCTCAGCAAAAAGAGGAGGATTGGCAACGGATGTTAGCTCAGGGCTGGTCTTCCTCACCAAAAAAAAAAAAGACCCTGTAAAATGTAGGAAATGACAGTCTCGATATCCTTCAAAAAATGCAGCAACAACTTAAATGAGGATATTCTTAGGATACACTTTAACGTAGGTTAGGGCACTAACGTAAATGCAACTTGCCCTCTGGCTTAGTCCAAGAACATACTCTGGAGAACATACCATGGAGGAATGGACAGATTGCACATCTTTCAGAGGAACTTCCACAGCTATTTCCCGTTTTTTTACTTTCCTCCCCCTCTTATTTACAAATATAAAACATGTTTATAGAGGAAAACAGAGATAAATGAAAAGGGGAAATTAAAATCACCCATAATCTTACCACCTAGAAATGATCACTGTCAGCTTTTGGGTCCTTGAAGTTGGAAATAACTGGTACTGGAAAAAAGTTCTTTAAAGGAAATCCACTTAAAATAAGAACCAATATTTTGTCGTATATAGTGCTTGCAATGGGGAGGGGAAGGTTTGATTTGGATTCTACCTTGAAAAATAAAGCTACAAATTATGAAAATTTATACAATTTATATTGTGTTTGCAAGTATGAGTATATCAAACTTTTATTTTAGAGATGTGCAATTTTGTGAACATATTTTTTGATAGCCTTATTAGACAACCTTCATTTCATTGTTTGATCTTTGCAGCACAATTCTATAAAAAGTATTGTTTTTTCCCATATGTTTGAGTACTTCACCCATTTTTCCAAGGGCCTATAGGGCTTATCTCTGCTAAGTACTGAGTGACAGTGAGTTCAAGATTTTACTCTCTGGTATATTATATCTGTACAGTGGAATATTATTCAGTCATAAAAAGGAGTAAAGTACTGATACATGCCAGAACATGGATGAACTTTCAAAACATTACGCTAAATGAAAGGTCAATCACAAAAGACCATATATTGTATCATTCCACTTACAGGAAATTTCCAAAACAGGCAAATTCATAGAGATAGTAAGCAGACTAGTCAAAGGAGGAAAGAATGAGGAGTGACTGCTAATGGATGTGGTATTTCTTCTTGGGGTGATACAAATGTTCTGGAATTAGATAGTGGCGATGCTTGCACAATTCTGAATATACTAAAACTACTGAATTGTACACTTTAAAAGGGTGAGTTTTATGTTAAGTCTCAATAAACAGTATACTCCCTGACAAGTTTGCAGAGAACAGCGGTTCTCTGTTACTGGTAAATGAGCTGTCTTCCTGCACAAATTGAGGACCCTGAGGATGACAAGGGCTGGGAAAGTAGGCCACACCACATTCCCTGGAGGTGCCTGGGACCACAGTTTGCAGAGCCCTGCTTGGGGAGTTGTGTCTTACACCTATTCATTACACTCCCTTCCCATGCCATAGAAACTGCCAGTAAGTTCCTCCTGCTGATGACCCTAAATATACAGCCCTTTTATATAAGAAATTGATAATTAATGATATGCCTTATGGAATTAATATGCCACAAAGTTATATACTAGAAATATGCCTGAACTCTTACCTGGCCATTATAGAAGCACATGGGCAAGGACAGAAGGAGACCACGGACGGACAAAAGCAGCAGGTTTTTCGTGGCAGAGAGATGATTTTCTCCTTCTTCTCTCCTCCTCCTTCTTCTTCTGTTCCCTTATTGTTCTTAAGTTTACACAGTAACTGTGATAAGTAATTATATAATTTAGTCTTCTAATACATTTTTCCAATTGTATAATTGCATCTTTTATCTAAGTTAATACCTTGGTAGGTATCACTTAATTTCAAATGACTATCATTCTTTTTTAATGGACAGATGTAGGTAAATGATGAAGGATCATCCCCGTTTTTATTAATGTGTTCTTACACTTCCTTGCACACTAACCATAGAAGATGTCACATGACTGAAAGAAGATAACCCATCCTGTCATTCCCAGCCTTTCAAGGAATACCTGAATGTTTTCTAAGTGCCTACTGTTAAATCTAGACTTAGTAGGAAATGGAAGTACTTTGTCTATCAATTGCCTTACAATTTAGTTCAAATTACTACAGTTTGGTTTTTAAGCTGGATTTACACTTGCTCAGTAATTCACTTTGAGAGGCCAGAGTCACAAGTTTGGTTCCAGGTCCATCTACTTGTAGTTATTCTATTAGTAGGAAATGTCTCAACAACAATAACAATGAAAAAAAAAAAAAAAAACAGAAGAAGGAAAGAAAACAAAATCTCAACAACAACAAAAAAGAACTTAAAACTTGGTCATTTTCCTATCCCCGTAGGTCACACTACTAAAAGGTGAGACTTAACCAAAACTTTTCCCCATCTAACTTCCACTCATTGGTCATGTTTATGTCTCTGAAATTTCATAGAATAAAGGTAATCCCTTTTCTTCTTGGTTGTTTTTCAAATATCCAGAGACAACTACACTGTCCTTAAGTCAAACTCTCTCCTTTCTCAAGGACTTTGCACTGGCAGTTCCCAATTCCTGGATTGTGCTTGCCCAAATCTTCATAGACTGCCTCCTTCTCAACATTCAGGACTCAGCTCAACTCATATACCACCTTTACAGAGAGATCTTCCCTGTCATTCTAGTTAAAGTAGACCCTTCTTAGTCACTCTCCATCTACTCTGTTTTATAGTCCTTTTATCATCTATCAGTTTCTAAACTTATCCTGCTTGTTTACATGTTCTACTGCCTCTTTCCCTCCACTAGAATGTGAGCCTCCTGGCGTCGGGGAGCCTGTCTCTCCTGTTAATTCAATTCCTGGTGGAACTGCCTGTTCAGTATGATCCAGCTATTCCAGTCCTAGGTATCTACCCCCCAAAATGAAAATATTTGTCCGTACAAAAACTTGTACCATGTATGTTCATAGCAGCTTTTTGCATAATAGCCAAAAACTGGAGACAATCCAAATGTCTGTAAACAGATGGATAAACAAAATGTGGTACATCCATATGATGGAGTACTACTTAACAATGAACTACTGATAGATGCAGCATGATATATGAACCTCAAAATCTTCATGCTGAGTGAAAGAAGCCAGCCACAACCATTCTCCTCTTCTATTCCATTTATATAATATTCTAGAAAACATGAATTAATCTATAGAGACAGAAAGCAGATCAGTAGTTGTCTGGGGCTTGGAGTAGAGGGAGAATAAACTACAAAGAGGCACGAGGAATCTTTTTGGGGTAATGAAAATGTTCCCATCTTTAATGTGCCAGTGTTTTCATGGGCATATACGAATGTCAAAACTCACCAAATCATGTACTTTAAATGGATGCACTTTATTGTATATAAATTATATTCCAATTATGCTGATAAAAACAAATTTTGTTCAGTGAATGCCTTTTTTCTCCTGGTGGATTATTTGCACCTCACCTGGCAAAGTTTGGGGATTTTCATCCATCTTCTGAATGCACTCCAAGGAGCTCAAGTTCCTCCAAGGGTGGTGCCCAGAACTGGAACCAATACTGTAGATGTGGTTTGACCAGATTCGAGTACACTAGGTCTTTGTTACCTCCACTTTTTCCACTATACAATACTCATACCAGGCTTTGCTGTTTCAGACTTTCTCACCTATCTCATATACTTATTATTATTATTATTATTTTGGTGAGGAAGACTAGCCCTGAGCTAACATCTGTTGCCAACCTCCTCTTTTTTGCTGAGGAAGATTGGCTCTGGGCTAACATCTGTGCCCATCTTCCTCCATTTTATGTGGGATGCCTGCCACAGCGTGGCTTGACAAGCAGTGCATAGGTCTGTGCATGGGATCCGATCCTGTGAACCCAGGGCTGCTGAAGTGGAGCAGGCAAACTTAACCACTATGCCACTGGGCTGGCCCTATATCTCATGTATACTATTTCAGTCAACCTGAAAGTTCTACTTCTGTCAAGGCAGCTTAAACTTCATGGACATTTCTGGAAGTCTGCTCACACTCATGACTGACATTGGGTTTGTCCCCCGAGTTGTTTTCCAACTGCAGAACCATGCCTCTCTTATCCTATGCTCATATTTTCCCCTCTAGATACTGAAATTTTCATTTATCTTACTAAATTTCTCCTTTTGGCTCCAGTCCACCTTCCGAGCCTGCCAAGGTATTTTATATCCCAAGATATTTTACATTTATGTCATCTAATATTCTAACTGCTTTGTGTCATCTACAAATTTAATAAGTGTGTCTTCTTTGTCTTCATTCAAGTGGAAGATAAAGTTGTTTAAGGAGACAAAGGTCAAGGGCAGAGCCCTGAGGCTTGCCAATTAAGATTTCCTTTGCAAATGCCACAGATTTATCCATCATTCATCAGCACTGTCTGGATACAGTAGTCTTCAAATTGCTTTGAATTAGCCTAAGTGCTTTTTTTTAGTTACATCACATTTCTCCATTTGATTCACAAGAATATCTTGAGAGACTTGGATGTCTTGTTGAGAATCCACTAGACTAGGAATTAGAAGACAGGCGTTCTGGGTCCAGCTTTACTTCTTTTAGCTCTGTAACTTCAGACAAGTTCCTTAATCTCTCTGAGCCTGTTACCTCAACTGGAAATTATATATAATACCACCTGCACTATACATCTTACAGGATATTTTAAATATCAAATGAAATAAGCATGTGAAAATGCTTTCTAAAAATATTTCTGTGCAAAGATATAAATCACATTACTGATAATAATGCCAAAAGGAAATAACATTAATGCCCAATAATAGAATGACTAAATAAAACTTAACACATCCATATAGTCAAATATTATGTCATTATCAAAAAGACTGTTTTCAAAAAAATAATTAATGACAGGAAAATGCTTATAGTATAACATTGATTTTAAAGAGCAGGGCACCTAGAAGTTAACCCTACCACTAATGGCTAATGACTGAAGGTGGTGCGAAGGGCTGCTGTGAGTTTTGACAATATTTCTATTTCTTGATCTGGATAATGGTTATACAACGTGTTCACTTTGTAAAAATTCCTCACATTTACTCATCTGAGCACTTCCCCACATGTAGGTTTTAGTTTAAGAAAAATTTACTTTTAAAACATTTACTTTTTTTCTTTTTTAAAAAAGCAGAACTCCAAATAATATAATAAGACCAGATTCTTACTTTAAGAGCCTGTATTTTTAAGAAGTGGCAAGAAATACAGCAAAGTGTTAATAGTGGTGAAGTGGAGAAAGAGCATTCTCTACCCACTCTGGGTCCTTTCTGGCTGGGCTACAAATTAAATTGACATGAGGCTGAATAGCAGGAGAAAATCACTCAAAGCTTTATAACATGTATACATGGGAGAGACTTGGGGAAACTGAGTCTCTCTCTCAAAAAAATGGCAGAGATTCTCCTCTTGACTAATGAGGATATTAGGGGTTGGTCAGTTATGGGAGATTACCAGAAAAGCACAGTAGGTTATTATGCAGATTTAAGGCCTTGCCTTCCACATTGATGAGCATCCACTCCTCTTCCCAGTACAGAAAAGGAGATATCTTTACAAATGGAGATTTCCCTTACAAATGTAAATGTCTGGTAAACAGAACTTTGATAAGAATGGGTGTAGCAAAGACCCTCCCAGTCTATTGATACCCAGAGTTATCCAAGGTGACTGCCCATCCTGGGGACAGGCCTTCCATTCCAAATCCCTTTAGACAGTTGGGGGATGGGAAAGTCAAAGCCTCCTCCAGAGCAAGGTAAAGAAACATCTTGAGGTGGCCAGTTCTGATCTCCCACATGGTGAGATTACAGGTGACTTATTTTCTTCTCTGCAACTTTCTCTTCAATAATCAGAAAAATGATTTGGCTTTTTAAAATCGGGGGGAAAAAAATCAAACTTGCATTTTAAAGAAAATGTTTTCTAAATTGTAAACATATACAATGCAAGGCACGATTCTAGCACAATGCCTGAAACGTAACCAGGCAAGTACTCCTTTCAAAAACGGAAGGGGATCAGTTGACATTCTTGGCTTCCAGGGAACCCGTGCTGGGTCATAGCAATGACTATCTCCTTTTCTAAGTGATGGCTCACAAGCCACCTGTGTGATGATTCTTCCCAAAATGTTGCCAAGGCCAAATCTGGAAGATAACTACCCTTGCCTCACTCTACTTCCCCACAATTCCCTCAAGATTAATTGATTGTCCTTGTTTGAGATTGAGGCTCCAAATCATTTCAATCAGCTTGGTGCTTTCTGAACCCCATCTCACCCATCTTGAGATTATAGTAGGATTACTCTCTGGAGTCCCACTTCTCAACCATGATGGCTCTGCTCCTCTCACTTTCTAAGCAAGGAAATAACGTAAAATTCTGTTGGCTAGTATTATACCACTTGCCTTATCAGGTCCCTTTAAAAAGAATTCATCATGCTACTACTACCACAAAACAAAGCCTCATTTATTTCCTTTGCATTTCTGGAAAAATGCTGGGAACTAACACATCTAACACTACCCTTAGAGAACCATGCCTCTAATTGGTGGTATTGTTGCCCATGGTTTTGTTCCCTGTCTTTAATTGGGTCCTTGTCCTTTTAAATCTCAGCTGAGCTCTGAGAGCATCAGGAAAGGATGTCAGTTTTTTTTAATGCCACCACTTCCTCCCCCAACACTGCACTGCCCGCTGCCTGCCCCCCCCCCCCCCCCCATATTCCACATTTAAGGAGCTCCCATGCCAGAACAATGAATTCTCATGCTCTTTCCCTCAGTGCCACAAACCTGAGCTGCCTCTGATAGGCTGAGCCGGAGGCACTGTTGCAGGTTGTCACCTAAAGCGATGTCTCTACTCAGGTCACCTTGCCATCTGCTTTGTCAAGTGACTCTGGGGAACTAACTACAGGATCAAGGAAATAAACCTCTCAGGTTGATGAATGTGAATCTTCCAAGTGCATTTCAAATGCACGAGTTGAACAGGTTGTGCTTTGCCCTCCAGGCTCCTCTCTCGGGCTCACTTGCAGTGTTTGAGAGGGACAGAGGGGCTACCTGAACACAGCCTTAACTTCAGCTCAGCTCTAACTCTGGTTGTGTTACCACCCAAGGGGGGTTGTCTGCCCACTGCAAGACATGCCAATAGTCAAGAGGCAAGGTGGTAGGAGAGAATGGGTTTTACTACAGCTTGCTGGCAAGGGGGAAGATGGCTAACATCCAAAAGAACCATCTTACAGAACAAAGACTACGGGTCAGTTATATAGGGGGCTGGTTGCCGGGTTGGAGAGGCATCTGGTCTTAGTTCCTAATAACCTTTTGTTTTACTAGCTATGCGGCAGAAACCGGAGCAACGCCCTATACCCAGATCTTTCAGTTGTCATTGAGGATGGCTATCAGCATAGACTCTGCCCGGGAGTCATCACCTTCCTAAGGAACACAAAAGAACCAAGTTATGGACTTAGAGCAGCCAGGAGGGGCCATAAAATCACCAGAGCATGTATATCTCCGGGAGGGTGCACATCCAGCTGGATTAGTTAATCAGGTTATTCAAAGTTACAGTACGGTTTCTTTCTATAATATGGCTTCCCTATGTCAACCCTGTGTTGAGCCCGTATCAGTTGCAGGTCCCTTTCCCTGATCTGGCATCCAGAGGTAGTGCCTCTGCAGCCCTGGGTTCCAACTGAGTGGAAGGGCACGTCTCACAGAGCCAACATCTGCCACCCTGCTTCTAGCTGAGCCCTCAGAAACTCAGTTTTGAGTCTGAGGAATAAATTCCAATTCAGTTAAAGTACTTAAAGCCCAGGGGCTTTGACTTTTGCTTGGCAAGAGCACTTACTGCTGAGTTCTAGCAGCTTTGCCACTTCCCCTTTTTCTGCCTTCTTTCATACTGGCCCAGTAACAGGGGTTTACACAGTGCCAGACCTTTCTCCCTGTGTTTGGAACCTACTTTCTGATGCCCAGAGGGAGTGTGAAGGGTGGGGGTAGGGATGGGATGGGTTGGGGGAGGGAAGAGGGAAGTTGTTTAAAGGAAGAGGCAGAACAAGAACAGACTTAAAATGCATGTTTGTTATCTAAAAAGAAAGGCCTACCTTACATTTATGCCATATTTTAAAACTTTTTCCCAAAGGGCTTTGTAACGGGAAAAATGTAGAATGGCTCCAATTCAACCAAGGCACAGTTAAAATTCCTAACATGGCCCACTCTGGGTGGAACAGGAAACACAGTGCTATCTTTGCTGTTTTTAAACAAACTCAAGTTGTCAGTATGAGAGGAAAACATACATTTAAAAGCCAGCTGACTTTTCTTCTCACAGCTAGCATAAACCTCAAGCCAGCAAGCCCATTTTATCTTCTTGTAGCTCATCTCAATGGATATAAATCGTCTTCTACCCAACTTCATAATGTATATATGCTAGGATATATTTGCCTTTAATACAGTTACGGGATATGTTGACCATTTCTATGATCTGTTAAAAGTGCATTAAGGACAAAATGAAGACCCTGTATTTTTGCAGGCTCTTAATTTTATAATGGACAAAGCACTGATAACTGAAATTGCATTGAAAAACAAACCAACCTTCCCTCGTTGGTCAAATTTTAGCAATCTTAGCAGTGGTTTTAACTTCTTCCATTTTAAAGTTTCTCTGAATTCTTTCCTGGCCCCACCCTCGAGGTGGGGGTGAACTGGCTAAAAATATAAATGAAAGGAAGGAGACAGATCAGAAGCAGCTAGATAATCATATAATTGAAACCTGACTTGGGGTGAGTTCTCCCCCTACCACCCCTTTCTTGACTTGAGTAATAACATCTCTACTTTGGATTATGTTCAATACCAAGAAAACAAGTATCAACATTTAAATTATAAAAAGGAACCAAATTTCATGAAATCATATATAGCTTGGTAGCAGTATTAACGTCCTAGAAAAAAACACAAGGAGTTTCGTATTAAAAAAAAACAAACCTAACCTGCTCTCCTCATCTACCAACATCCAAAGTTAAGCAAAACTTAAGATAGGCAATTTACCACCTCTATTAAAATGGATAGTCTCCAATTTATATATGTTGTTATAAAGTTCAAGGACAAGTGGAAATTAAAACGCACTTCCCACAAAAACATTGATATAAAGGGTGAATCAAGGGTTCCAGATGGGGGCCGGCCCGGTGGTTGAGTTAGTGCGCTCCACTTTGGCAGCCTGGGATTCCCAGGGCCAGATCCTGGGCACAAACCAACGCACTACTTGTGAAGCCATGCCGTGGCGTCCCACATAAAGTAGAGGAAGGTGGGCACGGATGTTAGCCCAGGGCCAGTCTTCCTCAGCAAAAAGAGGAGGATTGGCAACAGATGTTAGCTGAGGGCTAATTTTCCTCACAAAAAATAAAAAAATTTTTAAAAAGGGTTCCAGATGGTTCAATAACTACAACAAAAAGTTTTCAACAAAGTCTCTGAATTAGATTTCAGTAACACTATGTAGTACTTCCCTTAGTGAAGACAATGCATTCAAATGCTTATTACTCTTATTATCGGAGATAAAAATTACATAGGATGCATTACCAAATCTCAAACAAGAGGGTTATTGAGGAAAACAAAAAAACACCCTTAAGACAATGTTCCATATATAGAAAATGTGGCCATCTTTACATTGATTGGTTGAATTGCTGGGGTAGGTCTTCCTGACAGAGGGGTCAAGGTGTGGCAAGGTCTTTTCTATAAGTGGCTGGTGAGAAACACCCATTGCTTTGCCTCCTGAATCACTAGCAGGACCAGTCAGGGGTCTGGCCCCTTTCACAGCTCCCCTTCTCCCCAACTACTGTCCGTCTACTTGCAGATGGCAGGCAAAATATGCATCATTTTAGTCCTTTCTCCCCATTTAGACATAAAATACAAATGCCTGCTTCAGACCTAAAACTGTGATCCTTGGTTAAATGTATAATCAAGCAACAAATGTAAACAAGTAAGACCAGATCCCTCAGTTTTATGGAGAAAAGGAAAATATTAGCCATCTGGAAAGGGACGGGGAGAGGGAAGGCTAGGGAATGGGTTTACAAGAGAAGGGAAACAATATGGCAGATACAATTGAGACTCTGGCATTGTCTTAGTGTCAGCAAACTCACATAAATGCACACACACACAGGCATGGAGGAGCTCCTTGACATGGAACTGAAAATAACAGCATTTCTACTTCATATAACAAATTATGGTTTATGTATATTTGTGCTTTTACAACATAATTGGCTTGCACTTGTTTGAAGGAGCTTCTTTGCCAGGGACTCAATCAAGGAACCTAAATTCTACATTTAGGGAAAATAAGTATGCACCACACTAGGAGGAGGAAGTGGAAAGTTTCTTCCCATTTTCCTAGGCACAGCACCAGTCTTCCAGAAAATTCCGAAACAAGCTGTTTGGCTTTGGCTTATTCCTACTTGGTGTGCCAACACCCAGGGCCTTCGTGTGACCTTTACCTACCTAGGGCTACCCAGCACCCTAAGGTACCCATTCTCTCCTTTCTCACTTTTAACCTTATCAAAACTTCTTTTCTCGGAGAAGGGGATAGGGCTCCACTTTGTAGCAGAATCACTTAAAATAATCAATAGTAAGGTAATATGTCAATGATCAGGTAGTGAACATCTCTCTTAAGAGACCTATGTTTTAAGAGACAAAGCTTAAAATCTCAAATGAATGTCTGACTGGTAGAATTTCAGGCAAAATAACAGAAAAGTAAAAAATCAAAGTCAGGCTGCAGGTGTATTTTGGGAGATGGGGTTACCTTTCCAGGCAGCTCATACTGAGTGTACATACAGTTCCTTTAGGCCATTTCTACTTTCCATGGCTTCCTCCCTTTATCTAAAGCTTAACCCAGAAATTCTCTAAGGTAACAATGGTCATTCTGGAGATCCCTCCTCACTCACCCACTCAATGAGATAGGGGACTTGGCGGTGTGATGGGCAGAGGGAAATATCATATCAGAGAAAAAATGGCTCACCAGGGTGCAATGTCTAAAGTTAAGAGGCTTACTTTCAACCTAATACTAGTATGTTACTGTTCATAATATATATAATATATAGTTTAGGTAAATTATGTTATAAAAACATATAATAAAATATTATAAAAACTCTGAAATGACTGATGCTTGATAATTTTCTTGATAATTCTCTTAAGTAAACAGATTACAATAAAACTGTAGTTATTGACTAAGTTCCATCAATTTTTTTTAATTTTCTTTGATTTTTTCTCCTGGTCTTCTGCTATCCTTTCTGCAGGTCGCTTCTTCAACCCCTTCATTTTCCTGGTTTGTAGTCTGCTTAGGTCTTGCTTCTGCATATGAATCCTTCCATAAGTTGTACCAAAAGTATCATGAGAGATATTTTTCTTCTTCTTTGACTATGAAACAAGAATATATATTATTTAATGGTCTCTACTATCATGAACTGGAAAAAATCTAGTGTACAACAAATATCTTACTAACAATTTCCATTAGTGAGCACCCCTTCAATGATATAAAGTCTATAGTCCTATAGACCTTTCTTTTCAAATTTAAATGTACATACAAATCATTTGGGGATCTTGTTAAAATGCAGATTCTAACTCAGTAGGTCTAGGCTGGGACCTGAGATTTAGCATTTCTAACAATTCTCAGGTAAATTGTCGTCAGACCACACTTTGAGAATCAACACTATAGAATACACTAACCACTGTCATGCATCAAGAGAATTTCCTGTGTTTAGCTTAAGGAACTGTAACTGCCATTTTAATCTTTATTGGCATTCCAGAGACGTCATTTCTATTTGTTTTTTAAAACTATTCAAAAGTCAAAAGACATTTTATGCAAGTATGGGTTACACACACGTTGTGCTCTAAATCCCATGTCTTCATAATGCCCAAAATGATTTTCTTTTTTGCTGAAAACTGGCAATCTCAGCTACGAGAAAGCTCTCAGCTACACTTGATGCCTAGTTTCCGCAACTCTTTTATTAACCTTTATGGTTGGCTTATTTACTTCCTCCTTTTCTTGGCTCTGAGAGTCTAATTTTACCTATTTTATTGATCTCTTTTTGTATGCCCTCTAATGTAATATGCCACAGATCCTTTTTGGAAAGAAGAGTAGAATATACAAACAAATGTGGCACCAGTCTGCAGATTATGTACCTTGAGGGCTTTTGGCATCTTCATAGATAACTTATAAAGGTCGTCTGATGCCAGATGTGTCCTCCGCAGAACCAGATCCAGTGAGGGTCCCATCTCTTCCAATTCAATCCGTGGTGTTCTGCAACCAGATTTCTTCAACAGCAACCTTTATGAAATAGGAAAAAAAGAAACGTTGCTTTGACTTTATAGAAGTCCTATCCTCCCCAAATATTTTTGTTCAAGAGGATTACAGGTCCACAAAATAACATAAAATCTTCAGAAAGGCTAAGCTTCTTAAATACTTTATACATTTAGGCCAAGTGTGTTCTTTGATTTGCTTATTTTTAAAAATCATAAATAAAAGTATACAACATTGTTGACAAACAGCAAACGAGACAGACAATTCTAAGAAACGGAATCCCTTGATTTGACTTCTTCATCTTACATAAGATTTACGTAAGTATAAAAATAATTTTAATTGGGTCTTTGAAACATTATGTTTATCTGATTAACAAATTCTTGTTTCTCTAACACTCATTCAGAATCAACTTTTCTCCATAGCACAGACATCTACTGATCTCTATAGATTGGAATGAACTTTAAAATCTTAATATAAAACCACAACTTTCTGGATACTGTAAGTCCAAATAGCTCTGGATCTGGAAACGTATGAGGGACAGAGTGGGGAGTAGGGGAGACTGGCAAATTCTTTTTGTGAGTGATTACCACAGGAACAGCTGAAAAGACCTGAAGATTATTTGAACTGAAAGACTCAATTTGTTATAGTGGGCAGATCTCCACATGGAAAAAAAGGACTGACTGAATAACAATGTTTATAAAAGATCAGCCTCTTCACACAAAAGCTGGAGTGTGAGAGAGGAAACAGGTGACATGAGAGAAGAGAAAGAACAAAAGAGGAAAGCACAGTAGGGAATACCCGAGACAGCAGCAAACACCAGGAAGAAGTGAGTGTGTACAAGCTCATTAACAGCCCTTTGGGCCCTAAGTGCATCACATGCACATAGCCAACCAATACAGTCCACCCACGGGAGATGCATTTATCAACTGCAGGAAGAGCCATAGTGATAGATATGCTGTATCGGACACAGTAATTTCTACCCAACTGGACAAGGCAAAAAACAGCACAGGATATGTAAAGAGCAGAAGTGTTAAACAAGCCAAAAATCTATACTGACATTAAAAGATAAAATGAGTATTAGTATGGGACTTGAAGGAGCAAGCACAGGGAAAAAGAGCCTGAGTGAGAGCCCTTAGGCCACTCTCCTCACAGCGGTTCCAGAAGAGACCTGAGAGAATGGCTGTCTCAGGCTCAGTGGGGGGAAATATCTTTCGTAGCTGAAGTTGGCTGGTTTAGGGAATCATCCCTAAGAGAGCTAATTCAAGGCATACAGGGGCAGGGACCATTTGACTGTCCTATCACACATACTTCTGCATTTGCGTCCACATTTTCAGTACTTCCAAATAAATGATATTTATAATGCTGAACTCATATCAAGATTAATATCTTGATGAACACAAAATGCTTATTTTCAGCTAAATGGAAAACTTGGCGATCCAGAACAGCTCATGGCATGCCTGATGGATTACGATCACCCAAGTACCACTGGACGGGGCAAAACTTCGCTACAGCATCTTTTTATTTATACAAGTGTCCTAACAAAGTAATTTTTTCAGTGGTATATATAACTAAGATTATTTCCGAATAACTACATATGTTGCTATTTATGGAATAATTAAGTTACAGTGCCATACTGTCTGTGTAAATGATCTTATCTTAATCACTTCACTGAGTATGCTTCCTGACAGATCCAATTGATAGAAATAGAAGGAAACTTTCTCCCGTTTTCAGTTCTCTGCATACAGCTTCCGGCGATAACCATATCATTCCTTCTCTTTTAAACACTGAAATCTAGAATTTAAAATTATCAATTGCTAATGCTTTAAAAAACAATCTGTTTACTCTTTCTCAGAGGAAAGGTATTAATAGAGAATTTACAAAAAATTTTTGTAATCACACTAAGCAAAATGAAGAGATTATTAGACATTGACTCATTAAAAACAAAATTAAAACCACTTCCTTCACCTTCATCCCATCATACACACTGCACTTTTTCTTTTTTTTTTTGGTGAGGAAGATTAGCCCTGAGCTAACATCCGTTGCCAATTCTCCTCTTTTTTGCTAAGGAAGACTGGCACTGGGCTAACATCTGTGCCCATCTTCCTCTACTTTATATGGGACACCTTGCCAAGGCATGGCTGACAAGCAGTGCATCTGTCCGCACCAGGGATCTGAACCTGTGAACCCCGACCGCCAAAGCAGAGAGCATGAACTCAACTGCTACGCTACTGGGTCTGCCCCTGCACTTTTTTTTTTAAAGATAGACATTTCAATTCTAGGCCTTCATATCTCCAACCAAATATCTACTGCCCAGAACTTTTACATCATATTCCTAATCTCCACCTCAGATTCTCAGTTTTCCCTATAAGCTCTAAATCAAAAGTGACAAGTCTACAAGACTAGTACAAGACACAGAGACACAAAGACAAACAGAGCTCAGTTCCTTCCCTCTCAAATGGGCTGAGGCTATTAAATATGTTAGCTGGTAATTTCCATATATTTTTAAATAGCATTTGCCTATTTCTTGAGAAAGACTGGCATTACCACTCTTGTTCAAATTATAATTTTCTTATTTTCCCTCTTCCATATCCCTCTCTTCTGCTGACATTCTGTTTTCATTACCTAAACTCCTTGCCTAGAATGTTGTGTTTGCTTTTTAAAAGTACACTAACACTTCCTGTTTTGCATATTTCTCCCTATAAAACCTAACCAGTGCCACAGCAAAGGCAAACATGGCAGTTACTAAAGATTTTCTGTTTCATATTAATGGCTCTGGCTCTATAGTGAATACAATTCTCCAAGGAATACTAATGGTTACTCACATATAAGGAATTAATTATTATAGGACATGCAGGAAGAGGTAACACTATGATTTATTTCCCCAAAAAGTTAGGTCAAAGCTTATATTAATATAATTTCATGTTCAGAGTTCCTTTCATCCAAAAAGCTCAAAACCATTTTATAAGCCTTACTAATCCTCACAAATAATGTGTGTGAATATTAACTATTACCTTTTACCAACTGCTTAAGGGCTGGTTCGCAGTAAAAGAAAGAGGGCAGGTCACCATGGTGCAGCCTGCAAGGCCTGAGGAGCCACGCTATGTCACACACACTTTTGTCATATCCCCACCTCTATCCGCACCCCTTTCCCTCCTATAAAGGACTACCACCAATCTCAGAGGGACCTCAGAATTACCCAAACGGTATCGCTACACTTTATAAATGAAAAAACGGAGGCCCTGAGAAGTGCCCTGCCCGTGTCATGTGGCTGAGCCCAGCCCAGAGACAAGCCACTAGGCTCAGAGGTGATGCTCATTCCCGGGACCACCTCTTTCTTCCCCTCCCAAGTGCGGCACAGCCCCTGGAGGTTAAGCTGATCCACATATTTAGTGATTTTCCCAGTAGCAGCTGGCTCTCAATCACACTGTCCATTTTCTATTTCCAATCAACAGCTAACAGGTTATTACAGGGCATACATGAAACACCTAGGATTAAAATTTTACACTGTGGTCTCTGATTTTAAAAATTCCAACTTATTATTTTTCTGTTGTGGGAGCTGCCATGCCAACCTAACAGTGATTCTAGCAACTATATTCTTCTTGAAGTAAGTGGATGGGTGGATATATAGATATAGTTAGACTGCTAATTTATCCTTGTTCTCAAGTCTAATTTTCTGTCCAATTTGTTTTATTTTCTCTGCATCTCTCTTTCTTTACAAATTAGTCTTTCTTTTCACTAAATGCAAGTTATGATACAAATGAATACTTTCTTTGACATTGTTTACCATGAAAGAGTTTTAGGTTATTGTTATTTTTCATTTCTCAAAGATTGTTACCTCTATATTTTTATATCCCCAGGGTCTCCTTATTTACAAGTTTTCAAAAAGATTTTTCTTATGTTAGTGATTTTTCATCTTTAATTTCTTATTCTATAAATAAGAGTCACCAACTTTATAACATAACATATTCTCTATTTTTTTTGCTGAGGAAGATTCGCTCTGAGCTAACATCTGTGCCAATCTTCCTCTATTTTCTATGTGGGTTGCCACCATAACCACCATAACACAGCCGCCAACAAGTGGTGGAGGTCTGTGCCTGGGAACTGAACCAGGGCCGCTGAAGCAGAGTGCACCAAACTTAACCATTAGGCCATGGGGCCAGTCCTTACAATATATTCTTTTTTTTTTTTTTCGTGAGGAAGACCAGCCCTGAGCTAACATCCATTGCCAATCCTCCTCCTTTTGCTGAAGAAGATTGGCCCTGGGCTAACGTCCATACCCATCTTCCTCTACTTTATATGGGACGCCACCACAGCATGGCTTGACAAGCAGTGTGCCAATTCGTGCCCAGGATCTGAACCCCAGGCTGCCAGAAGCAGAGTGCATGAACTTAACTGCTACACCACCAGGCTGGCCCCTATAATATATTCTTTTTTTTTTCTTCAGAAATTAAACATTTTATTTATTTATTTATTTATTTATTGTGGGGAAGACCAGCCCTGAGCTAACATTCACTGCCTATCCTCCCCTCTTTGCTGAGGAAGACTGGCCCTGGGCTAACAGCCGTGCCCATCTTCCTCCACTTTATATGGGACACCGCCATGGCATGGCTGACAAGCTGTGCGTCCGCAGGCGCCCGGGATCCAAACTCACGAACCCAGGGCTGCCAAGCGCAAACTAAGCTGCTGCGCCACCGGGTGGCCCCTATAATATATTCTTAAAAGCCCCAAAATCAAGTTTGGAAATTCACAACAGACTTAAAGGGCTTTCAATCTCAACTAGCTAAAAATAATATTAAAACTCCTAATTACATCTTGCAATCATGTAGATATTTTATTGTATTTTGCCTTACTATTATTATTTAAACAAGAGGAAAACAAAAACACAAGTGGTGGTACTAATCATATGGTGAAAAGAACTGAACGTCTCTGACTCGATACGGTTGAGACAAAGATGTACACCACTGACAAAAGAGGCGAACATTTAGTTTCATTTGGATGTTCGCTGGACATAAGCCGGTCAACTACATATCCCATTGTGAAGAAACAACAAAATTAAAAACCATGGATGAGGGGCCGCCGGGTGGCACAGCGGTTTAGTTCGCGCTTGGCAGCCCGGGGTTCACGAGTTCGGATCCCGGGCGCGCGCCGACGAACTGCCTGTCAGCCATGCCGAGGCGGCGTCCCATATAAAGTGGAGGAAGATGAGCACAGATGTTAGCCCAGGGCCAGTCTTCCTTAGCAAAAAGGGGAGGATTGGCAATGGATGTTAGCTCAAGGCTGGTCTTCCCCACAAAAAAAAAAAAATAATAAAAAAAATAAATAAAAACCATGGATGAAATGCTGAAGTCCACAAATGGTCGCACAAATAGCACTACTGCACACGACACTGTCACACTGAGCTGTTGGCTCTCAGCTGCACTGTCATGCCACAGCTCTAAATGGACATTAGTCTGAATTCAGTGCACAAAGGAAGGGGGTTTGTGGAGAGTCAATGTATTCTCTAGGAAAGTGTGGGCTCTATCAGCCAGTGCCAACACTTTATTTTAATTAAGGGGAAAAAAGTCAAGCTCACAACAACATTGTAACCACGATGTATGATGACAGATGGTTACTAGTCTTATCAGGGTGATCATTTTGTAATGTAAATAAATGTTGAAACACTATGTGGTTCACCTGAAACTAATACAATATTGTATGTCAACTTTACTTCAATTAAAAAAAAAAAAAGTCATGCTTACCTCAAAAGGCCCAACTGTAGCATATCATTAAGCTTTTTACTGTAAACAAAACCAGCTTGTTAGGATTTATATTTATATTGTGGTGGGGGCAGGGCTAGAAAGCCTACACAAGAGAAAGAGGATAAAATGAGTCTAGCCACTGAATCTTCTTATTCCTTCCGGACTCCATTTGTTAGACTCATGGTTTTGAGATTTGCTTTGGCTGGCCTAAGACTTGTGGCTTGGTGCTCTAAATCCGGTCAAGAAAAATAAGGAGATACTGCACAAAAGTAGGGAGGGTCAACACTGAATTAGTGTTCTAAGCTCAGAGGGAGTATAGTGTTGGATGCTCCAGGGCCCTGGAAGAGATGGGTTTCAGAGGCAGAAACTGGCAGGGGAATGACAGACCTGAGGATCGGCACGGAGCTGCTGTGCCACTGCTATTCTGCAAACCCTCCAAACAAACTTCTGGCCAGACACCAATTCTAAGTTTGAGCTCCATAAAACAGTCACGCTAAAATGCTAACCCTGAGGATTAACAAAAACATGCTAAGAAATGCACTTACTTATAGCTTCGAAAGTAAATCTTCCCATTCAGTGCAGTGAAGTGCAGAACATACTCTAAACCAGCCAGGCGGATATTTGATACTGTGGGGCCTCTGAAGAAATCTAAAAGTACATATTAGGTTGTTAACACAAAAAGACCAACACTTTTTTGTGTGTGTGTGTGAGGAAGACCAGCCCTGAGCTAACATCCGTGCCCATCTTCCTCTACTTTATATGGGACGCCGCCACGGCATGGCTGACAGGCAGTGCATCGGCGGGTGCCTGGGATCCGAACCTGCGAACCCCAGGCTCCCAAGCGCGGACTAAACCACTGTGCCACCGGGCGGCCCCAAGACCAACACTTTTAAAATTCAGTTACAAACAACTGCATTCTAAATGCTCTGTTTTGTACCAATACTTATCTAAAAAGATAAAACAGGTAGCACAAAAACTGATCCCTAAAAAATGTCTGGTGATCCCACCCTCCACCATTTAACCTCATGACTTCATTTCTGTGTTTTGTTCACTGAGTCATGGAATTTTTCAGTTTTGAAGTTCTCCCTCTAAGCCAATGCTCAGCATAGGAGTATATCATATTTATCATGGACATTAACTTTTTAAAAAATGTAAATCAAGGCACAAAATTTTAATCTATAAGACAGGTAGGTTAAGATGGCAAATTTCTATAATAACGACTGTTCAAACTTTGACTATTAAACTAGCCTTTGTTTTATGGCGGAGGCCAACAAGCAAGAAAATTCTAACAAGAAATCTCAATTACATGAGCAAAAAATAACAAACTAAACTGTTAAACCAGAAAGAACCATCGAGATCAAAGTAGGCTGTTTTCCTACAGTGTGGTAATCATACCATTGGTGCCAAATGAGATGATTTTAAATGATATACAAATAAAATTTATCAAGTATTACTTATTTTATTATATACCATTTTCCATTCATGATAGAGACATAAAGTTTCCTTTTAAAAAGAAGAGTCAATTTAAAGAAAAAAAATCTCCAATGAACAACAGTATGGGTACTACATGACTTGGCTAAAGTTAAGAAGGTGGCACATAAATGAAAGAAGTTTGGAAAACAGAAATTAAGTTTGGTCCCCTCATTTTACAGCTAAGATTGAACCCCAAGGAGGCTAAATGGAAACACACAAATAACATTTAGCTAAGAAAAAGTTATACATAAAAGTTCATCCAACTTAATTACTTAGGAAGAGCTGCCCCAAGGCAGGTGATGTAGTAAACAGGAAATTTCATTGTGTCCCAACTGTAGCCACCCAGCATTTTTCTTCCCTCTTCCATTAGCTCATAAAATGGGAATTATCTCCACGTGCATGGATATATAATCTTTTGTTGTTTGCCTTTTCTTTCTCGTGGTTAACTAAAAAAAAAATCACAGCACTAACATGCATAAAACAGACACGAGTGTGTGCGCACATGTATATACCACCCTTCCCGACTCCCCCAGACAAAAATCCCACATGGATATTTTTATAAACCAAGTATATACTTTTTCAAGGTATTTTGATCTAAATTCTGATCATAATAAAGAGCTTTCCCGTGATTTTGCCACAACCTGACTCTCCTTCAGTGGCCAAGTTAATAAAGCCATTCACTGTTATGGCAGCGTTACTGAAGTCAGAGTCGTTCTGGGGAACAAGGTATGTACATTCCAGTCTCCCCTGAAACAGCTTTTGTAATGCAGCCTTACAGGCATATGTGCTTTTTCCATAAGCTTTTAAGAATGAAAAGGAAAGGAAAAAAAATGAAATGAAGGTAGAAAGTTTTAAGAACACTGACCCTTACCTCACACCAAAAATGAACTCAAAATGGATCATAAGCCTAAATGTAAAACCTAAAATTACAACACTTTGAGAAGAAAATATGAGAAAAATCTTTGAGATCTTGAGATAAGCAAAGGTTTCTTAAACACAGTAAGAACATACCATTACAGAAAAAATGGATAAAACAGACCACAAAAATTAAAAACACCTGCTCTTTGAAAGACATCATTAAACAAAACGGCAAGCCACAGACTAAGAGAAAATATTCAAAAATTATATATCAGACAGAGAGACAAAGGACTTAATCATACACACACCCCTACCTTATTACACAACAACAAGACGACCCAATAAAAAAATCAGGTGAAGATTTGAATAGATACTTCACCAAAGATATACGAAAGGCCAATAAGCACATGAAACAATGTTCATCATTAGTCATCAGAAAATGCAAATTAAACCTGCAATGATACCACTACTTTATTTTGTAGATTTGACTTTGGAAACACATCACTATCAGCATACAACACCCATCAGAATAACTAAAATTAAGAAGAATGGTCTACCAAGTATTGGCAAGGAGGTGGAGCAACTGGATCTCTCACACACTCTTGGTGGGAATGTAAAATGGTACAACTATGGTGGAAAATATTTGGGAGTTTCTTAAAATGTTAAACATACACTATTCAAATGACCCAATCATTCCATTCCTAGGTATTTACCCAAAAGAAATGAAAACATATGCCCTCACAAAAGTTTGCATATAAATGTTCACAGCAGCTCTAATAGTCAAAAGCTGGAATCAACCGAAATGTCCATCAACAGATAAAGGGATCAACAAATTGTGGAATAGCTATAAATGGAATACTGCTGGGCAACAAAAAGAAACAAACTATTAATATAGACAATGACATGGATGAATAGCAAAACAAATTAAGTGCAAGAAGCCAGGCCAAGAAAAGTACATATTGTATGATTCCATTTATCTAAAATTCTAGAAAATGCAAACTAATCTATAATGACAGAAAGCAGATCAATGTTTGCTTAGAATAGAGAAAAGGGGAGGATTGCCAAGGGGCACAGGGAAATTCTGGGGGGTGACGGAAAGTGTCCGTATCTTGATTGCAGCAGTGTTTTCAGAGGTGTGTACATATGTCAAAATCCATTCAATTTTAAAACTTTAAACATGTGCACTTGATTGTATGTAAATTATATGTCAAAAATTGTTTAAAATGAAAAAATTTAAAGTAATCCCTAAAAATTGAAAACAAAATGAAATGAACCTGTGTACTGAGATTGAGCTGGAGGCATTATCACGCAGAAAAGAACTCTTCAAGTGACTTCAAAGCGTAGAAAACTGACCATATATTCCTAACAGATTATATCTTATAGACAAACAGAACTGCAAAAAAACCCAAAAAAACCCCCAAGAAACTTCAACTGCATTCACTATTCATATTATCAGTATAATATTGGTATTTTATTCTGAGACTGTTCTATGTTAGTACAGTATACGGTAAATGCATAATTATTGTGGAGTCATGGAGAATCTGGATTTTTGTCATGGATGAAAGAAGGTACATATGTGAGGTCAATGAAGTTAAGTGAAGATCCCTTTTGTCCTAAATTTGAGTTAAAAGTTTCAGTATGAACTCAAGATGTATTTTATCTTAACAAACATATTTCATAGTTTTGTCCACTAAAAAAACCTAAAAACAATGATCAACCCAGAAAAAAAATCCCTGGCACCCAGACTGTGATTTCTAAAATAATTTCTCACTTAAAAAAACACCCAGGGCTCCTTAGAGAAATAGCTGATTCCAGGACTGAGGAAATGAAAGTACAAGAGGATTCTGAAATATCAAAGGGGTGATGGATTAAAATACGTCCAAACTCAGAATACTGCCAAAAAGGCTGACCCTAAAATGGGCAGAAATGATGGTTGAGGTAAAAAGGGAGATATTATGTGTATAGGAATAAGGATAAAAACTCAGTTAAATAGAAGTAAGAGAGTAGAAGAGACAGAAGTCAAATTGATTACAGTCAGAAGGAAAGCCCCAGTTTGGACTTTTCAGAAGATCAATTCCAAGCAAAAATAAGATCTCAAGTGTGGCTGTATCCATGAGTAAATACATTGACAAAGGGCACAGGAGACTGACCAGGGTGTTGATGGGAAAGACCAGCAGATCTGGAGTCAGAGAATAGATAAGATCCTGATTCTGCCACTTACTAGCTCTTCACTCTGGACAAGTAACTTCAGTAGTCTCAATTTCTTCATCCACAACATGGGAATAATATTACCATAATGAACTGAATATTTGTGTCCCCCTAAAATTCATGGTAAAGCCCTAACCCCTAGTGTGGCTTTATTCGGAGATGGGGCCTCTAAGGAAGTAATTAAGGTTAAATGAGGTATGTCATAAGGGTGGGGCCCTGATTCCATAGGATTAGTGACCTTATAGGAAGAGACACTAGAAAGCTGATATCCTCTCTTCTATCTCTCTCTCCCTCCCTTCCTCCCCTGCACACACATGGAGGAAAAGTCATGTGAGCACATAGCAAGAAGCCAGCAAGAGTCCTTACCAGAAATTTTGATCTTGGACTTCTAGCCACCAGAATCATGAGAAAATAAATTTCTTAAGTTTAAGCCACCCAGTCTATGGTATCTTGTTATGGCAGCCTGAGCAGATTACTACAATTATCTTTGTAGAGCTCCATAAAGGGTATTAAATTTAATAAATTACCTGACCTAATATATGGCAGTTATTTTCATTATTATATATTTTTTAAGTGGAATAATAATCAGGAAATGAGAAAGGTTAAAAAAATTAAAACGGTGACCACTGATATAGATAAGGGCAATGAAGAAAAAGTAACCAACTTAGGGAATTAAATTTAAGGCAGGTCTTAAAGGAACATTTAATAAAACTAACCTTTTACTTGACTTACTATCATCTTTACAGACAACAAACAGTCACATAAAAAAGTAACTATAAAAATTAGGAGGGACTGAATCCTAAAAAGAGTTATTTACTGGTTTCCTATAAAGAAAAGCAGGACCCACTAAGATTAACTACAAACCTACATAATATTTAAGACAGAAAAACAGAAGCAAAATTCAGAATGAACAAAATGAGTACCTGGCATGAAAATACTGAGGTTAAGAAGGTAACTTTTCCTTCTGGCCAATTATTAAACAAAAAAACACTTCCAGGAAGGAAGAAAGCCCTTGATAAAATTCTCCTTCCCTACTGCTATACTTTATTCCATTTGAACACACAACATAAACCAAGAAGTCTGCAGCTGTCTTACTTCACACTTGTATTAAAAACTCAACTTCCCTTGTTGCCCCACAATCTCTCACTCCATTACTCAATCTTTCTTTTCCTTTCCCCGGATTCCTTTTTGGTTTTCACTCCCACTTCCTCATCGCCACATTATGTGGTCATTCCTGCCATCTAGTGGAAGCACAAAATAATATAATAAAATTTTTATAAAAACCATTTAAACTAAAGCCCTCTCTGTTGTAACAAATTATAAGTACTCCCCTCACTGACAATTAAAAATTATATGGAAGCACTAGGAGAAAAAAGGCAGGAAATCTAGGCCAATGGAATATAAGCAATAGGACTCTTAGCGGAAAAAACACTTGATATTTGGAGGTATGTAATATTGGGAGAAGGAAATGTTGGTTATTGTCTTTCATGTATGATTTTTTTTTTTTAATTCATGAAAAGTACAGGTAAGAACCTATAGTAAAGACTCAGCAAGGGAATTCTTCACCACAGGCAAGATGAACCACAGAGGCAGAAAAGCTCAGGCTTTGGGTTTCGATTCTGGCTCACCTACTTAACAGCTCTTAACTTCTCTGACCCTCCATTTTCCCATCTGTAAAATGGAATGTCACCAAACTCAAGAACTTTAGTAAGGATTAAACAGGTAACAGCGGTACTCAGTTTTTAAAAAAACAGTCATTATTAATAAGAGAAATGAGAAGTTCTGAAAATTGGAATCCCAACAATAAGACCAGAAATAATCCCAACAGCCAGCCCTGGTGGTCTAGTGGTTAAGATTCAGCACTCTCACCCCCACGGCCTGGGTTTGCTTCCTGGTCAGGGAACCACACCACCCCTCCATTGGTTGTCATGCTGTGGTGGCTGGATGTTGCTGTGATGTTGAAAGCTATGCCACCAGTATTTCAAATACCAGGAGGGTCACCCATGGTGGACAGGTTTCAATGGAGCTTCCAGACTAGACAGACTAGGAAGGACCTGGCCACCCACTTCCGGAAAAAACTGTTCATGAAAACCCTATGAATAGCAACAGAGTACTGGCTGACATGGCGCCAGAGGGTGAGAGGATTGCGCAAAAAGACTGGGTAGCCTTCCACTCTGCTGTACACAGGGTCACTAGGAGTCTGAATCCACTCAATGGCACTAATAACAAAATCCCAATTAAGGAAAAATGAAAGCAAGGAGTCTGCCCACAAAGCCTTTTTTGGTTGGCTCAGATTTGTAAAGAGCATGTATATAATTTCATTTATTTATAACATATTCTCCACCACCTTTTCAAAAGCGATCTAGGGCAACATATATAAAAATCCCACAGAAGGGCAACCAAAAAAGTGTGGCATAGCTTGTAAGAATGGTGCAAGAAAAGCTCAAATGCAATAAATTACTTCAACTTGAGAAAATGCTGCGGAGTATCAGAAGACTTCATATCTCTAGGGACAAACTAAATTACTTTCCAGAGTTAGAAAAGAGCTGGCAGAGGTGATCACAGAATATTAAGTATCAGTAACCTTTAAGAAATCATGGAGAGGGGCCGCCCGGTGGCGCAGCAGTTAAGTTCGCGCTTGGCAGCCCGGGGTTCGCGAGTTCAGATCCCGGGCGCCCGCTGACGCACTGCCTGTCAGCCATTCCGTGGCGGCGTCCCATATAAAGTAGAGGAAGATGGGCACAGATGTTAGATCAGGGCCAGTCTTCCTCAGCAAAAAGGGGAGGATTGGCAACAGATGTTAGCTCAGGGCTGGTCTTCCCCACAAAAAAAAAAAAAAAAAAAAAAAATCATGGAGAACAAAAATGCCAGCTTTTCAAAAAAGAGGAGAAAAAGTGGTTTAAAATTGGTAAATTTAATGTCAATTCCAGACAATAACTGTATATTGGATTTTAAGAAGGTGACTTGTGAACACACAGGCAAAGATGTAGTCATTACATAAATCATTAGGAACTAGCATAGCTCACTAAGAATAAGTCATCTATAAAACAACCTTACAAGGTTATTGTGAAAATGAAGCACTATATATAAAGTACCTAGTACATGCCTGGCACTTAGGATGACGAATATAATGAAATAAAAGGAGCTAGAGAAGTCATTGAGGGTTTCCTGGGAGAGAAACTTGATCTGAAACTTGCAAGAATGGAAGAAATCAGACAATTAAGAATGAAATCAGAAAAGACAATAGGAATGGGCATAGCATACTTTAAATAAACCACTTTTTTAATGGAAAAGGAAAGAAGGAAATTAGGGGAGATCAAGAAAGCAAGTTATATGGGGTTATATTGTGAAAGCCTTGTTTATCAGATTAAGAAAAACAGAGGTTTTTGAGTTGGAAGTGAGTGATGGATAACAATCTTGAAAATTTAGCTTTTCAATTTTCTAAATTTAATTTAATGATAATAATGACAGGAGATAGGTGAAAGCATTTTATAAAGTGTAAAATGCTATATAAATAGGCTCATGCCAAAGTTACTAAAAATAATAATGATCTGTAGAATGTAACATTCCTTTAACTCTCCCCTGCTGCTAGTGGGGAATAAAGAAAATAATGGAAAGGAAAAAAAGAAGAGAAATCAGAAAGAAAAAGCTGTATACCTAGAGTGAAGTGGCAAAGAGCCCCAATGACAGTCTTAGATTGTCCATCTGAGCTCCCCCCGCAGACAGTAAGTATTAACATACTTACCAATAAGAAGACTTTTTAGCCTTCTGTAGTCTTCTGTTACATCAAAATCATCACCAGCAAATATTAACATAGGTTTTGTTCCCTCAGGACATTTACTATTCTATGAAATGAAAAAAAAATTGTAATTATATAATTATCAAGTCTAAATCATTTATATGTTGATTTTAAAGTACTGTAGTCAATATTTATACAGTGATTTGTTTTTACATTTTCTTAACTGTCCTAAAACTGTCTATGAATACTAATTTTAGACTTAAAACCAGAGTTGGGATTTTTAAACTTACAGACTTTCATACTAAAAAATAATTTTTTTGTTCCACTCCCTCACATTGCCCAATTAGTAAGTGGTTGAAGAATGATGTAAACTACTTAACATTATTCTATGCAAGAATAAAATAAAAAGCTAAACTTGCTACAAAACAAACATAGCCCTCTAACAGCCAGCATCCCAGAGCCAAAATAAATTTAATTTCTTTGAATTACTTGTACCACTGTCCCTTTCCTACTATATCACATAAATAGCATTTTTAAATGAAAGCTAAACTAAACTACCAGCTGAACATTCACATGGGAAGCAATATAATTTTATACAAGCTAGAGAAAGTGTGGGCAATCCGTACTCAGCAGTGTTGAAGCTTACTATAAAAAGTATTTTGTCCAGTTCTGGATTTTCTATACCAATAAGAACGTGATATGAGTAATAAGAGGACTTAAAAGCCACCAAAGTGAAAGAAGAAAAAAATCAAATAGAAAAAAATTCTTTAACTGAAGGATTGATATATGGAGGATGGTGAATGGTTGTTGGTCTGAGTTTCCCATTGATTCTAGTACCTCTGCTCTGACATCAATCAAGGATTATCCAAACCTAGCAAAAAATCCAAAAAAACAGGACAAAAAAACAAACATCCTCTGCCCTAGGACAAGAGGTCGCCTGTTGTTCCCCACTCTTGTTGACATTCTCTGCTTCCAAACCATGAACTTTAACTGTCTATACTTATGAGATGTGCCTAAGATCTGTCTGATCCAGCGCCTAAATGGACTTTCCAGCCCCAATGACTGTTCCAGGTTCCATTTGTGTCTACCTGACCCTCCACTGCTACCCCTAGGTCTACGGGGGCTATTTAAGTAGACAGTAGGTAAGAGAAAGTGAGGCAACATCAACTACAGCTTTGGTTTCAAACCATCCTGAGCACAATGCATAGTAATAAAAAATACTACTTTAAGTCATGACCCAGTATCCACATCATAAAAATATAACTAAACGAGTTATGTGAAACAGTACTTAACATGTAGATCACTGATATTTTTCTCAATGAGAAAACCCTGAACTAGAAGAAACCACAAGAGATGAGTATTATTCAAGTAGTCTGAAAGGCACTAACCATTCAAAATATTATATAAATACTATGATATAGTATACTAAAAATACTATACTTACGTGAAGTCCTTGAACTAACTTTTTGAATTAAGTTTTTTTAAACAAAGAAAAAAAAAGAAATAATTCTTGCAAATTATATACAAACTTTTCAAATAAGATATCCCCAGGTGGTTGCAATGTATTTCATCCTATCTAAAATACAATCAACTAGCCTTAAATTTTTTTGCTTTGTTTTGGTAATATGTAATCCTGGGTTTTTTTTTTTTTAACCATTTTTTTAATTGATGTCTTAATAGTTTATAACACTGTGGGGTTTTAGTTGTACATTTTGTTTGTCCGTCCGTCACCTTGTGGATGTAACCCTTCACCCCTTGTGCCCCCCCCCCACCTTCCCCTTGGTAACCACCAATCAGTTCTCTCTGTCCGTGTGTTCACTTATATTCCATATATGAGTGAGTTCATGCCATGTCTGTCCTTCTCTCTCTGGCTTATTTCACTTAACATAATACCCTCTAGGTCCTTCCATGTTGTTGCAAATGGGACAGTTGTGTCTTTTCTTATGGCTGAGTAGTATTCCATTGTATGTATATACCACATCTTCTTTAACCAATCTTCAGTTGAGGGACACTTGGGTTGCTTCCACTTCTTGGCTATAGTGAATAATGCTGCAATGAACATAGGGGTGCATACGCCTCTTGTGATGGTTGATTTCACGTCCATTGGGTAGATGCCCAAGAGTGGGATTGCTGGATCATACGGTATTTCTATTTTTAATTTTTTGAGGACTCTCCATACTGTTTTCCATAGAGGCTGCACCAGTTTGCATTCCCACCAGCAGTGAATGAGGGTCCCCATTTCTCCACAACCTCTCCAGCATTTGTTGTTATTTGTCTTTGTGATTATAGCCATTCTAACCCGTGTAAGGTGATATCTCAGTGTAGTTTTGATTTGCATTTCCCTGATGATTAGTGATGTTGAACATCTTTTCATGTGGCTATTGGCCATCTGTATCTCTGCCCATTTTTTGATCGGGTTGTTTTTTTTGTTGCTCAGTTGTATGAGATCTTTATATATTACTGAGATTAATCCCTTGTCGGACAAACGATTTGCAAATATTTTCTCCCAGCTGGTGGGTTGTTTATTCATTTTGATCCTGGTTTCATTTGCCTTGTAGAAGCTCTTTAGTCTGATGAGGTCCCACTTGTTTATTTTTTCTTTTGTTTCCCTTGTCTGGGTAGACATGGAATCTGAAAGGATCCCTTTATGTCCAATCGCAATTAGTGTACTGCCTATATTTTCTTCCAGGAGTTTTATAGTTTCAGGTCTCACTTTCAGGTCTTTGATCCATTTTGAATTGATTTTTGTATATGGCGATAGGAGATGGTCTACTTTCATTCTTTTGCATGTTGCTGTCCAATTTTCCCAGCACCATTTATTGAAGAGACTTCCCTCTCTCCATTGTATGTTCTTTGCTCCTCTGTCGAAGATTAGCTGTCCATAGGTGTGTGGTTTTATTTCTGGGCTTTCAATTCTGCTCCATTGATCTGTGTGTCTATTCTTGTACCAGTACCATGCTGTTTTGATTACTGCAGCTATAGTATATTTTGAAATCAGGGACTGTGATGCCTCCAGCTTTGTTCTTTTTTTCCAGAATTGCTTTAGCAACTAGCCCTAAATTTTAATCATTTCATTCATTAAGGCTTATTTTATGTAGAATAACCATCCTGAGAAGTTTGGCCATCTTAGAAAACAGGCTTCTAGAATAATCAATTTCCTGGTAGAGGCTAATCATCTGTTGCTTAAGAGTTAACAGAGGGATGATGCTTGGCAACAAAAATAAGCAATTGAAAAAAGAAATACCTGGTGAAGATGTCTTAAAAATTAGGAGGTAGGATTAAAGAAGAAATAAATATAAAAGGAAAATGTAACAAAACATACACTTTGCAAATCCAAAACATACTACAAACAGAGGCTTGTAACCAAATAATGGGAAAAAAGTGAAAGACTAGCTAATAGTCTATGTCGGGATTGCCAAAGTAAGCATATTCTCCTCAGTTAATGAATTTTATAGTTATGGATATGCTCCACGAGTGAATATTTAGTATTCAATTTAAATGGTTCTTGAACAAGACCTGACAAACAATAACGGTTTTGTGGTCCAGTTTTGAAGCTGCACAGTGATGGAAGTATTTCTTTGCTTAAGAAGTAAAGTGGAGACGAGAGGGGTTGGCATGCACACAGCAGCCAGCACCCACGCCCACTAAGTGGTGACCAAGCTAGGAGCAGTGGTAAAGGTGCTGCTGCTCATCTCAAGGATTTGTGCATGGCCCCAAAGAGAAACTGTAATAAAATGATGGATTCCGCCATAATAAAGCATCACAGCCAATACTACAAAACACCCTCCAATATATTACATTCATTGATAAGCGTTTACACATATCTGATGTTTTACTTATTTAACACTTGACTGCAGTGGAGGAGGATCAGGGAAATAACTGACTTGTCAGGTGTTCTGCCTCTAAATCCAATCTCAGGCATCGTTCTACCTTGTACCTGAGGAAGCTGGTGCAGCTGACTAAGTGGGATCTGATAAGACCCTTTTTTTCAAACCCACAGGAAACCTGGAAGGCACATCCTCTTTTTAGGGAAAGGCTTGGAAAAGGAGGGATCATATATTTGCTGTAATTCTTTCAACTATACCATGAGCCTCAAAGATGCATAAACTTAGAACAGTTACATAGCTTTCCATTATAAACTTCAAAGTCTTTCTTTTTCAAAGACTTTCTTTCAAAGTCTTTGAGCCCTAATCTTGGTTATAGTATTTATTATATGTATGACTCTAGGTCACCAATGGAATCCCTCTGTGCTCAATCTCCAAATCTATACAAATCTAATACAATAAGCCTCACACAGAATAGCTACGAGGTGAAATAATATATTTGATGGAGTAGATTAAGCCAGAAGCAGAGTTTTGAGGCAGCAGAAGGCCAATTTGGACCCAGGAGCTGAGTTAGGACAGTTTTCTTGCCTTTCTAAGACTACTTACTACTTTTTTTTTTGTTGTTTTTGTTTTGTTTTGTTTTGTTTTTGGTGGGGAAGATCAGCCCTGAGCTAACATCCGTTGCCAATCCTCCCCTTTTTGCTGAGGAAGACTGGCCCTGGGCTAACATCTGTGCCCATCTTCCTCTACTTTATATGGGACGCCGCCACGGCGTGGCTGACAGGCAGTGCGTCGGCGGGCGCCCGGGATCCGAACTCGCGAACCCTGGGCTGCCAAACGCGGACTAAACCGCTGCGCCACCGGGCGGCCCCGACTACTTACTACTTTTTATTTCATAATCCCATTCTAACAAATGAGACACAAAATGCAAGTCCTCAAGGGGACTAGCAATTGGGCTAGCAATTTGGTGGCTGGCAGCCAAAATACTGTAGGATCAGCCAGTTCCTAGGTTTAGAACAGGGCTCACTGAAAATTCTGATATTTCTGAGGTTCCATAAAATAGATACTGTGGTAATTCAGAGGGAGAGGAGAGCATTTAAACTATGGGCTTAGATAAGAGTCAGTAACCAGTCTGAAGTCTAAGGGCCAGAAGATGTACATATGTGTCACACAATATAAATATATTCCTCTTTTTAAAGTAAAGGTAGAATGAAATTGTGCTTTTATCTTAGAGCAACAAAGTTCTTTATTTAAGCTAGAAAACTGTACTGGTACTCTTCACCACAAGATGTCACTATTGCCCAAGAGCAACATTACAAAATGCTTTTAAGATCAGTATCTTACCTTAATATCTTTTAGAGATACAAACTTCTCAATACCTAATTCAATCATATCCAGCACATGGTAGTCGTACATACGACCTAGAAATAAAATACATTTTCTTTTAAGCATGTATTTTTCCCAAACAGCTGCCTTATATGTACCCATTTAATGACATGTTCAAAATGTCTCAATATCTGCCTCTTTTCTTTCTACTTATACCCTCCAAACATGTCCTCCCTTTCTTAAATTTTCAACTCCACCTGGAATAAATTGTTGCAATCCTGGCCCTGGAAAGGATCTTAGAGATCATCTAGCCAATCTCCCTTATTTTACAAAAGAGTAAATGAAGCACCACAGAAGTAAAGTAAATGAAGCTCACCTAAGCCAGTGAGCATGTCAGACCAAGTCTCAATACACCCAGGCAAGCGTTCTTTTTCAAATGTATTCATTAAACAGATTCTACAGGAAGGAGTTAATTTATGTGGGGAGGTATGCCACTTTGTTTCTTTCTAACTCTAATACTGATTTAGGATATATATGTTTTATATTAGAAAAATATCTACGACTTTAGGTAGGGTAGTATTTACATGCTCACTCTTTACCTGCAGAGTGGGAGATAAAAAATTTTATTCAAGCTCACAAGGAAAAAAAAAACTAGCCTAGTGAGAGCTTACTGGTTACTCCTGAATCCTCAACACCATCAATTAATCTGAGTCACAAAGCTGACTTTAAAAATAAAAATATTAAAAAGTAAATGATAGCCAGCCCCAGTGGCCTAGTAGTTAAATTCAGGGCACTCCGCTTCGGCGGCCCAGGTTCAATTCCCAGGTGCGGACCTACACCACTCATGTGTCAGTGGCCATGCTGTGGCAGCAGCTCACATACAACATCGAGGAAGATTGGCAACAGACGTTGGCTCAGGGCAAATCTTCCTCAGCAAAAAAAAAGTAAATGATACTTACCTATTACTAGATTATTTGGCCGCTTCTTATTATGGGAACCGAACATGAATAAAGAACAGTCTGACTTCTTTGAAAAGAATTCCTGTAAAACCAAAGAAAGCCTATCCAATCAATGCATAAATATAAGAACCTTAAGAACTGTACTTCTGAACTAAAAAAAAAAAGCACATCAGTTTTTTTTTCAGTGGAAGTGAATGAAGACTTAATGAACTAGATAGGAATAAACAGAGGAAAAGGATTTTATTTCTAGCTTTTTACTTCAAGTTTTCTGATGTGGGGTACCTAGGAAAAGATGTAAGTTCAAGACTAAAAATATGTGAAAACTATTAGGTTAATAAATAAAACGAGACCATTTATTTTCAGCTATGCAGTTATTCTGGAATTGCACACCAAATATTTCATTTGCTGAACAGATGCCTTTACTCATGGGACATTACTGATACAATCAATGGTACATCTTGGCATACATTTAAAACACACATGAATATACAGGGGACCTACATGAATTAATCAATAAACGGTGTTTTTGGATGTTTGTAATTGGATTCATGAGTTTACAATGCATAAAGCAACTTTTCATTGCAAACCTCATATATGCAGCAATCTTGCCCTAGAATCTCCATGCCACTCCAGCTGTGACTAGTTCCATGTTGTATACTCGGCAAGGACTCACTGATAGATCTATGATGTTCCTACTGGAAAGAGGTTTCTTCTCTCAAAAGTACTGACTTCCACTACAGAATTGAAAGGAGTGGGAACATAGTTATGGGGTTCCAAGCCTAGATAGCTTGTTTTAATCTGAGGCCTTACACTCTAAATCTCACATATTTCAATTCAGTTTACTGAGATCCCCAATCTCAGCACAAACATTAGAGTCAATGTGTTCTAGTCTAGTCCAAGTTGGAAAAGCTTCCTAAACTAATGACAAAAAATTAAAGAAAAGATGAAACGACCACAATCCTCAACTTTTCTTTATTGGTTACAAGAATCCCTGAGGTGTGGGCCCCTAGTTTGGTTATCATTCATTCCAGTGTTTAAGCAGACACAAACAGGCAAACAACTATGCACCTGCCTAGATGCAGAGTCAGAAAGTGCAAGAATTCTGGCTTTGCCACTTACTATGGGATCTGGCCAACCTTTCTGAGAATTAGTTTTATCATGTGTAATAGGGACAATAACACCTCCTACAAAAATCTGCAAGGGCCACGTGAGACGTCCTATGTGAAAGTACCTTATACCATGTCTGGCACAAAGTAGGTGTTCAAAATATCTTTTAAATGTTCAAATCAATGAATGTGATTTCTTAAAACTTTTCTTTTACATTCTCATGTTATGACTAATACCCCCAAAGCTTTCTACAAAATAACTTTCACATACATATAGTACTCATCTGTCGTTCTCCATCGTTTTTTAATTTTAATTTTATTGATGTCTTAATAGTTTATAACATTGTGGGGTTTTAGCTGTACATTATTTTTTGTCCGTCACCATGTGGATGCATCCCTTCACCCCTTGTGCCACCATCCCCCAGCCCCCTTCCCCTTGGTTAACTACCAACCAGTTCTCTGTCCGTGTGTTCGTTTATATTCCACATATGAGTGAAATCATGTGGTGTTTGTCCTTCTCTCTGTGGCTTATTTCACTTAACATAATACCCTCTAGGTCCATCCATGTTGTTGCAAATTGGACAATTCTGTCTTTTCTTATGGCTGAGTAGTATTCCATCGTATACCCATAGTCTTTTTATTTGTTAAAATTCTAGAGGAAGGGTAGTCAAATTATCTGCAAAAGGCCAGAAAGTAAATATTCTAGGCTTTTTATATGCTTTTAAAAAAAAACCTTTTAAAAATGTAAAAACCATTCTTAGCTCATGGGCCTCATACAAACAGGGATTTGGCCCACAGGAGATATATTTGCCAACTCTTGTTCTAAAGCACAGTTCTAAGACTATAGTGTAAGAAATGTGTGATTGGGGGAGGGGGGTCAGGATGAGGAATTCAACCACATTTCCAACAGGACCACTGTTTCCACAGCTATTATGAGCTCTAGAGGTCTGAGATTTATTAATTTCAAGTGTAGGAAAAGCTGTCATGTCAGCACTAGATTAAAAAAGAAGAATGCTACAGATTTTACAACATAACACTGCTACAAAGCGGTCACTTAACTAAAAGCATCATGGTGCCACAAAACAAAACCAGTCCTCAATAAATGGTGTATGGATGAGCTAGAATTCTGGGTGAAGCCCTGTATTTTTATTTTCATGCTCTTCAACAAATGACTGTGAAAAACTCAAGATTGCAATGAAAGGAACTTTGTAAAAAACTGAGTATCTATTTTGCCAATATTTTTCTTAATATATTGTAATTTTCATTGTAGTCAGTTGCCATATTAGGATAAGACATTCAATTTTAGTCTTCTAATTAATTACTGAGATTCTTTTCAGAAAGTTTCTTTAAATTCACTAAGTAAAAGAAAAAACAAGTAATGTGCTCCTGTCAAGAGAATGTAATCACATTCTGATTTCTTTTTAAAATCAATTTAATAGTTTAAACCACTTATTCCCTTGAGACTTTTCTTTAGAAAGAAACCAATATCATCACATACTCCAAGTCCATTCATCATTCACCATTGTCTATGTATCACCTTTTATCTTCGAATTTCATTCACTAACCTTTTTTTTCAGTTTTGGTTGCCAAAACACTCAAACAGGAATTTGATTAACTTTAGTAAAGCAACTGACAATTGTTAGCAATAACTCAGGTAGCGTTCCTTGTTCTAAAAATATCCAAAGAAAGAAAAGTCAAATTTTTAAAATTAAACTTGCTTTTATAAAATAGATTCATAGTAAGCTTCCCTTTGATAATTAATTATGCACTTAAAATGTAATTCAATTGTTAAAAATTCTATCAATAAAGTACTTGCAAGCAGTGAATATACATACTAGTCATAGTGAAATGAAGATCTTTATTCATAGGATGATTTCTAATTCAAAAAAGTCATAAATTAGGAGCACTGGATGAATTAGTCTGAATAATCATTTATATGCTCTCTTAAATCCAAAAGATCCTGTACTTACCAATGATGTTTGATCCTCAAATGGTCTTGTAATATTTTTCCTAAGAATATTAAAAAAAGGTGACCCTAATTTTAATAACCTTAATAAGTAATTCACTCATAATAAGTAATAAGTAATTCACTCATAATAATTGAGTAATATATTAAGTAAATTTTATATTCGGATGATCAAAAAAAGAAGCTGGAAGGATATTCATTGGTTTAAATATTTATTTAGTGCCTATTATGTGCCAGGCACTGTTCTAGGAGGTAGGAACACTACAATACCATGTCAAACAAGATCTGTACTTTCATGGAGCTTACATTCTAGTAGAAAAATAAACATATTCAAAAATAATGGTTGTGACAAAAGTAAAATAGGGCATTTAGTTAGTGTAAAGCCTGGAAAATGACTATTTGAGATGAGACCTGATAAATGAGTTAGCCATGGACAAGTTTTGAGGTTAAGGTGTTCTAGGAAGAGAGAATAGAATAAGCAAAGATTCTGAGATAGAAACAAGCTTAGACTATTCTAGAAACAGAAAGAAGGCAGGTGTCACTGGGGCTTAGTAAGCAAAGGGATAATGGTGGGGTATGGGTCAAATATGCAGATACAACCCAGATTATGTTGGGCCTTGTTGGTCGAGATAAGGAATGTAGATATTAAAAGAGTAACAGTTGGGGCCAATCCTGTGGCGTAGTGGTTAAGTTCAGCTCGCTCCAGTTTGGCAGCCCAGGTTCACAGGTTTGGATCCTGGGCACGGACCTACACCACTTGTCAGGCATGCTGTGGTGGTGATCCACGTACAAAATAGAGAAAGACTGGCACAGATGTTAGGGCGAATCTCCCTCACCAAAAAAAAAAAAAAAAAAAAAAAACAGTAACAAGAAACACTGGAGGATTTTAGGCAAAAGAGTGATATGATTGGATTCTAATTTTCTTTTTAAAGGATTGCTCTGTCTGCTATATGACAATGCAGTGGGGTACAGCAAGAGTGAAAGAAGTCAGTAAGGAACTATTGCAGAAATCCAGGAGAGAAAGAAAAAAATGATGGATTAAACCAGGAACAATAATAGTGGAGACAGAGAAGCAGTGGGTAGAGAAATGTAGAACATGCTATCTTTCACGCAAAAGGGAGAGAAATAAGAATATATATTTTTATTTGCTTAAATATACATAAAGAAATTCTGTAATATATATAAGAAACTGATGGTGGTGGTTATGCTGGGAAGAATGTATGTTTATATTTTCATGGTATAATTTCTGATTTTAAATCATGTAAATAAAGTATCTATAAAATAATTCATCATTTTTAAGAATTTAAAGAAAAACAGAATCATACAACATGATCTCAATTTTGTTTAAAAGAATAAAACAGATGTATACATATAAATATATACTGGGAAAAATATGTCAAAATATACACAGTGCTTATCTGTGAGTGATTATTTACTCCTTTAAGCATTACCCCAATTATCTAAGATAAATATATATTACTTTTATCAGTAAAGAAAAGTATTTAAAAAAATTATTATAAGGCAAACAAACCAGGAAAAATTATTGTAGCATTTATGATTAACAGCTAACAGCAATTCACAAATAAGCTAACATGACCTGTTGGAAACATGAAAAACGCAAGTTAAACAGAATATCATTTTCACTTCTTAATTAAAAAAAATAAACCAAAAGCAGGTAAAGACTCATTAAACTTGTATATTGCACTTTGCCAAAAGGACAAATTTTTCAAAAAGCATTATTGTTAATATCTTATATTAGGCATAAAACTATACCCAGTAATGGTGGAAACAGAAGGCCACCACTAGAACACCACAGTAATCACTGGTATAGACAAGAGCTATCACATTAACAAAATGAAGAATAAAAATCACATGATCATCTCAATAGATGCAGAGAAAGCATTTGAGAAGATACAGTATCCATTTATGAAAAAACTGAATAAAATGAGTATAGGGGCTGGCCCAGTGGCATAGTGGTTAAGTTTGGTGTGCTCCGCTTCGGCCGCCTGGATTCAGGGCTTCAGATCCCAGGTGTGGGATGTCTGCCTAGCCATGTTGTGGCGGTGACCCACATACAAAAGAGAGGAAAGACTGGCAAGGATGGCCAATCTCCCGCACTAAAAAAAAATTTTAAATAAATAATGAGTACAGGGGGGCCACCCGGTGGCGCAGCGGTTTAGTCCGCGCTTGGCAGCCCGGGGTTTGCGAGTTCGGATCCCAGGCGCCCGCCGACGCGCTGCCTGTCAGCCATGCCGTGGCGGCGTCCCATATAAAGTGGAGGATTGGCAACAGATGTTAGCTCAGGGCTGGTCTTCCCCACACACACAAAAAAGTTTCATAACAAAAAGTTAAAAAGGTAATTAAAAAAAAATAATAATAATAATGAGTACAGAAGGAAAGTACCTCAACATAACAAAGGCCATATACAACAAACTGCAGCTAACATCATACTCAATGGAGAAAAACTGAAAGCTATCCCTTTCAGAACAGGAACCAGACGAGGATGCCCACTTCTGCCACTCTCATCTAACATAGTGTTGCAAGTCCTACCCAGAGCAATCAGGCAAGAAAAAGAAATACAAGGGATCCAAATTGGAAAGGAAGAAGTGAAACTGTCACTATGTCCACATGACATGATTTTATATATATAGAAAATCCTAAAGAATCCACCAAAAAACTTTTAGAAATAATAAATGAATGCAGTAAAGTTGCAGGATACAAAAATCAACATACAAAAATCAGTTGTGTCTCTACACACTAACAAAAAAGTAGGAGAAAGAGAAATTAAGAATACCATCCTAGGGGCCGGCCCAGTGGCATAGTGGTTAAGTTCACGTGCTCTGCTTTGGCAGCCTGGGGTTCGCAGGTTCAGATCCCAGGCACGGACCTACGCACCACTTATCAAGCCATGCTGTGGCAGGCACCCCACACATAAAATGGAGCAAGATGGGCACAGATATTAGCCCAGAGCCAGTCTTCCTCAGCAAAAAGAGGAGGATTGGCAACAGATGTTAGCTCAGGGTTAATCCTCCTCGCCAAAAAAAAAAAATACAATCCCATTTACAATTGCAACAAAAAGGATGAAATACCTGGGAATAAATTTAACCAAAGAGGTGAAAGACCTGTACACTGAAAACTATGAAACGTTGTTGAAAGAAACTGGAGACACAAAGAAATGGAAAGATATTCTGTGGTCTTGGATTAGAAGAATTAACAGTTAAAATGTCCATACTTTCTAAAGCAATCTACAGATTCAATGCAATCCCTATCAAAATTCCAACAACATTTTTCACAGAAATAGAACAAAGAATCCTAAAATTTATATGGAACAAAAGACCTCATATAGCCAAAGGAATTCTGAGAAAAATGAACAAAATTGGAGGTATCACACTCCCGATTTCAAAATATACTACAAAACTATAGTAATCAAAACAGCATAGTACTGGCACAAAAACAGACACACAGATCAATGGAACAGAATTGAGAGCCCAGAAATAAAACCCCACATCTATGGACAGCTAATTTTCGACAAGGGAGCCAAGAACATACAATGGAAAAAGGAAGGTCTCTTCAATGAAAGGTGTTGGGAAAACTGGACAGCCACATGCAAAAGAATGAAAGTAGACCATTATCTTACACCATACACAAAAATTAACTCAAAATGGATTAAAGACTTGAATGTAAGACCTGAAACCACAAAAATTCTATAAGAAAACACAGGCAGTATGCTCTCTGACATTGGCCTTAGCAGCATATTTTCAAATACCATGTCTGATGAGGCATGGGAAACAAAAGGAAAAATAAACAAATGGGACTACATCAAACTAAAAAGCTTCTGCACAGCAAAGGAAATCATCAACAAAATGAAAAGACCACCTAACAACTGGGAGCAGATATTTGCAAACTATATATATGTTAAGGGGTTAATATCCAAAATATATAAGGAACTCATACATCTCAACAACAACAAAAAACCAAAAACCCAATTGAAAAACGGGCAAGGGACGGCCCAGTGGCGTAGCAGTTAAGGTTGTGCGCTCCACTTCAGTGGCCCAGGGTTCCCAGGTTTGGATCCTGGGTGAGGACTGACACACCGCTTGTCAAGCCAAGCTATGATGGCATCCCATATAAAGTAGAGGAAGATGGGCATGATGTTAGCCCAAGGCCAGTCTTCCTCAGCAAAAAGGAGGACTGGCAACAGATGTTAGCTCAGGGCTAATCTTCCTCACACACACACACACACACACACACACACACACACGAAAAATGGGCAAAAGATCTTAACAGACATTTCTCCAAAGACAGACAGACAGATGGCCAACAGGCATGTGAAAAGATGTTCAACATCTCTTATTATTAGGGAAATGCAAATCAAAACTACAATGAAATATCATCTCACTTCCGTTACAATGGCTATAATTGACAAGACAAGAAACAACAAGTGTTGGAGAGGATGTGGAGAGAAGGGAACTCTCAGACACTGCCGGTGGGAGTGCAAACTGGTGCAGCCACTGTGGAAAACAGTATGGAGAGTCCTCAAAAAATTAACACTAGAACTACCATACGATCCAGCTATTCCACTGCCGGGTATTTATCCAAAGCACATGAAAACACGAATGCGTAAAGATACACGTGCCCTTTGTTCTTTGCAGCATTACTCAAATAGCCAAGACTTGGAAGCAAACTACGTGCCCATCAAGGGACTAATCGATAAAGAAGATGTGATATATATACACAATGGAATACTACTCAGCCATAAAAAAGATGAAACCTTGCCATTTGCAACAACATGGATGGACCTTGAGAGTATTATGCTAAGCAAAATAAGTCAGAGGGAGAAAGTCAAATACCATATGATCTCACTCATAAATAGAAGTTAAAAACAACAACAAACAAACACAGAGACAGAGATTGGATTGGTGGTTACCAGAGAGGGAGGGGGGAGGGAGGAGGGCAAAGGGGGTGATTAGGCACATGTGTATGGTGATGGATGGTAATTAGTCTTTGGGTGGTGAACATGGTGTAGTCTACACAGAAATCGAAATACAATGATGTACACCTCAAATTTATATAATGTGACAAACCAGTTACCTCAACAACAAAAACACAAGATCCACTGATGGATGCTAAAAATAAGCAAAAGTTTGAAGAGAAAGAAGGTTATTTGCATATTCTTTGCATAGTCTCAAAGTATCTTCTCCAAACATTTATTAATTACAAAGGGAAAAATAGTTAACTTTATAGTGGAGAAACCCAGCAGACAGCACTTTGAACAAGGTTAGCACCACCAGTGTAAGACATCATATACCCCTTGGTATGATTTACTGAGAAAAGCATGTCACTTTGGTGGTATTCTTGCCAAAAGTGCAGAACTTCAACCTATTCATGACAAACTCAGGATGATCCAAACTGAAAGATATTTTACAAAGTAACTAGCAAGTAACGTCAAAAGTGACAAGGTCACCAAAGACAAGGAAAGACTGAGGAACTGTCACAAACTGAGAGAGGAGACTAAGGAGGCATGACAACTAAATACAATGTGGGATCCAGGAAGAGAAAAAGAATATTAGTGAAAAACTGGTACAAACCAAAATCAAGTCTGTAATTTAGTTAACATTATTGTACCAATGTTAATTTCTTATTTCTCATAATTGTACTATGGTTATGCAAGACGTAACACCAGAAGTTAAGTAAAGAGTATATAGGAACTCTACCATTTTTGCAACGTGTCTATTAATTATTTCAAAATAATATACATATGCTATGATTACAACTACATAAGAATATGCAATACAAATGAAAAAACAGACTGGAAAGAAATAAATTAAAAATGTATGTAAGGAACTATAGTGGTTTTTTTTTGTTTTTTTGTTGTTATTGAGGAAGATTCACCCTGAGCTAAGATCTGCACCAATCTTCCATCATTTTGTATGTGGGTCACTGCCACAGCATGGCTGACAAGTGGTATAGGTCCATGCCAAGGATCTAAACCCTTGAACTGGGGCTGCCAAAGCACAGTGTGCCAAACATAACCACTAGGCCACGAGGCCAGCCCCCATAGTATTTTTAAAAAAAACTTTTCCCTAAATCTTCCTTAAAGTGGTTGGTTGTTACTTTTATAATGGAACAATATAATTTAAAATAAAGTAAAAGTAGTCATGACTTACTTTTTATACAGAACGCCATATGGTTTTTTCAGTGCATGCTGTAAAACATAATTTATAGATTTCAAAATAACACACATTCTATAAAGCAGAAATAAAAATAAAGCATTATAACAATCATTATACAAGATTACACTGGTCTTTGAATCCTATTCTGATGTCTTCTGCTTGGCTCTCTTTTGATCACTTACAACAACTTGCAACATATGCTTAATATTCTAATCTAGACTGGATTTTCTTTTTTGCCTGAGGAAGATCAGCCTTGAGCTAACATCTGTGCCAATCTTCCTCTATTTTTTGTCGGTGGGTCACTGCCACAGAATGGCTGTGAGTGATGTAGGTCTGTACCCAGGATCCAAACCAGTGAACTTGGGCCACGGAAGCAGAGTGCGTGGAACTTTAACCACTTGGCCACCAGGCTGGCCCCAGGGATTTTCTCAATTAAAAATTTCTATGTCCTTTCAAGAGCCTATCCAACTTAAATGATTTCTTTCATTTCTTTAAACTCTACCTATTCCCTTCTTTCTAGGCAAACAATTTGAGAGTAGAAAGAAGAGCAGAAGAAAACAGAAGAAATAAATCCTATAAGGAAAGGCTGACAGAACTGAAATGTTGTCTGGAGATAAGAGAACTGAGAAAGTCACAATGATGACAATCAAAATCCTAGCCAGAGAGACAGCCCTTTAAAAAATTCCTGTTATTCAACCCTCTTTTCATTTTTTGCCTACTTCTTTCCACCCATCCACTAATAATCACTTATTACCTGTATGGACCAATGCTCTACCATAGGAAATAATAAAGATCTAAGGCATCACCTTGCATTAGAGAAAGGGGTAAATGAGGGAAACAAGGAAAGATAAGGTGAAATGATCATTCACCAACTATCAGAGATGGTAAACAAAGGAAATTCACCAGGAAAATCTATCTTTTTTTTTGGTGACGAAGACCAGTCCTGAGCTAACATCTGTTGCCAATCCTCCTCTTTTTGCTGAGGAAGATTGGCCCTGGGCTAACATCCGTGCCCATCTTCCTCTACTTTATATGGGACGCCGCCACGGCAGGGTTGACAAGCAGTGCATCCGCGGGCAGCCGGGATCCAAACTCGCGAACCCCGGGCTGCCAAGCGTGAACTAAACTGCTGTGCCACCTGGCGGCCCCAAAATCTATCTTTTTAAGTACTAAAACTTTTGATGATTCTTGACCAAATGTTTCCCTACTTCAGTGTAATGAACTACCACCCTTTGTTGACAACTCAGAGACACCAATATGAGTATTAACTATTGTAATAATCTGTAATATTGTGCTTCTCTTAGAGGACAGGGGCAGTATTCCATCAATACAATGACATTCAGACAAACATCAAAAAAGGATGAGCCGATTTAGATATTCAGATATCTGAATTGACCATCATATTTAACAAGCATAGGGAGTTTAGTCAAGTTTAAAAATCTATTCAATTACTTAGTTGATTTAACTCAAGGAATCTATCTGCTATACTCAAGGTCTAAACATTCAACTATCTACTAGATAGCTCCACAGACTATGCCTTTCATTCACTGATTAAACATTTATTGAGCACCTACTATGTGCCAGACACTGGGTTAGACACCAGGCTATAGAGGTAGAAAAAAAAAATAGAGCTTATATCTTCATCACTTAAATTACATATCCTAAACTGAATATATCACTTTTCCTTCCAAACCTGCTCCACTTGATATTTTCTCTAATTGGTACTATAGCTCATCAGGCATCCAAGCCAGAAACCTGGTAATACTTCTTACTCCTGCCCAAACTCTTCTACCCTCAACAACCTTTCTCCCTGGTCATCTCTCATGTTCACCGCCACCAGACTCCAGATGCTCTGTTCCTGACTGAAAGCAATGGCTTAATTAGTTTCCTACATTTGCTCTCAACCCTCACTAGTCAAACCAATTAAAAGGGTTGATTATCTCTCTCACTTCAAATCTTTCAAAGGTTCCTCAGAGCTTTCAGAATAAAGCTCAAGCTCTACATTACTGTTGGATCCCTGCTTGTTCTTCTAGCTTCCTCTAGGCCACTCTCCTTTAGCCATCCTCAATTACATGCAGTTCCCCAAATGCATCATGCTCCTCCACACTCCCTTTTGCATGAGCTTTTTCCTCAGCCTTCGAAGCCCTTTTCTTTCTCTTCCTCTCTCCCTTCTTGCTCCAACTCCTCCTTCAAAATGAAGCTTAAGTGCCATCTCTGGGAAGCCCATCCTATGTGTGGCTACCCCTACAGGATTTTAACTCTGCCTCCCATCCTACCCTGTGCATGCCTCCAGCACAGCACTCAAATTCACAACGTTATAATTTTGTACTTGTCTGTCTCCCTCACTAAGCTCACTGAAGGGACAGACTGCTTCTTACCTAACTATTAATCCCCAGCACCTAGCACAGCAACTGGTGTTGGTGAAGGAACAAATATATACAGTAATATGCAGTTATTTCACTTTACAAATTAGATATGTGCCTTAAATGTGAGTAAACCAAATTCGAGTAATTGAAACCAGTTGAAATTTACTAAGGGAACTAATTGCTTTAAGGAAAACCAATAGTCAGTGCCTTGGCAAGGCAAACTTATCTATGCATTTCTTCAGCAGCCCAAACTAGTATGCTGAAAATTTCCTAAAATGATTTCAATACCATTTAAAAATAAGTATACATACGTACCACATCTCTAAGTACTTGTGTCACTGTTAAATTTGCATTTCCCCCTTTAATCAGCATGGCATTTTTAACATTTTCATTGAGTTTCGGTTCTCTCTTCTCAAGGAATCTCTTGGCCCTTTTCGTTTTGGGCTTTCTGTTGAGAAAATAACAATTCATAACAACTTAAAACGTTTTCCTCCTATTACAAAACCATGACTTGACTAATGTGCAAAATCTTAAAAATCAACAGAGACATTATATAACATTTATCAGTTAGGATGTCACCATTAAACAAAAATCTCACTTTTTAGAGAGATAAGTAGTAAAGGACATTCAGTTATTACTGTTAAATAAGTGTTAATTTTATTAGCTTTTGGTTTTTCAAAAAGGCTTTCATTCTGATATTCTCAGCATTCTTTCATTACTGTTTCTAAATCTTTTTTATTTAAAAGACTCAAATAAATACTGTTGCTATTTTCACTTCACTGTTTTCCCTTTGATCTTAAAGCAATCAAACTGTACCCTGTACCCTAACACAAAGAATTGCACACCAACTGCTCATCAACCTGTGGGCCATTACTAAACATAGGCAGGCTAATTATTGCTTATGTTTCCTCCAGGTTTAAGACCACAATGCCTGCCAGGAAGTATACACTATCCCATTCCAACGTCACTGCTGAGAAGTCAAACATTACTCTACAAAAAGGTAATAATAATGATTGACACTTTCATAGAGTCATTCTATTAAGGCTTAATCCCCACCAAGACCCTATGTGACAGGTACAATTATCTTCATTTTACAGGTGAGGCACCTGAGACCAGAGAAGTAATCTGCCCAGGGTCACATAGCTTGTAAGTAGGCAAATCTTCAAAATGAGCTAGTTTTAAAAATTCATCTATACCAATCACCCTGTAAAACATGAAAAGAAAACAAATCCATTATTCTGATTTTATGATGTGACAGCAGGAGTAGAATATTCTTATACATTTCTGTTCAGAAAAAGGGTTTCACCTCTGCTTCCACTACAGTGAGCATGTTGCTTTTCCAACAGTACTCGGCCATCTACTGAAAGAATTTTTTTTTTTTTTTTTTGGTGAGGAAGACCAGCCCTGAGCTAACATCCGTTGCTAATCCTCCTCTTTTTGCTGAGGAAGACTGGCCCTGGGCTAACATCGTGCCCATCTTCCTCTACTTTATATGGGACGCCGCCACGGCATGGCTGACAGGCAGTGCGTCGGCGGGCGCCCGGGATCCGAACCCGCGAACCCCTGGCTGCCAAGCGCAGACGAAACCGCTGCGCCACCGGGCCGGCCCCCTGAAAGAATTCTTTTAAATAACTATGACCCTCCCTACTTCTTCCAGTCCTATGGACACTCCGAGAAAAAAAAAAAAAAAAAACAAAAACAGAATATACATACACTTTAGTTTACCATGCATACTTTAAAAAGCACATATAAAGCTTCTAATCATTTACTGGTTGATAAAAACATATTACTTATTAAATCAAATCAAGAGATATTTAGCATCTGTATGGCAATTAAAGTGTTATACGCTCTATATTCCATGTGGTTTGTTACTTCTCACTAACCAGCAACAAATGTAAGTAACACCTTATATATGTTGTTAGCTGTTTGTCCCCCAATTAGACTGTAAACTAGTCTTACGGGTATTTGCAGTCCTCACATCTAGAAAGAGATACAGCAAATGTGCAAAAATCTCTGAATTAATGACTAAAACAATTTGTTGTACTGATTACATGTTAACCCAGGTAAATCGCAAGAAAACCACAGCAAATAACAGCAAGAATATTTAGACCAACAAATATTTATCGAACGAATTTAAAACAGACATCACTCAAGGATAACTCGCAGACGTAAACAAGGTTGGGAGTAAAAGAAAAAGCAAATGAGCATATCTACGTGCCGTAGCAAAGGCTTTATATACATTCTCACAAATAACCCTCACAGTTTTATGAAGTACGGCTATTATGAACGCTAGTTTATAGAATAAACAGAGACTCAGAGATTAAATAGCCCAAAGTCACAAAGCTTTAAGTGGACGCGCCCAGACTCTCACCGAGATCTCGCAGACTCCGAGGCCTGTGCTCGTAACCCCTCACTCCACCATCTCCCTCACACCCCTTCACAAACCAGGACGTTTCTAACTAGCTACGATATAAGCGGTCAATACCTCTGCGCCACCTCCGCCTCGCGGCTCCCACTCTGGGCTTCCCCGCTCTCCGTCTCCCGGCGGGCAGCACGAACCGAGGCAGACACAGGCTAGTAGGTGGACCGGCCCCCACCAGGCCCGACTGGCAAAGGGTGTGAGGAAGGAGTGGTAGCCAGTAGAAGCGGGGGGCATAGGCTACATCACTCCTTCCCGCGGCAGGAGCCCCTCTCCCCAACCTTCCCCGGGACACGGAGCCAGCCAACTTACACAACTCGATCCAGAGCATCCATCGCTACCACAACCCGAACCGGATGAACACACGTGCACCGCGTGGTTACGCGAAAGAGGCCCGTGCGCCGGAACAGGAGGAACCGGAACTTGCGCGTGACGCCACTTCCTGGGGCCGCTGCGCCGCGGGCACTGAGAGATGCGAGCGGCCATTTTGGGTGAGGTCACGCCCTGTTTCCTTCGTTAAGCCTCTCTGCTTTGGCTCCTTCCCGGAAGTTAACACTCTAAGTAATATCAGCCCTGGAAGCTTGAGGTACACACCGGTTATGTATACCCCGAGTCAGGTTTTCAAGGCCCTGGTGGTGTTCTTCTGGGCGTCCCCCCAGAATGCTAGAAAGGTTGATAGCATGGTAGGTACTCATGTAGTCACTAAAAATATCCATGTGAAATGTGTACTATTGATTGAACTGTGAGATCAGTGAGTCAGAGTTTATAACTACCACAGTGCCTGGCACATAAAAGGTGTGCAGAAAACCACAAAACTGATCGTGACTTTTTTCCAATTTTTTATTTGCCACATACTTCACATATTATAAAATTTTACCTTTGACATGTACAATTCAGTAGTTTTTAGTATATTCATAGAGATATGCAACCATCACTACTAATTCCAGAATATTTTTATCACCCCAAAAGGAAACACCCTCCCTCTCACCCTGGTAGCAGTCACTTCCTATTTTCCTCTCATTCAGCCCCTGGCAACCACTAATCTGTCTCCATGGATTTGCCTATTCTGAACATATATAAATGGATTCATACACTATGTGGCCTTTTGTATCTGGCTTCTTTCACTCACAATGTTTACACATGTGCATGTTTAAGGTTCATGTTGTAGTATGTATTAGTACTTCATTTCTTTTTTTAGGGCTGGATAAGATTCCATTCTATGGACATAACACATTTATTTATCCATTCAAAAATTTATGGACATTTGGGTTGTTTCCACTTTCTGGCTGTTAGGAATTGTGCTGCTTTGAATATTCATTACAACTTTTTGTGTAGACTTTTCAATTCTCTAGGATTAGAATTGCTGGATCATATGGTAACTCTATGTTTAGCATTTTGAGGAACTGCCAGACTATTAGCCACCTACACCATTTTACATTAGCAATGTAAGAGTGTTTGGTATTGGACCAGGATCAAAATGAATAAACAACCCACCAGCTGGGAGAAAATATTTGCAAATCGTTTGTCCGACAAGGGATTAATCTCAGTAATATATAAAGATCTCATACAACTGAGCAACAAAAAACAACCAACCTGATCAAAAAATGGGCAGAAGATATGAACAGACATTTTTCCAAGGAAGAGATACAGATGGCCAATAGACACATGAAAAGATGTTCAACATCACTAATCATCAGGGAAATGCAAATCAAAACTACACTAAGATATCACCTTACACCCGTTAGAATGGCTATAATCACAAAGACAAATAACAACAAATGCTGGAGAGGTTGTGGAGAAACGGGGACCCTCATTCACTGCTGGTGGGAATGCAAACTGGTGCAGCCTCTATGGAAAACAGTATGGAGAGTCCTCAAAAAATTAAAAATAGAAATACTGTATGATCCAGCAATCCCACTCTTGGGCATCTACCCAACGGACATGAAATCAACCATCACAAGAGGCGTATGCACCCCTATGTTCATTGCAGCATTATTCACTATAGCCAAGAAGTGGAAGCAACCCAAGTGTCCCTTGACTGATGATTGGTTAAAGAAGATGTGGTATATACATACAGTGGAATACTACTCAGCCATAAGAAAAGACACAATTGTCCCATATGCAACAACATGGAAGGACCTAGAGGGTATTATGTTAAGTGAAATAAGCCAGAGAGAGAAGGACAGACACTGCATGAACTCACTCATATATGGAATATAAGTGAACACACGGACAGAGAGAACTGATTGGTGGTTACCAAGGGGAAGGGGGGTGGGGGGGCACAAGGGGTGAAGGGTTAGATCCACAAGGTAACGGACAAACAAAAATGTACAACTAAAACCCCACAGTGTTATAAACTATTAAGACATCAATAAAAAAATGGTAAAAAAAAAAAAAAAGAGTGTTTGGTATTGGTTTTTCTATTGCTGCTGTAACAAATTACCACAAATTTACTGGCTTAAAATAACACAAATTGATTATGTTATAGTTCTGGAAGTCAGAAGTCTGAAATTAGTTTTACAGGTCAAAAATTATGATGTCAGTAGGGTTTCATTCCCCCTGGAAGCTCCAGGGGAGAATCTGTTTCTTTCCTTTTCCAGCTCCTAGAAGCTGTCTGCATTTCTTGGTATTCCTCCATCTTCAAAGGGCATCAATTGAACCTCTGTTTCCATCATCACATCTTTTTCTCTGACATCATACACTCTGACACTACTGACTCCCTCTTATTAGACCTTTGTGACTATATGAGGCCCACCTGGATAATCCATGATAATCACCCCATCTCAACATCCTTAATCAAACAGCAAATTCACTTTGGCCATGTAAGGTAATTCATTCACAGATTCCTGAGTTTAGGGCATGGACATCTTTTGTGGGGAGAGCATTAGTCTATCAACCACAGGTTCCAATTTCTCCTATCCTAACCAAAATTTGCTATTATCTATCTTTTTGTATTAAGCCATCATAATGGGTATGAAGTGGTATCTCACTGTGGCTTTCATTTACATTTCCCCAATGACAAATGATGTTGAGCATTTTTTCATGGGTTGATTGGCTATTTGTATACCTTCTTTGGGAAAATGTCTATTCAAATCTTTTGCCCATTTTTTAATTGTGTTCTCATTTTATTGTTGAGTTGTAATAGTTCCTTATATATTCTAGATACAATCTCTTATCTGATATATAATTTACAAATATTTTCTCCCATTGAGGAGGTGTCTTTTCACTTTCTAGATAGTGTCCTTTGAAGCTAAAACGTCTTCAATTTTGATGAAATCCAACTTATCCATTTTTTGTTGTTTTTGCTTGTACTTTTGATGTCATATCTGAGACCATTCCCTAATCCAAGATGATAAAGATTTACATCTATATTTTCTTCAAAGAGTTTTATAATTTTAGCTCTTATATTTAGGCTTTTCATCCATTTTTAATTAATCTTTGTATATAGCATGAGATAGGAGTCCAACTTCAATCTTTTGCATTTGGATATCCACTTGTCCCAGCACCATTTTTTTGAAAAGACTACATTTGCTTCATTGTATTGCCTTTCCTCCTTCATCTAAGATCAATTGACTGTATTTATGTGGGTCTGTTTCTGGGTTCTCTATTCTGTTCCATTGACCTATTTGTCTATACTTCTGCCAATTCCACACTGTCTGTATTACCGTAGCTTTATAGTAAGTGTTGAAGTTAGATAGTGTCAGTCCCCCAATTTTTTTTCTTCAATATTGTGTTAGCTGTTCTACGTCTTTTGCCTCTCCATATAAACTTTAGAATCAGTTTGTCAGTGTCTATAAAATAACCTGTTGGCATTTTGATTGAGATTGCATTGAATCTATAGATCACTTTTGGGAAGTTGGGAAGAACTGTTGTCTACACAATATTGAGTCTTCCTATCCATGAATATGAACTATCTTTCCATTTAGTTAGTTCTTCTTTGATTTCTTTCATCAGAGTTTTATAGTTTTCCTCATGTAGATCTGATACATATTTTGTTACATTTGTACCTAAGTATTTCATTTTTGGGGTGCCAGTGTAAATGGTATTGTGTTTCAAATTCTGTTTGTTCATTGCTGATATATAGAAAAGTGATTGATTTTTTTGTACTAACTTTGTATCCTGCATCCCTGCTATAATCACTTTTAGTTCCAGTTTTTTTGTCGATGCTTTCACATTTTCTATGTAAGTGATCATGTCATCTGAGAACAAAGACAGTTTTATTTCTTCCTTCCCAGTCTGTATACCTTTTATTTCCTTTTCTTGTCTTATTGCATTAGCTGGGACTTCCAGTACAATGTTGAAAAGCAGTGGTGAGAGAGGATATCCTTGCCTTGTTCTTGATCTTAGTGGGAAAGCTTCAAGTTTCTCACCATTAAGCATGATGTTGGCTGTAGGTTTTTTGGGGTACATAGTCTTTATCAAGATCAGAAAGTTCCCCTCTATTCTACTTGCTAAGAGTTTTTCTTTATCATGAATGAGTGTTGGATTTTTGTAAAATGTTTTTTCCGCTTCTATTGTGATGATCATGTGATTTTTCTTCTTTAGCCTGTTGATGTAATGGATTACATTAATTAATTTTCAAATGTTGAACCAGCTTTGCATAGCTGGGATAAATCCCACTTGGTCATGGTGTATAATTCTTTTTATACATTGTTGGATTCAATTTGCTAATATTTTGATGGGGATTTTTGCATCTATGTTAATGAGAGATGTTGGTCTGTAGTTTTCTTTTTTTGTCATGGTAGTTTTCTTTTTTTGTGTGGTTTTGGTATTAAGGTAGTGCTGGTTTTATAGAATGAGTTAGGAAGTATTCCCTCTGCTTCTATTTCCTGAAAGTGATTGTAGAGAATTGGTATAATTTCTTCTCTAAGTATTTGGGAGAATTCACTAGTGAACTCATCTAGGTCTGTTGCTTATTATTTATTGATTCAATTTCTTTAATTGATCTAAGCCTATTCAGATTGTCTGTTTCTTCTTTTGTGAGTTTTGGCAGATTGTATCTTTCAATGAATCAGTCCATTTAATGTATGTCATCAAATTTGTAGACAGAGTTGTTCATAGTATTCCTTGATTATCCTTTTAATGACCATGGGATCTGTAATGATGTCCCCTTTTTCATTTCTGATATTAGTAATTTGTGTCCTCTTTTTGTTTTCTTAGTTAGCCTGGCTTGAGGTTTATTGATTTTATTATCTTTTCAAAGAACTAGCATTTGGTTTTGTTGATTTTCTCTGTTGATTCCCTGTTTTCAATTTCACTGACTTCTCCTCTAATTTTTATTATTTCTTTCTTCTGCTTACTTTGGATTTAATTAGCTCTTCTTTTTCTGGGTTCTTAATGTGGAAGCTTAGATGATGATTTTAGATCTTTCTTCTTTTCTAATATATGCATTTAGTGCTATAAATTTCCAAGAGCTGCTTTCTCTGCATCCCATAAAATTTGATAAGTTGTGTTTTCATTTTAATTTAGTTCAAAATATTTTTATATTTCTCTTGAGATTTCCTCTTTGACTCACGTTATTTAGAAATGTGTTGTTTAATCTCTGAGTATTTTGGAATTTTCTAGCTCTCTTTCTGTTATTGATTTCTAGTCTAATTCTGTTGTGGTCTGAGAGAAGACATTATATGATTTCTATACTTTTACATTTGTTAAGGTGTATTCTATGGCCCCAAATATGTTGGTGAATGTTCCATGTGAGCTTAAGAAGAATGTATATTCTACTCTTGTTATATAAAGTAGTCTATAGATATCCATTATATCCCATTGACTGATGTTGTTATTGAGTTCAACTATGTCCTTACTGAATTTCTGCCTGCTGGATCTGTCCATTTCTGATAGAGAGGTGTTAAAGTCTCCAACTATAATAGTGGATACCTTTATTTCTCTGTGTAGTTCTATCAGCTTTTGCCTCATGTATTTTAACATTCTGTTGTTAGGCACATACACGTTAAGAATCATTATATTTCATTGGAGAATTGACCCCTTTATCAATATGTAATGCCCTTCTTTATCCCTGATAACTTTCCTTGGTCTGAACTCTGCCCTGTCTGAAATTAATATAGCTATTCCCACTTTCTTTTGATTAGTGTTAGCATGGTATATCTTTCTCCATTCATTTACTTTTAATCTATATGTGTCATTATACATAAAGTGGGTTTCTTGTAAACAACATGGAATTGGGTCTTGTTTCTTGATTCACTTTGACAATCTCTGTATTTTAATTGGTACATGTAGACCATTGACATTCAAAGTGATTTTTGATATAGTTGGATTAATATCTATCATATATATTATTGTTTTCTATTTGTTGCCCTTGTTCTTTGTTCATTATTTTGTCTTCCATTCTTTTTCTGCCTTTTGTGGGGTTTTTTGTTTTGTTTTGTTTTTTGTGAGGAAGATTGTCCCTGAGTTAACATCTGTGCCAATCTTCCTCTACTTTGTGTATGGGATGCTGGCACACCATGGTTTGATGAGCAGTGCATAGGTCTGTTCCCAGGATCTGAACCTGTAAACTCTGGGCTGCCAATGCAGAGCACATGAACTTAACCACTATGCCACCAGGCCGGCATAGTGGTCTACCCACATAAAGTAGAGAAAGATAGGCACAGATGTTAGCCCAGGGCCCATCTTCCTCAGCAAAAAGAGGAGGACTGGCAACAGATGTTAGCTCAGGGCTAATTTTCCTCACACACAACAATTTGGCGTCTGGTGAGGGCCAACTTCCTGGTTCATAGACAGCCATCTTTTTACTGTGTCCTCTCATGGAACAAGCAACAAGGGAGCTCTCTGGGGTCTCTTTTATAAAAGCACTAATCCCGGGGCCGGCTGGTGGTGTAATGGTTAAGTTTGCACGCTCCACTTTGGCGGCCTGGGGTTTCCAGGTTCAGATCCCAGGCGCAGACAAACGCACTGCTTGTCAGCCATGCTGTGGCAGCGTCCCGTATAAAGTAGAGGAAGATGGGCATGGATATTAGCCCAGAGCCAGTCTTCCTCAGCAAAAAAGAGGAGGATTGGTAACAGATGTTAGCTCAGGGCTGGTCTTCCTCACAAAGAATAAAAAAAAGCACTAATCCCATCCATGAGGGCTCCAGCCTCATGACCTAATCACCTCCTGAAGGCCCCACCTTCTAATACTATCACACTGCAGGTTAGGATTTCAACATATTAATTTGGGGGAGACACAGACATTCATTCTATAATGATCCATATCTACAAAAGCACACATAATCAAATATATTGTTGCTATTATTATTTGAGCAAACTATTATCTGTTAGATCAATTAAGAAAAATAAAAATTTTTATTTTACTTTCATTTATTCTTTCTCTGATGCTCTTCCTTCTTTATGTAGATCTGAGTTTCTGACTCATATCATTTTCCTCCTCTCAAAGAACTTCTTTTAATATTTCTTGCAAGACAGGTCTACTGGCAACAAATTCTCTCAATTTTTGTTTGTCTGAGAATGTCTTTATTTCTCTTTCACTTTTAAAGGATAATTTTGCAGAGTGCAGAATTCTAGGGTGGTTTTTATCTCAACGCTTTATTTCATTTTAACTCTCCTCTTGTCTGCATGATTACTGAGGAGAAGCAGATGTAATTCTTATCTTTCCTCCTCTATAGTAAGGTGTTTGTTCCCTTCTAGATTCTTTCAAGATTTTCACTTTATCTTTGATTTTCTGTAGTTTAAAAATGATATGCTTAGATGTAGAGTTTTTGGCATTGATCCTCTTGTGTTCTCTGAGCTTACTGGATTTGTAGTTTGGTATCTGACATTAATTTGGGGGGAATTCTCAGTCATTATTGTTTCAAATATGCCTTTTATTCCTTTCTCTCTCTCTTTTTCCTTCCGGAATTCCCACTACACATCTGTTACTTTTTTTTTTTTTTTTTTGCTGAGGAAGATTCGCCCTGAGCTCACATCTGTGTCAGTCTTCCTCTACTTTATATGTGGGACACCACCACAGCATGGCTGGTGAGTGGAGTATGTCCACACCCAGGATCCAAACCCGCAAACCGAGGATGCTGAAGCGGAGTGCACCAAACTTTAACCACTCAGCCATGGGGCTGGGTCCTGTTACATCTTTTGTAGCTGTGCCACATTTCTTGATATTCTGTTCCTTTTTTTGATCTTGTTTCTCTGCTTTTCAGTTTTGGTGGTTTCTATTGAGATACCCTCAAGCTCAGAGATTTTTTACTCAGCTGTGTCCAGTATACTAATAAGCCTATCAAAGGCATTCTTCATCTGTTATAGCGTTTTTTGATGTCTAGCATTTCCTTTTAGTTCTTTTTAAAATCTCTGCTTACATTGCCCATCTACTCTTGCATGCTACGTACTTTGTCCATTAGAGCCCTTAACATCTTAATCATAGTTTTAAATTCCCAGCCTGATATTCCAATATCCTTGCCATATCTGAGTCTGGTTCTGACGCTTGCTCTGTCTCTTCAAACTGTGTTTTTTACCTTTTAGTATGTCTTGTAATTTTTTTTTTTTTTTGATAACTGAACATGATGTACTGGGTAAAAGGAACTACTGTAAGTAGGCCTTTAGCAATGTGGTGGTAAGGTGCAGGGACAGGGGAAGTGTTCTATAGACCTATGAGGAGGTCTCAGTCTTTCAGTGAACCTGTTCCTCTGGACTGTGAACTTCGCATGTGCTTCTCAGTTTTTTCCCCTTCTTTTTAGTGGAACATGATGGCTAGAGTGGGCTGGAGTTGGGTATTTCCCTTCCCCCAGGTCAGGTAGGTTGGTTAAATAGTCTCTCCTAAGGGCAGACATTGTTAAGAACAGAATGCTCTGGCATATTTGAAAATAGTTCTTTTTTCTCTCCCTGCGCTGGAAGCACAAAGGAATTTTTCTCCAATATTCACTGTGAGAACCTGGTCTAGCTCTTGGAGGTAAAATTCACAAAAGTGTGGGGGCCCCCAATGACTCGGACCCCATGGGGTTTTAAATTCTCAAGAGATGTCTACATTGGGCCTCTAGCAATCCAGTTACAGTTCAGGTTTTTCTATCCCAGCACTGGTTTTCACAGGTTTGTGCTCATGGGTTTCTGCTCTGGTAAGTTGATTCTCTGTATTCACTTGTCTCTCTCTCCGATTCTGGGGCCAGCAGTTTGCCCTGTGACTTCACGTCTCTGATGGGTCTTAGGAGAGTTGTTGATTTTTCAGTTTACCTTTTGATTTGTTAGGATAGAGTGATGACTTCCAGCTTCTTATGTGCCAGACCAGAAACCAGAAGTCTCTGATAATATTTTATTGAATGCCAGGCATTGTCAATTTTACCTTGTTGGGTGCTGGATATGTTAAAAATATTCTTGAGTGTTGTTCTGGGATGCAGTTACTTGTAAACAGTTTGATCCTTTCAGATCTTGCTTTTAAGCTTTGTTGGGTGGAGCGAGAGCCTTATTAGGCTAATTTTGTTCCACTACTGAGCCAAAACCCTTCTAAGTACTCTATCCATGCCCCATGAATTATGAGATTTTCTACTCTGGCTGAGAACTGTTAAACTCCAGGGATTGTTCAGATGACTCTTTTCCCTGCCTCCAGAGGTTTTCTGACATACATATGATCAGTATTCTGCTGAAGACTCCAGGAAGACTCTTTGCAGATCTCTGGAGCTTTCTCTGTACACTCTCCTTTCTGATACTCTGCAAACACCAGCCCCTTGGTCTCCCTGGACTCCCAGTTCCACGTCCTTAACTCAGACAGACTGCTGGACTCCATCTGGATTCCCCCTCCCTACACTGTGACACAGAAACTGTCTCCAGGCAGTATGCTGGGGCAATCACAGGGCTCACCTCATTTGTTTCCCAGAACAATTATGCATCAAAGTGTGGCAGACAATAATGACCCCCTAAAATGCCCATGTCCTAATCCCCAGAATCTGTGAATATTACCTTATATTGTGAAAGGGATTTTGCAGATGAGATTAAGTTAAGGATCTTTAAGGATAGGAAAATTATCCTGGATTTTCTGGGTGGGCCCAATCTGATTACAAAGGGTCTTTTATGAGGTAGGCAGGAGTGTAATAGTCAGAGGAGATATGACAGAAGCAGAGGTCAGAGAGAGAGATTGATTGATTGATATTATTACTAGCTTTGAATATGGGGGAAGGGGCCTCAAGCCAAAGAATGCAGGCAACCTTTAGAAGTTGGAACAGACAAGGAAATGGATTCTCCCCTGGAGCCTCCAGAAGGAATGCAGCCCTACCAACATTTTGATTTTATCCCCTAAGATTTAATCTTGGCATCTGACCTCCAGAACTATAAGATAATAAATTTATGTTGTTTTAAGCCACGAAGTTTGTGGTAATTTGTTAAAGCAGCAGTATGAAACTAACACAATCACAAATTGGGAGCATGGAATATGAGTAGGAAATAAGAACTTCTTGACATAAGAGTGAAAAAAATCTTATTTTGGATCTGAGAAAACTAGAACCTCTGCTTCCCTGACATTCTCATTAATGTTATGCAAGTATGGCTACATTAAACTCAGATACAAAATGCCAGTAACCACCCCCCCCATCCAATAAAAACAAAAGAAAAATGGGTGGATTTTCAAACATCTCTATGATGGCCTTAAGGAATAATTCTCCATGATACATCTTAATAATATGATCCTTTTGAGTAGAGCATCATTATTTGTAACTAAAAGCCACCCATTGCATTCACAGCATCAGAAGTAGTATTTAGTGTGACAGTTACATAGAGACTGGTTCCAAGATTAGCTTGTAAGTAATCCTAGTAAGTTACTAAGGCAAATCAATGGTGGAGAAATTCATATGTGAAGTTCTAGTCTTATAAAATATTTCATAGTTGAAAAGTAAGATTTTATTTCACTAAATTCCAAACATTTACCTCATTAACAGGTAAGAAGCTAAAACACATCACATTGTCCTCAGAATTTATGACTTCATTTTCCTCTTCAAGGCATAACTTACCACATAGTTTAGATCAGTTTATTTTACAAGTTTACAAATCTCAAGAATCTTCCACTCAACTTAACACGTTTCTAAATTTTTCAAGCTTTTTAAAATGCATAATGTACCAATTAGGATTAACTGTGGCTATTAGAGAGTGACTTAAAGAGAAAAGTTATTTCTCTCTCATGTTAAAGGCCAGAGGTAGTTAGTTGCAATGCCTTCTCTGCCTCAACAGCTGCAGTAGTCACAGGTTTGGAATGACACTCACTCACAGGACCCAATAAGCCTTGTGGGACCCGACCTGCACTAGGCTCACTTGACTTCACAGGAAAAAGCACAGCAGCTTGATTCCTGTTTCAGCAGGAGTCTTGAATTCAGCCTCCCAACTGTCAGCTCAGATGTAAGGGAACAAGATCATTTGGGTGGGTGCAGAAGCCACACTGGCTTAGAACCTTCATGCTCCTTAAGAATCAATATCTCTTGAAACAGTCCATGAGTGTAGCTTCCAGGGATCTTTGCAAAAAGAAACACAGCACTTAAAGAAGCCCAAAGCCCATGCTTTCCAATGGATATTTATACCACTTGTCAGTCTTCCTGGTCCAGATACAGTTTACCAATAAGAAGTAAATCATAAACAATATTGCCTGGTGTCACAGCTGATGTTCTATTATTATCTTGTCTAGTAGGTTTTCAGAGAAAAACAGTGCTGAAAGGTAAACTTGAGGTCATTCTACCAGGGAGAAAGAGAAAGGGTTTTATTAACCCTCTATTCATAGCAGTCTAGGGCAGCATCATAGTATCAGAATCCAATCTTCTGTCTTATTGCTCTGCCACTCATGGCTTCTATTTCCAAGGTTACTTTATAGTCCAAGAAGTCTGGTGGAATTCTAGCCACCACAGTCATGTTCCAGCAGGAAGAAAGAGAAGATGAGCTGGCCCACTTCCTCTTACACCTTAAAGTTCAAGGAAACTTCCCAGAACCATCCAACTCTCAACATTTCTAATTCCATGTCACTGGCCAGAACTTAGTCATATGGCCATGTATACATGCAAGGAAAGCTGGGCACATTGATAACCTGAATAAATTCTGGGATTCTATTCCAAAGAAAAAAAGGAAGAACAGATATTGGGTCAGATAATTAGCAGTCTCTCCTACACATAAATATGGTGGGGAAAATAAGCTTTTTATTAACAAAAGCTGAGGCTAAAAGAGCCATATAAAAATTGGGAAGATATAGGGGCCAGCCAGGAGGCACAGTGGTTAAGTTCGCACGCTCCGCTTTGGCAGACCAGAGTTTGCGGGTTTGGATCCTGGGCGTGGATCTATGCACCACTAGTCAAGTCATGCTGTGGCGGCATCCAACATACAAAATAGAGGAAGATGTGCAGAGATTAGCTCAGGGCCAATCTTCCTTACCAAAAAAAAAAAAAAAAAGGAAAGAAAAAAATTGGGAAGATATATACACTTATGATTTGGAAATGTTTCAATCAAGGTAAGTTATTTTTTGTAAAAAGTTATAAAACTTATTGAAGAAAAAAATTCCTCATCCTAGAACATTACTTCTCTAATCTGTCACAACAGTTATATCTCCAACAGTTATGAGATATAACTAATGTGAGGTGTATTTTAACATATTAGTACAAGGTTAAACCATATGAAATTGCTTTTTGTAGTTAGAAACAATCAAATATTGGAAATTTCATATAGTTCAACCTGTAACAAAGTATTACAGTTTGTGAATAATCTTCTTAAAAAATACAAATTAGAGCAGATCTAGCTTATCACCATAATAGAATAACTGTTACAGCTGAATTCCAGTAATCTTTCTCAAGTGGGAAAGGAATGGAATTACAGCTGGAATATCAGGAACTTTACCTTTATCCTTAAGCACTTGTGAATTCTTTTTCTGTTCCTAGACATAATACTTACTGTGCTAGACTGGAAAATGGCCCCCCAAAGATTTTCAGGCCCTAATCCTCAGTTTCATGCCTGTTTATGTTAAGTTACATGGCAAAACGGACTTTGCAGATGGAATTAAAGTTATAGACCTTAAAACAGGAAGATCATCCAGGTGGGCCCAACGTAATCAAATGGATCTTTAAAGGTGGAAGGCAAGGGTTGGTTAGAGATAGGATGATGGAAAAAGCAGCAGGATAGATTTTAAGCATGAGGGGGACTTGACCTGCCATTGATGGCTTTGAAGAGAAGGGGACCATGAGCCAAGGAATGCAAGGCAGCCTCAAGAAGCTGGGAATCGCCCTTAGCTGACAGCAAGGAAATGGGACCTTGATCCCTCAATTGCAAGGAATTGAATTCTGCCAACAACTGAATGAATAAGGAAATGTTGTCTCCCCACATCCCCCTCCAGAAAAGAATAAAGCCCAACCAACACCTTGATTTTAGCCCAGGTGAGACCCATGTCAAACTGTTGACATGGAAAACTGTAAGAAAATACATTTGTATTGTTTTAAGTCACTAAGTGGTAATCTATGATGGCTGCAATAGAAAACTTATACACTTACCTTAGTAAAACCTCCAATTTAAAGGACTCATCAGAGAACAGTCCCTATAATCATTTAAACCATATTTTAAAAATTCAATTCATACCCGGTCCTTAATGATCCTGTTATATTAAGTTGTAGCTATTATTGGAAATATGTGTATAGCCAACAAAAATAATGTAATAGTGTACAACTGAAAGCTACACAGCCAATTATTTTGTATAAAATCTCTAAAAAGTTCATGAACAGTTATTATGAGAAACGTTTCATCTAGGAGTGATTTCTAAGGCAGCATCTTGAGTTTCCATAAATACAGAACCTTCTGTCTCAGAAGAAGGGATATCAATAAGGGGACCAGAATCCTCTACTTCCAGGTGCGGTCGTTTCTCCTGTTCATGACTCAGGTTTGAATTATCCTTCATTTGAATCTCTTGCTCTTCTAACTCCAAAGATTTATCTGAGGCTGTTGCTACTACTTCTTCATCTTCATTTTCATGTAGAAAGCTACAAATCATGTTGGGTCTATAGGAGAAATCATTATCCTTGATTTGCAGCCATTCCACACCACCTAATGGGGGAGGGGGTAAGGAGTGGGAGGACAAACCAAGAAAGAGGAATGAAACAGGAATCTTAGTTACTTAAGTATATTTTTCTCTAATTTAAATATTCATCCTATGAATAAATGTCAAAGTAAAACCCCAACATAAACCAAGGAACATGGTGCCTGTAATTACTGATAAATAATTATGTAATTTCTATTTTACATGGAGACCCTGGAATACTTAAAGGGTATGTATCATCAAAATCACTAAAAGTAATCAGATTCAGTTACTACTCCAAGGCCTTTTTCCAGAGTTCAATGCCCAACTCGTTCTGAGTGATAATTTGAGCTCTCAGTGCCAACTCATGCCTTAAAGAAAACTGTCACTTCCCTACAATTTTCTTCTTACCCACTCAGTTTTCATAATACAATGGATGATAATACTGCCCTATCATCCTCCAAGTCAATACTTTTATGTCATTTTGAGTTGGACTATCCAATTGTGAAATGACACCTCTCCAAAAAAAAACTTGAAAAAAGTTTTGTTTCTCTCCATACTCATAGTCAAAGCCCCAACCCCTCAATGAACCCCTATAATCAAGAATTGCTCAATAATGCTAGTCATTTTTTCATTTATTCTTATTACCCTTTCAGCCAAATATTTTCAATGGATCCTCATTAATTTCTGTAACAAGCCCAAGCTATTTACTCTCATTTTCAAAATTCCATTAGATATCTCTACGACATCCCAACATATCTTACCACTCTGTTCACACATGTATCTGCTCCTATTCCCCACCGTAAATTAACTCTTCTGCAGCTGTTTGTTGAAACTTCCTCACTGCTGATCCCATGTCCTCTCATACATTATTCCTATAAAGCCTCCCTCTATCAAAAATTGATTAGTCCTTTTCCCTCCAATTCAGCTTCAACTATTGACTTTCTTTTTTCCTGCAATAGCATCATTCTCCTAGTCACCCAGATTCAAAACCTTGAAGCCGCCCTTTACTGTTATTTAGCGTAATATTTGGCACATAACAGATACTTAAAATAAGTTGAATGAAATGGGTGTGGAGTCACATTCATCCCTGTGTGTTTCAATGTGATTTACTTTAGAGTGCAAGTTACCGGACGGTAAGGACCACATGTCCTGTCTACTTTGCCTGCCTCCAGCATACTGCATGTTTGGCAGCCAGTCTCCAAGGTCCCCAATGATTCTCATCTTCATGCCCGTGTCATCCCCTCCCACACTGAATAGGATATTGCAGAAATGACTGAAGGTGACTTCTAAGGCTAGTTCATAAGACATGTTCTCATGGATCACTTGATCTGGGAGAAGCCAGCTGCCATGTCAGGAGAGCACTCAAACAGTACTATGTGGAGACAAGGAACTGAGGCCTCCTGCTAACGGCCAACACAAACTTGCAGCCACGTGAGTGAGCCATCTTACGATCTGATCCTCCAGCTTTACTCAGGCCTTCAGATGACTGTGGCCCAACCAACACACTGACTGCAACCTCATGAGAGACCTCGAGCCAGAACCACCTAGCTAAGCTGCTCCCCAATTCCTGATTCACAGAAACTGTGTAAGATGGTGTTTGTTGTTGTTGTTTTAAGCCATTAAGTTTAGGGGTAATTTTTTATGCAGCAAGAGATAATTAATACAGCCTTGAACAGTTGGTTACTAACTTATTTGATTAAGCAAAACCCCCAAATCTTTCCAAAGATCTATCAGATTATTAAAGAGTATGGGAGAGGAAATTCTATAATTTCGTTTAACAAGAGTATCTAAACGATAGTTAACCTTATCTGATATGCATCTGCCTTTCAAGCTCATTCTAGAACTTGAAGTACCTCGTTCTTCCTGCTACTTTTGTAATGGAGTAATGTGTAGGTGGTGTTATTAATTTCTATATGATTAATGTACCTTTAAATGTTTATTCCCTAGAATATAATAAATCTACCAAGCCACAAATATATTCATCACTAGAGTCATATTTACTAGTTTCAAATATGTCTTTGAGCAATGAGCTTTTTTTTTGGTGAGGAAGACCAGCCCTGAGCTAACATCCATTGCCAATCCTCCTCTTTTTTGCTGAGGGAGACTGGCCCTGGGCTAACATCCATACCCGTCTTCCTCTACTTTATATGGGACGCAGCAACAGCACAGCTGACAAGCAGTGTGCCAGCAGGCACTGAACCTGCAAACCCCGGGCTGCCAAAGCGTGAACTAAACCGCCGCGCCAGAGGGCTGGCCCTGAGCAATGAGCTTTCAAACCATCAAGTGATTCTTTGTTCATCTCCACAAACATGTGCCCGCTATGGATGCAAGATACACTGGTCTAAAGTCTCTAGTCTGGGATGACCAGCAACTGGAGAAAAAAAGAGGAGGATTGGCAACGGATGTTAGCTCAGAACTGGTCTTACTCTTACATACACACACACACACACACACACACACAGAGCAACTGGAGAAAAAAAAGAGGAGGATTGGCAATGGATATTAGCTCAGAGCTGGTCTTACACACACACACACACACAGCAACTGGAGGAAAAAAAAGAGGAGGATTGGCAACGGATATTAGCTCAGAGCTGGTCTTACACACACACACACACACACACACACACACACACAGAGCAACTGGAGAAAAAAAAGAGGAGGATTGGCAACGGATATTAGCTCAGAGCTGGTCTTAGACACACACACACACACACACACACACACACACACACACACACACACACAGTTGAATTCCCTAGGGGTTGGAAATCATATTAAGTTTCTTGGCAAAGTCCTCACAACTGTTTCCAATGCAAAGCAGATAGAGATTTCTAATATGCCTCCAGTGCCCTCTGCTATATTAGAATGCAACTGAATTTTAAATTTATGTTTGGTACTTTTTACGGAGCTCCTCAATTTTAATATGTTTAACATATTACATATAGTTATTACTACAAAGTACAAGGAACATCCTGGCAGCAACGTGTCATTATCAGAGCCAATATTAAATCACCTATTTTCAGAAAACTAAGTGAACCAACCTATGTTTTCCTCTCCTTCCTTCTTTTCTGTCAGAAGAGTTCTTGTCATGCTGAGCTTCTTCATTGTATGGCATTTATATTTTAGCACCGTATTATTATTGCCTTCTGCATCCACTAGAACATAAAATCAGCTCAATTATTATATTGCTTGATCCCATCAAATAAAATAATCATGTTATGCCCCAATAGACTAACCTACTTCCTGTCAAGATAGGGTAGTAAGTTCAAGATTTAATTCATCCCTTCTGCTCCAAACACACGGAAATGACAGATAAAATATGTAATGACTGAAGGCACAACAGGACTCAAAAACAACACCCATCTCCAGGGCTCAGAAATACAAAGCTCTGAGTGAGATTAAACTATGGGCCTCCTAGGCTGCAGCCCCGAAGTAGGAAACCAGGGCCAAGAATTTGGCCTTACAGGGTAAGGAGGTCTAAAATTCTACCCCTCAAAATGAAGGATCAAAGGCAGACGTACTACTTGAAACTAGAGACTCGAGTGAGGATATTCCTAGTCATAAGGCTGAGACAGATACTGCTGCGAACCTGCTGTCTGGGGTTACAGCTTTATAGAAAACTGTGGACACAGGCCGGAGGGAGGATGAGGATGTGAAGCCTGCTGAAAACGTCCATACACTGCTACTGTGAGTGTAAACTTATACTGTACTTTAGAAGGCAACATAGTGATATCTATTAAGTTGAACCATATGAAATTGCTGACATTCAGCCAAAATTCATAATTTCATATGGTTGAACCTAATAGTAAAGTTGAAGATACAGACACTCATCAATCTAGTAATTCCATTTCTAAGTATATACCTTAAAGATATTTTTACATATATGCACAAGGAGACACAAAATATTCATGGCAGCATTATGCAGTGTGTTATAAGCATAATTAAGAATATGGGCTCTGGAGCAGACTAACTGGGTTCAAATCCTGGCTCTGCTGCTCACTTCATGTATGACCTTGGGAATGATATTTCCTCTCTGTGCTTCAGTTTCTTCAAATATAAAATGAAGATAACAATGGTATCTACCTCATAAGCTTGTGGTGAGGACTAAATGAGTTAATACAAGTAGCATTTAGAACAATGCCTGACATATAGAAGGCACTCAATAAATGTTAGCTGTAATTAATAATTGCTAGTAAAAATGGAAGCAACCAACATTTCCATTAACTGGAGAATAAATTGTGGTAGTCACAAATGGAATACTAAGCAACACGGAAAATAGAGTTTTATATATCAACATGAATAAATCTTAAAATATACCTCTGACTGAAAAAAGATGTCAAATGATATGTATACTATGCTATAATTTATACCAAGTTTGAAAAATACACACAAAAAAGCTATTTATTTTTTGTGGATACATACATATGTAATATAAAATCACGTATAGGAAAGAAAAACACCAAATTCAGAGAGTGACTGCCTCTGAAGACAGAAGGAAGGGAATAAGTTTGGAGAGGGGCATACAAGCGACTTCAAATGTATTTGGAATGTTTTTTAATTATCTGACAAAATGGTAGGATTTGACATAGCTAGACAATGAGTACATGAGATGTTTAGTTTTAATATTCACTATACATAAGTATGGTAGAAATATTTCATAGTAAAGAGAGTTGAGTTAGCATAGCAATCACTCACCATGTTCAACATTTTCTTCAAATATAACACAAGTCCCAAGGGTGTCTGCAGAAAAATTTGAAGGCAACTTGTTGAGAAATAACAGAGCTCCTTTCTCTAAAAAGCATATAAAAAAGAGTTTCATCTATCTGACATCCTCCTACCTTCATACTCTCCAGCAAAGACATAGCTGTCCACCTGCAGAATGGGCCTCTCAGTGTCAATTCCCTACAACAGGATACAGGATCATAAAAAATCATCATTAAAAAAAGCCTTGGTGGGGAGTAAAATGGGTAAGGGTGGTCAAAAGACACAAACTTCCAATTACAAAATAAGTAAGTCCTGAGGATATAATGTACAGCATGGTGACTATAGTTAATAATACTGTATTGTATATTTGAAAGTTGTCAAGAGAGTGAATCTTAAAAGTTCTCATAAGAAAAAAAATTGTAACTATGTGTGGTGATGGATGTTAACTAGACATATTATGATCATTTCACAATATATACAAGTATCAAATCATTATGTTCTAAACCCAAAACTAATGCAATGTTATATGCCAATTATATCTCAATTAAGAAAGAAAGAGCCTTCCACATGTAACCCTGCCACCAAGGAGACTGATCTCCCAAACTCCAGAGCTTCTTTTCCTAGCAAGTACAAGATAAGCTAAAACATCCTCTGATCACAGCAGCCACAACCTGAAGACTACTTAATTCATGCCCAAGTAGCAAGGTCTATGTCAATCAACATCCTCTTCAAGTTTAAGGTAAGAACAGCAGAAGCTGTGTCAACAATAGCTCAAAGGTTTTAAAGTGAAGCGATAAAACAGCTGGTAAATAATGATACCATAGCTCAAGTCAACAGCAGTGTGTGAGGTCTTTTAAGTCTTTTCTCAGTAGCTACCTCCTCTCCCGTCTCCACAGTTTAACCTGTGTGCGCATATCTGACTGTTCTCTCTTCACTTTGTTTCTCTCCTCCCCCTCGCTTTCTAAAACAATGCATTTAAAAATATATATATTGTTCCATATCAAAATGCTACCTCCTCCAAATCTTTAACTTTCTCTCCAGCCACACAGTGAGACACTCAAGCAGTGTTTGGCATTTTCTCCCATCTGCCACCATAGTCCCTATACTTCTATGATGATCCTTAGAGTTCACTGCTTTGTAACGTGGAAGGAATATATCAATCTTCGGGGATAGGTCTTTCACCGTTCATTCTTGTTTTAAATTTAAGAAAATCTACAACAATTGCCCAATTCTAGAAGACTCACCAAAATCTTGCATTTGTTTTCACATTTTGAGAGAAAGTCTGAATCAATAATTCCTGACAATTCCACCAAAACCAACTGCTCCTGGTGGAAGAAAGAGGGTTACCATGCTAGCCTGCGTGCCAGAGCGGCAATTAACAAAAGGAGCCACGAATCCCCACTGCAATGATCCCACCTCGGTGAAAACCTGCTTTCAAGGAGAGCAAGCAAGCGACGTTACCTAAGGTACCTGCCTCCACTTCCCCATCCCAGCCACCGTGTGGCAATTAGGGCTGAGGCCAGCCGCTCCCCGGCGCCGCGCCCGTGGGGCCGCCCTCCCGCCGGCCGCATCCCCGACTCCCTTCCCCACACACAGCCCGCGTGGCCACCACCGGCTCCGCCGCGCAGCTTTCGGCGTAGCACTCACGTCCTCCTCTTCCTCCTCTTCCGCGTCCCCCGGATTCGGCTCCTCGACCGCCGCCATGTTCCCGCCCCTCCTCGGGCCTCCGAGTCACCGGCCACGCCCGCCCAGGGCCGCCATCTTGACTGCGGGCAGCCGCTGCGCGGTCCCGCCGCTGCTCTGGGCGCACGGAGCGCTCCCGCCGGAACGCGAGAGAGCCGCTTCCGTGCCCGCGCGCAGGCCGCCCGGATCGCGGCTTCGGTCCCTTTCTGAGAGTGGCGGGGGGGTTCTGTCTGCTGGGGAGGTGCGGCGACCTAGCGACTTTCGGGCTCCCGGCGCAGGTGGGAGGAGAGGGCTTACGAGGGACAGGGGATAAAGGAGGTGCGAGCGAGAAACCGCCGTATGCGAGGGAAATGGAAGGGCCTGGTGTGGCCCCGAGCCTCCCTTTCTCGGAAAGAAATTCCTAGTATCGCGTGAGCACGAGTCCTCAATTCATCGTCGGCCCCAGCCAAGTTAAGAGCACGTTTCAAACACGTAGTGGGCGCCCACTGCGCACAAAGCCCCGCGCTGGAAAGTGGGCTTAGGCTTCAGGCCTGCGGGAGGGGAGGATCTGGGGGAGGTAGATGAGGGGACCCAACCAACTATACATTAATCAGTGTGCCTTGGGTGCTGTAAGAGATACAAATTGTTACGGGAATACTCAGAGACCTGGGGAAGTGAAGTTTTGAACAAAATTTTGTTCAAGTAACCTCATGGATTCTTATGATCATAAAATAAATGATCTTTGTACGTGAGACGGTATGATCTAGCCCCAAGAGCATGCCGTCTGGGCGTCTTGCGGTCTGATACATGAACCGTTCTGCTGCGTTATTAGCAGCAAGGCCTTAGGCATTGGTTATTGTGGGGATTAAATGAGACAATACATATAAAATAGATTTAGCCCAGTGTTCCGCATGTATTGTGCATTTAATCTATTATTAGTAGTAGTGTACAAAATTTTAGAGTATTATGTCTTAAACATATACCTTTTCAGCCTCTTTGTACATACAGAAACAAACTTTTATTTTTTACAAAAATGTGCTCAAAATTGTACATCTGTTTTTAACTTGCTTTTCTCACTATTTATGGTATCATCGGTGTTTTTCCATGATAAATATAGATCTGATACTGGCTCAAAACAAGGTTGACACAAGGGAAGCCATATTGTAGAAAAGAAACCCTGTTGTAACTTTGAATGACCTCTGATTAACTAGCCCAGACATGCTGTGTGCATTTTGTGGCCCTTCCCAGCTGCTACAAACTGATAACATGATGCAGTCTATACAGAAACTGATGTATAGTACAGTACACCTGAAATTACACAGTTATAAACCAATGTTATAAAATTTTATTTTCTCAATAAAATAAATATATGTGTTTTACAAAGTCAGTGTAATAACTCAAGAGTCCGTTTCAGATAAACAAGCGTCATACTTCTAATTAAGGTTCTTATTGTTTATTATTTCTGAAGTAATTATTTTTATTTATTTTGAATGATTTACAAAAGGATATCGAGTAAAGAGTAAGCCTTCCATCCCTGTCCCTAGCTCCCCTTTCTATAGGCAACCATTTTTACCAGTTTCTATATATCCTTCCAGAGATATCCTATGTATTTACAAAAACATATGTGTATACAAAATCTGTAAAGTAATTTTAATATTATAACATAGCACACAGACTAAAAAGCCATTCCCTAGGGAGGAAAGAAGATATTGTAGTATTGGCTACATGGCCAAGAGCTCATGCCCTTTGAAAATTAGCTTCAAGGTTGAAACATCTCTCAGACAGAAAACACGAACTTACTCTGCAGAATAACCCATCAGCATCAGCTTTGAAAGAGGGAGAAAAATAAGCCTTTTGGTGATTGGGAGGAATTTCCATGGTCTGTAATTGGAGTCCGTTCTTAATACCTTCTACTCTCAATCCTAAAAAAGATAATAAGGCCCAGATGCCAAGTGAAAAAGACTTAATTATCTTCACTTAAAAATAGAAGCAATTGGTGGCCTAATAGAACCCTGGTGGCCTAGTGGTTAAGTTCAGTGTGCTCTGCTTTGGTGGCCCAGGTTCGGTTCCTGGGCACGGACCTACACCACTCTGTTAGCAACCATGCTGTGCTGGTGGCCCACAACTGAAAAATAGAGGAAGATTAGCATAGATGTTAGCTCAGGGCAAATCTTCCTCAACAAAAATAAATAAATAAAAATTAAAAATAGAAGCAATAAACAAAATATAGTATATCTATACCATGGAATCTTATTTGGCAATAAAAAGGCATGAAGTGCAGATACATGCTACAGCACAGATGAACTGGCAAACATTATGCTAAGAAGCCAGACACAAAATCATATTGAATGATTCTATCTACATGAGATGTCCAGAATAGGCAAGCCTATATAGAGAGAAAGTAGATTAGTGGTTGTCAGGGCCTGGGGGGAAGGGGAATGGGAATGGCTGCTACTGGATGTGGGGATTCTTTTGGGGGTGATGAAAATGTTCTGGAATTAGTGGTGATGGTCGCACAACTCTGTGAATATACTAAAAACCAGTGAATTGTATACTTTATGGGATGTGAATTATATCTTAATAAAGCCGTTATTTAAAAAAACAACAACAGAAGCAGCTAGTTTTAAACTGAACAGGGAAGAGAAAATTGCTTAACTGATTAAGGAAAAATCTTTGAAGGCCAGATCAGGGCCAGATACCAGGGCAGCTATGTAGCAGAAGTATCCTTTGACCCTGGATCCAAAAAATATGGCTTAAGAATCCATGTCTGACGGGGAGAAGTTGGTCAGGGTCACGTGTCATTAGCTTGCTTTAACTGAACCCACTTTAAGCCTCATGACAGTCTCAAGAGGTAATTATTATCCAGAGTGATGTTTAAAATATTTAACAACTAGTAGGGCACAGCACTCAGCCACGCTGGAGTGGGGTCATGGGAAAGCTGGATTATGGGGCAGTCTGGAGCCAGCTAGGGGCTTGGGGCAGTTGCTTTTTGCTGACACATATGGAAGAGTTTCAGTCATTTAACAACTGGTGGGGTTTTACTAGTGCATACAAGCTAAATATCAGCTTTCTTTAGTGTAACTTCCATGTGACACATTAGGAAGCTGAGACTTAGAAAATTAGGAAAGGGGCTGGCCCATGGCCTAGTGGTTAAGTTTGGCATGCTCCACTTTCACAGCCGAGGTTCAGTTCCTGGGTGCGGACCTAACCACTTGTCAGTGGCCATGACCCACGTACAAAATAGAGGAAGATTGGCAACAGATGTCATCTCAGGGTAAATCTTCTTCAGCAAAAAAAAAAAAAAAAAAAAGGGAGAGAGAGATGACAATGAAAATGTTTAAAAAAAAAAGAAAATTAGGAAACTTGCTATTCTGTCCTATTCCACTCTACTCTGTTATCTTTTCTGGGAAAGCAAGAAAACCTTAACAGACCTGGTAGAGATGTCAACCCCTGTATCAGACTAGCTAGGATCAGAGGAATGAGATGGTGCATCCAACCTTAACAGAGTTGAAAGGGAGACAAAGAACCAGGGAGCTGCACACCTAATAAAACTGGGTCAGCCCTGTCATTCTATGGCAAGACTTGGGTGACATTAGGATTGGTGTCCCCTGTTCTGTGGACTTGTCCATTGCTGTATTCTCCATCTCTTTTTGCTTTGTCCTTTGCTGTATTTCCTACTATGTGAATTGCAACCACAAACTTGGATGTATAAGAAAAACCATGTTTCTTTATTTTCTTTAAATCAAATTAAAGTTGATCACATTAAACTTTTAATCAAATTAAACTCCTGTAACATCAGGATGGCAGGAAAAGTTAATCTGTCAGTTCCCCCTGCCTTACACCCCCAGATCATACATAGTATTTGGAGATATATATACTCGTCTTCAGCCCTTATTGGTTACTGCTAAGATTTCCATGGTTGAAGCCACACAGATCCTTGAAATGCAGAGACTGTGTTTCTGCAGAGCATGGGAATCTCTCCTATGTTTGGGAAACTTGATGTTTAGAGATTGTCAACATTAAAAATACAACAGCTAATTATTTTACCAGCAAAACAAGTTTATTCGGGAATAGCCAAAGAATTGCAATTTGGGATGTGCACGCTATGGCAGACCATGGGCAAAGCCAACAAACAAGGGAGAGGAACATCATTTTATAGAGAAAAAGGAGGAAATTGGGAGGGGTTTGTTGAATGAAAGTTCATTGGAGAAAAGCAGGAGTTCAGGGTGATGATGGTTTCTCACTAGCTGAGTTGCTGGGATAGTCATTTCTGTTAGGGATGCAATGTACATTTTTTTCCTGTAATTGACTATTCTTTCCTGTTGAGGACGTCTGTCTGTTGGGGTCTGTAATTGACCTGGAGTGGTACTGCGTGGGAGCGCCCCCTTCTGGCCTCCATTTTAATGACTCCATTTTAAATAACATTTCCTTTTTTATTTTTTTATTTTTTTGTTTTTTTTTTGTGGGGAAGACCAGCCCTGAGCTAACATCTGTTGCCAATCCTCCCCTTTTTTTGCTGAGGAAGACTGGCCCTGGGCTAACATCCGTGCCCATCTTCCTCCACTTTATATGGGACGCCGCCACGGCATGGCAGACAGGCGGTGCGTCAGCGGGCGCTCGGGATCCGAACTCGCGAACCCCGGGCTGCCAAGCGCGGACTAAACCGCTGCGCCACCGGGCAGCCCCAACATTTCCTTTTTTTAATGTTCACAAGGTCTAGCCTTTCTAAGCAGACCATAGGTCTTGGTACCTCCCCAGGGTGCTGCTAGGGGAATGAGGACACACCAATTTACACTCCTTCCCAGTCTAAGGAAATCTCCATTCTCTCCTCCAGTTTTAATTTTTTTTTGTTTTTGGTAAGGAAGATTGGCCCTGAGCTAGCATCTGTTGCCAATCTTCCTCTTTTTGCTTGAGGAAGATTGTCCCTGAGCTAACAGCTATGCCAGTCTTCCTCTATTTTGTATGTGGGATGCCGCCACAGCATGGCTTAATGAGTGGTGGGCAGGTCCACACCTGGGATCTGAACCTGTGAATCCTGGGTCACTGGTATCTGAACCTGCGAACCCTAGGCCACCAAAGCAGAGCGCGTGAACTTAACTACTAAGCCACCAGGCTGGTCCCCCTCCTCCAGTTTTAATAAAGCACTCCTCCCATTTTCCCTCTCAGACATCCAGCATAATTTCTTCAGTGAGCTTAGACTCTTAACAATACACAGGAAAAGGCAGTCTTCAAGCAGCTTCAGCTTTCCATTCCAGCTTTAGACATCCCAGACAAAGGAATACAAATGGCCTGGCTACCTGCTTGGAAGAAATAAAAGGGAAAATGTAGGATATTAGTATCTCCATAAATTATCCTGCCCTATTAATAAACTCTTTTGGAAACAAATCAAACCTTGTCTTATTGGTTTTAAAAGTCAAAGGAATTTGTTCACACTCTGGGTCAGAATCGCCTGGGAGTCTGAGGGCTCAACATGCTCACTGAAAAGAGATTTGGTGGCAGTGACTATCCCAGTACCCTGGAGATCTTGTGTGGTTCCTGGGGCCTTGCAAGAAAGGGAATGGAGTGAGGGGAGTAAAGGATAAACACCTGGGTAAACATCCTATAAAGGAAGAAGGCACATTTCAAAGTGTTCTAAGTACTAATGAAGTTCTACTGCTAAGAAGTTATGGGTAACTAAATAGAAAATTTACAACTCAGATTAAAGACAACCATGTAAGAAAGAAGTTACATGGTTTTCTGTAGCCACAGTTGGAGGTAATAGAGAAAAATCTATGAAATTTGGTGGGGAGGGCCAATTGATTGTAATTGTAGTTAATAAGAGGATACTTATGAAAAAAATTCAGAAATATAATTGCTGAGAAATGTTAAGGGGATGTCATGCTCAATATTTAAAAGCCTGCCACTAGGAGGAGACAAATGAATTAAAAATTGTTTAATCTGCTCTTCCTTTAGAACACATTTTCTAAATTAAGAAAAGACTGTATGAAAAATATATTTAGTAGCAGAATTCTAGTAAAAGAGCCTTTAGTGAGTATTAACATTTTGTCCTAAAAAATGAACATTTTACACTTAAATAATAGTTTATATTCCATTAAGTTCTTTTTTTTTTAATATATCCATTCTTACTCTGTTTTAGATCTGAAAACTAAATGCTAGACCAGTGGCCCTCAAACTTCAGCTGCATCACAATCACCTGGAGGGCTTGTGAAAATGCAGATTGCTCAGCCTCAGCCCCAGAGTTTCTGATTCAGCAGGTCTGATATAGTACAGGACAGAAAATACGCGTTTCTGACAGGTTCCCAGGTGATCCTGGTGCTTCTAGTGTGGGGAACACACTTTGAGAGCCACTGTCCTAGATGGCTGTAGAAGTAAAGCATTTGCCAACAACCAGAGTCAATTCAATATTGAGAACATACTAAAGTATTTCAGTTTGCTAGAAAGTAACTTAGTATTGGAAAAAAAGATTGAAATGATCATTTTTGGAGGACTTTGAATTCACAAGAAATCAGTTTATATTTAATTTGGTAGCAGCACAGCACTATGGGAAGTTACTGGAGTGTGTTTTAGGCAGCAGTGAAGTGAACGGCACCTAGAGAGACTGAGGGCAGAGAGACCAGGTGGAGTCGACAGGGCTCCTTCTCAAACCAGGGCACAGGTTACCTATACAAAGGCCCTGAAAAACATAGAAAATGTTCTAAAGCATCAATTTGGCTCATTGACAAGTAAACTAACATTATTCCTTTAATGTTAAAACAAAAACAGATGGAGGAGGATGCAAAATCCACATAACTTTTTAAAGAAAACAGGAGGCTACCAAGAAATTTCTCCAAAGTGGGTACAGAAAAATTTAAAAGCTGCTAAGGGCTACATTCCGTGAAGCTACCCTCCTTTTCACCTTTCATATTTTCTCTGCTGTTAGAAGTACTTTTGTGGAAAAGTTTGAGAAATATTGGTCCAGGTCAAAAGTAAAGGACAACTTGGAACATCATGATGACATTCGTAGTTGGAGAAGTGCCAGGTTTCCGCAGCCCCTGTGATATGTGGTAGACTCTGTAGAACTTGGCTTCTAATTAGATGGAGTAGGATGAGGGGAAGAGAGAGAAGAAGAGGAGATAGAAAAATCCAAATTACTACAATTAAGAGCCTTGATGACTGGTTAAATGGGAGTTTTTGTTTTTGTTTTAAGGGAATAAGAAAAACATGAGGAACTAGTATGGGGGGATAAATGTTGAGGTTGGCTTTGGACACTGAGTTTGAGCTCCCTGGAGTACAGTAAGGTGGAGCTACCAGCTAGTAGTTGAAATGTAGTCATGGAACTTGAGAGAGTTTAGAGGTTAAATTCTGGAGGCATCTTTATAAAAAAAGTTGAAGCTTTTTCCTAAAATCTGGTCCTGAGAGGTTTCAGATAGGTGGCTTACTCAAGGGAAAGTGTAGGAGGTCATGATAGAAAAGAAATATCAGGGCGAGCCCCAGTGGCCTAGTGGTTAAGTTTGGTGCACTCTGCTTTGGCAGCCCAGGTTTGGTTCCTAGGTGTGGACCTACACCATTCAGCTCTCAGTGGCCCTGCTGTGGTGGCGGCTCACATACAAAAAAAAAAAAAGAGGAAGGTTGGCAGCAGATGTTAGTTGAAGGCAAATTTTCCTCAGCCAAAAAGAAAAGTATCAGTGTGGAAAAGCAAGCATTTAAATATTATTGACTTAAAAACAAAAAGTTTAGGGGCCGCCCCGGTAGTACATGGGTTTAGTTTGTGCTTTGGCAGCCTGGGGTTCGTGGGTTCGGATCCCGGGTGCCGTCCAACGCACTGCTTGTCAGCCATGCTGTGGCGGCACCCCATACAAAGTAGAGGAAGATGGGCCAGTCTTCCTCAGCAAAGAAGAGGAGGATTGGCAAAGGATGTTAGCTCAGGGCTGGTCTTCCTCACACACACACAAAAAAGTTTAGAGGTGTTCCAAAGTTTAGTTTAATGTGATGGGCAAAGGAAACCAATAGACAAAGCATCTGAGAGCTATTAGTGGGAAAGGTAATTTGGCAGATGTGTTGGGGGCGGGTTGGCTTGGAACAGGAAGATTTCTGTAGATATTTAGGTATGGGGAGATGAGACCCTGGGTTAGGGCTGTGACCGAGGAAAGTAAAAGGAGAAGTTAGAGGCATTTCAGCTGAAAAAGCAATTGGACTTGGGGGACTGCCTAAACGAGGAGGCCAATAAGAGAAGGAAGTTTAAAAAAATCTCAGATTATAAACATGAGAGCCAGTTCAGAAGTATGGTTTTGGCGAAACGAGGTAGAGCCCCACCTGCTCTGTCCAGACAGACAAAACGGTGATTAACCAGGCCAGTGGTTCTCAAGTGTGGTCCCCAGACCTGTGTAGTCAGCACGTCGTTACAAATGCAAATTCTCAAGCCCTTCCCTAGACTACTAAATCAGAAACACTGGGAATGGGGCCCCACGATTTGTGGTTTAACCAGCTCTCCAGGTGATTCTGATGGACACTTAAGTTGAAGATTGAGCTAGGCCAGTGAGATTTTTTTTTTCTTCCGAGAATTTGAATTGGGACATACAGAGAGAATCAGTTGATTGTGGGAGGGAAGCTGAAAGTCGGTTACAGAGAGACTATGAGTAAGCTGGAATTATGAGTAAGCAGAAGCTATAACGAAATGAGGTAGTTGGCTGTAGTCATAGAGACAGAAGGGAATGGTGACACCCTACGGTCAGGGAGTACTGTATTCCTGCTGCAGTCAAGAGTGACAAGTGAACTCAGTGCCAAAGTGTGCATGGAATTTGTCCAGTTCCATGTTCATTTTAGTTCCCAACCAAAGCCCAATCATGTTGCTATTCTTAGGTTCCTCTGATATTCTTATCTCCTTTATTGTCACGTGTATATCCTTAAAATAGATAGACTTCCCATTACTTGAGGTGACCTGAGTGAATCTGTGTTGCTAAAACATAAAAAGCTGATACAGCTCCCAAGTAAACAGAGCGAAAGTTTAAATTAATAAAAAGAATTCCTTTAAAAGGAAATTATGGGCACTTATTCTTTTTTCTTTTTCTAAAATAAAACTTACCATCTTAACCACGTTTCTGTGTACAGTTCAGTAGTTAAGTTCAGTATATTCACTACTTGTTGTGCAAACAGTCTCCAAAACTTTTTCATCTTGCAAAGAATTACTTTTTGATGAAATGTATTTTAACCCTATCACCTTTCCCCCTAAATAACTGAATTACTTACAAACTTAACCATCAGGTTCATACTTGAAGTTTTTTTTTTTTTTTTAACTTTTCTTGTTGGCTTCCTTATTCATGCAGTCACTCTGAAAAAGTAGCACTATTACTTTTTCGCCTGGTATGTCTATTGACCTCTCCTCTCATTTCCCTCAGCTACTGTCCTAATCCAGATCTAAACTTCTCACCCTTAGATTTCAACATCTTCTGTGTATGGTGTCTTTATCTTTTCTTTTTCTAATTTTTTATATGATTCACATTTTTCATATTGATCTTCAAATAGTAAATCATGCAATTCAGGGAGAGTTGTAAACATTAAAGATTCCCTCAACTGTTGGTCAGTGAGGCAGCAGCCTAGCCTGGCCTCAGCCGTACCTTAGACAGGACCCTACCTGCCCGGATCCTTGACCTCTTGTCTGGTAAAAGAAGAGTTGAATTAGAAGAGATAATCTCTAAATTTTTTCCATCCATGACATTGCCTATGCCATTATATTTTGGTTTATCTTCTTGATGGCATTTCCCTTTCATCTATTTACAAAATATTATTATTTAAATAGCTTGGTCTTGTAGAATTAACGTTTTATCATCAATACGTTTCAAGAAAGGAAGTCAGAGTTCTAAGAACAAAACTGTTATACTTAGGGTGTTACAAATGTTTAATTTATGACGGTCTGGCTCCTTTCAGAATGTCCCATACATTATCAAACTTCACACTCTTCCTTTTCACCCATCAACTAACCCTTGTGTTCCAACCAAGCCGATCTGTTGAAACTCTACATCCTGCCTTTTTTTTTTTTTGGCCAGTGGGCTTTTGCTAATATCATGTGCTCTGTCAGGCTGACCTTTGCTGCTTCTCAGTCCATGCCCATTACTTCTTCACTCCAAGAAATTTGTCCTGATTAACCTACTCTAATCTTTTTTTTTTTTATTGATGTCTTAGTTTATAACACTGTGGGGTTTTAGTTGTACATTTTTGTTTGTCCTTCACCTTGTGGATGTAACCCTTCACCCCTTGTGCCCCCCCCACCCCCCTTCCCCTTGGTAACCACCAATCAGTTCTCTCTGTCCGTGTGTTCACTTATATCCCATATATGAGTGAGTTCATGCAGTGTCTGTCCTTCTCTCTCTGGCTTATTTCACTTAACATAATACCCTCTAGGTCCTTCCATGTTGTTGCATATGGGACAATTGTGTCTTTTCTTATGGCTGAGTAGTATTCCATTGTATGTATATACCACATCTTCTTTAACCAATCATCAGTCGAGGGACACTTGGGTTGCTTCCACTTCTTGGCTATAGTGAATAAGGCTACAATGAACATAGGGGTGCATACGCCTCTTGTGATGGTTGATTTCACGTCCATTGGGTAGATGCCCAAGAGTGGTATTGCTGGATCATACGGTATTTCTATTTTTAATTTTTTGAGGACTCTCCATACTGTTTTCCATAGAGGCTGCACCAGTTTGCATTCCCACCAGCAGTGAATGAGGGTCCCCATTTCTCCACAACCTCTCCAGCATTTGTTGTTATTTGTCTTTGTGATTATAGCCATTCTAACCCGTGTAAGGTGATATCTCAGTGTCGTTTTGATTTGCATTTCCCTGATGATTAGTGATGTTGAACATCTTTTCATGTGGCTATTGGCCATCTGTATCTCTTCCTTGGAAAAATGTCTGTTCATATCCCCTGCCCATTTTTTGATCGGGTTGTTTGTTTTTTTTGTTGCTCAGTTGTATGAGATCTTTGTATATTACTGAGATTAATCCCATGTCGGACAAACGATTTGCAAATATTTTCTCCCAGCTGGTGGGTTGTTTATTCATTTTGATCCTGGTTTCATTTGCCTTGTAGAAGCTCTTTAGTCTGATGAGGTCCCACTTGTTTATTTTTTCTTTTGTTTCCCTTGTCTGGGTAGACATGGAATCTGAAAGGATCCCTTTATGTCCAATCGCAATTAGTGTACTGCCTATATTTTCTTCCAGGAGTTTTATAGTTTCAGGTCTCACTTTCAGGTCTTTGATCCATTTTGAATTGATTTTTGTATATGGCGATAGGAGATGGTCTACTTTCATTCTTTTGCATGTTGCTGTCCAATTTTCCCAGCACCATTTATTGAAGAGACTTCCCTCTCTCCATTGTATGTTCTTTGCTCCTTTGTCGAAGATTAGCTGTCCATAGGTGTGTGGTTTTATTTCTGGGCTTTCAATTCTGTTCCATTGATCTGTGTGTCTATTCTTGTACCAGTACCATGCTGTTTTGATTACTGTAGCTTTATAGTATATTTTGAAATCAGGGATTGTGATGCCTCCAGCTTTGTTCTTTTTTTTCAGAATTCCTTTAGCTATTCGGGCTCTTTTGTTGCCCCATACGAATTTCAGTAGTTTTTGTTCTATTACCATGAAGAATGACATTGGGATTCTGATTGGGATTGCATTGAATCTGTAGATTGCTTTAGGTAGAATGGACATTTTAACTATATTTATTCTTCCAATCCATGTGCATGGAATATTTTTCCATTTCTTTATGTCCTCCTCGATTTCTTTCAATAGTGTCTTATAGTTTTCATTGTATAGGTCTTTGACCTCCTTGGTTACATTTATTCCCAGATATTTTATTCTCTTTGTTGCAATTGTAAATGGGATTGTCTTTTTGAGTTCTCTTTCTGTTGTTTCATCATTAGTGTATAGAAATGCAATTGATTTTTGTAAGTTGATTTTATACCCTGCCACTTTACTGTAGTTGTTGATTGTTTCTAGTAGTTTTCCGATGGAATTTTTGGGGTTTTCTATGTATAGGATCATGTCGTCTGCAAATAGTGAGAGTTTCACTTCTTCATTGCCTATTTGGAATCCTTTTATTCCTTTTTCTTGCCTAATTGCTCTGGCCAGAACTTCCAGTACTATGTTGAATAAGAGCAGTGAGAGTGGGCACCCTTGTCTTGTTCCTGTCCTCAAAGGAATGACTTTCAGTTTTTCCCTGTTGAGTAGGATGTTTGCTGTAGGTTTGTCATATATGGCCCTTATTATGTTGAGGTACTTTCCTTCTCTACCCATTTTGTTGAGAGTTTTTATCATAAATGGATGCTGGATCTTGTCGAATGCCTTCTCTGCATCGATTGAGATGATCATGTGGTTTTTATTCTTTATTTTGTTAATGTGGTGTATCACGTTGATTGATTTGTGGATGTTGAACCATCCCTGTTTCCCTGGTATAAATCCCACTTGATCGTGGTGTATGATCTTTTTGATGTATTGCTGTATTCGGTTTGCCAATATTTTGTTGAGGATTTTTGCGTCTATGTTCATCAGTGATATTGGCCTGCAGTTTTCCTTCTTTGTATTGTCCTTGTCTGGCTTTGGTATCAGCATGATGTTGGCCTCATAGAATGTGTTGGGAAGTATTCCATCTTCCTCTATTTTTTGGAATAGTTTGAGAAGGATAGGTGCTAAATCTTCTTTGAACGTTTGATAAAATTCTCCAGGGAAGCCATCTGGTCCTGGGCTTTTATTTTTTGGGAGGTTTTTGATTACTGTTTCAATCTCTTTACTTGTGATTGGTCTGTTCAAATTCTCTATTTCTTCTTGATTCAGTTTTGGGAGGTTGTATGCGTCCAAGAATTTGTCCATTTCCTCTAAGTTGTCCAATTTGTTGGCGTAAAGTTTTTCATAGTATTCCCTAATAATCCCTTGTATTTCTGTGGTGTCTGTTGTAATTTCTCCTCTTTCATTTCTAATTTTATTTATTTGAGTCTTCTCCCTTTTTTTCTTAGTGAGTCTGTCTAAGGGTTTGTCAATTTTATTTATCTTCTCAAAGAACCAGCTCTTTGTTTCATTGATCCTTTCTACTGTTTTTTTGGTTTCAATTTCATTTATTTCTGCTCTGATTTTTATTATTTCCCTCCTTCTGCTGATTCGGGGCTTTGTCTGTGTCTGTTCTTCTTTTTCCAACTCTGTTAGGTGCAATTTAAGGTTATTTATTTGGGATTTTTCTTGTTTGTTAAGGTGAGCTTGTATTGCTATGAATTTCCCTCTCAGGGCTGCTTTTGCTGCATCCCATATGAGTTGGTATGGTGTATTTTCCTTTTCATTTGTCTCCAGATAGCTTTTGATTTCTCCTTTAATTTCATCAACGACCCATTGGTTGTTCAGTAGAATGTTGTTTAGTCTCCACATCTTTGTCCCTTTCCTAGTTTTTCCCTTGCAGTTGATTTCTAGTTTCACAGCATTATGATCAGAAAAGATGCTTATAATGATTTCAATCTTCTTAAATTTATAGAGGTTTGCCTTGTTTCCTAATATATGGTCTATCCTTGAGAATGTTCCATGTGCACTTGAGAAGAATGTGTACTCTGCTTTTTTTGGGTGGAGTGTTCTGTATATATCTATTAAATCCATTGCATCTAGTTTCTCATTTAAGTCCATTATTTCCTTACTGACTTTTTGTCTGGATGATCTATCTATTGATGTAAGGGGGGTATTAAGATCCCCTACTATTATTGTGTTATTGTTAATATCTCCTTTAAGGTTTTTTAGCAGTTGTTTTATGTACTTTGGTGCTCCTGTGTTGGGTGCATAGATATTTATAAGTGTTATGTCTTCTTGGTGAAGTATCCCTTTTATCATTATATATTGCCCTTCTTTGTCTCTCATTACCTTTTTTATCTTGAAGTCTACTTTGTCTGCTATAAGTATGGCAACTCCTGCTTTCTTTTGTTTGCCATTAGCTTGGAGTATTGTTTTCCATCCTTTTATTTTGAGTCTGTGTTTGTCTTTAGAGATGAGATGTGTTTCCTGGAGGCAGCAGATTGTTGGATCTTGGTTTTTAATCCATCCTGCCACTCTGTGTCTTTTGATTGGAGAATTCAATCCATTTACATTTAGAGTGATTATTGATATATGAGGGTTTAATGTTGCTATTTTATTGTTCATCTTCTGGTTCTTTTGCATTTCCTTCGTTTCTTGTTGCGTGTGTTTCAGACTGCAAATTCAGTTTGGTATTTCTGCATGCTCATTCTCTTGGTTTTCTCTTTATTTGTCATGTGTGGTTCTCTTCTGGTTGTTTGTTTAGTGGTTACCATGCGGTTTATATAAGCGATCTCCTGGATAAGAAAGTACATTTTCAGATGCCTCCTTTTTCCTGAGGCTGGGTCGATTCAATCCCTTACCTCTTCCCCTCCTTATTTGTTATCTCTTTATTCCAGATTGTGTCATGAATGTGTGTTTCCAGTGATGAGCTTGAATTAATTTTTGATGTTTTCCAACTGTATTTTGTTCTGGTTTAGTCTCCTTACTTTTCTCCTTGCTGAAATCTTTGTATCCCCTTTCTCATTTGTTTTTTTTCAGGCCTAAGGGCCTTCTTGAGCATTTCTTGTAGTGGGGGTCTTGTGGTAACGAACTCTCTTAGCTTTTGTTTATCAGGGAGAGTTATTGTTTCTCCATCGTATTTGAAGGATATTTTTGCTGGATAAAGTATTCTTGGCTGAAGGTTTTTGTCTTTCATGATTTTGAATATATCATTCCAGTCTCTCCTAGCCTGTAGAGTTTCTGTCGAGAAATCAGCTGAGAGCCTGATGGGGTTTCCTTTGTATGTTATTTTGTTTTTTTGTTTAGCTGCCTTCAATATTATTTCCTTGTCACGGGTATTCTTCAAGTTTGCTACTATGTGGCGAGATGATTTTTTATTCCTGTTTATATATTTAGGTGATCTATTGATTTCATTCACTGTTATTTCCTTCTCGTTCCCTAGGTTGGGGAAGTTCTCAGCTATTATTTCTTTGAACAAACTCTCTGCTCCTTTTTCTCTTTCTTCTCCTTTTGGAATACCTATTATCCTTATGTTGCTTTTCCTCATTGAGTCTGATATTTCTCGAAGAATTTCTTCATTTCTTTTTAGTCTTAGCTCTCTCTCCTCCTCTATCAGGAGCATTTCTGCATGGCTGTCCTCAATAGTGCTAATTCATTCCTCCATATTGTCAGTTCTGCTCTTTAAAGACTCCATTTTTTCCACTATCTCGTTGATTTTGTTTTTCATCTCCAATAATTCTGATTGGTTTTTCTTTAGGGTTTCAATCTCTTTTGTGACATAATCCCTGAATTCGTTGATTTGTTTCTGTGTGTTCTCTTGTATTTCGTTGAGTTTGTTTATGATAGCTATTTTGAATTCTCTGTTATTCAGGTTATCAAATTCTGTGCCTTCAGGGTTGTTTTCTGGGTGTTTGTCATTTTCCTTTTGGTCTGTAGCCCTGGCAAATTGTCGCAAGGATCCGACGGGGACATCCTTATTTTTTCCCCTCATGATAATTTGGTCCTGCAGTTTCCCCCTGCTGCCACTAGATGGAGATCGCGAGCGGTTTGCTCTGAGGCGGCTGCAGCCCCCGGAGGGATTATGCTGAAACGCTGGGTGTGTGGGGGAAGGGTCCTCTCTTTCTCCCGCTTGACCCGGGGGTTTCCTTTCTGGCTCTCTTAGGGTGTTTGCTACACCCCCTAAACAGTCTGTCGTCGCTTCCCAGTGGGGATCTCGCGACAGTCTGTGAGAGCACCTGAATGGCGATAGTTTTCCCCGCTGTGGGCCGCCCCTCCCCCCTCTGTCTGCGAACCAGGCTGTCTTTGTCGATCGATTGGAGAGGGGGAGTACAACCTCCTACCTCTCCTCCCGTCCTCCTGGGCTTCCCGCACCTCCACCGTCCGATGTATGGCAGCAGGGGTTTCTCAGAAGTCCTTCGTAGTGTTTGATTGAGCTCTGTTGGAATGTGAATGATGTTTTCATTGTGTCGTAGGGGGCAGAGATTCAAAGAGGGAATCTCACTCCGCCATGATGCTGACGTCACTCCAACCTACTCTAATCTTATATTCATTCATTAACCCACATCACTGGGCGCTTAGTATTTGCCGGGCCCTCGCTCCACTTTACCTATGAATTTCTGTATGCACCTGTGGAATTGAAAAAGGAGGCCATTAGACGGAGGTGGCTACAACACTGCGGTAGCCTACAGTAGCACACCCAAATCTAAGCCTGTAAATGCCTCAAGGTTACGAAATCTAAACCTAAGAACAACCAATCACAGCCAACTAGGCCTTAAGCTCTACCCAATCAACAATTGCCTTACTTTCTTTTGCCTTTTCTGCGTAAAAGTCTCTCCCCAGCTCCTGTGTGTGGAGCGCACTCAACCACATCCAGTTTGGCGCTGCCTGATTCCAATAGATTTTCTGAAATAAACTCTTAAAAATGTTAATATGCCTCGTTTATCTTTAAGACAACTTTAAGTCATATTGCTCCTATTCTACTTTGTATTTGTTAGTTGGTATATGTGTATTTTTTTCTCAACTTGATTGTAAGTGCTTTGAGTTAATTTTTTGGTTTCTTTGTACAGTGTTGTGGGTTCATTAAGGTCATGGAATGAATGGATGGATGGATGAATTAAATAATGTGGGACTGGATTAACTCAGAGGAATTTGAGGGAAATACTTAACTAGAATTTAAAAGTCATTCTAAGTCCAAACAGCTTTGAGGGTTACATGGTAGATGATTCAACTGAGTGGCTTGTCTCCGGACTGTGCACTTCTCCTTGAGCATTTTTGAGTGGAATCACTTATTTTTGACCCTTATGCATCCACCGTTTACATTATTTCTTCTCTATAGAAGTGAGTTGACCCAGTGACTGACACATGTTAAGCATTCAGAAAATGCTTGTTAATTATCAAGAGGAATTAATGTGTGTTATGTTTAGCCTTTGCAATACGAGTAGATGTTCCTTCATGGCAATATGTGAAATAGTCTCACACACACAGACTTCAGAATTAATACAGTTCTGAGTTTACAGTGGCTACTTAATAAATGCTTCTTGAGTGGATGAAGAAATTGTAAAGAGAAATGTTTTTCCCTTAGAAGAAAGAATCTTCTTTCCCTAAGTTAGTATTTCTCAGTGTGGTACTGGACCCCCTGTATTAGAATCACTTGGGATGCTTGTTAAAAATGTGGATTCTTCAGCCACACCACAGATCAAATGGAATCAGAATCTTGTGGGGGTGAGGTTGGGTGGGGGGTTGTAAAGACCGGAAATATGCCTTTGTAACAAGTGCCTCAGGTGATTCTGATGCTTCTGTCAGTTTGAGCATCATTGCCCCACGTACAAGGTAGGATTCACAAATAGGGCTTATGAAGGTGGCTGCTCAGCAGTTAAGAGCATGGACCTTGGAGCCAGGTTGCCTGAGTTCATCAAACTCTATCACTTACTAGATGTATGTCCTGGGCATTCTGTTTAACCTTCCTGTGCCTCAGTTTCCTCATCTACAAAATGGGAAGAAAAGTATAATTATCTCATTAAAGATGTTGTGAGGATTAAATGAGTCAATATATGAAAGGTGCTTGGAACAGAACCTGATAGTGTAAACACAATATATGTTTGCCATTATCAGAATTATGAGTATCTGCTTTCCAACATAGTATATTTCTGTATAAAGCCTGTCTTATTGTCAAAAACCTAACCCACAGAGTTTGTCCTTTCTTTCCTTTCTCCTTTTCTGTTTTAGAGAAGCAGTCACTTCAAACCAGGATATTACCTTATTGCAGGGCAAACCTGCACAAAGAAAGCTTAGCTTTTTTACCACATACTGGTGAGCCAGAGATCAGTACTCAACCTTTTCTACAGCTTCCTCATAATTAAAATCACATAAAACGGGCAGGGATTCAAATGAGTCTAACGTGTTTTCTCACTTACCGGAAAGTGTTTGGGTAGCTACAAAGGGTAACAAAACACAAAACCTGTTGTAGCAGCAATCCTATGGCCAAGTCATCTCCTGTCCCCAGTCTCTGTGGAGATCATAGTGACTCCAGAGCCTCTTCTTCCTCCCTACTCTCTTCTCCAGGAGCTTGGCCAGCCTCTGATATATGGAAAACATTCCCAAGACCAAACCAGAGCGTTTATAACTCCCCACCCCCTACCCCTTACAGAGTGAGATGAGCTTTGGCAACTGATCACTGGAGGATGGATCCTTGACAGCCGGTGTGCCTGGGAAGTTTAGGACAGTTTTTCTACAATGGGCTCTCTGTTGGTGTGTGTACCCAGATTTAACTGACACTTGTAAAATTAGGCTTTCTTCTTATCATGTGACTTCTGGAAAGCTACTTAAGATTAGAATTTCTATTTCCCTATTTGTAAAAAGGAACTTAGAATGCTAGTGCTAGAAGGAACATCTAGACAATTTAATATAACTCTTTAAATTTTAAAATGGAGGAAACTGAAATTTTTGCTTGAAGGCCAAAAATTTAAATGCCATTGGTATTTTACTTTTTTGATGTTAATTATTTCTGACAATCAAGCTAATGAATAAAAACATAAAGAATTATTTTCTAGTATTTCATCTGAGAATATAATAGAAACTTTGCTGTTAAACAATAAGATATAGAATTTTAAAAGTTTCATAATAATTTAGGATCATAATTTTAATTGATGTTTTAATGAGTCAATTCTCTATTAAAATTATTTCACTATGGTATATGAATTATATCTCAATTAAAAAATGATTCTAATTTTCCATCACTCATCAAAGGTATATTTCACTTCCATGAACCTAAATTCTACTTAAAGATTTTTAAATATAATTTCAGATATACAGAAAAGACGCAAGAAGAGTACAAAGAATCCCCAGATAGTCTTCACATTCTAACATTATACATATATATTTCTATTTATATATACACTTTTTTTTCTGAGCCATTTAAGAGTAAGTTGCAGACATGATGCCCTTCTAACCTTAATGCTTAACTGGAAAAGCTAAACCACACCCAGGAACTGTAGAGTAATCCAGTATCGGTCTTTTCAGCAACACCCACTCAGATAGATAATAATCATTACTGATGGCGTCATTTTCAAATTGTAGCATCTTCTGACTTGAACAATGATAGATAAAAATCTAGCTGGAAGAACAATTAATATAGTCTTTTCGTTCAGTAGATATTTACTAAAGACTACATTGGTGCCCTGGTGGATGGAAGAATAAAACATGTCCATATGTTGCTCATTTCAGAGTTGTTGAGCTGAACAAAGATTTCTCTCTCTCTTTTTTTTTTTTTGCCCTATTTTCCCCTTATATACTGAAGCATTTTCTTTCAGAGTGAGAAGAGGATTTAAAATAAAATTGCAGGGGCCGCCCGGTGGCGCAGCGGTTTAGTCCGCGCTTGGCAGCCCCGGGTTTGCAAGTTCAGATCCCGGGCGCCCGCCGACGCACTGCCTGTCAGCCATGCCGTAGTGGCGTCCCATATAAAGTGGAGGAAGATGGCATGGATGTTAGCCCAGGGCTGGTCTTCCCCACACACAAAAAATAAATAAATAAAAATAAAATAAAATTGCAATTGCTTATAGAGAAAGGATCAAAGGATCAAATCAGAGATCTAAAATGACCAGTCCTGAACTCTATCAGGATTCAGTTTTGTTTCCTGCAGTTTCCTGGTTATGTTAGCTGCTTCTGTTTTTGTTGAAGTTGGAATGAAATTGGGGGGTGTCAAATAGGTCTTTAAGAAGTTTCTCTTTCTTGCTTCTGTTGCATTGTCTTCCAAATGATGTTAACACTCAGTGGATGCTTACAGTACTGAGGAAACTCTTTAACTTGTCACCTTGAATACACATTCTATCCAGATCTCCACATGAATCCTGATTCCCCTGGCATCAATAGCCATAGATTTTGTGAGATCATATTAAGGGTACAGTGGACAATTAACACAGGTACCCTTATATTAAAACTGCCACAGGGGCAGCCCTGGTGGCCTAGTGGTTAAGTTTGGTGTGCTCTGCTTTGGCGGCCCAGGTTCAGTTCTGGGCATGGACCTACACCACGTGTCTCTCAGTGGCCATGATATGGCGGCAGCTCATATACAAAAAGAGGAAGATTGGCAGCAGATGTTAGCTCAGGGCAAATCTTCCTCAGCAAAAAAAAAAAAAAAAAAAACCTGCCACAGGAGCTCTGAGTAGCCAAAGGGGACAGAGGGTCAAGAATAATACTTGGCATTTATTTAAGCACACTAGATTTCCAGTACTATCCTTTGTGAACAAGGCATCCTTGTGTAGGAAGTTAGTTATCATCACTATATAGATCAGCATAAATAATCAGAGAGCAAAATGGCCTGCCATAAGCCAAGTTCATCTCCATGAGCAAGGGAGTTTTATAGCAACAATTTTTAAATAACAATTAGACTCTTATTCCTGGTTTTAAGCACAAATCTTTGGAGCACACTTATTTCTCATATTTAAGAGGGCAAATTTATGAAAGTTGTCTACAACTTAGTTATAACCTCATCATTCTGTGCTCCCTGATGTGAAACTGGCTTCTTACCAGATGAACAGAAAACGACATACTGTTTCAGTAGTGTCTACTATTGGGAGGGTACTGCCATCTTTCTGGTGCCAGTGTGGCTTTGGTTAATTAAGTTCTGAAAAAAAAACTTTATAATGTGAACACAAGTCAAATGCACTTAATTTTTGTTGTGCTGATAGTCAAAATACTACTGGTAAAAAAACATCCCAACTCACCTTATTGCCTGCTGTAGAAATGTAGTGCCAGTGAGCATTTATCAAGCTTCCCTGGTACATGAGACTCTTTTAAGTATTCATGAATGTGGAATAAATTAAAAAGTTGATGATGCAATTTGATTAGATTGCACTACGATTTATGAGGCTGTGATTTTTCCACAAAGATAATGTTTCTTTTCATACTTTGAGTATGAAATACTCATAGTTTGAGATGTAGGATAGCAATTAGTTAAGGATAAGAGCAGCCAACATTAAACACAAATTTTCTGGTAGTTTTAAAAAAGAATGTGATTAAGTAGTTGTCATTGGATCTTCCTCTTATTTTGTTTCACCTCATTCTTTATTTAAAATGACATCTTTACTATAAACAATGAACATCACTAAGTATCGTCTAACTGGATTCTCTCATTCTCTGTTTTTTAGTTTATATTTATTTTGTCAGGTGTTAACTCATACATCTGGGTGTTGTTGTTGTTTTGATTTTTTTTAAGAGGGAGGTGCTTGCTTCAGAGCCACTGAGCTCCTATAATGATTCATCATGTAATTTTCTATATGGAAGTCACCCTGGTAGGTTGGGAACACAAATGGACATCCCCAGTGGCTTTTCATAAGCCCTTGATAACTTTGGATACACTTTAAAAAGAAGAAAAAATATTTTACTCACAAGATGCTAAATTAACAGCATCTATTTATCTTTCACGAACTCATGTCCCATGAAACACTGCCCAGTATCTGATAAGCAATCTGAGAGTATGGGACCATGTGTTGCTTATGATTGTTTGGTGTTATCCTTTGGTGTTAAGCATAAAACAGTATACGTTGCAGGAGACTAATATATATTTCATGAATTGGAACAATTGCAAAATTCCAGTTTTGCAATAAACTGGATAAAGATTCAGTACAAAAGGCAAAAAGGGATTGACTTGGGAAAACAAAGCAACCTCACTTCTCCTAATGTTCCTAACACTAAAATCACATATATTTCTATTTAGGAGTACGTTACCAAATCCAAGTGGGTGTCATTTAAAGTTGAGGCTTGGAAAAAAGATAAAACATACTAATAAAAAGTAATTTTAAATTTGTTATGTATTATTGTGTCTGATAGCATTGACATTCTCTTAGGAGAAATAACAAAGGTTCTTTTTTAACCGGCATGAAAAGAAGGTGTTGCACCTCTAATGGGGATATGGAGATGGGCAGCCGAAGTTTCTTAGCACACTTAATGGTATCAGTGCTAACTTTCTGTCACAGATGTCACATCCTGGATTAGTCATTAGATAGGAAGTTTAAGAAATGTCAAAAAAATTACAAATTATAATAAAAACAAATATAAATGCCTTTTCCATTAAAGAAATGAATGAAAGAAAAAGCCTCATGACCTTTACACAAGTTCTTTAACAGACCCCAGCTACCTCAGTTATAAAATGAGAAAATTGGATTGGCTAATACTAAGGTCGCTTCCACCCAGCTTGCTTAGTGCTTTTTCAGGAACAAAAAGGTCTGGTGGCTGAGACAATGAACTGACACAAACCAGTTACTATGAGAATAATGATAAGGATGATTGATAGAGTAATAGTCTCACATCCAGTAATGCAGATCAGTGGGCTTCTGGAGCACTGTACCAGGGACTTTGTTATTCACCTGATGGCATCCACAGTTAGAACATTTTGCCAGAATTTTCCATAAAGCGGTTTGCTGTGCTCTAGAGATAGACTACACCACAGTGTGGCAGTCAGGAAATCCTTGTTCCAATCTTGAGGTTCCAGCTCTCTGAGCTTCCTTCATTCTGCAAGTTATGAGTAAGTATTCACATGTTGGTATTCTCCACTACATTGTCATCTCTTGCGGGGCAGGGATCACACCCCATTCATGTCTACATCCCATTCTACCTTGGGTAATGCTTTCCAGATAGCAGGTACTCAATGTCATTTCAATGATCTTTTTGTCTACTAATAATGAAACCTAGTTTTTAAATGGCATTTCACATTAAAGAATATTCATATAGTATCTACCACCTAAAATATTTGTTTTCCTTATGCTCATTAAACGTTTGACCCTTTCTTCAGGAGTCAGTTCAGGTTCATCCTTCTCTCTGAAGCACTAAATGGTTGTTACAGCCTTTGATGATGACTTCTCCTTATTGTTTTGTGCCACTCAGATGGCTTAGCATATTGGGTGGCATATTGGGTCTATATCACTTTAGATTTTGTTCATTACAGGGAAGAAGCATTCAGTGTCTCCTTGTATCCTGTAAGCATGGTGCCTTCACAGCAAAGCATGGTGCTAAATAAATATTTGATGATGATCACAGTGATCATAATGATCAACAATAAGTGATTTACTGTTAAAGGTTCAGATCAGTTGCTTATAACAAACCCCCAAATACTTCAACTACATGTTTTCTAGGAGGAAAGTGCTTTGGGAGTGGTGGCTTTGCTCCTGTGTTCCTTGGTATAGACCTCCCTTCTAGACGCCTGCAGCCTGTCTCAGCTCATACCCAGGCATAGCCTTCTCTGTATTTTATTGTCTTAGTTTTCCTGGAAGCCAGGGGATTTGGAGGAGGATTAAATGTTAAAAAAAAGAAAGAAAGAGAAAATCAAAATGTTTTTCCGTGAGTTAACTGTGAACATATTTTACAAAGAGTAACGATAGAATAGACAAGCAGATTTTGAGGACATTATAATCTAATGGGATAATTTGTATACACACAATGGAAATTATGTAAGAATGTATAACACAGAAGTACAAATGTAATATAGCATGTCTAAACAATTGTATCTCTATACTCAGAGCCAGAATTAATCAAAGCAGGCCTGATGGAAGGAGAGGCAGGAAGAGGAGAGAGGAATGAAAGAAGGAAGAAAAGACAAGATGAAGATGGGTGCTAGCAAGGAGGGATTGTGTGAAGTGAAGCTTTGGGGAGAATGTGGATGACCCTTGCATGGTAGAGTTAACCCACTGGATTACTGCAGCTCATACTCCACAGCAGGTTAGAAAACTGGTTGAATAAGGAGGAGGTAAGTTGATAAGGGTCCTTAAGGCTCAGCATTAATAATGTACAGTTTCTATGAGGAGCTGCTTTAAACATTTCATAAAGCCTTTAAAGGTTTATGAAAAAGGCTTACAGTATATTCAAAACAGTGCTTGAGGAAGAGGATTTGTGCTATAATAATAATAGCTAACACTTATTGAACACTTACTGCATGCCAGGGGCATATATGTAAGTGCTTTACATATTAGCCCATTTAATTTTATGACCCATCTCTATTGTACAGGCAGGGAAACTGAGGCAAAGGTCTATTAATTAACTTGTTTCCCAAAGGTCCCATTGCTTCTAAATAGCAGACCTGGAATATGAACTTGGGTAGTCTGACTGTAAACCTGGTGTTCTTAACCATTATGTGGCATGGCCTCTCTTTCCATAGAACTATTTATCTATATGAGAGATAGCTAGGAGATTCCTTAGGAGGTTGTAATAGTCTGAAGCATATAATAATGAGACCCTGAGCTTGGACAGTGATCACAGAAAAAGCAAGGAAGGGGTGAAACAGAAAACTTTCCATTGGAGAATCATCAAACTTGCTAGATATATTTAAAAATGGAGGTGACAGAGATTAGGGAGGTAAGGATGATGTCTATGTTTATATTATTTCATTCCAAAAATATTTATTGAGCACATACTATGTGCCAGGAACTGTTTATGTGTTGGAGAAGAAACACGGAACCAAACAGGCAAAGTCCCACACTGATGGAGCAAGATTGTGTTACTAGTGGAAAACCAGTTACATATGCATAGGCTATGTCCAGAAGGAAACACAACACTGGTTGTTTAGGAGGGGAACAAGATGGAAGCAGGGAATGGATAGAAGGGAAACTTCAGTATTATCCCTATTGAATTTTAACACTTGAGTGTGTTATCCGTCTAAAAGTTAAAATTATTTTTTAAAAACTGAGGTAGTTTGGTGGTTACCAAGGGGACGGGGGGTGGGAGGTGCGCACAGGGGTGAAGGGTTACATCCACAAGGTGACGGACAAACAAAAATGTACAACTAAAACCCCACAGTGTTATAAACTATTAAGACATCAATTAAAAAAAAGGTAAAAAAAAAAAAAACTGAGGTAGTAATGATACTGAACCAAGTAGGCTCGCCTGCTAGTGAGTTAAATAAGACTCTACACCAGTGGAAGTTGTCTCACAAAGTAAAGTGTATTTGCAGCAAATAGGAGGCCATGAGGAATCATTTCCAAAGTCAGGGCATCCCTGAATAAAGGGCACCAGGAACTTTTACTTTGGTTGGGGAATGGGTATTCAAAAGGGAGAGGCGGGTACACTGCAGATTATGGTAATGAGGCTTCATCTCCTCTTGAAGAGATCTTCACATTAGAAATAAGGCAAGGTCATGGGCATAACTCTTGTAGGGAGGCGTGGTTAGCTTCAGGGTGGTTGCTGGGTGTGTCTCCTGAACATAAAAAAACAACGTGGAAAAACAGTTAAATGCTTCCAAACCCACCCTTGAGTGTCTCAGCGCACCTAGTCAGTGACAAATCCCCCCTCTAGTTTTATCCTGCTCCTCATTCTTGAGGGGCACAGGTCGAAGGTCTGTCTTCTGTAACTGCTTCCTGCTGAGCATGGATGTTGTCATAGGGACCGGGAGAGGAGCAGAATTTAAAGCTGATCTTCAAATAGGTTTGTGGGTCACCAGAGGCATAGCCCTGAATTGTTCACAGCAATCATTTGTAATTTTACAGCCTCAATGTGTTTGGGATCTGGGCATACTTGCTCCCCTTCCCCCACTCCAGATTCCACTAGCTCTTTATAGTCTAGCTACTGGGTTGCCCATTTCTCTGATGGACCTAGTCTTGCTGCCCAGGAACATGCAACGTCCTTGTACAGGGTTGGTTAAGATCCAGGGCAAAGCCTGGGGTGGATAGCCGGTCATTACTTATCTGCATAGTGTCACCAAAACAAGAGTTTCAAATCAGAGAGTGGTTTGCAGGAAAACTCAGTCATCAATTGTCTGTGATGATCTCTCTTGATGTTCAGGCACGGGTGCCTTTTTTACCCGTGTGTGGTAGATCCAAGGGGTGACTCCTAATTTTAGGGAAGAGTGTGTGGTTAGTAACACGTAGCGAGGTCCTACCCAAATAGTATTTAGCTGATCTTGGGACAAACCACTTTTCCAAGTTTTAAGATAGACCCAATCTCCTGGTTCATATGCATGGAGTTTGACCTCCGTAGGCAAGAGAAGACAGAAGTTTCCGTACTTATTGAGTGTATCTCCCACCTGCTTCAGATTGATTATGTGTTTGATTGCCATGGAAACCTTTGGGTCTGGGTTTGTGAGCAAATCTGAGTTTCTAGGGAATGGCCTCCCACAGGTCATTTCAAAGGGGCTAAGCTTCAGTTTGCCTTTTGGATCTGCCCTTATCTGAGTGAGGGCTATTGGCAGTAACTTTAGCCAATGTTCCTGTGTCTCTTGGCACAATTTAGCCAAGGTTTTCTTTAAAGTTTGATTTGCCCGCTCAGTTTTTCCAGACAATTGTGGTCTCCATGCGGCATGTAGCTTCCATTTAATTTTTAAAATTCTGGCTACTTCAGAGGTTATTTGTGATACAAAAGCTGGCCCATTGCACTCTGAATTGATCTAGGCAACCCCAAACGGGGAATTACTTCTTTTAACAACACTTTTGTTACTTCATTCACCCTTTCTGACCTACAAGGAAGGCTTCAATCCATCCAGTAAGTGTATCCACAAACACCAAGAGGTATTTGTACCCTCCGGGGCCTGTGGGCATAATAGTAAATCAACTTGCCAGTCTTCCCCCAGTAAACTTCCCCGAATTTGAGTTGCATTGGCCAGGGGAGGTACAGGAGCTCTGGTTTGTACATTATCCTTCTGGCAATGAATGCATTGTCCAGTTATTTTTTCAATAAGTTCCTTTATACCTGGCATGCTTATGACCATCGTCAGCCATAGGTATAAGGACTCTTTTCCATAATGGGTAGAATCATGAGCACTCTGAAGGAGCCCCCAAACTGTTTGTTTGGGGACCCAGAACTTCCCTCGTGGGTTTATCATCCAGCCCTTAGCTACTGGGGACCACTGATAACCCTGTGTTGTGGCTTCTTTTACTTCATCGGGGGAATATACTGGTGTACACTCATAGAAGGGTAGAGTGGGAATTAATGGCAATTGGAGAAGCTCTTCTGATATAGTGGCCCTTTTGGCAGCTGCATCTGCCAAGTTATTCCCTTTTATTGTTTCTGACTCCCCACTTTGATGGCCTCTATGATGGATCATAGCTACTTCCTCGGGGCCCTGCACTGCTTCCAGCAGTTTAAGGATCTCTGGCCTATGTTTAGTTTCTTTTCTGCTGCTATTAAGGAGTCCTCTTTCTTTCCAAATGGCTCCATGAGCGTGAATTACAGAGAAAGCATATTTAGAGTTCGTGTATATTGTTATTATTTTTTCTTTTCCCAGTTCCAAAGCTCTGGTTAATGCAATTATTTCTGCCTTTTGGGCTGAGGTGCCTGATGTCAGCCCCTTGGCCTCTATGGTTGCATGCAGAGACACTACTGCATAACCTGCTCTTTGGTGTCCATTAATCATGGAGCTGCCTCCATCTACCAACCATACTTCCTCTGCATTAGGCAATGGTTCATCCTGAACCCTAGAGATCCCTGTGGCTAGAGCAAACCTGATCAATCACCTCTGGGCAAGCATGGGTAATAGGTCCATTGGAATCAGGGAGCAGGGTAGCTGGGTTTAAGGTATGACAGGGCTTTAAGGAAATCTGAGGGGAATCTAGCAGTATAGCTTGATATTGTAGTATTCTATTCTGGGATAGCCATGAATGTCCTTTAGTCTCTAGTAGGCTAGAGATTTGATGAGGGGTCCACACCATCATAAGTTGGACCATAGTCAGTTTTTCTGCTTTCTTGATTAAGAGGCAGGTGGCAGCTACAGCTCTCAAGCATAGGGACAATCCTTTTACCACAGTGTCTAGCTGCTTTGAGAAACAGGCTATCACTCTTTTTAGGGGTCCCAACATTTGGGTTAGCACTCCCATAGCTATTCCCTGTCTTTCATGAACATATAGGTCAAATGTTTTACTTAGGTCTGGTAAGGCCGGTGCAGATGCTTCCATTAGCAAGTTTTTAAGCTTATTGAAAGCTTGGTCACATAGCTTATCCCATTCAAAGGGGTCTGTTTCTGGCCCCTGTAGTTTATCGTAAAGAGCAATTAGTCCGAAGTTAGGGATCCAAATATGGCAAAAACCAGCCATCCCCAAGAATCCTCATAGTTGCCTACGAGTTTTGGGTGGAGCAAGTTGGCATATTACCATTTTCCTCTCCTGGGGAAGGCGGTGTTGTCCTCTTGAAATGATGAAACCCAAATACTTTACAGTCTCTTTAGATATTTGTGTCTTCTCTTTAGACACTTTGTATCCCTTACTAGCTAAGAAGTTCAACATAATTATACTGTTTTTATCGGAGATCTCCTTAGTAGGGCTGGCTATTAGGGTGTCATCCACATACTGTAACACAGTACTCTGTTTTAATTTTAGTTTCCTTAAATCTTGGCCTAGGATTTCCCCCAAAATTGTAGGGGAGTTTTTAAACCCTTGGGGTAAGACAGTCCAGCAATGCTCTTGCTTCTGGTGGGAGTTTGGGTCCTCCCATTCAAAGGCAAATATCTCCTAGGACTTAGGATCCAATGGGATGCAGAAAAAAGCTTTTTTAAAATCCAGGACTGTATAGAACCTGCTGTCCCCAGGGAGGTTAACTAGCAGGGTGTATGGATTAGGTACTACAGGATGTACATCTTGGATAGCCTTGTTGACAGCCCTAAGGTCTTGAACAAACCTATATTCCCCTGTTCCTTGTTTTTTAATGGGTAAAATGGGAGTGTTCCATGGGGATCTACATGGCCTGATCAATCTCTGTTCTAAAAGCCTATTAATTACAGGAAGGGTTCCTCTTATGGCTTCTGGCTTCAAGAGGTATTGTTTTACTCGGGGCCAGTGATCTATCTGCTTCAATTTTACCTTTACTGGTGTGGCACCGGCTGCTCACCCGACCTGTCCTTGTGCCCGTACTTCTGAGTTAACTCGGCTTAAAACATTTAGGAGAATCTCTTCCTTCTCAGGTGCTGGTGTATCCTGTAATAGGGCCATAAACTCAACTCCCTGACTTTTGGGGACTTGGCTCTCTATTTTATCTTGTTCTCATCTGTAGTCAAGGGAAGTTGCCACAGCTCGGTCTTGTTCAATCCCCTCCCTCTATGGAGAGACGGTTTGGACAGTCCAGCTGCCAATGCCCTTCCTGTTTGCAACACACACACTGGTTAGCCCCCAGCTTTGTTGGTGGCTTTCTGGTCCCTTGGTGTGGGCTGGGGTCCCTCAGCCATGGTGTCTTCCTTCTCTCCCTTGGGTTACCTTGAGTAGACTGGAGGGCCACAGCTAACAGGGCGGTTTGCCTTTTCATCTTCTTGTCTTCCTTTTCATCCTCAGCTTCATCTCAGTTGTTGATAAAAGCAGCCTCTACTAGTTGTGCAGGGTTAGTATCAGGAGCTATAGCCAACTTTTGGAGTTTCCTACGGATATCTGGAGCACTTTGAGATATGAAATAGGTATTAAGAACCACTGTACTGCCCTGGTCCTCCGGGTCCCAATTTGTATATCGCCTAAGGCAGTCCCGCAGCCTCTGGAAAAAAGTGGAGGGGTTTTCCTCAGGGCCTTGTTGGACCTCTTTCAATTTAGATCAGTTAACGATCATCAGGATCATTAGGATTCCACCCAGGGTCAGTCCTTGGCACAGCCTGTTCACCAGGCCTGCGACTGTCTGATCCTGGGTCATATTCGTTATCTGCTTGTTCCCTAGCTTTTAACAGAACAGATGACTTTTCCTCAGCCCTGAGGAGTGTAGTTAATAGGCTTTGAATATCTGCCCAGGTTGGATTATGAGTGGAGAAGATTCCCTTTATCAGGTTTATAAATTCCTCTGGGTCAGCCCTCAATCCTTTAGTGTGTGCCTTCAAATTATACAGATCAGAGGTGGAAAAGGGGACGTGCACATTAATAAGTCTCCCTTCACCATCAGGTCCCTGTCTTAGGGGATATATCCCAGGTGTGTAACTGGTTCCTAATGTAGTTGCACTATCTGGGAGAGGAGGATGAAGGGTCTTCGGTTGTTGGAGAGTCCAATTCCCTGTAGAGGGATTGCTTGGGGGGACAGTAAAGAGTGTGTCCCTGTTACAGCCTCTGGCTTAAGCAGGGGTGAGGTAGGGGAATAAGGTGGAGGTCTCTCGGGGCTCACCAGATGGTCTAATGGTGGGGCTTAAGCTGGAGTATCTGAGCAAGGTGGACTCTGAAGTGGGCTTTTCTGAGTGCCATCATTCCTGATTTGGAGGAGCAGGTTCTCCTTGTCAGAAAGACCTTGTAATATGGGAAGTATTTTTGAAGTCTTAGATTAAACCTTTAACCCTTCATTTAGACATAGTGCCATGAAGCACTGGGAATAAGGGATTTCTTCCCATTTCTTGGTCCTTTTGCAAAATAGATCTAATTGTAGTATGGTGTTAGCATTTAGGGTCCCATTTTCTGGCCATTTCCCCCCATCCTCCAGTGAATATTGTGGCCAGGCTCTGTTACATAAAAAGATCATCTGCTCTCGGGTCAATGGGGAATACCCGAAGACCTCCCAGTTCTGGAGGATGCAGCCCAATGGACTTTCCTCTGGGATGGAGCTTGCTCTCCTCCTATTCTAGGATCTTTTCCTATGGTCTGTTTCCAACCTCCCAGGGGCAACCTGTAATGGTTAGTGGTGATGCAGATGCCCAGAGGTTGTGCCCAGAGGAAGTCTAGCACTCTAATAGCCTTAAACTAGACCCAGGGCACGTAACTGAATCCTTAAAGGTAAAATAAAATAGGTGGATGCTGGGTTTCACCCAGTGACCACCAATAGGGAGGGCAAGGAAAAAGAAGACCTAGGAGTCCAGAAAAGCCAGGTTGTGGAAGAACAAGATACATGTAGAACGTCTTTGCATGAAACACCAATGTCGAGCGTCCTTGTTAAAACTGCTAAGGTTAAGCATCCTTGCCAAAAAGCTGTGTTGAGCGTCCATGACAAAACACACAAACAAACAAACAAAAACCTGTTCAGCAACTCCAGAGGGGTTTAACCCCATCCAAGGGGACCCCTCCTCCAATCACAGGCACAACACAAAGACAGACTCAGTGACCTCAGGGGTCCTCAAACCCCCACCTTGTCACTCCAGATGAGATTCAACATCCAGAGGGGATTTGACCCCTAGACAGACTCAGTGCACTGCAGATGAGATTCAATCTCCAGATGGGGTGTAACCCCTGACTAGTTACCAGGGATTGCTCCTGATTCACCAGAGCTGAGTATTTATTGGCCCTTCTGGAGTGGCAGGGTCATGCAACCCTTCCAAACAGAGGGGTATCTCACTCCCCTGAGCCAGGCTACCTCTGGGTGGGGACTCAAACCCTGAAGCCAGGCCCCAAAAGACAGGCTTTCTGAGACAACTTCAAGAAATAACTCTTATAGCCGTGCCATTGGGTTGGCGCCACTCACTTCCACTGAGAGATCCTCCGAGGAAAGTGCTCCGTGTGGCTGCTGGGTCTTCCGAAGGGGCAGTGACATCAAGCCAGCAGCACAGGCACCACAAAGGGGTATGTCCCTTCATGGTCGCCAATTCAATACCGAACCAAGTGGGCTCGCCTCCTGGTGAGTTAAATAAGACTCTACATCAGTGGAAGCTGTCTCACAAAGTAAAGTGTATTTGCGGCAAATAGGAAGCCAGGAGGAATCACTTCCAAAGTCATGGCATCCTATTTGCTGCAAATACTTTACTTTGTGAGACAGCTTCCACTGGTGTAGAGTTTCATGTAAGTCACCAGGAGGCGAGCCCACTTGGTCTGGTATCAGTAAGACTGTGTGCTAAGGCATATGTGTGTGTGTGTGTGTGTGTGTGCGTGCGTGCGTATGGATATATGTGTCTATTGCCTATATATGCATAGACTTTCTGGCAGTTCATACAAGAAAGTGGCAAACCTGGATGCCTCTGAGGGGGAGGGGAAATGAGTAGATGGAGAGCAGAGGTAGGAGAATGACTTTACACCCTATACCCTTTTGTACCATTGCATTTTAATGAATTCCATTATTGAATATATTATGCACAAGTATTAATTAAAATTAACTGAGTTTTAAAAATAGTAAGCGGAAACCTAGGAATAGAGGTTTTATTTAGGAAGAAAATCCCACAAATTTTTAATATGTTTTACATACTAGTGTGCTTTCTCCAAGATGTAAGTTTTACCAAATTTAACATTCAAAGAAAAAGTGTGTATATGTGCACATGCACTGTAGGGGAAACAAAAACTCTGGTGTTTGTGAAAATAAGGGAATTGAAATATTTTGGCCTTTGGCTAATGTGGGAAAAACTCCTCAGCTATCAAAATTCCTAGATAAGGTTTCAAAAAATGCCTAAGGCAGTTTCGCTTCATACAATAGACAGTCTGTTGAAACAGGTTCAGGTGGTAGCCAACCTCCACCCATAGGCTTTGGGGGTTTTGTCTTTCTTGTAGAACTAACTAACCCTGACATGAAAGCTTGTACTGTGTTTTAAATCTGAATTAATCCACTCAGTCCCAGACCAAATCGAGTAACGAAACCCCTTATCCTTTCATAGAAGTAGGATGGCCAATTTGGTGAAACCATGACAAGAATATTTAGTTTTGTTGCAGATATTTTAACTTTCAGGGTTTTTAAAGAGCTTTATTGAGGTATAATTGACATACATTAAGTTGCACGCACTAAAAAGTGTACAACTTGATCAAGTTTGGCATGTGAACAGTTACCACCACCATTAAGATAATGAACATATCCATCACCTCTAAAAATTTGCTTGCACCCTTTTGTAATCCCTTGCTCCTGCCCCTCCAGACCACCTCTCCTTCCTAGGCAAACACTGATCTACTTTCTATCATTATAGAATAGTTTGCAGTTTCCAGAATTTTATATAATTGGAATCATATGTACTCTTTTTTGTCTGCTTCTTACACTCATCATAGTTATTTAGAGATTTGTTATATGTACCAAGAATTTAACATTCATGTACAAGTCTTTGTATGAAGATATGCTTTCACTTCTCCTGTGTGAATATATGAATGGAACGACTGATTCATGTGGTAGATGTATTCTTTTTTTTTTTTTTTGTGGGGAAGACCAGCCCTGAGCTAACATCCGTCGCCAATCCTCCCCTTTTTGCTGAGGAAGACTGGCCCTGGGCTAACATCGTGCCCATCTTCCTCCACTTTATATGGGACGCCGCCACGGCATGGCTGGCAGGCAGTGCGTCGGCGGGCACCCGGGATCCGAACTCGCGAACCCCGGGCTGTCAAGCGCGGACTAAACCGCTGCGCCACCGGGCGGCCCCAGGTAGATGTATTCTTAACTTTTTAAGAAACTGACAAACTCTTCAAATTGGTGTGCCCACCAGCAGTGTATGGGAGTTCCAGTTGCTGCATTCTCTCAAACACTTCAACCTTTTTTAAAGGACAGCTTTGAGATATATTTCATATACCATGAAATGTATCATATACCGTGAAATATACCATAGTGTATTCACAGGGATGTGCATCTATCACAACCAATTTTAGAACATTTTCATCACCCCAAAAAGAAATCCCTGTAACCATTGGTGGTCATTCTCATTCTCTCCCCAGCTCTCAGCTCCAATCCTATGCAACCACTAATCTACTTTCTGGATTAATCTACTATGGATTTGCCTTTTCTGGACTTTTCACGTAAATGGAATCATAACGTGGAGTTTTGTGACTGGCTTCTCACATATAGCATAATGTTTTCAAGGTTCATCCATGTTCTAACATATAGCAACACTTCATTCCTGTATGTGGCTGAATAGTATTCCATTGTATGGGTATACCACATATCCAGTCACCAGTTGGACATTTGGGTTGATTCTACACACCAACCTTTTAAATTGTAGCCATTCTTACAGACATGTAATGATATCTCTTAGTGGTTTGAATTTGCATTTTCCTAATGGTTAATAATGGTTTATGTCTGAAAGTCTTTATTTCACCTAGGTTTTTGAAAAATATTTTCACTGGGTACAGAATTATAGGTTTAGTTTTTTCTTTCATTTCTTTGAAATGCTGCTCCGATGTCTTCTGGCTTGCATTGTTCCTGACAAGACATCTGCTACCATCTTTATCTTTCTTCCTGTGTAGGTAATGTATCTTTCCCCTGGCTGTTTTTAAGGTCTTTTAATCACCGATTTTAAGCAGTTTGATGTTTCTTGTGCTTTGGGTTTATTGAAATTCTTAGAAGTGTAAGTTTTTTGTTTTTGTGAAATTTCGGAAACTTCCAGCCATTCCCCTTACAAATATTTTTTTCTGTCCTTCAGGAACTCCAATTACCTGTATATTAGGCCTCTTCAAGTTGCTCCATGGTTCATTGATGCTGTTCCTTTTCTCCAGTCTTTTTTGTCTCATTTTGGATAGCTTCTATTGCTGTCTTCAAAATTCTATCATCTGAATTATTTCTAGGTCCATTTTGATTGATTTTTCTCTTCAGACTGGGTTGTACTTTCCTGCTTCTTTGCAAGCTCTGTAATTTTGTATTGGATGATAGTGTGAATTATACCTTGTTAATTTCTTGAGCTTTGTTCTGGGATGCGGCTAAGTTACTTAGAAACAATTTGATCTTTTTGGGTCTTGCTTTGCAAGAGCAGGGATGCATTTGGTGTAGGGCTAATTTTACCTTCCGACTACTCTACCCAATGTCCTGTGAATTATGAAGTTTTTTAGTCTGACTGCTGGGAACAGGAAATATTACTAGCTCTGTGTAAGCTCCAAGGATTGTTCCCTTTAATCCTTTCAGGTGGTTCTTTTCTCAGACTCTGGTAGTGTCATCACACACAGGCAATGATCAATATTTAATTATATATTCAAGAAGAATCCTCTGTATATCTTCAGATTCTTTCTATCCCTCTTCTGTGGTACTCTATCTGGTGAACTCTAGCTGCATTGGCGTCCTGGAATACACAACTCCAAGTTCTCACCCAGGTGTGCTGCTAACCACCTGGGTTCCCCCACCCAGGGTCACAACCTGAGGTCTTTCCATGCACTACACTGGGATAATCGTTTACCTTGTTTATTTTCCTTCTCTTAGAGTTCATGTAGAGTTCACGTTCCTTCACTGCCTGTTCACCATAAAAACTATTGTTATATGTATATATATTACTCAGTTTTTCAGTTGTTTCAGTTGACAGTGTAAATCCTTTCCCTGTTATTCCATCTTGGACAGAAACAGAAGTTTATCTCCAGGTTTTAAAGAAGAAAAAGTTGCCTAAACCATTTTTCATTTATAGTTTATATAAGCAAAATGGCAGAGATGGTATCCTAGGAATCTTTATTAATGCTCAAAAATTGATCTTCATGCCCCACAGTGCACTCAGGTGTAAGACATGATTGGCAATAAAAGATGGTTGGGAATTCTGGGGAAGCAGAATCACCTCCCTCTCCCCAGGCAGGACTTCATGCTCCATCCCATTCCATCCTCAGCTTCTCTTCCTAAACTTACCTACTCCACGTCCACTTGCTTGAAAGCCTACGTTGTTGTCTGCTAAGTGACAATAATCCCAGCCAATCTTGATGAAAGTCAGGTTACTTGTGGCAGTTTTGTTCTTTCCTCTATTAAATGCCTACTATGTGCCAGGTATATAATTCTAGATACTTGGTACATTAGCTGTCTCTTACTATGTAACTACCCCCAAATTTAGCAGCTTAAAACAATAAACCTTATCTCTTAACAATTTCTCTGAAATCTGGGAGCAGCTTAATGCGGTGCTTCTGGGTCAGTGTGTCAGGTTGCAGGCAAGATGTTGGCCCTACTGCAGTCATATAAAGGCTCAACTGGGTCTAGAGGATTTATTTCCAAGATGCCTTTTATGACCTATCTTTGGAAGTCTCACTCTATAATTTCTGCAGTGGCCTATTGGCTAGATAAGTCTGCCCTATCACTGTGGGAATCAATGGGGGCCATCTTGGAAGCTGGTCTCCACACTTAAATAGACAAAACAGACATAAATCCCTGCTCTTGACATTGACATTCTAGTAGAAGCAGCTAGACAATAAATAATAATTACTTAGTATCTAATGGAAAAAATAACGATTAAGGGACATTAGGTTTGCTTTGGGGTCAGGTTGCAATTTAAAATAGGATGGTCAGGGTAGGGCTTAAGATGATATTTAAACAGACTTGGGTTGGGAGGGAATGAGCTATGTAGATATCTAAAGGAAGAGCATTCCAGGACAGTTAATGCAAAGGTCCTGAGACAGAATCATGCCTGATATGTTCTAGGAACACCAAGGAGTCAGTATTCCTTGAGAGGGGTGAGCAAGGGGAAAACAGACGAGGTCAGAGAGGAGGGAGGGAGGGGACAGACAGATCCTATAAGGCCCTGTGGGCCATTGAAAGGACTTTTGCTTGAAATGGACTGAAATGGGGAACTTTTGGAAGATTTTGAGCAACAGCGTTTTATATTTTTTTCCTCTCACCATGTCTTGCACGTCTTGCATGTTCTGTAAATATTTGCGGGTTGATTTCAGTGGGAGCTGTGTGTTAAAATGCTGACTTAAGAGTTATATACTAATAGTGACACTCTTGGGTAGCCCCAGGGCTGGCACAGGGGGAGCTGTTTAGAGTGAGACAAAATGTAGTGGAACCTTCAGACTACACCACCTAGTTAAAAACAATTTAAAATTCAGCAATTATTTAATAAATATTGACAACAAACTTTTTGTAGCAAGACTCTTCACAAGTTGCCTGCAATACTTAATAGGTCTTCATTCCCATTGTCTTGCTCATTCTTTTGACTAGAAAATAAAGGCTTTTTGTTTCTTCTGATAACACAATAGCTTTTTATATTATGACCACACAACAGGTAGTACATCACAAATATAATGTCATTGAATGACAATGTAGTTTTTAAAAGGAGAATCCACAATGTTAAGACCTGATAATATGGTAAGAAAAAATTTGACTAAATTTCCTTCCAGGGCACAGTTAGTTACTATATCGGGAACTTATTGATCCTAATTGTTAGGTTCAAGAAAGGTTAGACTGTGAAGCACCTGCTTTAATTAGGTTCTACAGTGTCCTTGAGCAGTCTTGCCCTAGGAACAATGATGATTTTAAATGGGATGATGTACTTTTCAGCTCTAAGAACTTTTTGTTCTACAAGGAAGTGGGTGGTGTCACTTCCTTATTTCATATGTATTTTAGTATCATGTTTTATAAATGTCTAATGAAAACTTCTAACAATTCCCCAGAATTATTCTGCCTTAGCAAATAGAGTTCATCTCCTCAGGACAGGTAGTACCAGCACTCAAGTTTTGGTTTTTTTTGCTGAGGAAGATTCACCCTGACCTACCATCTGTTGCCAATCTTACTTTTTGTATGTGAGCTGCCACTACAGCGTGGGCACTGACGAGTGGTGTAGGTCCGCACTGGGGAATCAAACCTGGGCCGCTGAAGAGGAGCGTGCAGAACTTAACCACTAGGCCACGGGGGTGGCCTCTTGAGCTTTTTTGTGTGAGGACCAGCCCTGAGCTAACATCCGTTGCCAATCCTCCCCTTTTTGCTGAGGAAGACTGGCCCTGGGCTAACATCCATGCCTATCTTCCTCTACTTTATATGGGACGCTGTCACAGCATGGCTGACAAGCAACGCATCTGTCCACAACCTGGATCCGAACCTGCAAACCCCAGGCCACAAAAGCCGAGTGTGCAAACTTAACCCCTATGCCGCCAGACTCGGCCCCTCAAACATTTTTTGAACGACCAACTGATGAACAAATGAGCTGTGAGGAGAGGACAGCATCTGGTCCCAAAATGCCATTCCGATCAGGGTGGCATGAGTTCCACAAAGGCAGGAAAATGACCCTGACGCCATGCCTCCCGTCCTGTCACCCAGTGTCTACATTCTGAAGTACATCAAGCTCTAGATCAGTGCTGCGAAGTGTCTGCTGGCTGCTGTCAGCCAGACTGTTACCCATTTGCAACAAGATAAGGATGGAAACTGAGGGCGTTTAGAGTTTTTATAACTATTTGGCAGAGTAAGTTTGTCTGAATTCATTAATTAAAAAAAATCAGGCCACCTCTTTAAAAATTCGTTTTCATAATCGACTTATTGCAGTTTACAAAATTTGATAACCTGTGACAGATTGGAAATAAAAACCGGTCCTTCACGTCAAAAAATTTGAGAAACACTGTTCTAAATGACCCTTTACCCCAAGTCCATCTGAAAAATGCCGTGATTTCTGCCTCAATCCAGTCAGGTCTTTTTCAGCGTGTGAATGTCATTGGCCTCCGTTCTGTTTCCCCACCAGGGCTGAACTCCAGTATGCTCAGCTCGGCCCGCCTCCACAGGGCTGTGTCCGCCCCGCACGCTACTATCCTTGCATGGTGTAGATGAGGGTAGGCGGCTCAAGCGAATCAGGGAGCAACAGCAGGGACAGTTGTTTTGCTACAGTCTTATCTACTACTCAAATAGTTCACGTATGTCTTAGAACCAGATCAGTAAAAGCACATCCATAATTTCATCACTGAGATGACACTGTTGAACTTCTTGTACTTATTATTCCACATTTCTGTGCACATCTACAAATGCCTATTGTATTTGAAACAAAAAAGATAACCATTTACTATTGTTTTATAACTTGCTTTTCTTGAATGTTATAAAAATGTTATCACACCAACACAGATCTATGGGTTGTGACAGCTTCAACATATTTCAATGTACGATTATTTAGCCAACACCCTGCAGGTGCACAGGTTTATTTTACCTTGTTAACCAATTCTTTTAAATTATAAGTAAACACATTTAAGAAGTTTGCAGAAAAGGTTAAACACTCTTTACAAAAAGTGCCCATCTCACAATCCTGACCTAGCAAATTTGTTTCTTTTGGCTCATTAACATAAGACATATCCAAAGACACACCTATTATCTCCTATCCCAGTCCTCCTCCCTCTCCTGAGTTTGCCAGTAGAACCAAGCCAGAACACTCGAGGTCTTCTACACTCACCTGTTTAGTGTCTCCTATTTATCATTTTGTTTGTGACTTCATCAGGTTCACCCTAACATTTCTCAACTCTCCTCTGCGATCCATTTTGAAGCTCCCTCCAGGATTATCTTTTTTGCCCCTTTAAACTTCCCATCAAATTACGTTTTTTCAAGCATTTTTCTTATTATACAGAAGTCTTCAGCCGAGAACAATTTCTAGAGGGACTAAGCAGTGAGCTGCCTCACTGCTCCTGGTAAGCAAGGGAACAGCCAACACTCCTATTAAGTAAGGGAATCAATGTGTAGGTCCTGGGGGCAGGGGTGGAGGGGAAGCTGAAATCTAAGTTTAGCACTCACCGCAATCATTCTACCAACACCTTAACCACTTCCTCTCCTCCCTCCACACTCAGCACCTCCATTAGAGATTCTTACAATTTCTAAAGCAAGCAATTCACCTTGATCTCTTTGAAAAAAATAAAAGATCTGCCTTAGGATGCCACGTCCTTGCTTGTTATTTAGTGGATTCCTACAGCTGTTAGCTCCTCTACTGACCATTTCCCAACTTGCCTAGGTAACCCTCCTCGGTGCTCTTGCAGCACATGCCTCCATCATCACTAGGTTTGTCTACTTCCTCTACTACAATGAGATCCTTGAAGCGATTGTGATAATGGCTCATTCATATTTATATTCAGCATCTAGCACCACGACCTGCATTAATACTCAGCATTTTTAACTGACTGAACATTCACATAGTTTTACCTAGGTATATAGTGACGTTTGCTTTAAAAACTTAATGTAATTGCATAGACATTATGACACTAACTAGCATCCTAATTTTTGACGTCTAGGCTGTTTCTACATATGACTTCGTACATGGCTGTATATCTATATATTCGGAAAAACTTCAAGCTAAAAATGCATTGCCTGATTATCCTCCCTAGGAACTATTTTCCAGGCCACCAGCATTGAATTGGTGTATTTATTTCCATAACACCCCACCAGCATTAGTTTCATTTTCTCCTTATTTTGCAGGCTTTGAATCCCAATCAGGGCTGGTGGGGGTAAATGGGTGAGTGGGAGGTACCATGAACCTGTTTGGAGCACCAGGGTCAAGGACATCAAAGGGTCAAAGGAGGAGGTTTTTCTGACTCCCAGGGTTCATCTCAACCTCCCTTACTACTAAAATGCTAAAGCTGAAGCCAAATGAAGTCAACAGGCTATCAAGGATGGGGAAATAATTCTCGAGCTGTAAATAAAGTAGGAGGGGAAATAACAGAACTCCCAAGATTTGGATAGGTGTAAAAAGGAGAAAGACTTACTGAAAAAAAGATTTAGCTGAAGGCATAGTAATTAAGATGATGAGCTAGCATCTGAATCTGAGCTCTATACCATTTCCACTTGCGCACCTTGGGGAGTTAACTACAGACAAGACATTTCTGCCCCCAATGTTTGGGGGCCTCTTTCAGTTCTAAGGTTCCATTACTAAACTCCTCAAGGACAGGAATAGTATCTAACCAGAATAAAGGAGACTAACTATATCATCACCTCCATGGATACAAAGGAAAGGGGATCTGACAAAATTCAATACCCATTCATGAGAAAAAGAGCCCTCTATGAACAGGAGACTAAATAAAAGGCATCTATCTAGGCATCCACATAAAACCAACAGCAAATATTGATGGAATACTGAATGTTTTCTTCCTAAAACTGGGATAAGGAGTATGCCTTTAATACAGGACTAGGCTAAGAATTAGGCAAGCAAAGCCCCTAGGGAGCAAAATGCAAGGATGCACTCACTCTCAGGTGCCCACTTCCACCACCAAGTACCTCCCTTGAACTTTGCTCCCTAGGTGTCTTGCTTACCTCACCTTAGTTGCAGCCTGCTCTGACCACTTATACTCAACATGTATTAGCAGTCCTAACCAGGGCCACAAGGAAAACAAAACAAAAAAGTGAGTTTTAGCATGATCTCATGATACAAGATGAAAAAAAGTTTTAATTATCTATAAATTAGCCATTGGAAAAAGATATTAAGTCCATTGACCCTAGCATCAAGGAACCTAGGACACTTCGGAACTAACAAAAAAATCATGCAAGACAAAGCATCATACAAAACATTGCTGAGAAAACTTATCAGGGAAATTACTCAGATTAATATGAGGTACTACTACACATCCAGAAGCCACAATACCTGTATGCAAACATTCATAGCAGCTTTATTCATATGTTCCAAAAACTGGAAACCAATAAAATGTTCATTAACAGGAGAATGGATAAACAAATTGTGGTACATTCATACAATGGACTACTACTCAGCAATAAGGGAATACATGGTTCAATCTCTCAAAAACTTCACACTAAATGAAAGCATTGTGTAAGAGTATATATAATTTATGTAAAGTTCCAGTGGGGGAAATGAAACCCTCATCTATGGTGAAAAATATTGGAAGAGTGGTTCTCCTTAGGGGTGGGGTGCTTAGATGCTTGGGTAGGGATATGAGTGACTCTTCTCTTGTCCTGATATGGATGTGGGCTAAAATGTGCATCCATTTTCCAAAATTGTAAGATTTGTATATTGCAATTTATATAAATCTTGCCTAATTTGTCTGTATAGTGGATAGATGGATATACCAAAGCAGAATTGAGACTTGTTGAAGCTAGGGTACGAAGGCTCAATGTACTATTTTGTTTACTTTGTTTGAAAATTCTCCAATTAAAATGTTTAATTACAAATCTCCATCTATTTCCTGGGCTCCTAGCTCATATATCCATCTCTTGCCACTTTCCAACAATGGTGTTCTGCCCATCTTAAGTCACATCACAGACCTCTACCTATGACCCTGCCTCAAGTTCATCCTAGATTTCCGGTTTGAGCATCCAGAAAAATGATAGATTGCAGCAAGTAGTTTTAAGAGGTTCAGTTTTGGGGTAAGAATTTGGACGCTTGTCATCTTGTAAAGGACAACAAAAACAGACCCTAAGAAGGAGCAAAAGGGAAGTGGAAAGAAAACTTTTTAGAAAAGTAAAACTAATAGATAAGTTTTAAGAAAAGTGATCAACAGTAGGAATCCCTACAGAGAGCTCAGTCACAAAGTCTTTGAAGGTAAGAAGGGATGGAATCCAAAGGAAAAGCACTTCTTCCATTACAACAGGAAGAGAAGGGTGGATGAGAATAAAGTTTGAAGGTGGGGAGCCAGGAATTGGTGACAATTATCTGGCAACAACAATAAAAGTCCTGTATCTTTCATAGTATACCACATTTACCACCAATATGCCTGAAATCTGATCAATTAACCCAGTGACTGCTCATTAGTGTCCCCCAAAACTCACTTACCTGTTCCTGTAAAAGAACCTTGTGAAGCAGGTTTCGGATACATATGCTTTTCTAGGATTGATCCTTTTGTCTTTTTTACATCAAATTTTGGAAAAAATTCTGTAATAAGCTTATTCTAAGATATGAATATACATTTTTATGAGATTCTGATTTTCAACATATTGTAGACATGAGACTGCAAAACTGAAACTGCCAAATAAATGATCACCTGCATGGCTAAATGATCAAGCTTATAACTTTATTCTAGTTAATAAAAATAACCATGAATGGAATAAAGGAAGCTTATAGCTTGTTCCTCCCTGACCCCACTATTAAGAGCTGATTTCATAAAATAAAGGTCGGAACATTCCACCTTCAAACTTTTGACTTCCTCTAACTCCAAACTCACAAATACACATTCTTATTACTTACCCTTTCTGCTCTCTGTGATATCCTGGTATATAACCCAGATATTTCTTTTGAGCTCCAGTTATGAAGCCACTAACAAAAAATGTTTAAATCTGAATACAAATTAATTAGATATTCTCCCAGAAGCTTAAAGATTGATTTCTTCAATTAATTATAAAAAGTTTAGATATTTAGTATTTGGTCATGTGTACTATTAAAAAAAATACATCAACAGAAAACTTTCTGAATGTCACTAGACAATGAATTAAGCAAACTTTTATTGAAGCTTAAATTGTGGTACAGAAATACATTTTGACTGATTTAAGTCCAACACCATGAATTATGGCACCAAAATTTTCCCTCCTCTAGCATACATACTAGAATTAATTTAGATTACTATTCAATCTACCGTTTTTTTTCCCTAGGCTTTGTTCCATACAAATTTGTGCAGTTTTTCAACATTAGATAGAAATCTTAAATCTATTAGAAAAAAAAAAAATCAGACCTCAAGCCAACAATTGTCATCAAATCTCCCGGACACTGTTCAAGAACAAAATCCACTTTGAGCACTGGTCCTCACAACAGCACTGAAACATTAGGTACTGTGCACTAGTTACAGCATCAAACTGATCCATTGATTGAAAGCTTCTTCAATGAAACTTTGAATCAACAACGTGCTTAAAATAAAAGTCAAAAGTGTTCCAACCACTTGATTTCAAACCAAGTAGATTTTATGTTTAGAAACAGACACACAAAAAAAGTGTTTCGTTTAGAAATACGGAAGGAACAAAAACATCGCTGCATCAATCCAGAAAGGATGAAAAAAAATGTGAGGACAATACAAAATTTAGTCAACTTTGCTGTTTTCTCAGCTGCTTAAATCTCGCAGTATTTGCAAATACAGCTAAAAGATGCCAACTCTTGAAAACCTGTATTTCTAGTCATTTCCCATTGACTATTTTGGAATTTTATATGTTAAGTTTAATGGATAGCATTCTGCTTCACTGTGTATATCTGAATAACCTGAACAGTTCTCATTCTGGGCAGTCATTCACTCGATCCTGTGATCCATGGTGAAAGGAACACCAGGAAGAGGAACAGATAAAGTCAGAACACTATCACATCCATCTCAAGTCACAGAACTTTTTGTCACAAGATGGCAGAGACATTGATTCCGCTTTGAACCAAAGTTTATGGTATTAATAGAAATGGTTGCTAAAATAAAAGTTAAGATGAATGACCCGAGCTGACTTGACTTGTTGAATCCAATACAACCTTTATCTTAAATCTCCTTGCTAATAAACTTAGTGACAATTCTTTTATACTACTACTTCGCAAGTTAGTAAAGGCACGGTACCCACGAGACGCTAATCTCCTTTACTGGAGAGCACAGAATGGCACACAGTTCCCATACAATTCTGCCAGCATACCGCAATATCAATCTATGTGTCTTCCTTGCCAACCAACACTGGAAGTTTATTTTCGTCATTATGTCCCAAGAGAGCCCACGCCAATAAAAAAGAGGCCAAACTCCCTTGACCTTCAAAGAAAATTAAGCCCAGGGTCCACCCTCCTTTCCCCTCTGGGGTATGAGATGAGTATAAACCCACAGTGTAAGTGTATTGCTTTATTGGGGGCAGGGGTTGGAAGGGGAGACACCATGATGAGGAATGAAATCAATTAAAGGAATACAAGTGCAGGAAGCAATAATGTTAAAGGAGTAATACACAAAATGGATAACTACAATCATTTTCTTCAGAGGACTTGACTCGTGGAAGAAAAACTTTAATTGCTGTTGCAAAAAACATCTGTATGAAGTAGAAATTGGTTTCAATAACATTAGTAGAGAATATGTTCTAGAAAGTGGAGGTAACTGGATGTAAAATCCTGGCAGCAATTTAATAGAACAGTCCCAGATGGTTAGGCTGAGGCCAACACATAATGAGGACGAAAGCCTTGTCTGTGGGGAATTTTGGATGATATCTGGAGAAATATTACACTGTGCGTAAACCAAATTGAATTGTTTTCATAAGTGTTGTTGTAAAGTTTCATATAGTAAAAGGTTTTTTCTACATGCACTTCAATTTCACAGCAAGAGTGGCATAGGATACCTAAACACAGAAGAGAGCATTCATGCAAGATATCTAACTCCTTGATATAATAATGCATACAATTCAAAATGATTACACTATCATTACATCTAGGGCTTTCTGCAACTACAAGGTGGTGGTTATGGAAAGCATGGCCCCCGGTATCAATATCTAAAAAGCAGCCACCACCTTCTATGTATGTTCTCTTTTTGCGTTTTTTCTTCATTTTTCTTAATCAACTCTGCTGTTGTTGCTGCTTCTTAGCAAAACTGGTAAAAACAAAATTGTAATCATTGAACATAGCACTCTGGCAATCAAGACGTTTAAAACCTTCAATCTTCTGGGGCGAGGAAAGCACTGTGCGACATTTAGAACTCTGGGGAAAAAATATAAATTAACCATTACTGCTTCCAGTCTGCAGAAGTCTTTTCAAACAAAACAGTCATGCAATAAATACTTAAGACTACTATCTTAATGAAACTGTGGCATTTGAATATTTTAGCAGCCTTCTTACGGGCTGAATGGAGTGGGACATCTTACGTCGTCCCCGTCTTCCCAGCGGTCTGTCAACAGGGACAACAGACAGGACAGGAGGAGCCCGGCAATTGGGCTAGATATAAATCAAGGAGCAAGAGATATTTAATGGAACACATACAGCTTTTCATCTATCAGTAACTTCAACTAGTAGTACCTCTGGACATCTGACTGATATGTGCCATCTTCGAATACATTTTATGACATGCCTCAGGATCCTTATTTCCTGTGAGATTTTATTGTCAACAATAAAACAAATTACCTGATTTACAAACAGGGTGGTCACAAATTTTCCTGGCTTGAAGACTTCCACAACTTTCCTGATCAGGTCATCATAGGAGGTCTGACTTAAGTTTGTTTCAAAGCTAACATAAGAAAATTCTGGTTCTGGAGTGATGTGAATAGTCCAATAAGTTCCCTTAGAGAAATAGTTTTGTGTTAATAATGGAAAGGGTACACTGAAATATTTAAATAATCATTAAGCAAAATATTACTTACATCCGATTTCATTCCATTCATTGAATACCCACAAGGATTGAACAGTGTGGCATCAATGACAGAACCTGGTATCAGGTCACGAATTCCACTCTCCTGGAAAAAAGGCAAAAGACTGAGTTACACACAAATTTGAAAAACAAACTAAGAATGAGTTAAACAAAAGATTTAGTCCCCACACAGAAGAATCCAGAGTTATTATTTAAAATCTTACACGAGTGACATCCTTTGCAGTAACACCATCTTTCATGTAGAACTGGTCCATAACTGCTGGGTCAAGCTCACTCATCAGAATTTCCAGGGTTTGATCTGGCTGACTGATTACCCGACTCTCTGGGAAATCCAAAGTATACAAGTACCTGTGTAAAAGTAAAAAATAGTTTCTAAAAATGACAATTGGCAGTTTAAAACAAATGCTATTTAGTACCAAAAAATCTAAGAAATTGTGTCCAACATACCAACAGTCAGAATTCATACGTCCCATACAATATGCTGCTCCATCTGTTGAGGGAGAAGAATGTAAAATAAATGTAACAGATCCATTTGATAGGATGGCTTCTTCCCACCCTTCCAATAGCTAGGATATTACTTGCCTCCCCTTAGAAGTGTCATCAATGAAGGGAAATTTAAATGGATGAATTTGCAAGTAGGCAGGATCCTCCCCCTTTTTTAAAAAATATTTTATTGGCTATTATTTAAAGACACACTTCAGACAGTAAGCCAGTCTAAACAGTGCTGAGAAAAACTATGGCTCACTGTCCCCTAAAACTCCATTAGGAAATGGAATTTGGTCACCCATTTATCTACTCTCCCAAGTAAATACAAGTCATTTTATCTAATACATCCTCCTTTCCATATTGTTTCAAAGCCTTAGTCAACATAGCAAATTAACAACTGATAGATATTTACACTAAATTATACTCAGCACTCACTGACATAACCTAGTACAGTTTTTGTTTTAGTAGGTAAGTTAGGAACAATAGGTAGAAATCTGATTTTCTTTTTACATCATGCCTGTGAGTGACTTTGTGCCAAAATACTAAAATCATCCTAGGTTCTCAGCCTCATCTAGAATATAAGGGTGTTAGATTAGATAATCTTTAATTCCCTAACCTTGAAACCCAAAAAGGAATAAATACAAATGGATGGAAGAAAATCTCGCTGATCTGGTTGAAGTGACATTATGATCTCACTGTGTTGATCGTATTTAAGCCAGCTCAATTCCTGTATAGAATGCCAGACCAGAGTTTCTTAACACAGACCAGTGTCTTAGCACAAGTTTATGAACTCACTGGGCATTTTTCTGGATAAAGGGACCACAGTCTTCATAACCACTAAATTAGATATAAATTAGAGCAACCGGCTAGTTGAAGATGAACTCTCCTTATGGCAGGTGATCAATTCCTTCCTTTCCTTTGTCCATCATTTCAACAGCCCTGACCTGAGGTATATACACACATATTCTAAAATCTGTAATCAGCTATATTGATACATTTATCTTAATTATATAATGTGCTACATTTGCATACATATGCTTTCATATATATAAAAGATCTCTGATAGGATATACCCTCTTAACTTTAAAATAGGTTTCAACTGTCTATTTACACTTACTTGGGAAAATTGCATTAAGAAACTCTATTTCTTCCTGGAAATTCCGGTGTGGGTACCCTTGGTGAGAAGGCTTCATGAAATTCTTACGAGAATAAAAGAAGCTCTAAAAAAGACAGATAACTTCATACACAGAATTCTATCACCTTTGCTAAACTAATCAACTATTTTCTACACATGCATATCAAAATCAAAACTCCACCTCTACAAATATTTTCCTAATGACATTTAACATAACGTTTTTCTTTTCATATGCTTAATAGATATACGAGGGCCGGCCTGGCGGTGTGTAGTTGTTAATAGAGGAAAATGGGCACAGATGTTAGCTTAGGGCCAATCTTCCTCAGCAACCCCCCCCCCCCCAAAACACACAGTCTTTTGCTGGCCAACACACAAAAATGAAGGCCACTATGTCAGACCAATATCCACGAGTTAGTGCTATATAGAGCAACTTTGTTTTTAAGCTGTGGAGAGGAGTCTCAACAAAGCATTAATAATGTAGATTGCATCAATGAGTTTCTAGAAACTAAAAACTGCCCAATCTACTGATGATGGGTCATAACAACTGTAGAGACAAGGTATAATATTTATTTCTAGAACAGTGGTTTCTACTTTGAGCTTTTATTTATTTTTTTGAGGAAAACCAGCCCTGAGTTAACATCCATTGCCAATCCTCCTCTTTTTTGCTGAGGAAGACTGGCCCTGGGCTAACATCCGTGCCCATCCTCCTCTACTTTATATGGGACGCCGCCACGGCATGGCTGACAAGCAGTGCGTCGGTTGGCGCCCAGGATCCGAACCCGCCAACTCTGGGCTGCCAAAGCACGAACTGCTGCGCCACGACCCCAGCCCCTCTACTCTGAGCTTTTAAATAGGCATGTAAGCAAAAATTTTGTGGGAGAACACGTGTATATTTAGTTTCAAAAGAGTGAGTGATCCAAAACTTAAGAACATATTGCTTTAGATTTCTTATAAGGATCAATAATTAACCAAAACTGTTTTAAGCACTAATGATAAGCTCTCCTTTACCCTAATTAAGTAAAATATTAAAATACAATATCTGTTTGTCAGAATAATTATACCCTAGGTATAAACACTTTAGTTCTTGACTGCTATCAGAATTTAACCCAACACTGATTGTTACTCTTTAACATAATCAACCCTTCATTCTGAAGACTGGATCATTTTCCTTGCTTTTCCTTCTCAGTTTCTCTACCATTCATAGTAACCATACCAAAGGAGTTAACCACTGAAAATGTCTGGTTTCTTCATTTCTTTCTCCCATTTGAGTTTTATCCCAACTCTCTGCTCTCTCCATATTTTCTGCTGTTCTTGAGCAATAGGCAGAACATTCTTTCTCCAATGGTGTGAGCATCCTTACTCATTACAACTGAAGCAGTAAGCATACAAATTTATTTACTAGGCATATCACAGAACCCTATCATTCATACCTGAAAAAAAAAAAGTTTTTTGATTACTTACTTGAATGGAGTCAAACCCACTGTAATCCCTAGCAAGTTTCAACAGGGGAACCAGTGCTTTCAGCAAGAGGGTGGTACCACATGTCTTCAAAATGAAACGTCTCTTGGAGACAAACATGCTACTCTCACTGCAGATGAAAAAAAGTCACAATATTATAATGATGTTTACGTACTACTGAGGTGCAATTCACCTATTATTGGACTATTATTTACAATGCAAATTTTTGGCTAGTAATTTTACATGTTAAGATCTCAAGGAAGCAAATAATATACTATAGCAGTCTTCCTCTACTATTACACAAAAATCTGTTTAAGGTTCTAGAGTCCCACAGAAACAGGCCTTGAATTATGTATAAAGCATATTAGCTCATTTCACAAATCCTCTTTTACTAACTAAACTTTCCTCTTCACCTCATCCTAGGACGCTGTTTACTAAATTCATACTTTACACCTCATCTTGTACCACCCACTCTCACATGTACTTCTGTAACTATCTCATTACTTCTTTCACTAGATAATAAGCTCCATGAGGAAAGAAATGTACGTTTATACTCACCATTACATCCCCAGGGCCCGGCACATAATAAGCATTTGATAAACATCTATATATGCCAAACACAAGCTTAGTAAAAAGCAGGCACCGTATGCACCTCATTCAATCCAACAGCCCCAAGGCCCATTATGTATTATAATACATATTATAAAAATTCAATCTATTTATTGAATAAATTAACTTTGTGCCTTTAAAAAGGCTGAATGGCTTTCTTCTCTGACATACAGCAATCCTATTTGTATTGTGAAGCTAATTTTCACTTTGCCTGAAATTCTGATATTGAGAAGCACATACTACAAAGGATTTAACATATGAGGTGGAGGGTAAAGATACAATGCCATTCTACTCTCCTTTACAAATACTTCCTGCTAACTACGAGGAGGTAAAGATGGCAACCATCTTGAAGAGCTATTAGGTAAGACTTCAAAAGCTACTTGCCTAGGGACACCTGAAGTAAACATTTATTTAAAGTAAGGGAAAATGATAACAGAATTAAGATTTGCTCTTACATGTAACGTATGATTCAGTGTGAAATAGGTTAGCTTACACTTGTTCTACAGGACTTACCTGAGTACATAAGCTTCCTGCTTGTCAGTTTTTGTCACACTTATGATTGAACATTGCACATCCTTCAAAAGTATGTCCCACTCGGATCTATTATTTAACCAAAAAAAGGATGATTAATTCATGAGTACTTGCCAATCTCATAAAAATTACAAAGCTCTCACACTTAAAGAGTTTTCCAATGATTAAGACCCCATATTTTATATTTGTTGTCACATTCTTGGTCCAGCTTCTCTTATGAATTCTAACATTTTAGTTTTGTTTCAAAATAGTTTATCTATTTTGACATATCCACCAAATAAGATGAATATGTTTTGCTATATGTGAAAAACAAAAAAATTAACTGGAAAACTGGAAATTAGACTATGTTTTTGCAATTTACTAAGAAAAAGACAAATAGACAAATCAATATGAAAAAGTCATGTACAGAGGAAATTCAAAAGGCCCATAAACCAAGGAAAATCATTCCCTCTCACTAGTAAGTGTAAGAAATGCAAGTTAAATGAAATAATTTTCCCTATCAAATTCTCAGATTTTTAACCTTAGTCTATATGTATATTACAATTTAAGAAGCATCATTTCCTTGACCAATCAGATTGGCAAAGAGATTTAAAAGACTGACCAAGTAAGTAAACTGGTACTCTCACTGTTCAGATACTATTTTCTGCTGTCAAATTGGCAGCTAATCACAATACCTAGTGGTGTCTAGAAGCATTGTAAAAAAAAATGAAAAATGCCTTTGGCTAGCAATTCAACAGTATAAGCATATCCATAAGATCTTGGGAATACTATGCAGCTGTCTAATGGGATGAGAAAATGCCTACCTCAACAAAGTGAAAAGTCTGCAGTATAGGCAATAGACAGGAAAATGGAAGTCATGTGGGGTATAACTAAATAAACTAATCTTCATTTACCTGATTGAGACCTAAGGAAGTGCTTCCTCTTTAGTGTGCCCACTATAAAACAGAAAGACAACATAAAATAGTTCCACGGGACAGCGTAAAATTACCAGATTAAAGGCTAGAAACGTTTTAGGGCTCTTAATATTTGGCAGGTCATCCTTCTGTACTCAAGAAAATGGCATTATTATGGTTTAAGTTTTCTTTTCTGGTTAAGACTTTGTTAAGGGAAATCCTCAACAGCACAGCCAGCACAAAAACAGGTATTCTTTTGTATTAAAAAGCAAACACAGTACCAAGCAACCCTGCTAGAACTTTGTGCCTGTTTCACCATTTTGCTAAAAGAAATTGTTACTGGCCCAATCGGAAATAGTATGACCAATCACAGAAGGCAGCCATTCCTAAGTTGGGTAAATAAGTTCAATAGAACAGTACTGAGACCCACCTGAAAAACTTAAATGAGTTAAGCTTGCTAATGATTTTAGAGCATATTTGCCCATAACTCTACCAAGCAATTTTTAAAAAGAGCTAACAATTAGCACTCTTTTTTTTTTTGTGAGGAAGATTAGCCCTGAGCCAACATCTGTGGCCAATCCTCCTCTCTTTGCTGAGGAAGACTGGCCCTGGGCTAACATCCGTGCCCATCTTCCTCTACTTTATAGTGGGATGCCTGCCACAGCGTGGCTTGGTAAGTGGTGAGTAGGTCGGCACCTGGGATCCAAACCTCCGAACCCTGGGCTGCAGAAGTGGAGTGAGCGACTTAACCACTACACCACTGGGACGGCCTCCAATTAGCTCTCTTTTTAAAAGATGCTAACGATTGTTTATGTAAAGAAAAAATACACATTAGACTGGGCCATGTTTTTGCAGTTTGTTTCAAATTTTTGAAAATGGTACCCCAACTGTTCCAACTGTCTCCTTTCCACATTTCTTTTAAATGATTCTTGGCCAAGAACAAGGTACTAAGACTTAGGTAATCAGAAGGTCTATGCCCATGGATGGGGCTTGTTTACTGTGGGCCTCAATGTAGGGCACTCTGACTGCGCTGTTTTGCTGGAGAACTCCCTCATGTCAGTATTTTTAGTTCTTTCCTGGGCAGGTCAGATTATTCAAATATTCCATTCTTTTGTCTGGAGAGCATTAAGACTTCTAATAGGCAAAAGAGCGTCAAGGGCTAGGACTCTCTCTCTCTCTCTCAGTATACGCTTTAACCTTCGTTTTCAGAGTGGTGACTCTACCCCACAACAGTACCTGGTGTCCCTTATTTCAGAAAGATCCTGTTTTACTCTCTTTAGGGAATAAATCATTATCTAATCTTCTATTCTATTATCTAATCTAATTTCCTGGTATCCCCTTTTTCATCTGACTCAGGCAAGTTTTAATAATAAATATTTTAAATTATATATAATAATATTTTAAATATTTTAGTAAATTTTTAAAAATAAAAAGAAATAAAACATACATTGACAGCTACATACATAACTAAACCTATCTCCATTTTCTATACTGGGCTGAAGTCACACTGGGCTTTTCCACAAACTATTCTTTCTCTCTTCCTAGAAATAGGGCACCATCAACTTGTTCACTCAAATCAAATCAAGCCCACTTGAGGGTAAAAGGAACATTATAATTATGCTGGGACAACATATGTGAACAGTGACTGTTCTGAGTACTGCTGGAATGATTACACCCTACCCAGAACCCTCGTCCCCAGTCCCCTTCTTCCAGCTCAAAAGTCATCCTACTACCCTGCCAGGTCAAATCTGTCATTAAAAGGTTTTTTTTTTTTTCTTTTAATATTCTTTTTGTGTGTGTGTGAGGAAGACCAGCCCTGAGCTAACACCCGTGCCCATCTTCCTCTACTTTATATGGGACGCCACCATGGCATGGCTGACAAGCAGTGCATTGGCTGGCGCCCTGGATCTGAACCGGCAACCCCAGGGCTGCCAAAGCGCAAACTAAACCGCTGCACCACTGGGCTGGCCCCAAAAGGTTTTAAAACACAGACGGCTTACCAAAGTATTTTATTTGTGTGGCTATTTTGATGTTCATGTCAATCCCACTAGTCATTCCACGTTGTTAGGGATTGTTTTATTATCTCTATCCCTAGCGCCTAACCCAGTTCATAACAAGTCCTCAAATATTTGAATAGCTGTTGAATAATTACAATAAATAAATATTCTGATTAGGTTCTTACAGGCTTGCTGGAAAACCACAAACACCCTTAAATTTTAAACTCTGAAATTACTGTTACATGATCCTTTACTGTTTTTTTAAACTTGTCGCCATAATAGCTCAGGTTATTTTAATCTACACATAAATGAAGCTTACTCATTTCACTGCTTAACAACTTAGTTTTATAGAACCCATTCATTATAATGAACCTAGATGTGGGTTCTTTTCTCAAATATTTTTTCTGCAGCACTCTCTTCTCTTTTTGGGAATCTGCTGACACAAAATGTTAAATCTTTTGGCTTGTCTCACTGGTCCCTCAGGTTCTGTTCGTTTTCTCCCCCAATCTTTCTTCTCTCTGTTGTTTACACTGGATAATTCCTACGCATCTTCAAGTTCATTCACTCTTCCGTCATCTCCATTGTACTAAAAAGCCTATCAAATAGCCAGTTGTTACATTTTTAAGTTCCATCTTCTACTTCTCTTCTAGGACTTACTTTCAGAGGCATCACTCTTCTTATAGAATGGTTATGATAGCTGCTTTTAAATCTTTTTTGTGTGTGTGTGTGTGAGGAAGACCAGCCCTGAGCTAACATCTGCTGCCAATCCTCTTTTTTTTTTTGCTGAGGAAGACTGGCCCTGGGCTAACATCCATGCCCATCTCCCTCTACTTTATATAGGACGCTGCCACAGCATGGCTGACAAGCAGTGTGTCAGCCGGTGCCCGGGCGGAATTTGCGAACCTCGGGCTGCCAAAGCGCGAACTCAACTGCTGCGCCACCAGGCCGGCCCCTTCTTTTAATTCTTGATTTATATCACCTCGAGTTGGTGTCTGTTGACTGCCTTTTCCTTTGAGAGATGCTGAGAATTTCCTGGTCATTTGTATGTCGAGTAATTTATGATTGTATCCTGGACATTTTGATTATGTTATACAATTGTAAATCTTATGTCCTATGGAGCATGTTGATTTTTAAAAATTGTTTTAGCAGGCAATTGCAACTGGTTAAGTTCAGTCTTCAGGTTCTTATCCAACTTCTATGGATCACGTTGTGGTTTCAGTTTACTTATGAAAGCCTTTGCCATCGTATTCAGATTATGTCCTTCTTATGCGCCACCCAGTGGCCAGTCTGGGACTGGCAGGTGATCTATCAGTTTTCAAAGCCTCTGATGCGCTGTTTAGGGTCAGATCCATACATGAGCAGCTCAGGGGTGATCATAAATCTTTACAGGGTCACTTTCTTCACCTCTCTCCTCTTCCCATAATCTCTCAATCTCCAGCTCAGGGGCTGGGGGACTTCTTGCTCCTCTAGCTAGACAGCCAAAGCTTTAGTTTCTCTACTCTGCAGCAGGCTGCCTGTGACTATGTCTCCCTCTGGGGCCAAATGGAGAGAGAACAAAGAGGGAGAAGAGTAACAGGGATATCCCTGATGTCCTTAACTCTTGGGACCACAGTTCCTCTGGTCAAACCTCTCTTGCAATTTTAGGCATCTGCCTGGCCATCAAAACTGCTAATTAGCAGTGGCAAGAGAGAACAGAAAAAAAACCAAAGCAACAAAACAAAAAAGATTCTCCACACTCTTTCTGACCCAAAGGGGCCCCCACTCCCTCTTTGCAGACCAGAAAAAGAGGACCTCTCTTGGAGCTCTTTTTGTCTGCATCTAGTGTGCAGTTTCGGGTTTCTGGCAGCCTGAGACCAGCCCAGAAGATATCAGAGAAAAAAAGAAACAGGAAATCATGAATGACTGTTTCAGTGGTATTTTGAGTTCTAGTTTCCTTCTCCCATTCACCTGCTAACATTTACTTTTCAGAGTACACAGATAGTTGTTCCATGCCTTCTGTCCAGGGTTTTTAGTTGCATTTAGTAAGAGACAGAGTTGAGTGTGCTTATTCCATCTTGATGGTAACCAAAATTCTCTTGTGATCATTTATCATTAGTTAATAAACTCTGCAACTGAACTCTTCTTAAGAGAAATCCTCAAGTAGTCATTATTTTTTCAAAGTCATGGTATGAAAGAAAGCAACTGCTTTGAAACATCCTAAGACAAACACAGTTGGATGGTCTATCAACCAAGTGATTATAAAGACATAATCTTAAGAGAGGTGCCAGGCTCAAAAAAATAATAAATCAAGGGTCAAGAAAGATGTGACAGAGAAATAAAATTAAGTCAATACGATGCTAAGAGAAAGGTGAAACACCAACACCAAAACAGCTGAGAACTTCAGCAAGTTATTCTATCACACATCTGTGGGGAAAATAAGTGTCCTTTTGTAAATAAAGCTTTATTGGATCCTAGCCACACCCATTCACTTACATATGTACTGTCTATGGTTGCTTTCTCCCTATAAGGGCAGAGTTGCGTAGTTACAACAGACTGTCTGCCTTATAAAATTTAAAATTTAGTCTCTGGCCCTTTACAGACTGCTTACTCCTGTTTTAGAGGAAAGGTTTTCAGTGCCCTGCTTTGTGTCCAAATTTAATGACAAAAAGGACAAAATACTTCATACAGTTGACTGAGATATTTTCTCAATTACATACATATCTGTGATTTCAAAGTGAGACACTATCAAGTTAGAATGTCACAGCAGGCTCAGTAATGATGGTGGAAGGTGCCTGTGCTTTGTTCCCAAACAAACATCTAACCAAGAATCACTAGTCTATACTATAAACTATTTTACAAAATTGGTCTTTTTGGCAATCCTTCCTATTTTTCTTAAGTTTTAAACACAGATGAGTTCAATAAATCATAAACTAATAGATATGAAGCACAATAAAGACAATTTTGGGATGTGTTCATATTATAGAATCACATAACAAAATATTGTAAAAGGTATTAAAAAGTGTTACACAATTGTTAGGTGCTTATAAAACCAAAATTCACAGGTAAACCAAAATATCTCTTGATTTGAATTACTTTTTCTTTACTTAAATGTTGCCAACTCCTCATTGGTCTAACTCAGTTGTTCTCAACTGGGGATGTTTTTGCCACCCAGGAAACATTTGGCAATACTTGGAGACATTTTCGGTTGTCAAAATTTGGAGACAATTTGGTTGTGGTGGTGCTGGCATGTAGCAGGTAGAAACCAGGGATGCTGCTACACCATATAGTGAACAGGACTGTTACCCACAATAGAAAATTACCTAGCCCGAAAAGTCAACAGTGCTGAGGTTGAGAAACCCTAATTAACTTAAAAAGCAGGTATTTAAAATACTAAAAAATACTATCAGATCATGATAAATGATTCCAAAGAGATACCATGCTCTTTACAAATGACAGTAAATGGACTGAATAATGTTAGTCACTATACTTGAAAAGCAAAACATTAATGGCACGCCATAATTTATATTTAAAGTTTTCTTAAAGAGTCTGTGGTCTAATAAAAATAGAACAAGTTGGGATGTTTACAAGGGAAAAGATAGAATTTAAATGACAAGAAAGACGTCCACATCATCTGATTCAATAAGACTTAAAATGGCCAATTGACATTTTTTAATGTAAAAAATAAAAAGTAAACACCTCAGATCAAATGACCTTCAACAAAAGTGCCAAGACTACACAATTGGGAAAGGACAGTCTCTTCGTCAAATGGTGCTGAGAAAACAGGATATCCACACAAAAGAATGAAGCTGGACCCTTACACATACCATATACAAAAATTAACTCAAAATGGATTAAAGTCCTAAATTAAGACCTAAAACTAAAACTCCTACAAGAAAACATAGGGAAAAGCTTCAGGACATTGGATTTGGCAATGCTTTCTTGGATATGACAAAATGCACAGGCAACAAAAGTAAAAACAGACAAATGGGACCATATCAAACTTAATTTTCACGCATCATAGGAAAACACTCAACAAAGCAAAAAGACGACTTACAGAATGGGAGAAAATATTTGTAAATCATACATCTGATAAGAGGTTAATATCCAGAATATATAAGGAACTACTACAACAAAAAAAACCCAATTAAAAAATGGGCAATGGACTTGAATAGACAATTCTCCAAAGATATACAAATGGCCAATAAGCATATGACAAGATGCTCAACATCACTAATTATAAAAGAAATGCCAATCAAAACTTCGAGATACCACCTCACACACATTTGGATATCTACTATCAAAAATAACAAATGTTGGCAAGGATGTGGAGAAATTCTAACACTTGTGCACTGTTGGTAGGAATGTAAAATGGTGCAGCCATTATGGAAAACAGATATTTGCATATCCATGTTCATTGTTATTTGCAACTATCAGGAGGTGGAAGGAACCCAAATGTTCATCAAGGGATTAATGGATAAGAAAATGTGGTACATACGTACTACAACATGGATGAATCTTGAGGACATTATGCTAAGTGAAATAAGCCAGTCATAAAAGTACAAATACAGTGTGATTCCACTTATATGAGGTACTCAATACACTCATATGAAGTATCTAGTCAAAAAACATCGAGAAAATAGAAAGGTGGTTGCCAAGGACTGGGGGAGAGACAAGGGGAAATTACTGTTTAATGGGTATAGTTTCAGTTTTGCAAGATGAAAAAGTTCTAGAGATCTGTTGCATAACAATGTGAATATTCTTAACAATACTGAAACCGTACACTTAAAAATGGTTAAAATAGTAAATTTAATGTTAGATTTTTTTTTTTTTTACCACAATTTAAAAGAGTAAATGACTGGGAGAACAGAATGCTACCGGTAGGTGGAACAAAGCCTTTACAGCAGGGTTTCACTCATCACCTGAAGAGCTGAGTTGAATTCTACCCTCAGGTCCAGTAGGTCAAATGCTCTGCAGATGGTGCCTGGAAATTTGCCAAAAGGCCTCCATGTGATTAGATTCCTCTAACGGAATACTTTCTTAAAGTGAAAATTGCTAGTTATCAAGTAATCTACTCCCAAAGCCACAACTATTTGAAGCTTCCCTCAACTGTGACCTTAGCTAACAGCCTGACCTGCCTTCAGACCTCTATACCTTACCCAAGATAGTATTCTTTGGGTCAAAAGCATCCTAAAACAAGGTTATTCTTCAGCAAAGCCTAGGTTGACCAGAAGTTAAATTCTGAAGATGCCTTCCTAGGGCAGTTAATTCAGATATCCAGAGAATTAAGCCTTCCCTTTGTTCAAAGAAATCAATCTAGAATGTACTGCTAATTATCACAGTTCTCCATCTCAAATTTTCACCCAAAATTTAAATCACAAACAGTATAATTACTGCAACATTGAGTCGACTATTACTTTCAATGTGTACTTCTTAAGGTAAGGTGATTTGGAGACAGCAGTTCAAACTTTTTTGAAACTGTTGTGGGGAATGTAACGAGAAGCTTAATTCAATAGGAAGCTTTTCTATTCCAAAACATTTACACTAAAAGGTTTTTTGGCAATGAGTTGTAAGTTCCTTCAGTGTAAATTACTGATACTCCAATACTGTGCAACAGTGTAGTCAAGTGAGGCATGAGTTCTGGGAAAGCTAATGCTGAGGTGTGATTTACTATCTTTGCCACTGCCCCCAATCCTTTACTGAAAATTATAGTTTAGCTTATAAAACTTGAGCGAAGAAGAGAAAATAAGAATAGCAGAACATCCCACTAGTCCTAAATGTCTTTTCCAACATTAACATTCGAGATTCCAGTTTTTCATTATTTTCACATTAACTGTAAAAATAAAACACCTCCAGCATTTCCACAATTAATAAAATATTTATCCTTTTTACCTCCACTAGAATTTCCCATCTGAACCCACCTCATTACTAAGAATAACTCAGGTCTGGGATGTATTCTAAAGCAAAAACGAAAGCCAATTTGATAGTCCTGAAAGATCAAATTAAACTATCTTCCATCTAACCAAAACTTCTTACTTTCTAACAGACTTCTTCCCCAAAGCCACCATTTCTTATAAAATAAAAGGCTTTTGTTGGTCCAGCATTTTAGTGGTCCAGCAACTCTAAGACATTTTTACATATGGTCACTGATTTGTATTCAACATCCTGTTGAAATCTGAAAAACTAAGAGACTACAGAAGGTTAAAGTTAAGATACTATCTCCCTCCTTTTTACATTTCAACTTTAAATACTGTGTGAAATAAGTCAGTTTTAGAACAGACCATCTGTTTCTTTATTCATCTGGATATGCCTGGACTGCTGCTCTTCTCCAACTACCGTTAATCAGTATTCTTTAACCCAAACCATATCAGACAAGACTTTTCTTCTTAAAAACAAAAACTATACAATATACCCCTTTTGTCTCCCTTGAAAAATCACTAAGAAAAAATTCTCAATATTATGTAATTTGTTCAGATCACACTCAAGGTAAACTCCACTAAATGGCCTACAGGAGGGTGGGAAATGTTTAACAGAAGAGGTGGAAAGAGTTCCAGCTTGACTTGGAGTTAAAGCCTGGAAAGATTTTTGCATCAAGTGCATTCTGTTCTCTCATACGATATTTAAAAAAAACATCAATTCCAGATGGATTGCAGATCTAAATATGAAAAGCAAAACAAAGAAAAAAGAACATCTTCATTACCTTACGATGAGCAAAGATATCTTAAGTAGGATACAAAAACTGCCAACTATTAAAGAAAAAATTTTGATAAACTGGACATTAAAATTATTTATGAACTTCTGTTTCTAAAGATATTGAGAAAACAAAAAGGGAAGCCACAGAGGGTGTAAGATGTTTGTAATAGACATACTGGACAGAGAATCCATCCACAAAACATAAAGAACTCCTGCAAACTGCAAAGTCATCCCAAAAGAAAAACAGCATTCACAAGAACATTTCACAAAAAAATCCAAATGGCAAATAAAGATATGCAAGGATGCCCAACTCCATTATCCGATGGGAAATATACACTGCTATATATGCACAACAATAGGTAAAATTAAAAAGACAACATAAGTATTAGATGAAGATATGGAGCAACTGGAATCCTCATGCTAGATATATGCATACCCTATGACTTAATTCCACTCCTAGGTGTGTGTATATCTAACAGAAATGCATATTGTTCACTAAAAGACACGTACAAGTGTTCATAGCAATATATTTGTATTAGCAAACTGGAAACTACTCAAATACCCATTAACAGTAGAGTGGATAAACTGTGGTATATTGACACAAAATACTATACACCAATGAGAACGAACTACAAAACCTCAAACATAATATTGACTAAAGGAGGCCTTACATAATGCATACTAAATAAGTCCATGTTATATAAAATTCAAAAACAGGGAAAGCTAATCTATGGTGGTATTAGAAGTCAGGATAGTGGCTACCCTAGGTGGGGTGGAGAGAGGATAGTAATTGGAAGGAGGTACAAACGGGAATTCTAGCTAGCACTAGTTACATTCCTTAGATTTGAGTGCTGGTTACATGAGTGTCAGTTTGTGAAAAGTGGGGAAGTACTTATGACTTTCATAATTTTTTGTGTTATGCTTCAACAAAGAGTTCAAAAAAACCAAAATATCTGTATTCATAAGATAAGTTGTTATACTAATAGCCAGGTTTTTTTGCATACCATACTTTTTTCTTTGGTAGATTACCAAGTCCTTAAACTCTGCTGAATATTTCCTTCAAAATAACCCTATGGTTTTTTTCTCCTGGTTCAACTCTGGAATAATTACAAATTCTTCAAACCCCACACTGCTTCCAATTAGATATTTTTTGATCCATACACCTGATGATAGCTGAAGCTTTTCCCTAAAATCATTTCAACAATCTTCCAAATTCTCCAAATTCATATCCACCTGTTACTGTACAAAGAATCTGGGGGCATACAATGCTCCAAGTTCATTTAGAACAGATGCTAATTGCTAGGTTTCCGTACATGGGGGGAGGGCGGGCTTACATATCCTTTAGTTTGTAGCAGTAAATACAACACATATGCCAACAATGCCTAATTATTTATATCAGCAAGGCAATTTCTTATTGAGAATCACTGAAAAGATGAAGTTACTATGCAAAAATGATCAGATTCTGTTTATTGGAGGCATGCACCCATTTAATTTTAATCTGTGCTATAGAACTTCAAATTCTACTCTTTTCATTTACATTTTATCTACAAGATTTTTGACCTGCACATATACCTATGAAACTATCATCAAAAGACAGTGACTACCTCCATCACCCCCAAAAGGTCTCTCATGCCTACCTGTAATCCACTCTTCCCTTTACTCCCATCCTCAGGGAACCACTAATCTGCCTGTCGGATTAGCACGCATTTTCCAGAGTTTTATTGAGATGAAATCTTACAGTATAGTCCTTTTTGTGTGGCTTATTTTTTTACTCCAGCACAATTATTTGTTCCATGTATTTATCAATAACAGTTCTTTTTATTACTGAGTAGTATTCTATTGTACGGATATATAAAAATCTGTTTATCCATTTGCCTGTTAATAGATTTGTTCCCAATTTGGGGGCTATTACAAATAAAGGTGTTATGAACAGACACGCAAAAGTCTTTTTATGGACATATTTCCTGTTCTTATGGGTAAATACATGAGTGGCCTGGCTGGATTGTATGACAAGATATATGTTTAACTTAAGAAACTGCCAAGCCACATTCCAAAGTGGTTGTACTGTCTTCCATTCCCATCAGCAGTGCATGACAATTCTAGTTCCTTCAAAGCTTGTTAGAGTTTGATATCAAAATTATGCAAATCCCAAAATGAGCTGGGAAGTGTGTTTCCACACATTTACTTTTAGAATGTGTGGAAAAGGTTGGAATTATTTCTTTCTCGAAAGTTAGAGCGAATACTCCAGTGAAAGCATTTGGGCCTAGAGTTTTCTTTATGTGATGATTAATAACTAATTCAATTTATGTAATGGTTATAGGACTATTTAGATTTTCTACTTCTTCTTGCGTCAATATTGGAAAGTAATTTTCTAGGAGTTTTCCCACAATATCCTTGTTATCTTTTTAACGTCTTTAGCACCTGTAGTGATGCCCTCTTAGGACGTGCCTTCTCACCCTCAATCCTTTCCCTGTCCTTAGGTTTTATGAACACTTTTAAACAGTATAAATTTAATTGTTCATTTTAATTGAGTCAGTTAATCTCTTAACTATGACCTTTAGTCTATTTACGTTAAAGACTGATTATTCCACTGAAAGATTAACATAATGAAGCAAGCTAAAACTCCCCAGTGACAATATCTCCTCTACTTGAATAAAAATACGTCAAACTGCTAGAACGCCTTTAATATATCACTTTTTAGACTACAATCTTATATACTTTCTTCTCCAGCCTTATTTGCTTAAAAAAAAAGGGAAAAGAAAAAAAGATTCTGTCCTTAAGGGCAAAGAATCAATGGCAAAGATGATGATAATGCTTAGAGTGTTACTCTACATATATTAACCCACTTAATGCTCACAACTATCCTATGAAGTAGGTACCATTATTGTCTCCATTTTAGGAATGGAGGAAACATCACACAGCTAGCTATTAAATACCGTTTGAATTCAAATAGAGACATTCCAGAGGCCATGCACTTTACCTCTTCATTATGCATTACTCTTCTAGATGACTGATAATCTTTCTATGGTTGCTGAGACCACATCCCACCTCCTCAGAGACCAGACTCCAAAGATTCCCTCTTGCAAAGCCATTGATTTTAGATGATTTATGGAGCATCTATTTTCACGTACTTACCTCCCAGTAAATAACCTAACCAACTGCACCCTTGCTTGACAGATCACTGAACAATGCTCCTATCAAGGTTACCAATGGACTGCTGTATCTACAACAGCTAAAAGATGATAGTAAACTCTCAAAATAGTGGTTTAACGAATGTTAAACGTCTATAAAATGTACGACACTAAACCACTAACTCGACAAAACAGAATATTCTGTCCCCGAAGGTTTAATTTTCCATCATTTTAAGAGTCACACTGAAGCAGTAAAACAATTTCAGCTGATGAAAGTACAAAGGAAAAGTGGTTCTTCAACACTGAAAGAAAGCAAGCTGCCCTTTTATAAGCCTTTCCCCCCTCCTTAACTTAGGGAACTCTTACCAACCAAAAAAAGCCCAAGCTTAAATTCTGGTATTTTTGCCCAAGAACTTGGGAAGGAAAAACCCTCTTTCTACTAACAACGTGTACTTACAAATAAACCTCCAAAACATTTCAAGAGCCAGAGCAAGACAATTTCTTATTCATTTTCTAAGACAGTTCTTACTCGTTAGTTTTTCCTTGACAAAATTTTTTAGATTATCCGATCACAATCGTCCCACCAAACGCATATTACCAACACCAGTGTTCCCATCCGTGAAATGGAGGAAATACTAAGCGCCCCCATATTTATAAGAAAAGTTCACTGCTTCCTATAATATACATATAAAGTGCTCAGAACTGAGCCTGGCACATAGTAAAGGATTACGCTGGACATTTTAAGTGTCGCACAAAGCTTGAAAAATGAGACCTGTGACATTTTGGCCAACTCAGCTATATTTCTCTACAAGAGAACCCTTCAAGAAATACTGCCTTAAAGTCCCGGCAGCACGTGTCCGTCTGGATTCCCTTCTCCAGTCGCTTTTTGTCCCGGACGGCGGCGAGCGCAGCCAACATTCCTGAAACGCCCATTGGCCCACACCCTGGGGCCAGGCTCCCGGCCGGGCCCCGCAGCTCATTGGTCGTCGCCTCTCAATGAAGCGGCCACGCCGGGTCCTGCGCCGCACCGCCGCACTTGCGCGCCGCGGAGCCTAGGCAGGCGAGGGGCGGCTGGCGGGGTGAGCGCCGCGGGGCACAGGCCCAGACCCCTCGGGAGTCGCCGGCGCTGGGACTTGCCGAGAGCACTGGACGCCCTGTCCTCTTCTGCGCGGGAGCCGGGTCTCGCGTGACTGCCGAGAGGGAGGCTGGGGCCCCAGATGCCTTTGCAGGCTTAGGCATTAAAGGTATTATGTCCCGGGCCCGCCGGGCCTCCAGCCCGTCCATGCAGGCAAACCTTACTCCACCCCGCCCCTCGCCCGGACCCCGCCGACTCCGTAACAGGTTATACAGTCCAAGGTCAGGAGACCGGGGAGCGAGCCTCGGCGGGCTCCGCGCCGTCTCCCGGGGCCGCCCGGAGACGGCTTTGGTGCAGGGCGCGCTCGGGCGGCGGTGGGGCCCAGCCACTGCGACACCAGCGCTCCCGCCCAATCCCCGCCGGCCCAGCGCCACATGCTGCCAGCGCGGACCGCGGGCGGGAGGCCTGCTCGCAGCCCCGCAGCCCGCGGCCGCAGGCCCCCTCCTCCGGCGCACGCGGCGAGAACGAGGCCGGCTCCAGCCCCGCTCCCTCCCTCCCCCGCTCCGCGCGGCGGGCACGCCCGAATTAGCGCCTGACTAAGCCCGCCGAGCCACACCTGCCGGGAGGGAGCCCGCGCGGGCCCCCGGCCCCCCACCCGGGCCCCGGAGCGCCAACTCCGGAGGGGAAAGTCGGGAGGCGCGGGCCGCCAGACCACCCGAGCGGCGCCGCCCGCCGCCCCGCACGCGTTACCTGAGCACGCGGCGGCGCGGGCCTCCTCCCCTCCCCCCGGGCGGCGCCCGGCCCGGCAACGGCGGCAGGAGAAGCGGGCTCCGGCCCCGCGTGGCGCCGCCGCTCCCCCCAGCCCCGGGGCCCCCTCCACGGCCGCCGAAACGACCCCGCCCGCGGACCTGCCCCACCTGAAGGCTGCGGAAACCCGGCCCCCGACCCCGCCCGCGCTGGTGCCTGCCAGGCGGCCGCAGCCCCCAGACCCGAGTGTGGGCGAGAGCCCCGAGCACCCACCTTGGGATGGTGCGGAGATCCCCAGATCCTTGGTTGGCGTCGGGTTGCTGCCTGGAGAACCAAACCTCCAGCAGCTTCTCGGTCCCTTCGAAAAAATGTGCAGCTTCCATCACCGTGAGACTAGCGAACAACCAACAACCACAGAAAATCAACTAAATTAAATCTCTTCTCCCGCCGCCGCCGCCGCCGCTGCGGATTGTTCCAGCTGTGTTACTAAAGTTCAGGTTCCTTTTTTTTTTTTTTGCTATAATTTTATATTAACTTTTTTTTAAAAAAAGGGTTAATAAAATTTTCCCGGCTTTTTTTTGTTGTGAGCTAAAGTTGAACGTGAGTCTGTTGGAAATAGAGGCAGATACAGTTCAGTCTCTTGTAGTCCGCTGTTTCCCCGTTAGAGAGAGTAGAGCGAGCGCTAGCTAATGTCGCCGGCCATACTGTGGAAGCGAGGGCGCTGCGTGAGTACCGAGTTTATATACCCCGTCTCCGCCGAAAGGCCAGGAAGTGACGCAGCCTCCCGCCCCTGCGGCTCATTGCTGCAGTCCCCTGTCAATCATCAGGCGCCGAGTTGCGGCTGGCTGGCCGCCGGCCTGCAAGGAGCGCGGGGAGCTGCCCGCCACTGTGCGGTTTGGGTTCGCGCTGTCCCCTGGGCGGGAGGCGGCGATGTGTTGTCCGGCTGGGTGCTAGGAATCGGGGGCCGAATGCAGAGTGGGTGGGGAGAGCGGGAACGGAGTGAGGAAAGGCTGGGCAGTGCTGCATAGAACAACTGGTTAGCAGAGGACATGGGTGGGTCCTTAGGAAGGTTGGCGGGGTTCGGTGGGGGCGGTGGCCACTGCTGGGCTGGCGTGGTGGTTTTGATCCTGTGCAGTTCACCGCGATGGCCGGGGTACTTGGCCATTCTCTAAAGTGTATTTCCCCAAGTCAAACGAAGCTGGAGATTAAAAACTCAACATTTGGGTGTGACACACATGTTGCCGAGGGTCGGATTGGAAGCTGCTTTGATTCTGCTCACGCCTTAGCTGATGTGCGAATGGACGCAGTTCTCGACTCGTTTACACAATAGCCAGCAGCGTTATCTTCCTATTTAAAAAGGGAAACGCAACGTGGCGCCCAGCTCTGGAGGGCTCCGGCTCTACCTACCTCCCGCCATGTGGCTCGCCAAGCCTCGGAGTTGGCCGAGCGCGGCAGCTGCCGTGAAGAGCTGGCAACTCCGTGCTCCATTAGGTCAACTGGGGGGAATTTATTCTGCAAAACTTTCTAGAAACTGATTTATTAAATATAATCTGAAATTGTTTGATAATATTTTTCTTTGAATTTTCTCAAACTGATGATTTACTTCAACACCCCCCCCCCCCATTTACAGTGCTATCATCTCACGTGCTTCAGAATTTACATGGAAATTAATATCACAGGAATTCAGAGCAATCACTAGTGGTGGTTTAAAGAACCATGAATCTAATATTTCAGTAATCAACTGAAGCGTAAAACAGTTGTCAAGTCATAGTCAAACAGTTGAACCTGAGGTGGCAAAAGTGTGGTAACAAAGTTATGACTTTTACTGGGAAATATGGGAGGACAAAACCCAACCTGACAAAAAAATTACCATTGTCACAAGACAAAAGGCTTTTCCTTATCATCCTTTGACTTTCCTCAACTAAAAGTGAGATAAGATGATGTTGTAAGCATGAAAAACCTAATAAAAAAGACATGGTTTGAGTTTGCACTCTAGATTCCCCGCAGGGTAGTACTTGTCTTACAACAACTGAATTTGTTCACATTCCTCCATGGAACCTGTTGAAAGAAGCTATGTTGTGTGGTAGGTACATATCCTACTCCTGCCATGTTTTTAAAAGCATCCAACTCAAACTGGGGATTGAGACAAAAGATAATAAATGTTGCTTATTTTATGATAATAATAATTCAAAGAGAGTGTGGTGGTTATACTTGGAATAAAGATAAAAGAAGTATTTGTGTTTTACAAGCTGTTCAATTATCTGATGGTTGCTTATTGAAATGAAGGATCAGTCTCCTAAACCACCTCAAACACTAATTGTGGTATAAACATAATTTGGCCTATAATTGCTTACAATTAGTTGCTTTTCAATTACTATTATGCTTTTTCCCAATGCAATTTAACTGAGTATAAAAGTGCCAAGGATCTTGGCAAGGTAAATCCTGCTAATTTGATATAGGATAATTGAGATAGTGTCTACCAACTGGGCTGGTCACTTGTAAAATATATTATTTTTCTTAAGCATCATTGCTATCTTGCAGCTCACAGTCTCTTGTACTGTTTACTAAGTTGGTCAGTAAATTCTTATTTAAATATTTCTCTAAACTTAAATGTCCAAATTATGTCTATCATCATTCCTTTATCATCAGCCCCATTTCTATCAAAGTGACCATTTTTCCCACTTGAACAGTTTAAAAAAATGCTTATTGAACATTTTGCACTTTGAACATAAAGGATTGCTTAAAGGACTTAAAAGATTCCCATCCCCTAGACCTTCTTAAGGCATCTCTAATTGTACCCCACCCCTGCCGTATTCCATTTAGTAATCCTTCCTATTGCGATCTTACCTAAATTTTAAAAAAATCCATACTTGACCCCACTTCCACTTTCAGCTATCACCCAATTTTTCTGCTCTCCTTCACAGCAAAACTCCCTAAAAGACATAAAGACATATCTATATTTTTGGTCTTCACCTCCTTATCTCTTCTTCAAACACTCCAAATGGGTATTTCTGCCTACCGCTTGACTGAAATGGCACTCCTCAAGGCCCATATCTTGTTCTCCCTAAATGACTTACGTCATCCAGTCTATGGCATGTGACACATCCATATATTAATGACTTTCAAATCTATATCTCTAGCCCAGACATCTTTGAATTCCAGACCTTTGGCACACTTGTATACCTGACATTTTTATTAGAATGTCTAATAAGCATATCGAAACTAACATGACTAAAAGAGAGCTGTTCCTTTCCACAGCAAAATCTGCCCCCTCCCCACAAAAACAAAAACAAACAAAAAACTCAGCTGTTCTCAACTCAAACTCCCTGACTGACCTCTCTGCCTCTATTCTTGCCTCCTTATGGCTCACCCTTCACCCAGCAACCATCTCATGAAATAGCAGCTGCTCAAGCCCAAATTCATCCTTGATTCCACTCTTTCCTGCACTCCCCCTACCCATCTGATCTATCATTCACCTTGTTGATGATACTTCCAACACATTTCAAGAATTTATCTCCTATCTTCACTGCTCCCATCACCCTAGTTCAGAGCACTAAAATTGGTTCTCCTTGGACTACTGCAGTAGCTTTCTAACCAGTCTCTCTGGCTTCACCTTGGTCCTCTCAGATGATTTACCACGGAGCAGTCAGAGTAATTTTTAAACATAAATCCAATTATGACACTTTTATTTTAATATTTTAAAATTCTCCAGTGGTCTCCCATCACACTTAAAATCAAAATTCCTTACCTTAGGTTTGAAACCCCTCCATGATCTGGTCCTGGACTAATTCTCTTCCAAGTTCATCTCCACCATTCACACCCTGTGCCCCAGCTGTGTGGTCCTTTCTCCTTTTAGGTCCTTTCCATTTGTCTGAAATGCTCTTTTTCCTCCTCTTTGTATGGCTTGTTCATCCTTGTCACTTAGGTCTTAGCTTAAACGTCACCTCTTCTGAGAGGTTACCTGTAGTGTAGGGCACAGGCTGAGCTACTATAACAAAGAGATCCCCAAATATAGTAACTCAAAAAAGATTAAAGTTTATTTCTCTCTCACATAACAGCCAGAGGTAGACAGGTGGTAACAGGTGAGTGGGCAGCTCTGCTCCATGAGATCATCCAGAGACCCAGGTTCCCTCTAGCCTGTTCTTACCATAGGGTGCAATCTTAATTCACATGATTGTAGCTGGCCCACAACTGTTTACATTCCAGGCTGGAAAAGGGGAAAAAGAGAAAGTGGAGAAAAAACAATTTCTTTATAAAACAAAGCCTGGAAATTGTAACATCATTTCTGCTTACTTAGTCATATGTTCATGCCCAGCTGCAAGGGAGGCTGGGAAATATGGTTGCTACCTGGGTAGCTAGTTGCCTGATCAAAACTTGGAGGATTCTATTACTGAAAGGAAGGAGGGAGAGAATGGATGTGGGGGACAATCTAGAGGGCTGTCACACTTTCCTTACCACTTAATCTCCAGTAGCCAGCTAGTCACTTCCTAACACTCCATTCTGCTTTAATTATCTGTATAATTCTTATTGTTCTCTTATATTTACTTGTTTGTTGGTTGTCAGCTCCCTCTTACCCTCCATTACATCTTAAGCTACATAAAGGCTTGCTTGTCTTTGCTCAATGCTGTATAGCATTGCCCAAAAGAAGTGTTTGGCATAAGGTTAGTATTTAATCAGTATTAGTTGAATAAATGAATTTTTAACTGCCCTCCTAATAGATTCTACTCTTTCAAACTAACTTTATCTCCCAGCATTCCTTCAAAGTCCCACCACCCAATTCCCTCTACTATCAAAATCTTATTCAATTTCCAATGCTAGCTACAATTCCATATAACATTCTCTAGGACAATACACCAGCATGCACTGACTGTATTAATCATCTATGGCTGCATAACAATTACACAAACCTAATGGCTTAAAACAACACACATTTGTTATCCACTACATGTGTGGGTCAGGAATTTGCACATAGCTTAGATGGGTCCTCTGCTTTAGGGTCTCTCACAAGTCTGCAATCAAAGTATTAGTCCATGCTGCAGTCTCATCTCAAGGTTCAACCAGGAAAGGATCGGTTTCCAAGCTCACATCACTGTTGGCAGAATTCAGTTCCTTACAAGCTGTTGGACTGAGGGCCTCAGTTCCTTGCCATGTGGGCCTCTCCGTAGGTCAGCTCACAACATTAACAGCTTGCTTCATCAAAGTCAGAAACAGAGTCTGCTATTAAGACAGAAGTTACAATCTATTATAATCACGGAAGTGGCATCCATCACCTTTGCACATTTGCCATATCCTATTGGTTAAGAAGGTCAGAAGAAAGTCACACATTCTGCCTACTCCGAAGGAAAGTGGATTTCACAAGGGCATGACTACTGGGAATCAGTGATCATTGAGGGCCTGTTTAGAACCTACCCACCACACTCACTACCCTCTGGAATCTCCCAAAGCATTTGTCATTAAGACCACATAATTTACCACTTCTTAGCTTCATTGTTGGTTTAATCTGCCAGCTAAATTGGCATATCCAAATCTTTTATTTTGATATTCCAATCTCAAAACAAGGCACATTTTCATATGCTTTTGGATTGAATTTAAAGTGACTGGGTGGTGTGCTGGAGCTGGCTTCTTCCTGTTTGCGGGAGCCATTTGCTAAGTTTTTAGAAGGTTTAGGAACAGTTGACACCACATTGGTAGCTTGAAATTGGCCATGGTGGGAGTATTTACTTCAAGGAAATTGGGGACTAGAGAACAGGGCTCTCCACACGCTCCAAGAGGCAGTTGTTAAACTTTTACCAGTATACCACTGGTTGTCACAAATCTGTCACTTTAATGGTGTTGAAAACATGGTTTTCTCTAATATAAATGTGGGTCCCACTACCCAAGGCTGTTGCGGGGCTTCATTGGGATTATAAATGATAAAAGTGTCTTGGAAACTGTAGAACAGTATAGAAGGACATGATATGGTATTATTATTGCAAAATACATATGTGAAAGTATTGAAGAGAGGAACAACACTGCAATGCCTGAGACGTTTTACATTAAATTGTGAAACAAAGGTGCCCAGATATAATCTTTCCCCAAAGCTGTTTGACTTCTTTGGTGTGACTAATGTGGATAAGAGGAAATATGCCAAAAATGAAAATGCAGTTTTATTTGGAATGACTCCCCTTAATGTCCTGTATTGTATTTCAACTTATCAGAAATTGGGGAAAGACAACTAACAGAAGAAAGTGAAACTAACAAGAGAATAAGAAACTCAGAATATAACAAATTTAGTGACGACGTTTCCTAGGATGAATTAAATATTTAACAACAGATATAAAGTTAAAAATAAAAGATAAACATGGACTTAATGGAAATGGACAAAGCCATTTATAAACAATGTAGCTGACCACTGTCCTGGCAAAATATGCCAACCTAGTTTTCTTACTCATTTTCATCATCATTAAATTTCATCATTAAATATTCAGTAAGCAAAGAATTTATAATGTGCTGTTTGCAAATTTCATGTGGTTCATAAACACTTTCATTGTTTCGGTTTTTAAATATTTAAGCAGATAGCCTCTTTGAAGTTTTTTTTCTTTTGAGATTTTTTTTTTACCATGTTTGAGTTCCACTTTTGTATTTTCTTTTTCTATCATAATCTCAACTTGTACTCATTCTGTCATCTTAAGGATTAAAAAAGTAACTGTTTTGAATGTGTATAAAATATAAATTACAATGTTAAAAATTACAAATTAAAACTCCTTTCAGATACTTCAAAAAGCTATTTTTCTCCCAAAATGTATAATTACCTGTTAAAGACAATAAATATATGTTATAATTAGTAATAATAACTCTTAAGTTTACAATTAGAAAGATAAAGTTTTTAAATTTAATTTTTGAAAATCTAATGAAACCTTATTAAATATTTTTATGAAAATTAAACTATCTGCAATTCTAGTATAATATGCCCAATTTGGTACTAATGTAAAGAGTCTATATCCCACTTCATGTATGTTATGTCTATACCCACATATACAGGAATTAAAGAAAACCATAAAAGTGTTCAGTATTGCAAAATATTCCTCAGCCACCATATTCAACTATTTGAAATTTCATCCTAATTTGTGAGTATCTCTGGTGTCCTGAGAAAAGCAAGAAAATAGATACTTGGCACTAGGAAAAGATACTTCATTAGGCCAAAAACTATTGCATTCACAACGGGTGGAAGAATTTGACAAGTTAATGCCTGTATTTTGTCTTTTCTCTTATCTAATTGTTTCTGCTATTCAAATCCTCCCCGCATTCCAAAGCAAGTTCTTTCTCCTATGTCAACAGCACCATAAACCATAAATGTTTATGGCGTTTGTATTTAGTTGCCTTTTGTATTGCGGACATAGGGTAAGAGATGTGATTTCTCTGGGGTCTAATTGGTGTTATTTCCCGGAATGGGTGTTTAAGGTTATGAGTCATACTATGCGTGTAATGTGCACTGGATTCCAAGTGACAGAGGTGCCCATGTATTAGTTAATAAATGCATTCTTGGGTAAATTGGTGACATTCAAACTCCAGGGCAGGGCCCTGCTTGCTGGGTCTAAGATATTGACTCCAGAGTTCACAGAATTCTTATCTGAACTATAGCTTCTAACAGCCTTTATAGCTGTAGCTTAAAGCCCCAAACATCTCTCTCTTCCCTAGTCTTCTTATCCACTGGTAGACATAAAGTTTTCTTAGAGTAGAGGTTTTTAATCTTTTGGGTCCCACCAACTACTCTACCTCAAAAAACCTGTCAGATTAAAATTAAAAAGCCCACATTTTCTAAGGACAAATATTTACAGAAATTCAGTTATTAAGTCTATTGCTTATGGTAAATTTTTGAGTCAGGTATTAGGGAAGGAAGTTCTTTTGAATATTTAATTTACAAATGCTTAGGGAAAATTAGCCCTTTTCTCCCCCTCCTCCCAGGTCTAATGTCTCATTTCGGAAAGCAGAGTTAAGTTTATATCCGCCAGAGTCTGGAGGCTTCTACTCTGTAGAAACAGAGTAGTTCTACGTGAAAGACCTCTATCTATACACTGACATTTGAGGCTTATCTCAGTTAGAAGAACTCAACTTGGTCTTCCTATGGTGAGGCCCAAAGGCCAGAAGCCAAGAGCTTATCATCTATTTTGTAGTGCTTCACACTTAAATACTAATAGCCAAGTACCAGATATTTGAAGAAAGACTTCAATATTTAAAGAGACAGAGATCAAAGTAAATAAGAAAGAAAGGAAACCAGAAGAAATAGAAATAATGTAGGAAGTAGAAGTAAACTTCCAAGAAAAAAAGACCATAATCATACTCCATAGGGATATGAGAAGATATTCTATCCATAAGAACAAAACAAAACAAACAAAAACAGAATACTATATAAACAAGAAATGTTCAAAGAACAAAAAAGAGTCCTTGGAAATTAAAAATAGAATAGCTGAGATTAAAAAAAAAAGGTGGGAGATAAATTTGAAGAAATCTATGAGGAAGTAGGACAAGCCAGAGATGAAAGATAGGAGAGAAAAGATAAGAAAATTGGTTGATCAATCCAAGAGTATTACTCAAATAGTAAGAGTTCTAGAAAGAAAAAGAGAGAGGAGGTAATTATCAAAGAAATAATACAATAAAAAATTTCAGAACAGGAGGACATTGATTGAAAGGGCTCACCTAGTGACCCACACAATGAATGAAAAAAAAAAAGACCCAAACTGAGGCACATAATTGTGAAATTTCAGAACACTTTGGATAAAATTTTTAAAGCTTCCATAGAGGGGGGAAAAAGTCACAATCAAAGGATAAAGAATCAGAAAGCATTTGACTTTTCACCAGCAACATTGGAAGCCTAAAGACAATGGAACAATACCTTCAAAATTTTGAGGAAAAGTATTTTTTTTTTTTTTTTTGGTGAGGAAGACTGGCCCTGAGCTAACATCCATGCCCATCTTCCTCTACTTTATATGTGGGACGCCTGCCACAGCATGGCTTGATAAGCAGTGCATAGGTCTGCGCCTGGGATCCGGGCCTGCGAACCCAGGGCCTCCGAAGTGGAGCACATAAACTTAACCACTACACCACCAGGCGGTCCAGGAAAAAGTATTTTTAACTGAGAACTCTCTACTCAGTCTCAGGCAGTACATATGTTTTTTTTTTTTTTTGGTCAATTATTAATTTATTTATTGAGGTATATTTGACATATAACATTATATGTGTTTTAGGTGTACAACATAATGATTTGATAGTTGTAAACATTGTGAAATGATCACCACAATAAGTCTAGTTACCGTCTGTCACCATACAGACGGTACAAAAACTTCTTTTTCTTATGTTGAGGACTTTTGAGATTTACTCTCTTAGCAACTTTCAAATATGCAATACAGTATCATTATCTATAGTCACCATGCTGTACATTGGTACCTAAGTTTCTTGATAGGCACTGTGCTAAACTGAATATATCATGTCTTATGCAAGGAGTTAGTAAAAGCAAATTGTCACTCCAACTTGTTATGACCTATTAACAATTAATTAATAAAAGCAAGTGATCTCTATAAACTATTAAAAATTAGAAGTAAAATCTGTTTTTTTCACACATAGAGTGTTATTCCGATTAGGGCAGTGAAACCAAAGTAGTAAAGAATTGTTTAGGTTCTTGTTCATGGCTTATTCTCTTGTACTCTTGTTCGGGAAAGATAATAACTGGAATAATTGGAGCAATAAACTATCACTGTTAATATGTTATCTCTCTCAGGACATCTTTATTTGGAGCCGAAGAACAAAAGCTATTCTGGCATCTGGAAACAGGTTTTCATTGGTCACTCAAAGCTTCCACTCATTCTGGAAGCTAGAGAGGTAGTTGGGCACCGAGAACCCTTAGTACACCCCCCTCGCATTTTTTTTTAACTGTTTTTGGTTTTTTTGGAGGAAGATTGGCCCTGAGCTAACATCTGTTGCCAATCTTCCTCTTTTTCTTTTTCTCCCCAAAGCCCCAGTACATAGTTGTATATCCTGGTTGTAGGTCCTTCTAGGTCTTCTACGTGGGACACTGCCTCAGCATGGCTTGACGAGTGGTGAGTAGGTCCACGCCCAGGATCTGAGCTGGCGAACCCCAGGAGTGGAAGTGGAAGGTGTGAACTTAACCGCTATGCCACTGGGCTGGCCCCCTCCCTCCCATTTTTAATAGACCAAGCTATACCTACCACATACTAAAATCCTGCCTTGTTTTGAAATAAGGAGAATATGATGATACAATCTGACTCTTGTCATCCATAGCCTGAACTCCCAACTTGAAAGAGATGTAAACCAACTGAGAAAGTCCAACTTCAACCTATCTGGTATCTGGGAACTTCAGGTATTAATTGTTTCATCTCCACCCACATCCCCTTCTCAGAGACTCTGTCCTACCCACAGTCCCTGGAAAGGGCAGCCCCACTTCCATTAGACCTTGTCTCCTGAGCCACGGCTGATTGAACCAGGGGAGAACAACTAACCCAATCAGATTCTTTTGCTTGATTATTTGAACCCAGACACCTAGACAATGAGTCAGTAACTCTGTGAAGGACACTAGAGCTGTAAGGTCAGGTAGACTCAGGAGTGCTAGCCATTTTTTGCTCTAAGCATGCAAATAAAATGAGAAATCCGGTCTTCAGAGAGAACCCATAACCTGGATGTGCCAAAGGAAGCAGAAATCATAAAGCCCTAGAGAAAGATGGAGAGAGTAGCAGTCTGACAGATTTGATGATCTCTATACTTGTGTTTGGGATCCATGAGATTCTGTGGACTTCTAATCACCCCCTTTGTACTTGAATTAATTTGGATAGCTTCCTTTTGCTTGTAACCAAAGAGACCCTGACTCAACAGTTTTAAAAAGTTCATCTTTGGCACCCCACATCTCTACTTTTCATACCTCTCTGTTACCACCCAGATCCTACAGATTCCCTGCAATCTGTTTTAAGTTGGTTGGGAGCAGGGAAATGCCACAGAGAAGAAGACATTTCCTTGCAATGTTCTATAGCAAGGACGCCCTGATACTTCTAGTTACAGGGATTGAGAGATACTTACAGGATCACCTTCTTCAAGACTCAGCCTGCTCTTCAGCAGTTCTGGTACATGTTGGAAGAAACCGGATGATCAGCCGCCCGATGAATAGTCTATATAATTTGATACCACTTATTAATTTATAATTATATCAAACTGTTATTTGTGAGAAAATATTGTAATAAAATTATTAAATTTATTATGGTTTGTTGTTGTTTCAGTACTCTTTTGTAAAATAAAACTATTAAGTCTTGGTTGCCGGGTGCTAACCATAAGTTTTTCTGTAGATTTAATATATATAGTTATGGTGTTTTAACATACATAGACATTTTAAGAAATTTTTCATGTATTTCCTTGATTGTAGGATTCTTAAAAATCTGAAAAAAAAAAGAATTTTGCAAAAGCCAAAATGAATTTGATTAAATGTATCAACCTAGATAGAATTAATCTGCCAGAAAGACCAGATTCTAAAAGAAAAAAGGGGAATTTGCAATGAAGAAAGTTATTGTTGGGGCCCGCCTGATGGCGTAGTGCTTAAGTTCATGCACTATGCTTTGGCGGCCTGTGGTTCGCAGGTCTGAATCCCAGGCGCGGACCTACTCACCACCCATCAAGCCATGCTGTGGTGGCATCGGACATACAAAATAGAGAAGGATGGACACAGATGTTAGCTCAGGGCCAATCATCCTCATCAAAAAAGAAAGAAAAGAAAGTTATTGTTTAAAATTATAACTGTGGGGCCAGCCCAGTGGCATAGTGTTTAAGTTTGTCTGCTCCACTTTGGCGACCTGGGGCTCACAGGTTCAGATCCCGGGCGTGGACCGATGCTTGTCAAGCCATGCTGTGGCAGCATCCCATATAAAGTAGAGGAAGATGGGCACGAATGTTAGCCCAGGGCCAGTCTTCCTCAGCAAAAAGAGGAGGATTGGCAATGGATGTTAGCTCAGGACTAATCTTCCTCACACACACACAAATAAATAAAATAAAATTATAACTGTAATACATTCAGTAAATTAAAGTCTAAAAACAAGGTAAGTCTCTCCTTTACACATTGACATAATTAATGGGACTGATAATGCTTTGCTGAACAACAATATTCTCAGCTCCCCACCACCAGATATTGAAAACACTGCTCTACACCATAGTCAAGATATTTCCTTTAAATTATTTTCTTGTTTTTGAAAAATGTAAGATTACATTTTTTTGTGGGAATGGAGTTTTCTTCTTAGTCGTTTGTTAAAACTTTATTTTAACAAACTATATGGTATTGAGATCTCTATTTGAGAAAGCCTCTGCTGAGGAGTGATCAAAATAGAGAATTTTCAGCCATGCACTCAGAGAATGTGGAGAGAACCTCCCGAGGTAGATATTCACAAACATATGTAACCTTCACATTTTTTTACAGAAGCAGTTTAGTATTACTTATTCAAAACCCACAATTGTAATTTTCAACTTAGCAAAATTTTGTTGTGTCTACTGTACCTAGCACTATGTAACAGCATAAGATCAGGACCCTTAAAGAATCATACATAAAATACATGAAACTAGGAATTTATACATTTCAGTATAAACTCTACTAATGAATTTTACTCCACAGAATGTAAGAATTACAAAAATTTGAAGTAAGGGAGATCCCCTTGTTAAGAATAGTAAAGTAGATAACTTTTTGTATGGGCAAACATCAGATAATTATGGATACTCGTATCTGGTCATATCACAAAGTATGCACATTTATTTACTTATTTATTTTTACAGGGAAGGATTTGCCCTGAGCTAACATCTGCTGCCAATGTTCCTTTTACTTTTCTCCCCAAAGCCCCCCATTGCACCATCGTATATCCTAGTTGTAAGTCCTTCTAGTTCTCCTATGTGGGCCTCTGCCACAGTATGACAACTGACAGATGGGTGGTGTGGTTCTGTGACCAGGAAGCTAACCTGGGCTGCCAAAGCAGTGAGCGCCGAGCTTTAACCACTGTATCATCAGGGCTGGCCCACGAAGTATGCACTTTTAAAGTAGCTTCCTCTTTAAATGACTTTCAAATTCTGAGATAATAAAAACCATACATTTATTTATAAATCAGTTACACTATTTACAATCTTTAAATCCTTATGAAAGTAAGGTAGACCAAAAATGAAAATCATCATCATTTTGGATAAAAGGAAATAAATTATTTCTACCCTTGAATAACTAAAAATTAGAATATTTTATGAGTTTAACTACATATGACAATCTAATTCTTATCTATTCTGAATGGTGAAGTCACGACACTATTTAGTTTCATACCTAAATGAAATATGAAACTTTTTATTCATTTTGATATTTCTACAACCTATTTCATATCTAGCATTACTTTCACTTAGCGTTAAAAGGAATAAAAGCTTTTCCTAAGAAAAACAATATGTAAGGAGGTAATTAATCACTTCAATTTATCTAATTATTTCTTTAATTTTCCAATGGATATTTTAAAACTTAATTTTTTCTTTTTTGGTGAGGAAGATTGGCCCTGAGCTAACATCCGTTGCCAATCCTTCTCTTTTTGTTGAGGAAGGTTGGCTCCGAGCTAGCATCCATGCCCATCTTCCTCCATTTTGTATGAGGGACGCCACCACACCGTGGCTTGGTGAGTGGTGCATTGGTCCATGCCCGGGATTTGAAACTGTGAACCCTGGGCCGCTGAAGTGGAGCATGTGAACTTAACCACTATGCCACCGGGCCAGCCCCCGAAGCTTAATATTTTTTAAGAAAGCAATTATGTGAATGAGATATTGCAGTACTTTTAGCTTAGCTTTGTCCACATAGGCTGGAATTGATGTATATACTTTATTCACTCAAAATTATAGTTATACTCAAGGAGTATTTACTTTATCCGCTCAGATAATAGTCATACCCAGGGATATATAGAAAGGAGTGATTCTTTCTCCTTTATACTCATTTGTTTTCCCTTTCATGCACCCTGTTGACATACATAAAAGTTAGCTGTAACTCATTTAAATTCAGGTCTCCAGTGTGAAGCAGTCTATTGCTTAACTCTACAGGAAGTGTGAGAAGTGGAGTGTAAGCGTTTTCCAACAGTAAGATCTTTAGCAATTAAGGTGTGGCATCACCATTGCTAAAGAACCCTATTCCAGTCAAACATGTTTCTGTTCTGCATCTTCCATTGTGCAGTAAACTCTCTAATATGTATGTTCTAATCCTTAACTAAAGAAGAAAAGCTAGAAAGAAAAACAAAAACCTCCATCCAAAACCAAAAGTCATCTGTAGCCTCTGAAAATTCCTGGACATAAAGTATCAGTCGCTGGGTTTTCCTTCAACCCTGCCTAGTTCCTTAGCCTTGGAGCAGGTTTCCCAACAGGCAGTGAGAGCGAGGGGCAGGGAAATGTTGCTAAGTAACTCTCCAGGTACAGTTGTGCGGTGGGCCTATCTGATGACACAAACTTGAGCCTGGTGCTGGTTCACAATCATCCCACAATATAATAAAAGAGCCGCAATATTATGTATACACAGAGAGGCAAAATAGAGAATTCCTAACCTCAACTATTAGTTGCAAAAGTTCGGGTAGTTTAAGAATGATATGGTTACTTATACCTACAAATTTTTCTTGTTAGTTTTATTTTTTTCCCAGAACACTTTTATTTTTATTCATCTATTTTTTTGCTGAGGAAAATTCGCCCTGAGCTAACATCCACTGCCAATCTTCCTCTTTTTTGTATGCGAGTCACCACCACAGCATGGCCACTGTGCATTAAAAGGAATATAACTGAACCTGGGCCGCCGAAGTGGAGCACACTGAACTTAACCACTAGGCCACCAGGGCTGGCCCTCTCAGAACACTTTTAGATTTAGGTGTCACCTTTACATATTTATGAATTAGTTAACTAGTTAACTCAATCATTCATTCATTCAACGACTATTCATCAAGTACCTATTATGGCATTGTCTTAGGTAGTAAATTTGAGACTTTTATATTGATATTACGAGGTTTCTATAAGAAGTTTGTTATAAAAATGAAAGAGTATAAGGATCAAACTCAGCAATTCCTTGAAGTATTTATTATTGCTGCATTTTGTTTTTAAGATAAGGCTAGAATATGGGCCTTTATTTGATATGGCTATGGGTTACAAAACAGATATTTCCCAATTGTTAAGGAAGGTGGGGAGGAAGGCTAAACATGAATAACTATATAATAAATTTTGGAAAATACATGATGTTATAGAAGAATTTACCAGAGTTCCCTTTTAAACAAGAAGCTCTTAGTTTGACTTGAATCCAATTTGTGTACATTTTAAAAAGCATATTATTTGTCTAAAGTGAGCTGCACCTGTTATTTACTTTTGTATATTCATCCCCTGTTCTATTCATCCCCTATCCTATTAGGATAACTTTCCTTTTTTTTTTTTCTGGCAAACTTAATATGCCTAAAATATATGAACACTGCTACTATTTATTGAGCACTTAATCTATACAAGCTGGAGTGATGTTAACTACTACATGCTTTATCTCATTTAAGTTCTAAGAAGAAGATATTCTTATTATCTCCACATTACAGATAGTAAAACTAAGGTTAAGTAAGTTGGCCAAAGTCATACAGCTAGTAAGCCATAGAACCAAGTCTAGGCCTGTTTCCAGAACCTTCCCCATTAATCAGTATGCTATAGAACTCCCCAGGAGCTTCCATGGTATTCATCTGATGGAATCTCATATGGTACGTCAAGATGTCCCTAGCACTTTAAAATGCTGAACTAGAGAACTATCGTGTTCAGTTAATGTAGTTTGGCTTCTCTTTTATTGGGAATAAAATCCACTCATATCTACAACGTGTTAATCACAGGGAAGTGCTTAAAAGTAGCAGCCTAAAATCTTTTCTCTTATAGAACTTAGAAACAAAATGCCTAAAATTACAAAAATAAATGACATTACTTTTGAAGGACAAAATTCATGGATTCATATATCAGGGCATAAAAGCAAGTTCATGTGGTTGGTTGGTTTTCATTTACTTCTGATGCCATAACATGAAGTTTAATTTCAGTCTACATTTTATACATATTTTGTCCTAAAAACAATAACATGCCAAAAATCTTTTTAAATCAGCAAACTATGCTTGTTTTCTTAAACATAATGAATTTAAAGTAAATTAAGCAGCATATGTCTCTTGTGAAATGGGAAATGTTTCCTCTTCTGTGAAGGTTTCACTAACCTAACAATCCCAGTTACTCTCCCTATGCCTCCCAGCAAAGGTAAGTAATTTGATTATTGTATTTGGGGGAAGAAACTGGGTTTGTGTATTCCAGTCACTTCTTCCATTCTCCTGAGATGCTCCTCAAGGAGCGTCTGAGTAGTGTCATTTGGGAGAAGAGGCCAGTCTTTTCAAGGGAAGTCTGCGGTTTTCCAGCATTACCTGTGACAAGATAGGCAAATCTGCCTACTTTTGGAGTTCAGAATTAGGAAGCCCACAGGCCCACAGATGTAAGCTATATTTTCTAATATCTACTTTTATCATTAATAAAGAGGATATCTTGGTTCTTCGTATGCCTATTCTTTGTCTTATCTCTCAATTAGTTCAGAACTCAGGTGGGGAAGAGGAATAATGTTTATTGTATTCCCTCAAGCAGGAACATGTGTGTGATTGATATTATTACACAATATATTGGAATGAACTAACATTTTTAATAATAGTTCTAAAATATTTTATATTTAAAATCAGCTCTTCATAATAGATCATATTAAAATCATGAAATGACTTTTTAAATTTCTAAGGACTGATAAGAGTACATATTTCTATGAAAGGGATAGTCAAATAGTTGAAAAACATAAATCTTAAGCAAAGCTAAGGGCAAGTGGGATCCAGGAGCCCATTTCCTCTATACTAGTGTTTCCCAAACATCCCTAGCACCTGGGCCACTTGTCAAATTTGTAGATTATCAAGTCTCTCCCCTGGACATCCTGATTCATCGAGTCGTGACTGGGGCCCAGGAATCTCTATTGCAGACAATCTCCTAGGTAAGCCTTCCCATTAGGGAAACTTGGAAAAACAGACTTCCACCAGAAATCATGAAGAAAACATATTTTGATTATAGTTGTGCATGAAAATGTAGAATGATATTTAGCTTTGTATTATGACATCCAATAAGTTTGGGCTTGTTTTTATAACACTTCAAAATAAACTGCTTGTTAACAGAACTGTTACAGAATTAAACACAATATAAAATAAAGAAAAAAACTTTCAGGATTTCTGGCTCGCATAATTTGCTCACAAAATGATAGGTACTGTACCATTTGAATTCAAATCTCAGTTCTACCACTTCACAGGTAAGTGACATTGTACGTAGTATTTAACCCCTCTTTTCCTCAGCTTTCTCATCTACAGAATGGAGATTGTATTAGTAGTAACTTACTATAGAGTTGTTTGAAGATTAAATGAGATAACTAATATAAATAATTATCTATTACATAGTGTGTATGATGTATTCATAGTATGTATAATGAGTAATTAATTGTTGAGCATCTTATTAGACTTTGTATTAATTGAAAGAGTTAATGTAACCGCAGACCCTCCAAGACCAGTTCAACCCCATCTTACCAATAGAGTAATTAAGAAATTGTCTTTCAGAAAATCTGCAAAGTCACGTAGGCAGAACATGTGTGGAAGAAGAAATCTTGACCTGAAATGACTATGGAACCAAAGATTCTCCTCCCCATGGAACCAAAAGACTGGGACATGACTGGAACTTAAAAGTCAGATTCTTATCAGAAGCGAGGGGTCCGTCATTCAGGAAGATCCAGTGTTAAAATTCCTTCCCCAGCTCATCAGAAATGTTTAGAACCTTACTATAAATCCATGAAGAATGTTTCAAACATTACCATAAATGCTTGAAGCCCACCAATCAAAACTTGTCCCATCAGTGTTTCTGCATACCAGCCTGTTCTCTCTAACCTCTTAAATTTTGCCCCAAATCCTGAATCGAGGAGACAGATCTGAGGGCACACACCCTCTGTCTCCCTGCAGATCAATCTTGCAGAATAAAGCCGAATTCTTTTCCCAAAAGCTGATGCTGTAAATAATTGACCTGTTCATGTGCGTTGGGTAGGAGAATCCCATTTTTGTGTGGTAATGTTAATATACATAAAGCCCTTAGAAGGGTACCTGACACATAGTAAGCACTTGATGTGAGTTATCATGACATAAAGTAATATTGAGATAATGATGACCTTTATTCCTATGACTATTTATATTTTAAATCCATCTTCATATAAATATTCTTTCATTTGCCTCTTCCATTAACCCTGTGAGGCAGGTGTTATTAGCCCTTTTTCATTAATGAGGAAATTGAGGCTTAGACAGATAAAAATGTTAGTTGAACCCTGCTTAGAAGGTTGAATTTGCAGGACTTTGTGAGGTGGGTCTGTTTCTTTTGTCATATTAGGACTTGGACACAGGGAGTGCTTCATAACTGCTGGATTTAATTGATCTACATCCTTTCTCAGATTCTTCGTAGTTTCAGATCACCTCGTAAATGAAGTACAAACTCCTCTGAGCTTGTCATTTCATTGCCTTGCCCTGTCTGACCTAATCTCACTCATCTGATGCACCCTTATCCACGCCCTCTGCTTAAGTCAGACAAGGATGTGTCTTATTTCTGAGGCCTAATTATGATAACCATATTCTCCAAATCCAAGCTTGGGACATAGGATTTAATTGATAATCCAACAATGGGGCAGAGCATTGAAATTAGGTTCATCCCAGAAACTTAGGATGTACAGTCCCTGTAGGGCTGACTCTCCTATTACCGCCCCAAAAAGGGGTATGTCTGCCCACTGCAAGACATGCCAACAGTCAAGAAGCAAGGTGGTAGGAGAGAAAAGACTTTTTGTTACAGCTTGCTAGCAAGAGGGAAGATGGCCAACTCATGTCCAAAAGAACCATCTTAAGGGGGTACAGAATCTTGAAATAGTTATATAGGCTGGTAGATTATAGGGGAGGGGGTTAGGAATGTTGACCCTTGGGTGTTACAGATTGGGAGTCACCACACCAGATCTTTCAGTTTTCATTGATGATGGCTATCAGCATAGACTCTGCCTGGGGGGGTCATCACATTCCTAAGGAACTCAAAAGAACAAAGTTATCAACTTATAGCAGCTGGAAGGGGCTGTAAAACCCACAGAGCATGTCTGGGCTAGTTAATCAGAGGTCATTCAAAGTTACAATAGGGTTTCTTTTCTACATTATGGCTTCCCTTATGTCAACCTTGTCTTGAGCCAGTATCAATTCCCCCCTTTTGTTGTTTAATTCCTCAATCTTGAGGGACATCCTATTGTTCCATCTTATTGAACCAGTCTCTTAGTAAAACAGTGGTGCAGGTGGGCTCCCAAAGTTAGGCCTATATTGTGGAAGCAAGTAACCAGGTGGTTAATAAGACAAAAAGAAAAACAAAGTAAATGATGGGAGCAAATTTTAAACCAGTTTCTGAGTCCAGGGCACAGCCAGTCAAAAAGATTTCTAGATGTCAGAGTCAAAGCATCGTTTGCAGTTTGAAATGTCTCTGATGTTGTCATTGGGTATTCAGGTACCTTTCTGAGTGACGTATATAGCAACAGACATGAATTTCTCTTAAGTTTATATCAAGTCCACCACCTTCAGTTTGCAAGGCTTCAGGAAAAAGGGGAGGTTCAGTTCTCAGTGATTCCAAATAAAAATGATGGAAAAAAATTGAAAAACATTAGTTTGGAGATTTGTAGCCAGAATTTTCAGGAGACTAGAAGAATTCAGGATCTGGTCCAGTTTACAGATAGAAAACAAAAACCTCAAAGACAATTAACAGAACCAGAATTCAAAATCCACAAATGTGTATTATAGTTTCTATTGAAACATAATTTTTCTCTCTAAAATCACCCTCATTTTAACCAAAGATAGACAAATTAAGACCATTGGTTTGTAAAATAAGTGTGGTTTTAATAAACTTGGCCCAATTATTTACATAAGTACAGCAAGAATAGCCATTGATTATATAGGTTCTTTTAAATCTGCTTTGCTGTAACTTTTTATAAGGAATCTCAGATTGAACTTTAAAGGCTTCTCAAGACCAGAAAAGCCCAGCCAAGGATTTGTAATCAGACTTCACCTGCAATACCTACAGATTTGGGTGAATTCCTCTCTTCTTTTGAGGTTCCCCAAAATATTGAGGTTCCAGGCACCTGTCAGATAAGTGACCTTCCTTACTTATCCAGGAAGGCTTCTGTTTGGAACACTGTAGACAAGGTATCAGGTGAATATTTCCAAGTGGCCTTATTTCATAAAGTCCATTCTTTGTCTCTCAAAAGCTGTCTGGTCATATCTAAGTCTGTATGTTTCCCAAATATGATATCCCAGTTACAACTTTGGTAATATAACCAATGTTTCCAATTGTGTCCTGTTATAAGGAGAACAGATTCTTATTGAACTTATGCAAACAACTATATTGCCATCAAAACAATACTCACTAAGAGTTTCCAAATCCTGGAGGGATCAGGTAGGGAGAAAAAGATAAATGTTTCAATTCTGCTTACAAAGTTATAATTTACCAAATTGTTATCAGTCATACTTAGCTTGAGAAAAAAGAGAAAAAGTTTTCCTTAAGTCTGGAAAAACCATAACATTAAAAAAATCAGCAGTATTTCAAATAAAAATCATGAAAATTATAATCATCCTCATCAGTTCATTCAGTCCAGTGTAATTGATCCTTGATCTTAATCTTGTTAGCCCTTTCATAAAATCATGAGTTTCTCTGTTAGAATTCTGTAATTTTTTACCCGGTTCAGTTTTATGATCTGAAAGTTTGTCAGAAACCTGTATTCTAGAGTAAGCACCAGAGTCCTTTCCATGAATCTCTCTGAAGGTGAAACATATTTGAAAAAGAAGAGTAAAGCAATAACTGGCTGTAAAAAAGACCCCAAAATGGCAATTGACAAAGAAATTTGGTTAATTTGTGACATACAACCCTTTAAAATAATAACCAGAACCAGACTGGTAACCAGGACAGATCAGAATTCTAGGAATGTTATATATATATTTTAAAAACACATATCAATAATATTCACCAACACAGTATCATAGGTCCCCATGAAACAATGCTTAGTTCTTCATTGAATCAGGCTGAAAGTCAAAGATTTTTAGGCAAATGCAGAAAATTAAATAGCTGTACGAAAAACCTTAGCACCTGTGATTAAAGACCTGATAAAAACAATACAGGAAATTTGTTTTGATAAAACACAGAAAACCTTACCCTCTTGGTAAACTAATCAAAGAAAAGATCTTTTAAAATCTCATTACCAAGCGCAGGCTAAAAGTTCACGAAAATTATCCTTTAAGAGAGAACCAAATTCTAATTTTGCACCAGCTTATTTTTGACATTAAAACTCATTTACTTAATTGGATTCATCTTAACCTTAGCCAATTTGACCATGTACAAAACTCCTTTTTTCAGGGTTCCTCTTCAACAAACCTTCTACAACTTTCTTTTTACATTCAGAATTTGTCCCGTGCCTTTCTCTTTTTTTTTCCTCCTAGTACTTTGGGACAAATTTATCTTTCTTAATCAACCAAACAAAAATATTTCCATTCTTTAGACTGTCTTTACTGAAAACATATCTTACTTTCCTTGAATACAAAGACATTTCACTTATTAATTTTAGCAGGTTTAATCATATATTAGAATTTTTAACCCTTAGAAACCTTAATTTCTAAGTAAAAACTAAGTAAGCAATTAGAAACTTTCTTTTACATAAGCGTTCTGTGGCCTGTCAAACCTACAAACACTTTTCACACTTTCTGGGAACATGTTACTTTATAGTACAATCTTAATAAAACACAAGATGTTTACCAATAGACCCAAAACACCTTTCAGTTTTTCTGTAATAAGCCAAAAGTAGATAAACTTAGATATGTTTAGCAATAATGTTTCAGTATTTTATCTTATTTGAAAATGACCCAGATACTCAACAAACTTTTATCATTAACTTAATTTAGCAAAATTCTAAAGTTTTAAGTTACCAAAAAGAATTTGGAAGCTGTTCTTTCAAGTATACAGACCATAAAACATAATTATTGTACCCCAAAACTCTTACTCATTTTCATCTATCTAAATCATGTGTTTCCAACAATTATGTTTAGATTACCCACAAAAACTTCATGAGACATTAGACAAAATTAACTATCACTTGTAGTTATTATTTTTGTTAACCAGTTTTGTAATAGCATATCATGTTAACTTGAAAGACATTTGGGTTAATTTATATTACATTTAGAATTTATGTAAGCACTTATTTTTAAGTCAATTAAACAGAGCTCTTAATTTTGACCATACCATCCAGAGGTAAAATGTCACACATATGTAACATACATATAGACACACATACACAGAGTCTCCACAGCTATTGTTTTAAAATTACTGCCACAAATCAGGTACAGTTATACAAAGCTCCCTAGTTATGAATCCAAATTTTGTTTTAAGCCTTTTTACTAATATTTATGGAGAAGATACTCAAGATGCTAGATTTTTGGTGAGGGTGCTCTTATGGCCATTTTTTGGGCTTTTTCCTATTTTTTTCTTCAGTCCTAGGAATTAGCAATGGGCTAGAAAACAGCTCCTGGAGAGGTGAGATGATAATCCTTTTTGAGATAAAGGAACTAGGTGGAATCTGAATTGCCTCTCACTCTGCTTTTGTAGTATTACAAGGAATTTTTAAAGGACAATTGCTTGTGATTTCTCAGAAATTGGGTTGTAACTCAAATGACATTATAGGTTGGTCTACTTGTCCAGCTACATCATAAAGGCACAGAGAAACCACTCAAAATTTCCCCAAGATGGAGTTTCTGGGGCATAACCCAACCAATTGAAAGTGTTTCCAATCAGTTAAGATGCACCTGAAGGGTGAGTCTCTGGGGATGCTTGGGCTGTTCCCCATGGCAGTAAAGCCAGTGTCTGACTGACAGTGGGCCAGAGAAGGGTGCAGAGCCCAACTGCTGGCATCAATAAAATTATAAGATTTAGTCAAGTCCCACTCAGCCTGGGCATTTAGTCCCTGAGGCAGCATAAGGCAAGCCAGGGAGACAAGAGGCAAAACTCTGGAGAGGTCTGGGGGCCAGGGCTCCCAATGCCAGGGTTGAGAGTTGAGTCCCTGGCAAAAGGTTTTCACATATTTTTCAATTTTGCAGAAGGTCCAGATTCTGCTCAGGTCCAGCCTGAACTTAACCTCAACTTGCTGACAACAGAGGAGGTGACAAACAAGACACACAAAGGAGGGATAGAGGTGATCAGGCCTTGCCCTCACGGCCTCTTTCCAAAGGTTATCAAGATAAGGGTCACACAGATAACAGTTCCTGTGCTTGGGCAAACAACACCAACAAGACAGTTTACAGAATAAATTACAGATCTCCTGTCCCCATAACTGACTCAGTAGGCACCTAAAATACTCAACAGATTCTTGACCAGGAGACAAAACAGGGTTCCAGATTATCAGTCTAATGGCTGATCCAGAGGCCAACCCGGAATCACTCCAGGTGCCCCTCAACCAAATGAGAGCTCCCAGAGGGGGAATTTGGATTCTCCGAAATCAGAAACCGCAGTCTTGTCAAAGTACTGACCCACAGGCCAATCTGGAATCCCTCCAGGTGCCCAAACAGATTAACAGAAACCTGAAACCGGAACCACAAAGAGAGGGCACCTCTCTTGGGGTCACTGGAGTGATCAGGCCCAGAAACCAGAGGACAGCTCCCAGGGGTGGAGCCTTTGACTCTTTAAAGGTTTATTTCTCAATTTGAAAGCTCAAAAGGAGCCCACAATGCCCACTGTAACTTTAAATTATCACTGGTTATCTTGCCAGCTGTTTACAGTTATCTCCATGTTAGGGGGCTTTTCCCAAAGTGGCCGCAACAAACAAGGTAATTTCTAAAGAGAGTTTATGATCACCAAGAAACTCAGTCCCCAAACAGCCAGTGTTAAGCTACTTACCAACAGACACAGACACAGAAAAAAACAGACACCAGCGAACTAGTTCCCAGATTTAGGGTATAAAGTCCTACAACTGTTCCCACTCCAAGTGCGTGCCCAGACAGTCCTACTGGACCCCAGATGGCCCTGCCAAAAGTGGAAGGACCCCAGATGGAGGGGAAGGAAGTTCATGAGCATCCTTGAGGTGACTTACCCTATTCCAGATTGAGCCTGTGGACTCACCAGATGTAGCCGTTTCTCTTACTACCACAGTCAGTGTTAGGAGGCAGCCAGCATTAGTATGGAAAGCAGGAAGGGCAGTTCCCTGAGGCAAAGAGAGGCTCAGCAGCCACTAGGGACTTACTCAACAGGTTGCCCATCCAAGGTCAGCTTGCCATGAGCAGGACATAACTTCCACCTGGGGTGCCAAATTATTACGAACCAAAAAGGGGGGTTCATCTGCCTGCCACAAGACATGCCAAAAGTCAAGAGGCAAGGTGGTAGGAGAGAAAAGACTTTTTGTTACAGCTTGCTAGCAAGAGGGAAGATGGCCGACTCATGTCCAAAAGAACCATCTTAAGGGGGCACAGAATCTTGAACCAGTTATATAGGCCAGTGGATTATAGGGGAGGGAGTTAAGAATGTTGACCCTCCCAGATTGGGAGTCACCACATCAGATCTTTCAGTTTTCATTGATGATGGCTATCATCAGAGAATCTGCCCAGGGGCAGCCATCACATTCCTAAGGAACTCAAAAGAACAAAGTTGTCAACCTATAGCAGCTGGGAGGGGCTGTAAAATCCACAGAGCATGTCTGGGCTAGTTAATCAGAGGTCATTCAAAGTTACAATAGGGTTTCTTTTCTACAATATGGCTTCCCTTATGTCAACCTTGTCTTGAGCCAGTATCACTTCCACTCCTGATCTGACACTCCTGGTAGTCATGATCTATTCCTACCCTCAGTCCATATACTTATGTCTTAGAAATGTGCTCAGAAATTATGTATTTACATTTGCATATACATTTAAAAAAGATTTTGAAGATACACACTAAATGGTTAACAGTGGTTACTTTTGGGGAATAAGATTGAAAGTATCCAGTCTGGATTTTAATTTTTTATATTATATATCTTTTCATTAGTGAAATGGTTTTACAATGGTCATATATTACTTCTGTATTTCAAAAAGTACTTATGAATATTTAAAAAGTTAATCAGAAATAGAACTAAAACCAAGATGTCCTCTTTCCCAATAATCACTGTTGCTCAGTCTATGTTTTAGTCACTAACCAAGCAAACTGCTAGAGCCATCTCAGCTGCTCCAGAGCCTTCATATTAATAAATTTTGCCCAATTCAGTGTTATATTCTATCTTCCTTGCTCTAATACTCTTCAGAATCCATTCCCACAAGATTCTCAGTGCCCTATTAATACAAATTTGCAAGATTTTGCAATTATTTTGGTATGTAAACACAAATGCAGTTTTCCCCTTAGGACACCCTAGGAGCTAACTGGTTTCTGGAAGCAGGAACAGATAGTGGGGGTGGGTCTTCAGGAGAATAGGCATCATCCAGCATGATTCCTGCCTTAGGCGAGGTTTTACAGAGCCTTTAAATGAGGGAAACCAGTTTCCTCAGGCAGGAAAGGAGGTTCTGTTTTCACTTGCAATGGTGATTCAGGGGAATTTATGGGTAGAAGATTTCCAGCTTTGTCTGAGTCCATCCAAATATCCCCAATTCAAATCTCAAGAGTTTCCCTCCTTCCCAACTAATATCCTAATCTTAACATACAAGACTTGGTGAGGCTGTGTGTTTTGTTGCAATTCTGTCAACCATAAAATTAAATTGGGGTCTTGTCTGCCAGGTAGTTGCAAGACACCAATTCTTTTCAGGTTATTATAGAATTTCTCTGCTTCTCTTACCTATTCCTTGAGCTCAGAGCTCAATGCCCTTGATACCAGCTCAAGACAAGGTTGACATAAGGGAAGCCGTGTTGTAGAAAATAAACCCTATCGTAACTTTGAATGACCTCTGATTAACTAGCCCAGACATGCTCTAAGAGTTTTATGGCTCCTCGCAGCTGCTATAAGTTGATAACTTTCTTCTTTTGAGTTCCTTAGGAATGTGATGACCCCCCAGCAGAGAGTCTACACTGATAGCCATCATCAAGGACACCTGAAAGATCAGGGTATAGGGTGTTGCTCTGGTCTCTGCACACCAAGTAAAACAAACGACTGCCAGGAACTAAGACTAGATGGATGCCCCACCCTGAGACCAGATGCCTCCCCCACCCAGAGACCAGCCCCAATATAACTGGCTTGTAGTCTTTGTTAGGTAAGATGGTTCTTTTGGACATGAGTTGGCCATCTTCCCTCTTGCTGGCAAGCTGCAATAAAAAGTCTTTTCTCTCCTACCACCTTGCCTCTTGACTATTGGCATGTCTTGCGGTGGGCAGACGACCCCCCCCCCCCTGACATTTTCTTATTCTCACTGAGTATTCTTTTATTCTCTCAGTACAGGTAGAAGAAAAAAAATCTCGCCTCTCAGTTCTTGTGGCCATCTTTATTATCATACTAGGCTAGCCAGTACTTGCATTCTCAAAGATGCCTTTTTCAGACCCTTCGTCTCAAACAGGCAGATCACATTTTAAGGAATCTTGATGTCATCCCATGCTGTAATGGCTAGTTGTATGTGTTAACTTGGCTAGGCTATAGTACCTAGTTATTCAATCAAACACTACGCCAGGTGATGCTGTTAGGAACTTCGTAGGTGGAATGGGATTAATTTCTACAATTAGTTGACTTTAAGTAAAGGAAATTACCCTCTATTATTATTATTAATTGGATGATTATTCTCCAATCAATTGAATGGCCTTAAGAGCAAAACACCTGATGAAGAAATTCCACCTAATGGGTTAAAGCTTCAGTTTCCACCTGAGTTTCTAGCCTGAGGGACTGCCCTACAGATTTCAGACTTGCCTAGCCAGCCCCCACATTGCTTAAGGTAACAATTCCTTGCAATATATATATTTATATTAATATCGTCATGCACTGCATAATGACGTTTCACTCAATGACAGAACGCATTTACAACAGTGGTCCCATAAGATTATAGTGGAGCTGAAACATTCCTATTGCCTAGTGACATCTTTGCTGTCATAATTTCATACCTCAATGCATTTCTTATGTGAGGAATTGTTGGAACTGGAACAGGAACGCATAGCTGAAGAAGAGGCAAGAGAAAAGGAAACCGCAGGAGAAGAAAAAGAAGAACCCCTCCAAGAAAATTCAGTGAAGTGTTTGGCAGAAACTTTTGCAGACCTCAACAAGCTCCTTAAAAAGTTTGAAAACAGGGACCCCAACACTGAAAGGTTTTCATTAATAGAGAGGAATGTTCAAGGTGCATTATGTGCCCACAAGCAAATCTATCATGAAAAAGAGAAACAAACCAAGCAGACCACCATGGACATATTTCTGAAAAGAGTAACATGTCCTTAAGAAGAGCCTCAGGCAGGTCCTTCAGGAGATATTCCAGAAGAAGGCGTTGTTATCATAGGAGATGACAGCTCCATGCGTGTTATTGTCCCTGAAGACCTTCCAGTGGGCCAAGATGTGGAAGTGGAAGGCAGTGATATTGATGGTCCTGTCCCTGTGTAGGCCCATGCTAACATGCGTTTGTGTCTTAGTTTTTAACAAAAAAGTTTAAAAATTAAAAAATGTTTAAATAGAAAGCTCACAGAATAAGGATATAAAGAAAGAAAATATTTTTGTATAGCTGTGTAATGTGTTTGTGTTTTAAACTCTGTGTTATTATAAAAGAGTCAAAAAGTTAAAAATTTTTAAAGTTTATAAAATAAAAGTTACAGTAAGCTAAGGTTATTTTACTATTGAAGAAAGAAAAACTATTTTTATAAATTTAGTGTGGCCTAAGTGTACAGTGTTTATAAAGTCTACAGTAGTGCACAGTGATGTCCTAGGCCTTCACATTCACTCACCACTCACCCAGAGCAACTTCCAGCCCTGCAAGCTCCATTCATGGTAAGTGCCCTATATAGGTGTACCATTTTTCATCTTTTATACTATATTTTTACTGTGCATTTTCTATGTTTAGATACACAAGTACTTACCATTGTGTTACAGTTGCCCACATATTAAGTGCAGTAACATGCTGTACAGGTTTGTAGCCTAGGAGCCATAGGCTATACCATATAGCCCAGGTGTGTAGTAGGCTATACCATCTAGTTTTGGGTAAGTACATGCTATGATGTTCGCACAATGACGAAATCGCCTAACAACGCATTTCTCAAAATGTATCCCCATCCTAAGTAACACATGACTGTATATGTGCTAGAGAAAGAGTGTATGTATATAACTGGATTCTGTTTCTCTGGTAGAACCCTGACTGATACACATGCCATGAATTCAGGGCTAGCTACATAATTTGCTTGGCCCAGTGCAAAATGAAAACGTGGGGACCCTGGTTCAAAGAGCAAGAAACAAATGCCATTAAAGTTACTAAAATATAAAATGTCTCCTTTAAAAATAGTTTATTATTTATAAAACACAGAGGTAATAATGATACATGAGTAACAATATAAACTTACAAATTACAAAAACATTTTTGGTGTCATAATTTTAATAAATAATACTTATTAATGTGATATCTTGATTGATCATGAGATTTTTCTGGCTAGTTTCTCTGCAAATTTGTTTGTTAGGTCATCAAAATGTATATATTTAGCAACTTCATTTTCAATCAATATAACTGAAAGCCACATCAGTTGATCTTGGCAAATGACAGATTGCAAATAATTTTTGATAATTTTAAATTTTGAGAAGGATCTTTCTGCTGATGCAACTGTTACTGAAGCAATTAAATGTATTTTGTAGACTATGACAACAATGAGATAAATTTCTGATGTTATTGTGAAATATATATTTTAATTCATCTAGAGCTAATGATTCACATGGAATAATTTTTCTAAAAGTATTTAACTCTATGGATACATCAGTTTCATGGAAGCCTGAATTTAATTGTGAATACAACTTTATGCAATGGCATTTTAATGTTTCCTCTGACATTTCCTGTAATGGTCATACAAGAAATTGAAAGTGGCTTTGTGATTTGTATATAATTCAAGATAGCTGTTTACATATTCTATTATTGTGTCTTCAATTAAAAGGAAAAATGAATTTTAAAATTGTCTCCCTCCTTAATAATTTGTTCACATGAAGCTTCCTATGAAAATAGTGTTCTTTTCCATTATATGTGACAATTTTTAAATTCAGTTTTTATTTGTAAACGTGAATTTTTGCTTTGCGATGCTGCAGCAGTTTTCAAACCTTTGAAGGAATAATTTTAATAACTCTCTGACATGCATTAAAAAACAAAATGTGGGGCCATCTCGTGGTGCAATGGTTAAGTTCAGCATGCTCCACTTCAGTGGCCTGGGGTTCGCAGGTTTGGATCCTGGGCATGGACCTACACCACTCATCAAGCCACGCTGTGGCAGCATTCCACACACAAAATAGAGGAATATGGCACAGATGTTAGCTCAGGGCCAGTCTTCCTCAAACAAAAAGATAAAGATTGGCAACAGGTGTTAGCTCAGGGTCAGTCTTCCTCATAAAAAACAAAAACAGAAAAATGAAATTCAACTGAGTAAATTTAAAGGTCTAATTGGCTTTGTCCAATGATTCATGAATCTGGCAGCATGGCTTCTAGCAAACAGAAAGGAGCTCCAAGGAGCTGTACAAAATGGAAGGCTTTTATAGGCAGAAGAGGGTGGAAAAGAAGTTTCTAGCAAAGAGTGGTTTATTTCAGGCAAGATCCCCTTCCTTTGAGGAAGGGTGAGGGCCCATCAGGCAGATTAACTCACTAGTGCAGACCAGGTAATTCCAGACTGATTGGTTAAAGATCATATTCCTGGGAGAGGCTGAAACTGCAATTAAGTCTTGGTTTGCTGATGTGGGGCTTTGCACAAGTGACTCCATTTTGGGCCTATTGTTTCTTTTTTAACAATTCTCCCCTTTTGATCAGACTCTCAGCTTAAAGAAAGATGTGATAAAAATTTAAGGCCAGAGCACCACTCCCAGCTATTGCTCTGTAGTTCTTGCAGCTTTTACTGATCCTCTGCGTGATATTCACAGTTCATGATGTTTGCTGAATCCCTGTGGTATTCACAGGTCATGACTTCAGTTTCACATTTTTCAAGTTGTTCATTCTCTTTGTTCCTTTTCAACTTTCCAATCTTAGGGAGATCATTTGCTTGGTGGTTAGAGGCTGCAAACATGCATTTAAAGCTTTTGAGAGAATGCAGTGCACCAGGAAGACTACTATGACTATTATAAGTAGTATAATTCCCAACATCTGGGGTGCACTTCAGAGCCATGATGCCCAAGACCCAAACCAATCAAAATCAAATAAGTCAAAGCAAGACTCTGTTGAAGGAGTGACCTTTTTAAGCCAAGTGGTGATCAGTGATCTTATGTAACTGAGTTTCAACTTCCACAGAAGTGTTAATCCAGGTGCAGCATGTGGTATTGGCCACAACATAGACACCTCCTTGCTCAGCTAAAGACAATCAAGGGCTATCCTGTTATCAAGAACAACTTTGGCCAGAGAGTCTAAGGATTTTTGTTGGGCAGCTATTGTTTTAGCAGCAGATTCTGCAATACTTTCAAGAGTTAAGGAGAGGTCTCTGATCATAGCCTCATTTGTATGCACTCCTAACCAGAGAAGTAGGGATCTGCCAAAGGAAGCGAATCCTGAATCATGAATGACTCCTGGTAGGTCGCTTCTAACTCAATGATGTAAATTCTGGGTAGTTGACAATGAGGTGTCTTAGTCTGTTTATGAACAGTTAGGGGCACAGATAACCTAAGAGGCATTGCCTGGTTATGTGCCAGCCATCGAGGCCCAAGGAGAATGATAACCACCACACATAAAGATAAATCCTGTTAGGGCACAAACCACTTCCACTAAATTAGCACTGTTAAAGGCCAGATCAGAGAGTTTTTGATGACAAATCCAGCAGTCTGAAAGGTTACCTCCCTTAGCAATGGTCTGTGAGATACAGATGATGGTGTTAACTTTTCAAGCCAATGTCACAGTAAAGGAAAGAAAAAAGAAAGGGTTTCATGTTCATTTAAAGTATGAAGTCTTGATCTGGCATCTTGCTCAGAAGCAGTCTACATTGATGTTAGCTACTTCTCTTCCTCGTCCATTTGATTCAGAGGTCTCCAGTGTTTATACAGGACTAGATGTCAGGTGGAACATTCCTCAGCTGTGAGATATGTATCCAAGGTTCAAGTCTCTGATGTTTGGCTGCCATCTGGGTGGTGAGGAAGACCTGGTATAATCCCCTCCAAGGAGACTCAAGGGCAGTCTTTTTTCTTAATTCAAAAATCAGAAGGGTGGGAGAAAATTTGAAACATTAGTTTGGAGAGTCATAGCTAGATATTTGAGGAGACTAAAAGAATTCAGGATCCAGTCCAGTTTATAGGTATACAACAAAACCTCAAAGACAGTTAATAGGATTAGAATCTAATATCTACAAAGATGCAAACATATTTTTTCTCTCTACAATTACCCCGATTTTTTTGCAAAAATAATCACCGTAAAACTAATTTGTTTGAATTAAACTTGGCCTGATTATTTACACAAGTATAGCAAGAATAGTGATTATGTAAGCTTTTTGTAAGGCTGCTTTGCTGAAACTTTTTATAAAGAATCTCAGATTGAACTCTTAAAAGCCTCTGAGGTCAGGAAGCCAAGCCAAGTTTCAAGTGTTCTTAAGGCTGTCTGGTCATATCTGAGTCTATGCACATCTCTGTGAAATCTGACATTCCAGTCAAAGCCTTGGTAATATAGCCAATATTTCCAATTGTGTCCTGTTACAAGGAGAACATATTTTATTGAAGTTATGTGAATAACTAACTATATTGTCATGAAAATAATACTCAAGAGTTTCCAAGTTCTGGAGGGATCAGGTAGGGAGAAAAAGTAAATGTTTCATCTTTGTTTACAAAGGTATACTTTAGCAAATCACTGTAAGTCAGAGACAGCTTAAGAGAAAAAGTTTTCTCAAATCTGGAAAAATGAAACATTAAAGAGCCAGCAATGTTCAAACAAGAAGTCATAAAAATCATCATCATTCTTCTCTGTTTATTCAGTTCCATGTTATTAATTCTTGTTCTGCTTGAATCCAGTCTTTTCCATTAGTTCTGGAAATTCTTACCCAGTTCAGTTTTATGACCTTAAAGTTACCAGAAACCTATGTTTGCCAGAGTCCTTTCCATGATTCTCCTTGAAGAGGAAGCATTTTTGCAGAAACACTTTGCAAAAGCATCTGAGTAAAACAATAACTATCCATAAATGACAAAAGACTTAAGAAATGCCCATTGTTCAAGATCTAATGAGACTTCATTATAATGGAATTGACAAGAGAATTTGGTTATTTCTGTGACACAACATTTTAAAATAATAACTGGAATTATAATGATAGCATTATACCAGGACATATCAGACATTAGGAATTTCATACAATTTCTGGAACACTTATAACACATACCTGCACAAATACATGGTGATCTAGTGGTTAAGATTCTGTACTCTCACCACTGTGGCCAGGTTCATTTTCCAGTCAGGGAACTACTCCACCCATCTGCTGGTTGTCACACTGTGGTGGCTGCATGTTGCTGTGATGCTGAAAGGTATGACACCAGTATTTGAAATACTAGTCACCCATGGTGGACAGGTTTCAGTGGAGCTTCCAGATTAAGACAGACTAGGAAGGAGGACCTGACCACCCACTTCCAAAAAATTGGCCAAAAAAACACCATGAATAGCAGCAGAGCATTGTTGGATATAGCATAGGAAGGTGAGAGGATGGCACAAAATAGACCAGGAAGGGTTCCGCTCTGTTATATGTAGGGTTTCTGGAAGTTGGAATTGACTTGATGGCACTAACAAGAGCAATATAAACTCAATGTAAAGAAGGCTTGGTATAACTTATTTGACAATGCTTCCCATATAATTTAACATATCAAATAAGCCTACTTAGTTTAACATCTCCCCTTTTATAAAGAGAGAGAATAAATCTTTTGAGATGTTCCAGTGATCTTCTGGAAAATCCCAAAGTTAGCTCAAGGTCAAAAAGACTTCATTTAGAATTTGATTTTGGGAAGTTTGTAAAAAATATCAACAGGTTTTAAAATACTTGGTCAAATAGGACCACAGGTCACTGTGAAACAATACTTCGTCATCCTTTTAACAGAGAGAAGCTTAAATTCTAATTTTGTACCAGATTAATTTTGAAATTAAGATTTATTTAACTTAAATTTATCTAATCTTAGCCAGATTGACCACACACTAATTCCTTTCCAAAGACTCCTTTTCCACAAACCTGATACAGCCTTTTTTTTTACATTCAGATTTTGTTCTATGTTTTCCCTCTTTCCCATTTTGAAATAACCAGCCTCACTTTAGGATAAAATTACTTTCTTTTCCTTCAAAAATATGCATTTCCATTCCTTATACCTTCTTTTATCAAAAACACACATCCTACTTTCCTTGCATGTGATGATGTTCCCTTTATCACTTCTAGTAGCTTTAATTACATATATTAGCATTTTTAATCCTAAAAAACCCTAATTTCTAGTGAAAACTAGTAAGCAAATATGAACTGCTTTTTACATTAGCATTCTGTGGCTTGGCAATTTATAAATACTTTTTATCATTTCTAGAAACATATGTTTTCTCATAGCAAACTTTTCAGTGTGGCACAGGACATGTTTACTAATAGACCCAAATATCTTTAGTTCTTCTGTAAAAGGAAGCCAAAAGTGGATAAACTTATGTTCAGTAATTAATGTTTCTGTGTTTTATCCTATTTGGAAATGATCTAGAGTTTTAATGAATTTCTATCATTTAATTTAACTTAGCAAAACTCTAAGGCTTCAGGTTACCACAAAGATTTGGGGAAATTAAGAAGTTTGCCTAAAAACTTTTATCCCACTTTTGTCTATTTAACTTACTTGTTTTCAAAAATTATGATATGAAAATTTCATCATGCCAAATTATTTTTCTTGCTGACAAATTTTGTAAAAGATAACATAAACTCAGAATAAAAGTTGCGTATCTACATTATATTCAATGTTGATAACTCTAAAGACATGTCTATTTTAATTAGACCAATAAACTTTAAATTAGCTTTAATATTGAATATTTTCCCAGATCACATAAACCTAAAAAGTATTTGGGCTAGTTTCTATCATAGTTCTGAGAATTTTATGAATACTTAATTTATATGTGCTTAATTTTCTATAAGCCAATTAAATAGAGCTTTTTACAAATTAAATTTAGCAATACTGTCACTGACTAGTGCCCCAAGGAACTCAAGGGTGGGTTTGGAAGTATTTAACTGTTTTTCCAACTTGTTTTTTTATGTTAGGGAGACACAACCAGCAGCTACCCAGAAGCTAACCAAGCCTCCCCACAAGAGCTATGCCCATGACCTTGCCTTATTTTTAATGTGAAGATCTCTTCAAGAGGAGATTAAGCCTCATTACCATAATCTGCAGTGTCCCCACCTCTCCCTTCTGAATATTCATTCCCTAACTGAAATAAAAGTTCCTGCTTCCCTTTGTTTGGGGATGCCATGACTTTGGAAATGATTCCTCATGGCCTCCTATTTGCTGCAAATACACTTTACTTTGTGAGACAACTTCCACTGATGTAGAGTCTTATTTAACTCACCAAGCCCACTTGGTTTGGTATCAACACCATCTGGAGGTAGAAAAATACTGTACATCTACAACACATAGACATACATAAATTGTCACAGAGAGCTCATAGCTTTCATTTAAAAATTACTGCAAGAATCAGGTACAATAATACAAACTCACTAGTTATAAAAGAAGTGATCTAAATTGTTTTTCTGGTAGATGGAATGAGTTAAGGCTACCTACTCAGATGGCTAAAGGTTTTTACTAATATTTGTGGAGAAGATACTTAAGAATTTTCATTTGCTTAAGTTTCAAATAACCTTTCCCCCTTTCATTCTCCTTCGGATAAGACTTACTTCCCTGAAGTTTATACTTTAAACAGATGGCCTAGATAAGAGTTAACGTTTACAACTCAAAGGCACAAGTAAAGAATGCAAGTTCTTCCAAGGAGGACTTCGGTTTCCTAAAGCCAATATTTACAAGCCTTTTGAGAAAAATCGGGAAGGTTTGGTGATTGGTAAAAAGGATAGGTAAACTTCGAACTGTCTCCAGTGCCGCATTTCTAGTTTTGCAAAGATTTGTAAGATAAGGCAGTTGCTCTTAATTCCTCAAAGAATTGGGTTGCAGCCTAAATGACATTATAGGTAGATCCACCCATCTAAATACATTATCCTCATTTTTTTTTTTTTTAAATATCAGGGAGAAGGTTTCCAGCTAAGATGGAAATCAATAGATTTCCGTGTTCCGGATTTAGAGCTTTTTGCCTTTGAAATGTTTTAGTAAATCTTTTCATGATGGCTTCAGAAGATTTCCTTTTCCCCTCTGGGTACATGTAGCTTAGGGGAGGTGATCTAAAAAAAAATTTCCTATCAGGCTCTGAATATCAGCTTCCAATTTGGCCAAATTTCTGATCATAGAGTTATTAAATCCTTTCAAATACCTTGAAAAGTTTCAGCTGGAACAAACAGTAAATATTTCTAGCAGTAATAAACAACAGCATGGACCCAAGAGGCATTCTCAAAGACAGGGCAAAAGATATTATCCTCCCAAGATCTCAGAGCCACTTCCAAAAATAGCCAAAAGATAGAAAAGACCTAGACAATTCCTCTGAGGGCTCGCAGCAGTTTGATAGGACCCTAGCCACAAATGGAGTATAACCTACATTTTAGTCTGGCCACATTTTGGGGCCCCCAACCTGATGGTTAGCAAGACAAGTTCTTAGGACACAAAACAAGACAAACAAGAAGGTAAGACCTGTCCCTGGGAAAGAAAGGATCAAAAATGGATGGGTCTGGATTTGGAAAGGAAGGGACAATGTGGAATTTTATTTTACTCTCTTGACTGGGCACTACAGACAGAGATCTGGGAGAGCTGACTCTGGTGAGAATTCTTACCCTTGACCAGGTTCTGCCAATTTTCCCAGGATCCCATCTGCAGGCTCTGGTATCCACCAGAATTTGGCAAGGTTTTTCACTAATTTTCATTTTAGTTTTCACTAGGCAGTTTAAAGGAATAACATAGCAGTTTGCTGGAAAATTCCTCAGTGTATCATCAACTCAGGGAGGGGCCCACACAACGGCCCTTCTTCAAAGGTAGATATGGGGGCATTGGAGTAGGTGTTGAAGGATTTGCACAAAACCTTTGAGGACAACATTTTTTCCAATGTCTCAGTTGATCACAAATGGAACATCAATTTCTGGGCCAACGTTTTGATGATGGACCCCCAGGAGAGTGTAATGGGGGAGGCCCAGGCGTTATTTAGGTACCTGGCCTTGGAGCTCTTGTAGCTGTAAAGCTCATGGTTTGCTGGACTTGTGTCTTTAAATTTTCATTAGCCTTTTGCAAAGAATATGCATATGTTTTTGGTAAAGAAGGTTTGCCCTGAGCTAACATCTGTGCTAATCTTCCTCTATTTTTTATGTGGGCACCACCTCAGCATGGCTGCTGAGTGGCTCAGGTCCATGCCTGGAATCTGAACCCAAGAACCTGGGCTGCTGAAGTGAAGCATGCCAAACCTTAACCACTACACTATGGGGCCAGCCCCACAAAGAATTTTTTTGTGAGGAAGACCAGCCCTGAGCTAACATCCATTGCTAATCCTCCTCTTTTTGCTGAGGAAGACTGGCCCTGGGCTAACATCCGTGCCCATCTTCCTCTACTTTATATGGGATGCCTCCACAGCATGACTGACAAGCAGTGTGATGGCAGGTGCCTGGGATCCAAACCCAGGAACCCTGGGCTGCCAAGCATGAACTAAACTGCTGCGCCACTGGGCCAGCCCACAAAGAATTTTTTAATGAAGCTATTTTGGAATTTTGAATCCTTTTGGAAGTTTTTACATATCAATAAAAATAGGTATCCCATGTGCTTTGTTTGATTTGGGAAACTTTGCTTTCAAGTGCACTTAAATGATTGATCTTTTCTAATTGGAACATTCCCACAATGGCCATCGTAATTGTAGGTTGTTTTTTGTAAGATTTTCCCATTTTCATAGATATCTAGAGCTTCCTGGACTGAAGTTCTTAGACATAAAATAAGCAGCTGTACCAGAAGGTGTTGCACTCAACTCTTTGGAATTTAAAAATCCCATTTTATTATTTATTTATTTATTTAGCTAAGCCTTTGGGTCTCTTGGAGCCAAACTAATACCTAAAAGGGATGTGCCACTGGGTTGGGATACGTGTGATGTTTTACAGTGTACCTCACTGCATGGAAATTTTCTTGAGGTTGGCAGGTGATCTAGTGTCACTCTAACCTGTTCCATGACCAACTTATCCTAACATGGGAGTCTTTGGGTTAGGTGGCAAGCCCTTTAACAGCTTTTAAATGCTTGACCCTTGCCCACCAATTTTTGTGGCTTTTTGGCTTCCAAGATTCCCATTAGCAATAGCATTTATCTACCCAAAACAAGACAAACAAACATGTGAACCTTAACACACCAGCAGTAACCAAGAGATGTCACTGCGGCCAGGCGAAGCAAAGGCCCTGTGTGCACCACCAACAATTCCCATGGAATATGGGATTGGGGAAAGGACTCAACCAGCAGATCTCATAGAATGGGGACTGCAAACTGATTTCAAACAAATGGGGAACTGCAGCTGCCATCAGCACTTCCCAATGTAGAATCTGGGGAAGGATTCCAAATAAATAGGGAACTGCAGACTAAACTGCCTGCAGTTCCCAGCATGGATGGGGACAGAACCAAGGGCTGGGGTTTTCCACCCAAAATGGGGAATTGCAGTGAACTACTAGCAGCTCCCAATGTCTAACTGACTGGAAAGCCAATTAGATCAGGTGCTCAACACAAAGAGAACAGAGCTCAGAACTGAGAGGAACTTACCCACGGCCCTTGGAAATGGCAAGAAAGATAGAGAACTCAAAAGGGTTCACTTGTACCACGCCCATGTTTCTCATTGCCCCTGAAGGCGATCAGAAGTTTGCTTTGGATCCCATCACTGTCACCAAATCTGTTAAAAAACAAATTTGACTGAGTAAACTTAAAGATCTAAGTGGCATTATTCAATGATTCATGAATTGGGCAGCATCCCTTCTAGCAAATAGAAATGAGCTCCAAGGAGCTGTACAAAATGGAAGGACTTTATAGGCAAAGGGGGGCAGAAAAAAGGAAGTTTCTAGCAAAGAGTGGATTATTTCAGGCAAGGTCCCCTTTCTTTGGGGACAGGTGGGGGTCCATCAGGCAGATTACCTCACTAGTGCAGACCAGGTAATTCCAGACTGACTTGCTAAAGGTTACATTCCTAGAAACTGCAATTAAGTCTTGGTTTGTTGATGTGGGGCTTAGCACAAGTGACTCCACTTTGGACCTGTTGTTTCTTTCTAAACATGCTTTATTACAGTATCCATGCATACGTTTTCATTTTGTAATAATTTGTTGACAGTGTTTATTGGCAGAGTGCTGGCAGTTCCTGTCTGGGCACTCAGGCCAGAGGTTAGTATGTGTGTAGATGCTGCCACCTCTGCTGCTTGTGCTCCTGCTACCACCATGACCAACACCAGTCTGGGCCCAGACCCTGGCCTAGGCATAGGCATGTGCACTGGGCTGCCAGTCCAACTCCTCAGTTCCCAGGCAGCCTGCTGTGCCCAAGGGTCTGGACCCTTGTCTGCATGTGCTACCTCCCTACCTCCCAGTGTATCTCCATTGCTCATATCAATGCTTCATTGTCCTGTTTAACTTCACTTACAAAACACAAATTCAAACATAAAATTAAGTATAAGGCCCTTCTGAGAGTGAGGCCCATAAACCCATGAAGCAGCCCTGCATGGATTACTAATATACTGACTTCACTTCATTTATGCTGTACTAGGTGAGCAACCCAATCCCCAAACTCCCTTCTTGAGAGTCTGTTTACCATGTAAGGAATATATGGTCAGTGTCTGTGAAGACTGGCTCTTCCAGGAAGTAGATGTCAAGAATGAATTAGGAATGCAACAGATTTATTGGGGGCAGTGCTTGTGAAAGATAAAAGGAGAGGGAACAGGAGTAGATAGGGAAAACCTTCAAATTTGGCGATTCCCTGAGAAATCAGATAGCCTTAATCTAGATATTATAAAAATATTAAACTAAATTTAAAAAATAAACAATTAAAATTAAAACAATGTTTTCAAACTTTTTCTTAATTTCAAAAGAACTTTCAGGCATAGCCATGTTTCAAAGTAAATTTACAAAATCCAATTTCAGAACTTCTCATTAGACTTTAAAAAACATTTTAAGTTCAAATGTAAAAGCAGATTAATAACTTATGAATTAAAAAATGACACTATATTTTGGAGCACTATTTTCAAGAGGTCATGATAACAATAGGAAATTATTCTGTTACCACAGGCCAAGTGAATTGAAAGGTTTAATAGGTAAGTGCAGTTCATTTTAGATAAATTTACTTTAAAAACCTGTCAAATCTCATTCTCTTCCTTCTTCCCTCTTTCATTCTTCCCTGCCTCCCTCCTTAAATGTGGTTAAAAAATATTTATTGAACCCTTACTAAGTACCTAACACTTGCTGGGCTCTTTGGCAATTATGAGTGTAATTCATAATGTAATTTATAATTGCAATTCATAATTATAATTCATAATGGGAATTATGGTTGATTTATATATTTCTTAAGCAAAAATTTCTTAAACTCCCACTTGATATTAAGCAAAGTACTAGCTACCAGGAATTCAATAGTGAATAAGTATGCTTCTCCCCACTCCCCAAAATACTTATTATCTAGTGGGAGACACATGCACTAGTAAACAATAGTTCCTTCCCCTCAGCCCTGACACCCAGAATGAGACAAGAAGAATAAACTTGAGCCAAACCTGTAGCCTGAAGCTTGTGGCAGAGATCAGCCAACCTAGATCAGCTAAACCACAGTGGGCCTGCAGACCAGTAAGCGTGAAAATAAATGCTTGTTGTTGTAAGCCACTGAGTTTTGAGTGTGGTTTGTTATGCAGCATATTGTAGTAAAAGTCTGGCTAATGCATATTTTGCAGTTTCTTTGTTTATCATTACTTCTTGCATCTCAGATCTATGTGTGTTTTTCTTTCAGTCTCAAGTTTGCTCTTTAGAATGTCCTGAGAGTCTTTGGGTTGAAAATTCTCTGAGTTTACACTTAATTAGAAAATTATTTTATTTATTGCTTATTCTTAAAATACAATTTTTGGCAGCCAGCCCAGTGGCATAGTGGTTAAGTTCATGTGCTCCACTTTGGTGGCCCAGGGTTCATGGGTTCAGATCCCTGGTGCAAACCTACACATTGCTCATCAAGCCATGCTGAGGCAGTGTCCCACATACAAAATAGAGGAAGATTGGCACAGATGTTAGATCAGGGACAATCTTCCTCACCAAAATCAAAAACAAAACAAAACTCCACAGTTTTTGGGTAAATAAGTGTAGGTTGATAATATTTTTTCTCAACAAAATGAAGACATTATTCTTCTGTCTTCTGACTTTCATTGTAGCTGTTAGGTCAACTATTAGTATAATTATAGTCTATTTGTATGAAATCTCTCCTCTCCGTGGCTGTTTTCAGATTTTCTCTTTGTCTTTGGCATTCTAGAGTTTCATTATGACATGATTAGGTATGGGTTTTGGCTAGGTATGGATTCTGTTTATTCTGCTTAAAATGATCAGAATTCTTGAATGTGTGGATTAGTGTCTATGGTAGGCAGAATAATGGACCCTCAAAGATGTCCCTGTCCTAATCCTCAGATTGTGTGAATATGTTAGGTTACACAACAAAGAGGAGTTGAGGTTGCAAATGAAATTAAGATTGCTAATCAGATGACTTTAAAATAGGGAGATTGTCTTGGATTATCCAGGTGGGCTCAGTATAATCACAAAGGTCCTTAAATCTGGAAGAGACAGGCAGAAGAGTAGGTCAGAAATGATATGATGTGAGAGAAACTTGACCTGATGTTGCTGGCTTTGAAGATAGAGGTATAGGGGCTGGCCCGGTGGCATAGTGGTTAAATTCGCATGTTCCACTTCGGTGGCGTGGGGTTTGTAGGTTCAAATGCTTGATGCGAACATATGCACCACTCATCAAGCCGTGCTATGGTGGCATCCCACATACAAAATAGAGGAAGATGGGCATGGATGTTAGCTCAGGGCCAATCTTCCTCACACACACACATAAAATACATATATATGTGTGTATATATATATATATGACATTTTTAGATTCTGTATCTAATCATTCTAATATCTGAAGTTTTTGTGAGACTACTTCTAATTCATGGTACCTTATTTTCTTGTGTGTTTTATGATGACTAAAAGTTCATGGTTCCTTCATACGATATCTGTGGGGATTGTTTGAGGTCTGAGTTGGAAGGTGTTCTTCCGGAGAGGATTTTCTTTCACTTATACTAGCTGTCTAGGGGTACTACTAACCTAGGATCAATTTAAAATATATTTTCAGCATAAGGTATTTGGGACTACACAGACATTAAGAACCGTGAAGGGTCTGAGATTTTACCCTGCCAGAGTTAGCTTTCCATGGTTGCATGGATTTTGGCAAAAGAGATGCTACTTTTGGGTCAGAGTCCAAGGACAGGTTATTAATTAAAGCAATTGCAAGAGCTAGAGTGTCAGCATTTGTGTTGGTGCCCAAGCCCCAGTTTCCACAGGCCAGGTGACACAAAGCAGGCCAGGTGACATCTATACATGCAGTGGGTTACATTACAGGAAAGGAATCCAAACTTATGGAACACGAATATTTTATAATGGGCAGTAAACATGCCTGTCTTTTTCTCTGGAGGCTGACATTATGGCTATCTTCCAAGGCTGCAAGCAAATCTGACCTCTAGTCCAGAGGGAGACACCACTGTTATATTCCGAGACTGCTCACTATTTAAACCATCAAAAAGGTAGTCTGGAACAAAGACAGCTCATAAGATGTGCAGAAACTTGAGAGACTCACGAAGAATTGTCTCCTAACAATAGGTAGTTTGAATTGGGCCATAAACCCATGCTTGTGTTTGTAAATTATTAGGGTAGCTTTCCCTCTCCTTCTATCTAGAGCCAAGGTCAAGACAGGTAAGTTTTCTTGCTGTTCTCTGATGTTGGGCAGGTGTTTTTGTTTGTTTCTTTGATGAGGGTAGACCTTTGTGTCGTGTGTGTGTGTGTGTGTGTGTGTGTGTGTGTGTGGTGTGTGTCTGTGGGGATCTCCTACTAGATTCCTTACCTTGGCTGGGGTCTGGAGTTTGCCTCCTGTCCCCACACCCTTCATGGCCATTAGAACTGTAGTTCAAGGTCACCAGAATTCAGAAGATACCCCCACCCCCATAAAATCTTCCTTTTGTGCTTGCTTACCTCTCCAGATTCCTGCTTTCACTTGGTTTTTGGCCTCTAAGTATTTCTTAACTTTTTGCTAGCTCAGAAATGTATTTGAACAGATGTTTTTCATGTTCTATCAAGAATTAAAAAAAACACTTTTTTTGGTGAGAGGGTTATTCTGTGTATCTAATCTCTCATACTGCCAGGGTGGCTGAAATGCTGGGGAGGCAATCATAATTGGAGCTTATGGGAGGAATTATGCTCCCCTGCTTTGGGAGGAATACCACCCCACATAAGTCTGCTACACACAGGAAGCAAGGCCTCATGATTCTCTTGGTGGTATATAGTCCCTGCACACAATTGCATGAGTTGATTATTTTCTTGGCAATTTTAAAAACGGTGCACGTATCCAATTTCACAACTTGGATATACCTGGATCCAAGTAACTACCTGGATCACCGCAGTGTTAGCACTCTGAAAACTTGCTGCTCCAAGTGTGTCCCATGACCAGCACCTCAGCATCAGCACCACCTGGATGCAGTTAGAAATGCAGGCTCTTAGGCCCTCCCCAGCCCTACTGAATTAGAATCTGCATTTTAACAAGGTTCCCAGGTGGTTCATTTGCACATTAATGTTTGAGAAGCACTTCCCTAGAAAAATGAGTTGAAGAAGTTGCAGTTTATTGCTCTAGCAGTAATATGTGGAGGCAGTGTAATACAATGGAGAGAACAGTTTTAAGAATCAGAATCTGATCCTAAATAACAGTTTAACTTTCAATAAATCACTTAACATTTCTTTGTTTGTTTTTTTGCATTACGAATTATTTTTAATTAATCAAGTTATCTGGACAGTGGAATATATATAAACCAAGTTAGCTAGACTTTGGAGTATAGTTCTTTTTTGTTTTTTACCATTTTTTTTTATTGATGTCTTAATAGTTTATAACACTGTGGGGTTTTAGTTGTACATTTTTGTTTGCCCGTCACCTTGTGGATGTAACCCTTCACCCCTTGTGCCCACTCCCCACCCCCCTTCCCCTTGGTAACCACCAATCAGTTCTCTCTGTCCGTGTGTTCACTTATATTCCATATATGAGTCAGTTCATGCAGTGTCTGTCCTTCTCTCTCTGGCTTATTTCACTTAACATAATACCCTCTAGGTCCATCCATGTTGTTGCAAATGGGACAATTGTGTCTTTTCTTATGGCTGAGTAGTATTCCATTGTATGTATATACCACATCTTCTTTAACCAATCATCAGTTGAGGGACACTTGGGTTGCTTCCACTTCTTGGCTATAGTGAATAATGCTGCAATGAACATAGGGGTGCATACGCCTCTTGTGATGGTTGATTTCATGTCCATTGGGTAGATGCCCAAGAGTGGGATTGCTGGATCATACGGTATTTCTATTTTTAATTTTTTGAGGACTCTCCATACTGCACTTAACATTTCTTAATGTAAGATCTTATTTCATAAGATTGTTAAAGGAATAAGAGATAATGTAAAAAAGTGCCTATGACATTGCCTATCACATAATAGGTATGCAGTAAATGTTAGTTTCCTTTCTTTCCTTTTTCATGTCTTTCCTAGAGAGAATAAAATAACTTTTCTCTCTATCATTCAAGTGTGTGGAAAACATCATTTTTATAAATGCATGAGAAATGTCAGATATTAAAATAATTACTGTTGTTCATGAATAGGTAAGATATAAATTATAAAAGTTTCCATAAAGGGTGAAATACCCTTTATAATATGAGACCCATACAAAAAAGTTTAAATTAAAATCATTGAAAGTTGAATTGGAGAAACACCTACCACATAGCCTATTGCAGTTACCATAGGAGAGTTTGAAATGCAACATTGAGCATCCTAATCACCAAAGCAAAAACGAAAACTCATTCAATTACATAAGGAAATTATTCCAGAGACAATTTCCTTGTTATTAAGGTTTAAAAGGAACATGTTGCATGGGTCCTTGACACGGAGCATCAAACAATTTAACGGGATATACTTTAGTGGCGCAATTGGAAAGTAGTCGTTAAGATAATAAAAATGTGACTCTTAAGGGGTCTGTGGTTCTTTATATTTACAGACTAAATATAGATGGAATATAGGCTGGATTTTTTCTTCTTAATTACTAAAAACCAGCGGAGGCTGAAGGAAAATTACTTTTTTGTGTGTGTGTGTGGGGAAGACCAGCCCTGAGCTAACATCTGTTGCTCATCCTCCCTTTTTGCTGAGGAAGACTGGCCCTGGGCTAACATCCGTGCCCGTCTTCCTCCACTTTATATGGGACGCCGCCACGGCATGGCTGACAGGCAGTGCGTCGGCAGGTGCCCGGGATCCGAACTCGCGAACCCCGGTCTGCCAAGAGCGAACTAAACCGCTGCGCCACCGGGCGGCCCTTGAAAGAAAATTTCTTAATAAGCTCCCTAGAAATGGATTATCTCTAATTAGAAAAATTAATTTACACAATCAGGAATATTTTATGTGTCAGTTATGGGCTTGGTAAAACTTCACCTGGAAGTCTTCTAATCTGCATAAAAGGCATGCAGACAACTGGAAGAAAAGATTCTCTTGTACCTACCAATAGGAACCAACTCTTTACCAGCCTAAAAATATTATCAACTTGCTCTTCCCACTAGGTTCACTCCAAGTAAAATAAATGAAACTATATATATTTTTAAAAAACTCCAAACTTAAGCCAGTTTTAGTATGATTTTGAAATGAAAATAGTAGCTAAAAGTTTTCTGTGAATTTCCCAACAGTTTGAAACAAAAATGCATGATCAGAAACGTTTGGGAGATATCCTAAATGAAAAATATTTTGGCAAATTATCCATAGTCTATACTGTTGCAGGTTCTTTTTTAATTCCACAATAAAAATGGACATCCATTCCTATTAAGGCAATCTAGATCTATACCATTCTTTTAAGTGGTTGCAGTGTAATCCACTGAAGGGATATATTATTATTTATTTAACCAATATTTAAACTGTTTCTAATTTTTTTATCATAAAAAACAGTCATGTTCATCTTTGCACAGATATCTATGCACACTTGCCTGATTACTTTCTTAAGAGTTCTCAAAAGTAGAATTGTCAGGTCAAAGGGGATATATTTAAATTTTAAAATTCATATTGCCAGACGGCATTCAAGAAAGATTATATCAATGTACCTTCCCACTGAGAATGTATAACATTGTCCAATTTCCCTATCTTTAGTGAAAATCAAGCGGCAATCATTTAAATATTTGCCAGTCAGAGAGGTGAAAAGTGATTCAGGGATTATTTCAGGTTGTGCTCTCAAAAAAAATGGAGTGAGGGAAGCCGGATGGGGTAGGGGAAAAAGTTAAGTCCTATTGTAGTCTCAGCTGGAGACTAGCTTCAGCCAGATCCCATGGGGAGCTCTGGAATATGACTTGCTCCGGAAAGGTGCTGCCTGAGGCAAGGGACCCAACTTTTTGTACTACAATATCAGTTGGTCATTGGCCGTGAGCTGCCTCTAGGAGCGGGTAAGTACCTTCTTGGATGAAACAGTTCCCTTTGTCAAGGGCAATTCTCTAGACTCTAGAGAAAGGACAGCTGTGAATGTTTAGCCATCAACACCTATGGCAGCTCTGGGATGGGTATACTTTCCTGTAGGGAATATGGTGGGTGGGGGTAGTGAGTTGAGTAGTGTTCCCCCAAATTCATGTCCATTCAGAACCTCAGAATGTGACCTTATTTGAAAATAGTCTTCACAGATGTAATTAGTTAAGATGAGGTTGATGGGGTTCAGGAGACACTAACCCAAAATATGGCACCTTGGCATATTGAATATTTTAAGCTGACGAAGTTGGAGAAAACAGCGGATGCAGGAAGGTCACTCTGACCCTTCCCCTTCTCCCCTGAAACAGGTCATAACACTCTCATGTGAGAGAGGTCCTCCCTATACCGGGGGAAAGGAGCATCCTTATCTCTGAAGACAAAGGGCAGCCAAGAAGAATGTGAACAAACAAGTCTTGCTAAGTTTTCCCCAGTTCACTATACTCACCTCATACTTTTTAACTTATTATACTCCTCCACAACTGTCCACTCTTCATCAAACCTAGCATAAAAATACTCAGGCCTAACTGTTGCTACGGGTCTTCATTTCCTTATGAAGTTCTCCCGTGTCACATATTTTCAGACCCAGCTAGAGGCCCTAAGAGGGTCAAGGGAAACTTTTTCTTTTCCTGCAAGGTCATACTAGATTAGAGTGGGCCCTAAATCCAATGACCAGTGTCTTCATAAGAAGAGGAGAACACACAGAGATACACAGGGAGAAGAAGGCCATGTGAAGATGAAGGCAGAGGTTAGAGTTATGCTGCCATAAGCCAAGGAATGCCTGAGGTCACCAGAAGCTGGAAGAACCATCTGTGGGAACACGGGCCTACTGATGCCTTGATTTCAGACTTCTAGAACTGTGAAAGAATAAATTTCTGTTGTTTTAAGCCACCCAGTAAGCGGTATTTTGTTATAGCAGCCCTAGAGAACTAATTAAGTGGGGCACTGGCTATCTACCACAGAAGTTCTTAAAATATGGTCTGTGGACTCCTGGGCATCTCTAACACCTTTTCTGGGAGTCTACAAGGTTAAAACTATTTCCATGATAATATTAAAACGTTATTTGCCTTCCTTTTTTTCTGCAATGGCATTTGCACTAATGGTGAAAAGCAATCAATGGTGAATAAAATTGCTGGGTCTTGGCATGTATGAGACATTGGCACCAAACTGTACTAGTAGTCATTGCATTCTTCACTGCCACACACTCACAATAAAGAAAATGCCAGTTACACATAGGAATGTCCTTGATGGAGCAGAAAAATTATTACCTTTACTAAATCTTGACCCTAGAGTACATGTCTTTTTAGTATTCTGTGTGACAAGATGGGAAATCAGCATAAAGCACTTCTGGTGCATACCGAAGTACAAGGGTGGTCTCCAGGAAAAGCACTTGTATAATCATTGAAAGTGTGAGCTTAACTAGCCACTTTTTTTTATAGACCATCATTTTTACTTGAAAAAATGACAGCCTGAAAAACTATGATTATTCAGATATGGGTATTTGGCATTTTCTGAGAAATGAATGAAGCTACACTGTTACTTCAAGGAAAAGAGTTGATGGTATTTGTTGCCAATGATAACAGTTGGGCTTACAAGCAAAAATTAGTATTTTGAAAAACTTATCTGATGCCATGAGCTCGATTATCTTCCCAGTGCTTAAAGATTTTCCTAATGCGATCATGGTGATATTAACAAATATGATTTTTTTTGATAATGGAATGTGTCAACATTTGGAAGATCTGCATAACTTCATGAAACATTTTCCAAATGACTAATGTATGATGTTACAAATTCATGTGTGAGAAAAAGATCCATTCAAACTTCAAGATAGACCAATGGATTTTTAAGTAATAGAGTATGAAAACTTCATTGCTATTGGTTTCAGATTCTACATTGTAAGTATCCTTTAATAAACTACCACTTGTTGAGTTTTGATGTTATATCATAAAGTAATATCCACAAAATTATCTGAAAAGGCTATTAAAAAACCCCTCCCTTTTTAAACTATGTACCTAAGTGATGCTAGATTTTCTTCATAACAAAACATAATCAACTAAACAAAAGTTAACCAAAACAACATACGGTAACAGAATGAATGCAGAAGCAGCTATGGAAATCTACCTGTATTCTATTAATCCAGATATAGAGATTTGCAAACATGTAAAACAATGACATTCTTCTCACTAATTTTATTTTTGTTCTGGAAAACAGTTATTTTTCATATAACTATGCTAGTATATTTATTGTTATTTTTGAATAATTAATAAAAAACAAAAGATTATTAGTTGCTATTTCTAATACACTAAATATTGATAAATATAACTCACATAAACAAAAGTTCTTGGAGTCCTCAATTTTTAGGAGAGTAAAGCATCCAGAGTCCAAAGAGTTTGAGAGCAGTTGGTATACTACGAATCTTGTTCTAAACACAACTTTAATTAATTAAAATTCTACAGAAGTATATAGGTATGTTGAGTAAATACTAATTATCAATCAATAAACATAAAGTCAATGGGAAGATATTATACTAAACTATTTCTGAGAATTAATCAGGCACATTCCAATTCTCTTTCCAGATTTACCTCACTAACAGTGGCTCCCAGCTTCAATTTCAGTTTAATTAGTTCTTGAAATTAGGCTACCTGAAACATTTTTTTCTTTTGGGAGGAAGACCAGCACTGAGCTAACATCTGTTGCCAACCCTCCTCTTTTTGCTGAGGAAGACTGGTCCTGGGCTAACATCCGTGCCCATCTTCCTCTACTTTATATGGGACCCCGCCACAGCATAGCTGACAAACAGTGCGTTGGCGGGCACCTGGGATCCGAACCCTCAAACCTTGGGCTGCCAAGTGTGAACTAAAGTGCTGTGCCACTGGGCCGGCTGCTGAAACATTCTTTTTTTCCCCTAGTGCATAAAATCATCTTTTAAAATTTCTCTATATGTATTTGCATATCAAAACTAGGGCTATATCTCTTGATAATGGGGGAGGCTATGCATTTGTGGGGACAGGGAGTATATGGGAAATCTCTGTACCTTCCTCTCAGTTCTGCTGTGAACCTAGAACTGCTCTAAAAATAAAGTCTGAAAAAAAAGCCAAACCAGTATTATATCCCCAATTCTATTGCCATGTTCACTTGGCCACTGTAGATAGTAAGTCATACAAAAGAGAGACAAACTATTTAGATACCTGAAGCATTCTTTTATTTAACAAACTATTGAGTGTCTAAGGAATACTGTAAACTTCTAGGCACTGGATATTTACTGGTAAATAAAATAGACATAGCCTTCGTCCTCGTACCATGATTCTTTTTTTTTTTTTTTTTTTTGGGAGGAAGACCAGCCCTGAGCTAACATCCGTTGCTAATCTTCCTCTTTTTGCTGAGGAAGACTGGCCTTGGGCTAACATCCGTGCCCATCTTCCCCTACTTTATATGGGATGCCACCACAGCATGGCTGACAAGCAGTGTGTCCGCGGGCGCCCGGGATCCGAACTCGCGAACCCTGGTTTGCCAAGCGTGAGCTAAACCGCTGCGCCACTAGGCCGGCCCCTTGTACCATGATTCTTGCTTCTGGTTAAAGATGGCTGGGCTGAATGTACATGTTTCCTTCCTGTCCCTGTTAAGACACCAATGAAATACAAAGAAGAATAAATTAGTAGTGAAGAGACTTGAGAATGAGCTTTTAAAACATTTCTATAAGACTATTCTGACAAATGTAATAAAGGAAGGTGTAGGCCACATCTACAAGGTTGGAGAGATGCAGGTAGTCTGCCACGAATCTCTGAGAAGTTCTGGGACTGCTAGAGATGGCATACCAGGGAGTGCAGCAATAGAGTTAAGAGTTGGGACATTAATTGGAGAACTGCACATAGAACAGTTGACATTCCCTTATCTTATCTGCTCCATTCCTCCTACAGGCAAAATGTTGTCAGAGCAAAGTGCTAAATTTGACATTAGCACTAAGCCAAAAACAGGAGTGCTGTTCTTTAAGAGAAGGGAAATGCTAAGGCCCCTAATATAAGTATTAGCTCCTCATAGGAAAGTGAAAGAGAGAACTGATAAAAGGCATTAAGAATCAATCTAAGGGGCCGGCCCTGTGGCCTAGTGGTTAAGTTCAGTGTGCTCTGCTTTGGCGGCCTGGGTTTGGATCCCCTGTGTGGGCCTATACCACTCGTTGGCAGCCATGCACTGGTGGCAACCCACATACAAAATAGAGGAAGACTGGCACAGATGTTAGCTCAGGGTGAATCTTCCTCAGGAAAAAAAAAAAATCAATTTAAGAGGTCCAATGTGAGAGTCAATGAGCATTCCCAAAACAGTGCAAAAAAGGAGTGGTGATGTGATGGTAGTGGAGGGGAGGAAGGAAAATATCAGAGAAAATAATAGAGTAAAATGAATTAAAAATACCCACATCCAGACACACCCTTATGAAAGATCATATCTCCAAGATCAAAGAATAGATCCTAAACATTTCTAAGGAAAATATAGGACACTTGAAAATGGATAAAACAGACTTATAACACATCTGAACCACTGAATGTTAGAAAATAGTGGGGGTAATGCCTTCAGGGTGGGGGGGAAAATTCAGTTTTAAGTTGGAATTGTACACCCAGCCAAAAAAGAATCAAATATGCAAGTTGGAAAGCAACCAGTCTAATCCTTGCTCATTGAGGAACTCATAGTCTATCTGAGAAGAAAGACACATGAACATGATATGCATAAGATAAGGAAAGTGTAAACAGGTTTCACAAGGTGTTACCAGCATGGCCGAGGGGCACCCTACCTAGTCTGGGGGAGGCAAGAGAAGACTTCCTGAAGGAGATAATCCTGAGCTGAGTCTCAAACTATGAGGAAACAACTTGGTAAATCTCTTTAAGAAATTTCCCTCATCTGGATTAGACTGTGGTCAGAGAAATTTTATCACCATATTCAACTTTGACTTCTACGTAGCTTATAAACTGGTAATGACTAAGAGCATAAGCATTAAAAAATAGTCATGATTTTTCTTACCATTTCTATCACCTATGCAGTGAACCTGACTTGCAAGATTTGCAGCTCAGTTCTCCTCATGACTAATTCATCAAAAGTGGGGCACACCCACTCTTTCTGACTTGAACAAACTGTTGAAACTATCACTGCTTTCTTTCACTGCGATTCTATGCCAAAAGAACTCAACTTTTTAATGTTTAGACTAAACTTCTCAAATTCCTTACTGGCACGTGATTAGGCTTTATTAATTTCTGTGTGATTATCATTTATTTGATTTTTTAATGTAAAACCTAAGGCATGCTGCATTTGGTGTCAGGGAACAATTCCTGGGGCCATATATGGGCCATAAGATTTAAAGAATGAAAGGATGACTGGCAAAGTCCTATTTGTGGGCTTTTTAAATTTCTTTTTCTCAATGTTTTCCTGAAACCATAGTAAGCCAAAGAGACAAATAAGATTACTGTGTAGTCTTGCTCCTACTTGGAAGGAATTTGATTTTTTTCCTTTCTGAATGAAGAAAAAAAATCCCTCAGTTCTCTTTGAAATAACCATCAGCTCAACAGTGGGACCAACTGACCAACTTTGTTATTGTTGTTTTGTTACTGAGCCCTAAGGGACCGGAGACCTGCAAGTGGATCCTTATGGCCTGGAGCCATTCTTGCCAATAGAATGAGACTGGGTTCAGAAGAGCAGAGCAGAAACTCTGCTCATTGATCAATGAATGGAGTAGGCAGAGCTCCTGCTCTAAAACATCTTTTCCCTGAAGGGGAGGTGAGCAGGGTTCTTATGGGATATAAAAGGGGAGGGGTCTCTGTGTCATTGCTCAGGGTAGGGGCAGTTGGGGCATGGGCAGATCTTCCCTTCTTGCATGCGGCACCTTTTGCACACGTTTCCTTTTGTGCTTGGCACCTTTTGTGTACAGCACCCCATCACCATCTTTGACCTTTCTGTTTTGGACTTGTTCTGTGGTTTGGTGACCTGGCAATGTTCTGCCTTGGTTCCTATAAGCAAGCACAACTTAAAAACAAAGCATTAGACCAGAAAATGTTTTTAGGGACTTCTCTGGGTGACAAAATTCCTCCTCCGACTATGTCCTGCTCCTCATTCTTGAGGGGGCAATAGATGAAGGTCTGTCTTCTGTAATTACTTCCAGCTGGCCAGGGGCATTGCTATAGGGGCCATAGAGGAGGAGAACTTATTTCTAGCAACTTTTAGATATGTTTGGTTGGACTCCCAACCTCTCATCCCTGAGTCAACACCATTTGTAATTTTATGGCCTCAATGAGCTTAGTCACAAATTGCACCAAACAATTAAGTATGCAAGGTCCAAGGAGCAAAAGGAGGATGATAGCAAGGGGCCCAGGAGTGGGAGGAACCAAGTAAAGCTGGGAAGGGCTTGTTTGACTCTGTCCCGGATTTGTTCTGTATGGTTTGGCTGGCTTTTTTCAGTCTGTCACGTAGCCCTTTCCAGTAGGCTGGTTGCGCTTTCTTCTATAGTGCCACAAGCGTTAACATAGAAACAACAAGAAGTATTTGCTAAGGCACAGACTCGACCCTGATCTGCCAAGAGATGGTCTAGGGCAATTCTATTATTGGGTACCATTTTGGTTAAAGAGTCAATAGACTTTTGGAACACCTTTTGTAACACCATGGTCAGTGTGGCAGTGACCTCCTTAATAGTGACTGTATTATAAATGGTACCTCCAGCTGGGAAGATGGCAGCATCTGAGGTCTCTGAACTCACCTCCTCCCATGGACACAACAAATTTACAACTACCATTGGAACAATTACCACTGAGAGAGAACCAGAGATTGAATAAAAAGAACCCCCACAACAAGGGACAGTGCTGACTGAGATGGAAGAGACAGAAATTCCTTTCTGGAGAGGAATAAAAGCCACATTCTAGCCACAGTGCTTCACAGCGAGGAGCAATCTTAAGGTATGAAACTTTCCCTGAAGGAGTGAGCAGGAGATCAGCAGCTTTTGAACTCAGCACAACTGAGACAAGCACCATAATATCTGGCTTTGCTGCCTATTGACAACAATGGGGAATACCCCCAGAAAAGCTGTTGAACATAAGAGAAAGAAAAGGCTGCTCTTAAAGGGCCCATGCATAAATATCCCCATTTTGGAAAGCAACACAAAATCACCAGAAAGATGCACAGTTCTTTGGTGCAAAGAGACTCACTTTATAGGCTCTGGGTGCATCTCAGGGAGGCAGGAGGTGGCTGGGACCACCACCTCAGGAACTGAAACATTGGCAGCAGCCATTATTGTGACCTAATACAAGCATGGGGACACAGACTCTGGCAGATGCCATTGGAGTTCTTCTCCTGGCCTGTTAGCACAGGGGTTTGCCCCACCCACTAAAGCACTGATTTAATCCATCTCAGCCAGGGCATGAAACCTGCCCTAGGGATAGGCCCCACCCACCAGCAAGCCCTTGGGCAACTTGTGGGCCTGCATAGGCAAAGTGTGTGTAACCTCTGCAGCAGGGAGAGTGGGTCTGCCTTTGTGGGGCAGGGCATTTGTGAGGGGCAGGCCTGCATTGGTGGAGTGTGTGGGGCCTCTGCATCAGGGCAAGTGGGTCTGCTTCAGTGGGAAGCAGCATGCGCACAGGGCAGGACTGCGTGGATGGGGTATGTGGGCCTGTGGGTGCTGTGGCTTGTCACTGCAGCAGACTTGTACTTCTCAAGTGGTCACATAGGGGATCTGCCCCACCTTCCAATGTCTGAAACAATTGTGTGCTGCCACATCTGGGGTCAGCCCCACCCAGCTGCACTACTGAGAGGCCTACAGCAATTGTAAGCCCCTGAGCCTAGCAACCAGCCATGCTGGGGGCCTACTCAATTAACAGAAAAACTGCAACAGAAATGTGCTGTTAGACCTTGCAGCCAACTGTGCTGGGGCTCCCCAATAAAGTGACTGAAGGGGCTGTAGCAGCCGCATGAAGCTAAGCCTTACAACCAGCCAGCCAGGCCTTCCCATGCACCTGCAGTAAGAGCAACCCTGCCACAACAGAAGGACACACATAGCCCATACAAGGGACACTCCTGGAACATTTGGAACTGGTGACAAAAGAGAAGCACATTGCTGGGCCTTGTAAGGCATATCTTACATAAGGCCACTTCTCCAAGATCAGGAGACACAGCTGATCTACCTAAAACATAGATACAAGTACAAACGAAAAGGCAAAATGGGGAGAAAAAGGAATATGTTCCAAATAAGGGAACAGGACACACCCTCAGACAAAGAACTAAATGAAACAGAGATAAACAATCCACCTGATAAAGAGTACAAACTAATAGTCAGGGCTGGCCCAAATGTGTAGTGGTTAAGTTCCTGCACTCTGCTCCGGCAGCCTGGAGTTTGCAGGTTCAGTTTCCAGGTGTGGACCTATGCACTGCTTATCAAGCCATACTGTGGCAGGTGTCCCACATATAAAGTAGAGAAAGATGGGCATAGATGTTATCCCAGGGCCAATCTTCCTCAGAAAAAAGAGGAGGATTGGCAACAGATGTTAGCTCAGGGCTAATCTTCCTCACCAAAAAAAAAAAAAAAAAAGAGTACAAACTAATACTCCTAAGTATGCTCAACTAACCTTGGGAGAAGAGTAGATGAATACAGTGAAAACCTCAACAAAGAATTGGAAAATATAAAAAAGAACCAATCAGAACTGAAAAATACAATAACAGAAATGAAAAATTCACTAGAGGAAATCAATAGCAGAGTAGATGATACAGAAGAATGGATCAGTGAGCTGGATGAAAGACTAGAGGAAATCACCCAAGCTGATCAGAAAAAAGAAAAAAGAATTAAAAAGAATGAGGACAGTCTAAGGGACCTCTGGGACAACATCAAGTGCACTAACATCCATTTTATAGTTGTCCTAGAAGGAGAAGAGAGAGACAAAGGGGCAGAGAATCTATTTGAAGAAATAATTGCTGAAAACTTTCCTAACCTAAGGAAGGAAACAGACACCTAGGTACAGGAAGCACAGAGAGCACAAAACAAAATGAACTCAGAGGCCCACACTAAGACACATTATAGTCAAAATGTCAAGAACTAAAGATAGAGAGTCCTAAAAGCTGAAAGAGAGAATACTAAAAGCTGCAAGAGAAAGGCAACAAGTTACATACAAAGGAAACCCCATAAGGCTATCAGCTGACTTCTCAGCAGAAACCTTACAGGCTAGAAGGGAGTGGCACAATGTATTTAAAGTGCTGAAAGGAAAAAAACCTACAGCCAAGATACTCTACCTGGCAAGGTTATCATTCAGAATGGAAGGAGAGATAAAGAGTTTTCCAGAGAAGCAAAAACTAGAGAATTTTATCACCAATAAACCAGCCTTACAAGAAATGCTAAAGGGACTTATTTAAGTGGAAAAGAAAAGACCACAAATAGGAATAAGAAAATAATAAAAAAATAAAATAAAATCACTGGCAAAGGCAAATATACAGTAAAGGTAGCAGATCAACCACCTATGAAGTTAATATGAAGGTCAAAAGATAAAAGTACTAAAATTATCTATTTCCATGATAAGAGGTTAACGGATACACATACACACACACAAAAAAGAGGTTGAATATGATATCAAAAACATAAAATGTGGGAGGAGGAGAGTAAAAGAGTAGAGCTTTTAGCAAGAGGTCAAAATTAAGAGACCATTAATTTAACATAGAGTGCTATTTACATAGGTTATTATATATGAACCTCATGGTAATCAGAAACCAGAAACCTATAATATGTACACATAAAAATAAGAGAAAGAAACCCAAACATAACACTAAAGAAAGCCATCAAACCACAGGGGAAGAGAGCAAGAGAAGAAGAAAGGGACAGAGAAGCACTACTAAAACACCCAGAAAAAAGGCACAAAATGGCAATAATTACATACTTATCAATAGCTACTTTAAATGTCAATGGACTAAATACTCTAATCAAAAGACATAGGCTGGCTTATTGGATAAAAAAACAAGACCTACATGTATGCTACATACAAGAGACACACTTCAGACCTAAAGACACTCACAAACTGAAAGTAAAGGGATGAAAAAGATACTCCATGCAAATGGCAATGAAAAGAAAGCTGGGGTAGCAATGCTTATATCAGACAAAATAGACTTTAAAACAAAAACTGTAATAAGAGACAAAGAAGGGCACTACATAATGATCAAGGGAACAATCCAGCAAGAGGATATAACACTTGTAAATATCTATGCACCCAACATAGGAGCACCTAAATATATAAAGCAATTATTAACAGTCATAAAAGGAGAAATAGACAGTAACACAATAATAGTAGGGGACTTTAACACTCCACTTACATCAATAGATAGATCATCCAAAGAGAAGATCAATAAGGAAAGATTGGCCTTAAATGACACATTAGACCAGATGGATTCAGTAGATACATACAGAACATTCTATCCAAAAACCACAGAAGACACATTCTTTTTGGATGTGCATGGAACATTCTCCAGGATAGATCACATATTAGGCCACAAAACAACAAATTTAAGAAGATTAAAATAATACCAAGTATCTTTTCTGACCACAGAAGTATGAAACTAGAAATCAACTGCAGGAAGAAAACTGGAAAAGCCACATATATGTGGAGATTAAACAAAATACTACTAAACAATGATTGGGTCAACAAAGAAATCAAAGGAGAAACAACAAAACACCTGGAGACAGGGCTGGCCCAGTGGTGTAGTGGTTAAGTTTGTGTGCTCTGCTTTGGTGGCTCGGGGTTCAGGGGTTCAGATCCTGGATGGTGGACCTACATACCACTCATCAAGCCATGTGGTGGCAGCATCCCACATGCAAAATAGAGTAAGCCTGGCACAGATGTTAGCCCAGGGCCAATCTTCCTCATCAAAAAAACCCCAAAAGACAAAAAAACCTGGAGACAAATGAAAACGAAAATACAACATGTCAAAATTTATGGGATACAGCAAAAGCAGTACTAACAGGGAAGTTTATAGCAATGCAGGCCTACCTCGACAAACAAGAAAAATCTCAAATAAACAATCTAACATTGCACCTAAAGGAACTGGAAAAAGAAGAACAAACAAAGCCGAAAGTCAGTAGAAGGAAGGAAATAATAAAAATCAGAGCAGAAATAAATGAAATAGAGACTAAAATATACATGAAACTATGAGCTGGTTCTTTGAAAAGATAATCAAAATTGACAAACCTTTAGCTAGACTCACCAAGAAAAAAGAGAGAAGCCTCAAATAAATAAAATCAGAAGCAAAAGAGGAGAAGTTACAACAGACATCTCAGAAATACAAAAGATTATAAGAGAATACAGTGAAAAGCTATATGCCAACAAATTGGACAGTCTAGAAGAAACGGATGAATTCTTAGAATAATACAACTTTCCAAAACTGAATCAAGAAGAAATAGAAAATTCGAATAGACCAATTACCAGTAAGGAGATCAAAACTGTAATCAGGGGCCGCCCGGTGGTGCAGCGGTTTAGTCTGTGCTTGGCAGCCCGGGGTTCGCAGGTTCGGATCCCGGGTGCCCGCCGATGCACTGCCTGTCAGCCACGCCGTGGTGGCGTCCCATATAAAGTAGAGGAAGATGGGCACGATGTTAGCCCAGGGCCAGTCTTCCTCAGCAAAAAGAGGAGGATTGGACGGATGTTAGCTCAGGGCTGGTCTTCCTCACACACAAAAAAACTGTAATCAAAAACCTCCCAAAAAATAAAAGTCCAGGACCAGACAGCTTCCCTGGTGAATTCTATGAAACATTCAAAGAAGACTTAATACCTATCCTTCTCAAACTCTCAAAAAATTGAAGAGGAAGGGAAGCTTCCTAACTCGTTCTATGAGGCTACCATTACCCTGATACCTAAACCAGAGAAGGACAACACAAAAAAAGAAAATCTCAGGCCAATATCACTGATGAAGATTGATGCAAAAATCCTCAATGGAATAGTAGCAAATTGGATACAACCATATATTAAAAAGATCATACACCATGATCAAGTGGGATTTATTCCAGGTATGGAGGAATGGTTCAACATCTACAAATCAATTAACATGATACAATACATTAACAAAATGAAGAATAAAAATCTCATGATCTTATAGATGCAGAGAAAGCATTTGACAAGAAACAGCAACCATTTATGAGAAAAACTCTGAATAAAATTGGTATAGAAGGAAAGTACCTCAATATAATAAAGGCTATCTATGACAAACCCACAGCTAATACCATACTCAATGGAGAAAACCTGAAAGCTATCCCTTTTAGAACAGGAAGCAGACAAGGATGCCCACTTTTGCCACTCTTATTTAATATAGTATTGGAAGTCCTAGCCAAAGCAATCTGGAAAGAAAAAGAAATGAAAGGGATCTAAATTGGAAAGAAAGAAGTGAAACTGTCACTATTTGCAGATTACATGATTCTATATGTAGAAAACCCTAAAGAATCCACCAAAAATCTTTTAGAAATAATAAATGAATAGAGTAAAGTTGCAGGATACAAAATCAACAGACAAATATCAGTTGCATTTCTATGCACCAACAATGAAGTAGCAGAAAGAGAAATTAAGAATACAATCCCATTTACAACTGCAACAAAAAGAATAAAATATCTAGGAATAAATTTAACCAAAGAGGTGAAAGACCTGTACGCTGAAAACTATAAAACGTTGTTGAAGGAAATGGAAGAAGACACAAAGAAATGGAAAGATATTCCATGCTCTGGGATTGGAAGAATTAACATAGGTAAAATGTCTGTACTTCCTAAAGCAATCTACAGATTCAATGCAATCCCTATCAAAGTTCCAATGACATTTTTCACAGAAATAGAATAAAGTATCCTAATATTTATATGGAACAACAAAAGACCCTCAATAGCCAAAGCAATCCTGAGAATAAAGAACAAAGCTGAAGGCATCACACTCCCTGGTATCAAAATATACTACAAAGCTACAGTAATCAAAACAGCATGGTACTGGCATAAAAACAGACACACAGATCAATGGAACAGAATCGAGATCCCGGAAATAAACCCACATATCTATGGACAGCTAATCTTCAACAAGGGAGCCAAGAACATACAATGGAGAAAGGAAAGTCTCTTCAATAAATGGTGTTGGGAAAACTGGACAGCCACATGCAAAAGAATGAAAGTAGACCATTATCTTACAACATAACAAAAATTAACTCAAAATGGATTAAAGACTTGAATGTAAGACTTGAAACCATGAAACTCCTATAAGAAAACATAGGCAGTATGCTCTTTGACATTGGTCTTAGCAGCATATTTTCAAATACCATGTCTGACAAGGCAAGGGAAAGAAAAGAGAAAATAAATGAATGGGACTATATCAAACTAAAAAGCTTCTGCATAGCAAAGGAAATCATCAACAAAATGAAAGGCCACCTAACAATTGGGAGAAGATATTTGCAAACCATATATCTGATAAGGGGTTAATATTCAAAATATTTAAAAAACTTAAACATCTCAACAACAAAAAAACAAACAACCCCATTAAAAAATGGGCAAAAGACCTGAACAGACATTTTTTCAAAGAAGATACAGAGGTGGCCAACGGGCACATGAAAAGATGTTCAACATCATTAATTATAAGGGAAATGCAAATCAAAACTACCATGAGATATCACCTCACACCCATCAGAATAGCTATAATTAACAAGACAAGAAATAAGTGTTGGAGAGGATGTGAAGAGAAAGGAACTCTCATACACTGTTGGTGGGAGTGCAAACTGTTGCAGCCACTATGGAAGAGAGTATTGAGATACCTCAAAAAATTAAGACTAGAACTACCATATGACCAGCATATAGTCACCTGTTTTCCCCCTACCCCGGCATCTATGATGGAGTCTTTGCAAGTGCCAGAGATTACAGTCCCATTTAAACAGGTTATTTGAAATCACTGTGGGGGTGTTCAGTCAAAGGTCTAGTTTTGATGTGTTCCCCACTCAGTTGTGTATGTTATATTTGGGTCCCCTGAACATTTGGGGTTTCTGGTAAGGTTGAAATTAGGGTCCAGGTTAGTCCACCATGTTAGAATCATTGATGGAAAACACCAAGGTGTAGGGGAACCCACAGGTAGCTTGGGGTTTATCCGGATTATTGGGTTGGGGTAAGATAGATCCTCTCAAGTGGTTGTTTGCCTGCAAATATCCCCAGGAGATGCCGGTATCTCTTGCAGGAGAGGATGGGCCCCATCTACTGTGGGCATGTAGTGACAGATTCAATAGTCAGAGAAGTCATTTCCTTGGAGGATATCTCGTGTTAGCCTGATGAGAGTATTGTTTTACCATCTCCATCCTGAAACCAAGAGGATTTCCAAAGTCAGGGTTACTATGATCATCCAATGAGAAGAATGCATTTTTGGGGTTAGGGATGCATTCTATTAGTAAAGTCAAAGCACTTGGTTATACGTGTCCCTGGGAAAGCATAGGTAAGTGTGAGGGTTAGAGCTATTAGCATAAATATAGCAAATGCAATCCCTACTACTTCTGTCAAAGTAAGTTGGCAGGTCACTGGGATTTACTTATCTTTTTTATGTTGCTGGAACAGCATTTCAGGTCTGAGAGAGGCTCACAGGAGAATTCAGGATGGCTTGGAGTTTCTGAGTCTTCTGGTTCAGGGGCTCTCTTGACTTGGGTATGGTGCACCCAAGGGGTGACTCCCGGTGGTGTGCCTCTCTGTTGATTGTACCCCCTTCTGTTCTTACCCAGGTGACACTGGAGGGCAACAGCCAGTAGGGTTCCATGTCTCTGCACCTTTCCATCCTCTTTTCTTTCTCCTTCTACATCTTGGTTATTGAATACCTAAGAGCCAACTTGAGCAACTGGGATGTAGTAGTCTCAGAATTGACTTCTAGTGTTTGAAGCTTGTGCCAGATATCCAGAGCACTTTGAGAAATAAAGTAGGTATTTATCACTGCTGTGTCTCCTGGAGAGTCTATGTCTAGGGTGGTGTATTGCCAGAGGCATTCCCTCAGTCTCTCTAGAAAGGCTCAATGGCTTTCCTGGGGACCCTGTTGGATGTCTTTAACCTTTCCCCAGTTCACATGCTTTTTACCAGTGACTTTTAGGTCTTTTAATGTCTTGTACCTATAATGTTCTAATTGTTCCTTCCAATGGTTGTCTCATGGTCCCAGTTTGGGTCCACATCTGGGACAGCTAGATTGCCTGGCCTCTCTATGACATGGCTGGCATTGTCCTGGTTCTCCTTATCTGCTTCTTCCCTATCCTTGGCTAGGGCCATTGCCTTTTCTTCCCCTGTGAGGAGGACATTCAAGAGAGATCGTATGTCTGCCTGTGTTGTGTTATGGGTCATAAGAATACTCCTGATAAGATCCAGAAATCCTTCTGGGCCTTCTCTTAGTCCCTTGGTATTTCCCTTCCAGTTATATAAATCTGAGGTGGTGAAGAGCACATGTACAGTAACCAATCCACCGTCTGGTTTGGGATCTGCCTGAGGGGACAAACAGCCCCAGGTTAATAGTTAGTGCCCCTCTGCGTGCTGGCTGGACTGAATCTGGGTGGGGCACATATGGGAGCAGGCTGGTAAGGAGGAGGGGGATTGGGAGACCTTGGGGTCAGGAGTTCGGGAGGGGCAGAGGGAGAGGAGACAGGTCTTGGGGAGGATGTGGTCGAGGATGCGGTCATGGAAGAGGTACTAGGGCTGGGAGGATAGAGTTCATGCAGGGAAGGGGAGAGGGAATCAAGGACATTCTCTGGTGGGTACTCTGGTGGATACTGGCAGTACTGGAGCTTTCCCTAGGGGAGAAGATCCTATTGCCTCTAGTTTGTACTGTTTTTGGAGGCCTTTATTTTGATATAAGGTCATGAACATTTGATATAAGGTCATTGTACATACGGGAGTTCATCCCATTTCCAGAGAAGTGGCAGAAGTCAAAAGTCTAAGTGCGGCTGCAGGTGCCAGTTCAGTAGGAGTCAGGGGGGAGAGTCTGGTGGTCAAATTCCAGGCAGGACAGTTTCCCTCCCATTCACAAGCCTCTGGCAACATAGGTGAGTCAGCCCAGCATGTGCTGCCCCAGCCCATTACCTCACCTGTTGGGAGTGGAGAGGCCAGAATCAAGGAGAGGAGCCAGTGATTATTTCAATCTCACCAGAGTTGCCTTATTTGTTACTGAGCCCTAAGGGACCGGAAACCTGCAGTTGGGTCCTTTTGCCCGGAGCCACTCTTGCCAATAGATAGAGACCCAGTTCAGGAGAACAGGACAGAAAGTTTATTCATTGATCAATGAATGGAGGAGGCAGAGCTCATGCTCTAAAACACTTCTCTCCAAAGGGGAGGTAAGCAGAATTCTTTTGGGATGTGAAGAGGGAGGGAGTCTCTGCACCATCCCTTGGGGTGGGGGGCAGGGGCAGTTGGGGCATGTACAGATCTTCCCTTCTTGCTCACAGCACCTTTCCCAAATGGCACCCCACCACCATCTTGGACCTTTCTGGTTTGGACTGGTTCTGTGGTTTGGCCATCTGGCAATGTTCTGCATTGGTTCCTATAAAAAAGCACAACTTAAAAACAAAACATTAGACATGGAAAATGTTTTTAGGGATTTCTCTGGGTGACAGTTTTGTAGCACACTGCATTTACTGTGTATTTGGGGACATCCTACATTTTCCCGTACATGATCTACCAAGAAATGACAATAAAAAAACCACAAAAAGATCTAGTAATCTGTCTACAGAGAATACTGAGCTAATTTTTAAGGATCAGATTCATTCATCATGATATGTTTTTGTCGTTAAAGTAGAGAAATACAGCTAAAAGATAAAGGGGGGGTATTTTAATAACATTCTTGTAGTTAAACTCTCCTTTATGAAAAGAAAAATATAAATAAGAAAGCCCAGTCTGGGGATGCCAAAGATTCCCTGCCACTGCCACTGAATGTGGTGTGGGATGAGGGCGAGGACTATTTCCTTCCCTTTTTCAGGATGGTCCCTCATTCAGTGACAGAGTCAAAGCTTGGGCACTGTCCTGGGTTCAATAGTGTTCCACCAAAAATTCATGCCCATCTGGAACCTGAGAGTGTGATCTTCTTTGCAAATAAGTCCTTGGTAGATGTATACAAGTTACAATGAAGTTATACTGGATTAGGGTAGGGCCTAAATCCAATATGACTGATGTCCTTTTAAGAAGAGAGGAATTTGGACACAGACACAGATGGAAGATGGGCATGTGTAGACACAGGCAGAGACTGGGGTTATGCTGCCACAGGCCAAGGAATGCCAAGGATTACCAGCAATCACCAGAATCTAGGATAGAGGCATGGAACAGATTCTCCCTCTGAGTCCCCAGAAGGAACCAACCTTGCCTACACCTCGATTTTAGACTTCTGGTCTCCAGAACTGCCAGAGAATAAATTCTTGGTTTTTTTTTTTTTTTTTTTTTGTGAGGAAGACTAGCCCTGAGATAACATCCATCGCCAATCCTCCTCTTTTTTGCTGAGGAAGACTGGCCCTGGGCTAACATCCGTGCCCGTCTTCCTCTACTTTATATGGGATGCCGCCACAGCATGGCTTGACAAGCGGTGCATCTGTCTGCAAAACCTGGGCCGCCATCAAAGCGGAGTGTGCACACTTAACTGCTACGCCACTGGGCTGGCCCCAATTCCTGTTGTTTTAAGCCACCCCGTTTGTGGTAATTTATTACAACAGCCCTAGGAAACTGATACAGGCATCAAGCTCTTCCTACACCCTATCAGCAGAAGGTGGGCATTCCTCCCTTAGTCTGGCCTGCCTCCTTATCCTGCAGGGAGAAGTCTGATTCTTAATCCCATTGTCTCCCATTCCTCTTCCTCAGCTTCCCTGACATTGACTCTGTACTGAAGATGCCAGGAGCCTTTGAGCTTAGATCATCCTTATTAAAAGGAGCTTTGTTCTCAGGCTTTTAATCAATGTTTAAGTAGTCTGAATATCCCGCCCAGAAGAGTAACAGGTGTTCACATGGCAGTTAATACTCTGAAATCTGATTGGGCAGATAACTGTTGCTGGTTGAATGGAAAGAGCAAAGGCAAGGAAGGCCTCTTACACATACTGAGACAACGAACATCTCAATGGCAGCGGCAACTATATATTCTCTGTATTTCACAAGCCCTGTGACTCTTCCATGCACTGAGAAGGGGGACCTAATAACTGATATCAACCAGATATGAAGGAAAAGAAAGTAGAGGTAGTAATTTTAACATGCAAAGTATGTTTAACATCCAAAATAGAGTTTAAGACAAAGAGGATGGAATGTCTTATTGGGATCATTTGATCTTGATAAACGGCACTATCAATACAGTCTTCGTGCTCTACTGTCTTAAAGACCTGAGGTTAAATCCTATCACTGACTAACTGTAACACTACACAAATTATCCTCCTGAAGCCTCAGTTTTCTTATCTGTAAAATGGAGATAATATATACCTTCCTCATAGGGCAGTCGTAAGGATCATATCAGCTAACATATAAAATGCCTAGGATTCAATAAATGTTAGCTCTCATTCTCACTCCACTTACTTGCCAAAAAACATACCAAAACCATCATTCCTTCCTCAAGCCCCCTGCCCTTAACCCTACTACTTTTTTTCTCTGCATTTGATCATGTCTCCCATGTCACAGAGAAAATAAAAATTATTATTTTTATTGGGATGAGGCTAGGAATCTCTGTTTTTCAATCCCCTTTTCTTCATGTGGTCCCAGTCTTACTCTCTCCACCCACTTTCTGAAGAAGCTCTTTCCCCCTTTCCATGTGAAGTTACATGTGCTTGGATCTCATCCTCTTGGAAGTCCATATTTTAGCACCAATTTTCCTATGGTTTCACACTTTCTTTCTCCATCAGCTTTTCCCCCTCAATATATGAAAATTTCCTTCCGCCTATTAAAAACAAATTACTAACAAAACAAAACTCTGAACCTCTCTTGACCATGGTAGCTACAGTCCTATCCCTCTTTCTCCTTCCTTTCTTAGCCAAGCTCCTACTTTTTTAAAATTTAAATTTTATCTATTTACCTTTTGAAAAGGCAACATTTCATGGATCAAAATTCAAAAGGGTATACATTACAAATTCTCCCTCCTACTCGTGATTCTCAGGCAGTTTCCCTTCCTGAGCAGTTTCTTGCGGCCTTTTTAGAGATAAGTCTCTCTCTCTCTATATATATAAGCAAATAAATAGTTTTTTCTTTTGTATAAAAATGTTAGCATATTATAGACACTCTTCTGGTTTTTGCTTTTTTTCATTTAAAAATATATCTTGGAGGTCTTTGTATATCAATATCTAAACAACTTCCTCATTGTTCAGGTCTTCTGAAAAGCAGATGCGAAGATGGGATTAGACATGCAAGAGAATTATTGGAGGAAATGCCTATGAGGGAGAAAAAGGAGGGAGCTGAAGGAGCTGTCAGATCATGATGCTGATCTGACCCCTGTGAAGGAGAGAGGGAAGGAAGGAGGGCTGGGTAGGCAGTGACTCAGACTATAATAGTTCTAAGAAAGTTTCAGACAGGCTTAAGCCTGGGGAGTCCTTAAGCCAAAGTTACCCATCACAGGACTCCTGCAACTTGCAGGAATGGACCTGCCATAGTATCCTGCTATCCTCAGCCACAGGCTGGGAGCAGCCCATGGGGCGTGTGGCCTCATTGCAAATGCAGTGGTAGATTCAGAGCTTAGCAGCTGGGGCCTCCTGCAGGAAAGAGATCTGAGAAGCATATTTCACAGCCTTCACATTATTTTTAGGGCCGCATAATAATCCACTGATAGATGTGCCATAATTTATTTGTTCAGTCCCCTTCCAATGAACATTTCTGTTGTTTCCAGTCCTTTCCTATTAGAAACAATACTCAGTGAATCACCTTGAAGTATACCATCTTTCACATGTGGTGAATATCACAAATTGGGCTCCTGGGGAAGCAGACCCTGAGGTGGAGATTAACACGCAATCAGTTTATTACAGAGTGTTCCTGAGATCAATACCTCTGGAAGGGAAAAGAAGAAAGCAGGATGAGGAAGAGTGAAAAGTTGGTCTGTAATGCATTCTCACTGATGGCCTCAGTCAACCCCACAGGAAGTTCTGAAGATAGGATGACCCATTAGAGTTGTCCTGAAGTGGGGTGAGAGGTCTGGATCTTTATATCCCTTCATTGATCAGTCATTGGATGTAGGTTGCTCTAGGAAAATGGCATGACTTAGGGGAGGTGGCTCTTCACTCAAGGCAATTCCTGAAGAGGGCTGACATCTGAAAGCTGTCTGGAGCAGTACTCCCAGCAGCCTGGGGGAATACATCCTTTAGTCCTGAAGAGGGGTCTGGGAGGCACATCACAGAATCCACACAATTATACAAGGAGTATAATTGTAGGATACTATTATATAATTTTGATAAATGCTGCCAGGATTAAAATCTAATGTATTATATTGGTATATATCTTGTGAATATATATTTCCACTGGCAGTGTAGGAGAGTATCTGTTACCCCATATCCTTGGTGACACAAGGTGTGGTCAAACTTTCTGATTTTTTCAGTTAAGCTTTTCATAATCTATATTTTTATACATTTTCTCACTTTCCGTTTACTCTCAAGTACATATTCATTAAGCCCTGGCTCTGCAATTTACTAGCTTTCTCGGTTCGTTCACATGTAAAGTGGGAAGAATAATACAATATACCTTACGGGGATATTTTGAGGATATAATGAATGCAAAACCCCATATTTAGAAATAGCAACCAACCAGAAAATATCTCCACATTGCATGATCATACACTGATCATTTCCAAATCTATACATTTAGGCCAGACGTCTTATTGGTAGGTAAAAATATTCATCTGCTTTCTTGTTATTTCTATCTTGATGCCTCACAGCACTTCACATTCAACATGCCCATCAAACTCTTCATCTTTCTCTTAAAAACTGCTCCTATTCCTTTATTTCACATTCTGCTGTTAACGTAAAAAACCTCGAAGTCATCTTGGATTATTTTCTTTCCCTTAATCTCACATTTATTTAATCACCAGGTCCTGTCAAATTTGTTTCATAAATAATTCCGCTATCTGCCTTTTCCTCATAATCAGCATTGCTACTCCATGGTTCAGATCCTTGTGTTTTACAAGTATTAATGCAATAGTTTCTTTACCGTTCTCACTGACCTCCAATCTATCGCAAAAACTGTTGTCAGAAGGATGTTTTAAATACACACCACTGATTACATCACTCCTTACTCAAAAGTCTTTAATGGCTTCCTATTGCCTACAGAATGAAGCAATCTAAAACTTCTGCTTGACATATGTAGCTCATCATAATTTGACCTCTGCTTATGTGTCCAGTGTCTTCTTAGCCATCCCCTCTATCTGCCTTGATCTATAATATTGAAGCTAGTTGCATTTCTCAGAATATATTATGTTCTCTCATGATATAGGTACATACCGTTCTGCCTGAAACAATTCCCTGCTCCCTACTTCCCCACTTGTCCTCCAAACAAGGTTCTTTAAATTGGCTCAAATCTACCACCTTTGTGAAGCCTATCCTGACTCCTCTAGAAGTCCTCCTCTACTACCACTGCTTTTTGTACCCACAGTTTATTTTTAATTTGCTTGCATGTTTATTCCTTCAATAGGTTTTAGTTCCTTGATGGAAAAAAACAATTTTCATTTGGTATCTCCAGCACTTGTCATAGTGCCTTTAAGTAACGGAAACTCAGACACTTCTGGATTGACTTCAAGATCTGAGGACGTTTCCCAGGAAACTTACTGTCGTAGTAAATAAACGATCCTCTCCCCTCCTCCCTCTAGTTTTCCAGATTTCTTCCAAAACTTCGCAGGCAGGCAGGTCACTATTAACTTTCTTTACATTAACCATTCCCTATTTTGTCCTCCCACCGAATGTGGTATATAAGCCGTATCCTAGCACCAATCCTGCTTAAGATTGTATCCGAAGCATCTGACGTTATGCACGCAATAATGAAGTGAACCAATTTCACCTTCTTAAACATTCTAGGAGAACGTCACCATTATGCATAGTGTAAAAAACCCTTTACAATCCAATCCAAATGATTGCTTTTAAAATGCTGCATCCTCCAGGAGCTTTAATTGTCCTTAGACAGATGGCCAAAGCTTGGCTACGGGAACCACAGATGCTAGACCACGACTAGCGCGCCAAGGAAAGGCTGATTGGCAGCTAGGGCTCAGAAGTTACATATTCTCCTCAGACTGATTCTAGAACTAGGAAACCGCTGGATGTTCAGTTTTTGAAATACGGTTTTGGCATCGTAAAGAAAAAAGATTAACCTATCAGGAAGAACCAAGCACAACCAATTACCAATCAAGAGCGGGAAAGAAGCCAAAGCCTGGGGATACCCACGCACCAACGAGAACGTCATTCTCCGGTCTCCACCAATGAGCGGTTGGAGGGGGGCGGGGCAACAGCCGGACCAATTGCCACAAAAAACAAACAACAATCTGCAGTACAACTGTCTTAACCACAGTCCTCGCCTCTCTAACCATTGGAACAAACTCCTGGGTTAGGCGCTTGTTAAATACTTTCCACTCTCCTTCTCGCCCAGGGGTAGTTATAGTGGAGTAGCTTCCTCACACCAGAACAAGGGCCTTCTTTCCACTAGCTTCCACAGACTCGCAGAAAGCACACTGCAACTTTGCGCTTTCTACCTTCACAGGACTGGCAGTCCGACGCTACCTGAGGGGGAGGGGCGGCCCCAGTGCGCAGGCGTGCATGCCTCGTGGAGGCGCGGCTGTAGCGGCCCAAGGCAACCTGGGATTTGTATTTCTTTTGCTGGTAGAACTCAACTGTTCCGGAGGCCTCCGGAAACTACATTTCCCGGGCGCTTCTGCGACCTCGGGGCGGGCGGGCTGGTTCGTTAATGAGCTCGAGGAAGCCGCGGCGCGGCCCACCAGGTTCCAAAACAAGGAAATGAAGGGGGGAGGCGGGACTGGGGGTGCCTGCGGGAGCCGCCGCCGCCGCCGCCGCCGCGGAGGAGGAGGAGGAGGAGGTGGAGGAGGTGGCTGCTGCGGCCGCCGAGGAGTCCCTTGCTGAAGGCGGACCGCGGGGCGGCGGGTGGCGCGCGCGCGCCCGAGAGGCGGCTGTTGGAGAAGTGGAGCGGCGGTCGCGGGGGGAGGAGGAGGAGGAGGGACTGAGCGGCGGCGGCCCCCGCGTCCCGGTGCCTCTATGGGGGAAGCAGACAATGGATTATGATTTCAAGGCGAAGCTGGCGGCGGAGCGGGAGCGGGTGGAGGATTTGTTTGAGTACGAAGGGTGCAAAGTGGGACGCGGCACCTACGGGCACGTCTACAAGGCGAGGCGGAAAGATGGGTAAGAGCAGGGGCGGGGGGAGTAGGCTGGCTCGGGTCCTCGCCCTGTCCGCGACCGCGCGGGATGGGTGGGTCGGAGCCCGGTCGGGCAGTGCTGGAGGGGCTAAGCGGAGGTGGTCGCGGGGCCGCGTCCCGGGGCGGACTCTGAGGGACGCGGGTTCTGCCCGCCCCCGCGCGGCCCGTCTCGCCCCTCGGACTCCCGCGGCGCAGCCCGGTCGGGGGGCGTCGGTCCCGTCCCGGAGGCGCCCTCCGCGTGCCTGGAGCTGGCGGTGGGACTGGAGTTGGGACGTCGGGGGGAGGTGGAGTTTGTGGCGTCTGGTCTCCTGGGGAGAAGCGGAGGGCTGGGAGAGCTCCGCCGAGGAGTTGCCGCTCCGGCCCTGGGCTGGTGACGGTCGTTGTGGAACTTCCAATCGGCGGAGCGCCTCCCGGGGGCGGCGGTTTGAAACCTCGTCGGGCGGCCGCGCGCCGGGATCCTAGCCAGCCGCATGGGTCTGATCCGCTAGGCACCTCTGCTCTTGGGCCCGGCCAGCCACTGGCCCCTCAGCGCAGTCCCTCCCGTCCCTGTCGCATGTCCAGCGACTTCTCGACCCCTCCTCCCCCGCCCCGGATTTCGCTTTCTCACATTTCTGAATTCCGCACCTTCCCTCGAATGTAGGACCTGCTGAGAGACTACCCGCGTTTTGCCCGCAGAATTTCAGAGCCCGCCTAGTTCTCTGGCAACTCATTTCCCCCACCTTGGGTGCTCTTATGTCCTCCACTCCATCCTCTGCCAAATAACTGCGTGCTGGGGTTCCTCGGGCACCTAGATTATCCAGAACGGAATGCCGAGTGACAGAGCTGGGCCTGAACCTTTGTTTTTCTGGGAGTCGAGGAAGACCCGTAGGAACCCCTTAGGAAGCCCTTACTGATTGTTCTCCCAGGAGAAGGCGAGCTGGATAATGTACTGACAACGCCTGTCCTTCGTTCTGGAGGGCGGACGGGCTCCACTGCAGGACGGGTGGACCAGCTCCCGGCCTGCGAAGGGTAGGTTTAAACCATTCGTCACCTCCGCCCATCCTGGCAGGAATTCCCCTCCCCCAGAGTTAGGGAGCCCAGGAACATCTGCCTGTCCCGCTTAGACTCTTAAGACAGTCAAACTATATGGAAGAGAGTTTTTAGGATCGTAGCGGAACATTTCCGAATAAACTGAGTATCAGCCACAATGACATTAGTAAGATTTGAAGTGCTCCTTATCGTTCCGCGCACTCTGTTGTAATTGGTAGGGTTGACTTATGAACTCCGGGACCAAAGTAGGTAGGGGGTTGTATGCGTGCGTGTTAATTTCATACAGGGAATGAAAAAGCACAACTTTGTAAAAGTATCGTGAAAATTACAAGGTATTATACAAATGTAAAGGATTGTTATTACTGCAAATAGTTTTTTTTCTTTTATAACTGAACGGACCGCATAGTATTCAGTTTGTTTCTAAACTTTTCTCACTATTCTTTGAGTTAATTGCCAGGGGTCCTTGAATGAGTATCTTGGAATGTGAGGTACTGTAATTAACTTGTATTTTGTTTTTGGAGTATCCACTCTACTTGTTACAGTTGTATTCCTGTGGGAATCTTATCAGATATATTTAGGGAAAGCACATCTAGTTTTCCTATTTGGACATTGGCCTTAAAAAACAAATCAGACATGGTGTTTTTTCGTACTCCTTATGCTGACTTTGTAATATACTTGATCTGGAATTTAAAAAATGTATTTAAGTATTTTTGTTGTTAAAATAGCTTCATTTTAGCAGGCAACTTTTGAGAAAAGTTAAAAATTCTGCTTCTGAATTGTATTTGAATAGTATGGGCTACAACAAAAAATAGATATTTTAATTCCTGCTGCTATTTGTTCTTTTGGAATATTTTCCCTTCTAATAAAGTTCTTGATTCGAATACACTTCCTTCTTGAGTGAAATTTGTTTGATTAGAATTAATAAAGCTTCTTTAGTAGAGTAAGATCAGTTTGTGTATCTTCAAAATATTATGCTTTTTAAAAAAACTTTTAGGATCTGAAAGCATTAAAGTCACTGTTACATCTAAGAAAAATCATTATGAAGGCTTTTTTCTTGGACCAACGGTCTAGTTGAGATTTGAGGCTTTACAGTAAACACCCACATCTCTTGTGGGTTGGTAGCAGGATTAGTTTTATGTTCACTGTTTGAAGGAACAAAGAGTTTTTAGTGATGGTACTAAACTGTGATACAGATTTGCGTAGTAAAAGATTTTACACTCTGATCATGGTAAATTACAGTTTAGCTCTTTCCAGAATTTATTTTGGTTAACTCAGAAAAGTGTATAATGCTATTTTAGGGAGCAATAAAGAAATCACATGGGTATGTTAAAGAGAAATTATTCTGGTGTATATCATGTAGTATATAACCAAAACGTTGTTCATGTATTTAGAAGAAACCCTGGAAGAACTAATGGAACATAAAACGTTAGAAAAGTCTGCTTATAATTTAATGCTACAGTTTACAAAACTTTAGAATGTTATTTCCCTTGAAATATGACTTTAACTCAACCTATGTTAATTATGCTACATAAATTTATAGCAGACTGGAAATGCAAGATTTACATCTGTGTTTTTCACTTTCAATAAAAATATTATTCCATCTTTTTGTTTTGAAGGAAGAGAGTCTTTTGACTCAACTATCTTTTTTCAAAAAATCAGGCTTAAAAGTTATTCTTGAAAAGAAACAAGTTCATAATATTTCTAGACTTTTTAGTATGAGCAAGAATTTATAATGTAGTTGTCTTTCAACATTAGTAAAAAGTCACACATAATCGTTTATGGTTACAAATCTCAAGACCATATTTCTCTAGTTTGAAACACTTTTTGTTTTGATTGATAAAGGAATATTGTTAAAAAGTTTTTGTCAGTAAGAGGTTCAGACAAACATGATTCCATAGGCTAGTATTATGTCTGAAAACCGTTGCACCAAACAGTAATATCTGTTCAACTTTGCAGACGTTCGTTTAGTCTTTTGAACCACTCCAATAAAAGAGTGCTCCTTTTTTGGAGACATTTTTGAAAGATACTTAGTAATTGAAAGTGAAATGGCTGACAGAGACATCTTAACAGAGTTTCAGTTTTGCCTTAGGGTTCCAGATGAGTGGTTGGTGTCTGCATGTCTTAATGTGTGTCATGAAATCCTTCACAAATAAATGGAGGTACATGTGGATGCATAGGGTAAATAATATGTACAATAGTGTCTGCCTGTTTTTGATGGATTTTTCATATTTGGTTTGCCGTTAAAATAGATGATTGTATTTGCATTTTTTTTGGAGACCTCCTGAAGATTTAAGGTGTATCAGTATGATCATAGCATTTTAGAACTTGCAAGAGTTTTAGATCATCTGGTCTAATTTCCTCTTTTTTACAAATGAGAAAATCAGAGCTTTTAGAGGTTAATTATGCCCATAGTCTCACAGCAAAGACAAGCTTGTAATCTAGATCTCTCAAGTCTGAGTTCTTGCATTTTCTGTTGTGTTTTCCTTCCTAATACCATGGGAGGAAAGACAAAAAAGGCCCTATTGCCTCCAGTTTTGACAATCTTATTGTATAAACTTTTTCCATGCAAAAGATACATCTATACCAAAAAATATGGAAAAGGGAAAAATATCACAAATAAGGGACATTTTTAAAAAGCAGGAGTGCAGGCTAATAGATTCTACCACATGTAAATGCTTCTCTTCGTCTGGTTTCTCTTCATCCTCACTGTCACTTCTTTTGACCATCACCTCTAACTTGCACAGTAGCCGAAGTGGTCTCTACCATTACTCTTTCCTCACTGTAGTCCAGGATCCAAGTTGCTGTCAGTGTCATTTTCCTACAAACTAATATCAAGCATGTCATATCTCTTCTTGGAAAACTGTACATTCTGGGTGGCTCATATAATCACATCCAATCTTAATCCCTTGGTTTGGCATGTAAAGCTATTTGCATTCAGATCCTAAAATCTTTAGTCTTACAGCCTTTACACCTGCCACCAACTCCCTCCTTTTTTCCAGTATGTTCAACTCATAAGCGTCTGTAGCATTGAACTCATGTTTTCTAGGATTTGCTAAGTCCTTTCATGTCTCATTTTCTTTTTTCTTCATTCAAACTAGAATGGTGTTGCTCTGCCATTCCTCCCTCCCCCTTCCCCTCACCCACAAAAACCTGGCAAACTCGTGCTCATACTTCAATACCCAGTTCAAATAGCTTTTCTTCTAGAAGCCTTCTCTTGTTCACCCAGTGTACTCATTAGCTGTTCTGCTGCTGCTCTTTGTTCTTATGTGTGTAATATCCCTATCAGTGATATTAATCTGCCCCAAAAACTATTAGCTACAAATGGGTCATCATCATCCTATTGCTAGTGCCTTATACAGGGTTGGGCATATAATGCAAACTCAAAAATTTCATTCAATTAAAAAAAAATGCCCTAAATTGGTAAACATACTTCACTGATGTTTTCAAAGCCTGAAATATAGTGATGTTGCATAAGTGGTTAAATGTAAATATTTCTGTAGCACTAACTAGGTCTAGTGTAATTTTTTTTCTCAGAAATTATATGCTGCTTTTCAAACAGTTGATATGTTTCTTTTAATAGATTGATAAGGAACATAGGTAAATTTTTTTGAATTACTAAGCATTTTCTTTTCTCTTAGGCCAGCTCTTTTAAAATTGCTAGACTGTAGGAATCTGTCTTCCATGCTTTTACTGGCTATTTTATAGAGGTGCTTAGAAAATGTAAGCATTCAGACATATTTTAGGAATTCTTTTTGATATTATGGATTTATGTTAAAAAATTAAGTACCTTTAGCACTTAGTAAATCAAGTGGACATTGGTTTATGTTTAATTGGTTCTTTATTTATGCACTGCAAGTCTTCGAAACTTGATTTTTGAGGCCCAAGGGAAACAAATGTTCTTTTCAATGAAATTTGATTGTCTAGAGCAGTGTACTAAGTACTTTTTCTGTCAAGAGGCGGGTACTAAATATTTTAGGCTTTGTGGGCCATACCATCTATGTTGCAATTACTTGAATCTGCTGTTGTCGTGCCAAAGTATTCACAGACAATATATAAATGAATATAAATTAGAATGGCGGTGTTCCAATAAAACTTTATTTACAAAAACAGGTGGTGGGCTGGATATGGCCCTTAGGCTGTAGTTTGCTGACCCTTAGTCTAGAGCAGTGATGTCCAATAGAACTTTCTGCAATAATGAAAATGCATCTCTGCTGTCCATTGTGGTAGCCACTAGCCACACGTGGCTCAAGAAATATGACTAGTGTGACTGAGAAACTGGCTAATAGCTATGATATTGGATTGTGCAGGTTTAGAGTTTTTGAAACGAGTGGCTTAGCAACACATTTATGATTCTCAAATCCATGGAGTGACTTTTTAATAAAAATGTATAAATGACTGTGGACAAATGAAATAGGAAAGCTGGTGTCTTTTCTTTCAAGTTATAGAAGAAATTTTGAGGCTGAAATAGTTTGATAAAGCAAACCAATACTCAAACTGAAAAATTTAATTTGCGAATGGAATCAAGGATATTTGATTACTTTTCCAAAAAAGTATGTTGTAAAAAAAAAAGTGTGTGTTTAGTAAGTAATAAGTGCATGTGCATAAAAAGATATAAAATGTAATGTAAGCCTTCCCTTTCCCAGCCACCCTTTTCCCTTCTAGAGGCAACCATTCTTGGTTTTCCTTTTTGGAGAGATTTTCTTGGGGGGAGGGGTGTGTTTAATGATAAATGGTAGTAGTGTACTGTACACTTTTCTTCTTTATATTTTTTAACTTTAAATATAACTTGAAGATCATTACATATCTTTTGTACAGAGGTACCTAGTTCCTCTTAATAGTTTCATTGTACTCCATTGTACTGACTTACAAAATTTAACTATCCCTCTTTGTGGACATTTAGGCTGTCTCCAGTCTTTTGCTAGTACTAACACTGCAGTGAATATCCTACTAGGTCCAGTATTTTGTGCATATTAGTAGAGCTGTAAATTAAGTTCCTAGAAGCTGCTTACCTTTGGAAGTAATGACTTGAAATGATGTGCTAATATAGTGATATATGAGATACAAATCTCTAAAGACTGGAGACGGGCTGAGAATAAGGAAGAGAAATGTTAAGGCTTTAAAAATAATAGTTATTAATGCATAAAAGTGAGTTCTGAATCATTAGTTTACTATAGGACATGCAAGTTACTGTTTTAGTGGCATGGGAAAGGCTTGTTTCAGTGAATTTTAGAGAGGAAAAAAGTAGATCTATGGAAAGGTTTTTTAATGCAGTGAATGTCAATATTGATGAATTAAGAATTTTTACTTTTGTATACTGTATTTTTGAACTGGATATGCTGGATGAAAAATTAATGTGATGTTAAATTGTGTGTTTTGCGAAATGCTCAAGTAGTGCAGTGAGGATTAGACATCAATATAGAAGACTTTAAGGCAATATATTACAATTTGAAATTTTCTTGGTGGTAAACTATTAGAGTAAGAGTATTTAGGTAATATGTTTTTAAAGATCAACTTGTTTGTTATCTTGAGACAAGACTTTTTCAGAGAGTGTGTTAATATTTTGAATTACTAACATATTTCTATAAAAACAGGTAGTTTTTTAGGTCTGGAATCATAAAGTCATAGCCGACAAAGCTATTTAAGGATTTTTGTCCATTTATAAATAGCTGATAGTCCAGCACTTCCTGTAATAGCCGTTTTGAGTGTGCATTGTGCAGGATGAAAGAGAGTCTCAAGAGAGGCGACAGGATGTAATTCAGGATACAAGTGTGCAGCGCTAGTTTTTTATTGAGGGTTTGAGTTCTTATTCAGAAGTGAGTGATGAATCAAAGAGAAATAAGAACCTGTCAAGTCCTCAAATAATTGGTGTCCTCATAAAGTATCTTTAATTTCTAGTATCATAACTGTTCTAAAGGAAAAACATAGCATCCTTATAGAGGCTTTAAACCTGTTGTGCATTTTCTATTTAAAAATATTATTTTAATGAGACTTTGTGGTTGATGATCTCAGTTACTAAGCTGAATGTGATTAGGAAATGGATTTAATTACCAAGTAGGCCAGCTAACTTTGATTTGTTCTGTGACCACAGACCAAAACCCTGTCATGGTAAACTGTTTTGCAGATATTTGTAGATATTTACATTTGGACAGAAAGGTAAGTCCATGGCTGCGGAAAAATGAGGTAAAACTTTTGCCTATTAAGTGGGTTAGTTGTGTCTTTCTGTGCGTACATTATCATTTTCTTTATGATTGTTAAATAAGCTCATCTGTAAAAGTACCAAGCAGTTTAAGGCACAAACTGTGTTGCTTTTTACAAAAGTTAGTTTCCTTTTCCCCTTTCCTTTTTGCAATGTAATTATAATTGCATTTTAAGAGAGACTTAAACACTGACTGAATCCTATTGTTTTGATTTAGGTGCAAATTAACAAAAAAATTTGACCTTCCTTTCTTCTGAAAAGTTATATGTAATTTGAGCTTGTGTATCTTAGAAAACCAGTGTTCTACTAACTAATTTCTCAGTGGTCTTTTGATCTTTATAGTATATTTGTGTCAAAGTGGAAGTATTTTTACTTTTATGCTATTAAAATTTATCACATAGTAGTTGCACATGATTAAAAAATCTCCAACAGTACAATTGTACATAAAATGAAAAGTAAAAACCTTCCTTCTTACTGTCCACTCCCAAGCCCCCTTCACTTCTCAAGAGATAACAAGTGTTAACTGTTTCTGTTTTAAGTTTTGCTGGTGCTTACCATTATAACTTTAAATAACATACATATAGTTCTGTTTCTTGATTTATCAACTTTAGGCAGTTTCTGTTGACTTTCCATTAGAAAAGCTGAGCAATTTTGTGAACTCTCACTACTTCCTTTTTCCCCATTTCACATCTCAACCTTCAAATTTATTACCTTTGTTATTTTAAATTTTTTGTGGTGAATACTTTTGTGACTTTAAATTATCAACTTAAATTTCTGTTTCTTGATTTATCAACTTAGATATTATCTCTGGTTTTCCTGATGTGAATGTAACACATTTTTCTTCCTCTTTCTTCATCTCCCGATTTTTAAAGTATAATTTTATAGCATTCTAGTTTATTCAGTACTTTTTGTCTGTGGGTTGATTCTAAAAAGTAAACATTGGAAACCATTCAGCAGCCTTAAAATATTATGATTATGAAATATATTTATTGCTGAATGAATTAGTATATTGAGACCCATGGAGAAGGAAATGTCATCTTGCCTATTAAGTAAGTGCTGCTTGAAACAATCCTCCAGGTATTAAGACCTAATGGATCTTCTTAATTCGTTTTGCCCTTTCTTTCAGTCTTCTGGGTCATACTCAGCTAATAGTTTTTCTTTATATCCCATGTGTGTGGTTTTTTTTTCTTGGATTTTTTTGGTTGTTTAATTGAGGACATCTTTTTTTTTTTCTTTTCTCTTTTTGTCTTTTTTTTTTTTTTTTGTGAGGAAGACCAGCCCTGAGCTAACATCCGTTGCTAATCTTCCTCTCTTTTGCTGAGGAAGACTGGCCCTGGGCTAACATCTGTGCCCGTCTTTCCTCTACTTTATATGGGACGCCACCACGGTGTGGCTGACAGGCAGGTGCATCGACGGGCGCCCGGGATCCGAACCAGCAAACCCCGGGCTGCCAAGCGCGGACTAAACCGCTGCGCCACCGGGCGGCCCCGAGGGCATCTTTTTGAGTAGCTTTTTCACATGAGATGTGTAGATTTTCTGAGTTCTTGCGTGTCTGATTATGTATTTTGTCCTTATACTTGATTGATAGTTTGGCTGAATGTAGAATTCTATAATAAGAGTAATTTTTTTCTCAGAACCCAAAACTATTGCTTCATGTCTTCTGGTATTTCTTGTTGCTCATGGGAAGTTTCTTTACTGGAAGCTTGTTTTTTTACTTTCTGGAATCTCTTAGGATTTTTCACTTTATCCATGCATTCTAAAATTTCACCAAAGTCTGTCTAGAAAATGTAGGTCTTTTTTTTTTTTTAATTTATCTGGCTTTGTTTCCTCTGTCTTTTTCAAATTATTTATTTTTTGCATAGATAACTTATGCACGTAATTTGTACTTCAAATGTTGAAAAGTGATCTGCAGTAGCTTTAGTTGCACTCTTCCTACCCCACCCTCCCCTGCTTCACGCGCCTTTTCCAATCCTGCCAGTTTCTTATGGATCTTTTAGTGGGCCCTTTCTTTTGTCTTTGGTTTAAGGCAATTTTTATTTCCTGTTATTTGATTATTTCCTCTTCTCCCTATGTTGCCTCTCTTGTTCTCTTCTTCAGGTAGGCTTATTAAGAAATGTTGACCTTTTAGGCTCTATCTTCCATGTCTCTTAAATTCATTCTCAAAAATTTCAACTCTTTCCCCCCTCTACATTCTGGAAGATTTCTTTCATTTAATCTTCTAGATTACCAGTTTGGTCTTCGGTGGTGGTCTCTGGGCAACTTTCAGATATACAACACAGTATTGTTAACTATAGTCACCATGCTGTACATTACATCCCCAGAACTTATTTATCCTATAACTGGAAATTTGTACCTTTTGACCACCTTCACCCAGCCGTCCCCCCACTTCCAACCCCCTCTGCCTGCCTCTGGCAACCACCAGTCTGTTCTCTGTTTCCATGAGTTCTGCCTTTTAAGATTTCACTTAAGTGCGATCATATAGTATTTGTCTTTCTCTGTCTGACTTATTTCACTTAACATAATGCCCTCAAGGTCCTTACGTGTTTTTGCAAATGGCAGGATTTCCTTCTTTTTTGTGGCTGAATAATATTCCATTGTACATATATACCACATTTTCTTTATCCATTTGTCTGCCAATGGACATTTAAGTTGTTTCCGTGTCTTGGCTATTGTAAATAATGCTGCAGTGAACATGGGAGTGCAGATGTCTCTTTGAGACAGTAATTTCGTTTCCTTTGGGTATATACCTAGAAGTGGTATTGCTGGATCATATGGTAGTTTTATTTTTGACTTTTTGAGGAACCTCCGTACTGGAATTATTAGATATCTCTTTTGACCTAGAGGTGCCATGAATAAATTACTAAGATACTAAGAGCACTCTGAATGAATTTGGGATCCTCTGACTTAAGATATGATAAATGTTTATCCATATTATTAAATTTCCTTTAAAAACTTGATTTTTAATGAATATCTACATTCTTCTATCATGTGGATATGTAATCCTTAAGTTAACCCTTTCTAATTATTGAACATTTAAGTTCTTTCCAGTATTTTGATAATATACAAAGCATTAATAGATGTTCTTGTATGTAAATCTTGGTGCACATATCTGATTCTTTCCTCACAATAGAGTCTTACAAATAAATTTACTGTGTCAAAGGATATCAGTTGTTTTAAGGCTCTTCATATATATTTCCTAATTGCTTTTCATATATAGTTTCATTCACCACACTGACAATATATATGTGCCCCTCTTATCTTGACCTCGGTTGCTTTGAATGTTCCTTATCACAAGTTGATAGGTGAAATGGTTTCTGTCTTAGCCTGATAGTAATTAGAGCTGTTTTCTCTCTCTTTTGCCAGAAGCTAAGATAAAGGTCTGGCCAGCTTTACAATTTACATCTCTCTTTACCTCCTCAGGGATTGTAGTTTATAGTTGAAATACTTCTCATTGTACCCCTTTCACCAGTGTTTAACCCAATTTATAGTTGGAAACATTTCTAGCTTATTAAAAAGCAGCATTTTTTTCCCTTGGAAAACTATATATTTATGTAATCTCGGCATCCACATTTTCCTTAGTTTTGTGTTGAAGATAGGTTCAGAAATATAATTTGTTAGTATATACTTCGTCAGGAAGTTTTCTAGTAATCTTAATTTCCTACTCTAATTTTTATTATAATAAAGTGTGAATTTTTTTAAAGATATATAGTCTGTCATTCTAATGAGTGGTAAAAAGAATAAATAAAGTTCCATGTTGTGTTTTAGATGTAGAAACTGTTAAAAGCATAAAAAAAATGTCAAACTACTGGAGAGGGGAGAAAGCAGATCTAGCTGTCCTTTACACCCTGGAAAGAACACATGCTAAGGTGTACCTATGTCATTTTGGCTTCATGCAACAGAAAAACCAATCAATAATGGCTTAAACAAGTAAGAGGTTTATTTTCGTCTTGTATCAAAAAATTTAGAGATGGGGAGTGCTGGGCTGGTGCAGCTGCTCAAGGATATTACCAAGGATCTGCCTCCTTCCCTGTGTTCTGTGGTGTTTGTATACATGGTCCCAAATGATTTTTGCACTTCTAGGTATTGCTTCCACGTTCTAGGCAGGAAGCAGGGGAAGAGGCAAAGGCTGAAGGCAGAAGGGGCTGTGTCAACCAAGTGGTAAGCAAGTGCCTTCCCTGGAGTAGAGGAAGGCAAATGAAAAGCAAATCATGAATGGCTTTTGAGAAGCCAGTTAATAATAATCTGTGCCACACTGTGGCACAGTTCAGTTTGAGGTAGTGAAGGAGAAAGAAACCTTTGAGTTAATTTTAAGCTGTTAAAAAGCAAAATTCAACTGAGTAAAATTTAAAGATCTTACTAGTTTTATTTAATGATTCATGAATTGGGCAGCATCCCATCTAGCAGATAGAAAGGAGCTCCGAGGAGCTGTACAGAATTAAAGACTTTTATAGGCGAAAGAAAGTGAGAACAAGGAAGTTATACTAAACAAAAAGTGGATTGGTTATGGCAAGGTCACTTTCCTTTAGGGGATGACAGGTGTGTATCAGGCAGATGACCTCACTAGCGCTGATTACGTGACTGCTGATTGACTGGTTTAAGATTCCATTTCTGGAAGAACCAAAACTGTAATTAAGTCTTGGTTTGGTGATGTGGGGCTTAACATAACTGACTCCATTTTGGGAGTCCTGTTGTCTTTTTTAACAAAGCTTAGCTATCGCCCAAGTGCTTAATGATAATTTATGAACTATTGCTGTCTCCCACACTTTGTAAAGACTTTACATAATTAACCCAAACAAAATTTGTAGACCTTCAAGTCCATATAAATATAAAGGTTTAAAATTTATGTTGATAAATATGGGCTTTTAAACAGAGCCATGTGACATCATGAGAGTCCTTATCTTTTTATACAGATGGTAAGAAAACACAACGGAGAAACTTGATACTTATAAGAAAACAGAACTTGGTCATATTAAGTTTTACAGGTGATCTTTGCTCTTGGCCAGCTATAACTAAGCTTCTTTGTTTAGTTTATTGAGGTTGTAAATTCAGTACTTTTATCAAAAAGACATTTTCCATCACAAAGCTGTTTGAATAAACAAAGTACTTTTGTCCAAATGAATTAAATAAAGCTATTCCTTCTTAAAGTACTACTTGAATTTTCCTTTCTCAGAGAGGGGTTTTTGCTTCTGATTCTCAGTAAATATGCAAATAAATGAAAAGCACAATTGTGGTATAAGGAAATCTTGAAATCGGAAACCCTTATTTCAAATCTGGGCGAATACTCTCTAGCTATGGGACTTTGGTAAAGTAATATCTCTGAACCTCAGTTTCCCCAACTGTAAAATTTGTATGATGATAAATTACTCTCTCATGTGGTTACTGTGAGGAGTAATTAAATCATAATGTATAGAAGTCCCCGGCAAATTATTTGTTTATTAATCCTCCAAATATATAAGGGGGTTTCCATGATAAATTTCCCTCAAGATTAAATTAGCAAATAAAAAGGGTAGGTACTGAGTAAAAATTACAGTCACCTTAGTTTTGAGAATGAGGATTAACCTTGTTAGGTTCAGTAGGAAGATAGAATATTTTCTCCATGTACAATGAATTGTTATAAAAACCTTTATTGTGTGAGGAAAGAAAAATGGGTTCCATGATGGGCTATTTTACTTTAAGCCTTCAGAATAAAGAAAACAGATGAAAGAAGAGAACCTTATTTTTTCTTAAATTAAAATTTTTGTCTTATTATAAATAGAATATGTTTAAGAAAAATTAGGTAATAAAGATAAGCACGCACAAAAATATTAAGTATGAGATGATGGATGTAAAACCTTACGGTAATCATTTCACAATATATACATGAATCAAATCATCGTGTTGTACACCTTAAACTTATACAATGTTATATGTCAATAATATCTCAAAGCTGGAGAAAATAAAGGTAAGCAAAAAGAAATAAAATAACTCAGAGATGAAGACTCTGAATGGTGTGGTATATATTTTTCTACATGTTTTTCTGGGGCAAACATATGCTTTTATTTTCTCAAGAGTGTGATCAAGTTCTACATGATTTTTTGGTAACCTGCATTTTCTATTTAAATATATATAACGGATATTTTCCCATTTCATTAAATGTTCTTTTCCAGTAGTGGTTTTCTTTTAAAAGTAAATCTCTATCATTCACATATACAACCCTTCCATCAATAATATCATTAGTTATATGCAGTTATTCTTGAGGGTATGGGTAAAAGTCTGCTTTCTGAACTTCTTTCCCCAGAAAATCTGTTCTGTATTTTTAATGACTATATTCACTGTATAGATGTACCATTATTTGTTTAACCAGTTACTCTGTTGATTGATGGTTAAGTTGTTTGTAACTTTTTATTACAAACAGCACTGTGATCAACAGATATTTAGTTAAAACTTTGTTTTTCTGAGAGAGGGAACTTTCTAAAGTGAAAAATATAAAGCAAAAAGGAAAGAGTACATAAATTAAAATGTGCTTAACAATATTTGACTTAAAAATGGGGATCATGATTAGGAAACATCAAAGTGAACCGCTGTTCCCTAATATTACTATATTGATCTGCATAAAATAGGAGTTTTAAGAACCTATATAATTTAATTAAAAACTGAAAAATCGCTTCCCAGAGGTACTTATAAGTAGTGATAAAAACACAACATAAGCTTTTAGAACTTCATGGACTCTTACATCTTGTTCAAATCACTTGTCTTAAAAGAAGTCCAGAAATATTAAATACTTCCCTTAAGATCACATAGTGTGTTTCAGTTTCTAATATATTGGTGTAGTTTTCTAACTCCTACTCCAACATCCTTATCTGTGACAAGATGTCTAATATAAAGGTAGTGAGAACTATTTGCCTATGGAGCATCCATGATCTTTAATAAAGAGACTGATGAAGGCAAATTAATTATCATCAGTTGTCAGGATGCATTCTTCTATAAACTTTCTAAGGTATTGATTGATTGATTGATGTTACTGTATTTTTCATCAGTGAATTGTTTACTTAGGTCCATCTTGGCAGGTGCTTTTGTTTTTCTTTTTGACAATTCAGTGGTTTTAATATGTTCACAGAGTTGTGTAATCACTACCACTAATTTTAGAACATTTCATCACCCCCAAAAGAAACCCTATATCCGTTAGCAGTCACTCCCTATTTCCCCTTTCTCCTAGCTCCTGGCAACCACTAATCTACTTTCTGTCTCTATGGATCTGTCTATTCTGGACATTTCATGTAAATGAAATCATGCTATATGTGGTTTGTGTCTGGCTTCTTTCACTTAGCATAATGTTTTCAAAGTTCATCCATGTTGTAGAATGTATGAGTATATCATTCTTTTAAATGGTTGAAGAATACTCCATTGTATGGATATACCACATTTTCTTTATCCATTCATCAGTTGATAGACATTTGGGTTGTTTCCACTTTTTGGCTATTGTGAATAATGCTGCTGTGTACATTTGTGTAGAAGTTTTTGTTTGGCCATACATTTTAAGTTGTCTTGGGTATATACCTAAGAGTGGAATTGCTAGGTTATATATTAGCTCTTTATTTAACCTTTTCAGGAACTCTATCAGACTATTTTCCAAAACAGTTGCACCATTTTACATTCCCTCATGCAATGTGTGAGGTTTCCAATTTCTTTACATCCTTTGGTTTTGTCTGTCTTTTTGATTTTAGCCACCCTAGTGGGTGTGAAGTAGTATCTCATTGTGGTTTTGATTAGTATTTCTCTAGTAACTAATGATGTTGTACATCTTTTAATGTGCTTTTTGTCCATTTGTCTATATTCTTTGGAGAAATGTCTATGCAAATCTTTTTTGATTTTTTTCATTGGGTTGTCTTTTTATTCTTTTTTGTTGTTGAATTGTAAGAATTCTTTATATATTCTAGATACTAGGCCCTTATCTGACTTATGATTTGCAAATATTTTCTCTCATTTTGTAGAGTGCCTTTTCACTATCTTGATGGTGTCCTTTGAAGCACAAAAGTTTTTAATTTTGATGATGTCCAATTTATGTGTTTTACTCTTTTGTTGCTTACTCTGGGAAACCACTGCTTGATCTAAGGTTTCAAAGATTTACTCCTTTGTTTTCTTCTAAGAGTTTTGTAGTTTTAGTTCTTATATTGAGGTCTGGCAGTTTTTTTTTTTTTTTAAAGTGAAGGGACATGTGACAAGGTTCCAACCTTTAAGGATTTATAGTGTATTCGGCTAAATTAAATATATACAGTGATAAGATAACTAGCAATATTATTCACTCATTTATTTGACACTTACTGAATAACCCTATGTAGGAATTAGGAGTATAAGGATAAAAGATGTAGTTCCTTTCCTTACAATCTAGAGAGAAAATCAAATAGATTACAATACAGGGCTGTACATTCTGTTATACAGGTATGCACAGAATGCTGTGGGGTAACTAGGGGGGACACTGAACGGACCCGGGAATGTGCGGGTGATTTGGAAAGCTTCCAAGAGGAGAGAAAGCCTATTATAGCTGAGTTTTGAAGGCTGAAAAGTGAGCCAGAGTAGTGGTTTTTAGTTTGGTAAGACAGGTGGTAAATACATGGTGCAGAGGTGAAAGAAGTAGTAAACTCAGATCTTGAGGAGATTTCAGTTCTTGTTTGGGCCAGATAAATTCTAAATGTGTATAAAAAGTTTTTTTATACTTTGGGAGGAACTGGAAAGGATTAGGATCTGAAAACAAATCTGTAAAATGGGTATCGTATCATTTCCTAATGAGTTGTGAGGAATAAAGGAGCTGATGCTTTTATACTATAAATAAGTGTTAATCGTATTACCGTTAATTTTTTAATGTGAAATTTTGATGATCATTGGCTCTTTTATTTCGAGGGTGTCATGAAGTCTTTAAGAACAAATTGTTCTGGGGGGCCGCCCGGTGGCGCAGCGGTTTAGTCCGCGCTTGGCAGCCCGGGGTTCGCGAGTTCGGATCCCGGGCGCCCGCCAACGCACTGCCTGTCAGCCATGCCGTGGCGGCGTCCCATATAAAGTGGAGGAAGATGGGCACGATGTTAGCTCAGGGCCAGTCTTCCTCAGCAAAAAGGGGAGGATTGGCGACGGATGTTAGCTCAGGGCTGGTCTTCCCCACAAAAAAAAAAAAAAAGAACAAATTGTTCTGAATTCCTTAATTAAATACACACTTAATTTTATAAGTAAGGAAATGGTTATGCATGTTATAAATAAGGAAATGGTGATTATTGAGCTGTAAAAAGCAAATATTTAAAATTGATTATGGTTTTTAAAAATAATTATAAAAGTTATAAATCTGCAAAAGTAATTAGATAGTAAGGAAAGAAATAAGGGAGAAAATAAGAAACACTCAAAAATCTCACCATCCAGAGATAATTACTTAATGTTTTTGTGCATTTCCTTCCTGACATCTTTTCATCCATTTGTGATGTGTACACAAACACACATACTCACCTTTAAAAAAAAATTACAAAAGTAGGATCATCCTACGTATGTAGTTTTAATCTGTTCTTTTTTTTATTTAAAGGCTGTATGTGGTTATTTTTCTGTGTTAGTAAATATAGATCCATATAATCATTTTGAACTGCTTTATGGTATTCCATTGTCTGACTATATTTTACTATGATTAATCCTCTATTGATGAACATTTAGGTTGTTTCTAGTTTTTTTTACTGTAGTAAATCATGCTTAGTATGTTTTCCCACCTGTCTGATTATCTCTTTAGAATAAATTCTTAGAAGCGGAATTGTTGGATCATGGGGTATGCCCATTTTAAATTTAGGAAGATATTGCCACACTCTTTTCTCCAAGTAGGTTGAGCCAACTTATACTTCTGCCAACAGGGCACAGTGCTGCCTCTTTCTCCTCATCCTTGCCCACACTGGCTTTTGTCTGCTTATCTAAACTGATAGGCAGATGACATTTTGCCTTTATTTATATTATTATTTTATTACCAGGGCAGTTGAATGTCGCCATTTGTTTCTTGGCTGTTTGTATTGATCTTTAGGGTATTTTGCATTCATTTCCTTTGCCCTTTTTTCAACAGGCAGTGTTGAATGGCGATTAAGAATGGGCTTTGAAGTTTTATTATCTGGATTCATAATCCCAGCTGTACCACTTTTTAGCTGTGTGACTTGGGCAAATTAACTGTGTCAGTAGTACTTACCTCATAGGGTTACATGACATGCTTGCAACAGTGTCTGGCAGGTGACAAGCACTGCTATTACTATTAATCTTTTCACACTTGTGTATTTCTATAGGATAAATTCCTATTAGGGTAGGAGTGTTTAAAAATAGATATCACCAAATTGCTGTCTTAAAAAGTTGTTCCATTTGCACTGAAAACTGCATAATAACTCTTTGTAGTATCGTGTCAGTATTATGACTGTGTCCAAGCTCTCTGTTTCAATGATCTGTTTCTGTATTCATCTGTATTCTTGAGACACCAAAAGATTCATGTGTAAAATTATATATATTTCTGACATTTGATTATAAAAAATTTCAAACGTACAGAAAAGTTTAAAGACTTAGTCCTATGATCACCTCTATATCCACTGTCTAGATCAGGAGTTAGCAGATTTTTTTCTGTAAAGGGCCAGATATTTTCTGTATTTCTGTCAAGGGCCAGTAAATATTTTAGGATTTGGAGGCCGTGTGGTCTCTGTCACAACTACTCAATTCTGTAGTTGTAGTGAGAAAGCAGCCATAGACAACAGGTGAATGAATGGGTATGGCAGTGTTCCAATAAAAGATTATTTACAAAAACAGGTGCAGCTGGATTTGGCCTGGGCTGTAGTTTGTCATCCCCAGATCCAGATTAAACAGTTAACAGGTTGCTATATTTGCTTTCTCTGTAAATGTGTTTGTATATACATATATATTTTTCTGAACCCCTTGAAAGTAAGTTGCAATCATCATGGCATTATACCCTTTAATATTTTAGCATGCATCTTCTAAAAATAAACACATTCTCCTGTGTAACCATAATACCATCATTATGGCTAAGAACATTATAATTTCATTCTTTCTAATAAAACCAAGTTTATATAATGTAGCACAAAAAGTATGAAAATCCTTAGATTTTTTTTCCCCTCAACCACTGTAACCTATTGAACTGTCTTTATCCTCTTCCCTCTTTCCCTATCTTTTTCTTGATTTATTTCTTTAGGTAGAAATCTGTTCTGGGTAACGCTGTTTGCTGATTTCATTTGACCCAATTACACAGTCAAATGAAAGGAATGCTTTGATTTTTTTCACGTGTTAGGTTTGTATTTTAAAAAACTTGGGTTTTATTTCTGTATTTTATATGATTTGAAAGAGTTATGTGTAATTTATAATCAAAGGAAGAGATCTCATTGAATTACATATAGTCTCTGTAATTTCCATTTGGTTGTTTGTACTTGTTACATGGTAGAAGAAAGTGAAGGAAGGTAAAGCCAATTATGTGCTTTTGAAAAGTGGCCAACTTTGAATTTTTGTGCTAAAAGAAGGAGGGAAAGTAATATAGATATTCTATATTTAAAAATTTTTCTTTATTATGTTTTTACTTGATATGAAAATTTATAACACATCAGATAAAGCTATTCCACTGTGTGAAGAGTTGTGCTGCGAATTTATCCAGGGTCCTTGCCCTACCTTTCTCTACTCTTCCATCTCCTACCCAAATTTAGCACTCTGCATTGTGCCTCCTCCCGTAACACCTCTTAGGCTATGGATGAAAAGCATCATCTTATTTTGTCCTTTTAAAGACATCAGTTTCCCTGATTAGAAGGAAAGAATTTAGTGTGTTGGTATAACTGCGGAACTGTTGGCTACGGTTAGGAATGGTGTGCTGCAAGGTGGGATGAATAAGACTTGATTCTTTTTAGATTAGTGACATAACTATTAGTGGGAGGCACGTTGACTATTAAGAATAGACTCAAGATTATTGCAACATCTCTGTGTTCTATGTAGAGGAAGCAAGAGGTATAAAATTGTGATATAAAGGAACAACAACACGTACTTCAGGATGGCTCGAGGAGGTACTTGGGATGGAGGTTGGAAATATGTTTGAGAAAGGCAGAGTATGATCATTGTGTGCCTGGCTAAAGAATTTGGCCTTTAACCTGATGGAGAAGTGGAGTAATAGATTCCAAATGGAGTAGATTCTAAGAGTTCCCAAAATGGAAATAGTAAATTTTTTTCTGATTGTAAAAGGAACCATGTGCTTGTTGTAAAATGCAAGCAAGTCATACAAAAATGTAGGCATTCACTAGAGAGAACCACTGCTAACAGTTTGGTGTGTAGCCTCATAGAGGGGAATTTCTTGATCAGTTTTGCAGCAGTGTAGATGGTGGAGAGGACAAGAGGGGGATGAGAGTGGAAGTAGGAGGCTGTTAGGTCCAGATGAGAAATGACGAAGACCTGTTTCTTACTGGCAGCTGTGGAGGTAAAAAAGGGGCAATGATGGGGGGAAAGTTCGAGGGATATTTAGGAGATAGGATTCAGTGACCAGTTGGATGAGTCCGGTGAAGGACCCCAGAGAAGTAGCCAGGACGGTAGTTGAGTGGATTTCCCAGAACCTGGGACCAAATGTGGGGTCATTTGAGGTGGCATAAAAAGGAAAAATAACAGTTTTACTAACTACATAATTCCAGAGTGGAAAGTGTATCCTTTGTTCTAATTTTCTTCCTGTATTTCCAGGCTTATTTAGAAGGGGAGGGTAAAAGTGAGAATTCAGTTCTGTTTTGACAGATAAGAGCTATTATTTCATGCCCTTTTCTCTTACTAATTATGTTTCTCCCTTGAGTTAGTTAAGGATAGCAGGTTCCTTTGAGAAATTGCTTCTGTTTTGGTGGGTAACTGTAGCATTAGCTTTTATATTTCACGAAGTTCTTAGAATCTTTAAATGTTTATTCTGAGGAATTGGGATGGGAGTAGGATGAGGGAGGCACTTGGGCAAGTTATTGGCAGAGGTTCTTTGACTCTGAATTCAGGGCTGATTGGTTCTGAGTAGGATCTGCTTTCACCAGGTTCTGCTGTGTTTCTCAACATTGGGAAGAGGGCTATAGAAGTCACAGCGTGAAACCTCTGCTCTGTGTTACCTTCACAATAATTTAGTATTGGCAGAGACTCTGAGTTCTGGGACACAGTAAAGGATCCTCAGTGTCCGGGTAACTAAAAAGATGATTGGTTGGTTACTGGCTGGGGGTTATGGGACTAAGGCACCCATTCCCTGGAGAGAGAGACTTAGGTCACTAATGCCAACCTCTCTTGCTTTCAGATAGGATTAAACATGAGCTTTCTTATAGATAAAGATTTCTGAATTTTAAAATATTCCCGTAGAAAGAAATTACACACTCTTTTTTAGTTGTTCATCTTTGCATTGAACAATCCTGACTGTTGAGACATTTTTTATTCTATGTAACTGCAATGCCTTGTGCCACATTTCAGGGCACTTCCTGTTTAATTTTATGTTATATCCTTTCATGGACCTCTTATAAAGAGTTGCTTGGAATATACACGCACTGTCACAGTAACATTTCTTTTGAGATTTGAGAAGATTTGGGTAAGGATTATCGAATCACAACAATCATAGTGTTTAATTTTTTTCCCTGGAGTTACTTTCTTGTTTAGACTCTATTATTATTACTATTTTTACTGACCTTTTAATGGATGTAGTTACTCATCTGAGGTATTATTCCAAATATTATGTGGTGAGAAATAGGCTTTCCTTAGGGTCACTGATTGGGATTGTATAACAGATAAACAGAATTTAGGAGAGACATTGTCTCCTGCAACGTTTTCTCTTGTACTGCAAGGAATTAAAGGAGATTTTAAGGAGAAAGATATGTTCTCAAGTTTTGTTGCTGGGCTTTATTTATTCATTAAAGCTTATTTCAGAAAGTTTGAAGCTTAGTTCTATCAGTTGTGCTCTTTAAAGTCAGTTCTTTCCTCATCATTTAAAAAGTGGCTTCCTTGCACCCAGCTGAAGTGTTGTAAATAGTGAGGAAGCATAGGGAAGCTTAGTTAACTGGTGAGTTATTTACTGATAGCTTTCTCTTGGCCCCTATATTTTATGTTTCTATATAAGAATTTAAGAGTTAACTTGTAATGGACAACAGTTGTTAGAGGCAGACATTTCTGAGCTCAGATCCTAGCTGTTTAACTTTCACAAACTCTACTTCTTAGCCTTTAAAATGAGATTAAGACGTATCTCACAGAACTTTTGTGAGGCTTAATTGAGATAATGTATGTAAAGAACCTGATGCAGTGCTACATAGTGGATACTAAAAGACACTGGCTCCTTCTGTCTTACCTCAGAACAAACAAGCTCATAAAAAATGGAAAATTAAAATCTCTCTTTTTCTTAAAAGTTTCATTTTTCCTTTAAAAATTAAAAAAAAAAAATCTAAATGCCGTCTCCTCTGAGCTTTCTCATCTCGTGGAGATAGGGATAGATACACTCCTAGTATCTTGGGACTTTTTCAAAGAGCTCATTATTCTCTATTTTATCTGCCTAGTACAATGCTTGGCACGTGAATGATCCTCAGTAAATAGTTGTTGTAGTGATGTCTTGCGAAGAGAGAAAATGTTCTTTTTCGCTGCCTTCTCTTGAACACCTCAAAAGTTGTACTGAAAAAAATAGTTTTATTTATCCACTCAGAATACTTGGTTTGTTTTGGAAGAGAAATGATATTTTATAGTTAAGGAAATTAATTATTAGCAACTGGCTTAAAATCCGGATGTCTTCTGATATATTGATACTAGAATTTTTGTGATTTGAAATGAAGGCAACAGTGTGCTTTTAAGTGTTTGAGAATACGAAATTTTTGAAGTGCTGAAGGACTGTTTCTCTGAACTTCATTCATTCTCCCAACATTTACTGAATTCTACATGCTCCAGACCCTGTGCTAAGGGCTATGGAAAGCCTAAGAATTACTGATGGTCTCTATCCTCAGGAACTTTCACTTTAGTGATAACAGCAGATAAGAAACCCAAAATTACATTATAATTGGAAAGTACTATAGTACCTGCATAGAAAAGGTAAATACACAGGAAGATTGTCTGTTCATATTTGCATTCCTATCTGGTGCATGAATGTGTTGTCTGTGCCTGTGTATATAGTGGGTGCAGCAGGAAAGCTTTTTGGAGGAGCTGAGACTTGAAGGATGGATGGAGAAAGGTTCAGGAGAAGGGCGTTCCAAGCCGCTGGTGCAAAAACAGGGTGGTGTGAGGAGCCTACAAGTGGTTCTTTTCTTTTTTTCACAGTAAGAGAAAAGTTTTAATATACCTTTCACAGTAAATGATACAACAATACACTCATGAATCTGGGATTTTGACAATTTGGATGGCACAGTTAATAAAATTGATGTAATGGCATAGACAGAACACCACATTCTGAATGCAGAATACATATTCTCCCTCTTTTTTTAAAAATATCGATCACTATGTATAGTTACAATTTTTTTTCTTGTGATGAGAACTTTAAGATCTACTCTCTTAGCAACTTTCAAATATGCAGTACAGTATTATTAACTGTAGTCACCATCCTACAAGTGGTTCTTTATGGCTGGAGCTTAAGGCTAAGGTAAGGCTACAGAAATAATCATAGGTCAAAGAAATTATGAAAGGGCCTATGTGCCAAGATAAGGATTTTGACAATTATGATTTGCATTTTAGAATGATCACTTATAGTAGCATAAAGGTGGGTTTATTCGTTAGATATAGGTTTGCCTAGAATGTGAAACAAGTGGTCTAAACAAGATAGAGGTGTATTTCTCACACAAAGTCCAGGCTTTGTATGATGACTCTAGGATCATGAAGGACCTAAGATCCTTCTATCTGCTTTACTGTCCTTTGGCATAGTTTCTATTACCTTATGGTCCAAAATGACTGCTGGAGTGCCATCCATCATGTCCAAGTTACAGACACAGTCTCAGTTGAGTCAGTTGCCTTTAAGTAGCTTTCCTGGAAGTCCCATCCAATGACTTCCACTTTTAGCTCACTGACCCGTCTTAGCAGCAAGGAAGGCTGGAAAATGTGCACGTTTACCTGGGTGCATGCTGCCCAGAATAAAACCAGGGTCTGTTACTAAGGAAGAAGGGAAGAATGGGTATATGATAGGCAGCCAGAAGTGTCTGCCAAAAAGAGGATTGAGAATGGAGGTAAGGACACCAATTTAGTACAACAAGTAAGTAGTAATACATGTAATCCCTTACAAAAGAGATTTGGTTGTTAGTCTTGAAATGCAAGAATGTAACTCTTTGGTAACTCTGAGTTGAAAAGCTGTTCTGCTGGGAAACCTAGAAGATTGAAGCTATTATTTTGATACCATACTGTTTAAGTTCTTGGAGCAAAAATTATGCTTTAATGATATTAACCTTTGACTTAAAAAAAAATCTTTTCAACTTTTAGTAACATATTTCAGTACTAAAGAGGATTAACATTGATAAGAATGGCATTGATAGGAATTACTTTTTTTAAAGAAGTATATAGTATGATTTTTTTCAACTGGTAATATACTTTATTTTTATTTATTTATTTTTTTTTGGTGAGGAAGACCAGCCCTGAGCTAACATCCGTTGCCAATCCTCCTCTTTTTGCTGAGGAAGACTGGCCCTGGGCTAACATCCGTGCCCATCTTCCTCCACTTTATATGGGACGCCGCCACGGCATGGCTGACAGGCAGTGCGTCGGTGGGCGCCCGGGATCCGAACCAGCGAACCCCGGGCTGCCAAGCGCGGACTAAACCGCTGCGCCACTGGGCCGGCCCCTCAGCTGGTAATATACTTTAAAAAGGGATTTACAGTGGTTTTTCTGGAAGATGAAATAATAGAATTTGTTTTTATTCTTTATACTTCCCTTTTTAGATTTTATACACTTAACACATTTTACTTTTTAAAAAGATGATACAATATGTAGAACATAAAATTTACCATCTTAATCATTTTTAAATGTACAGTTCAGTGATATTAAGTACATTCATATTTTTGTGCTACCATCACCACTATATATCCACAGAACACTTTTCGTCTTGCAGAACTGAAACCCTGTACCTAGTAAGGAATAACTCCTAATTTCTCCCTTTCCCCCAGCCCCTGGCAACTACCATCCTACTTTCTATCTCTATGAATTTGACTACTCTTGGTACCTCATGTAAGTAGGATCATACAGTCTGTATCCTTTTGTGACTGCCTTACTTCATCTAACATAATATCTTCAAGGTTAATCCATGTTGTACTATCTGGCAGAATTTCCTTCTTTTTAAGGCTGAATAACATTCCACTGTGTGTATGTACCATGTTTTGTTTATGCATTCATCCATTGATGGAGACCTGAGTGATTTGCACCTTTTGGTTATTACGAATAATGCTGCTATGAACATGAGTGTACAGATGTCTCTTTGAGAATCCCCACTTTCAATTCTTCTTCTTTTTTTTTTTTTGTGGGGAAGACCAGCCCTGAGCTAACATCTGTTGCCAATCCTCCCCTTTTTGCCGAGGAAGACTGGCCCTGGGCTAACATCCGTGCCCATCTTCCTCCACTTTATATGGGACGCCACCACGGCATGGCTGACATGCAGTGCGTTGGTGGGTGCCCGGGATCCAAACTCGCGAACCCCGGGCTGCCAAGCGCGAACTAAACCGCTGTGCCACCGGGCGGGCCCCCGCCCCCTTCAATTCTTTTGGCTATATACCCGGAAGTGGAATTGCTGGATAATTCTATTTTAATTTTTTGAAGAACTGCCATACTGTTTTCTGTAGTGACTGCACCATTTTACATTCTCAGCAACAGTACACAGGGGTTCCAATTTCTCCACATCCTTACCAACACTTATTTTCTCTCTATTTAAAAAAAATTTTGATAGTAGGCATCCTAATGGGTGTATGGTAGTATTTCATTGTGTTTAATTTTTTTTGTTTATAAAATGTTTAAGAATAAATTATGTAATCACATGGCAGCAAGTTTTAAAAATGGAAACAAAATCACTCAATGTTGCTAATCTAACACCAGTATTGTTTGAATGTTATTAAGATATATGTTCTTTAGTCCTTTTTAGGCCTTTACTTGTTTTTAAAAATTTCCGTTTTTTTCTTTTAGTTTTTATATTGTAAGCATTTCCCATTTTTATACATATATTGTACAACAATTATTTGAACTTTAATTTTCCAAGAAAGTGTTGCAAATGCTGAAGAATATATATGGCATGATTGAATACTTCAGAATATTTATAGTTGTTTGGCTTCTTACATAGAGATAAGTGCCTGGTTTGTGTGATTTTAATTCCATAGACTGGATGATATAGTGACTAAGAGTGTGGCTCTAGAAGTAGACAGTCTGGGTTTGAGTTGCAGACCTGCCACTTCTGGCTGTGTGTGTTTGGGCAAGTTTCTTAAGCTCCCTGATTCTCAGTTTCTTCATCTGTAAAGTAAGGATAATAATAGTACCCATCTCAGAGTTGTGAAGACCAAATTAGTTAATACCTGTAGCTCTTAGAATTGTGCCTGGCACGTCATACATCCTCTTTAAGCCTTTGCTGCCAATGTTGTTTTATTGGGTGGGATCTTATTTCTTTGGTTTTGAGAAATATTTGCAATATGCAAGTAGTTACTGTGTCTCAGATCCTTAGATGTCACAAGCCCTGCCTTACAGGAGAGTGCCATCTATAAGATTGTTTTGGAAATTAAGAGAAGATTCATCTGAGTCAGACAGTGCTGGGCAAATTGCTAAATTAGTAATATGATACAACCATCTCTTGGGGACTGTGATCTTCTGGCTGCCGTTTAGCCCTGACAACTACTCTAGGCTCTTTTGGCCAGCTCAGCCTTTTTGCTTCTCTGTTTTTGGGCTTCCTGCCCCACACAGCTCCCCACATTCCTTTGCTTGGCACTCTATCTTCCCTGTGTTTCTTACTTAACAACTTTTACTAAGTTGTTAATTTAAGTCAAATGCACTGATTTAAATTTTTGCAAATATAACATTCTGTGATTTTTCATACCTTATTTCATTTGATATTCACTATAAATCTGCAAGATGGTGAAGGAGTCCTCATTGAACAAGTCTGATTGTACTGAGAGATTAGGTGACCTGCCTGATGTCACAAAGCAATTAAGTGATTTAGCTGGAACTTGAACTCATGCCACCTGACTGCGGGGCCAATCTTTTGTAACACTGTGTTTCTTTCTTGACGTATCATCATGTGTTAAGACAAGGCTTTGTTCCTTCTTTCCTAATTATTTGATGATATTTTTAGGGATTTCTAAATATTACATAAAGATAACATGCCCCCCTCTTTTAAATTTAATAGCTAGTAAAATTTATCTGATTCCTTTTCTCATATACCAGTTGCATTTTGTAGTCTTTTATCCCTATTATCAGAAGAGAATGAAATGAAATCTGAGACCTAATTATTTTATCTGACTAAATCCTAAATTTTTTACATGAATATTTTTTGAAAAACTTTTCGTGTTCCTTGCTTATATTTATTTTAAAATATTGGAACAAGGTAGATTTCCTCCATACTGCCTAGCATATGTAGTACCCTGCTCATTTCAACATTACTGTCAGCCTTAAGTTAAATCTTGGCATTAGAATATCTTTCCATTTCTACTTTTCCTCTTTGCCCTCTGCCTTTGTCCTCTTCCAGGTCTGTTTCTAGTTATTTTTCTCCTATATTCCCCAAAAATCTCTGGTCCTAAGAAACAATGTACCTTGAGCTATAGGGTCTATCACACTCCATTTTGTGAAGTATATTTTTCTACTTAATTTCTTTTATATTCCTTGTATATGTATTCTCTCACATAATTTTAAAAATTAAATTGTTACTTTCAGCATATATGAATTCATACTTTGTTCTTTTAGTATTTATGATAGTGTAAATCACTTCTGTTGGTGAGAATATAAATTAGTTAAGGCTCAACTTTTGTTTTTTTTCAAATAATTAGCTGCATAATATATAATGAACTCTGAATTTATCAATATATCATTGATTTCCTCATTGTCAAATCTGAAATTTGATTTCCTTGGCGGATGTGTAGACTTGTGATAGGCATTGGGCATTTTATGTTTTGGGCAGTGTAACTTTAAATCTACATAAACTTCTCTGCCTTTTGCCTCTGCTGTGTTCATAGATTCCAGGAGGGCTTCGTGTATGGATCTCAAGCGTTGGAGGTAGCAGACTTTTCAGCAGAAGGTAAAGCAGAGTGTTGCCTTCTGGTGTCATTGTGTGTGTGAGCTGGGGTGGATATGTGACAGGTGAGAGCTTTTCACAGATGTCATCACAAAATAATTTTCAATGATGCGTTAATTCACTTTCACAAAGTTTAAAACCAAGTTAATACATGTATAATTTTATTCAGTATTAATAAAATCCATGAAAAAATAGAAAACTTGAGTTAGAATTACAGACTAAATTTCACCCTCTCTGCTGTTAACTGAAGAATAAGAATGATTAAGAAAAGAGCATTAGTGTAATGTGTAGTATATACTATCTTTCTCAGACCTAGCTTCACTCTGATTTCTTCCTGGGAAGTTGTCCAAGTCGTTATTCATATGTTGTATTCTTCCCTGCTGCTCCTTTTACTGCAAGATTGCTTCACAGTAAATGGAGAGGCAGCCTTGTCCATGACTCATGACTGGAGGATAGACATTCTTGCTATAGGTCCCATGTGCCAAAGATGTTAGCTTCCAATATGCTGATTACCTCGCTCTTCAGAACTTGTTAATATGCTCTTCTCTCAAGTTAGTTCTTGTTTCAGTAGAGAAACAAACACATCCCACATACTTGTAAAATATGTTTTTATAGACACCTTCTTAATGAGTTACTTTTTAAGAGAATAATGTGATATACCCTTTCCTGGGTGATGCTTCTTGATTTCTTTAAAAAGTAGAAATATTTTGCCATTTATGTGCTAGATACTATAGATATTACTTTCTGTCAATTTATGAAACCATTTATGAACTTTCTTCAGATGATACTTGAATAGAGGGTTGGTTTTTTTTTTCTTTAAAGATCTGTTGCAGCCAACAACGTTGTACTCTTAGACGTAAAGTTAATAATGTGGCTAGTTTTTAGATAGATTCTGAATGGGAGTTAGAGGAATGGTTTTCTTATGTCTTCTGGAAATTATGTTGTTTTGATATTAAGTAAGTGGCTGCACATTATACCTTATATTCAGGATGTACGCCTTTTGTGAAGTTAGAGTAGTGCATCCTTATTAGATTTCTACTCTGTGCCCAGCACAGAATCACTCCATTTAACAATCAACCTAGTTTCACTATTTCTTTCACTTTTCCTTCTCTTCAGAGAAGCTGCATTTCTCTTTTTTTTTTTTTTAGTGAGGAAGATTGGTCATGAGCTAATATCTTTGCCAATCTTCCTCTTTTTGCATGAGGGAGAATGGCCCTGAGTTAATGTCTGTGCCCGTCTTCCTCTATTTTGTATGTGGGATGCTGCCACAGCGTGGCTTGATGAATGGTGCAGAGGTCCATGCCCGGGATCTGAACTGGCAAACCCTGGGTTGCCGAAGCGGAGCATGGGAACTTAACCACTACGCCACCACGCTGGCCCCAGAAGCTGTCTTTCTTAACTAGAGGAGATAGATGAGTTTTGGGCTATTTATTGAGATTAGCTACAATTTTCCCTCTTAAGCCCTCTCTTCTCTTTTACTCTTTTCAGTGGCCATTTAGATATTTTCTATTCACCAATAATAGATTAGAAGTGATTTTGTGAAGGTCTTTTCATACATCATTTTCAGGCTAGTTGGCTATTTTCACCACTGTTGAATTATGCAGTCTTATATTTGTTTAGCTCACCTGAGTATGGTGTAGTTTGTTATGAATTAAGAATCTCAATAGATTATCCTAATCACTAGTATAAAGGATGTAAAGTACTGCTCATATCAAGGCATAGGAAGACTCCTTCTCTCACTCACCCCCCAGCTTCTATGAGAAAATGTGACGGAATGGATAGTTATAAAGGTATTTTTTCAAAAATAATTACCTTTCCTTTTTAGAGCAGTTTTAGGTTTACAGAGAAATTGACTGGAAAGTAAAGAGAGTTCCCATATACTCCCTTACCACTTCCCTACCCCATCTCCCTATGATTAATATCTTGCTTTAGTGTGGTACATTTGCTACAATTGATGAGCCGATATTGTTACATTATTATTAACTAAAATCCATAGTTTACCTTAAGGTTTACTCTTTGTGTTGTATATTCTGTGGGTTTGACAAATGTACAGTGACATGTATCTACCATTACAATATCTTACAGAATAGTTTTACTGCCCTAAACATACCCTGTGCTCCACCCATTTATCCCGGGCTCCCTGCCTCTGAGCCCCTGGCAACCACTGATCTTTTTCTGTCTCGATAGTTTTACCTTTTCCAAAACTTCATAGTTAGAATCATACAGTATGTAGCCTTTTTAGATTAGCTTCTTTCACCTAGTAATAAGCATTTAAGGTTCCTCTATGTCTTTTCATGGCTTGACAGCTCATTTCTTTTTAGCACTGGATAACATTCCATTGTCTGGATGTACCACAGTTTATCCATTTACCTAATGAAGAATATTTTGGTTGCTTCCAAGTTTTGGCAATTATGAATAAAGCTGCCATAAACATTCATGTGCAGATTTTTGTGTGGACATAAGTTTTCAGTTCATTTGGGTAAATACCAAGGAGTGCAATTGCTGGATTGTATTAGGTAAGAGTATGTTTAGTTTTGTAAGAAACTGCCAAACTGTTTTCCGAAGTGACTGTATCCTTTTGCATTCCCACCAGCAGTAAATGAGCTTTCCTATTGCTTCACATCCTTGTTGGCATTTGGTGTTGTCACTGTTCTGAACTTTAGCTATTCTAATAGGTGTGTGGTGGTATCTCGTTGTTTAAATTTGCAACCCTCTAATGACATATGATGTTGAGCATCTTTTCATATGCTTATTTGTCATCTGCATATCTTCTTTGGTGAGATGTCTGTCCAAATCTTTTGCCCATTTTTAATTTTTTTTTGTGAGGAAGATTAGCCCTGAGCTAACATCCATTGCCAATCCTCCTCTTTTTGCTGAGGAAGATTGGCCCTGGGCTAACATCCATGCTCATCTTCCTCTACTTGTATGGGACATTGCCACAGTATGGCTGACAAGCAGTGTGTCGGTCTGTGCCTGGGATCCGAACCTACGAACCCCAGGCCGCCAGAAGTGGAGCTCACGAACTTAACCGCTATGCCACCAGGCCGGCCCCTGCCCATTTTTTAATTGGGTCATTTGTTCTCTTATTATTGAGTTTTAACAATATTGAATTATATATTTTGGGTACCAGTCCTTTAGCAGATATATGTTTTGCAAATATTTTCTCCTAATCTGTGGCTTGTCTTTTTAGTCTCTTAAAGAATGTCTCTTGGAGAGCAGAAGTTTTTAATTTTAGTCAAGTCCAATTTACCAATTTTTTTTAATGGATTGTGTTTTAACATTGTATCTAAAAGTCATCTCCGAACACAGGGTCATCTAGATTTTCTGCTATGTTATCTTCTAGGAGTTTTATAGTTTTGCATTTTACATTGAGATCTGTGTTCCATTTTGAGTTAATTTTTGTGAAGGCTGTAAAGTGTGTCTAGATTAACTTTTTTGCACATGGATGTCCATTTGTTCTAGCACCATTTGTTGAAAGACTTTTCTCTAGTGCAGTCCTTTGCTCCTTTGTAAAAGATTAGTAGACTGTATTTATGTGGATCTGTTTCTGGGCTCTTTGTTCTGTTCCATTGACCCATTTGCCTGTTCTTTCACCAATACTACCCTGTCTTGATTGCTGTAGCTTTATAGTAAGTCTTAAAGTAGGGTAATGTCAGTTTTCTGCCTTTTTCTTCTCCTTCAATATTATATTGGCTATTCTGGATCTTTTGCTTTTCCATATCAACTTGAGAGTCATTTTTTCAATGTCCACAAAATAACTGGCTGGGATTTTGATTGGGATTGTATTGAATCTGTAGCTCAAATTGGGGAAAACTGACGTCTTGACAATATTGGGTCGTCTTAACCTTATACATGGAATCTCTCTCGCTTTATTTAGATCTTTTTTGATTTCTTCCCTCAGTTTTGTAGTTTTCCTTGTATAGATTGTATACATGTTTTGTTAGATTTATACCTAAGTATTTCATTTTTTTTTGGTACTAATGTAAATGTTATTGTGTTTTTAATTTCCCTTTCTAGCTTTTCATTGCTGGTGTATAAGAAAGCAATTGACTTTTGTATATTAACCTTGTATCCTGCAACCTTACTGTAATTGTTTATTTGTTCCAGGAGTTTTTTTGTTAATTCTTTGGGATTTTCTCCAAAGACAGTCATATCATCTGTGAACAAACACAGTTTTATTTCTTTCTTCTCAGTCTGTCTACTTTTTATTTTCTTTTTTTATTATATTAGCTAAGACTTCCAGTATGATATTGAATGGGATTAGTGAAAGCAGACGTCCTTGCCTTTGTTCCTGATCTTAGTGGGGAAACCATTTAGTTTCTCTTCGTGAAGTATGATACTCTCAATAGATTATCTTAATCAGTAATATAAAGGATGTAAAGTACCGCTCATATCAGGTTTTAGGAAGACTCCTTCCACCTCCCCTCAGTCCCTTCCTCTCACCTAAATTTCTATGAGAAAGATAGGATTAAGTTGATGATTACAAAAATATTTTAAATGATGAGATTTGGGCAGTTTTTCATATAATACCTTATATTTAATAACTCTGCATACTACTTAGTTCCTCTACTCTCTTGTGAACTTCTGTAGGGCAAAGATTATACCTCAGTTTGTTATTGCAACCCTTGTAGTGTCCAATATGCACTGCGATAGACATAACTATTTGTTGAAGGAAAGACGTAATTCTAGACTCTTACTGTAAACCTCCATCTTATAAGAAAAGGCAGATAACCAATAACATCAGTCCTCTAATCAATTAATCAATCCATCAAATATTTGATTGTTAGTTGCAAGGTATTATGGTGGCTACAAAGACACACATGATAATGATACTTCCTCTCAAGAAACTTGTTATCCATGTAGGAAATGTTAATTTCAAATCTCATGTTCCATTTTTGCTGATATGTAGTTGTCAAAAACTCTTATTCCTATGTCCCTTCCTAAGCATTCTAATTGAAATGTCTATTCATGAAATTCTTTCATATTCTTTTAAGAAAAGTTTACAATTTTGATGCAGAAACTAATATTTATTGAGCCTGTCAGTGCAAATAATCCGTAATCAATCTATAAATCAAAATTGGGGTGAGTTTATTTTATGTGCCAGTTTTGAGGACTATAGCCTGGGAGAAACGACCTTCACCAAGGAAGGAAGAACTCCGAAGAAGTGGGGTGTACAGAGTGGTTATATACCATCTTCGAACGAGGAGCATACATCATGTATGACAGGAATATCCCTTTTATTATAGTCACAAGTTGCTTTGCTAGCACAGGAGGTCAGTGGTCACAAGCACAGCAGGTTGGTGGTCAGCAGGTCAGTGGTCACGAGATAAGCACAGTAGGTCAGTAATTAATCCTTAGTTTCTGGGAAGAAATGCTTGTCTGTAAAGAAATGCTGATATAGGGGGGAGGCAACATCCCTATCTTGAAGGGCATCATTCTTGGTTTTGGGACATTGTAAATGTTTAAAGCAGATGTACAGTGCATGCTCGACAGGCCACATCAGGCCTTTCTGGAAAAACAAGGTCAGGCTGAATTAGTTTTAAACCAGATGACTTCCTCATACACTCCAATGTATCTTATTCCTTTCCATTTATTCATCAAGTCTGTAGTGGGTGCTGGACACTGTGCTCTGTACTTTACATATGTGATCTCATTTATCTTCAAAACAATCGTGCAACGTTAGAATTATTATTCCCAATTTACATATGCAAAAACTGGTAACATAATTGTATGAGTAACTTATTAGCTGTGTGACTTATTACAATAGATGTATGATTCCATACCCTAAGCTCTTTAAATCACACACTATGGAAAAGTTACCATCAAAGTGGTATATGAGGAATGTCGCGTGTACAGTACAGAGATGTGCTTGGTGAATGCAGGGAAGAGAGCTTTGACCTCAGGCTAGGGTGTTCACAACATTTCTGGAAAGCTTGACCTTGTCTGATGGATAGGAAGAATAAGGTGAAAGAAAGATCTAGGAGATGAACAGTGTGGAAAGGACTGGGGGCCAAAAACAGCAAGTATTTTATGATTTGACAGTATAAAAATATAATAAAAATTTCTACTGTAGTAGTAAAATGCAATAGAACAAATTTTGCCATTTATTTTAAACAAGAACTCCTCTCCTCCACTTTTCTCTTAAAATAATTTTGCCTGGATTTGCTTATTAGATGTTGAGTATGAGAGTAGATCACGGGACCCATTGCTAACTCCTACATCATCAGTCGTGGAGCTCGTCTTTGTCTGCTGGGTTAGAGTAGTCAGCGCAGCAAGTACAGAGGGAGCAAAAGCCTGGGGAAAAATGGAAGATCAAAGGAATCCTAAAAAAAGGATTTTCCTAAAATCAAGTATATTTTATTTATCTCTTCCCCATATCTCATTTGGTTAAGTACCTCACAAATAGTCATTCATATGCTAAAAGCTGAGGAGTTGCAAAGGCCTTTAAGGAGGCGTCATTGCCTTCAGTGAACTTAGTGTATAGTTGGGAAGACCAGAGAAAAGTAGAATAAATAGAAACCACTTAGCAGTGTTAAGCACCAAATAATGAAGTATACATTATTAATACTGTGGGGTCCTTTTCCTTAAATGATGTTCTTCAGGGTTCTGTTTTCTCTGCTATTCTCATGATTTCAATTTCTAAATACTTTTACGTCTCTCTTTCCAGCCCACATCTCCCTTCTGAGCTATAGGTTCATCCAAATGCCTTTTGGACATCTTGACCTTGAGACGACAACGCAGTCCTCTCAACTTCACCTTGTCTAAAACTTCCCGGGTCTGTTCTTTTTCACCCAGTGAATGGCACCGCTGTCATCCAGCTGTCCAAGCCAGAGACTGAGAATCATTCTTGCTTTTCTTTCTCTTGTTTCTTAACCACGTGTTCTGTTGATACTGTTTCCTAATTATCTTTCAGATCCATCCATTTTTTTTTCCTCTCTGCCACCATCCTAATTTAGACTGTAGTCATCTCTTACTTAAATTACTGCAAAGGCCTCTTAACTAGTCTCCCTGTGCCTTCTTCACCTCCAGACTGGTCACAAAGACACAGATTGCTTAAAATCCTTTTTTTCTTGGGATGAAGTCCAGTTTCCTTAATGTGGCTTACCTCTTCTGCTTGATCTGGCCCTGCCTCCTTCTTCTTGAGCTTTAACTTGTTTTCCCCTATTCTAAACCAGCCTTACTGGACTTCAAATGCATCGTGCTGTTTTGCCTCTGAGCCTTGCTTGAGATGTGCTATTCCCTTTGTCCAGAAGGAGAATAAGAAGAAATGCTGTGGTGATTAAAAGCACAGTAGACTCTGGAGCCAGACTTCCTAGATACAGGTGAATCCTGGATCTGCTCACTTAACTAGCTATGTGATCTAGAGTGAGTTACTTAACCTCTCTGCTTTCAGTGTCCTCATCTGTACAATGGGGATGGTAATAGTACCTGCTCCACAGCATGTTGTGAGGATTAAAAGAGTTAATATAGTTGAAACTTAGAATGATGCCTGCCTCGTACTAGGTACTATACAAATGTAGCTGTTATATAACCCTTCTTATAAATGTGTTGGTGTACCGGATAGTATTAATTTTTTTGTTTTAAAGATGATTTAATGATAAAAATACTATTTTTCCCTCATAAGTTGTGAGTTGATTGGCTCATTATTATTGGTATTTATCTTTGTTGTTAGATGGGCAGCAGCTTTATTTTCCTAACTTCTTGCTTTTCAGCTTTTTAGTGACTAGAATTTGATCTCAGGCTGACATTCTTATGAAATGGATCATTTGACCCCATTAGGTTTACCTGAATTTTTATACAGACTAACTCAGGACAACCTATATGGAAACTTTTAAAATAAAATTAATTCTTAATAGCTAATGGCTGACTTTTTACTTTATGATTTATGTGCCATGTTGATTAAAGTTTCAAGTAAAGTCCTTTAAAGGAATTCACTTTTTTCTTTGTTTATTTCAGAGATTGTAGATTATAATGGTTCAAATGGTTTGGGTTCCATTAAGGATACTTACTATATTAGGAAATAGACTCTCTGAAAGGGAAAACTCTCTCTATTCACAACTCTATTTACACCCAACACTTCTGATACCAGATGTGTGGGTTTTTTCCCATACTGACCAATTTTCCGACACCAGCTGGGTATCCTATGATTTAACTCAATTTCAACACTAACTGCTCGGAGTAGGTGTAGACCCCACAGGTTAAGGGCTCACTCCCACAGACTGCCCCCTACTTCAGGTGCCAATCACAAATGGTGGGTCCCCAAGTTACCCATAACTTCTATTTGACCAACTACAAATCAGAGCTTCCCATGACACCCTCCTTAGGTTCAATTATTTGCCAGAATGGATCACAGAACTCAGGAGAACAGTTTACTTGCTAGACTACTGGTTTATTACAAAGGATATGTTAAAGGATACAAATGAACAGCCAGATGAAGAATACAAAGGGCTAGGTCTATGTCCAGAAGGGTCATGAGCACAGAAGCTTCTGTCCTCATGGAGTTTTGGGGTGTGATTCCCTCCTGCCAGGTGGATGTGTTCTAGATCACCATCCCAGAAACACTCTGAATTCCACACTTTAGAGATTTTTATGGAGGCTTCATTATGTAAGCATGATTGATTAAATCGTTGACCATTGGTGATTATTTCAACCTCCAACCCCCCTCCTGGGGATGGTGGGTAGCGTGGAGGGGCTGAAAGTTCTAATCACCTGGTTTGTTACCCTGGCAACCAGTCCCCCATCCAGTGGTTATCTAGGGACTTTCCAAAAATCCCTCAGTAACGTAAACTCAGGTGTGGTTGAAAGGGGCTTTTTATGAATAACAAAAGAGCTGCTTTCACTTTTATCCTGGAGCTATTCCAGGAACAAAACCCAAGTATTATAATAAAAGATGTTCCTATGCTCTAATCACTTAAGAAATTACAAGGGTTTTAGGAGCTGTAAGCCAGGAACCCTGGAGGAAGACCAAAAAATATATTTCTTATTATATCACAATATCACTTTCTCTATTATCACAGTAGTTAAGGTCAGTTAGGAAAAACATGTAAAACCTAAATTTTATCCAAAGAAGATTCCTCAGTAGTCTAGGTTTGGCAGAACTTTCAGCAGTATGATGAAAAACTTAATGTATATTTAAATTTTAAGTGTTGATTTTGACCACTTGAATATTAATTTCTCTTTTGAGTATTTGTTTTTCACTGATACTTATGATTTGAGATGATTTCATGAAGACTGAGATCTGAAAACATACCTAAAGGAGCAGATTGTTGATCTAGTTGTCTGATCTGACAGTGCTAGATTTGAGAATGATGAAACATTTATATTTTTCTCCTTCCTTCCTAAAAGGAAATAGTTGCTTTCTGGTGAATTTTTGGATATGATTACTTTTCCAATAAAATATTGGTGTTTGATTATTACTGTCATTTTAATTTTATTTTCCAGAATATTTTACTTTTATCTTTAGAATATATATATATATATGGGTTTTTTTTTTTTTTGAGGAAGATTGGCCCTGAGCTAACATCTGTTGCCAATCTTCCTCTTTTTGCTGAGGAAGATTGGCCCTGAGCAAACATCTGTGCCCATCTTCCTCTGTTTTGTGTGTGGGACCCTGCTCCAGCGTGGGTTGATGAGTGGTACGTAGGTCCACACCTGGGATCCGACCTGAGAACCCTGGGCTGCTGAAGCCACCGGTTTTATATTTATATAAAAATATATATAAAAATATATTTGTAAAAGAAAGTTTTCCGGATTTTCTATTACACTGCAAATGTTTAAGTTGATCAAGACTAATAAACAAATTTATTTCAATGCAACAAATGTTTAGTTGCTACTATTTGCAAGGCACTTTGTTGGCTCCCAAAGAATATACAGAAATGAGTAAGAAAGTCAGTCTTCTACCTCATTTGGAGGTGGGGAGAAAAACCATGAGTCAATTATAAGTAATTGTAATAAAGGAGAGTACTATACCCTCCTTGAGAGAGCTTTGAACCAAGTGCTTGCTCTACTAGTCATGCTCTTGCAGAACACCAGTAGCTGTCAAATATGATAAACTCTTTTCCATTCTCACCTGTTTGACTTTGCTTCTGCCTTTGATGCTTTTGCCCACCTATGTTTTAACACCTGTTTTTTGGCTTCTCTATACAATTTTCTTATGTTTTTCTTTTAACTCTCTAACTGATGCTTATTGGTTACTTCCCTCCTCAATTTTTTTTATTAAGAAAAGTTTTGTAAAAGCAGAAAATTTTAAACTCTAGAACAATGAATACCCACATGCCCTCCACCTAGATTTAACTATTATCATTTTTCTATATTTGCTTTATCTCTCACTTTGTATATAAATAAACTTTCTTTTTTTGTGAGGAGGACCAGCCCTGAGCTAACATTGGTTGCCAATCCTCTTCTTTTTTGCTGAGGAAGACTGGCCCTGGGCTAACATCTGTGCCCATCTTCCTCTACTTTATATGGGACACTACCACAGCATGGCTTACAAGCAGTGTGTTGCTGGCGCCCGGGATCGGAACCCACGAACCTGGGCTGCCAAAGCGTGAACCAAACCGCTGCGCCACCAGGCCGGCCCTAAACTTGTTTTTTGTTGTCACTGAACCATATGAAATTAAGTTTCCATTGTCATGACATGCCACCCCAAAATACTTGAACCTACATCTCCTAAGAATAAGGATATTCTCCTGCATAACCACAATACCATTTTTCCCATATTTAAGACAATTAATAAAAGTTAAAAAATGAAATTAACCATGATAAAATATATAATGTAATATTCAGTCTATATTCAAATTTTTGCAGGTGTCCTACAAATAACTTTTATAGCTGTTTTTATTTGAACCACAATCTAATCAAGGTTTTCTTGCATAGTATTTGGTTGTTTTATGTCTTGGGTAGACTATCTTCCCACTCTTTTTTTTTTTTTTAGGATCCAGGCCAATTTTCTTGTCGAGTGTATCACATCTAGATTTGCCTATTATCAAGGACTTTTAAAAGTTTCTCCTTTTGCAGCCTGTTGAATGGTGGCATTACCAGAGAAGGACTTCCCAACCCTTGTGGCATGGGTGCTGTGAATGGGTGATGGATCCTATTATTCATCCTGTAAGTTCTTTGACCACCAGTGGAGTTTGGGGCAGTGGAAGCTTTGAGTCCCTTCACTTCTGCCCATGAGCACTGTCAGTTTATCCTGGGATACAGTACAGATATTCACGTTAGGTAGGTGCCATGATGTGAAGGAACACTGGCCACCATCTTCAGCTCTTTTTTTCTTATGTGGTCTTCCTCTCTGCAATCACATTTACTTCTTTGGTTTTAACAGTTGCCTGTATAGTGACGTTTTCTTTTCTAAATTCTACTTTCTAAATTCCACTTATTTCCTTTTGTTCCTCTTCTCCTGGCTATCCAGTAGCCACTTCAAAATCGACATATTCAAATGAATTTATTCTGTACTTGAAAACTTGTTCATCGTCAGTATTGTTCTTTTTGGAGTGGGGGAGGTATGTGGAAAGTGTAGTGTAAATGGCCTTAGTTTCACTGAGACCACACTCTGGCTAGAAGCCTCAGTCATCTTCAGCTGCTTCTCTGGCTGTCTGCTTAGCTCTCTCTCATATGCACATACACACATGTGCATACACATTTATTCATCAAATATTTCTTTAATGCCTACAATGTGCCCGGATATATTTGGCCACAATAGGCAAGTCTATCTCTGGAATGCCTCTTGAATACATTCCCTCCATTTTTCATAATATTTACTCTAATTTTGGTCCTCATCAACCCTTCTCAGAACTTTTACAATGGTCTCCCTACCTCTGGCTTTAAATCCTTTGATCCATCCTGCATACTATTTGTTTACTGAGAATACCTATTTGATCATATGTGTCTCTTGCTTGAAAACCTCTGATGGCTTCACATTAAACAGGAAAAGATGCCAACTTTTTAGCATACCTTACAAGACTATGCTAATTCCATCTTCTTTGCCCTTTTCATATATTACTTCATCTCATGTTCTAGGTATACTTGTCTTCTGCTAATTTTTTGAATACAGTGTGGATTTTTTTAATGTTAAGATTAATTTATTTCATTCATTTATTCAACAAATTTGTTGAGTGCCTACCAATTACTATTTTAAAAAAAATGATTTTATCGAGGTGATGGCTTGCATTGTGTGCGAATATAGTGTGGATTTTAATCTTCAGACTTTGTACGTTTCTGGTGTCCATAAGGCCCCATCCCTCTTCTTTGCTTAATGAAATCCTGCTCATCTCTTAAGGTCCACTGGGATGTTCCCTTTGAAAATTATTTACCTGATAGTTCTTTCTATCCCTTCCATCAGAACCAAACCCTTCTTTCCATTCTTTATCTAATGTGCTTTGCACAGACATCTGTTATAGTGCTTATCAGATTGTTTTCCTTGCTCGTAAGTGTCTCTCTGTGTAAAGGTTCACAAGGGAAAGGACCATCTTGTTCTTCCTATTGTTCCTAGAGCCCAGCACAATGCCTGGCACACAGCACATACTTAGTAAAATATTTCTGAAAGGAATGTCTGGCATTACTTGTTATATTACCTTATGTAGCAAGTAAGCCTGACTTGAGATTCATGAATTCTCAAAGGAAGATAATGTTTTATATAAAAAATTGGTTTACACTGAGTATTTGCTAATGATTACTTTCTGTGTAATACAGTCCTTAGTTATTTGTTTTAAACTTAACACTTTTTTTTTGTGTATGAGGAAGATCAGTCCTGAGCTAACATCCATTGCCAATCCTCCTCTTTTTGCTGAGGAAGACTGGCCCTGGGCTAACATCCGTGCCCATCTTCCTCCACTTTATATGGGATGCCGCCACAGCATGGCTGACGAGCGGTGCGTCGGCAGGCGCCTGGGATCTGAACTCACGAACCCCGGGCTGCCACAGCGTGAACTAAACCGCTGCGCCACCGGGTGGCTCCAAACTTAACACTTTTGATGCCTGAAGTCTTAAAGCATTACCGCAGATACATTTGTTTTAATTAAAATCACTTCTGAGCAATAAGAATTTGCCATAATGATAAGAGTTTCTGAAATTTTATCATTTTAGAGCCTTTAAAATAGTAAATGTTTATCTGAATTGGAATTCTGAAGGAAGGAAACAGTATAAAATGAAGATTGTTTTTTAGAGGAAGAGGTACATTAATCAGTTTTTAAGAAAAGAGACTAAATAAAGTCAGTCTCTATAAAGAATGAAGACCAAAAGATAAACTGTTGTCAGATTTCCATGTTGCAAGGCAATCCTGAACTTGAATAAGGAAGACTGTTACTGTGTTTTAGTGTTTAGAGAATGAGTAGATGAAATATTTGATAGATGAAAACATAAAGGAGGTGCTAGTATTATTTGACATTATTTATTAATAAGGAGAATACAAAATAACAGTACCTTGTGTTACAAGATTTTTAATATTTCCGAATTATTTTAAAGGACTATTATCATTTAAACCAAATAAATTCCTGATAATTAAAAATGTTATGGAGAGGAACTGTTTAACACAAATGAAATGTTATGTAGATGAACTGTTTAACACAAATGAAATGATATGATGTCTGGATTTTGTTTAAAAATAATCAAGAAAAGGGGTGGAAGTGGAAATAAGACTGGCCATGTGTTGGTAATTGTTGAAGCTGTGTGATAGATACATAGATATCACTCTCATTTATTTTGTTTTTTTCATTTTTGAAAAATTTCATGATAAAAAATCTAAAAATATTATGGTATTATATAATAAAGGAAAGAGTTCCCAAATAAGGAATCATTACTACTAGGCTGGCTGAATATTGAGTTCATGATATTGAATAATTCAGAATGATACCAATGTAAAACTAAATGATCTTTTTGGGTTTTTGTTTTTCTAAATTGTTATTCCAGATTGTTTTTTTCTTATTTTTCTGTGTGATGTGGAAGCCTCTTAATTTACTAAGCCAAGTCATCATATATTAAAGGGATGTAAGATTGATTTATGCCAGCATTCTTTAAGAAAAAAATTGTTGGCAAGATTCAGGTGTCATATTGTTTGAAGAATGTCTTATTCGTACCACATAGTTATAAAAACTGGTAATATATCACCTTGGATACTGTGTTTCTGATGGTTTCGTTATTTCATTCTACTCTTAAGGTTTGGAAAAGAATACGTAAAGGACCAATTCATAGAATTGTCTGTCTTTTTTTGTGTGTGTGTGTGAGGAAGACCAGCCCTGAGCTAACATCCATTGCTAATCCTCTTTTTTTTTGCTGAGGAAGACTGGCCCTGGGCTAACATCCGTGCCCGTCATCCTCTACTTTATATGGGACGCCGCCACAGCGTGGCTGACAAGTGGTGCCTCGGAGGGCGCCCGGGATCCGGGCCCGCGAACCCCGGGCTGCCAAAGGGCAACCTAGACCGCTGCGCCACCTGGCCGGCCCCGTCTATCTTCTTAAGGGATGAGAGAGAGAAGTGTTCAGAAATTCTTCTTTCGTCTTTTCTTCTCTCTCCCTTTGTCTCCCTCCCTCTTTCTCTTCTTGCCTCAAGTTCTTACCTGGACACCAAAAAGTCATTTTATCTATGTGCTACTTCCTTCGATCCAATATCACATCTGTAGGCTCGAGTCCTTTCAATCTGATACTACTACGATAGGCCCTCAGTAAACATCTTCAGGACATTTCCTTTGTGAACTGCTCGGATATTTTTTTTTTTTTTTTGGTCTTTTTTATTTTTTTTATTGATGTCTTAGTTTATAACACTGTGGGGTTTTAGTTGTACATTTTTGTCCGTCACCTTGTGGATGTAACCCTTCACCCCTTGTGCCCCCCCCTACCCCCCTTCCCCTTGGTAACCACCAATCAGTTCTCTCTGTCCGTGTGTTCACTTATATTCCATATATGAGTGAGTTCATGCAGTGTCTGTCCTTCTCTCTCTGGCTTATTTCACTTAACATAATACCCTCTAGGTCCTTCCATGTTGTTGCAAATGGGACAATTGTGTCTTTTCTTATGGCTGAGTAGTATTCCATTGTATGTATATACCACATCTTCTTTAACCAATCTTCAGTTGAGGGACACTTGGGTTGCTTCCACTTCTTGGCTATAGTGAATAATGCTGCAATGAACATAGGGGTGCATACGCCTCTTGTGATGGTTGATTTCACGTCCATTGGGTAGATGCCCAAGAGTGGGATTGCTGGATCATACGGTATTTCTATTTTTAATTTTTTGAGGACTCTCCATACTGTTTTCCATAGAGGCTGCACCAGTTTGCATTCCCACCAGCAGTGAATGAGGGTCCCCGTTTCTCCACAACCTCTCCAGCATTTGTTGTTATTTGTCTTGGTGATTATAGCCATTCTAACCGGTGTAAGGTGATATCTCAGTGTAGTTTTGATTTGCATTTCCCTGATGATTAGTGATGTTGAACATCTTTTCATGTGTCTATTGGCCATCTGTATCTCTTCCTTGGAAAAATGTCTGTTCATATCCTCTGCCCATTTTTTGATCGGGTTGTTTGTTTTTTTTGTTGCTCAGTTGTATGAGATCTTTGTATATTACTGAGATTAATCCCTTGTCAGACAAACGATTTGCAAATATTTTCTCCCAGCTGGTGGGTTGTTTATTCATTTTGATCCTGGTTTCATTTGCCTTGTAGAAGCTCTTTAGTCTGATGAGGTCCCACTTGTTTATTTTTTCTTTTGTTTCCCTTGTCTGGGTAGACATGGAATCTGAAAGGATCCCTTTATGTCCAATCGCAATTAGTGTACTGCCTATATTTTCTTCCAGGATTTTTATAGTTTCAGGTCTCATTTTCAGGTCTTTGATCCATTTTGAATTGATTTTTGTATATGGCGATAGGAGATGGTCTACTTTCATTCTTTTGCATGTTGCTGTCCAGTTTTCCCAGCACCATTTATTGAAGAGACTTCCCTCTCTCCATTGTATGTTCTTTGCTCCTTTGTCGAAGATTAGCTGTCCATAGGTGTGTGGTTTTATTTCTGGGCTTTCAATTCTGTTCCATTGATCTGTGTGTCTATTCTTGTACCAGTACCATGCTGTTTTGATTACTGTGGCTTTATAGTATATTTTGAAATCAGGGATTGTGATGCCTCCAGCTTTGTTCTTTTTTTTCAGGATTGCTTTAGCTATTCGGGCTCTTTTGTTGCCCCATACGAATTTCAGTAGTTTTTGTTCTATTACTGTGAAGAATGACATTGGGATTCTGATTGGGATTGCATTGAATCTGTAGATTGCTTTAGGTAGAATGGACATTTTAACTATATTTATTCTTCCAATCCATGTGCATGGAATATTTTTCCATTTCTTTATGTCCTCCTCGATTTCTTTCAATAGTGTCTTATAGTTTTCATTGTATAGGTCTTTGACCTCCTTGGTTAAATTTATTCCCAGATATTTTATTCTCTTTGTTGCAATTGTAAATGGGGTTGTCTTTTTGAGTTCTCTTTCTGTTTTTTCATCGTTAGTGTATAGAAATGCAATTGATTTTTGTAAGTTGATTTTATACCCTGCCACTTTACTGTAGTTGTTGATTGTTTCTAGTAGCTTTCCGATGGAATTTTTGGGGTTTTCTGTGTATAGGATCATGTCGTCTGCAAATAGTGAGAGTTTCACTTCTTCATTGCCTATTTGGAGTCCTTTTATTCCTTTTTCTTGCCTAATTGCTCTGGCCAGAACTTCCAGTACTATGTTGAATAAGAGCAGTGAGAGTGGGCACCCTTGTCTTGTTCCTGTCCTCAAAGGAATGGCTTTCAGTTTTTCCCCGTTGAGTAGGATGTTTGCTGTAGGTTTGTCATATATGGCCCTTATTATGTTGAGGTACTTTCCTTCTATACCCATTTTGTTGAGAGTTTTTATCATAAATGGATGCTGGATCTTGTCGAATGCCTTCTCTGCATCGATTGAGATGATCATGTGGTTTTTATTCTTCATTTTGTTAATGTGGTGTATCATGTTGATTGATTTGCGGATGTTAAACCATCCCTGTGTCCCTGGTATAAATCCCACTTGATCGTGGTGTATGATCTTTTTGATGTATTGCTGTATTCGGTTTGCCAATATTTTGTTGAGGATTTTTGCGTCTATGTTCATCAGCGATATTGGCCTGTAGTTTTCCTTCCTTGTATTGTCCTTGTCTGGCTTTGGTATCAGCATGATGTCGGCCTCATAGAATGTGTTGGGAAGTATTCCATCTTCCTCTATTTTTTGGAATAGTTTGAGAAGGATAGGTGCTAAATCTTCTTTGAACGTTTGATAAAATTCTCCAGGGAAGCCATCTGGTCCTGGGCTTTTATTTTTTGGGAGGTTTTTGATTACTGTTTCAATCTCTTTACTTGTGATTGGTCTGTTCAGATTCTCTATTTCTTCTTGATTCAGTTTTGGGAGGTTGTACGCTTCCAAGAATTTGTCCATTTCCTCTAGGTTGTCCAATTTGTTGGCGTAAAGTTTTTCATAGTATTCCCTAATAATCCCTTGTATTTCTGTGGTGTCTGTTGTAATTTCTCCTCTTTCATTTCTAATTTTATTTATTTGAGTCTTCTCCCTTTTTTTCTTAGTGAGTCTGTCTAAGGGTTTGTCAATTTTATTTATCTTCTCAAAGAACCAGCTCTTTGTTTCATTGATCCTTTCTACTGTTTTTTTGGTTTCAATTTCATTTATTTCTGCTCTGATTTTTATTATTTCCCTCCTTCTGCTGATTCGGGGCTTTGTCTGTTCTTCTTTTTCCAACTCTGTTAGGTGCAATTTAAGGTTATTTATTTGGGATTTTTCTTGTTTGTTAAGGTGAGCTTGTATTGCTATGAATTTCCCTCTCAGGACTGCTTTTGCTGCATCCCATATGAGTTGGTATGGTGTATTTTCCTTTTCATTTGTCTCCAGATAGCTTTTGATTTCTCCTTTAATTTCATCAACGACCCATTGGTTGTTCAGTAGCATGTTGTTTAGTCTCCACATCTTTGTCCCTTTCCTAGTTTTTTCCTTGCAGTTGATTTCTAGTTTCACAGCATTATGATCAGAAAAGATGCTTGTAATGATTTCAATCTTCTTAAATTTATAGAGGTTTGCCTTGTTTCCTAATATATGGTCTATCCTTGAGAATGTTCCATGAGCACTTGAGAAGAATGTGTACTCTGCTTTTTTTGGGTGGAGTGCTCTGTATATATCTATTAAATCCATTGCGTCTAGTTTTTCATTTAAGTCCAGTATTTCCTTATTGACTTTTTGTCTGGATGATCTATCTATTGATGTAAGGGGGGTATTAAGATCCCCTACTATTATTGTGTTATTGTTAATATCTCCTTTAAGGTTTTTTAGCAGTTGTTTTATGTACTTTGGTGCTCCTGTGTTGGGTGCATAGATATTTATAAGTGTTATGTCTTCTTGGTGAAGTATCCCTTTTATCATTATATATTGCCCTTCTTTGTCTCTCATTACCTTTTTTATCTTGAAGTCTACTTTGTCTGCTATAAGTATGGCTACTCCTGCTTTCTTTTGTTTGCCATTAGCTTGGAGTATTGTTTTCCATCCTTTTATTTTGAGTCTGTGTTTGTCTTTAGAGCTGAGATGTGTTTCCTGGAGGCAGCAGATTGTTGGATCTTGGTTTTTAATCCATCCTGCCACTCTGTGTCTTTTGATTGGAGAATTCAATCCATTTACGTTTAGAGTGATTATTGATATATGAGGGTTTAATGTTGCTATTTTATTGTTCATCTTCTGGTTCTTTTGCATTTCCTTCGTTTCTTGTCCCTTGTGTTTCGGACTGCAAATTCAATTTGGTATTTCTGCATGCTCATTCTCTTGGTTTTCTCTTTATTTGTCATGTGTGGTTCTCTTCTGGTTGTTTGTTTAGTGGTTACCGTGCGGTTTATATAAGCGATCTCCTGGATAAGAAAGTACATTTTCAGATGCCTCCTTTTTCCTGAGGCTGGGTCAGTTCAATCCCTTACCTCTTCCCCTCCTTATTTGTTATCTCTTTATTCCAGATTGTGTCATGAATGTGTGTTTCCAGTGATGAGCTTGAATTAATTTTTGATGTTTTCCAACTGTATTTTGTTCTGGTTTAGTCTCCTTGCTTTTCTCCTTGCTGAAATCTTTGTATCCCCTTTCTCATTTGTTTTTTTTCAGGCCTAAGGGCCTTCTTGAGCATTTCTTGTAGTGGGGGTCTTGTGGTGACGAACTCTCTTAGCTTTTGTTTATCAGGGAGAGTTATTATTTCTCCATCGTATTTGAAGGATATTTTTGCTGGATAAAGTATTCTCGGCTGAAGGTTTTTGTCTTTCATGATTTTGAATATATCATTCCAGTCTCTCCTAGCCTGTAGAGTTTCTGTCGAGAAATCAGCTGAGAGCCTGATGGGGTTTCCTTTGTATGTTATTTTGTTTTTTTGTTTAGCTGCCTTCAATATTATTTCCTTGTCACGGGTATTCTTCAAGTTTGCTACTATGTGGCGAGATGATTTTTTATTCCTGTTTATATATTTAGGTGATCTATTGATTTCATTCACTGTTATTTCCCTTTCGTTCCCTAGGTTGGGGAAGTTCTCAGCTATTATTTCTTTGAACAAACTCTCTGCTCCTTTTTCTCTTTCTTCTCCTTCTGGAATACCTATTATCCTTATGTTGCTTTTCCTCATTGAGTCTGATATTTCTCGAAGAATTTCTTCATTTCTTTTTAGTCTTAGCTCTCTCTCCTCCTCTACCAGGAGCATTTCTGCGTGGCTATCCTCAATAGTGCTAATTCGTTCCTCCATATTGTCAGTTCTGCTCTTTAAAGACTCCATTTTTTCCACTATCTCATTCATTTTGTTTTTCATCTCCAATAATTCTGATTGGTTTTTCTTTAGGGTTTCAATCTCTTTTGTGACATAATCCCTGAATTCGTTGATTTGTTTCTGTGTGTTCTCTTGTATTTCGTTGAGCTTGTTTATGATAGCTATTTTGAATTCTCTCTCATTCAGGTTATCAAATTCTGTGCCTTCAGGGTTGGTTTCTGGGTGTTTGTCATTTTCCTTTTGGTCTGTAGCCCTGACATATTTTCGCAAGGATCCGGCGGGGACGGCTTTATTTTTACCCGTCATGATTAAAGTTAGTCCTGCAGTTTCCCCCTGCTGCCACTAGATGGAGATCGCGAGCGGTTTGCTCTGAGGCGGCTCTGCGGCTGCAGCCCCCGGAGGGATTATGCTGAAACGCCGGGTGTGTGGGGGGAGGGGTCCTCTCTTTCTCCTGCTTGACCCGGGGGTTTCCTTTCTGGCTCTGTTAGGGTGTTTGCTACACCCCCTAAACAGTCCGTCGTCGCTTCCCCGTGGGGATCTCGCGACAGTCTGTGAGAGCACCTGGATGGCGCTAGTTTTCCCCGCTGTGGGCCGCCCCTCCCCCCTCTGTCCGCGAACCGCGCTGTTTTTGCCGATCGATTGGGGAGGGGGAGTACAACCTCCTACCTCTCCTCCCGTCCTCCTGGGCTTCCCGCGCCTCCACAGTCCGATGTATGGCAGCAGGGGTTTCTCAGAAGTCCTTCGTAGTGTTTGATTGAGCTCTGTTGGAATGTGAATGATGTTTTCGTTGTGTCGTAGGGGGCAGAGATTCAAAGAGGGAATCTCACTCCGCCATGATGCTGACGTCACTCCTCGGATATTTTTAATTTTGTCTTTTGTGACTAAATGACTAAAAGAGTCATTTATGAGCTGAAGAAACTTCTGAGATCTGACCCAAGTCTTTTTCTCAGTGATTTCATCTTCCCCTTCAACCAGCTCAGACCTTCAGACTTGTCCTTGTTTCAGGCTTCTTAATCTTCATTATTTATTCATTTGGTCCTGCCAATTTCTCTTTTAAAATGACTGTCACAAGTTTTCCTTCTTTTCTCCAGTCTTACCGTTACCCCTCTGCTGTGGAGAATGTTGAGCTTGAAATTGGAAGATTTCATCTCAGCTCTGCTTCTAGCTGCTGGCCTACCTTCTTCATCTTTAAAATGAGGAGGTTGTAACAGGGTTATCTTAAACCCCCTTAGGAGCTAACATTCTATTATACTAATCCAGGTTCTTACCGTCTCACACTTACATTGCAGTAACCTCCTAATTATTTTTCACATCTCTAATCACAGTCTTTCTTAATAAGATTAATCTTCATATGTAACTTTCATTGCCTTTAGAATAAAATTTTATATTTCCTGGTCTCCATTTATTCATGTCGTCATTTCTCTGGTTAATGGTGTTATCATTCACACAATTACGCAAAGTGGAAACTTCATCCATCTTCAGAGTCTTCCTTTCCTTCACCGACAGAGTCAAATTGGTTACTAAATTCTGTCAGTTCTGACTTATTGAAATGTCTTTTGAATCCATATTTGTTCTCTTCTGCCACTAATTCTAGTCCATTCTAATCTAGTCCTTGATCTTCCCTTATCTGGCCACTTCAGCAACCTGCCAAATGTTTGCTCTGCCCCCAGTTTGTAGTTACCACAATTATCTTTCTGAGCAAAGATCTGTTAATGTACCTTCTCTGTTCTAAAAACATTTTGTTCTACTCTGTTTAAATATGAAGCATAAGCTTCTTAGCAGAACTCACATGGTCCCTTCCCTTTGCTTTTCTAACCTCATCTCTTGTCCCTTGTCATCATGCCCTCATCTTCCAGCCATATGAATACCAGCAGTTTCCTGAATATGCCTCTGGAATTTTTCTCATGCCATACTTCAGCCTGGAATTCTCTGACCCTCATCTCTTCTTTGGCTGAGGAACTCCTCCCTTAAAGGCATCACTCATGTAGTTACTCTCTGTAAAGCTCTGAAAGAGGGCCAGCTCTGATGGTTAAAATTTGGTGAGCTCTGCTTCAGTGGCCTGGGTTCAGTTCCTGGCCGCGGAACCACACCACTTGTCTGTCAGTGGCCATGCTGTGGCGGTGGCTCACGTGAAAAAAAAAAAAAAGAGGAAGATTGGTAACAGATGTTAACTCAGGGTGAATCTTCCTCAGTGGGGGAAAAAAAAGCTCTGAAAGAAATATTAATCTCATTCTCTCTGTACCTGTTATGCACACCTCTTGGGTACAGAGGGAGTCATATCAGAGTTATTCGTTTATATTTCCCACTCACCCAGAATCTCTTCCCACATGGATTGTGAACTCTGTGATATCTAGGGTAGCCAGTCTCTAATTTTGTTCATCCTCAGAGTTTGGCACAGTGTTGGGACATAAAATATTTACTCAGTAGTTGTTTGTTGTTGATGTAAAATAAAATAGTAAGCCTTTTCAGTTTTCCTTAGAAACAAAAAAGGATTTTAAACCATTAGTCTGATGACTAAATGTTTCCCTCAGCTTGCATGAGCTTGAATTCCTTCATCTTTTCTTAAAAAAATGCTTCTAAATTTTTTGTCTGTCATAGGTCCTTGGGACCAAAGATGGCCCAGGGCTGATCTGGACACCTGGTAATATTATTGATAGGAGCCAAGAAGCCTTGGGCCTGTCTAATTATGATTATAACAAATGGGGTTTTGACCAGACCTTACCTGTGCAGGCTGTATGCACCTATACTTGTGCATACAGGATACTGAATGGTGCTTCACCTTGCTAAAAGTGATTGAAGTCTGGTCACAAAGTTTGGACATTATTGAAAGATATAAGACTACCTTTTTCATTAAACCAGTTCCTAACATTTCATTCAAGAGATGTTCCTACTGAACTTGTTTCTTTTTTTTTTACTGGGAAAGATTTGCCCCGAGCTAACGTCTGTTGCCAATCTTCCTCTCTCTTCCCCCTCCCCCCCCCAAACCCCAGTACATGGTAGTATATTCTAGTTGTAAGTTCTTCTAGGTCTATGTAAGCTGTCGCCACAGCGTGGCTACTGACAGACGAGTAGTGTGATCTGCACCCAGGAACTGAACCTGGGCTACTGAAGTGGAGTGCGCCGAACTTTAACCACTAGGCCATCAGGGCTGTCCCTGAACTTGCTTCTTTAGGCTTGAGAAAGTCTTCCTTGGATTACCTTTAAATTCTACCACTGAGCCTGGTTTTCTGCCTGGGATAAAGCTTTCATTTTAAGGCAATGATTTCTACAATTTGCATGAATATATGCTTCTTATTTTTTCTACTATCTATAGAATTGCTTGCATCAAGAGTTTTCCAGAACATAGTATCTCAGAGGAAAAACGTAATGGGATCACAGTCTCTGCCAAATTTATTTTTCTATTTTTTTGTTATATAATGTTCCTGTTGAACAATTGTTTTTCTCTGTGACTGCTGAGTGAAGCCTGTATGGTTTTGATACACATTACAGACGTATAGGAGAAATGTCTTTAAATTGAAAAAAATTCTGTGTTAAATATATCCAGGTTTATACTACAAATTTATGTATTTTTAATTCCCCTGGATTTATTTAGTAAACTCCTTTGATTATTTTCAGTATGCAGTTGCTCTAACCATAGTAACTAATATGCACTAAAATTTAGAAAGCAATTTCCCTGAGGCTTTAGAATTGCTTTGTCTGTCTTCATTATAGTAAATAATAAACCTATTTTTATTTAGGGAAGAACTATGCTGCCTGTAAAAGCCAGGCTATCATAGCAGAGTAGGCCAGGTTCACCTGCTTTTTAGCCTTGTCATGTAAAAGAATAAATTAGATCTTTATGATACTTAATATTATGGGTGCCTGAGACATATAAGCTGTGGGGAATGAATTGTCACTACCATTTGGAGGGACTCTGTGAGAGGGGCACTCCCACTGGTTGAGAGCGATAAAGCTTCCTTGCCCGTGTGCTAGTCATTGAAATATTTGTGGGCATCGTGGGAAAGGACACATCTTTAGTTTTCATAACTAAGGTATTGGCATCTGACCGAAGATTGGCACTGACATAGTACAGTGGTGAAAGTCCCATATGCCCTCTGGGATTCTGCCACTTCATATGGTGAACCTCAGAGGTGCCACATTATCAATTATCATCTGACAGATAATATATAAGAGAAATGCGAATGATATTTCATTCATTCTTAATTTAAAAGCGCAAATAAATCTTAAGTTTGCAGATCTTTGAGTATCTTATTAATTAACAGATGGAAGTTATATTTAAACTTATTAAGTGAAATAACTACTGGCTTTGTTTCTAGATCCTATCCATATAATACAGACTAAGAGGCCTATGCCTCAGTCTGTTCTGCTCAAGCTTTCAAATTCCTTTGACAGCCTGGATGTGAAATTCGAAAGTCATTAATGTGATGTGTTAATTTTGCACTTTTTGACTTACTGCAAAAATCTTATAGTTTCCATAGCAACTATAACCTATCCAGATTGTGTAATATTCTTTACAGTATTAAAAATAAAACTATGCAATTACATGAGCTTCTGGAGTACTTCATTTAGGGTAACTGGGGATTGAAATATTTCTGTTTAAAAAATTATTTCATATGAAAATTTTGTCATAAAGCTTATATAATTTTAAGAATTTATTGAATTTAATACTTAGTAACAGATACCTGGTAGTTAATTTAATTATTAAATGTGTGAAATTTATATTGTAAGCATGTGTTAAGCATCTCAGACATAAGTGCTTTCACAGACATACCCACGCATACATTTAAGGCGGGGGGGACATTTGGCTTTAATTGCATTCAGTCACCTGCTGCTTGTAGTTCTTAGTGGCTTCTGGGTGGTCTGAAAAAAGCCTGGTTTTATGTTTAGAGGAAACAGGATGGAGAAAAAGGAAAAAAATGATCACTCAAGCTTTCCTTATTTTTGATTTTGCTGTTTAAAACATGCCAAAGATACCACTTTGAAAATACTAAAGATTGTTTTTGTGGGTGGCTATTTCAAATGATCAATGTCAAGTTATTTTGGCTATTTCCTTTTCCCTCTAATTCTAGTTTAAAAGACAATATAATATTAGCTTAAAGTTAGTTAACATAACTTCTTACATCTTAACACAACTATTTTTCATTTTTTATATCATCTTCAACATATGTCCAAATGTATATATATTTTCATGTGGTATAATTGTGTATTTTCTCAGTAGCATATGGTAAGCATTTTCCATGTTTCTAATGAACTTCATGATTTTCATTTTAATAATTGCATAACAGTCCATCCTGTTGACTTATCTGGTACGTTTTCTGTTTATCAAAATGCTGCTTAATTATTTCTTGAATGCTTATGTATTGGAAGAAAAATGGATATAATTTTCAAACTAATTATGGGAGAAAGTAACCTTAACTCAGTTATTTGCCCCAGACATAGATGATTGTGAAGATCTTCAGAAGGCACGTAAAATGATGTACTTAGGTACTATCATTTGACAAAACCATCATGACATGGTGATACCTTGCTGAGGCTCTAATATGATCAAAAGACAAAACTCGGAGGGATGGATTATACTCTTCTTACCAGAACAACTCGTGATATAAACCACACTTGTGACATTGAGCCGGGACCATGGTGTGGCTAGTTCTGGTGTCAGTACCCTGAGGATACTGTGGTGCGCTAGCTGCCTGTCTGATACATTACTATTTTTATGGACTGTATCACTATTATTGAACTACTGTCTTCCCTTGGTTAAGCACTCTGGTAACTACTGAGGTTTCCCACAATTCCTAATCTTACCTCCATTATTTGGAAAATTCATTGTAACTACTGGGTTTTTCCTAGAGTTCTTGAAAATGAGATGTTGGTGGCTAGAATTTTGAAGTCTTTTCAAGGCTTTTGTTTGAGGTCTTGGGCTTTTGAATGTCCCCTATCCTAGGTGAGAACTTGGGTGTCCCAGTGGGTTGGCATTCTTCTATAGCTCCTGCCTCCTATTAAATGCTTCTTTTACTGTGAAATTACTTTTAATGAATATAGGAGTTTACATCTGTCATTTATTTTTGTAGTTAATGTTTATAACAGAATGCTTTCGTAGATTCCAGATAATTAAGACCGAAGTAGAATTATCTTGCATATGCTTAAGTTTATATTTATGCTTGTTTACTTTGTGAAACTAATGCTGTGTTTAGTACCCTGTTCTGTTTTAATTTTGAATTTTGTGTTTTGGCTCTGTCTGGTGTTTTCATTGTGACATGAATTTCTTTTGGTATTTCATATTTCTGTGGTTGAAATATTATCAGAAATAATAAGCAATGCATGCATAATGAGAGTTTACATATCACTGAGAGACTAGTGCATTTTCATTGTTTTTGTAGTTATAAGTTTGAATCTGAAAATAATGTGTAGAAAATAATTTTTTTTTTGTTCGTATGCAGAAAAGATGAAAAGGAATATGCATTGAAGCAAATTGAAGGCACAGGAATATCCATGTCGGCTTGCAGAGAGATTGCAGTAAGTGGATATAAATATGTTATTTATTTTGTTATTGGTATTGGATGATGACTGATATTAATATAAAATAGTTTCATTAATGTATACAATGCATGTTTATTTCAGAGATGTTAATTAGTTTAAGGATATTTTATATAAGATGAGAAAAGCTGCATAAACTTTTTAATTACTTGAAAGTCATCTTTGTACATTCTCTTAATATTTAGGATTTATAATGTTAGGAATGCTGAACTAAATGTTGATCTAATTAATGGCAAATAATAATTTAATCAATGTCTATTTTTCCTATTATTTTAGGACTGATATATGTCTTTATAGAGAAAGGGGTGATACCATTAGATATTATGCATTATTAAATATTTTTTCTGAAATACATATTTCAGTGCTAGAGGTTTTACTAGTTGCTAGAAAAATAAGGTCATCATAATAATAAGACAATTCCTTAAAAAAAGATCATTCCTTTTTTTCTCTGTCTTTATATGACATACTTACGCATTTAAGAAATGATTGGCCATAAGAATATCTAACATTTACTGAGTATTTACTAGGTACCGGGCTTGCTAAGTGCTTTCAAATATTAATTAATTTAATTTTCACAACAATCATATGAAATAAGTGCTTTTAATATCCCCATTTTACAGTTCAGTAAGCAGGCAAAACCATAATTATGGCTTAGAAGGCTCACTATTATATTACCTTATTTTAGTTCTCCAGTTTCTGATTTTAGTTTTTTAGTTTCTTATTGGGGCTTTATCATGAAATCACATCTATTAGGGATTTCCGTCTTTAAATTGTTAAATATTTATATTGTCCACTTCCATTACATATTTCTGTCTGTAATTTGGCAACTATTACATGTACTGCCCACAGTTCCATGTTTCTGCTTCACTCACATGAAAGCACTCCATCATCGCTGTTAGTCATGAGAAAAAGTGTAGTGCAAAGAACATGAGGCAGGAAATCTTTAGACCTGAGTGTCTGTTTATCTTAGTGCTAAATTAGCCGTGAGTCCCAGTTTCCTTGTGAAATAAGGGAACTATTATATGGTCCCTTCTAGTCATAAATTCTTTGCTTTCAGAATGGGAGCTTCTCACTCGAGTGTGCACACTTTGGGGAGTAGGGACCTTGTCTTTTTATCCCTAGTTCTGAGTGTAGTGCTTGGCACATAGCAGGTTCCCCATAAATGTTTGTTGAGTAAATAAGTGGATAAACAGACCAAAAAAATTCTACTAGCAGTCCATAATCCAAAGTTTGCTTTTTTATGAAAATTTGTTTAAGAAATTTCAATTTGGCAGTTTTCCATTAATTATAAAGTGTTTGTAATGCTCTGCCAGAATAAACATTTGATAAGTCATTTTTAACTCTCTAAAATTCTTAAATGTTATCTCAGCCAATATGAATATCATTGGTGTGCAACATTTTAGAGTACCAGAATTTTGTATAAGCATTAGTTCACCTTCCATGAGTTAATTGGGTAAATAGCTGAAATTTAAGGTATTGATTACTAGGAAATGAAAACTCCGTTGTAGATGCCCTTTTTGAAATAGAGACTTCTATATGCTGAGGAATCCATTGGTTCCCTTTTCTCCATATCCTTGCCAGCACTTGTTATCTCTTGTCTTTTTGATAATAGACATTGTGACTGGTATGAGGTGATATTTCATTGTGATCTTGATTTGCTTTCCCTGATGATTAGTGGTGTTGAGCACCTCTTCATGTCCCTGTTGGCCATTTGTGTATCTTCTTTGGAAAATTGTCTATTCAGTTCCTCTGCCCATTTTTAAATTGGATTATTATTATTTTTTTTTGCTATTGAGTTGTATTAGTTGTGTTATGTATTTTGGACATTAACCCCTCATCCTTTTCCTGGTTGATGTGATAGAAGGACAGAGAGTGTGAGGTGGTAGGGAGATTAAGAGGGACTGATAGATTGGGGAGAATGTAGGCAACACCATATATAAGAGCAGATAGAGCTTGTTCTTTGCTTTTTTCCTTCTATATACCATAATATTATCTAGTATTTTCTAGTTCATATAGGTGCTTATAGGTAAGAGGCTTTTGATGTGGAGAAAATTAGGAACATTTCACCCATTACTCCAAAATGGTGGGGCTGTGACTGCAGAAGAACTTCTGAGAGCAGGGTTGGGTGAAGAGAAAAGAAGTCAAAGAATTTGTAGCTATAGAATGAACTTGCAAGAATGTGTACAGAATGGGAAGAAGTTTAAGAACTAGAATGTGTTATTACCTCAAGTCTCTTTAACAAAGAATGTCACATCACATTTTAATTTCATTCAAACCTTATTGACCAAAGGTGAATTATAACCCCATACTCTTGTACAGTGCTTTATAGTTTACAATATTTCATAAAGGAGTAATTCTGGGTGATGAACATACCAGGAACATGTGAACATTAGCACTTTTAGCCTGAGCTTACAGGGACGTTCTAATATAAAGTTTGTTACCTTTATGGCCTGTGTAATCATAAGGTTGCTAGGTTGAAAATGTGCTAAACACCATTAATCAGATCCCATTAATTTGTTTCTTGATTATGAAATTCAAATATATTCATTAAAAAATTCTCAGACAATGTGGAAAAAGGATGTTGAAAGCATCTATTATGCTAACACTTAATAATCATTATTAATATTTTGCCTATGGTCTTCTAGACTTTTTTCTTTGTAAAAATACAGACCCACAAGAGTGGAGATTCTGTTAATTTTTTTTTCTTTTTTTTGTGAGGACGATTCGCCCTGAGCTAACATCTGTGCCAGTCTTCCTCTATTTTGTATGTGGGTTGCTGCCTCAGCATGGCTGACGAGTGGTGTAGGTCTGTGCCTGGGATCCAAACCCGCAAACCCAGGCCACCGAAGCAGAGCGTGCCGAACTTAGCCACTATGCCATGGGGCTGGCCTTAAGTTTTTATAAAATATAATTTGATCTGCAGTAATACAAAGGTAAATTTCAACTATTAAGTTGGTGGAACATTTATTAATTGTGCTAGGTTCTGTGGAATATAAGAAAGATTATAAGATATAACTCCTGAGTACTCTTCAAAAAATTGAGATAATACCAAAGAAAGAGAAGACAGATTGAGAGAAAAATTACTTGAGGGAAGTAGGGTGGAGGGCATAGGTTGAAGAAGGAAGAGAAATAGAGAAAACCTGACTTCTTGTCAGACTACTGTCACCCTCAGTTCTGGCTAGCGTTGCTGAGAAGCCATGTTGTCATTCACCTGTGCTCGATTTTGTCCAGAGTGTTATGTATCCACCAGCATCCTAGCATTGATGCTCCCGTGGTGACAGATAGGATCAGCTGTAATGGACTGTTTTTCTGTGTAGCACAGAGTAGGCAGGGTGGAGTGGCAATTAAAAGACTTGCCACTATTTCCTTTCCTTTCTTGTCACCGTGGTGGTGTAGCAGGCCACTATGTAAACTTCAGAGGAATGCTTGGAACTTTCCCTTGTCATTAAGGAATAAGCTTTTGCTTTTTAAAATTTATGAAATGGAATTGATAGAATGTATGTTTGCTGTGGATTCCTTGAGAAGAACTTTAAAATGTTTATAAGCAAGGCTCTAATTCTTACTAATATATTTATTTTTGTCAGCCTTAAAACTATTTTGGTAAATTTTGTGTATCGTAGGTTGAGAAATATCTGTTTATTCTCATCAAGATTATTTAATTATATCATCTCAATTGTTTTTATGTTGCTGCAAAGTTTTCCTTAAATATGTATCCAGCTTTGTAAAGTATAGATTTGTGGAAATAGATGTGAAATTCAGCTATTTTGCCCTTTCTATGAAAGGGATAAAATCTAAGTATAAAGATTTTTATGAAAACCGCTAAAGGTAGAAAAAGTTTTCTTTTTTCAGTAGACTTTTAACATGATCTTCTGTAATAATTATTTTCATAAAAAGTTTGCCATGGGGCCGCCCGGTGCCGCAGCGGTTTAGTCTGCTCTTAGCAGCCCGGGGTTCGCGAGTTCGGATCCTGGGCGCCCGCCGACGCACTGCCTGTCAGCCATGCCGTGGCGGCGTCCCATATAGAGGCAGATGGGCACGGATGTTAGCCCAGGGCCAGTCTTCCTCGGCAAAAAAAAAAAAAAAGGGGAGGAGTGGCAACAGATGTTAGCTCAGGGCTGGTCTTCCCCACAAAAAAAAAAAAAAAAAAAAAAAAAAAAGTTTGCCATGATTTTAGGAGACTAGAACTAAATAAATTATGTGTGAAATTGCCTTTGAGCAAAATCTGTTCTTTGGTGTGATCCTTGTGTTCTCCTTAGAAACAAACAAAAGTTTACTTTTGGGATTGAAGACACAGCATAGAGTTTTTCCTCTTTAAAATGTGTGTGTGTGTGTGTTCACATTGGATAGTGATAGTTATTGCTTTTCTCATGTATATAATATATTTAGCTTCCTTGGCAAAATAAATATTTTCTTGCTTTTATAATGAAAAATGAAATCTTGTATGAGTTGGGGATGGGATTTGGGATTATTTTAGGACGAATCTAGGAAATGGACACAGGGTCAGTGCATAGGGAAGAACCATACTGTAGCACTTTTCATTTCCTTTTTAAGAGCTGAAAAGGTAAGGTATAAGGGAGCAGGTAAAAGAAGTCAGTCAGCAAATAGATTCTCCAATCCTGTGGTGTATTTGTCTGCCTTACTGTATATGTTAGGTCATGAGACTCTTAGAAGTTGTTATTATTATTATTTGTGTGTGTGTGTGTACACATGCATCTTTTGGAGTATATTTTGATAAATCTTTGTATTCTCAGAAGCTGGTTTAAATACCTATTGTCTCCAATGGTAGAAAAGAGGTGGGCCCTGTAGGTTTCTGGGGTTTTGTACAGAGATGACAACAGTGAGAAGGAACAGTTTGAGATGAGGTGGTATTGGTTTTGCTCACCGGTTTCTTGTGTGTGTGTATTTGTATGTGTGTGTGTTATCGTGAGGGAAGATGGATTGGTGTGGTAACCAAAGTCATAGATGTAACTGAAAACTCCCCCACTTCTCCCTCGTTGCCTACTCTAGGGGAATAGACTAGTTGGTTGGAAGTAGTGCCTTTAGGCACTTGTGGTTGCTGCAGCTCCTTTCTCTCTGTGAAGAATTGGTGGGTTATGATTGAAGAGTTGGCTTTCTGCTATGTCAGTATCTCTCCCTACTAAGTCAATCAGTGGAGTTATTTCAGTTCTCCTAAAAATATTAAAATGATCAATTTCATATTCTGGCTCTAATTAGATTAAATTGGCTATTAATTCTCTATTTTTAGTATTGTTTATTTTTCTCTTGAATAATATTGAAGCAAAATTATGCTAGTGATATAATGCAGAGTAAAGGACTGAAAATAAATCTGATAATGGTATGCAAGGGGCTTCGCTCAGAGCCTGAAAATAAATGCACAGTAAATGGTTAGTTTTATTATTATTACTATTATTGATAACAACTTTTTCCTATTTAAAAGTCTAATCAAAGAAAATGTAATTTTTAGTTGAAATTGTTTTCATTGTGTTCAAAGTAAATTATTTTCAAGAATCTATACATTTAATTTTTGTGTGTGTGTGATGAAGATTGGCCCTGAGCTAACATCTGTGCCAATCTTCCTCTACTTTTTATATGGGACGCTGCCACAGCATGGCTTGATAAGTGGTGGGTAGGTCCATGCCCAGGATCCAAACCTGTGAACCCTGGGCCGCTGGAGCAGAGCATGTGAACTTAACTACTATGCCACCGGGCTGGTGCCAATACATTAATTTTTAAAGAGTATTATTATAGAGGATACTAAATTATAAAATTTAACATAAGCTTGGTAATTCTAGATTTAAAATAAGAGATTGAAGTGGGAAAACAAAGTATTTTGAAAAATATGCCTTTGGTTTCAGATTGTAAAGTGAGAGAGAATATGGACTTTGGATTCAGATAAACTTGGGGTTGTATCTGGACTTTACTATAGATAGACTCCTGTCTATCTTGGACATGTTGCTGTTAGTACCAGGGCCCATTTTCTAGGTAGGTAGCTATAGAAATGAAGCTATTTTAAGGGGGAATCAGGTTATATCTTGAATTGCTTCTAGGGCTGGCATTGCCAAGGAGGCAGGCCATGCAGCAGTCCACAGGTTCTCTAGATTTTCAGAATCCCTGATCCTCTTAACTTGCTAATGTTCCAGGTCATTTTCTGCTCCACCCTATAACCAGAATATCAACTAAATCTCATGAAATGTTTTGACAAAACACTTCTTTCCAAATATGCTCAAGAATCTTATAATTTCTTAGGAGGTTGGAGTTGCCTGTGAAAGCAGAGTCTGACCCTTGCATATATTTTAGTGGTACATACTGCATCTAAGCTCTTTGGTTAAAATAGGCTAATTTCCACTTATATTTCTAGTTCATCCTTCAGACTACTTATTCTAATTTATTTGGATTTGGAATTAAACATCTTTCTCAGTCTGTATAATCTCTTTTTTTTCTTTTTTTACCTAAAAAAAGTGATTAATCCTATAAGCCAACTAGCGATATCTGATTTCTGTGAACCTTAGTTTCTTCATTTATAAAATGAGATTAATAGTACCTAATCTCACAGAATTGTAGTAAGGATAAATTAAAATATGTGAGCCTTTTGGCTCATAATCAGTTCTCAGTGAGGGTTAGCTTTCCTCCTTTCTGTCTCTTTCTTTTTCTGTTTGAAGAACACAAATGGTTTATTTAGCAACCTTTTCCACATTTTTTTTTCTTTATTATTGTGGTAAAATTGGTATGGAACACTATATATTTCAGGTGTACAACATTATAATTCAATATTTGTGTACATTACATGGTAATCCCCACTGTAAGTCTAGTTACTATCCATCACCATACAACTGATCCCCTTCACTCATTTTGACCTCCCCTCAACCCCCTTTCCCTATGGTAACCACCAATCTATTCTCTATGTCTATGAGTTTGTTTTTGTTTTGTTTTGTTTGTTTGGTTTTTTTTAGATTCCACATGTAAGTGAAATCTTATAGTATTTGTCTTTCTCTATCTGACTTATTTCACTTAGCATGATACCCTCAAAGTCCGTCCATGTTGTTGCAAATGGCAAGATTTCCTTCTTTTTTATGGCTGAGTAGTATTCCATTTGTGTGTTTTTTTGTGTGTGTGTGTCTGTGTATGTGTGTGTGTGTGTATATATATATATATATATATATATCACCTTTATCCAGTCATCCACTGATGGACACTTAGGTTGTTTCCATATCTTGGCTATTGTAAATAATGCTGCAGTGAACATTGGGGTGCATATATTTTTTTCAAATTAGTGTTTTCATGTTCTTCGGATAAATACCCAGCAGTGGAATAGCTGGAACATATGGTAGTTCTATTATTAATTTTTTGAGGAATCTCCATACTGTTTTCTTACTGCCTGAGAACCTCTTATAACATTGTTTCTATGGAGAAACACATTTAGAATTAACATCTTACATACCAGGATATATCTTGCCTTGTCATAGTTTTCTAAATGGGAACACGCTCTTCAGGTCCAGGTCACTGGCCAGGTGTCCGAGGCATTAGAAACTAGAGTAGAGATTGGGGGAGATTAGCCATAGTGTCAGAGGTTAGGGGGTTTTATGGCAACCAGAGGCAGGGATAGAAATTGTATTATGCAAGCCGTGAGGATTGGGAGCTAGGACTTTGCCTGGGAGGAAGAAAGGAGGGAGGGGGATAATAAAGGAGCTCAGGCAGGCTGAGGGACCTGGGAGGCAGCTGGTGAGGTTTCAGGTAGTAACCAGGTAAATGAGGAATGGAGGCACTTGGCCAGTCAGTAGCTGTCTTGAGTCCGTGGAGAGAGCTAGTGGACAAAGTAATCTAAATTGATAACTGTTCATAAAAAAGGGAAAGCCCATGATTAGGGTTTTGATACAATAACACATTGTAGCAAAGAATTTAGCATAACTGGGCAAAGGAGTTTCGTTACTTCAAGTACCAGTAGATTATCATAATGACATAGTCTCCATGTATTATTATTCTGTTACTTTGTCCTTATATCTCTTTTTCTGGTGACATAGGCTGTTCATGTTTTTAATATAGATCTTTGACTTAAATAATAAATAAAAAACCAGTCAGAACTATGCAAAGTCAAGATGAAGTAGCACTTTAACAGATACAAATTAGAGTTAATAGACTGCATTTTGAAAGGATAAAGATTATTGTTCAGGGCCCGCTGGTGGCACAGCAGTTTAGGTCGTGCTTTAGCAGCCGGGGGTTCGTGAGTTCGGATCCCGGGCACTGGCTGACGCACTGCTTGTGAGCCATGCTGTGGCGGGTCCCATATAAAGTAGAGGAAGATGGGCACGGATGTTAGCCCAGGGCCAGTCTTCCTCAGCAAAAAGAGGAGGAATGGCAACGGATGTTAGCTCAGGGCTGGTCTTCCTCACACACACAAAAAAGAGATTATTTTTCAAAAACATAATTCTATTTTATTACAATGGGCAGTATGTAATGGGATGAGATAAACTGATAAAACATAAATGTTGGTTTACAAGGTTCTTAGCATACTTAGCAGCTCAGTAATTTCCAAGTTTGAATGGGCTATTTTTCTTAGAGGAATGTTCTAATTAATTGGAAATTCTACAGTTTGCAGATTTTAGTGATGTTATTAGATAATATAGCATTCAAATAGTTGAAAGTAAACTAGCATTTGAAACAAAATGACTGCCAAAGGATTAAAATTTGCCCAAGATAATGCTAGGTATTCTTGACAGTAAAATAATATCATAATAAGAAAAAGGTAGTTGAAAATCTTATTTGCAGAGTAGTAAGTAACTGAGGTTTGGGTACAAGCTGTTCTGTCACCTTTTTTCTCTATAAGTTTTAATTTAAAAAAGCTTTATTTTCTTCTGGATTGTCTGCCTCTCTGAGGTTTGCCATACCACATTATATTAAAATAATCTGATTAATAATTAGCCTAAATTTATTTGTTGTTTTGGTATTTGGATGTTGCTGGCATGGTGTTCACTTTAATCCATTCCTCCTCAGAAAGAATTCTTAAAGTTAGGTATTTTAATCCAGTAGAAAAATAGTTAAACAGGAACTTTTTTAAAAAGTGAAATATTAATGGCCAGTAAATAAAAAAGATGCTCAATTGTATTAATGATCAGAGAAATATAAAATAAAACCACAATAAGATTTATATTTTTTGCCTACCAGATTGGTAACAGTATTAAGTGTTTACCATGATGTAGAATACTGGAACTGTCATGTGGTGCTAGTGGAATTGTAAATCCTTTTATTACAACACTGAGGAAAACAATTTGTTTATCTAGTACGGTTGGGATACACGTACCTTATTACCCAATGACTTCAGTCCTAGATATAGATGCTATAGCGGTGCTTCTCAACCCCCAATCGCCGTATTTCCCCCTTTTGTAACAATTATTCTACAGTCTCCTTTACTATCCTGCACTGAAATTCATAGGTGATATAACCTCTTTACATGCATGATTAAAAAAAGTCATTATAATCCATCCCTTACCTTATTATAAAAAAAAAAGAGAAAGTAATTTATAATGAAATAATGTATTTAAATGTATAAGAATCAGGTATTTTTATTATAACATCTAAATGTTAATCAGGTCATAGATGCACACCTAATTGTTGAACCTGTAATTGAAATGACTCTCAGTGTGTTGTTTTGGGTAGCGTTGAGTTACCATTGTTTTTCGTGTTGTGCTAAATCTACACCATAGTATATGTGAGTTGATTAACTAATGGGCTTCACAATTAAATAGGAGATTCTGAAGAGAAATTCTAGTTGTTCCCCAAATTCTTACCTTGAATTCAAAACATAAATGTGAAGGTTATTAGTATGCTAAGTAATACTTTTATCCTGTCATTTGGTTTTTCATTTCACTTCTTTTTCTCCTATTGTTTATCCTATTTGTTGTTTCTCTTCTTATTTCTCCCTTATGTCCTATGTATTTTCTATCTTTTTTTTCTACCATTTGCCAAAAGTAGGTCTGTTCTACAACTGTAGCAGTTTGTGATTCCACAAAGACTGTACTTGTTTATCTGTGTTTCTTCTTCTTATCTGGGACTGTCTTTCTATCTGTTCAGTTATGCATAGTATGTAGGTTCATACTCAGAATTTTCCCAGAAGGCATAAGAAATCCTTTTTTATATAAACAATTGCTCAATTAAGTTATTAATAACTTGAAATGCTTTAGTTTTCCTCTAAAACAGAAATTAACAATTCAGTGGGCTTTATAGAATTGAGATTCCCATTGTTACGTTTTTTTTTCATATATTAGCATTTTATAAGTTCATTTTAGCATTTTATATTTTTAGTATGGATTCACTCTGCTTTCATAAAATTTAGATCAGGGATTGTGTCTGATATATTCACTCTTGAATCTTTGGAATCTGTGTAGAACTGTACTTGGAACAAAGTGGGCTCTTAATAAATTATGAATAAACATAACAGTTTATTTGAATTTGTTATTTTAAGGATATTAACAGCAATTAAAGGCTGTGATGTTTGTTCTGATAAAATTTTCTCAGTACTAGAAGATTTTAAACTTTCTTAGGCAAATTATTATTTGAAATATAAAGTTAAACTTTGTGGACTGTTTGTTTTCATTATCTAAAATCTTGGATCCATTCTGATTCTCCTTTCCATAACAATGTATAATTTAATGAATAAGTGGTGGAAAATAATATTTATATGAATAATTATTCAAATAAGTAGATTTTTCATGAAGTAGTTGAGTATCTATTATAATCCAGGCATAGTGCTGAGGATACATTAGTGAATAAAATTTTTCCCTTTCCCCCAAGAAATTTATAGTTTTGGAGGAGACAGAAGAAAACACCAGTTTCAATACTGTGCAATCAATACCATGACAGAGCTAAGCACAGAGTGGTGGAGGAGCACCTAGCCCATACTTGGGAATCTGGGAGGGCTCCTTGGGGATTTTGTGGTTGTGTAAATCTGAAAGACAAATAGGAGCTGGCTGAGTGAAGTTGAGGGAAGGGAGTGGGGAAGGGCATTTGGCCTGAGGAAACAACATGTAGGAAGGCTGAGAAGTGAGAGAGAGCACCGGTGCTCTTAGTTTTATGAACAACTACAGAGGGGTGCATTGTTGTAATTCCCTTCAAGCCTACCAAATTAATTAGTATTATAACAGCAATATGTAAATTTCTGTTGTGTTAAGCAACTGAAAGTTTGGGGTTTATTTACTACAGCAGCTAGAGTTACTCTCACTAGTATGTGTAGAATAGAGGTACTGTTCACAGTTGAAACAAAAAATTGATGTTAAGAATAATTTTTAAAGTAAACAATAGATGAACTAAAAATGGTCATCTGAGTATAAGAAGATGGAGAGGGAAGATGGAGATGGAAGGGTAAGTGAGCTATATAGTTTCATCTATTATATCAGAAAATCATTATGTTTAAAGTTGGTAGGTCAAGAATAGTGATATAAACACTTAGAGATATAAAATAATCAGAACCCAAAACAGAGGAAGTTAAAAGTAGTTGTATTTGAGGAAGAGGAGGGATGAATCCGAGGATTGTTTGATTATAATCTCTGCTATGTTATTTTGTTTTTTAACAATATAAATATATTATTTTGATAGAAAAATTAAACTAGATTTTAAAATACTGTACATCTACAAGAATGGCTAAAATTAAGAAGACTGATTATACCATTGTTGGTGAGGATATGGAGTAACTGATGCTGGTGGAAGCATAAAATGGTACAGCCACTTTGGTAAAAAGTTTGGGAGTTTCTGATGAATTTATACATGTACCTATAGTGTGATCAGCAATTCCATTTCTAAGTATATATATATCCAAGAAAGATTAATGCCTATGACCACAGAAAACGTGTAAAGAATGTTCGTAGCAGCTTTATTCATAATAGTCCTAAACCCAAATGTCCATCAATAGAATAATATATAATTATATATAATAATATAATTTATGGTATATTTACAGGAAGGATTACTACTCAAATCTAAAAAAGAAAACATACACACGGTAACATGGATGAATCTCAGAAACTTTAAGTTGAGTAAAAGAAGCCAGATTCAAAAGAATACATGTGGGTATGATCTCTTTTATGTGAAATTCAAGAAAAACGGAAATATCTGTTGTGATAGAAATCAGAATAGTGATTGCCTGGAGTGTGGGAAAGGGTTGAGTGGAAAGGGGCACATGAGAACTTTCTGGAAATGGGGTGATGGAAATGTTCTATGTCTTGATCTGGTTTATGGTTACATAGGTGTATATATTTGTCAAAATTTGAGCCAGTCACTTAAGACTTGTGCATTTTACTGTATGTAGATTATACCTCAATAAAATATTAGTAGTATAAAAAATACAAAATAAAGACTAGAGAGCTTGGTGCATTAAAGGAATGAAAGATGTCTCATATGGTTGGGTTGAGAGGAAGAGTTGGGAGTAGAAATGTTGAAGTGTTAGGCTGGAGCCATCTTAAGTGACTTTGTGTATTATTAAGGATTATCTTAACATCAGGAAACCATTGAAGGTTTTTAGGAGAGAATATTAAGTTTGAATTTTAAAACCACCTTAACCTTCTGAGTGGATTGGAGAGGGGCAAGAGTAGATTTAGGAACTCCTGTTAAGAAGCTTTTGCTGAAGCCAAAGTGAAAGATGATAGTGGTTTATATTAGAGCATAACAGAGGGGTTGGAGGAAAATATTTGAGATTTAAGAGATTTTTAGGAAGCAGACATTTAATGATGGGGAGTGAGAAAGACAAGGTTGACCACAGTGTTTCTCTCTTGACCAGCTTGGTGGATGATGGCATAATTTACTAAGCAAAAGAGCAGAGATGGACAGGAGTGGGGCGGGTTAGGTGAAGATGGTGAGCTGAATTTCACAGATTTGATTGCTTAGTTTTGGGAAAGACATAGAAGATATTATAATATTAATGTTATAATTAGAAATATAATAAATGTAAAATTTCAAGGAATTATTACAGCCTAAATTATTATATATCCCTTTCTCCTGAAGCTATTCATTATCATTTCTTCTCTTTTCTTGTTATGAAGACTTAGATGATTTGCCATTCACAGTCTATATAAAACACAACTACTGAACATTGGATAGTCTATACAAATAAGAAAGAGAAATAGTTGGGTGGTATTATTCAAGAGAATGGTTTTCAGTGTAACTCTCCATATTTAATTTTAATAGCCAATGATTACTATTGTATTTAATATATTACATGTATTTATTGAGGTGTTTAGGTTTTTAAAAAAATTTTTTTTATAGCTTTATCAATCATATAGTATTGAAGTAACCAGTTAGACTCCCTTATGGAAGAGACTGCAAAGGGCTAGTGCTATTATTCTTCTTTCCTAAAAATTGAGGTATAATTCGTATACCATAAAATTCATCCTTTTAAAGTGTATAATTCATTGATTTTTAGTATATCCACAAGTTGTGCAACCATCACTACTATTTAATTCTAGAAAATTTTCATCATCCCAGAAAGAAACCCTGTACCCAGTAGTAGTAATTTCTCTTTCCCTCTTCCTCTCAGCCTCTGGCAACCACTAATCTACTTTCTGTCTTTATGGATTTGCCTATATTCTTTTTATATTAGCCTGTCTCCAACATCATCACAGCTGGTCATTCTATAATCCAGAGATTCTCAAACTTTTGGGCCTACATATCACCCAGGGATCTTGTTAAAATGCAGATTCTCATTAAGTGGGTCTGGAGTAGAACCTAATACTCTGAATTTCTAACAAGCTCTCAGGTAATGCCGATGCTGCTGGTCCAAAGATGTCACTCTGAGTAGTGAGGGTCAAAGATGTCTCAGAATCAGAAAAAATTTAACTATAAGCATAAATGAATTGTTAAATAGCAGCTGGCACTAATCTGAAGGAAAGTATTTCATCCGTTGAGTTTACTTAGTAGCGTTTCTTTGTTAATTACTTTTGCAAGTGATAATTTCTCCCTGACATCCTGTCTACATGTATGAGACAGCTTATTATGGGCTTCTTTGTACCCATAATTAGGTTAATGAAGTCAAATAGTTAAGAAGCTGAGTTAGAACTTGTTCTTTAAGTATGACTTTGTTGTTATTTAAACATCTGATATTCAGTTCTAACTACTTTTTGAAAGAAATTTTCCTACAAACTTCATATTAGTATATTATTGACGAACTCAAATCTGTTCTTTATCCATCCAGTTTTGGGTAGACATGGGCTTCCTTGCGCTGTCTTTGGGTTGATTAGACTTGCCAGGAAGTAAAACAGGCACTATTCCTACCTCCTTTGGTAAGTTAGCCAGGTTAAGCTGAACATAAGAAAGCATTTTGAGAATTCATTCAGATTCCTCCCCACCCCCAATTAATTTAAGTATAATAAATCCCATCAAGAGACCCTGGATTTGGCTGTTAAGAATCCTGATGAAGTCAGAAATGGAGACATAGTTACCCACAGCAAGGCTTATGTTATACCAGCACAGAGCCTTAATCACATCAGTGGAGGCCTGTTTCCCTAGCTATTTTATTCCTAGGATAACTACATCTCTCTTTCTGGAACCCAGTTAGTAACCTGCTATGTAACTCAATGGATTAATATTTCCAAATTAAAAGAAACTCGGTTCAATATTTTTTGCCATTACTCTTTATCCTTGTGTAAAAGCATCTTAATATCTATCTGCTTAGTATGAGTAGATATTTAAAGTAATCAACAAGTATTTATTTAGTCCTGTAAGCAATGGTTTGAGGGGGGCAAGTTCAATTAATGGTAAAAAGGATGAGTTTTTGTGTCTGAGAAATTTAGGTTCCTGTCCTAGCTCTTACACTCAATGACTCTATGACCTTACATAAATTACTAATCTCTTTTTCTTCATCTGTAAAAATAGGGTTAATAATATTATTTGCCTAATTGGGATTTGGAAGATCAAGTGAGCTAATATAGGGAAAGACTTAGCCTAGTGTAGATTATATTATTATTATTATTCAGTAATTATATGTTGGCTATTCTGTGTGCTGAGCACTGTAAGTCTGTTGGGGAGGATAGTTAATAAGCAAATGATTCACACAAACAAATATTTGCACAATATGATAAGAGGTAAGGAGAAGCACAGTACTATGGCAGAATAATAAGAAAATACCATCTAAATTTAGAGCATCAAGGAGGATTTCCCAAGGAAGTAATGCTTATGCAGGGATTTGAAGGATGAGAAGGCACTAACTAGGCAAGGAGTAGAGGGAACATTGTGTGCAAGCACGAGGTAGCCTGGCACATTTGAGGGTACAGAGGATGCCAATGTGCCTGGAGTGACAAGTGAGGAGGAGAGTGGCCTAGAGAGAAAGAAAGATCCCTTAACCGGGACCAGCACATGGAGCTGTGTAGACTGTTAAAGATTTTGGGCTTTAGCAGGGAATGGCATGATCAGATTTTTTTTTTTTTCTTAAATTACCACTATGACTGTAGTGTCAATAGATGAGGGTAGAGATAGGGAAGAAGATATTGGGAGAGTAATTATAAAAACACTGCAGAAATCCAGGCTAGGGGAGAGAGAAAGAAGTGGAGAAAATGGAGAGAGATTTCTGAGGTCAAACTGATAGAAACTGATGAATTGGATATGGTCAGTGAGGGAAAGATAGGTGGCAAGGATTTCTAGATTTCTCTGGCTTTAGCTGCTAATTGAATAGATGGTGGTGGCTCTTTTTGAAAAAGAAATTCTAGAAGAGAACTAGGTTGGAGAGGGGAGGGAGAGATTTTTTTTTGACATTGAGTTTGAGATGCCTTAGAGACATCTAAGAGGAGGAGGAGGGAGAGGAGACAATGACGATCTGGATGATGAAGATGATTGTACAACAACAATATGTGCCATGGTTCTTTCCCTCACAGAGCTTATATGCTGGTTGGGGAGATAAGACACATTTTTGAGTATAATTAGTACTACAAGGCTGTGAATGAATACATTCTTAAGGAATAGTACAGTAAGTGGTGTGAGGCCACCTTGGACATGGTGTTCTCAAAGTTTCATAGATAAGGACATAGTTAAGATGGGCTTTAATAGATCAGTAGTGTGGGAGGGAGGGGAAAGCATTCTAACAGTAAAGTGGGAAAAAAAGGTAGTGAAAAGGAGGAGATGGCAAGGGTGTGGGTGGTCAGTTACTAATTATAGAACAATTTAGTATACATTGCAGCTCAACCAAGAATCTTTTGTACCTGTTAACTTTTATCATGTGTTTTGACATCCTCCATGAGAAATTGTCTTAGATAACATAATTCTGTCTTTCATGTTTCTGCCTTTCCCACTAATTGACAAGTTCATATTATTTAAACTCAGTATTATATTATTGACCTATAATATGATCATTAATACCCTTCAGATGTGTCACTTAATAATGGTTATCCTTTCCAGCTTGATATCTTAGGGAAAAAATGGCATCCGATTTAATTTATATGAGTATCTTGTAGACCTTATGGAATTATGCAAATGTGAAGTATTATTGTACTTAATCCTTCCATACATTCCATGTTACTCTTCAAAATCTAAAAGTCAATATTCTTTGCTCTATAGCAAAAGGTCTGCAATCAGTGGACTTTTTTCCTCCTGACTCTTTGTCTGACTCTGGGGTCTGAACAGCTAGTTCCCGTAGGCAAGTTTCATTTTGCAAGTGTTTAGTGCTCTTTCTTTCTCATCAATTATGGTGTGTTTGCTATAAACAAAAATATAGTTCTTTATTAATACAGATGAAATAAACCACTAGTTTAAAACATTTTTATAAATTGTCAATTAAGACAAGATTTAAAGGAAAAAACCACTTAGTTATGTATAATTAGGTGTGGAACATTTTCAGGCCTTACCTGTTATCAGTTATTACATAATCAATTCCCCCTGCCCTGTTTTCTCCAGGCTTGAGGTGAAAGAACACTTATACTTTGATTCTGAGGGTTTTCCAGGGTTATGAATGGGGATGGTCCTTTAATAGTTTTACCTCACATCGGAGTCCTTTCTTTAGTTTATCTCTTGGGAGAAGGACGTGATTACACCTGTTTATTCTTACTCAAAACAGCTAATACTCTGCTATTATCTCCTAATACTTTCCCTCCCAAGCACAGAAAGAAAAAAGTATATGAAGCTCTGTTGCAGCATGATTATAATGGTTGTATCGTGAAATACTAGGATTATCTTTTTTCTTTAGTTTTTCTTTACCTCTTTGTTCTTCGAAGCTACTGGTGTTTTAACATGATATTAAAATGTTGTTCCCATAGCAACACTCTACCAATTTCTTATGGCAAAAACTGCATCTTTTACAAGTTGGGTTGAAAAAGAGAAATGCTTTCTGAGAGAGTTTATTTATAAAATCAAGCCAACAGAATATAACTGTTTATCTTTAAAAAAGCATTTTTAAACAGAATGTAACAGAGGACTTTACACATTGATGTAAAGTGAGCTTCCCAGTGAGTTTCTTGCTTATGTAAAAGTTTATCTTTGAATATATATTAAATCACTATTTTTTTCCTCATAATTAGACTTGAACAGCTTAAATAAAAAACTAAATACCAAGTTTCAGTTAAATAATTTCTAAGTTCTATTTAAAGGTGCATAATACCTGTACCCAGAAATTTATAGACTGCTTATGAAAATGTTAGAGGCAATGCCCATAATACCCTTGTAATGATTTTCCAACCTCTTAGTCTGCATGATGGATTTTCTTCAGGATCTATCCTGTTCCTCTGATTTTTTTTTTTTTTGGCCTACCAATTTAGTAAAATCAATATCAAGATATTTTAAATCTTTTTACATTAATTGTATAAATTATATTATCCATTTTAATTGGCTTCTTACTATCTAGTGACCTTTAGTAATATTCAGTTTCATCTCTGCATTTAATTCATTATCTTTTTTACCAGGGTGCAGGGAAGACATTATATTTATAACTAAAATTATTAATCCCATGTTTTCCTCTTCTATTTACTTTAGTTTTCTCTCTCTAAATTTGGTTTAATTTCTATTAATTCAAACTTTTTGGCTTTTTCAACATTCCAAAAGCATGAACTGATTTCATATGTTCTAGTTTGACTACCATTCTCTTTCCTTTGCTGGGATTTTTGAAAGCTACAGATCCATAAGAAATCCTTTGAAGCTACCATAGATTGTATTTTATGGAGGTTGTAATTAAAGTAGTTTAATTACTGTTTCATTCAATAAATTCCGTATGCTGGAGATATAATAGTGAAGAAAATACAGACAATATTCTGTCCTAATGGAGCCTACACAGTGGACATCAGCTGAAGACTTAGCTATTTTGAATGCTTTTGTGAACACCCTTTGCATTTGCTTACTTGGCTCTATTCATCTCTGTATTCACAGCGCCATTTTGAAAGACTCCACTGGCTGGTACCTTCCCCATCTCTGGATAACTCAAAATTCTGAGTGATTTTGTATATTTCTGTCTGTATATTTTGTATATACAGACAGCTAGATGTCTGTATATTAATACTTCTTGATGTTGCACTATAGTTTCAGTCATGCTTAATTCAGGCACAGAAACAAAAAATTAATCTTATCTAGCTGTATATTTTCTCTAATCTATTTAGAAGAGGTCTTTTATGTAATCGTTTAACATTTACCCAACTTGATTACCAAATCTTGGTTAATTTTTCTTTCAAAAGTTTTTCCATTTTAGCTTTTACTACCCTCATCTAAGTCCTTATTATTTCTTTGTGCCTAAACTTTAGCAGTTGTGTTCTGTTTTCCTTGCCTCTCTGCCAACCTATCCTAAACATAGCCACTGGATTAATCTTCTTAACCTATAGATATGATTCTACCACTCCTCTGCTTCAGAATGTTTCCAGCTAGAATGAGAACCATGTACTAAGATTTGGAGAGAGAAGGGGTGGTGGGCAACCCAACCTTGGCGTCCTTGAGGATCAGCAAGGCAGTGGTCAGTCATGGTCTTTCACCCCTCACCATGTTATTTGCTTATTTTGCTGATATGTGTTTTTTCTTTCTCTCTTTTTCTTTCCAGTTACTGGAATAGATAAAAGGGATCTTCTGAATCATAGTGCTAGAGAGGTTATTTCAGAACCAGTTTCCATTGCCCTGAGTCAGTGATTGCACTTTAGTAAGATTTCATGTACTTTGTTGCATTTATAATGGCTAGTTTTTTATTATTCCCTTTTGAAACTAGTTTGTTTAGAACGTTTGTATGTTTTCCAGACTCTTAGGTTGTGCAATAAATGATTATCATCAATTGTAGACTACACATAAAAGACATATTAGGTATTATTGGACTCTGTTAATCATTCTTTCTAAATAATGAGACGAGAATATTCTTCTAATACTCAGCATAGGGAAAAAAATGTCAATTTTTATAAGCAATTTAGCTAGCATATGAGCCTGTGGCCATGGTTTGTTCATGTCCAGTGTCAATATAATTTCTGTGGGACTTAAAGAGTTAAAGTATAAAGACCTTTAATGTCATTTGTGAAAATCAGGAATGGTTGGTATAAATTTGATTTATTTATGTAAAAATTTTGGTGGTAGACACAAGAGAAAGTCCATATATAATTTTATCACATTTAATTTTGCCAATCTTTTGTAGATAGGGAGACTAACCTTGTTTAGGTTAAAAAACATGTAATTTTAGAAAGGGGATTAACTTTTTTCCCCTGGAATAAGTTATTCAAGTTAGTATTGTTGCTTAACACCTATTCCAAAACTCAGTGGCATAAAACACCTTTTTTTATTATGCACATGGATTGTGTGAGTTAGGAACTCCAAAAGGGCACATCTCAGCTCTATGATGACTGGGGTTTCAGTTGGAATGACTTGAAGGTTGGGATCAATTGCTGGGGTCCCGAATAATTTGAATAATTACTTGATAATTTGAAGGCTTGTTCACCACCATCTGTGGCACCTGGGCTGGGATAACTCGAAGAGACTAGGACTGTTGACTGGAGTGCCTGCGTGTGGACTTGCTCCCACACAACCTGGTGGCCTCAGTGTAGTCAGACCCCAAGCTTAACTATTAAAGTGAACAAGGAGAAAGTTGCATTGTTGTTGTTGTTTTTTGACAAAGCCTTGCAAGCCTTGCATTGTCACTTCTACCGTATTCTGTTGGTTACAAGTGAGTCATATGCACACTCAGATAGATTTCACCACTTGCTGGGAGAGTGGCAAGTTCTAGAAGAGCATATGGTACTGGAGATACTGTTGTGGCCATCTTTGGAAAATACATTCTGCCACGATAGTCAACTCCAATACTTGCTGGTATTTTTTGTTTCAAATTCATGTTTTATAATGACTTTAGAGATCAGAGATCAGGAATTTTTTACCTGTATCCATGAATGGAGTTTAGGACTTTAGGAGTCTGTGAACTGCAAGTTGAAACATTAAAAAAAAAAAGTTTTTAAAAAATATATTTTTCTATTACTTAGAAAATTGCCTTTTTAAAACTTTTTTTTTCCACTTAAAGTCAAAATTGTTTAGGTATTTTTTTCCTTCCCCTACTTTAAACAAGTATAAGTTGTCATGAATCATTAGTGTATCCAGTTAACGTTATATGCAGTTTTTGTTGTTGCTGCATGTGGAGACTGTATGGAACAGTTTCCCGTTGATAAGAATTAATGAAAATTGACCATGTCATCTTTATTTATCCAAAGTATAGTTTAAATTGAAAACTATACCCCTCAAAATACAATAAATAAAGATGAAGAAAGAAGAAAAAGTAGGACACAACTTCTGTGTCCTTTGATCTTACTCTAAAGATTGAGTGTACAGGGATACAAAGTCATGCTTTCTCTTGTCTGGCAAGGTTCTTGCTAATGGAAGTTGGAAGCCAACAAAGCTGAAGAAGCTCGTTATGTCTGCCCAGGCAGGAAACATACTGGACAATATGAATCCTTTTGACAAGAAGGTGGCTTAATTTGAAAAGGCTGGAACCTCACTTAAATTTAGATTTGTCCCAACACAAAAGCCTTATCTTACAAATCTTGTAAGCAAAAGGAGTGATATGATTGGAGAGGCCTTGGTGAAGCTCTCTGAACCCTGGATGGAGCAGGAGAACAATGAAGGTCTCTTTCAGATGACATTATTCTAGAATTGTTGATTTTTTTTCCTTGTAATCTTTCAAATCAAGGTTTTCAGGGAATTGGCAGTTATGCCATTTTCCTTCAGCATGTACCCGAATGAAGTTCTGATGTTTCTTAGTGAAGCTAGTTTCTCTGTTTTGTCGTTTAAGAGCATACTGATGCCATCAAAGAATTCTTGTTTTGTGAACACATTTTGGAAACTGGAAAGACCATTGAGGTATAAAACAGTGAAAAGTGGCTTACCATCAAAACTGATGGAGTAGCTGGTAACACATCTGATTTTGCTGCTTTGGACCATAGGTTGCTGTGAATCATTGCTTTTACATTACCATCAAAGACTCTGCCAAAGATCATGAAAGACGTTTTGTCCAATGTCTTGAAAGTCACACTTTGTCCCAGTCAGGGCCCTGAATCTCTGCCTTGTCAGGAGTTTCTCTTGAGAAATGAGAGTAGAATATAAGGTTATATTCTATTGCAGAGAATTTCATTGATTCCCAAAGAACAAGTAAGTCTCAAAGCACTGGGGAATTCTGATTCCATTTGCTGCTATATAACTTGGTGAATCAGGGTTTTCAGGACACTTGTAGCAGCCTGTTAGGTTGTTAAAACCACTGGCATGTTAAAAACCATATTGCTTAATATTTTAGCTCTTTATTCAAAAGAAATAGTAGCACCCTGCTAATTGACATTGATTTTTGTGGAATTAATTTTTATTTTTTTAAAGTTAATATCCTTTCTAATCTATGTATCGTTTTTAAGTTGGGAGAATTTGATCTGTTTACATTAATGTGTTTATTCATATATTTAGATTTATTTCTGTCTTATTCTTGTGTTTTCTATGTCTCATGCTTTGATTTCTTTTTTTTCCTTTCCTGACTTCTGAAGTGTTGATCGAGTTTTCCTTATTTCATTTTTTTCTAAACTTCTGGTTTGGAAATAACTTCTATTCTTTATAATTTATTTTTTTATAAATTATCTAATTTATTAACTCTTGCACTTTTACATATATATTTGACTTAAATTCTTAAGTTTATCCAGCTTCCTTTAGGTAGTACAAGGACTATAGAACTCTAACTCAGCTCTCTCCCTCCTATTATCTCTCTTTATTATTTTACTTCTACCTTCTTTTTACTTAACCTCTCCCTCCCCTTCCCCCAAACTTTGTATATTTTTAGTTTCTTTACAGTCAGGGCTTATTTAGATTTACTTACATGGTTCTTTTTTGTACATGTTCCTTATTGAGATATATTTTTAGTGGTTCTTTCAACAAAGGCTTGTTTAATGACAAATTCTTTTAGTCTTTGACTGGAAATGTCTCTTTTGCCCTCACTTTTGAAATATAATTTAGCTGGATGTAGAATTAGAAGTTAGTTATTTCAGCACTTTGAAGATTTCTCCCTGGTCCTCTGCCTTGGTTATTGATCATGTGATGTCTACTGTCGGTATAATAGTCTTGCCTTTCTAGGTAATCTGTTTTTCTCTCTTTCATTTTAAGACTTTCTCTTTGCTTTTGATGTGTTCTGCATATTGCACAACACAAGGCCCAGGATATAGGGCAAACTTCCTTACCGCTTCACCAGGCCAGTGGATTGAGTTTTTATTGTCCTCTTTTCACCGACATCTCACTGTACCTCTCCCTAGGCTCTGGGCTCTGTGGAGGGGGCTGTCTCATTTCCAGTACCTTAAACTTAATACACCTAAGACATCATCTTCTATTTTTTGAGTGGGAATTTGGAACTCCAGCTCCTAGGGCCTGTATCAAGGTCTCAAATCCTCATAGGCTTTACACATCAGCTCATTCTTGTGGCTCTGATTCGATTTCTCTCTTTGTTCCTGGCACCTGGAGATCTTCCTTTTGTCTTTTCAGATTCACCATTTAAAATGTAGGGGCCGCCCGGTGGTGCAGCGGTTTAGTCCGCGCTTGGCAGCCCAGGGTTCGCGAGTTCGGATCCCGGGCGCCCGCAGACGCACTGCCTGTCAGCCATGCCGTGGTGGCGTCCCATATAAAGTGGAGGAAGATGGGCACGGATGTTAGCCCAGGGCCAGTCTTCCTCAGCAAAAAGGGGAGGATTGGCAACAGATGTTAGCTCAGGGCTGGTCTTCCCCACAAAAGAAAAAAAAAAATAAATAAAATAAATAAAATGTATATAACAGGAAGAATCAAAAAATGAGAGAGTCTTGAAAACAAGAATTATTTTCTAATGGAATCAAAGACCTTTGAAACAAGGAGGTTTATTTCTCCACCTCAGGAGATTTCCCGAGTACTATTATAAGTGTTAGTTGAAGTATATAATATGTCCAGAGCTCCAAGTTCTTATTGATTGATTGCTTGCTTTATTCCATCAAAGGATTTAAAGTGCTGGTTTGATAAATATGTAGCCCTTATGGAGTGATACACTTGAGCGCCTGTTTTCTGTTTAACTTGAGGAGTCTGTCAAAACCTGCCACCATCCTAGGCATGTCCAGATAATTTCTGATTAACTGTTCTAGAAAGATTATTTAATAATTCTTTAAACTAATCTTTCTATAGAAAGATTCTTTGCCATGATCTAAGGTAGTGGTTCTCAAAGTGTGGTTCCTGAATCCTCAGCACCAGCATTACCTGGGATCACACAGTGAATACTATTCCCACATCATTCATTAGATATTCTTTGTCATGATTTTTAAATTAAAGTTTGATAAAATATTTGAACTCATAGGTAGTCCAGTGATGGATACTTTTTATAGATAGATGAAGTACGAGTTTAATGGCTTGGTTTATTTATTTATTTTATAATTTTATTTATATTTTATTTATAATTTTATAATTTTATTAATTCTATGGAATAATATCATGTTAAAAACTCTGATAAAAATATGTATGTTGGTATATTTATGATTTCCTTATACTTAAGAATCTTTTATTATTTAAAAAAATGTTTTTAAAAGTTAAGTGTTAGATGTGGAATTAAGGAAATGTTTTACATCTGCAAATTAATTACCTTTTTTTTTTTCATAATCTGCCTACCCCAAGCTCAGAAGAGAAGTTACAATATTGTTTATGTAACTCTTTTCAATGGTCCCCATGGATTTAAAACACAATCAGCATTGTTACACTTCCTTCCATAGAGAAAATGTATGCTTTCTTAATAAATGTAATACGCTTTTGTTCATGAAGAATGTCACTGAATAGTGCCAACTATTTTAGGATGCTAAAATAAAAATATTTACAATCCAAAAATACTTTAAAATTATTCTTATAAAAGAAAGATGTTTCATTGTTTTTGGTCTATTACTTAATCATATAAAAATGCTATGAAAAGCAAACCACATGACATTTCAGGGTTCAGAGATTTGATGATCATTTAAAGAAAGTTTTTGCCAAGGAACTGAACACATGAAATGAATGATAGCACCATTGTAAAGACATTAAGTTAATTAATTAAGTACTTAAAGCCCACACAGTGCCTTGTATATAGGAGTGTTCAGAAAATATTCGCTGAGTTTAAATGACCAAGTTAATTTTGACTCTGTTAACCTACTAACATAATGTTGTCTTTTTTCACTTAGTGAGCAAGCTACTATTAGATATGTTAGATTGTGAACCAGAAGGAATTGTAAGATGCAAACGTAGAGGAAGGTGAAGAAAATATTAAATATTAAAGGAAGATAGGCAATATCCTACCAAAATATTGATAAAACCAGTCTACAGACCTGAAGAATTAAAGAAAAGATGGTTGCCTAATAGATTTTTAAATGAATATTCACAAAAAAGACAAATGACCCAGTTTAAAAATGGACAAAGGACTTGAATAGACATTTCTCCCAAGAAGATATTCAAATGGCCAATAAGCACATGAATAGATGCTCAATGTCATTAGTTATTAGGGAAATAAAAGCCACACTGAGATATCACTTCACATCCACTAGAATGGCAGTAATAATGATAAAAGGAAAATAACAAGTGTTGTGAGGATGTGGAGAATTGGAACCCTCATACATTGTTGGTGAGAGTGTAAAATAGTGTAGATACTGTAGAAAACATTTTGGTGGTTCTTCAAAAAGTTAAACATAGAACTACCATATGACCCAGCAATTCTACTCCTAGGTATATGCCCAAGAGAACCAAAAACAGGTGTTCAAACAAAAACTTGTACATAAATGTTTATAGCAGCGTTGTTCCTAATAGCCAAAAAATGGAAACAACCCACATGTCCATCAGCTGATGAAATGGATAAACAAAATGTGGTATATCCATTCAATAGAATATTACTAAGCCGTGAAAGGAGTGAAGTACTTGATACTTGCTACAATAAACCTTAATAACATTAAGTGAAAGAAGCCGGACACAAAAAGCCACGTATTGTATGATTCCATTTATATGAAATGTTCAGAATAGGCAAATCCATAGAGACAGAAAGCAGGTTGATTAATGGTTGCCAGGGGCTGGGATGAGGGAGGAATGGGGAGTAACAGCTTAATGGGTATGGGGTTTTTTTTTTGGGATAATGAAAATGTTCTGGAATTAGACAGTGGTGATGATTGCACAACATTATGAATGTACTGGAAGTCACTGAATTATATACTTAAAGATGGTAAAGTTTATGTTATATGAATTTTAGTTCAGTAAAAAAAGGAATATTCAGTATGATTATAATCCTTTTCTTGGTAAAATATTACCAAAGTAAAAATTTTCAAATCAAAGGAAACTTTATTTCAACATTGTTATATTGTGCTTAGAAAAATTGCAAAACATTATGTTTGGTGAATATATATGAAGTCAAATAAACATTCTTTAAAGCAGATTTCAATAAAAGATATGTCTGTTTGGGGCCTCATTCAAAGGAGTTTTGCTAGGTACAAAGAACCTTAGAATAAAGTACCCTAAGGCAGTCTCATGCAGAGTATTGTGCCTAGTGTGTTTCTTTTTAACTGGCTGGTCCTCTTTTCAGTCATGAACAGTGTCTCAACCTTTTACGCTTTCCTTGCCATCATATTCTAGATCTGCTTGACTTCTTACTGTTGTGAGCTTCATGCATGCCTTTCTGACGTGAAACTATCTTCTGATCGATTAGCACTAATCTGGCTCTGTTTCTTTAATTAACCTACTCCTTTAATGACACTGTTTCTAGCCACTGTGGATAAACACTTGTTTATCCTGCTTCCCCACAATCCTGTTCACTTACCTAGATCCTTTTAGGTTTCAGCATCCTCGCTTCTTCTGCTTTATCAAGGGAACCTGGGCAGTGAGGGCCCCAAAGATAGGAATAATGGGGAGAAGGGAATGAGAGCTAATAAAGCAAAGGCCCTGTCTTCTTTGTGCAATCTGTTAGAAGAGAAATTGTCCATAGATGTTAGCATATGGATGGAACTGTGGTTCCATATAGGCCTGCTATTTCCAAAGATCAAACATTATTTAATGTTTATTGTATAACTTATCTAGTAAGTTTATGTTTCTGTTCAATGTAGAACATGTAGGCTGTCTTGAGAGTAGTATTTCTTTCCCAAACTATGTTTCACAGAATACTAGTACCTGGAAATATTACTCGCAGCTCTGCTTTGGAAGGGTGAGGATTCCGTGGTCAAATATATTTAGGAAAGGCTGCTTACCCCCTCTTGGAGGTCCACAGCATACCTTAGCCTGTTCAGGGCACTGAGACTTAGTCAAGGAACCTGTTTGACTCAGCATTTCCAAACTTATCTGAGCCCAGAACTTTTTAGGGGGCAGGGAGAGGGCAGCATAACTATTAATATCTTACATAGCATCAGCTGGGGAGACACTGTCTTATAGCATTATAAATTTGAGCAACTGCAGTAAAAAAAAAAAAGTAGCTACTCTCACCACCTGGTACCAAAAACTACCTGAGGTTCATATGCTCTATTTAGTGTACATATTATGTATATATTTAATTAACCTATAAATTCTCTATCAAGGTAGACCTCACTTTTTCTCTTTTACTTACAAGTGTCAGATTGTTGTCTTTCAGTGATTTTCTTGCTCCTTCTTACTTAATCATACCAAAATATCTTTTTGAGGGGTGAATAAAGCTCTAGGACGTTCCCAGTTTTAATTGATGAATAAATTTGCCCACCTCTGTTAAAGCTGTAGTATGTAAAAGTATATTTGTTGAGCCTAGTACAAAATGTAACACTTGTATAATTCAAACACCTTTTTGAAATCCAAATCATGTTTTCATTTACTAACGATTTTTGTCAAGACAAGCCTGCCCTTAAAAAAGTACTTAGCCTTGGGTGTAGAGGCGCAATTCATTAGTTTGTTAATCCTTCTCTACAGAAAATAGCTGGCATTCAGTGTTTATCCATTATTAACATAAAAATATGTAGACACTAATATTGTATATCACAATATTTTCCTGAGAAGCGTATAGTAGATATCATTTCTCCTCTTTTCATTGGTTTTAATTAATGTAGGAGTTTAGCTTTAAAAAGCTTTAGCTTTTTCATGTGCTTGAATTTCTTTTCTCTATAAAATGCCTCTCATTTATTACATTGCCTTTTTTGCTTTTGAGAACTTTATAATGGATATCTCTAATACTCGTAAATGATTTGTAAGCTCTCCTATTATAGATGGGATAAGATTAGATCGGTTGTGGCTTGCCTTTTTTGTTGTTTTTTGGATGCAGTACATGAATCTAATGGGGAAGTGAAGTTTGTAGGCTTGTGGATTAGTTCTCTTGTGTGTTTTAGGGGTGTACTTTTCCATTTAGACCCTCTCTGTCTTTTGACTGATGACCCAGGGTTCTGTTTAGAGCTGGTTCTGTGTGGTTGGCTCCTGATCCTATAGACAGCCAGGTCTGGCAGTGACAGAACGTGGTGGTTTCGGAGCTGCTCCCAGATGCGATAAAAATGACTCCTAGGTGAGCTGCTGAAGAGCCATAACAGATCTCTCACAAGACAGTCTTGGCACTTAGACAAAGCATGCAGTGAAGGCTTATGTAACAAAACTGTTTTTGTTTGAGTTGGCTTTAAGACTAATTTTGTTTGATTAGAAATTAATGTTTTCCTGTTGTTTTTGCTTTTTCTAATCACAGGCATCCTTTCTTCTTAAATGGTGTCTTGTACTTTGCATTGTTATATGTGATATGCTAGTTGTATGTCATAATATTTACAACTCTGTACGTATCTTGTTGACTGAATTAGAGTGAGTTTGAGCATGAAATTAGAATTGATAGTATAATCTTTTCTGTGATGAATTCCTAAAGTCAAAATCCTATTTGTCTGCTTGGGAAAATAGTAATACATAATGATGTACAGATGTATATCACTAGCACATAGATGATTTGCACGTAAGTTTTCTCTTTAATATTATTTTTGGTCAGATTCTACTCTTGTCTATATATTTTGATGGTGTGTAAAAATTTCAAGAATAATACAACTTCTTAAATAGGCTTTCTTGTATGATTTCTAGTGAATTAGAGTTAGAATTGTTAATTAGAATTCTTGTTTTTTAGTCTTTGCTCTTTCATTCTGTAATTACATGTGGGCTGGTATTTATTTTCTTATGTAGAAAATTGGAAAATACCTCTTTCCTTTCTACCTCATAGAAATTGCATTTCCATGAATAAAGATCCCATGTAAAAATCTAGTGGCTGTTTACATAATAAATTTGTGACAATCTGTTGTTTCTTGCTTATTATATTCTGACGCTTTACTAAGGCAAACCTTTTCTAGGTACTTATTTCTTAAGCAGATTTTAAATGGAAAGGTAAAGAGAGCCAGCTGAGATATCAAATTGTTATTTAAAACTGTTTTAATATCTATAAACTTTAAAAGCTTTAACTTCTGAGTCCAAGGTGATGATTCACCTTTCACCATCTTACCAATTTGCTGTTGCAATAACCCAAATGGTAGAATGCAGAAAAATTTATATCACCCTTGGAAATAAAAGAAGGGCCTCACTCCCAGTGTCATCATACTGATGAGCTTTGGTAGGAAACAGTAAAGGTAAGAGCAGAGTGAGGGTAAACGTCAGCCTGCCAGTTGCCATCACATTCAAGGGAAACTCGCTAAGGAGGTTGGTCAGAAAGCCTGCCCCTCCATATAAACCTAATCATGTGTTCAGGCTGGGAGCTAGGGCTGGTGACAAGACTGGGAGCAGTGACGTCAATAGGTAAAATCTCTATCTCCTAGCCTGGATGGAGTTTCAGGAGGAGAGAGCCGGTGCATATCCTGTGTACTGCAGCTGTAGCATCAGAGCAGAGGTCACCATGGAGTAAGTGGATATAGAGGGACTTCCTACCCCAACCAGCTTCAGGCTGAAAGGGGAGGTTGTGCCTTATCCAAGAATTCAACAATGATCTGCATGATCTAGAACAGTCTAGACCAGCGCTGTCCAATAGAACTCTCTGCAATTAGGGAAATATCTGTGCTGTCCAATATGGTAGCCACTAGTCACAGGGCTTTTGAGCACTTGAAATGTAGCTAGGAACTGAGTAAGTACTAAAAGCCTTAAAAAAGGGATTTCCTCTTTTGGTTATTTTTATCTTAAGAAGTTAATCAGACAAAAGCTATTCAAACAGCATTGTTTATAATATTAAAAAGCATATATAACATTGGAGTAAAACAGTCTATTTCATACCCACACAGTGGAATAGTATGCAGCCATTAAAACTGCTGATGTAGACAGACATTTATTGACAGAAAAGTTGTTTCCAATATGTTAAGTGAAAAAAGGCTGGTTACAAAATCATGCAGTTAGTGTTCCCATATTTTGGTGTAAGTATTTGAAGATATTGTGTAGATGTTTATATACATACACATATACATAGATAGATAGCATCTGGAATTAGGCATCAGAAGATTTATCTTAATCCTTGTTCTGCCATTTATTAGCTGTGTGACTGTGCAAATTACTTAACCTCTCAGCCTCCTTAGTTTTTCCACTGTAAAAGAAAGATGAAAAATAGTACCTATCTCATTGGGTTGTTTTGAAGATTAAATGAAATAATGTGGCTGAATTGCTTAGCGTGGTGCCTGTATTATCCTGTGATAAGATCATATTAAATGGCAGCTTCTTCGTGGTCATGGTGATTGTTATTGTTATCATCTGTATATGTACATAAGAGAAAGTGTAGGAGATAACATATAAAAATATTAACAAGTTGTCTTTAGTAGGATTACAGGTGATCTGTATTTTCTTCTTTGTGTTTTTCTATGTTTTCTGATTCTGGTCTTGCATTTGAGCATATATTACTTTTATAATTTTAAAATGTTTAAAACTTTCTATGTGCCTAAGTCATTAACATAAGATATACCGGTTAAGCAAAAATGACTCATGGTAAGTGGATGAAAGATTTATGACTTCTAATATAAATTTCATCACTCTCTTTATTTAGAACTGCACAACCATTTTTGTGGTTATAGAAAATCTGTAAAATTAAGGCCAGTGGAAATACAGTAGTGTAATTGAAACACATTTCTGCATGTAGAATTATAGTTTAGTCACATTTACATCTGGGAAGACAACATAGTATACACTGAGTTATGTTTTAACTTGCATCCTTCATAATCTGGGCAAAAACAGTACATTTATTTCCATTTGGAAATGGTTCTGTTTTGTGATTGCTTATCTCTAGGGTTCAAATTCACTAGCGCTCATGGTGATATGGCTTGCTGGCAAAGCTGTAGACAGACATCTAGTTAGGGTATTGTTTTGGTGGATAGTCTTAAATTTTGTATTTCCAAAATTTTTGCAGCAATCTTTTATATTTCACTTTGCTTAGAATCCACATTGTGTGTCTAGTTGTGTTCTAGGCTCTGGGGAATAAGGTGAATGAAAAAGAGGGTTCCAGCCCTCAGGTGGCAGTGTGTTCAGGTAGACAGTTAAACAACTACAACGATCAGATGTTATAAGTGGTATGATAGAAGTAAGTGGTACGGTGGAGTGCCAGTGAAGAAGATGCCAATTGTATTTTGAGAGAGGGTGGGTGGTGGGCAGAGAAGGGTGAGGAGGGGCTATCAGGAAAAGGCTTCACAAAGGGCAGGATGCTTGAGCTGGATCTTGAAGGTGAGTGTCTGAGTATATGCAGGTTGGGGTAAAGGCCTTTCTGGCCGAGAAGCAGCTGTGGTATGAGGCAGCATGGTGCACTGGGCAGCCTAGAAGTTGAGAAACCAGTGAGAAAGCTGGGGATCAGGTCAAGGAACTTCAGTGTTGGTACTTTCAGAAATATTTTTGGGATAAGAGAAACTGCTGACACAGTACCATTATTTTGTTTGATCAGATCTTTAAAAAAGTGCTCACATTTAATAGATTCCATAGATTTAGAATTGATGTGTTCTAAACCATGGAACTTTATGTGAGATCAAAGTTTGTCTTTTTTTTTTTTAAATGATGTGGCTCTTACCATATTGCTGTATTGACGACTGAAACTATGTTGGTAGTTCCTGATTTAAGAATACCCTTCCTGAAGGATCTTTCAGCTCCTTCTTCTTCCTTCCCTATTCCTTTGGTTCTGCCTGCTCCTCACCACCCCACCTTTAACAACCTCTGACTCCCACAAGGTCTTGTTGTCATTGTTATAAGGAGTCTTTAAAGAATTTGTGAGTTAGAAGTAAAGGAAGGGAGGAAGCTGGGAACAAGATAGTGGTTTAGTTGCTAACTTCATCATAGTCACTTGCTTATGAAGAGGCAGTTCTGTTCTGTATCATAATCCTATGTTGCTGGATTCCTTTTTTCCTACTCATTTTTTTTTTTTTCAAATTTCAAATCTTCAACCAATTAGATATTTGTTTGGGCTAAAGTTAGCAAGTAATTCTGGGAAGGGTCATATGTGAAATCTGAGCAGATGTTTACTGTTTCTTCTTTTGCATGGATTCTTCTCTCTCCATGTTTAAAAGATATTGAAGTCTCTCCTCCTGTACAAAGCAAAACAATATAAAACCACCTCTCTGAGCCCTTAGTGTCCCTCCCTTCATAGCCAGATGCTTTCTATTCACCATTAACTGTCAAGGACAGCCTAGCTTTAGTTGCAATCTGGCTTTGTTTCCACTTCCAGTTTAGTTCAAAAAAGTATTTATTGTGCCCACCACGTGATTGGCCTTGTTCTCTGTGCAGTAAATAACAAAGAACAGGACAGACATGATGTATTCCTCATGGAATTTATAGTTTCAGTGAAGAAAACTGTTCTTTCTAAGCTTCCTAAATACCTCCAATAGAGGTTGACAAATCCAGTAGACACTTCTCTCAACACTTGAAATTATTATCTGTTCTCCCTCCTGAGAGGAAGGAAACCCTTCTTGGTTTTTATAACAATATCCTCTCCTTGGAGAAGGAGGCTTCTCCCTCTCTGAGTACACATTCTGAGTCTCTGTGTGATCCTCTTTCTCTTAAATTTCTCTTTTTCAGATCCGTAAATGTTTTTATTTCCGAAAAGAGCTCTCTACTAATTGCCCTTCTCATTTTTTCATGTAAAACACTTCCTAGGCAATCTCCTGTCTATGCTGATGACTCCCCAGTTTTTTGCCCCCAGTTGAACACTCTCCTGAGTTCCAGATCCAGGTATCAGACCACCATCGCTATGCATCATGAACATCTCAAACTCATCATGTCTGATACTAAAATCATCATTCTCCCCACCTCAAAGCTGTGATGCTTTTCCTGGTCTCTAAATTGTACCACTGTCTATTCAGTTGCTTGTACCATCCTGAATCATTTGCCCTTAGCCTATCAGTTACTAAATCCTATTGATTCTGTCCTGCCCTCTTTTTGTCCACCTCTTCCTTCCTGTTACTGCCATTACCCATGTCAGGTACTATCCTCCTTCCTTCTCTCTCTCTTTTAGACTTTTAGAATTAGCACTGGGCTATGGGCCCACTCTCCTGGGGCATATGTAGATTACCTGAATCTGTTTAGTCATGGAGCCCACACCCTGAACAACTTTTAATTTCTAGTTTATATGAGAACTTAAAACTAAAAGGATTTATTGATATTGACTACACTTATAATATGAAATAACCATACAGTTTACCAAATAGTTAATGTAAGTACATATCTATATATAAAAACATTAGGATATGTATAAAAAAGATAAATAATACAAGAACTCATTTGTTAAATTCCAAATGAGTGGTGTATTTAATTACCATGGGGATTTGAAAGAGTGAGAGACCATAAATAGTAAAGCCCTAATGAATGGAAAGGAACAAAGGAAGTAAAAAGCTGGCAGGGGTTAGTGGAGGATCGGGGGCTGGCTAAAAGAGAATAAGGTAAGTAGTAAAGATATGTGAAATTGAAGTTAGTGAAATAAAAAAAACACACAAGCTTTCTATGGAGACTCTGACTGTATAATATACGTGTTCTGGTTGTGATGTTAGTGAAAACAAAGTCTTTCGATGTCATTCCTCTGTAGTCCTTTAATTTTAGTTTAGTGACTAAACTATGTTCCGAATCCTGGCTAGTCATTTTTTTAGTTATCTGCCCTGAACAAACAGGCAGTGGGAAATAGATTGCATTTGTAGCCAGAACAAACACTAAAAAAACAACTTAAAATACATGCCCTCATGATTATCTACTGGACATGTATTTGAGCTATATGGTCTTCTGTCAATATTGTGAAATTCTCAGTCTAGCATTTTAAAAAATCTGTTATTTTGGTGATTTCCTTATAGATAAACAATCTTAAGTTAATGTCTTCAATTTCAATCTTGTCAATTCCAGAGACTATTAATGTATATAACTTATAATGTGGGGCTATTTCAAATATATGTATATAGATTCATTTTTTAGAATTCATTCAAGTCTTAGTCTCGTTGTATAGGTATCTTATTAATACATATTTTTAGAGTTTTCGTTCTGAGTTTTCAGAAATTATATTTTTTCTCCATTACCATTTCAAGTAATAGTATTTTTTCAAGTTGGTCACACTAACAATTGACATATAAAAACTCAGTTTAATAGAAAATGATTTTTGGTTTTGAAATGGAAATTATAAGGTCATTAAGATTTTTCGTAAGCACTCTATTCAAAATACTATTAACATAATATCCTAGAGCAGTGGTTTTCAAACTTTTTAGACTTTGTCCACTCTTGCTCTGGCTCTCTCTCTCTTTTGCTTATAACCTATGATGTGCACTGGTGTTTTCAGTTTTCTTCTATTGTAGTCCAGTTCAGGTGATTTCACTTGGGGAGTGAGGAATGCGGTCACAACTCACTAAACTGATTTCATAATCCACTAATGGGTCATAAGCTACAGTTTGAAAAACAAAATCTTAGAGTAGATTTTTACAAAAATTAATTTTAAAAAATGCAAAACAGTATAAGGTAGCAAATCAAAATTACTCATGATTTGTTCCTCCAGGTGACTCCTGTTGACATTTCAGAAATATTAAAGAAATATATGCATAATAAGAATTTTAAAAATACAGAAAGATTTAAAATGAAAAATTGAACATCTATCTTCCTCAACCTGATCCTTCTGCACAAAACTAACTACTATAGATGACTTATGGCCTTACCAATTTTTTTTATGCATATGCTAGCATATATCTTTTAAAAATACCAAGAGATGTTATGTGTTCTGTCCTGTCTTTATCTTTATCACTTAATATTATATCTTACTAATCTTTCCATACCAACTATACAAATCTATCTTATTCTTACTGCATTCTTTTTAATGACCACATATTATTCCACTGTAGGGATGGACCTTAATTTATTCAACAAGTTACCTATTGATACCATTTACTTACTATTAAGCTTTAAACATTTTCCCAATCTGATAGATGAAAAATAGATCTCCATTGCTTCAATTTGCATTCTTAAATTAAGTGAAGTCATATTTTTAGATAATTTTGGACTATTTTAATTTATATTTATTTTTGTGAAATGTCTATTCATGTTCTCTGCCCATCATCCTCTTGAAGTGTTTTTCTTTTTTTTCTTAATGATTTTTATAAGCTCTATAACTCAAGCAAATTAGCCTTTTAGTGTCTTACAATTTGGCGATGTTTTCCAAGTTTGATTTTAGCCTTTTGACTTTGTTTAGGATATATTTTCTGTACAAGATGGTTTTGTAGTCAAATTTATTAACTTTTTTCCCTGTGAATTTTATTTAAAAGGGACTTTCCACCCTGGAGGTGTTTATTTTAAGTGTGTTGAAGAGTGTGACCAGAACTTAGGTTAGAGAAGTCCATTCCAAAGAAGAGAGTCTAGTGAGATTTGACATTTCATATGTATTTTTCAAGCAGCTTTGAATAGACATTAAGTTTCAAAGCTCCAAGATCATTCAAAGAAAGTTTACTTTAAGTTTGTCCTTTTGCATATGTGTTCTGCTAAACACAAAATTATTGAAAGTTATAATATTGTGAATTATTTTGCATTATTATAATATAGTGATTTCTAGGTTTTCTTTCTAATCATCGTTTAACATATTTTCATAAAAGCCACATATGTCACAATGTAGCTCCTTTTAAAAAATTAAAGTTAACGCTGTTAGTGGAAATATTTAGGATTTATTGATTAAATCTAGTAGATGTTTAATATAAAAGAAATTGTTTATTTCATTTTGGAAATGCACCCCCCCTCTGTGTTTTCTCATAATGTGTATAAAGCTTTCTTAGCAGAGTGAGAAGGAAGTGGATTCTCTGTTTAATGCAAACAATACAGTAATTTCCTGGATTGTATTTTGGTCAGATCATTTAGTAGCTTTCCTTATTACTGCTGTTAAAATTCCTGTGAGGTCTTCAGGAACTATAAATGATTAATTTATCTGAGCCTTGACTTCACTGTGTTTATCTTCTCTAGAAGCATGGTGACGTGAAATATGTTGAATTGTTGGTGCTGGTAATTTAGACATTAATAATTAATCAAAACCCATAGCTATAAATTGTAAGTGTTAGTATAATTTCTTGTAGTATCTGGGGTAGGATATCTGACCATTGATAATGCCAGTTGTTCTAAAATGCAGAACATCCAACACGCATTAGACAAGTTCCTTCAGAAAACAAAAGCGCCTCCCTCTCCCGGCAGGTCCTCAGCCAGCACAGTCTAGGAGGGGGAGGAAAGAGATGAATTTCAGGGCTACTTGGTTGCCTGTTTTTGCTAATGAAAATATAAACTATATATTTTAGAAGTATAAGTTGTAAAGGTATGGCTTAGGTGTAAACCAGATAGCTTGAGAGTGTACTGAAATAAAAATAATGTCTATTATGGCCATTTAGGATAAAATTACATTTATTTTGCTTAATTAATCAAGTACCAACTTCAAGTTATTTGTCAGACTTATTAAATTCCTTGGATATTCTTAATTTTGTTTGAAAGTTTCTTGTAGGTAAAAGATAATGGCAGTTTTGAAAATAATGTTCTTTCAATGTGGAATAAATGTCATCTAACCAACATGTTTGAATACCAGTTTATGTACTATTGCTTTCATTTTCTCATTCAACAAAACTTGTTGAGTGCCTACTTTATGGCAGGTCCTGTGCTCAGTGGTTCTGTAAATATTCATCTGGAAAGAAAAGAGGTGTGCTCTACTACATAGTACTAGAAGTCTGCCATAGGAAATTTAAAATAGAGATTTCATTGATATTTGCTTCTAATAGATGAACAGTGAAGGAGTTTTTAGAAGCAGTGTAATCATGACATTATGAGAATACCTGCTAGTACACTTGCTTGCTGGTTGAGGCTCTGTAATTCTCAGTTCCCTCTTTCTAGCAAGCACACTTCATTAGGAGCATCTTGTCTGACTTTCCAGACTAGGGTAGGTCTGCTGTATGTGCATGTTCTGTATTTTTCTTAATAGCCTCATCATAATTATAATTTTAAAATTATTTGTTTAATCTGTCTCCTCTTTGGTCTCTATTGGGCCATAAACTCCCTCAGGCTCCCTGTGCCTGGAATATGCAGGGCATTCAAATGTTTATTAAGGAATTTTGGCTCTTTTTTTTTTTTTTTTTTATTGCTACCTGGGTATTTTCCTTCATGCTTCTGCCTCATCCTCATGTCCTAGGGCAAGGCTTTATGGGAGATAATGTATAATGGGCAGAATCCTATCCAGCGGAGACCTTGGGAGCCCATTCATGCTGATTGCATAGGGAGCATCCTTAAGGTGAAGGCCACAACATGTGCCAATTATGATACTCCCTTTATCAGGGCAAAGCTCACTGGCCCTTAACTTGGGTCTTACCACCTGCCTCATTTTTGGTTAAAATCTTTACAATGCAGTTTTTATCTTGAGTCTCAGCATCCCCTCCCCCAAAAGAAATTATTTGTAGGAAAAATAGATTTAGCCTTTAGGGTGAATGGTTTTGTGTGTTCTATTTAGGAGTCTTAACTTTGAAGCCATTTAAAATTTTGGAATGGGAGAACTAACATTATCAGACTTTTTATTTTAGGAAGTATTCTGATGTCAATGCATAGTATGTATTAGAAGAGATAGGAGGTAGATCATCAGTCATTAATTCAGCCAGCATTTGTTGTACACCTACCGTATGTCTGGTTTATATAAGACAATGGAAATGAAGAGATGAAAGACATTGTCCCTGTACTCTAGGACCTTACAATCTATTCAGGGAGATAAATAAACTACATCATAATTTTATTTAATTAGTGGTATGTTAAGGGAAATACAATGTGGATGAAAACACAGAAGAGAGACACCTACTTCTGATGAGGAGTTTCGGGGAAGGCTTCTTAGAAGCAGTAATAAATTAGTCCTTTCTAAAAAGCAAGGAGGCATTAATCAGGCGAAGAGGATAGGGAATATCTTTCCAGGCGGAGAGAAGAGCACATGTGTAAATACTAGTTAAGGGTTTATTTTAATTATCAAGGTGAAAATTCATGAGTGATATTTAAAAGGCAGAATATGTAGCACTTGTTCAGTGACTGAACACTGATTTATTATACGGTTTTGAGCCTGCCTTGGTGATTGGGCAATATTGATGTAACTGCAGGAATAGTGGACACTAAGAGGTAGCAGTGGGCAAGTGGTATATTCAGTTTGGATCTGTAGATTTTGAGGTACAGTGGGATTACTTTGTAGATGTATATATGCATAATTGAAGCTGATGTCAGAGTTCAGGAGCGAAATTAGGGCTAGAGATTGAGATTTGGGGTTCTCCCTAGAAATAGTAGCTAAACCTCAGACATGTGGTAAGATGTCAAGAGACTGCAGAATAGATAAGGAAAAGAGGAATAGGGTCAGAATTCTGGAGAATTAGACATTTTTAAGTTAGTATCTAAATAAGCAGTTTTAAATTAGTTTTTTTTTTCTTCCTCTTCATTTTACATCAAGGAGAAAAAAGGATAAATGAGAAAGAAATAAACATTTGTTAAGAGTTTATTTATTGAAACCCCACGGCACTAAGAAGATGCCCAGAGTCAAAGACAAATTTAGTTTCAATAATTGGGAAGGTTTTCTGCAAGGAGCATTGAAATTAGGAAAGATTTTCTGATTATCTCTTGATGAATCAGAACACCCCTGAGAATTCCAGGTAATTTAGGTTTTACTTTGTAAACTCTTTATTTTGATTTGTATCTGGTTCATTTTTCATATTTAAACTTTGTATATTCAAAGTGCCACTGATTTATAAGAAGTATATACAATTTTCTCATATGGAATATGTCACATAAAAGATTAGACGTTCATACTTTAGAAAGAACATATATGCTATCATAGTCGAGGGTATGTAAACTTCTTACTTATTACAGACCTCACTTGGCTTCAAATATCTCTCTCAGACTAAGTACATGTAGTACTTGAAATCAGAGAAAAAAGAAAACCAGAGCATTGCGAAATGGAAAGGAAAATAACTTTCATATAGCCATAGTATTTTTACAGAATCTACTGAAGGAGTGTTTCAGGCACTTTGGTAAGGAAATGCTGTGGCGTTCCCCATGGCAGCATCTCTCTCTCTAGCAAGTATCTCTGACTGCTTGGAGTGGTTAGCCTTTTCACTTATGTACAGTAATAACAGCTATTGTTCACCAAAAACTTACAGTATGCCAGGCATTCTGCATATGTCATTTAGTCTCCATAACATTCTTGCAAATAGTGGTGGTTATAATAAGAGTAATAACTATAATTTGCCAAGTACTTAATATGTTCTAAGCATTGTGTTAGGTAGTTAATGTACTTACATTCATTTAGTCCTTACTAAATGAAACTGTGTTTATGTTTGGCAGTAGATATTTCAATTCTTCCATGAGGCCCAGAGGGGTTAAGCAACTTGCTTTATGTCATACAGCTAGTAAGTCAGGACACAAACTCTGGTAGGCCTCTCAATTCTAAAACCTGTACTTTTTGCATTATACCTGCTGCCTCACTGTCACTTCTGCTGGGTGGCAGTGGGGAACACTGACCTCCCTGAAGCTTATAACTGGTACCTAAGCAATGTCACTAAAGTAAAATAAAGCAAAAAATTTAGGGCCACCTTGAACTAGGGCTGGGTTACTGTTCTATAGACCCCTTTTCAGAGTGTGAGTGCCACCTGCTGGGAGGTTATAATGTGTCTTTGTTACAGGTGTGAAATTTCAGATTTCAAAATGCTAATTCTTAAATTCCAGTTTAGGAATACTGGGGCATTATGGAGTTAGGTGAATCTCCTATTTGCCATAAGAGATACTGCTTTATTTACCTTCACTTTTGGCAGGGGAGGGGTCATACGTTTTAAAAAATGATACATTCAGTGCTTTCTAAAATAAAGCCATTCTCACCAAGGGGAAAGATTGATGGTCAAATAAATCATACTGTTACTTATAACAGATCAAATCAGAATAGAAAATTAGATTTACTTTGAGAAGTGAATTATTGAAGTATAAGAGGACCCTTTCCATTTAGATGCTCTGAAAAAGGAATCTGGAACCCATGGAAGCATCAGAGACTTGGAGAACAGAAAGTGGGGATGAAAGGGCAAGAAAGATGTGTGGATAAGAATACAAATGGATTCTGTATTGTTAGTCTAGCACAAAGCTCCCCAGTTGAGTCAGGATCCAAAATAATGCGTTAGAGAAAAAATTTTAGGTTGGTGACTTTAGATTGTTATATGTTTAGAACAGTGAAAAGTGGATACTTTTTATAGTCACTTATATGTCCTTGAAAGGGAATCACATAAAATCTCAGCATGTCCATTGCACATTTTTCGTTAGGCTTCTTTGGGATCACGTTAGTACTCTGAGTATCTGGCACAGGAGATATTATTTAGTGTGGGATTTTTTGCAGGAAAATCATGCTATACTTAACTGCTGTTCAGATGTGATTAAAGCATATTTGTAGTTGCATGATGTCATGTTGAACAAATATTTTTGTGACAAGAGATTAAAGTCCGTTAGTAAAATCTGATATTACCAAAAATGAAGGAAAGTACAAGCATGACCATCTCCTTTCTTTGCGTTCCTTCTCAGATTAACTGCATAAGAAGCTGGGATAGTATGATAGCATCTTATTTTAGCAGGTGGGTTTCTGGAGAGAAAACTTTCGTTTGGGGTGTGTATGTGTGTTTAAATTATAAGAGTAATGGTCATTGTAGAAAACTTGTAAAATAGAAAAATAGAAAGAAATAAAAATCATACATAATCTCACCATCCAGAGATAACTATATTAGTGTTTTGGTATATATCCTGTTTTATAAACATATTCATATTTTGCAGCCCTTTTATATTGCATCACAATATTATAGCATTATAGCATAAGTATTTTCTCATGTGTTTAAAAACTCTTAGCATATATACTTGACACTACAATATGTGGATATACCACAATTTACTTATTAGTTTTCTTATTATTGGACACTTTATGTTGTTTACTGTTTTTGCTCATTTCTTTCTTCAATAAATAGTGGTAGAGAAATTTACTTTTTTATTTGTTTGTCTTAGTAAATAGGGGTAGAGAATATACTATTGGGTGGCATTTGTTTAGGGCCTAGCATTTGGTTAGTAAACTAGCCTTGAAAGTAACCACTGGTTGGATGAATCTCTGCTTTACTTCCTCAGGTGTGTCTCCCTTTGTCCCCTTTTCCTATGTATCATTTTCTTCAGGATTTTGTAGCATTTATTGCATTCACATCCCTTTCAGGAAATACCCTCCTAGTACCCCTTTGCTTTTCAGGTTCTACACTAGGTTAGCTATCTCACACTGAGCTATTACAAGCTATGTTTCTGCTCTTTACATCAAGCCAGCACTCTTATGCTTCTAGTAGACTGAGTGTTAGTTGAGAGAACTATTCCTTTTTAAGCCTAAAGTGAATGTATTGTGGAGAGTTAGTGTCCCTGGAATAACTAGTGTTTTAGAGAGAGTCTATTCAATTTATTGAAAACAAAATCATTCAAAACACCTTTTGAAAGGATAGCAAAATTTTATATTACAAGCTATTTACTGGTTTATTTTGTGAGTAAGATCCAGGAAGATTCAGTAGATTTAATTCTTTTGACAAATATTTGAGTGCTTACTATGTGCTAGGTACCATTTTAAGCACTGGAGACATAAAACCAACAAAAAGCTTTCCTTTCATGGAGAGAGACAATAAACAAGATAAAGTAAACAAACAATACCCAAGTCCACAATTCCTTAAACAAAGCTTTGGGAACAGACATGTTTTAGATTCAATTTTTTTTAAATGTTAGAAAGATAATATGGTGTATATATTGTATATTACCTAACATTCGGTGGGGGGTGGGGTCTGAAGCAGTAATCAAACCTATTAATATTTCTTTAGTAATAAAAGTATGAACATCACACTCACTGGGATAAATACAACTATAGCAGCATCATGTTAGTACAAGTGAGATATTTCTGTAAAATAAGTATTAAAGGATAATTTTCACAAAAGGTAAAATTATGACTTTGATACAGATATAAAATGAACACATTTTAAAGATTTTCTTTAACTTATTAGATGAAGGAACCATATAGTTGTTAAAACCCATTCAAAGAAGAATCCTTAGAACAGACACATTTATACATCAGGAGTATTAAAATGATGTGTAAATTCAGGCAAAACCAGCTTCTTCCACAATGGGAGAGAGAAGTCAATGAATTGGACAGGACAGAATTTGCATGTGTATAGACGAGGATTATTCTGCATTATTATCAATTATCTATAATGTATAGAGTTGTAAAATAGCTTCCATAGAATCAGAATCAGATAACCTGAAAGGATGTGCCCTTGACAGTACCTTTTTTTCCCATTGAAGTGTAATTTTTTTTTCCTACTTGAGTTACTAGATAGCTTTTGGTTTTCTGAGCTCTTTAGAATTATAGATAAGGGATATAGAGCTATAGTATGTTTGACAGTGATAGTGCTTTGCAGAAAAATAAAGGTGCAGAAGGGAGGTTAATTTCAAATAGAAGGGCCAGGGAAGACTCATTGAGAAGGTGATATTGAGAATAGACCTAAAGTAGAAGAGGTTTTTTGCCTGAGTAACTGGAATGATGGAGTTGCTATTAACTGAGATGGGGGAAGAGCATTTGGGGTAGAGGACAGTGGAGGTGTAGGTTACGACCTTGGTTTTTGGCTTTGGACATTCAAGTAGAGATGTTAAAGCAGTTGGATGCACATAGGTGGAGTTCAGGGAAGATGTGTGGGCTAGATAAACATCTGGGAGTTAATGTGCATAAGTGATGTTTAAAGCCCTCCAACTGGCTGAGATCACTAAAAAAAGCTCCTTCTGTGTGCCAGGCATTGTGCTACTCCCTGGGGATATGGAGATAAATTAAAAATTGTCTTTGTCCTCAAGAAGCTTATAGTCTAATAGGGGAGGCAGATGTAAACAGTTAAAACAATATAAAAATATACTAATATAAATACACATAAAGTACCGATGATTCAGTGAAGCCAAATCTGAGAGTCATCCTAAACTCCATCCCCCTCAAACTTGCTTGTTCAGTGGCCCAACCATGAGACATGCATAGAAGGTAGTCAAAGTGTGGCATCCCTTTTTTTTTCAATTGAGGTATAATTGACATATTATATTAGTTTCAGGTGTACAACATAATGATTCAATATTTGTATATATTGTGAAATGATCATCACAATGAGTCTAGTTTAACATCCATCACCATGCATAGTTACAAAAATTTTTTTTTCTTGTGAAGAGGACATTTAAGATTTACTCTAAGCAACTCTTAAATATGCAATACAGTATTATTAACTATAGTCACCATGCTGTACATTACATTCCCAGGACTTAATTATTTTATAACTGGAAGTTTGTACCTTTTGACCCCCTTCACCCATTTCTCCCACCCCCAAACCCCCACCTTTGGCGACCATCGATCTGTTTTTTGTTGTAGTTTTTTTTAATTCCACATATAAGTGACATCATATGGTATCTGTCTTTGTCTGTTTGACTTCTTTCGCTTAGCATAAGGCCCTCAAGGTCCATCCATATTGTTGCAAATGGCAAGATTCCATTCTTTTTTATGGCTGAATAGTATTCCATTATATATATACATGTACCACATCTTCTTTAACCATTCATCCATTGATGAACATTTAGGTTGTTTCCATATCTTGGCTATTGTAAATAATGCTGCAGTGAACATGGAGGTGCATGTATCTTTTCAAATTAGTGTTCCCATTTTCTTTGGATAAATACCCAGAAGTGGAATTGCTGGATCGTATGGGACTTCTATTTTTAATTTTTTGAGGAACCTCCATACTGTTTTCCATAGTGGTTGCACCAATTTACATTCCCACCAATAGTGCACAAGGATTCCCTTTTCCTCCATATCCTTGCTGGGATTTATTATGTCTCTTTCATAATAGCCATTCTAACAGATGTGAGGTGATATCTCAGCATTTCCCTCATGATTAGTGACGTTGAGCATCTTTTCATGTACCTGTTGGCCGTCTGTATATCTTTGGAAAAATGTCTATTCAGATTGCCCATTTTTTAATCAGATAGTTTTTTTGCTGTTGAATTGTATGAGTTCTTTATATATATGGTATATTATCCCCTGATCAGATATATGATTTGCAAATATTTTCTCCCATTCAGTAGGTTGCCTTTTCATTTTGTTGATGATTTCCTTTGCTGTGCAGAAGCTTTTTAGTTTGATATAGTCTCACTTGTCTATTTTTGCTTTTGTTGCCTGTGGTAACTTTAATATCAGCTGGCTTCTCCACTGACCCACTGCACCCAGCATGTTTCCAGTGATATTAGAGAACCTCGCTGGTGACACTTCTGCATAACTTACAACGCCCCTCATTATTTGGCCTTTGTCTTATCTCTTGCTTTACCTCCTCAGATCTATCCCTAGTGATGGAGATGATCAGTTTTGTATTTTGAAATTTTTGAAATTTCTGGCCATAGAGTGAAAGATGAATTAGATGAGGGAACAAAATAGACATAGGTAACATTAGTTTGCTATTTCTTTGCCTCAGTCTGCCTTCACATTGGTATTTAGTGACTATTATAGAGACCTGTAGGGTAGAAAAGGCATAACAGGTATGAAGAAATGGAAAGTGTATATTGCTGTACTAGGAAATGCAAATTTGGGGATTAGGGAAACATTTTTAGTAAATGCATGCAGTTGCAAACTTTGCACTCTTCCCTCGTGTATGTCATAATAAAAGGTAATGTATATGGTGGTTCCTCAAAATATTAAATATAGAATTACCATAGGATCCAGCAGTTCCACTTCTGGGTGTATGAAAGAATTGAAGCAAGGACTCAAACAGATGTTTGTACATCAGTGTTCAAGGTAGCATTGTTCCCAATAGCCAAAAGGTGGAATCAACCCAAATGTCCTTGGGATGATGGGAGGGATGAATGGATAAGCAAATGTGGTATGTACATACAATGGAATATTATTTAGCCTTATAAAGGAAGGAAATTCTGACACATGCTACAACATGGATGAACTTTGAAGACATGTTAAGTGAAAGAAGCCAGACACAAAAGGACAAATATTGTATGATTCCACTTACATGAAGTACCTGGAATAGTTAAATTTGTAGAGACAGAAAGTAGAATAGTGGTTACCAGGGGCTGGGAAGGGGGAGATGTTGTTTAAGGGTACGGGGTTTCAGTTTGAGATGATGAAAAGTTCTGGAGAAAGGATAGTGATGATTGTTGCACAACAATGTGAATGTACTTAATGCCACTGAACTTTACACTTAAAATGGTTAAAGTGGTAAATTTTATGTTATGGATATTTTACCACAATACAAAAAGATGACCTAGAAATACCATGCAGTTGTAAGAAAGAATAAGAAAGATTTCTATATACTAATATTGTACTGATATTGAGATTTCCAAGAGAGATTAAATAAAAAAAATAGCCAAGTGCTATCTTTTGTGTAGATAAAAATATGTATTCATGTTTGCTTTTATTTGCATAAAGAAACCCCAGAAAGCTTAACAAACAACTAATAAAATTTATTACCTCTAGGAGGCAAGAGGGACTGGAGTCCCTTGGGGCAGGAGTGGTAATGAGACATCTCAATGTTTTTCCTTTTATGTACTTTTGATTTTTGAGCCAGGTAAATATGTTATCTATTCAAAATAGTATTTAAACATGAGACTTAAAGTGAATTCGTTGTAGAGGGATCAACAATTTGTAGCCAGAGAAAACAAAGTTTTTTACAGGTATTGATTAAATATTGCTACATGTGACATCCCCTCTCCCAGATAGGTGGGGTTCAGGGGTCAGGGGTCTGTGCTATTGTTTGGTGTTTCAAGAGCCTGGTTTAGATGCAGAAGTGAGTTTCACCTTCCCCTCCACTGCTAGCAGCAAAGAGAACTTATCTTGGGTATTTTGCATCTAAGTTCATCAATACCAAGGAGTCAGAAAAAGAGAGAGACAAGTCATTGTGCCTGGAGTAAGGCCTCTTACCAAGGTCCGAGTGATTGAAGATTGACCGTGGCAAGTGGGATCATTAAACGCATTAGTCCACTAAGCCTGGGGGCCTAAAGCATCCGAAAGCAGGAAACTGTCTGGATATAGCTCTGCATCCCTCTAAAATGCCACTTTCTCTGATTCCATCGTTAATTAGGAGCATATTATGTCTAACATTTGCGTCTGAAGCAAGAAACAGGGTTGCTTAACATTTCTTGGCAGTGGGAGCAGAGATAGCGGCTGATAGCTGAGCACCCACCTAATTGCTCCCCACTCTCCCTCCCTGCCAAGGGAGTAGGACTATGTTGTGTCTTCCTTCTTTTCCCACCTAGATCCAACAGGAAATACAGACAGAATCCTGAGGCAGCCTGTGAAAAGTGGAGGGTAGGCTAGGGGCAGCCCAGCCCGTCTTAGTGCTTACCTCTTAGCTGTGTTCCAGGACAGATGGGTTGGAGGGAGAACCCGGGGAGTCGTATCCAGGAATCATGCCCAAATTACAGCTGGTAGAGCACTTTCCAGCAAGGATGTCAAGGTCTAGGTGAAGATAAAGAGCTGAGGTACAGAGCTAAAATGAAAGAATTGAGAAACTAGGAAATCTATCATTGAAAACAGTAAAGAAGTAGGCACCTGGGAAGTAGTCTATAGAAGTTCCAGAGATGGAGTTCAGACGATTTTTACATGATTCCAGTCCAGGCACTCAAGGTCAGCTTTACTCATTTAAAGTTATTGGAGTGGGTATGCAATTTATTTTTCTCTGCCTCATTGATTATTTGTATGTCTGTTTTCTCCACCACATTGTGGGAATTGAAGACAAGGACTTCAGCTGTAGTGGAATCAGGCTGATCTATTTAAATCCAAACCTCTTCTCTTTCTAGGTGTTTGAATTTCGTCAAGTTATTTTTGTTACACTGAACAAGGGTCAGGTTCTGTGCATCATAGGGTTGTTACAAGGATTAAATGAGAGAAAAACATTTATATATAATCATCTTGCACATAGAAAGTATTCAATAGAAGTTTTGTTCCTTCTCCCTTTTCTTCCACAGAGCTTTACATTTAAAGGTATTCAAAAATATTTATCAAATTGAGTCTGTTTCTCTCTATCTATTAAAACCTTGGTTAAGGATAGACTGAGGTAGGTGTATTTATAAGGCTTTCACTTTGAGCAGCTAATGTTGTTGTTGCTAAATATTTTATCAAGTAACGGCCTCTTATGTGCCAAGTCTATCTTTCCTTCTGATTATCAAAGTCCAGCTTGAAGCTTCTGCTTTGTGGAGGCCTATTCCTGTTCTCTATAAGGACCTCTTCTCCACACCAATTATTATCAGTGGGTATGAGGGTCATTCCCTTATACTCACTGCTCTTCTACACAATCTTGACCACATGCTCTAGGCATGGATAAGTGTGAGATGTGTTAAATGTCTTTCCTTCTTTTGTCAAATACTTATTGAGCATACACTGTACTAGGATGGATATAAACAGTAATAATACATGATTTTCGCCTCCCAAGAAGGTTTTCCCCTAGTAAAAAATATGTGCACACACCAAAATTTATTTAATTCTTTAGTGATATGATATTACTTATATTTACCATTTTACATTTTACTGTTTAAAGTGATCTGATTTTAAACACACACACATAGACATAGAAAAAGGATTGGAAAGATATGCACCAAGATATTGACAGAGCTTATCTCTGAGTAGTGGTATTTTGGGTGGTATTTTTTTCCTTTCATTTTGCTTATCTGAACTGTCTAAATTTTCAAAAATTTCATTTTGTAGTTATAGGAGATTCATCATTCCCTCCTCCTTGCTCGCAGAACAGTGACCCCTCTCTTCCTCTTGCATTCAGCTTTTGCGAGAACTGAAGCACCCGAATGTGATCGCATTGCAGAAGGTGTTCCTTTCTCACAGTGACAGGAAGGTGTGGTTGCTGTTTGATTATGCAGAACATGATTTGTGGGTAAGTCTGAACGCACTTTATTTTGGTATTATTTTATATAGGTATGGATAAATAAATGCAAGCACTACATATTGCTAATTCATAGAAAGGAAAACTTGCTCTATTGACCATAGTTCAAAATAAATATAGTGTAAATGTTGATTTAAAAGAATCTGAGCAATAAAGATTAACATCTTATTTTATTGAGAAGATAGTATTTATTTATTTTTTTTTTTTTAATTTTTTTTTTTGTGGGGAAGACCAGCCCTGAGCTAACATCCGTTGCTAATCCTCCCCTTTTTGCTGAGGAAGACTGGCCCTGGGCTAACATCCGTGCCCATCTTCCTCCACTTTATATGGGATGCCGCCATGGCGTGGCTGACAAGCAGTGCGTCCGTGGGCGCCCGGGATCCGAACTCGCGAACCCCGGGCTGCCAAGCGCGGACTTAACTGCTGCGCCACCGGGTGGCCCCCTGAGAAGATAGTATTTATAATATTCAGAAATTTCACTTCAGAAAATGTTAATGAGTGGGAGATTATAATTTTATGCAAGTAATTAATGACAGTCTAATGTGTAGTGAATATGTGTAGTGGAAATTTCTTTTGTGGTGCATACACTAGTTCAGATTTAATCATTTATGTACTCATGAATAGCTTCTCTAAGTTAAGGTCAATCTCTTGCAGCATTTTGCCGTTTAAAAGCAACTCCTCCAAACGGAAGTGTACGTTTGGTTTTATAAATATTAAGGATGTTTTATCAATATATAAAAGAAGCCAAAAATTCTAATTTCAAACTTTTTAAATTAGGAATCAGGGCTTTAAACATTTTATCTGAGGAGCTGCTAAAAGTAAAAAAAAATTCAAACTTGGCAGTAAGTTCAAATTTTATACAATCAAATTTTGATTCAATACAGTGTGGTTTGTCATCTATATAAATTACAAATCTGTTTAGGAATGACTAACAGACTCCTAGGCCTTGAAGGAACTTTCAGAATTATGCTATTACAGCAGATATTGACAAGAACCTCCAGTGCGTTTTTCTCCATCCTTCTCATGGACATTCAGTACCCATTTTAGCATGTTTTGGACAGGGGTGGGGTGGAGATTGGTGTAGAGGTAGGGGTGTGGGGGGCAGATAGCATTTCTTCCCTTTTATTACAATGTTTTTATAACCCACAAACATGTGGACATAAAAATTTGAATATGGTGATCCAGTTGTATTTATTTCAATGTGATTGAATTCTCCATTTTTCTCTCACTCCTCCTTTCTAGTGATTTCCTATTTAATATTAACTACTAAGAATATATCCTAATTTCATTGTGTGCCAAAAGAAGGTGGAACTTTCCAATAATTCAGATATACACAGTCAGTGATGTTACTCAAATGCACAAAGTGCTAACTTTTTATAGAATAGTAAAGATTTACGTTATTTTCTCCTTTTTAAAAATCTTTCATTCTGTCAGTAGAGATACAACTAGTACTATTTTTAAGCAGTCTTTTAAATATCAACCCTTTTTACCTTTTGGTCCTATTGAATGAAAATCTTAATCATTTCAGTAAATCAGGTCGTTATACCCACATCAACGCTGTCATATTCACCCCTAATACAGATTCCTTTTTGGTTGACCTTATTATTCAAATTATTTTTCTTTGTGTCATTATTGCCCTTTAATAAGTAATTTTAAAATGTAGAGAATTTATTGCAGCCTTGATTGTGTTTCATTGACATAGGTATTAGCAAAGACTATATATTATTATAGTATGTTTTATTTTTTTTAATTTTTAGCATATTATTAAGTTTCACCGTGCATCAAAGGCAAATAAAAAGCCCATGCAGTTGCCCAGATCTATGGTTAAATCACTACTTTACCAGATTCTTGATGGTATCCATTACCTCCATGCAAATTGGGTGCTTCACAGAGATCTGGTAAGTATGTTTCTTTTCAAAAGATCAATATTTTTTTTCCCCCTCTCTTAAAAAATATCTTTTTTCTTGGTACAATTATGATAAACATTAATTATAGGAAATTTTGAAAATACATGTAAGCAAAAAAGAAGGAAATAAAAATCACCCATAAGTCTACGATCACAAGATTAACATTATTGACATTTGCTGTGTGTTCTTCCATTATATTTATGCATAGCTATAAAATGTGAGTCTGGTTTTCAACAAATGATTGGTATAATCTTAATGGGATAGCATATGTGAAACAAGTGTCTTTCGATCCATTTTGTTTTTCGTATTATTGCTTATCATTAGTAAAAACATTAAAAATTAAAGACTGAGTTCTCATTGTTTGTTTTCCTTAAGAGGTAAGCTGAGATAATGACATTGCATCCAATAAATAGAATGTTGTCAGCAGTATTAATAATAAATAAGTGAATAGATCCAACAGGTGGAATATACTTATTAGGCAAATTAGCCACAATTCAAATGTTTTATTTCACTTTTTTATTCAGTACACATATAACAAACATTTCTTAATGTCAAATTATATGCTATTCATCTTCACATTATTGTCATTTTAGTTTATGTTGATGAGATTTTTTCTTTGTTCTCGAGAAGATATGGGTACTGAATAGCTGTAATACCCATGAGTTTATAATTAGAAGTTTTATTTTGCTCCACGCAAAAGTGGTTTCATGATCATTTATTTCTTAGGCTTTTGGAGATTCTAGGGATATGGTGGGGATAAATCTAGGTCATCTCAGTCTTAATAATTGAAGAGAAGTATTTATTATAGAAAGGAATGAATACACAAGGAGATCTAGTTGGTATCCCTTGGTTGGTCTGACTTGACCATCTCTTGCTGTGGCATTAAAGTTAAATTGGGGCTAAATGACAGTGACCACAAAGATGCATTTATCATTTCAGCAGAAGCATTTCACCTCATCATTTTAAACTGTAAGGTTCTCAAAGACTTCCACCTATCCACTTTACTATTAACCATGAATCAGCGTGTTTTTAAATGATTCTTAGGTACATGAGGTTGTTCTAGATCAAAACCTCCTTCATAAATGGTTTTAGATTCTAATTTGCTGTATACTTAATGTAACCTGTGTGAGTTGTATTTCTGAGGTCAAGATCATGTTTGAATCATCAATCAGAATCTTTTATTGAAGATGAACTAATTTCAACTCTTCTCTCTTTTTTCACAGAATTATATATTTTGTTCTAAATAGCATATAGATTAACATATTTTATTTTTGATGTCATCACCTGAATGTCCACAGGTACTAAAACTCAGTATGACCAGGACTCAGTTTTCTCCCATCCAAACTTGTTGCTGCTTTAGTGTCCTGTATTTTGGCCATGGCACCACTCTTCTCCTGGCCTAGAAATTTCTTTTACCCCTGCAGACCCTTGTACTCCACATCCAGAACTTGCCTAGTCCTGTCAGTTTCACCTCTAAAATATCTCTTCCATTCATCTCCTTTCATCCCTAGTGTCTCATTCCTAGTTCAGGCTTTTATTATCTCTTTCTTATAGTACAGAACTAGTCTCTTAACTTGTCTTCTTGTCAATAATCTCTTTCTCTTCTGGTCCACTTTAGACCTTCTGAATAATTAATTACTCAACTCCTGCTTAAGAACTTTGAGATAGTTCTTTATGCTTCAGACTAAAGCTCTTGTTCTTTATTTCACTTTCAAGATCTCATGAGATATAGCTCCAGCTGCCTTTAAAATTTTTCTTTATCCCCATCATCTTTCACTTACACTGTACTATTGAACTAGTGATTATTTCCTGTATCCTCCTGAGATTTCCTGCCTCAATGGCCTTATTTCTCCTGTCTTAAAACTCCTTACCTGTCTCTCCATATTTGAATACTACCTGTCTTTCAGGACCCACACAAATGTTAAAACTTATCCTCATATCCATCCCTACTTGGAAATAATCTCTCCTTCTTATTGGTTGCTGTTGTACTTGACTTCTCTTATGGAATTTATCTATTAGTATTATAGTAGTTTTATAGATATCTTAGATCATCTACTAGACCATAAATTTCGTGAGAGAGCAGGGTCTATGACTCATTTTGGTACACTACTACTCCTCTACACAATAGGTACTGAGTAAATATTTCCTAAGTAAATGGATGTCAGTAAGAATATTGATTATGATGGCATGTTTTTGGGTCAAGTAACATATATTATGTATTTCAACATACTGTCCCCACTAAACATTTGTTATTTCCTTGTATGTGCAAAGCATGGAGGGATGGGGACAGTACAAATATGACTGCATCAAAGACCCCTCCTCAGGAGTTTAGTCTGAGAGAAGAAATATGACATATACGCAATTATCCTATAAGGTAGATGAGAGAGAATGTGATCATGGCTTATGTGAGAGGTATAGACTAGATGCCATTCAAGGTTAGAAGAGGTTCTGAGTGGGGGGATAAGGGAAAGCTTTAGAGAGGTGCCATTTGAGCTGGACTTTGAAGGATGAGAAGAATTTAAAAAGAAATTTGAGAGATGAGGGTAACCTAAGGGAGTGCTGGATGTAAAACTTCTGAGGTGAGAAACAACTTGAATTATTCCAGAAAGGGTGTGTACTTCTGTTTGGCTCCAATATGGATAAGCTCAATTAGGGTAGTGTGAGGTAAGACTAGAAAGATACAGGTTGGAGCCTGATTGAGGGAGGCCTAAATATCAGGCTAGGGAGTTTGTTTTTAAATACTAACAGTTTGTGAGCAACAGAATGAAGTTTTTTTTCCCCCGAATGAAATTTTTTCCCCACTGAAGAAGCCACCACTGATTATTATTACCTCATACATAGCAGGAACACAATGTTGAAAATGTGTTCTGAATGTGGTTCTGACCTAGCAGAACACTGTTTGTCTTTTACCCACACATTCACCGAATGCCTCTACTCCTCATGTAAGAAACTCTAGTCAGACTTGAAACTGAACCAGTAGGAATCTAGTCTTGACAGCCTACTCAATTCTTTTCACTGATCATGAGTCCTGATACCTGGACCATATTGTCACAATTTTGCCAAAGTATTTTCAGGAGTAGAAGATTTAAACCATATGTTTACTTTGTAGATATATTCTATAGTAGATATAGAAATAGTATATCAAATATAATCAATATCAAGTAAAGTATATCAAATATAGATATGGTGTTAAAAGGAGAGTGATGGGAACATTTGAGAAGTTATTGTTGTGTGAGCTTAAGAGCAGAGTTGTAGTTTTAGTCAATGAGTAGTTTTTTTTTTTTAGTTCTTCGTTTTCTATTGCTGTGAGAATTCTGGCTTTACGCTATTTGTTAGTCTTAACTGTCTCAGAGTACGTACTGTATCTAAATTTTCATTTTATGTGAGAAATGAAAATAATTAAAGGTGTTAGAGTAAATATAAATTTGCAATGTAATAATATATCCCGCAAAATTTAAAAAGTAAATAAAAATCTGTGTTTTGGACTTCACACACACAAAAACATTGTATCATCAAAGAGGTTGGTGATTTTCATTGTGATTGATTTCATTTCTGGAACAGTATTTAAATTATGTCATTTGGATCCTAGAATTTAATACAGAAATAGAGAATTGAAATAAAATCACCAAAAAGATTACTTATATTGAGGAATTGCTTTAAAAGGAAAGGAGAAAAGGAGCTAAATATATTCGTCTTGGCTGAGAGACAGTGAAGTAGAGACATAAGTCTATAAATATTTGGAACTTGTAAACACCAAGGGAGAAAAGATGTATTTTAATTTTATAGCAGGATATAGCTAAGAGTAAGAAGATGAAATATAGGATGACTCATTTTTATGGGATTGCTATTCTGGTAGGTTGGAAGAATGCCAAGATATAGTTTATCCCTTTTTTAAAATTATGAGCTTCTTGAGAGCAAGGATCATATCTCACTAATTTTTGTATTCCTAGTGTTGGCATATTGTTTGTGTTCATAAGTTACTTGAATTTCAGCAAAGCGTCTGGCAATTGCACATTATTCTTTAGCAAATGTAGAGAAATGCTGGCTAAATGATAGTATTGTTAAGTAGATTTGTGGCTCCTTAGTTACAGAATATTGCTACTGGATCAGTGGCATAAACTTAACTATAAGTTAAACTATTTCTTTTTCACCTTCATATCTCAGTACATAGCACATGATAAATGCTGGGTCTTTATTGAATGAAGGATTTGAATGAATGTTCCAGGGCCCTGACCCTAGCTCTGTCTTTGAAAAATATTTGTGGAGATCCCACCCCCAAACTCTAAGCTGAGTTTTGAATGATAATTATTGTTCACAATAGTGGGTGAATTTGTAGTCTTTTTAAGTCCATAGGCACAAATAACTAAATGGTCTGCAAACATGGCACATGGAAATTTTGTGATTCCTGTTGAGGGAGAAAGTAGTTTTGTATCCAGTAATCTTTTGGGTTTTGTTATTAATGAACATCTACTAAACATTTTTGGATTGTCAAAAAGTCACTTCTGTCACAGACTTAAAGACTTATTTATTCTATTAGGTGGCTTTAATAATAATAATAAGTTGCCAATACTTAGAGTCAAATATAATTCAGTTGATTAAGGAAAATGATGCAATAGATATTCTAGCTACAGAGTAATGTATAAGATATGACTCTGGATACTTTGTCATACTAACTGACAGAGAACTATATAGTTTTGGTTTGTTGATATTTTTCCTAGTTTTTCCCACGCTTCCTAGTTCACTCACACGTTTGTTGGCAGGATTCATTTCCTCATGAGCTGATGGGTGGAGGCCTTCCTTGGTTCCTTGCCACGTGGGCCTCTTATTAGAACATCTCACAACACGGCAGTTTTCTTCACCAGCGTGAACAAACAAAGGGCAAGAGGGAGAGTGTTAGCAAGATGGAAGTCACAGTCTTCTGTAAGTTAATCTTGGAAGTGGCATCCCATTACTTTTGCTGTATTCTGTTCATTAGAATTCACTAGGTGCAGTCCACACTCAAGGGGAGAAGTTACACAAAAGTGTATACACCAGGGGTGGGGATGACTGGAAACCAGGTGTGAAGCTGCCTACCACAGAGGCTAAGAAGCTTTTAAATGATATTTGGATCCTATTATCATCCTTTTTATTTAGTAGAAATGTAATAAAATACAAGAAGTCCCCTCCTTTCATATGTAGTTTTTTCCATGTATAAAAGTTGCATAGGTGGTAAGGGTTTGGGTAGTTCTGGTTCTGGAGAACTAAAAAATATTATAATGTACCAATTATTCTTTCCCTTTTACAAAGTCTTCAATGACTTATTTCCAGAATTCAGTAAATGTTCCTTACTTTTCTGTCCTCTCTTGTCCCCTCTACTCCTTCTGCTCCCTGCTATTGAACCACAGGTTTAATCTGCTTAAATCTAGAGGGTGTGTTCAATTGGGATCCAGAGTTTTTCACTTTGAACATATCTAGAGATTCCATGTTTGTTATGCAATCTGAGGCCAATGCTTATCACTAGTATTAGTACTTTTTAATTTCTATTTTTCACTCATTTGTGTAAAACAAAGGCAAAAATGCAAAGAAAGATTTAAATAATGGCAAAAACATTGTTTTCCGAGGTTGGTCATGCTGCTGAGTTGTCACTGCTGACAAGCAGCGAAAGGACACCATGCGGAAGCATGAAATGTTACAGTCCTTTAGCTGAAGAGAACATTTGAAGACTCTTTAGGAACATCACTATACGAAAGTCAAATGTATGAAAGTCAAAGATGGCCCTCTATTTCTACTCAGTTGGAAAAAGAGTGCTGTACTGTTAATCTTTGTGAAAGTTTGATTAAAATAAAGTGCTTGGTGGTTGGAGAAATGTCTAAAAATCTCTGTGTGCAGCCCAGCTTCTCTTCATACCTGTTTGACAGGAGATACATCAACTCTTTCATTTGTCCATGCTGAATAGGGCCTGATAAGGCGAGTGTGTTATACCTCAGAGGAACTAAGCCTTAAAATCTCACTGTAGCCATCATGCCAGCATTTTGCAAGTATTTTAATGTTGTTTTAGAGTGTTAGCCTTGCTTAGTTGTTATGATATGGGAGCTTTGAGATACTAGACTAAAAAAAAATTATTTCTAAGATAGCTGATCTTGATACTTACGGCTGTTTACTCATTTGTAAAATGAAGATAATGATAGGTACTGTATATGGTTGGTGACCCTCTAGTCTTAGCTCCAGAGTTCCTGAATTCCTCCTAATTTCTCTTCTGTAGAAGCTTTTGTACATTCTTCCTGGATCCCATCAGCAATCCAAAGATGCCCTTTCTTTTAATTGCTTTCTTCCCCAGAATTCCTTTAGCCTGATACTCTTCCTGGCCCCTTCTGCTATACGAAGTAGAGCTGTAATATAGGTATGTGAATCATGCCTCTTGGTGTTTAAAATTTAAAAATAGGCCATATTTCATCTTGTTTATATTTAAATATTACTAATATTTTTTGCCAAGTCTTCATATTTAAAAATATAAAAGTTAAAAAAAAACTTGCTTAAAGGAGATCAAAATTAGTAAATGCTTCAAATGACTGACTTTTCATTCTGACAATTCCATACTAATCAAATGACTTTCTCTTTATTTTTTGATTTGATTTATTAACATTTTACTTAAAGAGTTATGACAGAAAGTAGTGTTTATTTTAACATGACTTAATCATCCTAATCTTTTTCAAAATGCACAGCTAACAATTAAAAAGTAAAGTATGGCTTGGATATCTTCTAACCTGCAATTTTAGGTGATTTTGGACAATTACACATCTTGTCATGCTGAAGAATCACGTTAGGGTTCCTGCTGGTGACCTTTGGTTCCTAACTAATAGTTACTTAGAGCTGGGTCCTGGATAGTCTGTGGCTCAGTTGTTCATGTCTGCAGGCTGAAGGCCTTTGATGGTGGTGATGTCCTTCATGCACAGTGACTCCTGTCCAGCTACTTCTACATAGGCCTTGTAAGGATCAGATGAGGTAATGTTTCTTATAGTTCTCTGGATATTGTAACACACACCTTACAAATGTAAGGTATTATTGAGGTGTTTTCTAGACATGGGCTGTGATTTTTTGACATGACAGTCTTTCTAACATCCATATCCATAGCCCAGTAATGGGAGTTTTCCACAGAGTCCCACACATCCGTCAGTTTGAGTTAGAGTATAATGCTTCACCATCTGTTCCATTGGCAGGTGATACACACTAAGAATCACACTTCCAAGAGAGCCAACTTCCAAGGGGATGTGGTTTGACTCACAGTGGCCCGCGAGGCCTCTTAAGGTTCAGCTCAGGGATTGGGCTTTTTTGATGATCCCTGACTTTACCATAAAGTTTTAGTAGCTTGTACTTACAAACACATATATCTGTAAGGCTATTGCCAAACTAATTTCCAAGTCACTAATTGAGTATAGTCGTTATAGTCTACACTGACAGCAAAGGCAGGAACTGACTAGGACCCAAAGGCTACAGACAGGAGCCCCAGTACTTTGAGGCCTGTGTTTAAAACTGAAGAATCACTTCAGGCATACTATTTTATTAAATTTTATTGAGGTAGAATTTATATACAATAAGATGCACCCATTTTAATTATAAATTGATGAGTTTGGACAAATGTATATACCTGGGTAAGCACTACCACATGCATTCTATTCGACAAGCACTATAGCATGATTCAAGATCCCTTATTGACTACACTGGTATCTTCATCAAGTGAGGGATCTTGCCTGCAAGCACTGATGATTCATTTCACTGGGAGATTACATCTGATGCTCATTTTGTGTGATCATGTTGATCATAAGCGCACGTCTGGGTAGAAGCCTCCGAGAGGTGAGGGCCATAAATCAATTAAGTACTGTGCATGTTCTAAGTGTGCTTTTATTCTTGTAACTCTGACCTTGGAGCACGTCTCTGAGAGACTTGGGTTCTAATCCTGGGTCTGCCACTGTCCGTGGACAGTGAACTTGGTTAAGGTTGTAGGTCTTTTGCCTCTGTTTCTTCATGAGTAAAACAAGAGGGCTCTTAACTTCTCGTGATAGACTGAATTATTTGATTTGAATGTGAATGTCACAAATGTAAATAGGAAACTACTTTCTACCAGTGTTGCTTTTTTGAGGATGGATTGTACTCGTTAATGAACAGGATAGAATCTGAATGACTTTGTAGCGTTATTCCTGGCACTGCTGTCAATGTGGAATATATCTTGATTATTCTCTCTTAGTGACCTTGAAGTTAGTTAGGTAAATAGCTTCTAGATACATGTGTTTGTCCTGCATTAAGCTTTTTATAATGACTGCTTTTTATTGGTTCTTGTTAGAGAAAAGAAAACCTTATCTCTGCTGTTCAGGCCTGTAACCACTCCTAAAAGGCAGAAACAAAGAAGTACATTGTTAACTGTTGTGCTCTGCTGGCTTGGCAGGCATTGTTTACTGTGAATACCAAGGTCTGATTAACATGGGTGACTATTACAGATACCTCTAGACCATTTTAAGGTAAAATGAAATGAATCACAGCATATAATATTTTAGACTGCTCCTGATTTACAGATAGCCTGCATCTAGTTGTAGATAATGTAATTTCAAACTGGGAAGGCATTTTCACTTAGAAACAACACTTTAAACAGTGATTAGGTTCTCTGAATACAAAGGCCTGTTTAACCCACAATATACCTAAAATATGACACTTATAGAACTATGGAACCTAATTGTCACTTTTAACTAGATTATTTATTTGTAACTGGATTTCTTTGGCGGAATACTGGTTTGCAGACTTAGAATATTTGCTTTACAAACATATTTTGACCTCCTAATGTGTACCACACACTGTACTGGGCACTGGGAGTACACAGATAAATAAAATACAATCCCTTCCCTCAACGAGTATGTGGTGGGGAAGATACACAAATGGATATCATAAAACAAGAAGATTTTAAAAAGAAATTATGAGGTACATTCAGGGATCAGCTATTCATAAGGTACTGAGAGCACAGAAGAATACCTATCCAGTTAGGATACAGGCTCTCTTGGAGGACTCACACTGAGCTGAATCTAAAAGGATGAGGAGAAATTTATAAGATGAAGAGGGGAGGTGGGTGGGAAGAGTATTCCAGGCAGAGGAGACAGTATGAATGGGGTAAGAAACTGCAAGCACTTGGTATTACTGGGGCAAAGCCAGAAGTAGTGAAAGAAGAGGCAGAAGAGAAAAGCAGGAACCTGATTATGGTGGATCTTAACTATCATGTATGGAAGCGTGGATTTTTCCTGTGGTCAGTCAGAGCTGAGCTGGTCAGGTTTTAAGACGGACTGCTCAGACAGGGATATGGAGAACTGGTTTGTGGGTACAGGGACAGCAGCTTTATCAGGCTGTGGTAATCAGCTGGTGAGAAATGACGGAGGCCTTGATTAGGGCAGGGTTAATCAAGATAGAGAGGAGGAGAGAGAGTAGATAAATATTTGGGAAGTAAGATCATCAGATCTGAGGATTGATCGGATTTGAGGGATAAAGGACAGGATGTTCAGACTTATGCTTTTGTTGATTATGTAACTGAGAAGGGAATATCAGAAAGAGGCAGTAAAAATTCAGTTTGAACAAGTTGAGTTTGAGATGACTGTGGAGATGGCCAACATACTGTTGACATATCTCTAAAATATATAGGAGTTTAAAGACCTAGGGGTATAGATTTGTGAATCATTAGCACATGGGTGATGTTGAAACCCTGGAATAAACTAAAACCTACATTAAAAGTGAGCTTGGCATACTTTGGAGTAAATGCTTACTTTTGTTTCTTGCAACTTCTTTTAAAATTGAAGACTTGCCCATCCAAGTACTAACCATTGAGTTAGTACTAACTAAATGAGTACTAACTATTGGCAATTTTCGTTCATTCATGCAACAAATATTTATTGAACACTATGTGCCTGGATTTCAGCAGATACATAAAATTGTAAAGATATTTCCGTGCCCTTTGGAGGTTGCAATCACAATGATTAGATTCTCTGTATTTTTAAATCCTCTGCTATCAATGAAGCTATTTTAAGGGGTAAACAGTTATGATGGACTGATGCTATTAGCAAATGACTGTTGTATTTGCTAAGAAAAAAAGGCATGCATCTTACTCTTAGATGGTTCTTCGCTCTGTTACAACACAGAATCTTATTTGTTGAAGGTGAACAATGAACAGTGTAAAAAAAGGAACATAAACCTAGGGTTTTCTCCTGGGAATGTACTTCTGTATCAAATGTGAGGAGAGTTGTGCCACTATTGTATTTAAATAAAAGAATAGTTGTAGCCATTAATATTAGGCCAGCACTGTTCATTGTTCAGAAACTAGTCTGATTGATACTCTGGTTTTGTTCCTGTTACTGAAGATTGTAGACAATTGCGTTTGTGTTTTTCTGTCTTCTTTATTGGTGCTGATAAGAGTCATCCTGTTGGTTTCATATTTTTGTTCCAAATGTCCTGGGGTGGGGAGGGTAAAGCAAATGTAGTAGGATAATTGTGTATCTTTCTGCTGTTCTATTTATGATGTGCCAATTAACTGAAATAAATTTAACCCGGTGAAAAAAATGGATTCTATAAAAGGAAAAAGCAAATCTAGAGTACATGTAAAGCATCATGAATGTAAATTTGAGAATTAACCAAATTCTGCTAAAATGCAGATATTTCAAGAATAGTTTCTGAGTAATCACATTGTTGATCACATTATTTCCCTGACTTTTGCCTTTAAAATACAATTTAACTAGAATGAACCCTGCAGCCTTGATTTGTCTATCCGATTTTATTGCTGATAACTTAAATGTGAGGCATCCAACTCCTGCCATTTCTGCTGTTTCTATGGTAACTGAAGTGTGCAGACCCAGCAGTATCACTTTCTTTCACAGCTGGCATTTTGTGTTCACAGTAAGAAGAGTAGTTTTAGTAAAGCATAGTCTGTGTTAATTGGGATGTAACTAGGTCAGAACAATTTGGGTATCCTTTCTTCCTTCTTTTAGATTTGTGTGTGTGGGTGTGGGTACATGTGCATGAGCTGCAGCTTCCTTAATTTTTTTTTAAAGCATATACTTGCACTTAAATTAATCACTGTTAAAGTTAGTCTTTTGAAAATTAAGCATAATATCTGTCAGTATGACTCAGTGTGGCATCTTGAGGATTAGATGGAGTTCCGAGACTTGCTCCTAGCCCTGTAGGCCCTTGAGTGTTTCCATTGAGAAAAAGGAAATGATTGATGTGAAAATACTTTGAAAAGTTAAATGCATTTTAATGGCTATTATGTCATTTATTTTGTTATCGTCATTATTTTGAAACATCAAGTGTCTTGTGACCTTAACATGTATTTACTTGTTCTGAAGGGGGACAAGTAATCCCATTTAAGGGGTGCACATTTAAAAATGACTCCCTCTGCAATTCTAGATCTAAACTTGACTCCAGGAGCCCTTCTCTGTGGATACTGCCCAAGCTCTGGGTTCCTTTCTCAGACTGTACAAAAGAGCTCCTGTCACTGCCTCTGCCCTCATCTCAGACTCTGATGGAGACCCCACACTTAGAGCTTCCCTAGGCTTCAAGTATGTAGTATAAAAGGGATTCTCTGCTAACTTCAGTACTAGCTGGATCCTCTTTTCTCTCTGTATCCTCATTCCATGTGGTGCTCATTCTTTGTTTCCACATAGCGTGACTGCGGGAACTTCTGACAAGAGCTAGCTAACAGTGATGGAAGACCAGCTTCCTGCTTTCCTGCCACTCAGCAGCTCATAATCTATTTTCATTTCTTATAAAGCAATTTTTGCTCCCATATCTCATATTTTGTGTTTTTATCTTTTAGTTTTCTTTTTAAATGATTTAAGCTCAAAATTTAGAAATTACAAATAATGTAGCAAATGGTATATGAGAGGGTTTATTTGATAATTTTACAATTTTAAAAATTGTTATATCCCAGAGATTCCATTCTCACTAAGGCCTCCAAAAGTATACTCTAAATCCACCTTTACCTTTTTTCCACTTGTTCAGGTTTCATTTACTGTATCTGGCTTCTGTAAATGCACAGAACTTATTTTTTCTGAGTCACCAATGACCTTCTAATTGTCTAAAAGTTGCCTTTTCTCAGCTTTCGTTCTGTTACACCTGATGACCGCCTCTTCCTTTTTAAACTCTCTTAGTCTCTAGAACCCTGTGCTGTTTTCTTACCGCTGAAGCTCCTTCACAGGTTCTTTCATTGGCTCTTTTTCCTCTAACCGCCCTTTATTCCTTTCAGTGTTATTTATTTTTTATTATATTTTTAAAAGTATCATATCTTGAGGCTGGCCTGGGGTTCGCAGGTTCGGATCCCAGGCGCGGACCTATGCACCGCTCATCGAGCCATGCTGTGGCAGGCGTCCAACATATAAAATAGAGGAAGATAGGCACAGACATTAGCTTAGGGCCAATCTTCCTCAGTAAAAAGAGGATGCTTGGCAACAGATGTTAGCTCAGGGCTGATCTTCCTCACCAAAAAAAAAAAAAACCAAACCCAAAAAAACACACCATATCTATAATTATAAACAATACCAAAATATACAAAAATCAAACATTATAGAAATATGTATTGTAGTAGAAAATGACAGTCTCTCCAAACCATGCTATCAGAGATTGGGCAGAATACTAAAGTCTGTGTGTGTGCATGTATTATGCAACTTGTAAAAAATTATGGGCAAGACAGAAAGATAAGAAAACAATGCTAATTGTAGTCTTGTGAAACCTAAAGTCTTTCCAAGTTCCTACATCATTCTGTATGATCAATCCCCCTCCCAACCTTTGCCTTACCTATCCAGTAACTTCTCCTACACTGACTCTCCTCCTCTCACATTGACTCCAGCCACATTGACCTCTTTGCTCTGTCTCCACTTAGCCAGCCTGCTAGCTCACCAAGGTTTTCCTAACTGCTCCAAACACCATGACTTTACCCTTCTGCAAATCTTGTGGCAGCCTCACCAACTATCAGAGCACAGGCCAGACAGTGCTCAAGAATGTAGCCAATTCAGGTACTCAGGTGACTTGTGCCAAAATCAGAACCATTGGAAACAGCAAGCAAGCCCTCCTTTGGGTTCCTTCTCTCTAGAATCATCAGTGCCATGTCACTCTGTCCTTCCTGATGCCCACTGTTCTCTCTAGCATGTCTCCAGTTCACCAGGCAAACTTCTGCCTCAGGCCTTTCAACTTGCTCTTCCCTTTGCCTAGACCGCTGTTCCCTCAGATTCCAGCTGGCTTATTACTGCACGTACTTTAGGTCTTATCCCAAGTGTTACCTTCTCAAAGAGGCATTCTCTGAGTAATTTAAAATAATACTTAAATAATGTTGAAAATAACTCCCTTCCAACCTACTCCCAACAGTGCCTATCCCCATTCCTTGCTTTATTTTTTGTCTTTATTATCTTCTTAATATGACATACACAAAAGAACATTTGGAACATTTATGTACCTTACAAAGCATAACAGTCGAAAACCTGTCACTTAACCCCATAACCTGAACATTACCAAAAGCTTGCTTCTATTTCTGTTTTTTCACCATCCTGTCTTCCTGCCTCCTCCCAAGAGGTAACAAATATCCTGAATTTTGAATCTATTATTCACTTCTTTTTAAAAATAGGTTTATCACATTTGTATACATGCCTAAACAGTATATTCTTTAGCTTTGCTTGGTTTAAGTTTTATGAAAATGGCATCCTGCTGTATATAGTCTTTTAAAACTTGCTTTTTTTTATTCAACATAATGCTGCCAAGATTTGAACTTTTTTTTTACCTTTATTTGTAATTCAATGATTTTCACTACTGTTTTAAAGTTCATTGTGTGACTCTACCACAATTAATTTCTCCATTTTCCTATTAGTTAGAAATTTGGGTTGTGTCCACATTTTTTTTGTATTACAAACTGTGCTGCTATGAACATTCTCTGGTGTATCTAAAAATGGAATTACTGAGTCAAAGGGTATGCAATTGTTCAGTTTTGCAAGATGATGCCAAATTGTTTTCGAAAGAAGTTGGACCAATTTATTCTCCCACCAGCAATGTATTGGAGTTCCCCCTGACCCACTTTCTATTCAACAGTTCTTAATATTTAACCAGTCTATGAGGTGTAAAATGGTGTCTCACTGTGATGTTAATTTGCATTTCCCTCATTATTAATGAGGTTGAGCATCTTTTCATATGCTTAGTGGTTAAACATGTGTCTTCTTCTGTCAAACGCCTGTTCAGACATTTTGCCCATTTTTCTATTAGGTTGTTTTTCGTGTTGATTTGTAGGAGTTCTTTATTCTGGATACTAAATCTTTACTTCCATATGTTGCAAATACTTCTGCTGGTTTATGCTTTTAAAAATTTTCTTTATCTTTGATGATTGGAAGTTATTTTAGTAGCCAAATTTATCAGTCTTTCCTTTTATGATTATTTTTTGTATCTTGTTTAAGAAATTCTTCCCCACCTCAGGGTCAGAAAGATATTCTCCTATATTTTTTTCTCCCAAAGTTTTAAAGTTTTGCTTTTCACATTTAGGTCTTTAATCTGCCTGAAATTGATGTGTGTATGATGTGAGGTGAAAATTCATTTTATTTATATTTTCTCCATTTGGATAACCTGTTGGGCCAGCACCATTTATTGGATACTTCTGCCTTTCTCCACTGATCTGAAGTTCCTCCTCTCTCAGTATATTGGTTCCATCTAGATTCTCCATTCTATCCCGTTGATCAGTTTGTCTTTCCCTGTATCAGTATCACACTGTCTTTATTACTGTAGCTTTAAAATAAATCTTGATATCATGTTTTGAGCCAGATTCCTCTCCTTATTCCCTCCCCCTAACACTTCATGAGTATCTTGGCTATTCTTAGCTCTTTGCTCTTCCACATACATTTTAAAATCAGCTTTTCAAGTTCCATAAAAAAGCCATTAAGGAATTTTGATTGAAATTGCATTGAAATTTACAGATGAGTGTGGGGAAAATTGATGTCTTTACTATACTGACTCTTCTTATCTATAAATACGGGCTCTTAATTTAGGATTTCTTAATATCATTTAAGGTAAGGCTTCAGGGGCCAGCCCAGTGGCGCAGCGGTTTAGTTCGCGCTTGGCAGCCCGGGGTTTGCGGGTTCGGATCCCGGGCGCCTGCCGATGTACTGCTTGTCAGCAATGCTGTGGCGGCATCCCATATAAAGTAGAGGAAGATGGGCACGATGTTAGCCCAGGGCCAGTCTTCTTCAGCAAAAAGAGGAGGATTAGCAATGGATGTTAGCTCAGGGCTTGTCTTCCTCACACACACACAAAAAGATAAGGTTTCGAGGTGTTCCATATAAAAATCTTGTACATCCTTTAGATATATTTATTCCTAGGCACCTTATAGTTTTTTTGTTGCTATAGAAATGCTGCCTTTGAAAAATTATATTTTCTAGCTTAAAAATTTTTTTTTTCTGGTATATAAAAGTACAGTTCACTTTTTCATATTGTTCAATTAGCCAGACATCCAACTAAACTCTCACTACTGTTGCTAATCATTTGTCTGTAAATGGTTTGGGTTTTCTATGTAGAAAATTATATCACCTGTAAATAACAATAGTTTTGTGTCTGCCTTTCTAATCCGTATGCCTTTAATTATTATTTTATAGCACTGGGCTTATAGTACAATGTTGATTTAGAAGTGGTAATAGTGGATATCCTTACATTATTCCTGATTTAAAGGGAATGCTTCCAATTTTTCCTTCTTAGTTTTTGATACATACTCATTATCAGGTTAAGGAAGTTTTTTCTAGTCTAAGTTGCTGAGAGTTTTTATCGAATGGGTATTAAATTTTATCAACTGCTTTTTCAGCCTCTATCAAGATAAATATATCATCTTCTTTAATCTTTTAATATGGTAATGGGTTTATATAGATTTTCTTATGGTAAGTCATCCTGGCATTCTTATTTCTGGATTTAGCTTAATAATATTTTGTTTAATATTTTTTCATCTATACTCATGAATGAGGTTGGCCCGAAATTTTTCTTTCTCATACTTTGTCTGGTTTTGCTATCAAGGTTATACTGGCCTTCTAGAATGTGTTGGGAGCACTCTCTTTTTCTAGTCTCTGAAAATGTTTGAATCAGATTGAGGCAATCTGTTATTGAAAATTTGGAGAATTTGCCTCTATGTTCATCTAGGGTTTGGTGTTTTCTCGGTAGGAAGATTATTAACTACAGTTTCAATTTATTTAGCACTTCTTGGTTTCTTCAGGTTTTCTAATTCATTTTGAGTCAGTTTGTAGATGAATTTTCTTGATTTTGTCTATTTTGTATACATTTTAAGTTTACTATATATAAAGTTCTTCATAGGGTTTTTAAATCTTTCTAACCTTCGTAGATCCTGCTCTTACCTTTATGTTTTTGCTTCTACTTTCTTTTGGCTTATTCTGTTGAACTTTCTTTTTTTTTAACTTCTTAACTTGGGTACATAGTTATTTTCAACCTTCCATCCTTCCTAACATAAATGTTTAAGGCTATAAACTTCCCATATAAGTACTGCATTAGTTGCATCCCACAGGTCTTGATAGATAGTACTTTCATTATTTCATTTCTGAGTATTTTAAATTTCTTTATAGTTTCTCCTTTTACCTCTGAGTGATTTGCAAGTATTTTTAAATTTTCAAATATATGTAGTTTTAAATTTATACTTTTGTAATTAACTTTTAAATGCATTGTGGTCAGAGAACATAGTCTGTTTGATAACAATTCCTTGAAATTTTTTTGAGACCTACTAGTACACAATCAGTATTTATAAATGTTCCATGTGTGCTTGAGAAAAATGTGCCTTCTCTATTTATTGGGTAAAAAGTTGTGTATATGTCCACTAGATTAACCTTGTTAATTGTGTGCTTTAGATAGTTTATATCTTACTAATCTTTTGTTTGCTTGATGTATCAATAATTGAGAAAAGTATGTTATCATTGGTCTTTTCCCTCCCTGAAGTTATGTCAACTTTTTGCTTTATATATATTTCAAGTACACAAGTTTAGGAGTGTCGCCTCTTCCTGGTGAATTGAACCTTCTAACATTATATAGTCACCATCTCTATTCCCAATAATGCTTTCGTCCTAAAAGCTATTTTGTCTGACATTACTATAGTTGATCCAGCTTTCTTTTAGCAGTTTGCCTGGTATGTCTTTTAATAGCCTTTTCCTTTCAGTTTTTATGGTCCTTCCACTTAGGTGGGTCTCTTGTAAAGAGTATATGAATGGATTTTGTTTTTAATCCAATATGGAAATAATATGCTTTTAGCCGGAAAATGTATTGTTTTAGTCCTTAGGCCTAAGTTAGGAAGTTTTTCCTCCGAGAGGGTTTCCTTTTGCTTCTACTGGTAGCATCTAGGTTTACTTTAGTCCCTTTGAGAATGTTGGCTCATTGTAGGGTAGCAGACTCAGCTTCTTTACCTTGCTGGTGGCCCAAGGTTCAATGTCCCCAGTGAAGTGTGTTATTGGCATCTGCCCTCAGGCCCATCCTGTCTTTCCTTCACTCTCCAGCTACAAGGATACATTATTTGGGTGGGGCTGGGGGTTGCTGTAGATATCCCCAACCTCTTATGAGATCAGGGACCCTTCAAGGAATGCTTCTTATGCAGCTGTTATTCTGTAATGGCAGGGTCCTTCAGAGCACCTAGTCAGCCATAATACCAGATGTGGAAATCTCTTGTATTCTCCTTGTTTTATTTTTTTCCACAGTACTTTTCAATATCTGATGTACTGTACATTTGTTTATTTATTGCCTTTCTCTTTCCACTAGAATGTAAGCTCCATGAGGGCAAGGATTTTTCCTGGTTTTGTTTACTGCTATATCTCTAGCATCTAAACCACTACCTAATTCTTAGTATGTGCTCAGTCAATGACTATGGAAAGTGGAGAAGGCAGTGTAAAAGAGCAATGCCAAGTCTTGAACTTTTACCTTGAAATGCTCTTATATGTTCCTCGATGACCACTGTCACAAATTAGGGTGCCCTTACTTTTCCCTAAAAGTGGACTATTGTAGCCCACTTCCAACTGGTCTCTCTGTCTCTACTGTGTGGTCCATCCATCCTTTCCAATTCTTCCTTCACATTGTTACCAGAGTTTCTTTCCTAAATATAGATCTGATTATCTCACTGTCTTGTCTCGGCTTAGCCTGTAGAATAAATTCCAGTTTCTTTAATGTGGCATTTTATTTCCAACATAATTTCCAGTCTTATTTCTACACTGAGCATTCTATGGTCTAGTCATATCAAAATACTTGTAGGCTCTCCCCATATACGATGTCTATGTTTTTATGTGACTATGCCCTTACTTATAGGATTCTCTGAGCCTGAAGTCATTCGTTTGTTTATGCTTATCAAAATCATAGTCATCCTTAAATTCATCCAGTCATCTCCTTCCTAAAGACTATCCTGATATTCGCTGAGAAGAATCATTTATTCCTCCCATTTTATTTTGCTATTTTGGTGCTTTTCATAATCTGCCTTGTATTCTAAAAAGCTGTCTGTCTGTGTCTTTCCCTCCTAGATTTTAAGTTCCTTGAAGTCAAGGGCTTCATGTTTTATTTTTCTTTGTTTCCTGGAAATCTGCAGTACAATGTTTTATTCATAATGGATCTTTGATAAATAGTTGTCAAACTTGAATTTGAAGGTTCGTTTTTTCTTGGATGCTATTTTTCTCTTTCTGCTATGATAAACTAATCTTGTCCCATCATGTCTTCAGTTATCACACTCCAGTGACAATAACTTTCAAATCCAAATCTTCCTATTTTCACTCCCTTGGCTAGTATGATTTAAGCATCTCACATTACTCAAATTCAATATGTCATCTCCTCTCTGTGGTTCTGCCTCCCAAACCAGTACCTCTCATAACTTTTCTATATAAAAGGCTCCTTCAGGGGCCGCCCGGTGGCGCAGCGGTTTAGTCCGTGCTTGGCAGCCCGGGGTTCGCGAGTTCAGATCCCGGGCGCCCGCCGACGCACTGCCTGTCAGCCACGCCGTGGCGGCGTCCCAAATAAAGTGGAGGAAGATGGGCACGGATGTTAGCCCAGGGCCAGTCTTCCTCAGCAAAAAGGGGAGGATTGGCAACGGATGTTAGCTCAGGGCTGGTCTTCCCCATAAAAAGAAATAAAAATTAAAAAAAAAAATAAAAGGCTCCTTCATTCTTCTAGTCAGAGAAACTCAAAACCTTGGTGAAATCTTTATCACCATTTGTCTTAATCTTCTGACTTCAACTAGTCACAAAGTCCTGTTAATTTGTCCTTTAAAACATTACTCAATAAGACATCAATAAAAAAAAAAAAAAAAACATTACTCAGCTCCATATCCTCTCCATTTCAGCTGAGAAGACCTTGGACAAAGCCCTTATCACCTCCCGCTCTCCTGTAATCTCACTGCCTGGAATATAAAGATCAGATTATTTCACCTGGCATCTAAGACCATCCAGAGTCTAGGTTCATTTTACTACTCCCAACATGAGTCCTCTGGTTTCTGTCAAGTCAGACTCCTTGTTGTCTCCTAAGCTTACTTCCTGCATAGCCTTTTCCACCTCCTGCAGTGTGCTTGCCTTTTCTACTCTGCCATGCTAGTTCCTGTTCATTTTTCAGGATCAGGATAATGGACACCGCCCCTGCCCCCACCTCCAATAAACATTTCCTTTAACAATGGAAACTCTAGTTAATCACTTCCTCCTTTGAACTATTTTTTTTAGCGCTTATTGTTTTCATTGAAACTTAAAAAAGAGTCAGCAAATTGGAAGGGAATCTTAAAAGTAATCTAGTTTAACCTCTAACCCAAGACCTCAGTCCTCTCCATAACTCATACATAGATAGCACTAGCTTCTAATATTACACAAAGCTTCTGGTTTTTCTTTCTCCTTGTATAGTGAGCATCTGGAGGTTAGGAACTTGGTTTACTGCACTTTTGTCATTCCTCTTAATTCTTAGTGTAGTTAACATGGTTCTTTGTCCCTAGAAGACACTAAAAATATATTCATTGATTAAATAAATGAATCATAAATTTTCTCTCCAAAGAGTTTCCAGAGGCAACTTACTTGCCCAAAAGCCTGTCTGCATAGTTCTTCTGTTTCCAAATGTCTACAAATGAGGATGACGTAAAAGATGGTGGATACATTTACAGCCTACTCTTTTCTTTATGTAGCTTTGTATTAACCTTGATTTTTATTTTCCAACATTTTGAAATTATATTTGAAATTTCTCACTTTTGCATGAACTATAGCTGAAAAGGCATATGAATTTTAATGGAGCCTGTTGATTGTGTTTTCCTACAGTAGTTTAGAAATATTTAGCCAGAAATATTCCATTTGATTCATTTAAATGAAAGTAATTATTGTTGTGGTTTGAAGTTTTATATAAAAACTTTTAACCACAAAACTCTTTGTTGTGGGCAGCAAGCAGACAGTTTATAATTTGTGTAAGTTTTTAAATTATTATTATTCATTACTTCTGTGGGGTAAATAGAAATGAAAGTTTTAATTCCTTTGTAATTATTTGTATGATATAATTTTGAAAATAAGATGTTTCCATGACAAGGATGTTTATGTAAAGTTAGTGCTAACTTCAAGTATGTCAAATGCATTAACTATGTAGAGGGTGCTTAATATTTGATTATAGTTTTGATGAAAATACAGAAGTGATAATCTCATATTGTAAGAACTCTTGTCCATTTTAGAGCATGTCAAAAGAATAAGCATTCTAATTTGAATGCTCTATTTTTATTTCTAGAAACCAGCAAATATCCTAGTAATGGGAGAAGGTCCTGAGAGGGGGAGAGTCAAAATAGGTAGGTAATTATTCCTAAGATAATTTATTAAGAAACTGACGTGACTGCAAAGATGGTTTCCCTTTTTAATACTCTTATTTCAGTATTTAATTTTAAAATTGCTTCCTTATAATATTTTTAGAAAAGACGTTGGGAAATGTAGATCGATAGTTTATAAAACTGGGTTTATTTCCAAAATAAGGTTCTATAATTCTAAACTGAGGTATCACTGGGAATTGACAAGCAAGCCCACAAAATGTTTATTCCCATACAATATCCTAAGCATGTGTTCATGCCACTGTCACTGTCCTTCATAGTCATCCTAAACATAAGTCCCTAAATCTTACTTTTTCCTCAGCTTTACCAAATGTTCTTTCCCTGAATGCACCCCTCCCACCCTGACCCAGTGCATACAGACCTTCACAGTTACCTCTTCCCACCCCCTGCATGCTCTGTGCCAGGTACCAACATTCTTTTCCAAATGAATATGTGTGTCTATAGACTCTCTTACTTGCCTGTCTTAGATTAAGGCAAGAGTGGCAGGGGTCTTAATTGTATATTAAAATTTTCTTTGCAACCCTCAAGGTGCTAAAAGAAAGCTGCATCATTTATACCTATGACATATTTGGGGAGAAAATGAGCTAAGAAATGCTTTATTCTAGTTTCTTTTAATAGAAATTATGTTTATCGAATGTTCAATGCTTTTTAGGATTTTAAAATAAATTTTGTTTCATCAACCTGCTTTTTTTGCTATTAGAATATATTATGCTAGGGGTGATACAAAATTGTGCCAACTTGACCTACTACAAATCCATTCTGTCCTGCTTCAACCGAGCCTGTCTTCAGCTGAGCTGCTTGGTTTTCTACTTCTTCAATTAATTCACTAGCCCAGTTCCTGAAGAAGCTGTTCTAAAAACCAAATTCTCTTTCTTTAAACCTTGACTCTGAGTTTACTGAGCTTCAGAGTCATTCAAAAACTTTGTTGATGTTAATTAAGAACTAGGTAGCTGCTTTCCTTCCCCTTCCCCTCTCCTCCCCCTTCCCTCGCCCTCCCCTTTCCACCTCTTCTCATTAGTTCTTTTTCGCTCTCACACTCTTTCTTGTAGGCATTTATTTATTGAGTACCTTTTTGCTAGACACTGGTGAAAGTGAAAGGGAGAGGAAGGATGGTGCCTCCCTGTAAGAAACCGTAAAATAAGCAGTTTACTATCCAGTGTGGTAGACACTTTCATGTTACCTCATTCATTTTACACAACCACCCTCTACAGTAGATATGACAGACAAGGAAAGCTGGATTTAGAGAGATTGTAGCTTGCTCAGCCTTTCAAAGGAAGGACTTGAGTTCCAAGTCCAGAGTCTCTTTCCCTACAAACATTGCTGCCTAGTGATATCAAAGCTATCAGTGTGACCTCACTGACCACTTTTTGTCAGCACAGCCCTGCCTTTGAAACAGTCTCAGAGAAAGAGTGACTCTTCCTCCCTAAATCCTGTCTAGCGTCCTTCCGAGCTTCCAAATATCTTCCTGTTTTACTTAAGCTCTTCACATTGTGGTATCTCCATTCTTCCCTCTCCGGTTTCTCCTCTTCACCTTTAAACATTCGTCATCCTTTAAAAATTCCCAATTTTAAAATAAATCTTCTCATATCCGTTTTGTTTTCTTTACCCTTTGTTCCATTTTTTCCCTCTACTGAAACATATGGTGTTTACCCAATGGTTCCACTCACCCTAATTTGTTATAATCTGGCCTCTAATTCCATCCCTCTATCAAACGAAACTGCTCTCTGAAAGGACTCCTATAACCTGTATCTTAACCAAATCCAGTGGCCTGTATTTAGTCACCGTTTTCCTTTACTGCCTTTACATTTGTTCTTCTAACCAGTCTGGCCTTGGGACTGTCTTTTCCCTCGGTCTCTATGACATCACATAATTCTATTTTTCTATCTACCACTTTTGCTGTTACTTCTGTATTTTATTCATTATTGCCTCTTAGTCCTAATAATCTTCTGTTTCAAGACACCCTAGACACCAGCTTGGGACATGGCCTCCCTCTACAATTACTTCTTTAGGGAATTGATAAGTTGTGGCCTCAAAATCTTGGATTCTATGAAAATGATTCTAAGATCTGGATCTGACAGTCTGGTCTCTCACCCTAGCTGAAATTTTTATCTCTATTTGGATGTCCTGCTGGCAACCTGTACTCCATTGTTCCAAACCAGATTCATCATCTCTTCTTATTCTCTCCCTTGTTTGTACCCATCATCACATTTACCCCAGTCACCCAAACTTAATGTCTTCTCCTACTACTCCCAAATATCTCTACTAGTCTTCAGCATAAATTCTGTATTCTAGCCAGACCAGTTAGTTGCCTTACTGTTAAGAGTTTTACGATTATAATTCTATCCAAGATTAGGGATAAAATGAGAGTTAAAAGTAAGCAATAATTAATAATGAAAGTCTAGTGAACAATTAATCTAGTTGATTAAGTTACTTTTAAATTTTGTTTTAATAGCACGTTATTTTTAAAAAATTAGTAATGTACTGATGCCCATGCTTAACACTTTAATACAGTTCTTTTTTTGGCTGAAAAGAAAAGCACAGTCAAATTGAAAACACACTGTGCCCTCCCTGTATCTGGGCCTTCCCCTCCCCGCAACCTAAAGACTTCCCAGGCCTTGCCTAAAATGCTTCTTGCCTTCTTTACCATTCACAATATTCATCCTTCAGAATCCAGCTCAAGTTCCGCTTTCAATTTAGTCCACTTTTACAAATGTTTATCAAACGTTGTTCCAGATAAACCATGAAGGAGACATAGACCCTTCCCTCAAGGGACTTAGAGCCTAGTAGAAACAGTAGCAACTTTCCTTTATTCGTACAGTTCTTATACTTTTTTATTTTTATTCATGTATTTTGTCATCTTATCTTCATGTCAGCTCCTTGCTGATAGACATTGTCTTTTGCTACTTTTCTGTCATTTGATACCGCCTAATAAGCACCCACACCAGAATTTTACTACCGCTTTCCACTGAGTTGAACAATTTCACACATAACTAATTTGTAGGAAAACAGCTGTTAGTAATGTTTAGGCTAGTTACCTTTTGTCTAAATTAATTATTTTCAAAATGGTTTAAAACTCCTTTACAGTTCATACAATAGACAGGAATTGTTTTTAAGAATATTTATTGTTTCCTCTGGCCTTGATTTCATCTGACAGTGAGTAGATGTGGCGTAGATGAAATTAAGGAGGTAGAGAATAAGGAGAGTAATCCTGGCTTTAGCCTTTACTTAAAAATAAAATGCTTTTTAATGCATGAAATAGCATTCCATCATATTACTTTGCCATCAACAACAATCAGGATCTATTAAATATATAAGGCAGTGCTTTGAAGTAGATGTAATATTGGTAGAATGATTTTGAATATTTTTGTTTGCTACAGGGAAATTTAGTTAAGAAAGAGGAAGCATCAGCACAAGCTTCCTTGAGCAGCTTTATTTTTTACGACCTGAGTTCTCCAAAGCATTCTCAGGAAGTCTCGTAAATTATTCATGCTATAAAGAAACAAAAGCACTGTAAATTAAAATTTTAATGTATGTTATAGCATAGCATATTAGTTTTAGATTAAATGATTCTCTATAGTTGAAACTTTAATATACTATTTGTGCATTTTGTAGTATATTGGGGCCACTTATACATTCAAAATATATTTTGTATATTATATATTTCAAATCACAGAGATTTATCCTTCTTATGATTTCACCTTTGTGACATGCAGTTATCATATGTGTCATTTATTGGATGTCAGATCAGTGGTTAAGAATGCTGCTGCTAAATTATAGCTTGGTTTTTATTTGAGTACTGGCATCTTTACTTACTATCCCTGTGACCTTGAGCAAGTCCTTTAACTGCTTTGGGCCTTAGATTCTTCATCTCAGAAGTGGGGAACAAAATGCTTATTAAACCAGTGTTCTTATGAGGATTAGATGAAGTGATATATGATGTATGTGAAAACCATTTATAAACTCTAAAGTGCTTTATAGATTTAAGGTATTTGTTATTTATGAAATCTTAAGAAAACTAGATAGTCTCTAGGATCTTATTATAACAAATATTCTTTTTTCTACTTTTGTACACCTCTAATATTTAAATCTCCTAGCTTTGGTTAGAGCTTTGTTAATTGCTGAATTATAACAAATTATCTCTTATGTGTTCTCCATATGTTCTTGGAAACATGTATGTGATGTGCTGGTAAATGTACATAACTGGCTTTCTGAGGGAAAAAAGCCCCAATTTGTAGCATTTGTTGTTTTCCATGATATAAATACTCCCACCATAGCCAATTTCATGTCACCAACATGACATCACTGAACACAATGTTGAGAAGAGATGTGTACACATTGGCTCTTGTGAGTCCATAAGATCGGATTCAAGCACATACTGAACTAAGATGTAGTCAAATTTTAGATGCATAAGCACACAGAAGTCATAATTAATCGTGGACACGTTTAGACTATTTTTGATTTTAAGAACATTTAAGAATATTATTGTGACTGTCTCTGAAAGCCAGGAATCTGAAGTCGGATCTGGAATCTAATTTTGACTCTGTACTTACCAGCTCTATGACTTTTGGCAAGTTAGAATGCCTTTAAGCCTCAGTTTCTTCATCAGTAAAATAGGCACAATAATAGTATCTGCCTCAGAAGGGGAGATCTGATGCCTGGTGCAGACCACTGGTTGAAAGGGAGAAAAAGGATTGCTTTATAAGGTTAGTGGCTATTGTGATCAACCTTGCATCGTTCTAATAGCATGCCAAACTGAGTTTTATATTAATTAATTTTTTTTTTTAGCTGACATGGGTTTTGCCAGATTATTCAATTCTCCTCTAAAGCCACTAGCAGATTTGGATCCAGTAGTTGTGACTTTTTGGTATCGGGCTCCAGAACTTTTGCTTGGTGCAAGGCATTATACAAAGGCCATTGGTAAGTTAGTCTAAAATGATTTACTACCTCAGCATTGAATTATCGTACATACCAAAAGCTGCTTTATAAAAACTGCTGTATATCTCTTTGTAAAAGTCCTGTTGTCTTCTGTATTCCTAGATTTTATATTCTGGTAGATTTGGATTTTTAACTATATAGGAGAATATGATTCATTTAAAAGAAGGAAGCATTTCCTTTCAGAGAATAGAGATATCTGATCCTGTTGAGTTGCTATGGAAACAATAACATGCAGATTTTATTTTGTAGTTACCTACTATTGATCAGAAGGACTAGAGAGAGGTTTAGAATTGTTTTCTTCATAAAAAGAAAGAGGAAAATGGGAGTAGTGTGGAGAGAGCCCCTTCTATTTGGGGAAAAGTTAGTCAGTCCTTTCCTAAGCAAGAAACAATATGACTAATCTTTCTCTCTTGCCATTACAGTTATCAGAATGGCAGTTTCTCCACTGAGGTAGGAAATAGATAGAGTCTGGGTAGATTAGCTGTGCTCAGCATCTTGCCATCTCACCAAGTTAAAAAAAACTGAGTAAGAAAACCTGTTATAAACACAATGGGTGTAGGATTTAAAGTCTGATTCTGAACAGAGCCTTCAGAGATCTTGCCACCTGGTCACTACAGTGTCCTCAGAGGGCCCAGCTGTGAACTGAGGGAGTCAGGAAGAGAGAGCCCTCCTCAAACTTAGAGAAAAGAGGATAGGGAGGGAGGAGGTAGTACTGCTTATGTGAAGGGCTGGTTCTGTAAGTTACTTACATTTGCTCAGTGTATTTCTTTAAATTTTCCTTTTGTTGAAAATTCTACTTATTGGTATTAGACTAATCATCAGTTTTGACTATATTTAGCTGCTTATGTTGAGTTCTATTTAATAAAGGCAGTAAAAGTATAAAATTACTAAAAATAGACAAGTAAGCACAATCCCTTCTCTGTTAAGCTTATGAAAAACCTGGTGGCACCCAAAGAACTGCAAAGGAAGTTCTTAGGTTTGGGAAGATTAGACTGATAATTAACCTATTCATGGGTAAAGAGGAAAACAAAAATTTAAATATAGTAATGTCCTCATTCATCAGGAGGTCTGATTTCTGCAAAACTCAGACACCCAGAGCACATTTATACTTGTCCAGGGGTTAAGATGCTCGCACAGTGCTGGAATGTTGTAATACTTTGTAAATATTGCTGAAGGATTTTGTTAAATTAGTGGAAAAGCCTGTGAGTAGCCTCAGGACTGTGAGGAAACTAGTATGTGTTTGACAGTAGAGGCGTGTGAGATTGACCGTAGACCCTTCCCTCAGCAGTTGAGCCCACAGTAAGGTGCTACCTCAGAGGCTGCCAAGGCCACACTGTCAGCAACGGACAGTGGCAGCTGTCTGTGAAGGGTGAAGAAAGGAGAACTACAAGAAGCAAATGGAAAGAACGGAGTGGTCCTCAGAGTGAAGAGTTAAAATCAGAGCCTGACTCTACTTACATTCCAATGAGTGACTTCTACTGAGGGGCTGTATTTTTGAGACTTTTAGAATTATGTTTGCTTTTTCTGTTATTAGGTCTCTCTATTGAGAACAGAAAAATCTCTTAGACAATCTCAGAAGGCCCCAGAGGATAGGAAGAGACTGAAAGTAAGCCAAAGAAAGGGGTGGCTTAGAATAGGACTGATGGTGAGATAAGCCAGGGCATAGGGTGGGGAGTGAAGGATATGATAACAGTAGAAATCCATATGCGTTGGGCTCTCACCAAGCACTAGTACATGCTATATCTAGAAGGGAGGTTTCCAGTAAGAAAAGGCAAAGTCAGCCAAAACCTTCTGTTAAGCTGACTGATGCCCCCACCAAAGTCTGTCCCATCCTCAGAGATTCTTATACAGCAGATCCATGGTAAGGCCCATTTTTAACATATACCATTAGGTGATTCTGTTATAGGTGGTCCACACACTTTGGCAGCCCACACTTTGAGAAGCACAGTTTTATGAATGTTTTCTGATTAACTGCTCTTCTGTTGAAATAAAAATAGAAGCATTTTTTTGGAAATAAAGGTAATTGGGTATGAATTGGAAACCAACTGTATTTCTTATTTCCTTAGGGTAAGGAGAACTGAAATTGAATTTTAACCAGCTTGTAACTTAACTTGCTCAGTAAATGAGATTTACTACTTAAAAACTTAATCACTAATTTCTAATTTTAGTCAAGTCTCAATTATCCATTCTGGATGGAATTTAGGAAAAACGTTAAGACATAGAAAAAGAATAATCCCCAATCAGTTATCTTTAAGCTTGAAATATATACATAGCAGACATATAAATAGATACACGTTCACTCCTTCTTACTCTTTTCCATACCTGGTTCATGTCAGAAATGGAGTATTATTTCTATTCAGAGAGTGGAAAAAAGAGAATTTGATGATTTGATATCAGTGGAGGTTTATGGAGTGACATTTAGTGGGGGAGGGGAGTGGCAACGTGTGTGTGTGTGTGTGTGTGTGTGTGTGAGAGAGAGAGAGAGAGAGAGAGAGAGAGGAGAACAAGTCATTGATAGAGGACAGAGAGCTAAGAAATGAGTATAGATAGTACAGGACCCAGATGACCATTTAAAATTAGAGGCTAATATGAGACAGGAAACCCTAGAATTTAACACTGCCTGCTACACTGAGGTTCCTCCTCTTAGTAATTCTCAGGGAAATCTAGATCCTAGCTCCTGTCCTTTGACTCGAGGACAAATCAGGAATTGGCGTGACCAGCAACATACAGTAGTCATCCCAGTTGACTGCATGGTAGAGGCAGCCTTCAGGATGAGAGACGGGATTAGCAGCAGCAGCCGTATCAGGGGCAAGAGTGACAACCAGCATGATGTGGGAGAGAAGAATTCAAAAGCAGACACCAAACAGTGTTATTACTCTACTGTTTAGTGACAGATGTTCGTGATGATGATGACCCTCCTGCGTCATTAAGAACGATTAAATTATATTTTATAGCCTCTTAAGATGGCAGGTAATGATGTAATAAAAAAATGGTTATTGAAGGGATATATTCCCATTATCCAAAAGGCTAATTTATGTGGAAGGAAGGCCTTCCTGAATGGAGTCAGATATGTGAGATATTACTGTATGTTTTTTTTCCACTTGGCAATTTGTTTTACATTATAGCATACCAACACTAATTCTAGCTAATGGATATAATTTGATTTTTTTCTTATTTAGCTTGTTTACAGAATGTGATTCCCACATTTAGTAGGCTACTAAACACTGTACTTTTCTGTACTATATCATAGTCTGTGCATTGTTATCTTTTTTAAAAAATACTAAACAGCATTTATTTAAGTGAGCAAGTGTGAATATACGTCTCACAAAAGTTAATTCACTTGTACATTTGGCAAAGCATTGTGAAGATAATATTATAGTCTCAATCTAAATTGCAGTTTTTCACTGTATAAAATCCAAATAAAATTATCTATAACTGGTGATTTGAAATAGTTAATAAAACTTTTAAAGATGCCTAACTTTATCCTGGGGTGTTAGTGGTTTGGGGCAGCATCTAAATGAATATGTTTAGATAACGTCTGTCTCCACTGGTGTCTACTGGTGTATTTGTCAGCTTCTAGACATTACAATTTGTTGAAAAAACTGAAGTTGGTAGTCTTTCAGACAAAAGTTGAGTTTTTCCAATTTGTTTTATGTGGTCTGTACTGTCTGTCGTTCTAGACTCACAACTGAGAAATTTTGCTCTCTCATTATGCATTTGATTGCTCTAAGGGAATATACTGCCAGACCTGATAATGATATTGTTATGGTCTATCAGATCTTGAGTGTTAGGCCCTGAATGATATTATCAATTGAATGCTTTGGTGATCGCGTTATTAACAGTGGTTAGAAAGGCTCTTGCCTAAATCTGAAGTAAATTTATTGCTTGCTCAATTGAGTTTCCCAAGCTTACATTCATCAGGCGGTTTACAAGTAAATGTTTTTTATTTGGCTTTCAATCTGTTATGTTATGAGACAGCTATTTCATGTGTCATATATGTGTTTTCTTAATACACTTACTGTACTTTGTATATTGCTTCACTGAAAAGTATTTTTATTTGTAGGTTGTGATTATACAGGAATTATAACCAAAGAAATATAATAAATGTGTACAAAAAATGTTTTTCTTTCTTCATAGATATATGGGCAATAGGTTGCATATTTGCTGAATTGTTGACTTCAGAACCTATTTTTCACTGTCGTCAGGAAGATATAAAAACAAGCAATCCCTTTCATCATGATCAACTAGATCGGATATTTAGTGTCATGGGGTTTCCTGCAGGTAATTTATTTTCCTTTTCAAAATAATGTTTGAGTCATATTTCAAAAATCATTCCTTTTCAAAATCATATTTTATGAATTTTTATATATATATTTTAAGCTATAATAACTAGGAGATTTTTGATAAAAATAACACATTATTTCCTATAACAATATTTAATATTTTTTTGTAAGATAAAGACTGGGAAGATATTAGAAAGATGCCAGAATACCCCACACTTCAAAAAGACTTTAGAAGAACAACGTAAGTAATTCCATATTAAATATAAGTAGTAACTTCAATGGAAATGTTTAAATTAATCCTTTTAAAAACCAGATATAGATTATTATTTAAACCAGAAACTTAGATTTTAGTATATTAATTATGCCTATGATTTAAAGAAGATATTCCAGATGTTGTTAACATATATGCCAGGCTTAGGCTGTAGCATTTAAAAACTTTTAAGAATGTAAGGGTCAATAGATAGTTTAAATGTCTCTTTCTGATTTAGCATGATAAAGGGCTCAGTTCAAAGCTACAGCTGTGATTTTATCTTATCTGAGTAATGACTGGTGACTGAACTGCTGGGGTAGGCCACCAGGGAGGATGGCAGAAGGAAGGACACATGACCCGGGAGCTGAGTGAAACAAACTGGTGGGGATATGTATGTTGAGTAGAAATGAGAGTGGAAGTGACAGCATGAGAAGAGTTTGTTATAAATATGCACACCTAGAGGAAAAGGTGGAAAAGGTTCTCTTTTATGCAACGTTAACAGAAAAATTTCAGCACAGGATTGCTTGTAGGAGTAAAAGCAGACATCATAAAGAGACGCAGAGAATGGCACTAATCATTTTTGTCTCCGCTGTTACACAGTCCTTGGTAGGTCCTTTGCCTGTATCCATCTCTTTTTTTAAAAAAAACCATGGTTAGATGCCCATTTTCAGGCTCCAGGTCCTCGTCTATCCTTGTCAAGGGGAGTGCTAACCTTCTCTCCTTTCATACAACACCCATCCATCTCTTACAAATTGCACCGATATTGCTCAAGGGTTTCTCTTGGGCTCTCTTCTCACTCCAGACATTTTCCTAGGCAGTGTCCATGATTTTGATGGCCACAATTTACCGTCAGTTATGCTGATAACTCCCAATTTATATACCCTACTTAGATCTCTTCCAAGTTTCAGACCCATTTATCTAATTGCCTTGTGGAATCCCAACTTGAATGTTCCATAAATACTTCAAATTAAATGTCTAAAACTGAACTCATCATTTATCCTCCTAAACCTCTCTTCCCACTGTATTTCCTGTCTTAGGAATTGGCTCCATGATTCACCTAGTTGTTCCAGCTGAAGACCTGAGAGATATCCCTGATCCTTCTACCTCACTCTCTTCCATTTTACCCCCAGAGTCCAAACAGTTAGTAAATCTAGTCAGTTCTTTGCTCTTAATATCCTTTGAATCTTTGTATTTCTCTCCATTTACCTGCCACTATTAAAGTCTAGACCACTGCTCTCTCTCACCTAGAATCCTGCAATGGCCTCCTAAGTGGCATTTCTGCCTCCAGTCTTCATTCCACTCGCTGTCTATGCTTCAGTCATTGCCAAAAGCAAATTTGATCAAGTCGGTCTCCTGCTTGCTCTTAATTTACCATTGCTCTCAATTCCTTAGTATGGCTTACAAAGCTTTGGCTCATACATCACCAAATTCATCTCCTAAACCACTCTCCACTTTGTTTTCCATAGCCTAGATATCCTGAATTTAAGAATCTTAAAAACCCTGAGCTTTCTTTGACCTCTGGATTTTTACACATGCTATTCCCTCAGTCTGGGATGTACTTTCCTCTCACCCATTTCATCAGATTAACTCCTATTTATCCTTTAGGTCTTGGTTTAGGCACCACTTGCCTGATGAGGCCTCCCCTGACCTCTCAGGTCTGCGTTAGGTGCTCCCCTTTACACTCCTGTAGCGTCCCATGCTGCTTCTCTCAGCACTGGTCACTTTGCACTATAGTTAGCTTTGAACACTTAGCTGCCTTTCCCTCCAGACAGTATGGATTGTGTCTATTTTATGTAGCCTTATATATACATCCCCAGGGCCTGGTACATAGTTACATGCTCATTAATTATTTGTCAAATGGGTATTAAATGAAAGTGATTCAAGTAATTAAAGATACTCTAATAATATAAAAGATGGAGAAAATTAATGAAAATACTTGAAATTTATTAAGACCAAAGGAAAAATTTTACATAAAATGATAATGTTTACAATACCCAGAAATAAAATTTAGGAGAGAGATTTAAAAAGATAAATGAAATTCAATTAGAAAAGTAACAGGAAAAGTTCAGAGATAAGACCCCAAACTTCCTAAGCAAATAATTCTACCCACACAAAAGCAGGCTACTAATAATAGGACAAAACAGAATTTATTAAAAATTAGCTAAAGTAAAATATAATAAAGAAAATTCCAGAAAAGATTATTTCAAAGGACATAAAAAGTAAAAGAATAACTTATTTTCATTGTATCAGATAAAAAGAAAAGAACGCCCAAAATTACCCTCAAAGTGAACTGGAAAGGATAACAATAGAAGTTTCTGTAATCTTTTCAAAGTGTCAGCTCTTATTAGATCATTAGAAGGCAAGGTGAAAATAGAATTAAAAATAAATCATTAAGTTGACTTTAAAAACTGAATGTTCAAATAAACATGGTCTAATAAAATGCTTCATAATGTATATAAAGAGTTTGAATTACTTTAAAAACTGTTCAGCTCTTACACTGTAGCAAATCTGAGGGAGGATAATTTAGAAAATAACAAACAATTCAGCTTAACTTTAATACTAGGAAAGATAAGAAAAAACCACAATGGGAATTGAGCAAAAGGATTTCTCAGGTTCAAGATCTTTTATATTATGATGGAAACAACCTAGAATCTGGAGTTAACCCAAGAAATCAGTTGATTCAACATAAAGACTAAAGACAAATAGACAGACTCCATTTCTACATAAACTTTAAAGTTTCCTCCCATTACCAAACTTAGTGGCTACCTTGCCAATAAAAATGTTTCTGGTATTGGAGAGAAAAAATTTTTTTAATTAATACACAAGCCAAAGATTTTTTTAAATGAAAATACCTAGTGTTGACAAGAATTTGATAAAATGGGCACTCTTACTTGTATGCTACTGGTGAAAATGGATGCTTCTCAAACTTTAATGCACCTACATATTGCCTGGAAGCCTTGTTAAAAAATGCAAATTCTGAATCAGAATCTGGGACAGGGCCTGAGAATCTGCATTTATAATGCAGGTTCTTAGGTGCCCATGTTGCTTATTTGAGGGCCAGGTTTGTGAAGTAGAGTTCCAGAGCACATAAGAAAGGCTTTGACATGTACATACCCTTTGACCCAATAAGTCCAAGAATTTATCCTGTGGGAGCAATCAGAGCAGCCACACAGAGCAAACCAAATTCTTACTATGTGCCAGGCATGGTGCTAAGCCCTTTACCTACATTTTCTCATATGATCCTCATAACAACTCTATAAGGTAGGTATAATTATAATCTTCATTTTTCAGATGAGGAATCTATACCTTTCATAGTTGTTAACTAACTGCCCAAGATCACACAACTGGTAAATGACTGAGTCAGGGTCCGATAGGGGTCTCTGATTCTCACTTGCTACGCAGTATTGTCTCTCTACAACATATACCAGATTTACCTACAAGGACCTGTGTCTCATAACTATTGTGAAACAAACAACAGTAACAGTAGAAGATATACAACCACTATAAATAATAAGTTTAAAGAGCATTTGACAAGGAAAAGTGTTTATGAAACAATATTAAGTGAAAAAAGTTAGAACAATTTACATAGTATGATCCCAATTTTGTAAAAACAAAACAAAAATCCCTCTGTGTTTATATCATATATGTTTGCATAGAAAAAAATGCCAAAGGAAAATTATCAAAATCTTGACAGTGGTTCTTTATCACTGGATGGCTTGATTATGAGTGATTTTAATTTTCTTCTTTACACTTTTCTATATTCTCTAAATTTTCTACCATGAACATATATTACCTATTTTGACCTTTTTAATTTAAAATATTTCATATATATAGGAAAGAATATATATATGATGAAAATATGATATGTAGTCTATTTAGAATAATAAAATGAATACCCATCTACTCACCCCTCAATCTAAGAAATAGAACATTATTAAGATTACTGAAGTACTTTGTGTACCCTCCCTTCCTATTCACGTCCCTTGGAAAGGGTAGCCATTATTCTGAATTTGTATTTATCATTCCACATTTTTCATTCTAGTTTTACTACATGCGTATATCTCTCTAAATAAATTGTTGCTCAGTTTAATATATCTTTAAACTTTATATAAATAGTATCATACTCTATATTTTCTTCTACAAGTTGCTTTTCTTCCCACTCAACCTCTGTATTCATTTTTACTATTGTATAACATTCCATTCTGTGAATATATAACAATTTAATTACCCATTCTTTAGTTGATAGACATTTCGGTTGTTTACAGTGTTTTTCTGCTACAAAAATGCTAAGAACATTCTTGTCCGTGTATTCTGATATACATGTGCAAAAATATCTCTTAGATATTTTGTACCTAGGAAAGGAATTGCTGGGTCATAAGATATTCACGTTGTCAACTCTAATGGTTAATGCATAAATATTTTCCAAAGTGATTGTAACAGTATAAATTCTTGCATGCAGTATGTAACAATTCCCATTTCTTCACACCTGTACCAGTATTTGGTTATGTGTTCCTTTTTAATCAGAGAAACAATGGCTTAAACACATACCTTATAGGAAAACCAATCTCGGAGCTTTCCATTAAAAAACATAAATGGTGTTGAGTGTCCCCAGTGATGTGTAATTGTCATGTCCTTGCAGGTACGCCAACAGCAGCCTCATAAAGTACATGGAGAAACACAAGGTCAAGCCTGACAGCAAGGTGTTCCTCTTGGTAGGTGCATCTCTCCCGGCCTGAGCGGTCAGCTTCTCAGCGCAGTTCTCACCTCGTCCCATTTACCGTGGAATCGTCCCAGCTATTCCTCCTCTTTGGAAAGACAAGAAGTTGGTGGATGCTGGGCAAAATTAAATATTTCTCTTTTGAGATGTCACCCTTGACTTCTAACCTTAATTTTTGTAATGATTTATCAGCAAAAAAAAAGTTAAATTCCAAAAGGACTTTAATGCTAATGATTTCTGCCAATTTCACGTGAATGTGTGTGATGTACTAATAGTGCAGTGAGCTATACAAAATGGCATCTGCTATTAATCCTGCTAGACATTAATACAAAAGTCAAAACATTGACTTGTAAACAACCTTTTCATGTGCTCTCAATTTCTTATGTGTTCTTGTAGCTTCAGAAGCTCCTTACTATGGATCCAACCAAGAGAATTACCTCAGAGCAGGCCCTGCAGGATCCCTATTTTCAGGAGGACCCCTTGCCGACCTTAGAGTATGTATCCTACCTTTTCTGTGTCCTTTGCTCGAGGTTGAGCATGTCAGATGGTGGCTGAAAGCAAGAAGAGCACTTGTTACTGAAGTTTTTTACTTTCTTCATTAAGACTACCACGGAGAAAAACTACTCAAGACAAAGGTCCTATATTTTGAAACAGGCAAAACTGTAGAGAGGTATGAATGAAAGTATTTTAGGAATGACCATTAATCAGTTTTACAGATAAAAACTAAAGTTGAGAACAGATGGGACTTTTTTTTTAATGTTTTTTATTTTTTGGTGAGGAAGATTGGCCCTGAGCTAACATCTGTGCCCATCTTCCTCTATTTTGTACGTGGGATGCCACTGCAGCATGGCTTGATTAGTGGTGCGTAGGTCCGTGCCTGGGATCTGAACCTGCAAACCCTGGGCTGCCAAAGTGGAGGGTGTGAATGTAACCACTCCCCACCCCGGGCTGGCCCCAGATGGAACTTTTATAGATTGGTCAGCTAGATCAGTTTAAACCAAACCAGTAGGGAACTGAGAATTTAAAATTCTGTGTGTCCACTGCACTACCAAACCCGTTTTTCCCCAGCCTTGTTACATCCACATATATAAATTGTGCTTGGATTTATTAGAGGTATAGCTTTTCTTGAGAAAAAAATTATTTGCATTGTTGAAGCAAATACCAATTCAATTATTTTTAGTGCTGATAAGTTTGTGTGGAGAATCTTCCATGTCAAAAATGTCAACTAGCTAACATCAATTAAGATTTGTTATTGAAAGTGGCAATTAGTGTAAAACTTCAGACAACTAATTGTTTTTTTGTTATTGCTTGAATTAAGTTGTATTGGGAGGCATCCAGGAAACACCAGCCACAGATGAAGAGTAGGAAATAAATTAAAGAAAAAAAGTAGAATTTTAAATTAACAAGGTCAATGATATTGTAGATTTTAGGTCATGATATTTATTCTTTTTTTTTTAATGATTTTTAGTGTGTTTGCTGGCTGCCAGATTCCATACCCTAAAAGAGAATTCCTTAATGAAGATGAGCCTGAAGAGAAAGGTGACAAGGTATAGCCTGCATGGTGCACTTTCATGTCCAGAGAGTAAGGGAGGTGAAAAGAGAACTTAGGGAAGTATAATTCCTATGTATTTAACTGCCTTTTATTTAATCAGGTATGTATTTACCTTATTGTAGGTGTACTTTGAAATTTGAAATGTAATCAGCTTACAGATAAATGAACTTCCTGATTTGTTTTATAGCCTATTTTATTCCCTGGTTCTTAATTCTTGTTCTTTTTGTTCGTTCAATGTCATTACATCCCTTTATGCAGGCTGATTTTCAAAGCATCATTCTGTTCTTTGATCACAATTGGATCATCAGGCCCCTCCCCACACTCCTCTACTTTTCCAAAATCATAATGGAAAAGCCCATTGGAGCTGTTTTAATGAATGCAGCACCATCTCCTGTGTGCCTTATGGTCTCCACTGGGATGTCTGTGTCTGATTTGGAGGATTACTCTGTAATCTATCTGAACTTCAGAGGGCGAGTCCTGTTCAGGTCTCAGTACTTTGACCTCTTGGGGATGCTGTATTCCCCGGCTGCTCCATCCTCCAGTCATTCCCATCACTTTGGTGTCCCACATAGGTCCCTCCCCCAGTTGGTCAGCAGTCACCTGTGCATATCAAGTAATGAAAGAAATTTCCTGTTCGTTTAGTCCGTACCAAGCTTGCTTTTTGTTTTTCCTTACAAGAATCAGCAACAGCAGCAGAACCAACATCAGCAGCCCACGGCCCCTCCACAGCAGGCAGCAGCCCCTCCACAGGCGCCCCCGCCACAGCAGAACAGCACCCAGACCAACGGGACTGCTGGAGGGGCCGGGGCTGGGGCCGGGGGCGCTGGAGCAGGGCTGCAGCACAGCCAGGACTCCGGCCTTAACCAGGTGCCTCCCAACAAGAAACCACGGCTGGGGCCTTCCGGCGCCAACTCAGGCGGGCCTGTGATGTCGTCAGATTATCAGGTATTGCCCCCAATTTTGTGCTTTCTTACATTCACACATTTTATGAACTAGGCAGTAGATTTGTAATAGATCCTTTTAGAATTAAGTAGTATTTAACTCTAAAGTTTGATTGTACAAACTGTACAATCTTGTTTCTAGGGCATTCTATGAAAATGAAGATTTTTGCCATATTTCATGTAATTGCAAGATATTTCGTCTCTTGACTTGTTTATCCTGACACCCTGAGGAGGGAAGGTGGGGCAGGCAGGTGGTGACAGCTGCCTGTTAGCTTTGGGTCAGAAAAAGATACCTGGGTAAGCAATTGAAAAGGGAGAGGAATGACAGCTTATTTTGAAGAAAATAAGCTGCATGCTTCAGAAAGGTTTGCTGTCACTGGGAGGAAATAATCAGTAAGTGGCCACATAACCTTAGAAGAGAAAGGGATTAAAATCAGGACTTCTCAGAAATAACTGTTAAATCTGACTAGAAATAATTTTGAGACTAGGAAATACTTTTTGTTATTAAGATAAAAAGAAAACTACCATTGTACTGCTAATTCAAGAAATTAAAGAAAAAAAGTCTAAGGATTGGTATTTGGAGAGAGTGGTAAAAATACTTGTGAAAACCTTAGGGAATTTTGCAAAAAAGAAAAAAACATTTTCAAGATAGCAATAAGCTAAGAGAAGATCTAAGAAGAAGGGAGAAAGACTCAAATGAAAGGTTGAAAAAAAAAAAAAAGGTTTAGAACCATGGTCCCTCGGGGAACTGATGGAGGAGGAGCACTTAGGATGGAGATAATAGAAAACCAAACCACAGGCAAGGGAGCCATAAAGTCACTGATAAGGAACTGGAATCAAGAGAAACATCAACAAGAAAGACATAAGAAGTAGCTGCCTAAACTGGCTTTACATTTTGAATATCTCAACAGACTAACTGCTTTTCTGAAAACTTCTCTTCGAAGATTCCCTGCAAGCAGAGGAGTATATAATAGCACTTCCATTTGGTTCCAGTTAAACTAATCAAGGCTTCATTATGATCCACTAAAAACAGCTTGCTCTTTGGGTAGTGGTCGTGAACATATTTGAATTTGATTATATATTCAGTTTTTCCTCTAACGTTGGTTTATTCCTATTATGGGAGCAATAAATCTTGACTATATACCAGCTCATCTTTGTGTCTGTGATTGTATTATGTTAACCTGATTATAGTCAGTCATGGACTGAGTACTTAGCTACTGTATTTACTCCTTTCAAATCCAAGAGTTCTTCAAAATGCTTTTCTTCATCCATACTGTGCTATCTACTTAAAAATAAAGCAGCACATCTATGAAATGGATAGATATCTCAGCTCTTGAATTGGAGAAACCGGCATGAGGTGGGGTAAGGGAGTCCCTTTGCACCGATCTGCAGCTCTCACATCGTCAACAGGTGTGTTCTTTATCTAGCGTGGAAGAGCTGTTGTACTGAGTCTAATCTGTTCCAGTAGAAGAGTCATTGCCAGCCTGCCAGTCTAGGGCTTGTGAGTGGAAAGAACATTTTTTCATAATAAACTTCAAAATAAAGCATGTAGCTAAAATTTGGAATTTTGAAATTTTCTTGTAACAACACAGCTAGTCAGAGTTATGTAACTTAGGAAGGAGCGAAGTGGAGTTGTTTTTAACCAAGACTATCTTATTGCCCTATTGTCTTGGACCAGGTTTTGCAAGTCTGGGAGAGGGGGACCTTGCTGATTTGTCCTTCCTTAAACCCCTAGTACCATCTCAAGGTCATTTATGTTTTTAACTATAATTATAGTTTTGTTAGGTGTATTCTTTCCCACTTTGCTCACAGGAAGAAGCAGCCTTCTGAGTGTAGCCAAAGACGCTGGTTCCAGTTATACTTACATTTAACCAGGCGCCATGTTCTTGCTCTATAGATGAATTTTCCTTTTGTATATATTTTCGTATTTGCCCTTGGTACTATGAAGATGAATGCTTCATTTAAAGTAATAAAATACATTGAATTGAAATGCATTTGTCTCTGCCTTCTCTTGAGGGCATTTTCACATATGAACATTTTTTATTCTAAATATTGCCTGGAGTTTATGAAACCCACCTCTGCTGCCCACGCCCCTGCCTCATCTTGCTTTGTCAGGTGGTTGGTGCTGCTGATGCCACTCTAACCTCTGTCTCTGAAAACTCTTTTCTCTAAAAATGATTTCTTAATCACAGCCTTGTTATTTATAATGAGCAAATTAACAACAATGTCAGTATACATTATGGATATCATTGATTGAATATGTCTAATTGATTATTCTTGTTTGCAAATCTCAGTTATACAAAGAATAACTAGCTAGAATTTGTCAGTAGAAAGAGCAATGGGTCATAAGTTTCCCCTCTGCCTTTCTTTGCCAGTAGTTTATCTCCCAAGGAAATCCAAAAACTTCATGCCTGCCGGAACATGTGGTTACAGTGGTGGCAGGCTATGACTTCAAATAAGCAAAATGTACTAGTTAACAAACTCAGTTAGCTGTCAGCTACTGTGGATCTGATCCAGGAGCCTCTGATGGAAACGGCTCGTTTCTCTGTCCTGTTGTGGTTAATCCTGAGCCTTTCTCTTCTTCCGTCAGTAATTCCCTTTTCCTGTTTCCTTCTCCTAGCACTCCAGTTCTCGCCTGAATTACCAAAGCAGCGTTCAGGGATCCTCTCAGTCCCAGAGCACACTAGGCTACTCCTCCTCATCCCAGCAGAGCGCGCAGTACCACCCATCTCACCAGGCCCACCGCTACTGACCAGCCACAGCCCAGAGCACAGACTCCCGCAATATGATGTCTGCATTGAAAAGAACCAAAAATGCAAACTGTGATGCCGTTTAAAACTTATCCTCTTAGGAGGAAAACTGTATACTGAGCATTTTGCAGGACTGACTGATGTTTCTTCTTTATTGACTTAAAGTTTTGTGAAGTTTCCCCAATACCCTTTCCCTGCATGTGTTCCATTGTGACTTCTCTGATAAAGCATCTGATCTAATCCCAGCACTTAACTTCTGTAACCTTCAGCATTTTTTGGGAAGGATTTCCTGGTGCACCTTTCTCACGCTGTATCAATCACTATGATTTATCTTTTCAAAGCTCTTTTAATAGGATTTTAATGTTTAAGAACAGGACTCCAGTGATGTATAGTTTTATACTTCATGAACTGATTTAGCAACACAGGTAAAAATGCACCTTTTAAAGCACTACGTTGTTTTCACAGAATATAACTGTTTTGCTCATGAAGTCTTAAACAGAAACTGTTACTGTCCCAAAGTACTTTACTATTATGTTTTTATTTATCTAGTTTCAGGGAAGGTCTAATAAAAAGACAAGTGGTGGGACAGAGGGAACCTATACCCCAAACCAGCCTAGATCTTTTTACAGTTACTATGCTTTGTGCTGTGAAGACCTGAAGTCAGTGGTGATTTTTATATAATCATTCATATGGAACGTAGTTCCCAGAATCATCTTATTCTGAATAGTATTCAGTAATTAAGAATTATAATTTTAACCTTCATGTAGCTAAGTCTACCTTAAAAAGGGTTTCAAGAGCTTTGATGAAATACAGTCCTCTGGTGACCCACTCCAGAAGGCTGAAGAGAATATTAACTGCACTAGGATTTCTTTAAGGAGTAATGTTGATCAAAGGATGTATTACTTCCCTTTGAAGGAAAAGCATTTAGTGTGTATTGTACATAAAGTTGGCTTCTCTAAAGAACTGTTGGTTTCTTCACATCTGGGTTAGCTTGAGTAACATTCTTACATAATCAAGGGTACTCAAATAGAAGCCTGCAAATTAATCTGCTTTTAAAATAAAGAGCAGTGTTCTCCATTCACATTTGCATTAGACATAGAGTGACTTTTTAAAGCATGTTAAAAATTTAGGTTTTATCCATGTTTAAAGTATGTATTATGTATGCATAATTTTGCTGTTGTTACTGAAACTTAATTCTATCAAGAATCTTTTCATTGCACTGAATGCTTCCTTTTGCCCCTAGGAGAAAACTTATAATTGTGCCTAAAAGACTATGGGCAGATAGTATACAACTATACCAGAAAAAGTGCATATTTGCATTTCCATGATCTATGAATTAGAGCTGAGTTCTTTCTTAGCCAGTGTAAGGAACTCCTCACTCCCCAGAGTCACAAGGAAATGTAAAGTCTTAGAGCTCCCATTGTAATGTAAGGGGCAAGAAATTTGTGTTCTTCTGAATGCCACTAGCAGCACCAGCCTTGTTTTAAATATTTTCTTGAGCTAGAAGAAATAGCTGATTGTTGTATATGCAAGTTATATGCATTTTTTTTTACTATTCTTTGTGAACTTATCTACCTGGTTATGATACTCTGGGTCCATATACAAGTAAAACAAGATTTTAGACAGAAGCCAGTATACATTTTGCACTATTGATGTGATACTGTAGCCAGCAAGGACCTTACCGATCTCAGCATAATAATGCTTGTTAGTAATAAAGACTATATAGTGACACTCATCAACACTGAGGATGAAACAGTTGACATACTCCATTGGAAGGAATTTCTGATTGTGTCCATGGTAATTTATCCCTTCCATTTTTTAAAATGAGAAATTAATAGCCCTCTGCATAATGTAGCTACCTGTATAAAGTTCTGTCCTGTGCCCTGAAGCCTCATTGTCCAGAGCTCTTGGTCATCACATGTTCACTGCACCCTCATCACGTGCCCAATGCCGTGCTGGGTGGAAGACACAAAGGTCAAGATGTACTCTCTGTCCTTAAGGAGCTTATGATCGATTCCATGACGGAAGCTCTCCTGGAAGGATTGGCTTATAAGTGAAACTGTCTTGGAATATGAAGGTCCTTTTGTTTACTTCTAAACCCACTTGGGTAGAGTTATTATTCCAAATTCTACTCTATAATAAACAGTGTTAGGACAGGTTTCTATGTTTCTAACTACGTTTGAGAAAGACAGTGATTAAATATCACAACAGGCATTAATGTACATTTGAAATGTTCACAGCAGCCTTTCAACAACAACTGGGTGGCCCTTGTAGGCAGAACACACTCTTCTAAGTGGTTGTAGAAAATTACAGTGAAAATAGAAGCTCTGCTCCTGCCCTCAAGGGGAGCTTACATTTAATAAAAGGAAAGCCCAAATATGTGCATGAACCAAAATACCATGCCCATGAATACTTTCTAAGCAACTTTGATAAACAGTTCTTGTGATATGTGTTTATACGATCAAAGGACTACCCTGCTTTCCTTGTATATAGTGAATTTTACTGGCAGAACTGGTATAGAAACTGTAAGGGGGTTTTGTCAGTTGCTTCCAGTACACAGTGTTCTCCAGTAGATAGCCAGATAGCCCCCTTACACACATGACTGGGTTTCCCATCACTGTGCTGGTCCTGGCCCTTTCCTCCTGTGTTCTTGCCTCGGAGTTGGTGATGCCCAGTGGTGCCCATTACCCTTTGAAATAATTTGGTTCATAATTTCCTTTTCCCTGTAATGGGGAACAAAGCCTTTAACATACTTATGGGCCCTAAAACTATGGGACCTCAAAGGAGACCCCAAAGCTTTTTGAGGTTAAAATTTGCCTTTGTGGTCCCCAAAGTTCCCCTCTTTGAAAATGTATTACTATCATGTCCCCTGAGAATGCAGGGGGGACATCCCTCAGCATATGGGAACACCCAAACCAGGAGAGGTTTTGAAAGGAAGGAAGGAATCAAAGTGAAGGTTTTCTGCTCTCCATATTACAAATCAGTTTTCAAGTTAGCTTTCTGGTGGGGTGTGTGTTTGGGAAAAGGGATTTTAGAATTTTAGGACAGCTGAGCTTGAGTAAGTTCGCCTGGCGGCAGGGCTGATACTATGAGGCTGAAACAATCCTTATGATGAAGTAGATCATGCAGTAACAAACAGAAACTGAGGACATGTATATTTTTATATCTGTGTGGTTTTAAAACTCTAGTACTTAGAATTTTGGCCTTCTGCGCTACTCTCTTGCTCTTATAAACATAATTTACGTTTAAGAATGGAAAGGGACGACCTTTACCTATGAGTTCACTGCCTCATTCCTGGTGAAGCAACTGCTAGTTGTATGCCTCTAAAATGATGCTGTTTTCTCTGCTAAAGGTAAAAGAAAAGAAAAAAAAAATAGTTGGACAATAAGGCTTGCAGCTTAATTTGCTTTGAATAAATTTATGTAGCAGAATTTATGTACAATGAAGGAAGAATGCTATGAAAATTGCAAATCCTAAACTCTATGCTGTTATCTTGCTAGGGAATGGGGGAAGGCAGTGAAATGGTAGTTAGACTGAAGGAGGCTTGAAGGATTCAAGTATAAGTAATGTTTTATATAAAACGTAGCAGTTTAGGTCCCCATGATCTTCAAGAATAGTCACAAATACCATAAAGCAAAATTCATTGTTTTAGGATTTTTTAAAAATGTGTTGTACCTAAGGCCATACTTACTCTTCTATGCTATCACTGCAAAGGAGTGATATGTATGTATGATATGAAAAAAAATCCTTAATGCACTGTTATCTCCTAAATATTTAGTAAATTAATACTATTTAATTTTTTTAAAGATTTGTCTGTGTAGACACTAAAAGTATTACACAAAATCTGGACTGAAGATGTCCTTTTTAACAACAATTTAAAATACTTTTTATATATGTTATGTAGTATATCCTTTCTAAACTGCCTAGTTTGTATTTCCCAGAATTCCTACTTGTGAAGTGTACCTGTCCTTGTCTCTTTTTTCAGTCATTTTCTGCACGCATCCCTCTTTCTATGATGATAGAGATGACTGTGTATGCTTTCTACACTCTGCTGCGAGGGGTGCGCTCATAGCCGGCTCACCCCAGCCAGGCCTGCTCCATGGGGTGCAGGACGAGCCGCGGCTCCAGAGCCGAGAGCTTCCCGCTTTTGAGTTGTCCTGACATCCTTCTTGAAATGACTGTTAAAACTAAACTAAATTACATTGCATTTATTTTATATTCTTGGTTGTAATAAAACTTAATTGACTTTGTTTCTGTGTGGATTTTTTTAATTATGGAAAAACTCTCGGTATAAGTTTTAGTGTTAAAATTTTATCTGTGTGCCTAGAAGCTTTTCAGATTACACTTGTCCTGCAGAGATGCAAAGTCTCCCTGTGAGCTGCAATATGTTATTTTGTTCAGGATGCTTATGATGTCAGAAAACCACAGAGGCAAGGCTTGCAAATACCTCAGAAGCAAAATTACAGTTTTTTAAACATCTCTAGGGAAAACATCCTGTTTTTAAAAATGAAAATTAGAATGATGTTTTAGAAAAAACAGGCAGCATTTTGTGGGTAGAGTGGCCTTGGGAGTTTCTCCTTTTATAAGAACTTTCTGTTGTACCTGGCTGCCCCTTCTTATAATTTACTTGATGAAGCTTCTATGGTTGCTCCAATGGTGAAAGGTGTCATGGAGTGAACTGAAGAATGTTTAAGTGACATAAACACAAAACTTCCATTTCTGTTTAAAATAGATATTGCATATGTCCAACTGCTTCACTGCTCAGCACAGATTGTGTATTAATACTGTGCTATTTGTAGGGTAGAGCTGCTCTTGGAAAACTGTTCTTTGACCGCAGCTGCCTTTCTAACCAGCCACCTGGGCAAGAGAAAGCGGATGACTGCACAACTCCTTACAACTCCTGGGAAATAGCTTCAAAGTGCAGGTCTATCTCCCGAGCTGACTGTAAGTTCTTTGTGGAGGACCTGGGTTTTATTCCTCCTGCCTTTCTAGCACCCAGCATGATGCCCAACACAGAGCAGACAATTAATATGGCACGTCATTAACATCACTTTGTACACTGGCATAGATTTCCTGGATCATTTAATATGCCATATTTGTATATGGACAGGGATGAACGAATGTAATTTTGTTCCATGAATAATGAAAATGCTAGAAATAGGCATCATTTCCTTAAAATAGGTTCATTTCTTATGTTTTTGGCTGCAAAGTTATAGTAAAATATCACCCCAAAGGAACAAACAATTCAAATTGCATTTGAATAAAGAATTGAACCAAGTTAGCCACACTTGCCAATCTTTAGAAGCCATCTTTCTTTTGGCTGCCTAGAGTAGGCATTTTAAAGCCTCACATAGCATTATTTTATCCAACAGGCAGTAGAAAGCCGGTTTGGCCAAGCAACACACAAACCTAATAGGAAAATTTGTTCATTTGATCTAAATAAGAGAATATAATATGAGGAAAGAAAATGAAAGTATTGACTTAAAACATTAAAATGTATTTAGCATATTCTGTCTGCTTTTTCAGACTTTTTCTGCTCAGACTTTTTCAGAAAGTGCTGCTGAATTTTTTCACACAAAGATGCTATTAGGGACTGAATGTATCCCCCCCTAAATTCTTATGTTGAAGCCTTTATCCCCAGTATGGCTTTATTTGGAGACGGGGCTTTTATGGAAGTAATTAAGGTTAAATGAGGTCATAAGGGTAGGGCCCTGATCTGGTAAGATTAGTGTCCTTGTAAGAAGAGACACCAGAGAGTGTTCTCCCCTCTTCTCTCCCCTCTCCCTTCTCCCTGCCCACTGTCTATCTCTCTCCTCTCTCTCTCCCGTACCTTCTCTCTCTCTGTCTCTCTCTCCTCCATCCTCCCCACCCTGTGAGGACACAGCAAGTGGGCATCTGGAAGCCAGGAAGACAGCCTTCACCAGAAACCGAACCCTGCCAGACCTTGACTTTGGACTTCCCAGCCTCTACAACTGTAAGAAAATAAATTTCTGTTGTTTAAGTCACTCAGTCTATGGTATTTTGTTATAGCAACCTGAGCAGACTAGTACCAAGAAGTGGGGTGCTGCTGTAACGAGTACCTAAAAATGTAGAAGGGGCTTTGGAACTGGGTAATGGGTAGAGTTTTGATGTGCATGCTGGAAATATGAAATGTTAAAGGCAGTTCTGGTGAGGGCTCAAAAAGAAAAGAGGAGAGCTGGAGAGAAAGCTTCCATCTTTGTAGAGAACAGATAAATAATCATGAACAGAATGTTGGGAGAAATATGGACATTAAAGGCCATCCTGATGAGCTCTCAGATGGAAATGAGGAAAAGTTAATTGGAAACTGGAGAAAAGGCGATCCTTGTTACAAAGTGGCAAAGAACTTGGCTGAATTGTGTTCTAGATTTTTATGGAAAGTAGAATTTTTGAGCAATGAAATTGCTCTTAGATCTCTCTTGTGGTGGTGGGGAAGATGGACTGGGTAGGTCCAGCTCACATAGAGCGTGTTGGAAAGCAGACTAGGGATTAAGAAGACAAACTTTAAACACTTAAACTTTTGGTTTGCCCTCTGCATTCATTCTCTTACTTGCATTGGTTGGTCCTGGGAACCCCCCTTTGAAAGACCTGGGTCCTCCAAGCAAATGCTATCAGGTAACAAGCTTTCCGTTTTGGTTGCAAGATTAACTTAAATTAATTGAAGCCTGTAGACCATAAATTACAAACAAGATGTGCAAGATTTGATTGAATTCAGGTGCAGGTGCCATGTTTGAGTTGTATGATTAAATTTCTCTTTAATGACATAACTCATAAGCAGTAAAAGGTAGAGGTCTTAAGTGTACAGTTCAAAGAGTTTTGAAAACTGTATACTTCCATGTAACCAAAACTCAGATCAAGAAGTAGAAATATCCATCACTCCATAAAGTTCCCTCATTCTCCCTTCTAGTCAATGCCCCCACACTCACAGAGGCAACCACTCTTCTGATTTCTATCACCATAGATTAGTTTTGTCTTTTTAGAATTTCATATAAATGGAATTGTACAGTTTGTACTCTTTTGTGTCTGGGTTCTTTGGTGCAACATAATGTTTTTAAGCGTCATGCATATTGGGTAAATCAGTAATTTTTTCTTTTTATTGCTGAATAATATTCCATTGTATAAAGATACCACTGTTTGTTTAGTCATTTGTCTATTGATGGACATTTTGGTTGTTTCCTGTTTGGGTTATTATGATTACAGCTACTATAAACATTTTTATATAAGTTTTGTTGTGGATATATGTTTTCATTTCTCTTGGGTATATTTAGAAGTGGAATTGTTAGGTCATAGGATAGGTGTGTATTTATCTTTAAAAGAAAAGATGTGTCTTTATCTTTAAAAGAAATTACCAAAGAGTTGTCTAATATTCGTACCATTTTATACTCTGCAAGTGATGCATAAGAGTTCCATTTGCCTTACATTTTCAATAACACTTAATATTGTCATTTTAAAAATTTTATTCAATTTTAATACATGTGTAATGGTATCTCACTATGGCTTTAATTTGCATTTCCCAGCTGACAGATGTTGTTGAGCATTTTTACTTGCTTATTTATCATTAGTGTTATCTTTTGTGTTGTGTCTAAGACTTTCTTCCACTTTTAAGTTGTTTTTTATTGATTTGTAAGCATTCTTTACATATTCTGAATATAAGTCCTTTGTCAGATACATGAATCTTAAACATTTTTTATTGTTTTAATTTTGATGGGGTCCAATTTTTCCATTTTTAGTATGTGTGTTTATATATATATCCTAAGAAACCCTTCACTACCCCAAGGTGTGAAGATACCCTTATTTTCTTCTAGAAGATTTATACTTTTAGCTTATATGTTTAGATCTATGATCCATCTCGAAATAATTTTTGTGTAAGATGTGAGGTAGAAGTCAAAGATCATCTTTATATTAATATTTGGTTATTCAGGTACCATTTGATAAAAAGAAATCTCTTTCCCTCACTGAATTGCATTTGTGTCTTTGTCCAAATTCAGTTGACTGTATATGTGTGGATTTATTTCTGGACCCCTCATTCTGTTCCACTTAACTGTTGTCTGTCCTATACCAATACCACTATAATTCCTGGAGTTTTATAATAAATCTTGAAATGAGGTTGGGTAAACCTTACAACTTTGTTCTTATTTGCAAAATTGTTTTGGCCACTTTAGATTCTATACATTTCCACGCACATTTTAGAATTAGCTTGTCAATTTCTATAAAACCTGCTGGATTTTGATTGGAATTGCATTGAATCTATAACTCAATTTGAAGAGAGTCAGTATCTTAATAATATTGAGTTTCCTGGTCCATGAACATGATATATCTCTGCACTCATTTAGGTCTTCTTTAATATTTCATAGCAATATTTTGCAAATTTCAGTGTAGAGATCTGCACATCTTTCATTAAATGTATTCCTAGATATTGATGGTAGTATACATGGCACTTATAAAATGTCATTTTCTAATTATTTGTTGCTAGTATATAGAAATACTACTTATTTTTGCATATTGTCTTTATATCCTGCAACCTTGCCAAATTCACTGTTCTAGTTGCTTTTTTCTTTTTGGTGGGAGAAGATTCCTTAGATTTTCTGTGTATATAATCATGTCATCTGTGAATAAAGACGGTAGTACTTCTTCCTTTCCAATCTGAATAACTTTTTTTTGCCTAAATGCATGGACTAGCACTTCTAATACAATGTTGAATAGAACTGGTGTGAGTGCACACCTTACAGCATTCTCAATCTTAGAAAGTATTCCATATTTCACCATTAGCTATGGTGTTAGATGAAGGTTTTTCATAGATGCCCTTTATCAAAAAGAGGAAGTTTCCTTCTGTTACTTTTTTTTTTAATTTCTTTTTTAATTTTTTTGTGGGGAAGACCAGCCCTGAGCTAACATCTGTTGCCAATCCTCCCCTTTTTGCTGAGGAAGACTGGCCCTGGGCTAACATCCGTGCCCATCTTCCTCCACTTTATATGGGACGCCGCCACAGCATGGCTGACAAGCGGTGCGTCCGTGGGCGCCCAGGATCCGAACTCGCGAACCCCGGGCTGCTAAGTGTGAACTAAACCACTACGCCACCAGGCGGCCCCCTTCTGTTACTATTTTGACAAGAGTTTTAACCATGAACAGGTGCTGAATTTTGTCAAATGCCTTTTCTGCATGTGAGATGATCATATAATTTTTCTCTTTTATGCTGTTAATGTGATGAACTATATTGATTGTTTTGGGCTTAAAACAACTCTACTTTATTATCTCACAGTTTTTGTGGGTCAGGAGTGTGGTTGTGGGCTGACTGGATCCTCTGCTCAGGGTCTCACCAGATCTCAAGGTGGTAACTGGAACTTCAATCTCATCTAAGGCTTGGGGTTCTCTTCTAAGATCACTAATTGTTGGCAGAATTCAGCTCCTGTGGTTGTAGGACTTGTTTGCTGTCAGTGGAGGGCCATTCTCAGCTCCTAGAGCCTGTCCATTGTAGCTTGCCATGTGGAGCTCTCCACAACATGGTAGCTGGCTTCTTCAAGGCCATTAGGAAAATTTCTCTCTAGTCTGCTACAATGGGTTTTATATAATAATCACAAATGTGACTATTCCATCATATTCACAAGTGCTGCCCAAGTGAGGGGAATTATATAGGGTGTGGACATCAGGGGCTTCATTGATTGATTTTTGAATGTTGAAACAACTTTGCATTCCTGGGATAAACACAGAAGAGAAGGTGATGTGAAGATGGAGGCAGAGATTGGAGTGATGCAGCCACAAGCCAAGGAATGCTATCAGCCACCAGAAACTAGAAGAGGCAAGGAATGAATTCTCATCTAGAGCCTCTGGAGGGAATGTAGCCTTGCTGACACCTTGATTTCAGACTTCTGGCATCTAGAACTGAGAGAGAATACATTGCTATTGTTTTAAGCCACCAAGTTTGTTGTAATTTGTTACAGCAACCATAGGAAACTGATACAGACTTTGGTCATGATGTATTATCACTTTTCTAATTTGCTGGGTTTGACTTGCTAATATTTTGTTAAGGATTTTTGTGTCTATATTCATGAAGAATATTGGTCTACAATTTTCTTGTGATGTCCTTGTCAGGTTTGTTATCCGGGTTATGCAGGACTCATGAAATGACTTGGAAAATGTTTTCTCTTCCTTTGTCATCTGAAAGAGTTTGTGCAGTGTTTGTATTATTTCTTCCTTAAATATTTGGTAGAAGACACCAGTGAGAACTTCTGGGCTTGGAGTTTTCTTTATGAGAAACATTTTAAGTATAAATTTGATTACTTTAAAGAATATAGAGCTATGCAGATTTTCTATTTCTTCTTGAGTCAGTTTTGTTAAGTTGTATTTTCCAGTGGATTTATTTCATCTAAGTTGTAAATATTTCTCTTAAGATACATACTTGGACACAGGATTGTCAAGTCAAAAGAAACAAGCATTTTAAGTTATGATAACATTTATTGAGCCAACATTTACTGAGCATTTCCTATATGCACTTTACATACATTAACTCACTTAATTCCCATAACTGTATGAGATGGGCACCATTATTGTCCTCAATTTTAATAAATGAAAAACAAAATTGAGACAGAGATGTTAAGTAACTTGTATACTTCACGTGGCTGATATGCATCAGAGCCAAGTTCCTAATCATTTATACCAGTGGTTCTCAAAGTGTACTCCCTGGATCAGCAACGTCAGCATCATCTGGCAACTTGTTAGAAATGCATATTCTCAGGATCCACCCCATACCACTGAATCAGAAACTCTGGGGGTAGGCCCATAATTTGTGTTTTAATGAGACTCCAGGTCATTCTGATGCATGCTAAAGTTTGAGAACCACCAACTTATAACATACTCTTCTCACACATACTCCCAATTACCTTCCAAAAGGTCTATGTTAATTTACTCCCACCAATAGTGTATGTGAGTGCCCATATCCCTTGACCTTACCAAATCTCACTATGAGTGATCTTAAATTATGTGCCAATCTGAGAAGCAAAGAGTAGTGCCTTGTCCCTTTAAAAAGTATTTTGGGGCCAGCCCCAGTGGCCTAGTGGTTAAGTTCAGCATGCTTTGCTTCGGTGGCCCAGGTTTGGTTCCCAGGTGCAGACCTACACCACTCATCTTATCAGTGGCCATGCTGTGATGGCAGCTCACATACAAAAAGAGGAAGAGTGGCAACAGATGTTAGTTCAGGGTGAATCTTCCTCAGCAAAAAAAAAATTTAAATAAATTAACTAATTAAAAAAAAGTTTTTCATTCCTCCTTCCAGGGAGAGAGTCAGTTTCTGTCCCTTCTCCTGCCCTGCTTGGGCCTCCTCTCTTTTGGGTGTCCTCTGGCTCCACTGACCTTCCTTTTTTGGGGGTTCTCAATCCTAACACTTCTAACTTTGCCAGGCAACCATGTGGCATTTAAGAGCTAAATTAACCTTATTCTTTGGGAGTAGGGAGAAGCAAATAGGTTATTTTATGTAAATACAGAAGTCTTTTTTGTTTACTGAGCATGAAATACAAAGTCTTCTTCAGCTTTTGTTAATGACAATCCTTTTCTAAATTGTATACAATTTATGCAGTTGTGCTGGTGTATTGAACATCAGCGAGGATAATAGGTATAGGAGCAGAGGAGGTTTGGAGTCACCCCAAGTGATGGCCTCACAAGTGTTTGGGGGAACCTAATCCCTGATCTCAACATTTTGTTGGGAGGGGATACCTTTCTCATGTCCAAGAGCAGAAAAACCTTGATTGACCAACGGTCCCCATGAGTTGATTTCATGGTGTTTCCCCTTATATTTTCACTGCATTGCAGAAAAGGCCATAAATATTGAACTGGTTAAATACAAGAGGGCTAATTCCCATTTATAGTTTCTAATAATTATTGAGTTGCGTTATTTACCTCCACATCAGCCAACATGGCATGCCAGAAAGAACATGGATTTTGGAGACAAACTTAAGCTTGAAACCCAGCCCTTCTACCTCTGAGCTGTGTGGCCTTGGATAATTTATTGAACCTCTTTGGTCTTGTTTTATTTTCTATAAACTCCAAAAAAGCATCCACCTCATAAAATTTAAGGATTAAATGAGTTAATATGTGGTGTACCCAGCAGAATGCCTGCCCCATAGTAGGCTCTCAATAATGTGGATTCCATTGGCTTTCTCTTCCCTCTGCAATTTCTATGTACTTGAATGTATGTTTCTAGTATAAACAATAAGTTTAATATCCTTTATCTCCTTCATTTGATGATCTCTCTTTTTACAGAGGATGATATCTACATCTGTGCAGACTACTAGGTCAGCCATTGGAACACCGAGAAAGACACCACCCTTCATGCCAGGGAGCACCCTTAGAGGGCTTTGTAACAGGCACCAGGGTTCAGCTTCTTTAATGAAACACTCTCAAACTATGAGGGACTCCTTCACTGTGTTTTGGTGGCATCACGCATCACCTTTTTTTCCTACCTCAACAAGAAGTTCATTAACTTATATTTCCATACCATTTATAGCTGTAGTTATACCAATGACAGCAACTATCTCTTTTGGACATGCAATTGCAACATGAAGCAGAAGTCATCCATCTAGTCTGGATCCAAAGAGAACATAATTCCTCCATTTCCCCACTGAGGTTCCCATAAATTACCATCTGTGCTTCCAACTCCTGAGTGGTTGTATCTTATAAAGGCATGGTCCAGAGATTTGCAAAACTCCTCAACTTCCAATACTTTTGTACTGTTCACAGAAGAAAGATTGCCGTGAACAAAAATAACTCCTGAGTTTTGCCTTTTAGCTCTTATAGGCTAGGTTTGGAAGGGCTAGCCCACTCAGGGAAGAAGAGGGAAGAGAAAGAGAAAGAGATCCTCTCTCTGCAATTAGACAGCATGAGGGGTCCCCCTGAGAAGAGCAGCCCTTAGCGGGTGAGTCTGGCATTTTCTAGACTCCAGTCTGCTGGGGAGTGCCATAGCGGAAAGGCCCGAGGAGTTGGAGCAGTCTGGCCCCAAACTCCAAACCAATAAAACAAAGTTCCCTTCCAGAAAGTCCTGCACGTAGGAGAAACTGCTGGAAGCATCATCTAAATTGATCAGGGTATGGGCTACAGGGCCAAAGGAAAGAGAATGTCCAAACAAAAACAGAGGAGGGAGCAGAGGAAACGGATCCAGAAAATCCAAGGGCATTTTTTTCCCTAAGGTATTTGTAGAAAATTATCAAGCTTTTAAACTACAAGCATATCAATTCTACCCATTTATGTAAAAATCTTTTTAAAAGACCCTTTCTCGATTTTCCAATGGCTTTAAAAATTCCACACATTTTTCCATAGAAACAAGGACTAGATTTATATTTGCTTCTCCACCCACACTGTGTATACAAAAGCTCTTTTGGCATGAACAAGAAGCTTAGCATTGATTGCAATGTATGTGTGTATATAGTTTTCATATATAATTACTTATTTGCAATTCATAAGAATTTTCATACGAAGAAGATGATCCAAAAGAGGGTTACGTGGGGCGCCTGCCAACTAAGTTAAGTGAAAATTCCTTGTACGATTGTTTGTAACAGGTTCGTCATTTTTAGTGAGGACTGGACAAAGGAAAATAGGTTTTTAAGCTGAAATTCAGGGTGTGTCTCATGTAGTCTTAATACTGTCTGGTTGCCATGTAGTCTTAAAACCTTTCTTATGAAGTTGCCCTGCATCATTTAGCTATTCTATTATTATTTTAACATTTGGACTAGTATCTCGACACCAACTAGATAGTCCACTTGTTAAAGCAAAGACCACATTTCTGGTTTTGTCCAACTTTGAAACTTCCAGGTCTTCATACATATAACGAATGTTCAATTACGTTTGTTAAGTGAGTAGTGGAAGATTCAGGTTGGGTGTATGGAACAACTTCCTAGGTTGAAACTTTTCTGATTGGTTAGTGAGCTCAGTGAGGCCACATACGCTCATTTTTGGAAACTATTAACCATTACATTGCCCTTGGGGTGGTTTAAGTACCCTGTGACTTGGATAGTTTCTTTGGATTGTCCCTGTCCCTGTGTTCTGTGGGAAAACAAAATAATAGAAAGTCTGGATATTTTATCTGAAACTCACCCTGACCAACAGAATTAACTTTTGTTTGCTCTAAAGGCTAAGTAATGGAAACAGTGGATCTAGAATCTAGATATTTCCACTAGATCTAGTTTCAGCAAATAAGTCAGTCTCCAGCCTACCACGGCCACTGCACCCTTTCTAATTCAGAGAAGGTAACAAAGGAATTCTGCAGCATTTTAAGCTCTTGAAAAAAAGCAGCAAAACTCTCCAAAACAAAACTGTCTAAAATTTTTAACATGCATCTGCACAGAAAACTTATTAACACCTAAATTCAACTTAAAATATTGTTACGAAAGCTGAACAAATAACCAATATCCAACCAGCGTCTCACAAACAGATGTTTCATGGAATGCTACCACTGTTGGATTGTTCATAGATTTTCACAAACAAAAGTTTACATGGTCAAATACATCTGGAAAGTTCCAGGTTAAACACCAAGTACAGGCTTTCTCAGAGCCTTTAATGTGCTGATGACGTTGTGAATTTCCAGGAAGGTGCTCTCGTACACCCTTTTCCACGCTTATTTGACCATAGATCTTTTTCCTGCACCTCCAAAGACTGTTCTGTAGAAAGCAATTTGGAAATCGCTGGCTATGGCAGACACTCTTGCTGCCTCCTCCGCAGACTTCCCCTGCTTCCTCCTTGCTGTGAGAAGCCCTATTTGTTCACTCTGTCCAGAGGGGCCGTCTCCTTCCACGGAGGCTGGGCCCCTCCTCAGCTCCAATATTGATCGGATCAAACCAACACATTGGTCTCATTCCCTTGCCAAGCCATTGGTTCAAGCATGGGCATGTAATGCAATTCTGGCCAATAAAATGTGAGGGAAAACCTTCGGGGGGGTTTTCTAGGAGAATTTATTTCAAGCTTAAAGAGATAATCAAGACACCAACATTCCATTTTCTATCTCTGGACTTGTATGTATGAGCGGGCAGTCATCTTGGGACCACAAAGGGAAGCAGCCTCAGAGGCCACGCTGAAACGTCGAGGATCACTGGGAAGGAAGGTGGAAAGAGCCAGGATCCTTGAGAACTGCATCGAATCATTGATTTTTACCAGCCCTGGAACTGCCTTAACTCTGGAATTCTCTTCTGAGACATTATAAATGTCTTTATTTAAAAAATCAATTCCACTTGTGATTTTTTTTTTTTAAATTTCAGTCAAAATCATCCAGATATGGGGGTCTAACTAGTCGGAGCCTTAATGCCATTAACACGAGTACGGAACATTCAAAGCATTGTGTTTGAAAATGTTCATTGTTAAAAAGCAGTAGCTTCTTACAAACTGAGTATCCCCTACCATTACTACTAGGATCTGCAATCTTTATATTTAAATGAATGACTCTAATATTACCATTTTTAGTGTCTCTAAATTAGAAAATTAAACATTTATTCCTTAGCAGCGGCGCAGGCCATGATGACAATCATTAAAGCGCTGTAACGATGAAATCCGGAACTCACCATGAAATGCCTGGGAGCCTCTCGGGAAGCAGAACATGCTCAACAGCCTCGTGTCTCTACGGGGTCACCTGGCGTGTGCTGCTCCGTGTCTGGGCTGGGACCGTTCTCCCCTTTGCCTTCACCAAGTTTGCACAGAGTCCTCCCTGTCTGCAAAGTTCTGGGAGAGGTTCCCCTCCTCTGCCCTCCAAGTCCTACTCCCCCCATTGAAAGTCCTGCTTAAGCACCATTTCTGTGAAACTTCCCTAAGTACTCCAGCCTCTGCTCAGCAAAGTTTTCGAAGAATTCTTCCTGGATGCCCAGACTGAACCATTTATTGTGGCATTTAATTGTACTCACCCCATATTTTCTCTTAACTGTTAATGTTTTATCTGGACCTGCCTGTTGGATTAAAGTAGTAGAGAGAAGGTGGAAGTGACAAGAATATTGTTTAGGTTGGTGGTTCTCAACTCTGTCAGACCAACATCCCCTTTTTATAAGAAATACTTTTGTAATGCCCTTCATCTACCATGAGATTCATAGATAATGTAACTGACCTACACATACAATTTCAAAATGCATCAATACAATGCCCTACTTGAAGTATAAAAGAGAAGAAAAGGAAAGTAACTTATGATGAAGTAATATGTATTTCAATGCATAAATGTTTGACATGATTGCATTAGAAGCCACAATGAATTAGGGAGAAAATGCAAACTGATGCAGAGTGTTAGATTACAACTCAAATACCACAAGCCAAGTTGCTATTAGTGATGCAAATTTCTGAAATGATGAACAATTTTTACTAAAATTAGACAAAAAGCCAAAGTACAAATTGCCTTGATTTATGAGGTAGTCACATTCCTAGCAATTCAGTGCATTTTAAAATTATGCAAAAAATACTCTTTGTTTATATGTAGAGTGAGTTTGGTTCTCGGATCAAATAATTATAAACAGCTTTTTCACCTAATGAATGACTGAAAGGATATTCAAAAGTTGCAAGGGATGCAGGACAATTCTTCACTGTGGGGCACAGCCCTGCTCATTTTAACATGCCTAGCAACTCTGGCCCTCACCCACTGTAGGCCAGCAATACCCCCCAATCATTAGATAACCCCAAAAGTCCCCATGAGTTTCTAAGAAGGCCTCTGGGGGGTATTCATTGTAGTGAGATCCACTGAGATAAACCAAGGCCAGCTGGGGACAGGATTATTCCTAGATAATCCAGAACCTCACCCTTGGGATCCTAGGATCCAAGAATCCTTGGATTCTAAAGGGCCAGAGAGCCTGAGGTGAACCCCCAAATGCCAGTTTACTGGATCACTGCCATGGTTCTCAAGGGGGTGCTGCAAGTCAATCTGGGGGTGGAGGGTGGTCTCCTTCATCCTCAGGTGTTTCCATTTTTCCCATTTACCAGATGAGTTCCCATCTATACTTCCATTGGAACAAAGGGTTCCCCAGTTTTAAGAAGTAAATGTTATATATGTTTTGATTGTTTTGTCCAGATTTGTAATTTCTGGGAGAGGATATGTTGACTTCCTCACTCCATCATGCCAGTAATCAATGTCCTATTTAGTTCTTTTTTATAGTTTCTACCTCTCTATTGAGACTCTGTATATATTGAGTCATTGTCATCATAGTTTCCATTAATTCTTTCAACATATTTGTAATACCTGCTTTGAAGTCTCCTAAATCTAACTTCTGGGCCTGTGCAGAGTCAATGAGCTCTACTGGTTACTCAAACCTGAATCTCACGTTGCAATGTTCAATCAGCACATTTGCTCCCTGTGGTCAAAACTTCATGGGAAACCATGTCACTGCAAGTAGCTACTTTTAAAATTCACATTGAGAAATCTCTGTCCAAGGATAGAAACCTCTCAGGTTATGCTCATCAGCTGTCACTCTCCTCTGGGGTTGCAACAGTTAAGAGTAGAGGGCTCTAGGGTGAGAAAGAAGTATGAACTGTCGATACAAATAATCTGTAGCCAATCTATAAATCAATTGGGGTGACTTTATTATGAGCCAAATTTGAGGACCATATAGCCCGGGGCCTTCCTTCCCCAAGGAAGGAAGGGCACCAAAGAAGTGGGGTGTACAGAGTGGTTATATACCATCAATGAGCATATATCACATATGAATGCAATGTCTTTTTTACAATAGTCACGAGATTGCCCTGTCAGCACAGCGATTGATGGACACTGCAGATATCAGGTCTGCTGTCTCGAGCTGGGTAGTCACAGGATGAGCACAGCAATCAAATCTTAGTCTAGGGAGAAATGCTCATCCTTAAGGAAATGCCAATGTGGAGGAAGTTGTATCCTTATCTTAAGGGCATTTGTTCTTGTCTCTGGGACATGGTAAATGCTCAAAGCAGGTGTACAATGCATATTCAAAGGCCAAGTTAGGCCCTTTTGGAAAAACAAGGTCAGGTCGAATTAGTTTTACACCAAATGGCTTCCTCATATATTCCAATATATCCTATTGCTTGCCATTTTATTTATCAGAACCATGGCTGGGTGGCCTGGCTCAGTGGTCAGGGCCTTCTGGAAGAACTACAGTGACAGGCATCACCAAGAATGAGAGAAAGTGTTCCCCAGCTGGCATATCCTCTCTTGCCAGCAACCCATGAGAGAGGGCATTGTGAGCCTGGACACAGAATCTTGGGGAGATGGAAGAACAGAAGATTCTGGCTTTAACCTTGAGAGGCTGAGTAATACAGTCCATTCCTACTCAAAACACTTCTGATACCAAATGGATGGATTTTCCACATCAAGCAATTCTCCAGTTCTCTGCAGTCTCTAAGTGTTCTACAATTTAATTCAATTCTGATGTTAACTACCTGGAGTTAGTGAAGACCCCACAGTCCCACAAGACTGCCCCCACTCAAGACACCAATCGTATGTCTGGGCCTCTTGTATTTCTGACTGTGTGGCTATTAATCAGGGGTTCCCATGACCCCCTCTTCAGGTTCAATTATATGAGTGAAGAGCTCACAGAACTCTGAAAAGAGTTTACAGGCATATCTTAGAGATATTGTGGGTTCGGTTCCAGACCATCACAATAAAGCAAATATCACAATAAAGTGAGTCACACAAATTTTTGGTTTTCCAGTGCATATAAAAGTTATGTTTATACTGTACTGTAGTCTATTAAGTGTGCAATAACAATATGTCCAAAAAAATGCATATACCTTAGTTTAAAAATGCTTTACTGCTAAAAAATGCTAACCATCATCTGAGCCTTCAGTGAATTGTAGTTTTTTTGCTGGTGGAGGGTCTTGTAGAAAATGCAATCTCTGGGAAGTGCAATAAAGTGAAGTGCAATAAAATGAGATATGCCTGTACTTACTATTACCAGTTTATTATAAAGGATACAACTCAGGAACAGCCAAATGGAAAAGATGCATAGGGCAAGGTATGAAGGGGTGGGATGGGTGCCATGGAGCTCCCATGCTCTTTCTGGACTCACCACACTCCCAGCACCTTGATGTGTTCCCCAACCCGGAAGCTCTCCAAACCCCATCATTCAGAGTTTTTAGTGGAGGTTCCATTATGAAGGCATGACTGATTAATCATCAGTTGTTGATTATTGAACTCAATCTCCAGCTCCTCTCCCTTCCCTAGAGGTCGGGGAATGGGGCAGAAATCATGCCTTAGTCTTTCTGGTGACCAGCCGCCATCCTGAAGCCATCCAGGGGCCCCAGCCACCAGTCATCTCATTAGCATACAAAAAGACACTCATCACTCTGGCGATTCCAAGGGTCTTAGCAGCTCTTATGTCAGGAAACAATGACTAAAGCCAAATATGATAACAAAAGATGATCCTATCACCCCTATCACTCAGAAAATTACAAGGGTTTTAGGAGCTCTGTGCCAGGAACTGGGAATGAAGACTGAATATGTATTTCTTATTACAACACAATATCGCACTGGTATACAGTTATGTGTTGCTGGACGACAGGGATACATTCTGCAAAATGCATCCTTAGGCGATTTTGTCATTGTGCAAACATCATAGAGTGTACTTACACAAACCTAGATGGTATAGCCTACTACATGCCTAGACTCTAGGATACTATTCTCATGGGACCACCATTGTATATGTGGTCCATTGTTGACTGAAATGTCATTATGCTGTGCATGACTGTATTCATCTCAGAGTTGGATGCCCTGGGAGCCTGTGTCTGGGTTAGAAATACTCAACTCGTCAGCCAAGTTCCGGTCCCCTGACTGTGTTTGTGTCTGCCTTATCTTTATCTGCCTTGGCCTCTCCTTTCCTGTCCTTTCATGGCTGACCCACCCCCAGCCCCATCTGACAACTTTATTTAGATATTGAATATATTCCATCTGGTAACAGTAAAAGCTCTGGGCCTGGGAGCTACTTGTGAATATCTCCTCTTTGATCCAATGACAGTTTAACCCTCATAAAGTAATATTATTTCTCACATTTCCAGCTCCCAATGGTGCTCACTTGAGCCTCCAGGTAGAGACAACCTTCCCCCCCTGGAGAGTGAGCCCTGGAGGGGCACAACACAATTTTGAGTCTGGGAGTCCTGGGTCCCAGCTCTTCCTTGATCAGTGGTGTGTGTGCACTTGGGTGAGCTATTTCTCTCTCAGAGCCTAGTGTACTAAACTGTGAGATGAGGATCATAATACTTCATAGGGCTAACATGATGACAAAATGAGATAAGTTACGGACAGCATCTGGCTCAGATGCTATTGATAAACATTATTGTGTTTTCCTGTCTTTTCGTGGCAGGGGCCTTATTTCCTGTGTAACTCCTATAACATCTAGCTCAGTGCCTGCTTCCCAGTTGCTACTTAGTAAATATTTGTTAGGGTAATTACTTGCTGCTTCTCTATTCTCCTCCATTTTTGTTGGTGATTTTCACACCATGCTCAGCACAGTCAGTCTTAGAGGTTCTGAGGAGGTGCCCAAGGACCGAGGTGGGTCAGGGCAGGTGAGAATCGATAATGGAGGAGGGAGCATTTGGGCTCCAGGCCCATCCACAGGTTAGCTCTGCTAGTTTATGTTTTAAATTGGCTTGGGAACAATATTTTTCTTTTTTAAGAAGGGATTCTGTGATTTAAAGTTTGAAAGTAACTGCCTTATACTTTGAATAGCTTAGAGTAAGAATTTAATTTTACGAATGACACAAATGTCTATATCTTCATTCTCCAAAACAATAGCCACTATAACTAAATTAAATAGAAAATTCAATTCAGTTCCTCAGTTTCACTAGCTATAATTCACATACTCAACATTCACATGTGACTAACGGCTATCATTTTGGACAGTACAGATATGAACATTTCCATCATTGCAGAAAGTTCTGTTAGACAGCACTGGTCTTTTTTTTATATTATTTAAATCACAGGACTTAATTGACAGGGGTTGTGGACTCCATGCTATAATATGTTTGCAGGCTTAAAGGGTAAGTTAAATTGCCCATAGATGTAGGTTCGCATCCTACTATTAATTTGCCAGGTGCTCTACTGGACTGGGTTCAGGTTCCCTCATCTGTACTGGGGAGGTCTGTGCCACATCAGAGGTTTCCATCTAATTTTATCTCCAAAAGTCCCTTTGATTGTTACTTTGTTCCCTTGGACCCACACCCATGTTTAAAATAAACTGCTTTATTAGGTAATAATTGGCTTCCTCTCTCACTTTTGTTAACCAGTGCTATTTATAACTACTAACAAAAACCTCTGATCAGCATAAGATTACCAGAATTCTTATTTTGACTTGAAATAATTCCAGCCCAAAACTTAGAAATGGGACATTGTGGTTAGTTTAGCCTTATCTCTGGTAATCGCACAATTTCCATGTGGTGTTTTTGAAGTATTGAAAATAATGTATTGGTTGCTCCTCCCTATCCCTGTTACTACTTTCTCCCACCTTTAGGGTTTAAGGGCCTAAGTTAGGAATCTCCTGACTACATGATTATTTTAAATTTCTTTGTTTTTTTAAGGGGATTCTAGGTCAAAGGAGGTAATGATCCCAAAAGTTCAATTGGGGAATTTAGAAAATCAGTGAAAGAAGCCAAGTTATCAAATGCACAAATCAAACTGAAAATCTAGAATAGATTGAATTTTTGGTGTAGAAAACAGAGTGTGCTGTGTGATTGCATTTTTAAAGTATATATTGGGTGGGACTTCTGGCTCTGGCAGAGTGAAGAAGTTGGCAAATTTTCACCCCCAAAAATAAAATATAAAACTGGGCAAAATTATAAAAAACATCAACTTCAGGGCTTTGGAAATTGACCAAAGGGAAACAACAAATTGAGAAGCATTTAGTCATGAAAAGCTGCTAAAATTTTATGTAAAAATGATGAGAGTCTATGGCCTTCATGCCTAGAGCTGCTCCCTTCCCTGTGATCCCACACAGTTAGCCTGGTAATTTTACCAGGGCAATACTGGCTGTGAAAACCAGCAGCCTCACGTCAGAGGGGAGTGGGTTTGATTTGGAATGAAAGGTAAAAACCCACACCCAGCAGTGTTGTCAGTAAAAGCAGCAAACTCAGTAGGAATTAAAAAGGAAAACTTGCAGCTCTACTAGCCTGAGATTGCAGTCCTGGTTGGAGTGAGCAGCTGGCCAGCCAGAAATTTAATGGGGAAATCTTAGAAATGAGAAAGCCATAGAAAAGCGCTACAAGCTCTACACACATCCCTAGTTGACCAGGAAACTATGTATACGTACAGGGGAGAGCCAAAAGGGCCTGGAAGAAAGTAAAAGTCAGGCAGACGTGAAAACTGACTGAAATTTGAATGTATTCCACAACCCACACACAGATCGATCAGCAAAGTTTGGATCGTACAGGCTTAAGGTGTTTGAGCACAACCTCTGCCAGTCACTGGCTGACCGCTAAACTATGCAGACACAGCAACAACCCCTAGGGAGCCAGGCTAAAAATTAAAGATAAGAATTAAAAACAAAAAGACTGAGCAGAGATACTAGTGGCTGTCCACTGTAGAAGACACAGATTCTGCAGATTAAGTCCAGGCAAGTTAATAAAAACAATAATAACTACCTCAGGAAAAGAAATCAGAGTCCAGAGTTGCTACAGTATATTATCTAAAATGTCAAGTTTCCAATAAAAATTACAAGACATATGAAGCAGAAAATCTGATTCATACTCCAAAAAAATGTGACCCATACTCAGGGAAAAAAACAAACAAGAGAAACTGACTCTGAGTGAGCCCAGAAATTAGATTTAGCAGACAAAGATTTTAAAGCAGCTATTATAAATGTGTTCAAAGAACTAAAAGAAACCATGCTTAAGAATTAAAGGACACAGGGCTGGCCCATGTTAAGTGGTTAAGTTTGCGCACTCTGCTTTGGCAGTCTGGGGTTTGTAGGTTCAGATCCTGGACATGGACTGACGCACTGCTTGTCAAGCCATGCTGTGGCAGCATCTCATATAAAGTAGAAAAAGATGGGGACAGATGTTGGCCCAGGGCTAGTCTTCCTCAGCAAAAAGAGGAGGATTGGCAATGGATGTTAGCTCAGGGCTAATCTCCCTCACAAAAAGAAAGAATTAAAGGACAGTGTAATGATAATGACTCAACAGATAGACAGTCTCCACAAAGAAACAGACATTGTAAAAATGAACCTAATGGAAATTTTGAGTTGAAATATGTAATAAGAGAAATTTAAAAATCTACTAGAGAAGGTCACAGAATAAATAATCAGTGAAGTTGAATACTGATCATTGAAAATTATTCAATCTGAAGAACAGAGAGGAAAAAGATTGAAGAAAAATAAACAGAACTTCAGAGACTGGTGGGAAAACATCATGCATATCAACATACATGTAATTGGAATCCCAGAAGGCTACAAAATAGTGGCATAAAAATATTTAATGACATAATGGATGACAATTTCTCAAATTTGATGAAAACATTAATCTACAGACCCCAGAAGCTCAACAAATCTGAAGTAGAATAAACACAAAGAGATCCACACCTAGACACATCATAGTCAAACCATTGGAGGCCAAAGATGAGAAAATCTTGAAGCCAGGGAGAGGAAATGACTTATTGTGTACAAGGGAACAATATGATTAATGATCAACTTTCTGTCAGAAACAATGAATGCCAAAAGACAGTAGAATTATATATTCAAATTGCTGAAAGAAAAAAGAAAAACTGTCAACCAAGAATTCTGTATCTAGTAAAACTATCCTTTAATAATTGAAATGAAATGAAGATATTCCCAGATAAAGACAGAGAGAATTTGTTGCTAGCTGACCAGCTTTACAAGAAATACTAAAGGAAGTTCTTCAGGCTGAAAGGAAGTGACACCAAATGGTAACTTGGATCCAAAGAAGAAATGAAGAACACAGGAAATGGTGAATATGTGGGTAAATATAAAGGACTTATAAATATAACTTTTCTCTTAATTTCTCTAAAAACCATAATATTCTGTAAAGCTGTACCTATAACACCATTTTTACCCTTATAACACATATATGTATAATATATAAACAATAGTAGCATAAAGGAAGGGGTGGAATGGAGTTATATTGGAGCAAAGTTCATATTTTACTGGAATTAAGTCAGTATTAACTTGAACTAGATTGTAACAAAGTAAGATGTATATTTTAATCCCTAGAGCAATCATTAATAAAATACATTTTTAAAATAGCTTAAAAATCATCATTGGAATAAAGATGTTACACTTAAAATATTTGTTTAACACAAAAGAAGATAGTAAAAGAGCAACAGAAAAACAAAAAAATCTGCAACATATAGGAATTGAATAGTAAAATGATAGACATAATACAATCCTATCAATAATTACATTAAGTTAAAATTACATTAAATTACATTACTAATCATCCAATGAAAAGGCAAAAATTCTCACGGTGGATATAAAACAAGGTCCAATAATATGCTGTTTAGAAGAGACAAACTTTAGATTCAAAGATAAAAATAGATGGACAGTAAAAGGATCGAAAAATATTACTATGTAAACAGTAACCATAAGAGAGTTGGAATGGCTATAATAATATCAGACAAATAGACTTGAAAACAAGAAATGTATTGGAGACAAAGAGAGATATTTCATCATGATAAAAATGTCAATAAATCAAAAAGATATAATAAGAAGTATACATATGTAATAACAGAGTGCCTAAATATATGAAGCAAAAATTTACAGAACTGAAAAAAAGAAATTGACAATTCCACAGCTATAGTTAGAGATTCCAATACTCAACTTTTGATAATTGACAAAATAACTGGACAGAAAACCAATAAGGGTAGAGATGACTTAAATACTCTAACAGCAGCAGAATATGCATTCTTTTTAAGTGCACCTGAAACATTCATTCTGCATCCAGAATCATATGCTAGGCCATAAACGAATCTAAATAAATTTAAAATGATTGAAATTATTAAAAAGATGTTCTCTGACCATGATGGAGTTAAACCAGAGATCATCAATGAAAGAAACTTGGGAAATCTCCAAATATTTGGAAGTTAATGCACTTCTAAATAACCCAAGGACAAAAGAAGAAATCAAAGAGGAAATTTAAAAACATTATAAATTTAATGTAAACAAAACACAACATATCAAAATTTATGAGGTGCAGCTAAAGCAGTGGTTGGGGGAAATTCATAACACTGAATACCTATATTAAAAAAAAAGAAATATTGCAAATCAGTTACCTCAATGTTCACCTTAAGAAGTTAGAAAAAGAAGAACAAATGAAACCTGAAGTAAGCAGAAGAAAGAAAATAATAAAGATCAGTGTAGAAATCAATAAAATAAAAAACAGACAAACAACATAGAAAATCAGTTCAATTAAACCAAAAGTATGTACTATCAAAAGATTAAAAAAAAAAAAAGATAAACCTTTAGCTGGACTGAACAAGAAAAAAAAAGAGAGAAGACAAGACAAATTATCAAAATTAACAACAAAAGAGGGGACATCACTACCAATCTGATAGAAATTAAAAGGATTTTATGGGAATATCATGCAGGACACAAATTATCAAAACTCGACTCAAGAAGAAATAGAAATTCTGTACAAGTTTATAACAAGTAAGGTCATAAAATTTGTAGTTAAAAACTTTCAATAAAATAAACTTAGTCTAAATGTTTTCACTGGTGAATTCTACTAAGATTTAAAGAAGAAATAACACCAATTCTATACATTTTTTTCCAGAATACAAAAGAGGAGGAAACACACCCCAACTCAATTTATTAGGGCAGCATTCCACTGATACCAAAACCAGGCAAAGATATTATAAAAAGTAAAACTATAGACCCAAATTCCACGTGAACATACATGTAAAAATCCTTAACAGAACATCAGCAAATCAAATCCAGCAACATAAATAAAAAGATAATACGTCACAATATAGAGGGATTTATCTTGGTAATCTAAATTTTGAATAATGATTGTCTCTGGATGCTGGGATTATGGGCAGTTTGTTTTCCTCTAAATTTTCCATAATGAACATAGCTTAGTTCTTCAACAAGAATTTAAATATTATCATTTAAAGGAAACACAAAGAATTTTCTTTCAGTATTTCCTGGAGTGGATAGAGAGAGTGGAAGAAATACTGATTTGGGGGAAAGATTCACAAATTAAAAACATTTCTCACTTTCTACAAAGTAAAAGATGAAACGAAAGCATGAAACAAAAAACAGTGAATGTGACAGGATGCCCCCTCCTCTTTCCCACCAAGAGGCAGGGGTCAAGCAGAGTCCTCAGTGAAAACCAGGGCCCTCTCAGCCCCCTAGCCCTGCAGAGAAGCCACCTTCCCTGCATGATGGGGACATGATTCAGGTTTTGTCATTTCCGTGGCACTTAGCTCCCTTTGAAGGAAATGTGATGAAGTCATCAAAGTGGTGATTTTTTAAAATGGCATGGCATGTGAAGAAAAGAGAAATTCCTAAGTAATAATTCATTCCCCATTCTTAGCTGGGACCTTGAACATTATTATAAATAGTTACTCTAGCACCAAAGACCGAACAAGGTTATTGTGCATTTGAGCAGTGTGGCCCCTGCTGGCGGGAGACCAGAACCGGTTTACCTCCGAAAGCACTGGTAGAGAATTTTAATTTAATTTTATTTCAGATTTCATTTTATATTTTGTTTTGCAGTTTGCAGAAGGAAAAGATGGTTGATAAACAGGGTAATTTCTCTCCTTACCAATCTCCCACCTTCCCCAAAACGCCGGCTACAGCTCCGGTGACACAACTTCTTCTCCCTCCTCAGTTTGGACTAGAGTGGGCACATTTGGAGGCTAAATTTTGAGACAGTTGAGGCAGACCCACGGAGCTGGTGCAGATGCTGCTGATGAGCAGGGTGCCAGGCTTGGGCCTGCCTGGGCCTGCCTGAGATGTGTGGGATCCCTCTCTACCTGGGCCCCAAACGCCGCCCCACCTATTTGACAATGCCCCAAATTCCTCTAACAAAAAGCACTTACTTACACTAGAGACAGAAGGTCTAAAATGCTAATAACTGTCAGCGAGGACCACCAAGGGCTGGTATTCAAACTAAAATGCAGATGACTGACACATAGCCGCTTCAGAGAGCTGGTTGGCGAGGCTCTGACTCCCTTGGGGCAGCTGATCCTTCGCACTGCCCTCTCCCTGCAAACCCTAAATACCACTCCCACCCCACGTCACCCCAGAATAAGCTCTGTTTGGTTTGGCCATGGCCAGGAGGCACATGAGGGATCTGAGCAGAAACCCCCTTGACTTGAAGGTCAAGTCTTTCTATTCACTTCTGTGATGCACAGCACCAGGGTCACCATTCACAGACCCACGACTGGCTTTCCTCTGCTTTCCGTGTCCCTGGTCTTGCACATGCTTCTGTTTTCTGGCTCCGCAAGCTCTTGTTTCTTTACTTGGCATCTGAGCCTCACTTTTCAGGCACCCACCCCAAATTTTATTGAAGGGCAATGCAATGTGGTGGTTAAGCAGGTAGACTCTGGTGCCAGACTGCCATTTGCTGTGTGATTGTGGGCAAGCTACCTAAGCACTTTCTGCCTTAGTTTCCCTAAATGTAAAGGCAGATAATAACACTACCTGTTTTCATAAGGTTGTTGTAAGAACTGAAAGAGTAAATACATATCGAGCACTTACTGCCTGGCATTCGTCACAAGGGTTGACTTTTGCTCATTTATTTATTCATTCAACACATTTGTGTTGAGCACCCACTTGCCACATGCTGCCTTAGGTGATGGAGAAACAACGGTGAGTACAAAGAAGCAGCATCCTTGCCCTCCGGAAACTTTCAGTCTAAATGAGGGATGTTTAGTCTTTTATTAAATAATTACACTGTAATTATTGCAAATGAATTTCATGTGTAATATAAAATATGTAATTGTAATGTAAATAGGAGACAGGGCTGCAAAGGGGAGGTGTGCAACTAAGAGAGTATAATAGGGACTCTCAGGGGTTGCGAAATGTCTGAGGAAGGATGAAGGGCATCTCAGTTCCTATCTCCTACCTTCTCACCTGGCATCTTGAGATAACCACTGGCTACCCCTTGGACTGTGGTTCATGAAAAGGAGCCAGTTAGCTTCTTGAACTAGATCAGTGCCCCAGGATTAAAGCAGTATATTGTATAAACATCAACTACTACACAATGTGTCAGGAAAACACAACTGAGATCTTCCTGCCTCTTCCACCAGCTGTGGGACAGGGGACAAAAGCCCAAATTCAGGTGGGCCTCCATTAACCAGCCCTGGAGTTAAATAACCACCATAAGCTCTACTCCCAGAGGTCTATGCGGGCCCTGGTGCCTGAGGAGACCCTTGACCTCTGCAACGGGTGGGGTGAGCCTTGTTGCTTGGGTCCTGTCCACTTACAGAGAATATTTCAGACTCTTTCAGAGCCAATATACCCAAACTGATGAAGGACAACAGAGGTGCTGAGGAGAATGTAAAAATCCAATGACTACATTAGACATATTTAAAACTGTCCAGACTCTCAACTCTCAAAGTTATGGCTCGATATTTTTGGAAGAACGCACAAGAAAGTGGTAACTGTGCTTACCTCTGGGTGGCTAGGATAAAAATAAAACATTTTTCATTGTATTCTTTCATACTTTTGAATTTTGTACCAGGTATCTGTATCAAAGTGTAATTTATAATTAAAATAAAACAAATGGTGAGATTTTAAAATAGAACATTGTTAAAAGCCACATAACCTAATGTAAAATATAAGATGCAATGGAGATTTTTTCTTGTCTTTAAAAAAGCTGTGGTTTTCATCCTTTGGTAACTTTACTGGAGCGAGTGGTTAAAACAGCACATTTAGGAACTGGTTTTTATTCTTTCATACAACAAATACCAACCATGTGCCAGACACTGTTCTAGACACTGGGCATATAATGGTGAACAAATGAGGCCCCCTCCACTTCAAATTTCCTTTCCTAGTGGAGTTTACATTTTAGAGGACTCAAGTTCTAGTCCTGGGTGTGTTACAAATTATTGGTTGTTTGACCTTAGAATCTATGGGCTTACCTGTTCCCATCTTCATAATTGGCACTATCCGGGATCTTAGACAGTTCTAACCATCGATTCTGACTCTAAAACTTCAATAGTATATATGTAGTAAGCTAGACTAGGTGCTGTACTAATTTTCTACAGCTGTGTAAAAAATGACCACAAATTTAGTGGCTTAAAGCAACACAAATTTCCTTTCTTACAGTCTGGAGGTCAGGAGTCTGACATGGTCTCACTGGGCTAAAATCAAGGTGTTGGCAGGGCTGTGTTCCTTTCTGGATGTTTTACAAGAGAATCTGTTTTCTTGCCTCTTCCAGCTCCTAGGGGCTGTCCACATCCCGTGGCTGGTGGCCCCCTTCCTCCATCTTCACAGCCAATAGCAGGAAGTCCAGTTCACCTTATGTTGCATCATCTGACTCCTCTTCTGCCTTCCTTTTTCATGTTTAAGGACCCTTGTGATTACATTGGGCCCACCCAGATAATCTAGGAAAATCTCCCTATTTTAAGGTCAGCTGATTGATGCTCTTAATTCTCTCTGTAATCTTAATTCTCTTTTGCCATGTAACATAACATGTTCACAGATTCTGGAGATTAGAATGTGGACATCTTTGGGGGGGCTGTTATTCTGCCTCACATAGATGCTAAATAAACAAGATGAGCCAGCAGTTCTCTGACTTTTGAATTTCACAAACTACTTAAACAAACAAGCTGTTCTGGTTCTCTACTTCTGTATAACAAATCATCCTCAAATTCAGTGGTTCAAAACAACAAAAATCACGTATTTTCCTGACAAATCTGTAATTTGGGCAGGGCTTGGTGGGACTCATCTTGACTCCATGTGGTATCAGTTGTGGCAGCTTGATGGGGGTTGTAGGATCCACTTCCAAGAGGGCTCACTTGATGGCTGGGAGGTTGGCGCTGGCTCTGTTAGAAGCTCATGCAGTGCTACTGGCCCAGAGGCCTTGCTTCCTCTCTCTATGGGCCTTCTCTCATGGCTGCTTGGGCTTCCTAACAGCATGGCAGCTGAGTTCCAAGAGACCTGGGAGGAAACTGCAAGGCTTCCTATGACCTTGTTTCAGAAGTTCTAGACTGTCACGTCAACCACATTTTATTAGCCAAGTAAGTCACTAAGCCCCTCTCAGATTCAAGGGGAGGTGAATTAGATGCACCTCTCAATGAGAGAAGTGCCAAAGAATTTGAGGCCATCTTTAATCTACTCCCCACACAAACAAAAACAAACTCACAAACAAACAAAATGGAGGACTAGGATAGTATCGCCATATTTTATTTTGATAAATAGGAATATTAAAAAGCAAAACCAAAAATGGTATCATTGATTACATTATCCCATCTGTTTCTTAAATGTATGCTTTTTTCTACCAAAAAAGTAGAAAGGACATAGTCTCAGAACAAATGGCAGCTCTTTAAAATTAAACAAATTTAGCTTAATGAAAAACTCACTAAGCCATACTTGTTTTTCTCATTTCAGCTTAGGTAGAAAACTAGGTCACAGAGAGGGCATCCAGACTGGCCTTGGGAAACCAGAGGCATAAGGCACGAAGGCCTCTGTGGTTCAGAGCACCAGTCAACTGCTGCCTCCTCGGCCTGGTGTGCAGCCAGACTATCCACGAATCCCATGTCCTGCTGGCTCTGGGGACTTACTGTCCTATCCCAGTCCCCAGGGAGCTGCCAACGGAGCCACAGGCAGAAGGATCTGCCTGTTGTCTGGGGTTTGCCATGGGGCCTCCATGATGGGGCTTTTTTCTGGCAGTGTCAGGCACTCAGGCTCCAGCTTGGGCTTCTTCCAATGTGGCTTTCGCTCTGTGGGCTGGGCTGTTCTGACTCTGCAGGCCCGGACAAGGCAGTGATACAACCGGCCTGAGGCAATGGGAAGCCTGCCCGAGACCACTGCCATCACCTCATCTGAGCTTATCAGACGCCCGGGGGGAGCTTTTCAGCACCAGCCCCCACCCTCCTTGACATTCTGGCGCCTCCAGGTCCCACGATGGAAATGTTTTGCTAGATCAGAAAGGGACCTTTACTTGGTTCTCTGAGATCAAGGATGAGAAGACCTGTAGGCCAAGCCAACCCTGTTTTTGTGCCTTGCCCAATGCAGCCAGAACCCAGAATGGCACAGGGCCTGGCATCAGTGAGATAGTTCTCAAAAGGATGACTGAAGTTTTACCAGTGGAAAAGAATTACCTGCTCAGGGCTGGCCTGGTGGTGCAGCAGTTTAGATCGCGCTTTGGCAGCCAGGGGTTCGCAGGTTCAGATCCCAGGCGCTGCTGACGCACTACTTGTCAGTCACGCCTTGGCTGCGTCATATATAAAATAGAGGAAGGTGGGCATGGATGTTAGCCCAGGGCCAGTCTTCTTCAGCAAAATAAAGAGGAGGATTGGCAATGGATGTTAGCTCGGGGCTGGTCTTCCTCACACACACACAAAAAAGAATTACCTGCTCACAGTCAGCTCCTCGGGTGGTTGAAGACTGATTTCTCAAGTGTCTCTGAACTGCAGAGAGAAGCATGGCAGAGGTGGCGAGCAGGCGAGTCCAAGCCAGGGAGACTCACATCCTGAATTACCTCCTCTCTCCAAGGCCTCAGCGTTTCAGGGGAGTCGAGTCCTACTCCACTTCCACTTCACAAACGTCAAAATGGGACAGTTCTAAAATTCTTGACAAAGAGGGAGGAGCCAGTGTTTATTGTCCACCCTACTCCTTTTAGGTAAACAGTTCCCTCTTAGAGAAATGACCTCAAAATGGACTTTTGGTAATTAAAGGTATTATTGGAGCAAAAGGGCAAACTGGAAACCAGAGTCATTATCTATTCATGTGTTTTGGAAAGATGTCTTGTTTTTAATCACAGGTGAGTTGAGGGGGAGAGAGCACACCCCCTCAGTGTTTCCCCTGATATGGGACATCAGGGAGTGGGATTTGAAACCAGCAAACAGTTAGCCATTGATGATTAAGCAGCTACTAACCAGGAGGGATCGGAATTGGCCACCTCAAAATATGTCTCTGCCTGAAAGACACTTTGAGCCCCATCTCCACTAACTGACCAAAAGGGTTTGGGATTGGAGGCCTGCCCCCAGAACAGGCCATCACCATAGACATCTCTGGGTATCTGGGAGGGTCCTTGCTAAGCCCATTCTTAGTTCTGGTTACCCTTTGTAAGAGGCATTTACATTTGCAAAGGAAATCTCCATTTGTAAAGGTATCTTCCCCGTACCAGGAAGAAGGTGGGGGGGGGTGGCCTTACCTAGAAACTTATTAGTATGGAAGGCGAAGACTTAAATCTGCATGATAAACTTACCCATTGTTAATTGTGCTGTTCAGACAACATGCTATCTGACTCCCACTAGGTTCCCATAGATAACATCTCCCTGGAGCCTGGGTCACCATGGTAATGGGTGTTTGAGCTATTTTTTTCAGGAACTGGAACCCCTTGCCGACTTCAGGCCAGTTGAGACTACCAACCCATCAACTGGGCCCACACAGAGGTAAGTCCGATAAGCAACCTTTTGACGTCAAGAGGTTAAAACTCCACCCTCAGGACATGCTAACGCTGCCATTCTGTGAACATGCGTCGTGAAGCCTGACTACACTTGCGCAGATCATCAATTACCTCATCTCTCCTCACCTGCAATCATTTCAGACCACCTTGCCCCCTATCCCATAAATATCCCTGAGTCCCTACTTTCAGGGAAGTGGATTTGAGGTTCATTCTCCCGTTTCCTCACTTGGCTGCCTGGTGATTATTAAACCCTCTCTCTCTGCTGCAATCTTGTCGTCTCGGTGTTTGGCTTTCTGGGCGGCGGGCAAAAATGGACCTGGTGCGGTAACGGATTGAAGGTCACCCTCCCCATCTAGTGACGCCTCTAAGAAGCAAGTCGGCCGAGCACAGGCCGGCACAGAGCCCTTTGCTTGCAATTAGCACAAAGAGCCAATTCAACAGCCCACAAAGCTCATCTTCCATAATCGTCCTAATTAGAAACATCATACATCAGGAGGGGAAACAATTTACACCGACTCCAGCATGAGCTCATGGCAATAGAGCTGTTTGTTTTTCAACCCTGAGGCTAAAGACACACACGTCTCAAAAAATAATGCATATTTATTTTAAAGACTGATATTTTCAGACACTCTAGAAAAATGTGGCAGCAGCAATATGTTCTGGCAAAACAGCCTCAAACACCACTCTCTCTCTCCCTTGCATTTTACTTCCTCTGCTGTCAGTCTTGGTGAGTGTTAGGATTTTGTTAGTAGCTTCATCTTTCAAAAAATAATTTACAACCTGTTCTTTCTTCTCTGTTCTCGCATAACCTTGAAATTTCAATATCTTGCCGTCTGCTTTTTGTCCTTTTCCACCAGGCAGACCCTGGTGATGCTTCCCTTGCTTAACAGAGCAGAAATCAGCATGCGTTTCTGTTTAGCAGTGACGCTGCCTGGAGGAACAGTCAAGTCAGCGCGTTAAGTGAGTTAACATTGACGTTACTTAACTGTTGCTAGGGGAGCCAGAGCGAAAAGACAAAGAGCATAAACCACTGCGTCTCACTGATGTTTTGCCATCAACGCTTTTTCTCTCCTCATTTGGAGCAGGTTTTTTTTCTCTGCAGTCTCTCCCTCTGTTGTAGTGGAAAGGAATTCTCCATCCTGGCTTTGGAGATTCACGGGGGATGTCATCCAAGCCCTGCACGTTCACTACAACCCCCCGCCCCCCTCCTGCTCCTGTTCACGGGTACCGACGGTAGCTTGTGGATAAATGCATGGTTTATGGGTCCACGCCTCCTGGGGTTGAACCCTGGCTCTAGTTGTGTGATCTGGGGCCACTTCCTTAACCTCTCTGAGCCTATTTCCTCCTCTGTCAGATGGAGGATATGCTGGTCCCCTTCTTATGGTATTGTTTGGAGCATTAAATGAGATACTGTGTGTGAAGAGCCTGGTACAGAGTAGGAATTTGATAACATTTAACTTATTAATATTCTCACAGCTTTCTAGATTTTCTTGGCAACTGGTCCTCAGTGAATCCGTGATAATGGAGGGTATTAGAGTGTCTGGGGTACACACAGTAGATGTTCAATAGACTCCAGATGATGAGTACTGTTTTCAATTAGTCCCCAAAATTGAGCTGAACATAATGAATTGTTGGTGGTTTGGAAAGCACATCAGGACCTCCTTGTGCTTTGTGGTTGCTGTTTTAAGAAGGCCAGGCTAGCATTTTACTGTCCTCGTGAAGAGGTGAAGACTAATCAATAGACAGAATGTCACTCCAGCCCAGCTGTCCCCTGAACCCTCCTTCCCACCCAAATTGAGACCTTTCCTATGGATTGAGGTAAAAAGTCCCCAGAGGCACTACCTCATGCTGTCGGGGCAGAGTGGGGAGTATTAGGTAACATCTGTTAAATTTGCCTTAAAGACAATGTTTGAAATAGTTCTCCCTTCAGCTGGATATAAGGTGTATCTTGCCATGAGGCTCTTCCTGATGATCCAATTTCATTTTCCCACTCTTTTATCTATGTGAAAATTCTCCACTTCAGACTCTGTTTAATTCAACTCGCTTTGGAAATTTACAAATTCATAAAAGAAGTTAAAATAATTCCCACAGTACGTACAGAGGGGTGTTTTTTGACCACCATAAACATTTATTTATATGTATATATTGTATGTTTCCCCAGGCAGACTTCACCCCGGCCCTGCCTCGTCCTCTGCCCTGGGAACCTGGCTCGGCTCTGGCCGCTGATGAACTGCAGAGGTGGAGGAAAGGGATAAAGAAGTGGACTGAGTGGCTCAGACCATTGCCTGGGGTCTGAACCGAGGAGCAATCACAAGTAACTCCAAACACCAACACTGCACCCACAGCACAAAGACAAGTTCCGTCCCTTTGTGCTGCCCGGAGCCTTTGCCAGCTCTCAGGTCACGTTGCCCGGAACCATGTGGTCCTGCAATGAAAGGCTCCATTGTGAAGAGTAGTCAACAAGGCAAAGCAAAGTTTGTCCCGTGCATCAAAACCTGGAACGTCCTGACTTTTTACGTGCTGAGAAGTGTGTGCTTAGTATTGTGTTAAAGTAAATGGGGAGGGGACAGTTCCTTTAAAAGTACCCAAAGCAAAGAAAACTAGATACTTATCTGCTCTGTGTCCAAATTAGAGCCTTTTAAAATGACCTGAGAAATGGGTTTATTGCTTTCATTATTTCCTTCCTTCTTCCTCCTCCTTCTCTTGGACACTAGTCCTCCTTTCCAAAAACTTCCTCTCATAGTGACCCCAGGGAATTCTCACTCTGCTGTGTGGATGAACAAACTATTATATGTGCTCTGAAAACATGGACAAAAAGACTTGGAAAAGTTTCTGATACAGAATTCCAGCTGGGTTGGAAGTGGGTCTTGCAGGTAAACAACGTAGTGAGCTGAACATATATTAAAAATACGGCATCATTAAGAGCTGTTGAACACTTAAGCACATTGTCTTTCAGAGCTGGGCATCTGAGTGCAAAACCAAGATCTTAGCCCTGCCTGGGGGCACAGTGACCCTGTCTGGTCCCAGTTTCCTTGTCTATAAAAAGATATGTTGGCTCAGATGATCCTCAGTCTCCCATGGGAAGTCTTTGGGGTATGAGCTCAAATCCTAGCTCTGCTATCTGCCTCTTCCTGGTTCTGAGATTCCATGACATCCTTCAATTATTCTAGGAGACTGACTTGGTAGAGGACATGCAGAGGGAATAGAAGCCTCTACATTATCAATGCAGAATTCCAGGTAAGGGGCCAACACCATTGAAGGCAAAAAATACGGCAAATGTTGAAATGAAGAAGACAGTGAGACACCAAAAGCAACTGACTCTACTTATTCTTTGGCACAAAGGAGCCTTCATTTGAAGTTCCCCAAGTTCCTTCTTCTTTCTTTTCTCCTGGGAGCTCACTGCTTTCAAAACAACTTCCATCTGAAGTCGAGAGACCCGGCCCAGTTCAGGGGCTGCGACAAACTCAGGCTGGTCCCTTCTCCCACCTCAGTGTTTCCACTGGGAAATGGGACGTATGGACTTAGATGATTTCTAAAGCCCCTCTGAGAGCTAACATTGATGATTCCAGGAATTCTAGGAAATGCACACTAAAACTAGGGTTCTGAATCAAGTGAAAAACCAGACAATATTTGAACCAATGATTTTCAGATATTGGACCACAGGCAGAGGATAACACTGATTCCTGAGAGAGTGGAAACAAATGAGGCAAGTCTTATGATTCCCCCAGCTTACTGCCTGGAGAGAATTTCCAGGCCACAGCACTGGGAAGGGGAATGTGGGTGGAGCCCAGCAGTATCCCTGAGTAGAGAAGATGGAGCTGGGATCCCAGGGAAGCCAATGAAGCTAGAATTCACAGAACAGAATACTGGAGAGGAGAGAGCTGCACAGAGAGAGAACTCTGGAGTTCTACAGAGTGTCCCCTCTGAGTCTTCAGCTGAATACAGATCAGCACATGCATGTGAGGGAACTACCTGAGGCCAGAGAAAGAACCATCCAAAAGGATTAGAGGGAACAATCCCTAGAGCTCATACAGGAGAGAGAATAGTCGCTCTTCCCACCAGCCACAGTTGAAAATCTTATAGTTCATGGGGCATTGAGTAGAGTACTCATAAGAATATTGTCTCAGTAATGGGGCCTAATTAGCCTTAGACTAAAATCTGCCCTGGTTCTTCCTAACAAAGTTTAAAAGCAAGTCTTGAAAGGATCAAACTATTTCCAAGTAACTTAACAGTGTCCTAGAACAACAAAGAGTATTAAAAAAATTTAAACAAAGAATAGCCAGCATCCAACAAGGTAAAATTCAAGCAAGAGAAACATGAAGAAAATTATACCAAGGCACATCATAATCAAATTGCTCAAAACCAGTGATAAAGAGAGAATCTTAGAAGTAGTCAGAGAAAAAAAGGAGGAACCGAAAAGTAGTGAGAGAAAAAAGAGATGTGATAAGAGGAACAAAGATGAGGATGACAGCAGAGTCTTGTCAGAAGCAAAGCAAGAGACAAGACAGAGGAACATTAATCTCTGAGGCACTGAAAGAAAAATATTGTCAACCTAGAATTCTATACCCAGCAAAAATATCTCTCAAAAATGAATGCAAAAGAGAGACTTTTTCAGATATACAAAAACTGAAAAAATTGATCCTCAGCAAACCTGTAAAAGAAAGTCCTTCAGGCAGAAGGAAAATGATACCAGATAAAACTTAGGCTCTACACAAAAGAATCAAGAGCTCTGGAAATGGAACTTTATTTACCTTAAGCATGTCATAAGCTATTGAGTGGGACTCTTTCTGTTGCTCTGGGCTTGGCTACTAGGACTCAACAGTGAGAATGGAGAGAGAACAGTTCTCTCTTGAGAACAGAGAAGTTCTCAAGACCGGAGCTGACATCCATAGGAGCTGGAGAACCAAGGATTCCTAAGAGGAGACAGACGTGTGCTGTTAATACCAACCAACATCTTCTACCTCACAAGACTAAGAAGAGGACAGAGTCATTGTCAATCTAAGAGTCGTTGGAGTATAGTGGGTATGAGGAGAGGCGATTCCTCCCCTTCCTGCGGAGATGGAAAATGGGGGTAGTTGTACTTTCTCTCTAGTGAGGGGGTTCTAAGAAAATCATTCATAAAGATTGGTGTGTAAATTAGTTCCCCAGTTGGACATTTGATTAGGAAAAGGATTTGCTAATTTACCAGTACATAATGAGGAGCAGAGAAGAGTCTTAGAGAAAGAACAGAAGGCAGAAAGAAGGGTTTCAGGGGGCAGTCTGAATACACCCAGTTTGTCAAGGCTAGGGAACAAGTTCCCTGTGGTTCAAGTGCATGCTACTCAGAAAGTAGTTGGATTTGTTCCGTCCCAATCCCAAGACAGTTCTCCCCTACTCCCCAGGGAGCTTCAGCTCAAAGAGTGTGTAGCATATACATCCAGTGATGGGAGCTGAGGGGCATGGAAGGGTTGAACCTGGATTTGCCATATCCCTGCCCTGCAAGTCCTTCTAAAGAAGTCACATGTATCCCCCAGAGGAAGCCTGCATTTGAATGCCCACCTCCCAGAGGGCATCGACAGTCAGTCCAGTTCGGCCAAAGTTGCAGCAGCCGCCACCAGGCTATATCAGTGGTCTATTGGTATAAGACCCTTTGCCCCTTCCCTGTCCTACCTCTTAGCCCAACACACCAGCCCTGGAAGGGGAAAGTAGGCACAGGGGGGTGTCCTGGAAATAGACCTCCAATTAGTCAGGGTCCAGGTCCAAGCTTGCATTGCATAGGGTGGAGGAGGGGAGGAAGTGAGCATAGAATCAAGTTCGGAATTGTTGTTTCAAACTGTACAGAGGCTTAGTATCTGAAAACAGTTGGCAAATTATGAACCTTCCTAAGACGCCATTAAAAGATCTACTATTCATCGGAGAAGGTAGACTTGGTAGAGTACACTTGGGAAGAGTGTTTAAGAAAGACAGAAAAGCTTTTATGTCTTGAAAAAAATCCAAAAAATCAAAACTGTCTTCCTCCCACAGGCACAATTACCTTTGTGAAGATGCTTTTCATCTTAATGCTCTTGTTTCCAACAGTGGGTGAGGTGCTAATGAGGCCAGGGAGGGGCTCAGGAGACCACTCCACCATCACTACCCGGCTCCCAGCACACCTGGTCCTTGGGCTGGTGCCTTTTCTCTGCAGTTGTTCTTTGGTGTGTGGCCTGTCTACCTGGAAGGAAAACAGGAGAGAGTGATGACTTTGTCCAGCTCTGTGTCATGTCTCCCTTTTCAGCAGAGGGATGGTTTCTGGGTCCAAGCTCAGCTTTGGGGTCATCCCTAGGCCTTAGCAGCTGCCGTCTAGGTTGGTCCCACAGGGGGGCCGCAGGTGGTGGTGCCTCTGCCTGAGGGTGGGGTGGGGTGGGCACCCTACCTGGCTCTCCTGGGAAGAGCCCTTGGCAACAAGTCAGCAGCAGCTGAGCTCCATCCCAGTTGAATTCTTGACACTTGGTTATTTTGTCTCCTTTTTACTCTCCAAGTTATACATGTTCTTAATAGAATAAATTAGAACACACAAGTAAGCAAATGGATAAATAAATAAATAAATACCTCCCATAATCTCACCATGAAGCAGCCACTGTTAATAACATTTTTGTGTATTTCTTTTCAGATTGGGCGAGTGTATGAAATATATATATATATATATATATATATATATGCGTATAGACAAACACAAAGTGGATTAACATTGTGCACACATGCAGTGGTGGGACATTTACATTGTTCACAGCTTTCTGTTCTCTTAAATAAGGTGAAGTGAACACTCTTGCACATAAATCTTTGTGTATATTCGTTTTAATTTCCTTTGAGTAAATTCCAGGAAGGAAGCTGTACCAGGGAGGTTGCATTTTGTGTGTGTGTGTGTGTGTGTGTGAGGAATATTAGCCCTGAGCTAACATCCGTTGCCAATCCTCCTCTTTTTTGCTGAGGAAGACTGGCCCTGGGCTAATCCGTGCCCATCTTCCTCTACTTTATATGGGACACTGCCATAGCATGGCTGACAAGTGCCCGGGATCCGAACCTGCAAACCTGGGGCTGCCAGAAGCAGAGTGCGCAAACTTAACCGCTACGCCACCAGGCTCCCTCGAGGTTGCGTGTTTTTAATGGCCAGTAACTGAATTTCCGTTATGGAGGATGACCTTGGGAAGAAGGTGGAGGAGCAGGAGGAGCTGGCCTCAGAGAAGGCTAGAGAAGCAGCTCCTGTCCTTTTCCTCCTTCTGCTTACCCATTCAATCCACCCCTTCCCTCTCCAGGCTCCCCTTCTCTTTTTCTCCTCATTCACCCTTTAGTTTCTTCACCTTTTGCCCCTTCTGCCATTTCAGTTCTGGACTTTTTCTCTCCTGTGCTCCAATCCCATTCTGTTTCAGGGCCTTGAACCTTCTCCCCATTGCTCAGGCTGCCTTCCTTTGTACTGGCTTCCCCACCAAATGCCATGTGGTGACAACATGGCTGCAGTGGGCTCAGCTTTGCACCCTCTCAAATTTCTCTACAACAGGGAGGAGTCCATGTCTTCTCCAGTGGCTCCCACAATTCCCTAGTGACTCTCTCCTTGCTTGATTTAGGTCACATGCTCGTCTCTGAACCAAAGAGTGTGGCCGGAGAATACAATGTTTTGATTGGCCACATCTGGGCACTTACTTGCTGGAACCCTGGAGTTGAGGGTGAAGCCTCATGCAGCCCACAGGAACTAAAAAAAATTAAGCTCCATTCTGGGAATAGTGGCAACATCCTGGAAACATCTATCTCAGGAAAATAGTGAAATGTTCCTTGCATATGGCAGGAGAAAATGTGACAAAATGTGCTATGTGAAGATTTTGCTTTTAAATGTAGTAAGTGTCAGAGTCACACCTAAGGAGTGACTGAAAAGAATATTAAATAAATAATATTAAGTGGACATAAATCTGAAGGACATACATTAGCTTACCTAATACTGCAGGTTTTTTTTTTCTCTGTTTAAAGAAAAACCCCTCATGTGTCTTGTAAACACAAAAAAGATTCTAAATGAAGGATAGCCTAGACTTCCTTTCCACCCCAATTTACAGTGTTAAAAATAATTTTACTATCAACAAGAGTTTTCAGTGCCAGGTCCTGAGCTAGGTTCTTCACGTATCATTATTTTTAATCCTTATTACAACTCTGCAAAATAATTTAATAATCCCATTATACAGATGAGGAAACTAAGGCTGAGAGGTTAAATCATTTTCTCAGAGTGACACAACCAGTAGCTCCCCCCAAGTGATTCAAGCCCAGCTTGTATATACCAGAATATCTTTCTCTGCCAAGAAAACATAAAATGCCCTAAACTTGGGTTCGGTTGAATTTCTGAGGGCTTTTAGTGTTCAAAGTGCTTTTCCACCTTCAGAAGCTGCAGCTTCAGCTGCTTTTGAACATCTCAATGGCTGCAGGGACAGAATGCTCTAAACGGAGAAGGGATCCAGAAGAAGAATCTACAATTTCAGACATTGTCTAGATAGAGAGATAAACTTCTTGGGTCTTTTCAAATGGATTAAAGGAAGCCACACCTGGATTTTCCAAAAGGATTCTTTCCTATTGGTGTGGCTGGATTGGTGTGCATGTGTGGGCTTCTTAAAAGCATTCTGATGTCATCTCCTGGTAAGGTCAAGGGCTTGGGAACTGAAATGCACAAGAAATAAGTACCCAGTGGAGCACCTTCTCCAATGATTTCTGCGGGCTGATGTTTCCTTTAAATTTTGGCATCACGTCTTTAGCACTATTTGACTTCCTGTAACGCTCAGTCACAAGATTTCAGGTTTGAAGTGATAGTTTTTGTTCCCATCTTATCTGCTCCTGGAGCCCCTTCTCTGTTACAGAAATTCAGAACAGGAAAGCTGATGCTCTCCCTGACAGGTGAGTCAGCAAGAAAATGCTCGAGTTCTCAAAAGGTGATGGTTTCCCTCCAAGCTGGTGAATTCCATGAGCAGACAAAGCTCTGTTTGTAACCCCGTCAGATAAGGATGATCTGGGGTGTGTTTTCTGTTTGGTACAGGAAATAAGAGGTGGGTGATTCCACTTTGTGGAATTTGGCAATCTTCTCTTCAGTCAGTAGTTCTTATTTTGTTACTCATATTTTAACAGAAAGAAAAGAGGCCTTTTAGAAGACTATGAAGTCCATAGTTGAATGGGGAAAGGTAAGGAAGGAAGCAAACATGGGATGTGTCCAGAGGACAGACAGTTCATCTCTTTGGCTAGAGCTGGGGTACCTGGCAGTCAGGAGAGGGTCACCACTGGTTCAGGGAGGGTGTTGAAGGCTCAACTGAGGAGTTCAGCTTTATTCTCAAAGTAGTGGGAGCTACTGTGGGTTTTGGATGAGGTGTATCAGAACCATGCTTTAGGGAGAATAATGTATTAACAGTATGTGAAGTGGAATGGAAAATAGAGAGAGTGGAGGGAGGGAAACCTGAGAGAAGCCCACCGTGGTTTTCCTGGATGAAGAAGGGAGGCAGGAGAGTGTCAGAATGGAAAAATGTCACAGGGGTGGAGCGGGGTGATGGAGCTACCATAGAGATAAAAGTTCCAGGATCAGAATGGATGTGGAAGGCAAAAACAGTGCCAAGATTTCCACACTGGGTGAGTGGGAGGATGGTGTTGCCATGCAGAGATATGGGGAGAACATGGGGGAAGCACAAGTTTTTGAAAGAAGAGACCATGAGTTCCCTTTGGACCTGCTGACTTTGAAGTGTCAATGGGACTTGAAGGTGGAGATCCAAAGAGAACTGGAAATGTGTGCCTAGGACTCAGAGGCTTAAGCTATTAGCTAAGTTTTTAGGCCAGGCTTCAGCTTAAATGAGTTGTCTGCATTGAGGAGTTGGGTGAAGCCATAACACTGGACGAGAACACGGGAGGTTTTCACGGGAGCAATCAAAACTAAGGTCCTTGAAGAATCCTGACCTGGGGACAGGGGAGAAGAGGTTAGAGAAGTAGTTGGATCAGAAGAGAACAGGGGTCTGGGAAGCTGAGGAAAGAATTTTAAGAATGGAGTGGTCAGCAGTATCCACTTTGATAAAGGGGCTGAGAGGGTGGAGGATGGAAGCTGGTGATTTTTGAGAGAACAGGACAGTGGTGAGGGTGGAAGTCAAATTAGAAAGCATTGAGAGGTAGGGGGCATAATGAATGCCACTGAATCGTACATTTAAATATGGCTAAAGTGACAAATTTTATGTCATATTTTACCACAAAAAAGTGGGAGAAAAATATAAATATTTAAAAAGTCATGTTGTTCTCTACACTTTTATCTTGAAATACATCATAATAACTTACTTTAAAAAGTAAGTAGAGGGGCTGGCCTGGTGGTGTAGTGGTTAAGTGCACATGCTCCACTTTGGCGGCCCGGGGTTCACTGGTTCGGATCCTGGGCACGGACCTACACCACTCATCAAGCCATGCTGTGGTGGTGTCCCACATACAAAATAGAGGAGGATTGGCACAGATGTTAGCTCGGGGACAATCTTCCTCAAGCAAAAAGAGGAGGATTGGCAATGGATGTTAGCTAAGGGCCAATCTCCCTCACCAAAAAAAAAAGTAAGTAGAGAAAATATTACATTGTAAGTCAGAAATGGAGGTAGCAAATACAGACGACTCTTTGGAGAAGTTTGGTTGCTGAGTGAAGGAACGAAGGACAGATGGCACAGCTGGAAAAGGTAACAGGAAGAAAGAATTTATTTTTCTTTTGATGAGGCAACTTGAACAAGCTTCTAGATTGAGTGTGAGGATCCAGAGGGAAGAAGAGAATGAAGATGAAGGTATGTAGTGGGTTGAATGGTGGCGCCCAAACAGATATGTCCAAGTCCTAACCCCAGGAACTGAGAATGTGACCTTATTTGGAAAAAGGGTCTTTGCAGATGTAATTAAAGGATCTTCAGATGAGATTATCTGGAGTATCCAGTGGGCCCTAAATCCAGTGAAAAATGCTCTTATAAAAGACAGAGAGAAGACACAGAGAGAGGAGGAGAAGGCCACGTGAAGACAAAGGCAGAGATGGGAGTGATGCAGCCACAAGCCAAGGAATGCCTGGTGTCTCCAGAAGCTGGAAGGGGCCCAGAAGGTTTCCGCCCTAAAGCCCCTGGAGGGAGCATGACCCTGTCCACACCTTGATTTCAGAGTTCTGCCCTCCAGAACTGTGAGAGAATACATTTCTATTGTTTAAGCCACCATGTCTGTGGTTATTTGTTACAGCAGCCTAGGAAACTAATATGGGGGTGGGGGCTCAGGGGTGTGGGGGAGGGTGTTTGGCCACAGTCTGAGGTCCTGACACAGAGCTGGAGATGAGTCTAAGGCATCTTAGTGTAGAAACTTTGGGCTCAAATAAACAGGACAGGATTTTACTCACAGAAATAATTTCCCTTTGTTCATTTTTTTCCTTTTTCTTTCCCACTCAATTTTAGAAAGATTTCAGTACTGATGTCTCTCTCTTCCACCTTCCATCTTTTAAGTGTGACAGTGGAGCCAACGTGGTCTCCAGGAGTTTCTAGGGCAAATCATCCCTGCGAGCTTGCACCTCGTGCTCATCCATACAGACCAAGTGACAAGGGGGCCTGTGAGAGCTGGGCAGCAGGTGGCAAAGGAGAAAGCTCTGGGGAGACCTGGAGGTGGGTCTCCCCCTTATAACTGCTCTGCATATCAGCTGCTGATTTAGACTATCCCAGTCCTTCCGAATTCCAGTGACGGAGGGGGCCTTATGGAGGGATGGGCTCTCAGCAACCGGGGAGAGATGACTGTCTCTAGTCAATTCTCCTGTGTTTGAGTGAGCCATTTATTCCATGCCCAGCACCCTGACCGATACGGGTAGAAAAGCCTTTCCCAGGGAGAAGCTGGAAGCCCATAAAGTGCCTGAGGATGGGAGAGACTGTGCCACACAGCACAGCCTCTGGAATCCTGTGCACACAGTGGATGGCCAGTAACCTCTCTCGCTTTTATGTCTGCAAAAAAAACTTTACTCTTTTTAACTTACCCCACATCCCACTCTACTTCTCATGGGCAGCATCATTGCAAGATTACCGAACTAATTAACAATTTTAAAAAGGATGCTTTACTGAAGAGCTTCTGGATAAGACCTTGGAATCTGTGCCTCTGAAGCCTCCAGAGCAGACTCCAGCTGGGTGGTGTAAGACTTGCTGTCCTGACGTGGGTGGCAGTTTAGAACAGGGACTGTTTCATTTCAATAACAGAGCAAAGCATGCTGTCAGCAGGCAGCAATAGCCACAGGACAAGATGCAACCAAATCTGAGCCTGAAACATCCTGTCCTTGCCACAAACAAACTCTTCCCCTTTCGGGGTTCCTGAGGAGAAAGCCGGTAATCAGACAAGGAGAGCCCCCTTGAAGAGGAATTATGTGGAAGTCAGTCTAAAGTGTTCTAAACACTGAGCTGCCCCTAAAACTGCCCCCAACACTCTGCTACAAAGCAGAATTCAGTGTCCGGAGGGGCTGTCTTGGACTTCACCCAAGAGGTTTAGTTTTTGAAGAGCCCGAAGGATTCCCAGCATATCTCTGGGGTGAGTGTGAGAGCCAGATTCCAAAGGATTATATTGTGCCTGGACGCTTTAACACCCTGCTTAACGAGAATTGAACAGAAATAAAAGATTATTCAGCTGGAGTCGATGTATCTGAGGCAAACCTTTCTTAAATCCCACTAATGTACAACCTCAATCCACAACTGGATTCAATTACCACGTGGAAAGAAAGGCATTTCTCATAAAGCTGCTCTGTTTCCGTGCCTGGCTGCGAGCTGGGTCAGCCATGACAAAGACAGGCCTGTGCGTTGTTTTTGGTTGTTTTTCTTTTCAAGCTCTTCCACTGGTACTGCCAGGCCCCAAGCTGTTTGGATCAGTTATGTGGGGGCCAGTTTACTTGTTTTGGCTTTCGGCCTTTCTGTCCAGCATTGGTGATAGAAGAACAAGCCGGTGTCCTGCATGACCAGTGGAACTGAGGGGCTACACAGCCTGCGTCAGTGGTTGCACTGTGCCCAGGTGCCCCTCAGGAGTGGTATTCGTGAGGAAGGTCACCTTTCTAAGGAAGGCATGTGGGAGAGATTGTAGGGGACTTAAGAGGGGTCTAGCACAGATGAGTCTGGGTGTTAACTGTTCTCAAATATTAGTAATAATGCCTGACATGTAGAGTGCTTACTATGTGCTATGTGCTACCCTGTCCTAAGAGCTTTACATATATTAACTCACTCAGTCCTCCCAACCATTCTCTGAATTAGGTACTATCATTATCCCCACTTTACAGATGGGGAAATTGAGGTACAGAGAGGTGACATAATTTGCCCAAGGTTACACAATTAGTAAGTGGCTCAGAGCCCAGGCTCTTGGTCACCACACTGTCAAACAGTATGTTGCAGAAATTTTATAACCATGATTAGCATTTATTTAGCTTCTAAACGTATTTACAGTATTCTTTTTTTTTTGTGAGGAAGACCAGCCCTGAGCTAACATCTGTTGCTAATCCTCCTCTTTTTGCTGAGGAAGACTGGCCCTGGGCTAACATCTGTGCCCATCTTCCTCTACTTTATATGGGACGCTGCCACTGCATGGCTGACAAGCAGCGTGTCGGCGGGCGCCCGGGATCCGAACCCGTGAACCCCGGGCTGCCAAGCGCGGACGAAACCGCTACACCACCGGGCGGCCCCTAGTATTCTTAATTCATTATTTTCCTTGACATACCTGAAAGACATATTTGTATTGCTATATATATGTTTTAAATCACAAGACTGGGGAGACCCATTTGGTTCAGGCTGCCTTGGGGTAGACAAGAAATGATTAATATGACAAGCCAGTGGGCTTTCATAAAAGGTATTGCATACAAGGAAGCTAAGAATCTGCTCATTCAGCTGTTTGATCAGCAGCTCGGGCTTCCTGCATGAGCTTGGCTCTCTGATAGGAAAATCTGGGGCTTCCAGCCTGGAATGAACGTATGTATAGCCATCAGCTTAGTTCACTGTGACAGTTACCAATTTGTTGCCTCCTAGCTCCAAATTCACCCTTCATTACTTGCTCTGCAATAATGGACCTGCACCCTATTAGCAGTTCTCCTTTGCCAGCTGATGTGGTGGTAAGCTTTGTCAGTAGAGGCTCCTGGGGGGATTTTGTGAGGTAGGGGCTCTCTTCCTGGTTCCAGTGGGCTTGCTTCATCAGGCTCCTGCAGCGTGCACAGCTTTTTGTGCAGTGCCAGGTGGCCAGAGGGCCTGGGCACCTCCTTGTGGGTGATTTCTGTTGGAACTCCTACAGGTACCAAAAGTGGGGTACCCTGCCTTGGATGGCTTCCCTGGCACCCCACTGGGTAGCTTTGCAATGATTTCTGGGGCATGGTATCCCACCCCATGGATGGCTTCCTCAGACTCCAGAGAGCAGGTTTCTGGAAAGGCTTACCAGTGCAGCTCCTTACAAACTTTCCCACCATCCAGAGAGCCCTGGCTGTACCCTTTGCAATGAGGTCTAGATCTCAGCCCTGGGAGGAGGTGGCCTCTTCCTGAATGTTCTGTCTCAGACTTAGGGGTGACAGCTGCTCTGTGTCTGCTATTCTTGTTTTCCTCAGTGCTCTCTTTACCTCTTACTAGCCAATCTCTGGTTACTCCCACTCCTTGTTAATAATTTTTTATAGTTAACTTTCCTTGTAGAAATTACTGTGTGGTTTCTGTCTCCTGTTTGGATTCTAACTAATACATTCACCATATTTTTTCAGTCCACCTCCTGTATATGGAAAAAAATATAAGAATCATGGAAGCAACAAAAACAACATAAAAACATTTTCACCATAAATTTACTAATAAATTCTAATAAAAAAACTTTCACCATAAATTTAATAAATACTAATAAATAAATAAGAAATGTGTTGGTAAATTAGAAGGCTCTATATCCTCTTTCAACTCTTAGCTCTGTGTCTACATGATTATTACACACTTGTAACCCTTGTGCATAATTGAGTCTGCACTCTATGTTTATCAGTTTGACATTAGTTTACATAAACAGTTTGATGTAGTCCCATAACCCACATGTAGCCACTGTCCACAGTCTTGCATTTATCATCAGTCAGGGCAATATAATATTCCATTTTTTTCCTATGCTAAAGTTTGCTTAGCTAGCTCCTAATTGTTGGATATACTTGGTTTGGTTCCTATTTTCCCAGATTACAAAAAGCACAGCTTGAAATATCTTTGTTCAAGTTGCATCAACCCCACCTAATTCTTTCTCCTGCCTCTCCCTTTCTTACTTCTCTAGCCGCCGGGCTCATACATTTTCCCACTGGTAGATAAGAGATTATAGGAAAAGGGATGAGAAATACAGGGGGAATGTCTGCCCCAGGAGGAGGATGGAGTTTTGACTGAAGTAAAGACTTCAAGAAGCAGCAGGTCATACTCAAGAAGTACCTCCTGCCCAGAACAGAGCCAGTCTCAGTGGCAGGGGGCAATAATTGGTGGGAGGAGGGAGCAAGTGTTGGCAAGAAAGTCATTGCAGAGATCAAGACTTTCTTTTCTTGAGTCTGTCGTATTGTAACTTGTGACTAATGCATCAGTCATACTGAGCACGTGGAAACTACACAATATACACTAGAAAAACATTTTAGTTCTCAAAAATAGCCTCAAAATCAGACAATGCTTCAAATAATTGAGAGTGGGAAGCACATTGTGATTACTTCTTTCTGACATTTTAAACCACCAAAAACTCAATTGTTTCCTGAATTCCCAGAGAGTCAGGGAACACGAAAAACCCTCTTTCTTACCCAGCTAACTCAGTGTTAACCTCATACTTAAATCTTTTTTTCACAAAAAAGCGTTCTTGGTATGATGCCCAGAAAGAAGCTTAAGCATAGCACCCTCCACATTGTTCATATATAATGTTTTTCTAAAAATTCTTTATTTCACACATTCTTAAAAGTAGATTTGCTGCACATGTAATTCTCTGTTACTGTGTCTTATCACTTTGAAGATATCATTTTACAGTTTTCTAGTTTCTGTTGCTGCATAAAGATGTGTGTTGACAACCTAATTGTTCCTTTGTAGGTGACCTGCCTTTTTTCTGCTTTTTGCCTTTAAGATCTTCTTTTTGAGTTTAGCATTCTGCAGTTTCAGTACAATGTGTCTGAGTGTAGAGGTCAAAAAAGAATTATATCCACTATTGTAGTGTTATTGTGCTTCCTGTGTCTGTGGATTCATATCGATCAGTTCTGGACATTCTTCTTCATTACTTCTTTGAATATTGCCTTTTCACCCATTCTAGTCTTTTCTGGGACTCCTATGATTAGTATATGAAATCTTCTTATTTTATCCTCCATGTCTTAACCCTTCCTTCATATTTTCTATCTTCCTGTCTCTCTGTGCTGCATTGTGGGTAATTTCTTCAAACTCACTAGTTAACTGATTCTCTTTTCAACTGAGTCTTATTTACTGCTTAATCCAGCCATTGAGTTCCTAATTTCAATAATTATGTTTTTCATTTATAAATGCCTGCGTGGTCATATTTCATAGTCTCTTGGTCCTTGCACACACTTCTAATTCCATCTTGGATTTCTTTAATGTGGTGGCTTATTTTCCTGCCGTTTGGTGATCTTTGATTCTAAACTCATTTCGCTCAGTCTACGGGAGTCGAGGGCCAAATTGGAGTTGTTTACTCCAGAAGAGGTTTTCAGCTGGAGATTTTCCTCCGGGACCCAGAGGGCTGATTTAGCCCTTTCAAGGGTCAGGGTTTAAAGCAGGAGACTTGAGTTTGGTGTTTGCGCCTTGCAACGGGCTCAGGGCTTAGTGTCTGATGTTGTCCTGCATTTACCACCTCCTGCTTGAATTTTAGCCCACTGCTTGTTTCTTTGGACTCTGGAGGGTTTCTCTGCTATCTGCAAGCCCAGCAGGACACATTAAAAACCACATTGTATTCAGGATCTAATAGAATTGTAGCAGGAGGGCCTTCAGAGGATAGGCTCTGCCATAATGCTGGGAATGGATGTCACGTGTTCATAATATTTGGGGCATACGGATACTGCAGCAGGACATACACATGCAGAAGGAGACATAGCCTGCACTTCAAAATTTTAAGGTAAAATAAAGATATAACAAATAATTAGAGAAAATTTCAAAGCTCTGTCTCTTTTCATATACATGTGTATATGTGTATGCACATACACATATATACACACACATATATTTTTATATATTATAAAAAAGTTAGATGGGTGAAGGGCTGATACCCAAAGTAAGTACGAAATTTCCTTTAAGGGACTGAAGCTGGTGTTCAGGGTGGAGTAAACAGCATTATCAGAGGCACCAGGAGGGAATACGTAAGGCCTTATCTTTGAGTTTCTGTTTATAAACCAGGCCTTGCCTCACTGTTATTTTATCCCTCTGGCTTCATAATTATAAGACTTAGCTAGTAATTTTTCATATGAATACCCCTTTTGAAAGTCCCCTATAATTTTCTTATTTACAAGATGGGTGCTCGTTAGAGTCCTCCTGGTCTTATCAGGTGTCTTTTATATGTGGACAATGAATGGATGGATCATGTCGTTTACTCTCCTTGACAATCTTGTAGTTAAGGACGCTGAAATCAAAAAACAATATCTCCAAGAGATGTACCTTGTTTTCTACTTCTGCGTGCAAAGTGAATGTTTTTTCCCTTTAGATATCCATTCATTGAGGGGGGGTTTTGAGAGCACTGGCTTCTGTTTTTTAACACTAAAATCCCCTCTGATGTGTACACACCTCCCCCCGGTGCAGCATAGTCCATCTGGCTCAGCCTCCATCTAGACCCGTGGCTCTCTACTGAACTTGGTAGTTTTCTCTGGTCTTCAAAGCAAAATGATCCGAAACAGGGCCTACTTCTGGGGTGGAAATTAGTTGTAGAAAATCTGGGCTCTGAACAAAAACCACATTTGAAAGAGTATGTCTTTTCTTTCATTGGCTTTTGCTCTAAAAAGCAAAGGCTGAAAAACAGCTGTTAGCTGTTTACACAGTATTTTTGATTTAAGTGTTAGACAATAGCTGTTTTCTTCTCCACTTAGAATGGCACATTTTTTCCCGGGCCATTTAACTCCTCTCTCCGTGTGGCCACAAGTACTGGTATGCACCTCCTCCCTCTCCCTAGGTTTCTGGAGGAGATTAAGTTTTTGGTTTTTTCTTCTTTCTTTAGTTTCTGTTTTTTTGTCGTGAAGTCAGACTTTGATTTCTCAGATTAGATGGCTGAGTTTGGCACCAGGTCAGAATTCTGCATGTCACCTTTTGGCCAACTCAACACGGGTACTCACACAATAGACGCTAGAGGAAGTTTCTATAGGTGCAAAGTGTCTATAGGTTTGTGGCTAGAACCCACGAACAGAATTAGATATGGACTTAGTTATTGTCATCTATTCTGGAGCCCTGAACATTGATGGTTGGTTTCCTCTAGTATTTGGAATTCAGAAGATAATTGCCAATCCCCATTTCCTCGGACATGCTCTAGGATGCCATCCTTCACCATCACCCTCATGGTCCAGAGCAAAGCAAGATCAGCAGGACTCATGGAAGTCTTTAGATGAGTGAAAAACACTCCCTGGGGCATGCCCAGTGGTGTAGAGGTTAAGTTCACGCTCTCTGCTTCGGTGGCCCGGGGTTCGCAGGTTCAGATACCAGGCATGGACTTACCCACTGCTCATCAAGCCATGCTGTGACAGGCATCCCACATATGAAGTAGAGGAAGATGGGCGCGGATGTTAGCCCAGGGCCAATCTTCCTCAGCAAAAACAGGAGGATTGGCAACAGATGTTAGCTCAGGGCGAATCTTCCTCACCGAAAAAAAAAAAAACCTACAAAGAAAAACACTTCCTAACCTGCAAAAGGACCCAGTCAAAACATTTCCCTGCATCCTCATCCCATGTGCTACCCTAGCAATTCTTATTACATAAGACGATGGTAACAACACTAAGTTATGTTATTTCGGGTTTTCCTGGGATTTTATTTGCCCACAGCCTGCTTCCTTTTAATCAGCTTAGCTTCTTTCGGGTCGTCAACTTGTATTGATCTATATGTGGGGAAACAGTCTAGCCTATGAATTTTAGAAAGGGCGGTAGTATCTTGTACTTCTCTAAGAATAGACAGTTGCTGGGTATATCTCCCTGAAATATCAGACATTCAAATCCTGCTTAATGGACATTGAGCCCCTTCATTTATTCATTCGTCACGCCATGGGACAGGCTACCTCTAAACCAGTTTTTAGAACTTGGGAATTCTTACAAGGTGACATCCGAGAAGCATCGCCAGCTTGTGGAAATAAGGGTGCACCTGGATGAAAGACAATCTTTGTATCCTTCACTGGGACCCTAGGTATTTGCAAATCTGTAGTGATAATGCCACCTCCAATCCTCTGATAAACCCCTAGGGGTACTCCTCAAACTTATTTTTTTGTCATACGTGATTAAACAATTTTTGCTCTTATTTAATAAGGAACACACATTAAGATTTTTATTTTAGAATAATTGGACCAAATTAGATGATTAGAAAAACAGTTCCCATGTGTGTGACTCAAAACACTAGGTTTGTATGACATTATTTCAAAAAGAAGTTTTGTGGTAATATAATATCACCCTTTAGGAGTTTCAGTGTATTGAAGGCTCTGAGGAGTCCTGTAGCAAAGAAACTCTATGGAACTCTGTTTTCTCAGGACATCTCTTAACCTCTCTCAGCACATCCATCGGGAAAACTGGTCCTGAAATCTGTCTTGAAGTTCATGTTGTCAGCGTCCTCACATTCTGCTTGGCAGCCCAGGACAGGGACCCACTGAGGATCCTGGTCTCAGCCACCCTATCCAACTACTGCCAGCTCTCCACTGTCCTCAGAAACTCCCTTTGCTTATGGGGTAGTGCTCAAGTCAGGAGCCAATGCCCAATAATGGGACCAATCAGTCTCCCACTGACTTCCTCAGAGCCTTGAACTAAGAGGGGAGAAGTGCTGATGGTTGAAAAAGGATCAGCTGCTTCTCCATGGTTGTCCTCACCAGCCCTTTTGCTTACAGGGGGCTGCTTCTCTTTCATGGTATGTCTGTTTCCCTTACTAATAGCTGTGTGGGTCATCTGCCACCCTGTCTGGGTGGTGCACCAGTGTGGGTGGGCAGAGCCATAACTGGTGTGAAGGAGAAGGAGGCAGAACCACAGCTACTCTTACAGAAAGGGACAGCCATGTCCAAAATATAGGGGTAAGGGCATTTACCCTCAGCTACGTTAAGGCTGGCTTGGAACATGAAGTCTAAGTTGAAACGGGCATGGCAACCATAAAGAAACACACATGACTTTGCAAAGGGGAAAAGTAGACAGTGACTTGGACCACTGCACACATATAGACGCCAGCTTTCTGAGTGTGGAAGCATCCATCTCAGTCCAGAAATCAGGAACCTTTGTAAAACAGTGTGCCAAGGTTCTGCCCACTCTCTCTCTGGGTGTCTGGGTGCAGAGTAGAAGGAGCAGAGGGTCAAGGAAGAGGAGGAGGGAACAGGCACGTTCTGGCCATAATGGCCTCTCTTGAGCAGGGGCCAGTGGGACTTCTCAAAAAAGGGTGATTTCCATTTGTCAGTAATAACTGTCTGTGTGTGTATCACTCTTGCCATGCATGCTGAGGGTTGCATGTGGTGTTGGGCAACAGATTTATTTGGTTACATTCCTGCCCACATCCACTGTCCATGCACACTCTTCGCAAGGAGAAGATAAAAAGCTAGAAATTGATTGCACAACAATCATTAATTTCTCAGTTGAATAAATTACTCATAACAGTGCTTTTAGCTATTTTGTTACCAATCTGCCCCCAGGAGCAAGATGAAGCTGATAAAATGTTTATGGGCCAGTAAATTTTTTCTACTAATTTGCAAGGCTATAATAAAACCCATGAACTTGATGGCCTGCAGGAAACATAATAAGAACTGGGAATGTACAGTAATTTGGAGCTAGAAGACCTCTTAAGGCCCTACAGGAAATGATTCCCAGAAAGGAGATGAATCACAGTATTTTAAACAGAGAAAAATGATGCTAAGTTTGTACTTAACCAGTTATAGCTCGAGAAAAGATTTTCCAGAAGGAAATGGTGGAAGTTCCCTGCTTTCAATTATCCTTGCTTTAAAGAATAAAATTAATTCAAGTATATAAAACCAATATTCACATCAAAACAACTACTGGAGCACAGTACAACATGAACTTTTAGGACTGTTGCGTCTTACCCAGCATTCACAGTCACACTGTGCCCTCTTGTGGCAGAAATATTACTACAATTAGAATTTAGAAGACACCCTGGTGAATTTTATTCAGTAATTGATCAGATTCATTTTGAGAAAGTTTGTTTAAGGGAATAGATGGTATGCAGAGGTGGTTGGCAAAAGAGTCGTTGCTGGGGCACCTTAGATGTATGTCTGGGTGGAGCTATCCTTACTCAAGGGGAGCCACAGTCAAAAGGAATTCTGAGGTTTTCACAGATGCAAAGAAATATCCATCACAGAAAGATGGCATTTAAATTTTCTGTTTAATGTTAAAACTTACTCATTTATAACATTTATAGTTATCCACATCTATAAATAGTAGTAATTGCTATTATTTAGTGAATGTCAGGCAGTTTATACATATTATCTCATTTTGTCTCAAAACTGTGAGGTTATATAGGGAAACCGAGGCTTGGAGATATTAAGTAACTGAGTTTACCCAACTAGTAAATGACAGAGCTGGGATTTGAATTAATCTCTCCCTGATTCCATAAGCCTGCACACTTTCCATTGTGCCCAGCTGACTCTCTAGCCATATATTTCTTGAGTACTTAATAGATATGAGACACTGCTGCTGGGGGACCTGGGACTTATAAAGTGTAAGATACTCCCCATCCTTCAGGAACTTGTGACCTAGATGGAAAAATAAAATCCATACATGGATACTCAACAGTGAAAAGCTGATAGCTTTTCCTCTAAGATCAGGAACAAGACAAGGGTGCCCACTCTCAACACTTTTTATTCAGCATAGTACTGGAAGTCCTAGCCAGAGCAATTAGGCAAGAAAATGAAATAAAAGGCATCCAAATTGGAAAAGAAGAAGTAAAACTGTCACAATTTGCAGATGACATCATATTATATATAGAAAACCCCAGAGACTCCCCCAGAAAACCATTAAAACTAATAAATGAATTCAGTCAAGTTGCAGGATACAAAATCAATATACAGAAATCTGCTGCATTTCTATACACTAATAAGAAACTGTCAGAAAGAGAAATTAAGAAAATAATCCCATTGTCAACTACATCAAAAAGAATAAAATACCTAGGAAAAAATTTAACCAAAGAGGTAAAAGACCTGTGCCTTGAAAACTATAAGACACTGATGAAAGAAACTGAAGAAGAAACAAATAAATGGAAAGATATTCCATGCTCATGGCTCAGAAGAATTAATATTGTTAAAGTGTCCTTGCTACACAAAGCAATCTACAGATTCAATGCAATCCCTATCAAAATTCTAACAGCATTTTTCACAGAAATAGAACAAAGAATTCTAACATTTATATGGAACCACAAAAGATGCAGAATAGCCAAAGCAATCTTGAGAAAGAACAACAAAGCTGGAGGCATTATGCTCCCTGGTTTCAAACTATACTACAAAGCTATAGTAATCAAAATGGTGTGATACTGGCATAAAAACAGACACATAGGCCAATGGAACAGAATAGAAAGCCAAGAAATGAAGCCACACATATATGGTCAATTAATTTATGACAAAGGAGCCAAGGATATACAATGGGGGAAAGGACAGTCTCTTCAATAAAAGGTGTTGGGAAAACTGGACAGCCACATGCAAAAGAATGAAACTTATGCCACTATCTTATGCCATACATAAAAATTAACTCAAAATGGATTAAAGACTTGAATGTGAGACCTGAAACCATAAAACTCCTAGAAGAAAACATAGGTGGTAAGCTCCTTGACATTGGTCTTGGCAATGATTTTTTGGAGTTGACACCAAAAGCAAACACAAACAAGTGGGACTACATCAAACTAAAGCACTTCTCCACAGCAGAGAAAACCATCAGCAAAATGAAAAGGCAACCTACTGAATTGGAGAAAATATATGCAAGTCATGTATCTGATAAGGGGTTAATATCCAAAAATATATAAAGAACTCATACAACTCAATACCAAAAAAGCAAACAATGAGATTAAAAAATGGGCAGAGGATCTGAATAGACATTTTCCCAAAGGAGACACATAGATGGCCAACGGGTACATGAAAAAATGCTCAACATCGCTAATCATTAACAAAAAGACAAGAAATAACAAGTGCTGGTGGGGATGTGGAGAAAGGGAAACCTGTGTGCACTGTTTTTAGAAATGTAAATTGGTGCAGCCTCTATGGAAAACAAAAATTAAAAATAGAAGTACCATATGATCCAGCAATTCCACTATTTGAAGAAAACAAAAACACTAACTCAAAAAGATATATGCACCCCCATGTTCATTGCAGCATTATTTACAATAACCAAGATATAGAAATAATCTTTGTCCATCAGTGGATGAATGGATAAAGAAGATGTGGTGTATATATATATGTATATATACACACACAGACACAGTGGAATACAATGGAATATCAATCAGCCATAAAAAAAGAATGAAATCTTGCCATTTGCAACAACATGGATGGAACTTGAGGGCCTTATATGGAGTGAAATAAGTCAGACAGAGAAAGACAAATACCATATGATCTCACTTATACATGGAATCTGAAAAAAAAAAAAAAGCCAAGCACATAAATACAGAGAACAGATTGGTGGTTGCCAGAGGCAGGCGGTAGGGATGGGGATGAAATGGGTGAGGAGGGTCAAAAGGTACAAACTTCCAGTTATAAAATAAATGTCATGGGGATGTAATTAAGGTACAGCATGGCAACTATAGTTAATAATCCTGTACTGTATAGTAGAAAGTTGCTGAGAGAGTAGATGTTAAAAGTTCTCATCACGAGAAAAAAAATTCTGTAACTACGTATGGTGATGGATGCTAACTAGACTTATTGTGGTGATCATTTCCTAATATATACAAATATCAAGTCATTATGTTGTACACCTGAAATTAATCTAAAGGAAAAAATACATACATGGAAAAGATACCACCATATCAGTCAGTATACAAGAAACATCTCTGCAGAACTATTTTTGAAACAGACAAATGATGTGTATGGTCATGTACATTTTTTCCCCATTAAGGTGGAAAAGCTATAAGCTTTCTTAAACTATATTTTTCTTTTGGCCTTGAGAGTGGGCAGGACCTGTGGCTTGCTTCTAACCAACGGAATATGGCAGAACCAATGGGATGTACGTGATTACACGTGACTACATGATTATGTGCTTTAGGATTTTAGCGTCCACTTTGCTGGGGTCTCTTTCTCTCTGGCTTCCAGGAGGCAAGTGGTCATGTTGGGGAAGCTGGCATGGTAAGGAGCTGTGGGTGGCGTCTAGGAACTGAGGGCGACCTCTGGCCAACAGCCAGCAAGATGTTGAAGTCCTCAGTCCTACAACTGCAAGAAACTGAATTCTGCCAATAACCGCCCCCGGTTGAGTCTTGAAGGAGACCACAGCCTGGCTGACATCTCGGCTGTAGCCTTGTGAGACCCTAAGCAGAGGACTCGCCTACCGGCGCTTGGACTCCTGACCCACAGAAGTTGTGAGATAACAGACGTGTGTTGTTTTAAGCCACTAAGTTGGTGGTAATATCGTTACTCAGCAACGACAACAAATACAGTTGTTTTTTAGAAGTTTTATAATTTTAACTCTTACGTTTACGTCTTTGATCCATTTCAAGTTAATTTTTATAGATAGTGTCAGGTAAGGGATGAGATTGTCTTTCCTTCTTTTTCTTTCCTCCTTTCTTTCTAATTCTTCTTCTTCTTTTTTTTTTTGCATTTGACTATCCAATTATTCCAGCACCAATTGTTGCAAATATTATCCTTTGCCCATTGAATGGCTTTGGGATCTTTGTCAAAAGATGATTGACTCCAAATAAGTGAATCTATTTCTGGACTTTCTGTTCAGTTGCTGTATAAGTCTACCTTTATGCTAATACACACTATCTTAATTACTGTAGCTTTGTAATAATTCTTGAAATCAGATATTACAAGTACTCCAACTCTGTCTTTTTTTTCAAAGATTTTTGACTCTTCTAGGTGCTTTGCATTTCCATGTAAATTTTAGAATGCAGGTTCATCATGATGCAAGAGCGTCCCCCATTTTTGCCCTGTTGTCTCAGGTCAAAAACCACAGCCTCTGCCTTTAGCTTCCTCAGCCCTGAGTCACCTGTCCCCTGTGTCTCAAATTTCAGGGGACACACAGTAAGCTCTCTGAGAAGTTTCCTGGAAGCTCCTCTTACCAGACTTGGGAGAAGGTACCCTCACTCCTCACAGTGTAACAGCAGCTTTTGCCAAGGAAATCTTTCCATGAACCCACTCCGGTCGGGTTCCAGGTAGAAAGTCACTGGACTGTTCTGTGTCTTCAGTGTGGGTGGTGTTCTTGACCACTCGTGTTGAACAGCTTCATCTTGGTCTGTCTCATAACTTGCTTTGTGTCTGACATTTATCATGTCTTGGTATCTCACTCAAAACTCCCAATTTAATGTTTTGTTACACATTTAAATTTAGAAAAATGAAAACATTTAAATAATTTCTTCTGTCATTTGTGGTTGTTTTGTAGGCGGAGGGTGTCCAGAGAAGTGAGTCTGCAATACTACCAGAAACAGAAGTCTGCAACTTTTTTCCACCCCTTTATCACTGCTATTCTCTTCTGGTTACCATTATAGTTATCGATTAATTGTATGGAATGTACCAGTTGTTTCTCTGCAGTGCAATTGCACCACAGAACACAGAACTTTCCTCTTTGGAGGGGCAGAAGAAATAGAGCAAGACTTTGCCTCTTGAATATATTGGGAAGAAGAGAAGTGCTCAGAACCTGCTAAAATCTGGAGTTTTCCAAGTCCTTTTCAACACTTAAATCAGCTCTGGTGAGCGGTAAGCCCCCAGCTGGGGAGCATTAGGCAGCGGCACTTATGTGGAAGATGAACAATCCTAACCACACGCTGGTCCTGAGGCAGTTTCTTACAAAAATCACTATATAAATCCAGGTGAACGCTTGTTAAACACACAATTATACACTCACAGAGCTGGACTTGAAAGCGTGTAGGCAGGCAATAAGCACGGTGGGCACTGATTCTCAGGATTAATAATATGGCTACAAAAGAAATAGAGGATCTCTCTGCATCTTTTCTTTTAAGGAAGAGGCCAATATTTATACTCAAATATCTTTACAGTTTGAAACACAGTTTTTATTAAAACAAATTAATACATAATTGATGCAGAGTATATACATTATGTACCTTGGTTTTGGTCAATATTTTTTTATAAGCATGTAGCACAAATCCAAGGGAAAATTTTTTTGAACTAGTAATTTACCTGAGTTTTAAAAACATGCTGATGGGCTTTAAAATTTCTAGTACATGTCCTCTTGTGAGAGTTTCTCTAAGGTAGCAGTTCTCATATTTTCAAAGGATCATTCTGGCTGTTGTGTTGAGAACAGACTTGGGGTTAGGGAACAACAACAAAAGCAGGGAGACTGGTTGGGAGGCCATTGCAATAGTCCAGGGGAGTGTTAAGAGGCTTGGACCAGAGAGTGGTGGCAAGGACGGTGGTGACAAGTGGTTGGAATGGAGTACCTTTTGCAGGTAAAGGTAACATGATTTGCGGATGCTTAGACATAGCATGTGAGGGGAAAAGAAGAGTCAAAGACGATTCCAAAGGTTGGGGGCTAAACAACTAAGAGATTAAAGGTACCATTCACTAAGATCCAGGACGCTGGGGGATGAGCAGCTTTGGGGAGAAGATTAACATCACAAAATCTATTTTGGAAATATTAAGGTTAAGTACCAATCAGACTTCTCAGTGGAGATGTCAAGAAATTGGAGTTTAGGGAAAAGCTCAGGGCTAAAGACATGGATTTGGGAGCCATCAGTGTAAGGACGGTGTTCATAAGGATGGTATTTAATACTATGAGACCCGTGAGAGAGTGCGTGCAGAGTGAAAAGAGGTGCATGGATTCTGAGAGCATTCCAACATTTAGAAATTGGAAAGGGGGAAAAGATCAAGTAAAGGACACTGAGAAGGAATAACTATCGAAATAGGAGGAAACCAGGGGAGTGTGGAGGCCCAGCTTCCAGTTCGTTAAATGCTAACTTACAATTGACTTGTAGGAATTGACAACGTGGAGCTGATGTGGGCAAAAGTCTGACTGGACTGGGCTCAAGAGAGAATGGCAGAATTAGAGAGTGATCATAATTATAACTCTTTTGAGTTTTGCTTTAAAAGAAAGCAGGAAAAAAAGGGACAGTAGCTTGAAAGGACGTGGAATCAAGTGAGGATGCTAAGATCAAGATATTATGACATTCTCGTATGCAGATGAGAGATCCCAGTAGAGAGGGAAATGCAGAGGAGAGGAGGTAACTGCATGATTGATGTCCTTGAGTAGGCGAGAGGAGATGGGGCCCCAGCACAGAAGCTCATTATGAGTTTTCCATATATCCTTGTACGAATTAGGATTCTATGTGGCGAGTAGCTCAAAGTAGCTTAAACGATAATGAGAAACACCGGCTTATGTAACAGAAAAGTCCAGAAGTAGTTGGCTTCAGGTAAGGTTTGGTCCAGCAAACAATGTCATAGAGGAGAAAAGCATTAAAAAGAGTGTCAGAACCTTCAGAAAAAAAAAAGTATTAGCTTAGTTTTCAAGATTTTGTGATGTTTTCGTATTGGTCAGCTTTTTAAAATTTATAATGTATTGTAATTTTTCTTACTCTAAATAATTTTCTACTGACAATTTTTTATCCTCTAAAGTGATTTCTGCAAATTGTATAAACTTCAATTGGATCTGTCCCTGCTGAAGATAGGGTAGAATGTTGCTCCCAGAAGAAAATATTTTATGAAAACGAGGTTGAAACGACATCTAATGGCAAAAACAAGACATGACCACTAAAGTTTTAAACTTGCTTTGAACTGTCTTAGCTTTCAATTCCGCCTATATTAGTCTGATAAATGTTTTATTGGTAACAAAGCTGTTTAAAAGCAGGGACTATGTGTTAAACTTCTCTGATTGTGCCTCCAGTGATCAGCAAAGTCATTTGTAAGTAAAAACACTGATTTACAAATGCTTCTTTCTGGTACTGTGATTCCAAAATGATTATACTTTCTTTTTACTTGAACATACATGAAAGTTTCATGGAGGAATCCAAGCTCCACAGAGGAGTTAAATCATAAACTCAAAAGACCCTATACAGAAACACTATTACAACAGCAAAACATGTTCATTATTACACAATGACCTTAGCCTTGGCCGCGGACTCACTTATTTCATATAATTATCTGTTGACTAAGTCCCTGGTAATTGTTGAAACAGAACTTTAACGTAAGAAATCCTGCCTGATGTAAGATTGTTATTGATTTAAGAAGTATTAAACCTAAGTGAATGTTTTCTAGCATTCTTGAAGAGCATATATTTATTTTAAAGGTTGATCCAGAAAATGCATTTTATGAAAGAGTTAATGTGAAATCACCTGGGAAGGAAACGTTTGAATTAGACTGCTCACCCCGGCCTGTCCGGGAAAGGTTTAGGATTCATATTGAGTTTTGTCATTAATCGAAATTCATTCTCAGTGACCAACCTTGTGAGAATGAATTTGGTCAGGTTTGTCGAGAGAGTGTTGCCATCGGTCTGGAGAGGCAAAGATCTTACTCCCGCAGAGTCTGCGGCTTCTCTCAGAACTTCTTCATTAGGCAGTTATGGGTGACACTTTGGCACATCCATAAGTAACCATAGTTTGGGGCCTCTTGGGGTCTATCGGAAAGAAATCCAAACAAACTAACATTTACCTTGTTTGTACTTTGCTGTTTGCCAAGTCACCTCTCTCAGCACAGCATCTTCATGTAAACACCAGGGGGTTGTTCCAGAATGACCTCTGAGGTCCAAGCAGCTGTGACATTCTATTATTCTAGGATCTTACGGTACACATTCTCAGAAAAATGTTGAAAGGCTTGATTAGCATGGGAAATAGTTCCCTGAAACTCAGAAATCCTTCAGCTTATTGTGAATGTACTGACTAAACTTTTCTAGAAATTTTCTGGGAAGAAGTAGTGTTTTCCAAGATTTATGAGAAGGGAGGGGATTTTTTCTTCCCCCTCAGGAGTTCAACCGCCCTGCCTCAGAAATCATCTTGGATTGGGAATATTTGTCGAAGTGGTTCGTATGCCTCAGAATCACCTGGGGGTTTATTAAACACAGATTGCTGGGTCCCACTCCCAGAGCATATGGTTCAGCTAGTCTATGATGGGACCTGGGAATCTGCATTTCTAGCAAGTTCCCAGGTGATGCTGATCCTGCTGGTCTGGAGTCACACTTAGAGAGCCACTGGTTTATAGCATTTACACATTTAGCTGACCCTTTCGTTGAAGGGTGGAGGACATTTAAGGTCTGTGCCATTATGCAGGATGAGGTCTACATATTTTTGTCACTAAAGACACCCCTTCTTTCCCTGCCCCCCAGGCCTGGAAACTCAGAGCTATGGTACTAGGCAGCCCAGTCTGATGGTGACTGCTCAATTTCCAATTGCTGGCCTCAAGTACGGAGGGGCACTAGAGAATACTTTCTTCTTTTCACCAGTGGTTTGTACTGGGAGACTTCTTATTTGGGTGGACTGGAGCCAGCTAGCATCCCTGACCTTTCATCCAGTTAATTCTATAAAGGTTCTTATTTGATCCTGAAACAATGCATTTTATCCATTTATTTATCTATCTGCCCATCCATCTATTCATCCATCCATCCATCTAAATAATTTATAATCACCCTAGAAAAACTAGAAAATAAAGGTAAACAAAAAATAAATTACATCCAAAATCCAATTAGCCCAAGGAAACCACTTCCCAAACTTTTTTCTATAACTATAGAAACACACGTTACAAAAATGGGGTCACATTGCTCTGAAACATGCATTGCCATCTATTGTGAACATGTCCATGTTACTAGATATACAACTACACCATCATTTTAATTTTTATTTTAAAGTTATATATTATTGATTATAAAAGTAACAATTTCCTAGTGTAAAAACTTCAGATAATTCAGGAATGTATGAAAAAATAAAGTCAGCACCAGCCTGTCGGTGTGGTGGTTACATTTGCACACTCTGCTTTGGTGGCCCAGGGGTTCATGGGTTTGGATCCCAGGTGCGGAGCTTGCACTGCTCATCAAACCATGCTGTAGCGGCGTCCCATATACGAAGTGGAGGAGGATTGGCACAGATGTTGGCTCAGGGCCAATCTTCCTGCCCCCCCGGAAAAAGTGATATTTTCCCATACCAAAACATTATTTTCAACAGCTGCATGATATTTCGTTATATAGAAAACACCATAATTTAACCAGTACCCTGTGAACATTTAGCTCTTAAGTTGCTTCCTTTTTTGTTTTTATTATAAATAATACTGTATTAAAAATTATGCATATAGACATTTGCACATTTCTATGGTTATCTCCTCATTTAAAATCCTTGTGGTTATAAGGGTAATGTATGTTTATAATATTTAGAAATAATATTTTTATCTGAGGCAGTTGTGACTAGTAGATGGTTGATTAACTGAAAAAGTTGGTAAGGCAAAGAATCATAAAAAAAGAGAGGAATTTTATAAACGATACAGATGACTCTAATGCTATTTAAACTGTTCCAGGGTATAGAAAGAGAAAGAAAGTATCCAGATTATTTTATATGAAGCCAACATTAATTGATAACAATATACAACAATTATTGCATAAGAAAACCATAGAGTCATCTCACTTATGAATATCAATACAACAATCCAACATAAATTTAGCAAACAGACTTCAGTAGTACGTTAAAAGAATAATAACATTAACAATTAGGAATTCCAGGAATGCAAGGACTATTCAACACTAGGAAATTTATTATTATGATAGGAGAAAATTAATATTACCTTTTCAATAGGTACTAAGAAGGCATTTGATAAAATTCAAGATCCCTTCCTAGTAAAGATGCAGTAAACTAGCAATAGGTGGATACTTTCTTAGCATAATTAAATATGCCTGTCTTAATCTAAAAGCCAGCATTGAGCTTAATGGAAAAACAATATACATTTCCATTAAAGTCAGAAACAAGGTAAGGACGCCTAGTAACACTACAATTATTTAACATTATTCTGTAGGTACTAGCTAATTCAATTAGATAAAAGAGAGAAACTAGAGGCATATTAAAAACAAAGAAGAGGTAACATAATCACTATTTGCAGATAAGGTAATGTTATACCTAGAAAGCGTTAAGAGAGTCACCTGAAAAATGATGTCAAACAATATGGGAAGTAATTTAGGTTGGTAAACAAAACAAAACAACAGAAATAAACAGTCTTTTTAATATAAAAACAATAATCAACTGGAGGATGTAATGACGGACCCTATTTACATTGTAATGGAAAAAGTAAATTAAACTTAAAAGAAATATGGAAGTTCTAATTAGAGAAAAACTTAAAACCTACTGAGGGATACAAGAGAGAATGTGGACAGTGGAAAGGCATGTTCTGCTTTTGACTAGAAAAACTCAACATCAAAATCATGTGAACTTTCCTAACTTGAATGCAATCTCAGTAAAAATAGGTAAGAAGTTTTTGAGACCGATTAAGATGCCTCTCAAGTTAATATGAAAAATAACTGGACAAGAAGAGCCAGGATAATTACAAAAAAGAAGAGTGGGGAACCAACCCAGATATTAAAACATATTATAAAGTCATAACAATTTAGACAGTGCAGTGTTGGTATGGGATAGGCAGCACAATGGAACAGAGTACAAAATCCTGAAATAGAGACCAAAACTTATGTGTGACATAGTCTACGATATTTGCTGTTGTTCTGGTATATGATAAAAGTGTATTTCAAATCAGAGGATTGAAAAAAATGGATTATTCAGTTAATGGTACTGGGACAGATTGGGTAATTCTCTGTAAATAAACTGAGTTGGATCCATACTTCATACCTTATACCAAAATAAATTTCAGGTGGGTCAAAGACTTAATATGAGAAGTAGAAGAAAGTATGGAGATGTTTTCATCTTGGAGGAAGGAAATAATTTCTAAGTATGATATGAAACCTAGAAGGCTTAAGGTAAAAGTTTGATAAATTGAATTATATAAAAATAAGAGTTCAGTATGACAAAAATTACCATAAGGAAAGTCAAAATCCAAACAAATTGGGAAGAAGTTTGTAATTCTTATCACACATAAAAGTTTTATTTTCCTGTTATAATAAAGCACTCCAACAAAACAAAAAGAAAAATACCAACAACCAAAAAAGGATGTGAACTGTTGAAGGAAAAAGCAAAAGGCTCTTAAATATATGAAAAGATACACAATCTCACCTACAACAAGAAAATGCAAAAAGAAAAGGAAAACTATAAAGAAGTAACATTTTACATGTCAATTTGGCTAAGTCTTATAATTTGCCAACATACTGTGCAGGTGAAAGTGAGGGAAAAATAAACAATATGACACATACTAAATGGAGTGTAAATTGGCACAATGACTATGAAGGGCAATTTGGCAAAATCTATCAAGATTATAGATCTTAGTATACTTCTACCCAGCACTTCATCTCTAGGAATTTAGCCAACAAATAGCTGAAACTGGTGGCCAGATAGCCATTAAGGATGATTCTTAAAAGTTGTGCAGATAAGCAACGTATTATCAGACACCCACTAGGTTCTTTATAGATAACATCTCTGACACTTTGGTCACCATGGTAGTGGGCGCCTAAGTTGTTTTTCAGGAACTGAGAGAGGACCCCTTGTCCAGTTCAGTTGAGACCACCAACTCATCAACTGGGCCTGTGTTTATACCTGATAGATGACTCTGACGTCGGGGCCAAAAACTTCATCCTCAGTTCATGCTAATGGCCCCATTTTTTAAACGTGCTTCCTATGAAGAGCCATGAAGCTTGACTACGCTGGTGCAGATCATCTATTACCTCACTTACCCTTACCTCCAATCTAAGCCCACACTTCAGACCACCCTGCCCCTCTATCCCATAAATATCCCTAGTTCCCATTTTCAGGGAGGTGGATTTGAGACTTGTTCTCTCCTCTCCTTGCTTGGCTGCCTTGTGAATAAACCCTTTCTCTGCTTCAAAACTCATCGTCTCAGTGATTGGCATACTGTGCAGCAGGCAAAATGAGCCTGGTTCAGTAGCATAGCTCTCCTATGTGCAAATGGCATATGTGGGAAGTTATTAATTGTAGCATTATTTGAAATTGCAAAAGATTGAAAGCAATGAAAATGTTTGGCAATAGAAGTTTGGTTAAATGAACTACAGTACATTCATACAATGGAAAAATGTCATGCAGCTCTTAAAAAAAAAGTAGTGACTTGGACTGTTTTCCAAGACAGTGTATGGCAAGATGCAGAACTATTTGAGTGAAAAAAGGAAGGAAACTAATATTAATATATTTATTTTTGCTTGTTCATGCATAAAATATTTCTGAAAGGATACCCAAGTATCTTAGCTTGATCTGTGATAACAAAATATCATAGACCAGGTGGCTTAAATAACAGAAATCTATTTTCTCACAGTTCTGGAGGCTGGAAGTCTGGGATGAGGGTGTCAGCATGGTCAGGTTCTGGTGCGAGCTCTCTCCATGGCTTGAAGATGGCTGTCTTCTTGCTGTGTCTTCACCTGGTGGAGAGAGAGCAAGCTCTCTGGTATCTCTTCTTATAAGGGCACTAATCCCATTATGAGGGCCCCACCCTCATGACCTCAGCAAAGACTACTTCCCAAGAGCTCCACCTCTAAATACTATCACTATCCCATGCCTGCTCTCATCCCATCTGCTGCTCTGCTCCACACTATGGCCTCGCTCAGGGTCTGGATTTTCACATCTGGATCTTTACTCACTATTTCCTCCACCTGAACATGCTCCCTATCCCACCTCTGCCTGGCAGTATTTACTTATCCTTCAAATCTTCAATGTCAAATCCTTCTGGAACACTTCAAGTTTACTCTACCCAGAAGCAATTACTTTGTCCTTTGAGCTTTAACGGCTTTGACTTGAACACTGGCCAGATGGATGTATTTGAGGGCTTATGGCACAATAACTTGAAGGCATTTCTTAGGGAGGTTGGGGAGACTGGTGGTTTGAAGTCACCAGACTTCCACTCTAGTCTTTTCAATGGTAATTCTGCAAAACACTGCACTTTTTTAGTGTCATGGTCATGGGTGATAGCTTTGGAGTCAGACAGGGCTGGGTTGGAATCTGGCTCAGCAACTCTTAAGCTTGGGTAGCTTTAAACAGATTGCTTATTATTTGGGAGTCTCACTGTTCTTACCTGAATATGGGGATGAGAACAACATGACCTTAGAGAGCTGTGAGAAGTAAATGAGGTAATGAGTGTTAAGGACTTAGCACAGTGTCTGGCACATAGTATGTATACACATAAAAGTTCTTAGGTAGGGGTCATACCTTAAACTCATGTTTGCCCCCTCACACAGAGCAGACACAAGTAAAACATACTCATTAAATAAAGGACCAAATCTCACAAGTATCCGCTCCCTTAAACCTTTTCTCAGGCTTCTATAGCAACTGACCAATTGCAGTTACTCAAGGAAACTTAACAGAATTGGAAGCAGCAGGTTGGGAGGGAGTAGAGGGAAGATGGGAGTCAGGAAATAAAAGCCCTCTTTAAGAAAGGCTCTCATAAAAGCAGTAAAGGTATTCAGGGTTGGCAAAAACCAGGATTATTTTTGTTCCTTAGGACCCCCTCCTCTCTCTCACACACACACACACACACACACACACTTCATCCTTTGCTTTGTCTTCTCTCACTGGATACCATGTGAGATGGTCAATGATGTAGGCTATATTATTTTTCGGAACTGGACAGCATTCCCAGTTCAGTCCTCCTCCTACAAGTGAGCATGAGGCAGTTATAGTGCTGCTGTGTGGCAGCAGTAGTGGCAGCAGCTATAGCCACAGCCACAGCAGCTTCAGACCCCCGGGATGCAACTATGGTGGTGTGACCTTAGAACCAGTACTCAGGTTGTGGCCCCTGACTCTCCTCCAGCCCTTTCAACAATTTTGAAAGCATACAATCCCTTTTATTGTATCCCTCTCTGCTTGAAATACCTAGAGAGGTTTCTGTTTCCAGCACTAGTCTCTGATTAATACACATAGTATATTAAAAAACAAGTATATTAAAATTAGTTTTAAAAAGTGAGTCAACTCAAAGTTCACTTTAAAAGATATTTAGAAAATTATATAGATATGGCAATTATCATGAAGGTGGTCACCAGTAGCTGAATGCTGAACTTGGGGAAACACTGATCTCATTTAACTCATAACCAGGTAGGCAGTATTATTACCTTCAAGAGGAAACTGAGATTTGAGTGACTTGCCCAGGATCACAAAGCTGGTGGTTCTGACTCCACCTTTTCAAACTGGAGAGAGGAGTTGGAACTTCATTTGGTTGACATCAAGTAATCATCAGACATCCAGCAGCACCTGAGCTGTGTCCTGAAGAATTAGTAGTTTTAGCAGTAAATGAGGTGGGGAGGGATTTCCAGGCTGAAGTAACAGCATGGCCAAAGATGTGGTGTGAGTGAGCACCGCACTTGCGGGGACTGATGGAGCCCTGCAATTCTGGGGCAAAGGGGTTGGATAGAAACATGACCAGAGGTGACGCCTGAGAGGTAAGCAGGAGTCCAGTCCTAGGAGGCCTAGAGGCCATGCTGAGGAGATGAAACTTAATTCTGAAAGCCAGGGAGCCATGGAAGAATTTTACCAATGGTCTGACCTATTTACACAGGAATTTTAGAGAAGTTACTCTGGTAATCTGAGACACGACCAGATGAAATTGTCGAGTAGAGAGTTAGGATAAGGGTGTAGAGCTCATGAGAGAGGAGTGGGATGGAGGAGCCTTCAGGTGGGTGATGAAAACTGAAACTGTCTGCTTTTACATGGTCCACATTGACATAATTTTACTATTCCACTGTCTTCATTAATATGACTCTACTACTCTAGCAAACTCTTGTCAAGGAAAAGAAAAGTTGCAAATATCTTATTATTCATTTCAGGAACTCCCCAAATGCATTTAAATGAACATCAAACTCTTCAACTGTTCAAGAGAAAGCGTGTTTACTTCCCAGGACCCCTTAAACCCCTTGTCTCAAAGTCCTCACCTTTCTGTGTTCTCCAATCCTAAAATCTCATGTCATGATCCTTTTCCAATCCCAATCAAGCCCTCCATGGAAAGGACTTCCTGAAACCAGACTCCAAGACCTCGCCTGTCTTTGCCCTCACCTCTGTGAGCGCCATTGAGACTCTGGCAAGGCTGTGCTTTCCCTTATGTGGCACTGCTTGGCTTTGTCAAGTAGTCTTGGTGGTATTTTCTGGGTTCCATTACTGGAGAATCTGCTCAATCAAGAGAGAACATAGGGCAAGAAGAGAAGAAGATCAAGGATAAGAAATGCAAAGGGCATCATCATTCAAAGGCATTGGAAGAGCCAAGGTATTTTTCTGACAAAGAATCCAATGTTAGCATAAATTCCATCTAGAGGTATTGACCCTGGGAAGTAGAGCTTTGAGAGAGGATGAGGAGGTAATCTGAACCAAGAGCCTTCAAGTGGGTAGGACACAGTGTAAGGGGGGGAGGGTGGGAGTGGGGGTGGCACTTAGAGACCAGCCCCAGCCTAGAGCACTAGGGAGAGGAGGTGATGGGGTCCCTGGAGTTAGAGGGAAGTGTGGTAGAGGAGGTGAGAGGGTGCCAAGACAAATTTTACTCTGGAATTTTCCTTCAGGCAGGCCCTGCCTGAGCTCTCCTGAGGAAGGACTTTGGCTTGGTAGCATATGGCAGTCTGTCTGGGCCATGGGGAGGACAGAGCCTGTGAGAATTGGCCTGCAAACCTCTTCTGCCAGGAACTTTGTGGGCTGCCACCTGTCCCCCACCACACCAAATCCCCTTCCTGCTTTGTTGGAGATTTCTTAGCCATGGCTAGACAATCTGTTTCTATACATTTATAACTAATCATATAATCCGATGCATACTTAGCTTTTGTAAGTGTAGTTATGGTTCCCTCTTTGCTCATCAACTAACTTAATAACCACTTGCTCTCTGCCTTCTCTTCAATTTGGGGATATCTTGTAGAGACCTAGATGTGGTTCCAAGGAGACTTTGAACAGACAGTCCACGCTGGAATGAGGGTTGAGACCTGGAGGCCAGCTGTGGGGCCACAGGACATCAGAATATTTACTCACATGGCAGGGATTCTAAGTCACCCAATTTAACAACTACTCCTTCTAGGTTTAGAAGGATGCACAAACATTGTTTTCTCTTAGGCCCCTGACTTTCTCCCCCCTCTATGCCCCGATACCCTTCTATTGACTGGCAGAAATACAGCTGCCCTGTATTTGTGTGAAAATGACCCCATTGGATTTCTAAGAGGGCAAGTGTGGAGTTAGCGGGCTCCTCTTTAGGAAATCCCAAGACTTGCCTGAGTGGTGCGTAGGGTTTGAGCCAGGCCCTTAGTCTTCTTCCATTCATGTGTGGAGAAACTGGTGCTCTTATGAAATTGCTTAAATTTTGTTTCATTATTCCCTATGTTTGGATTATGTCCATTCATTCATTCAACACATACTTTTGAACACCTACTATATGTCAAAGTCCCTGCCCTCATGGAGCTTATATTCTGTAGTAGTGATATCAAATTATATCTATCTATCTGTCTTTCTCAGGTGGAAGAAAAATGAAATAGGGTAGCATGATTGGTAAGGGGCTAGAGAGTGATGGGGATTGATATTTGAAGAAGAGGAGAGAAATCTTCTCAGATAAGGCAACGTTTGAACAGTGACCTGAGTGAGGTAAGGAAATGAGCCGTGTGACTCCTTGGGGACAGAAGTCTCCGGCAGAGGAAACTGAACTCATAGAAACAGAGAGTAGGTTGGTCGTTGCCAGGGGCAGAGGGTGAGGTGGAGGAAATGGGTGATGGTGGTCAAAGGGTACAAGCTTCTAGTCATAAGATGAATAAATTATGGAGACATAATGGACAGCATGGTGACTACAGTTAACAATACTGTATTATATACTTGAAAGTTGCTAAGAGAGTAAATCTTAAAAGTTCTCACCACAAAAGAAAAAAAAAACTATGTGAAGTGATGGATGTGTTAACTAACTTTATTGTGGTAATAATTTCATAACATATACATATATCAAATTATCACATTGTACACCTTAAACTTACACAGTGTTAATTATATGTCAATGAAACTGGGAAAAAAAGGTTAGAGGAAAGGTTCCAGACTAGGGGTGGGGGTGATTTGTTTGGTTTTATTGTTGTGGCTGTTTTATTTGGGGGGACACATTTTTAAGTTAAAAAATAAACAAAGTGGAAAAATAAAAGCAGTTTCAGGTAGAGGGAATTGCAAGAATAAAGTGTGGGGCCTGGGGTGTGTTAGAGGATGAGCGAAGAGGCCAGTGTGGCTGGAGTGGAGTAGTGATTGAGAAAGAGGTAGGAGATGAGTCAGAGAAACAGGGTTATGTAAGGACTCTGAATTGTACTCTAAGTGTGATAGGAAGCTGCTAAGCGGGAAGCGTCTTGATCTGACTTATATTTTTAAGGAGTACTTGCCTGCTGTGTGGGCAAGGGAGGAAGCAAGGAGACCAGTTAGGAGGATGTTGCATAATTCAGGCAAGAGATGGTGATTTGGACAAGAAGGTTAGCAGTGGAAATGGAGAAAAGTATTCAGAATCAGGCTGTATCATAAAGGCAGAGCAACCAGAATTTTCTGATGGAAAAGGATGTGGGGTGTGAAAACAAGAGAGGGGTAAGACACCAAGGGTTCTGGCCTAAGCAACCGGGTGTAAGTGATGCCATTTGCTGCGAGGGGAAGTCCCAGAGAGCAGTGGGATTGAAGGTGGCCATGGTAAGTGTGAGGTGGCTTTTAGACAGATGACAGAGGCATGGAGAAGGTGCTGGTATTAACAAGTCTGGAGTGCTGGGGTGAGGTCAGCTTAGGCGTATAAATCCAGGAGTCATTAATGTATGTTTTGAAAGCCATAGGACTAGATCATGGGTTGGAAACTTTTTTCTGTAAAGGCCCATATAGTAAATATTTTAGGCTTTCTGGGCCATGCAGTCTGTTATAACTACTCAAGTCTGCCATCGTAGTATGAAAGCAGTCATAGACAATATATGAGTGAATGAATGAGCATGACTGTGTTCCAATAAAACTTTATTTGCAAAAGCAGGTGGCAGGCCAGACTTGGCCCATGGACTGTAGTTTGCCAATTCTTGGACTACATGATGTTAACGAGGGAGAGTGTAAAAAGAGAAAAGAAGAGCTCAGAGGCCTGGGGCGCGCCAACATTTAGAGAAAAGGGGAAGAGGAGGAGGATCTAAGAGACTGAGATACAGCAAGCAGCAAAGTAGGAGGAAAATCAGGAGACTGGGGAGGCACAGAAGCCAAGGAAGACGTTTCAAGAAGGACAAACCAATATGCGATGCCAGTAAGCATTGTGAAAGACTTTGAAATGAGCCCCCCCCCCAAATAGAATGTTTATCAGGTATACCCTTTAGGGTTATCTTTATTTTTCATTGTCTTTGAGCTCTTTTACAATTTTGTAAGTTGTAGAAAATTGATAATAACGCAAATGATTCTTGCCCATAGAAATGAATTGTGTCCAGTGGAATGCAATTGACTGCGCTGGTGGAATCAGTGAAACGCAATTTGCCGTGTGGATAGACCGGTTCGGCATCTATTTGTAAATTTGCACTAGCATTCCTTATTGCTTTTATAGAATTCATTGAATTCTTCTTTGACCTGATTCTAACATCTTATTAGTTCTCTCATTAATTAGTGAGTAAAATAAAATCATTGACGTGTTCATGTTATATCTGTACGTGAGTCATGAGTTTAATTTTTAAAATAATTATTCTTTAACAGTGGAGATTAAGTAAATTAAAGATTGAAAATTGCCCATTGAACCTGGCAGATGGATATCATGGTTACCTTGAGAAGAGCTATTTTGGAGTAGTAGTAGTAAAAGATAGATGGAGCAGATTGTATAAAACTATAACAATTAAGACACATGGGCATAGGGAAAAGTAAATAGACCAATGGGACAGATTTAGAGAGCCCAGAACAAACCTATGCGTAAATAGAAACCTTATAGATGACAGAGGTGACAATGCAGAGAAAAGGATGGAGTATTCAACAAATGCTACTGGGACAATTTTTTATCTATGGAAAAAACCAAAATTGGATCTTTACCTCAAACTGAACAATCTGTTCCAGTGGATTTAAGACCTAAAGAAATAGGAAAAGCCAAAGGCTAAATTTTTAGAAGAAAATATAATAGAATATTTTTGTGATTTCATGGTAAAGCAGAATTTTTAAAACAAGACACAAAATCACAAACTATAAAGGAAAATATTTATGAATTAACGTTGTTAAAATAAAAAAACCCACTTCTGATCATCAAAAAACACCATAAAGAGATTGAAAATACAATTACTGATAACTCTTAACTGACAAGGAATAGGTATCCAGAATATGCAAAGAAGACTTACAAATATAAATATAAATAAAAAGAACCTAATAAAAAATGTGCAAAAATGTGAATAGGAAATTCTCATAAGAGAAAATCTAAATGATCCATGAACATATGAAAAGATGTACAACCTCAATACTAATTAGGGAAGTGCAGATTAAAACTCCAATGTAATACCATTTCAAATCTCTGAAACTGACTGTTTGAGTCCAATGATCCAAGTATTGGAAAAGGTGTGGGAAAATTAGAACTTTTATACCCTCCAGGTTGGAAGGCAAATTGGTCCAACCACTTTAGAGAGCAATTTGGCAATATTTAATACAGTTGATGTGCATACCCTACAACACAGCAACTCCATTCCTAGGTAGAAAAACTCCAACATATGTGCTTAGGGACTGTTTATAGCAGTATTGCTGTAGTAAAAATCTGAATACAATCCTCATGTCCATCAATCAGAAAATGGTTAAGTAAATTGTGGTGTGTTGGAACAATGGAATACTATGTAGCAATGAAAAGAAGTGAACTAGAGCTACACATAACAATATGGATGAATTTCACAAACAAATATTCAGGGGAAAAAGGAAGTTGCAGAATACACGCACATACCTAGTTTTTAGTTATACGTCTTGCACATTTGTTGTTAGATTTAGCCCCAAGTATTTATATTATTAGTGCTATTAGAAGAGATATTTAAAAAATTTTCAATTTCTAGTTGTTCACTGCTAGTGTGTACAAATACAATTGATTGTTGTATATTAATCTTGTCGAGCAACTTTGCTAAAATTTATTCTAGTAGCTTTTTCTTTTGTAGACTCTGTCAGATTTTCTACATAGATGATCATCTCATCTGTGAATAAGGACGGTTTTATTTCTTACTTTCCAGTCTGGAGGACTTTTTCTCTTTTTTCTTGCTTAATGCCCTGGCTACAACCCCCAGTACAAAGCTGAATAGTAGTGGTGAGAATGGACATCCTTGTCTTGTTCCTGATTTTTAGGGAGAAAGTGTTCAGTCTTTTGCCATTAAACATACTGTTAGCTATGGGTTTTTCGTTAATGTCCTTTATCAGAGTGAGGAAATTCCCTTCTGTGATATTGTGATATAATGAGAAATATATATTTGGTCTTCGTTCCCAGTTCCCGGCACAGAGCTCCTAAAACCCTTATAATTTCCTGAGTGATAGGAGAATCTTTTTTTGTCATATTTGGTCTTAGTCCCCAGTTCCTGACATAAGAGCTTCTAAGACCCTTGGTATGCTAATGACATGACTGTTGGCTGGGGCCCCTAGATGTCTTCAGAATGGGGGTTGGTTTCCAGAAAGACCAAGGCATGATTAGGGGGTTGGAGCTTTCAGCAATGGCCAATGATTTAATTAATTATGTGCACATGCGCGCGCGCGCGCGCGCGCGCGTGTGTGTGTGTGTGTGTGTGTGTATAATGAAACCTTCATAAAAATCCCTAAACTACGGGGTTGGGGGAGCTTCTGAGTTGGTGAACACATCAATGTGCTGGGCGAGTGGTGCTTAGAGAGGTCACGGAAGGTCCATGCTCTTTCCCCCACACCCTGCCCTGTGTACCTCGTCATCCGGGCGGTCATCTGTAGTCTTTATAATATCCTTCATAATAAACTGGTGAATGTAAGTAAAGTGTCTTCCTGAGTTCTGTGAGCTGTTCTATCAAATTGTGGAACCTGAGGAGGGGCTGGTGGGAAGCCCTGATTTACAGCCAGTTGATCAGAAGTATGGGAGGCCTGGGAGCCTGACTGGAAGCTGAAGTAGGGGACAGTCTTGTGGGACTGAGCCCTTAACGTGTGGGATCTGCTACCAACTCCAAGTAGTTGGTGTCAGAATTGAATCAAATTGCAGGTCAGCCAGCTGATGTTTGGAGAGCTAGAGAACTGGTTGTTGATGAGAGGAAAAACCCCAGACCTTTGATGTTAGAAGTGTTCTATGGGTAGAAACAGATCACAGTACCTTCTATTCCTAGTTTTTTGAATGTTTTTATTATGAAAGGATGTTGGGTCTGTGTCAAATGCCTTTTATGCATCTACTGAGATGATCCTATGATTTTTCTTTCTTTGTTAATATGGTGAATGATATTGATTTTCAAATGTTAAACCACTCCTGCTTTCCTAGGATAAACCTCACTTGGTCGTGATGTATTGTCCTTTTTATATAAAGATGCATTCAATTTGCTAAAATTTTAAGAATTTTTGCCTCTATGTTAGTGAGGTGTATTGGTCTGTAGTTTTCTTATGTCTTTGCCTGGTTTTGGTATCTGGCCCAGAGAATGAATTGGGAGGTATTCCCTACTCTTCAATTTTCTTGAAGTGTTTGTGCAGAATCAGTATTATTTCTTCCTTAAATGTTTGGGCCTGGGGTTTTCTTTGTGGAAAGGTTTTAAACTATACATTCCATTTCTTCAACAGATATAGGGCTATTTTGGTTATTTATTTTTTCTTGAGTTTGTATGTTTCAAGGAATTTGTCCATTTAATCTATGTTGTGGCATTTTTATCTGGTGTAATTAGAATAGCAGATAAAAGTTCAATTTTCTCCATATCTTTTCCAGGTAACTCTCCGTTTGGTGCTTTGAGGCAATATAGGGTCTTGCCTGATCCCTAGGCCCCACTTTTCCTCCTAGGGTCAGCTCTTGGCAAAACTGCTCCTCATCCCCCCACCCCCTCCAATTTGTACCTCCCCAGCATTTCCCACTTTAAGTCTCTCTAGTTAGTAGGAATCTACCTAATAAAAAAAATCCACTCCAAATTATTTATTATCTAATGGATTAATCATTCCAGGAGTATTTGCATTTCAAAAGAAAATGTCTAGAGAGGACTATAAAAAGTAAAAATAAGTAAATCTTCCATGGTGTTAGTTCAGGCTCTGTGACAGGTGAGGGAAGTGCTTTGGAAGAGGGGCTTTCCTCTCTGTTTAAATCCTATTCAACTACAAGTTGGTTGTTGTTGTCACCATTCTGCTTAAGTCTCTACCCAGAAAGTTCCTTTGCCCTTTGGTTAACGTAAAATCTTGAACACAGCCCTGCAAGATCCTGCCACTTCTCAGGATCCTCAGAAGCCATTCTTTATGCTGTGCTCTTGTAGACAGATCCCTGTCCTGGCCCTCAAATGGTTGGACTTCTCTGAGAAAGCGATATTTGTGCTCAAGAGTGGAGTCCAGAAATGTACACATAATACCAAGTACTTCAGCAGGCAAGTGTGAGTGCCATGGTGGTGGTAAGGCGCGTCATTCTGAAGTTCTCGCGGCTCCCAGACCGAACTCCGAACTCCGAACTCTGCATTCCCGCCTTGCGTTGTCGGGTGACCACCCTTCCCGAGGCACCGGGGCTTCCCTCGGGAGTGGCGACCACGCGGACACGGCGAGTGTCAAGGCGGTGAGGGCACGGGAAGTGGCGGGGCTGGGGGTGAGGGCAGTGGGGCTCCGGGAGCACAGCACGCTGGGGAGACGGCCGCGCGCGTCCGGATCACTTGGACGCGCGGGGGACGCAAAGGTCGGGGCGGGGCCCGGGGCGCGGCTGGCCGGCCGGGTGGTTCCGGGCGACCGCGGTGCCCTCCGAGCTGGCCCCGGCGGGGCGGGGCGGGGCGGGGCGCGGTGCCCGCAGCCCCGGGCGCTCGGCTCGCTCGGCGCGTCCCGCTCTGGAGCGCAGTACACGGCAGCACCATGCGGTGTCACAACGTGGAGCCGATTTTTGACCACGTGGGGCACTTCGGCAGGTAGAGAGGCGCGAGTGGAGGTGGGAGGGAGGATGGCGTAGGGGGAGCTGGAGCCACGTGGGTGGAGGCGCCGGGGGTCTGTTTCTGTGCGTTGCAGTGGGATTCTTGCTCTGCACTCACGATCCGAAAACATCTCCACCCCTCTTTACCCAGGAAGTCGGGAGACCCTGGCCCGGAGCTGGACTTATCCTCTCGGACTCCGGCGGCGGGACCTCCCCACAGCCCAGCAGAGGGGCGCTGGGGCTCGCTTCGGGAGTGGTGGGTGCGGGGTCCCCCCGCCCGGCGCGCCCCCTGCCCGGCAGGTGGGACCTGCGGCGCGCCCTCTGCGGGAGCCGGAGTCCCGGGGCCGGTTGGAGAGGCCGGGTCACACGAGTAGAGGAGTGCCTTTTCCTGGCGCTCGGTTCTGTAATCCAACAAACCGTCTCCTCTTGCACTTCCCCAGACTCCCGCTGTGCTGTCCCGCCCCGCTCCGCCGCAGGGTCTCTCTCAGTGCCTGGCAGGTATTGTCCCAGGACAACCGTTAGTCAGAGTTTGTTGCCGTTTATAGAAAGCTAGTGTGTGCCAGGTACACTGCGCCGGAAGGTTACGCACACTGCTTCGTTTGATGCCCGTGGGACCTTGAAAGGACGTGTTCGAATCATTATTGTAATGGTTGGGAAACTGAGGCTGCTAAGGCCAAGGACTCACAGCTATCGCATGGTGGGACCTAGGTTTAACATTTGTACAACTGGCATCCTCTTTTCAGTTGTCAAATTAATTAAAAAAATTTTTAAATGTATTCATTCACTCATTCATTTATGGAGAAACGCTCCTCTGTCTGACCCAGAACATTCTGGGAGGAGAGGCGTCTGGGTGAGGGGCCATGCAGCATGCCCATCAGAGATCTGGTGCTAAGTCGGAATCCTGGCCCGCCACTCACCTCCACTGTGATGCCGGGAATCTTGTGTCTCGGTTTCCTATCCATAAAGTGGGAATCAGCAGAATTCCTGCCTTCCGTCCCTCCCAGGCTTAGTGAAGGGGTGATGTGGTGCTCCTCTCCAAGGTGGGCATTTGCACAAATGTTGATTATGATTCCCAGCCTCTGCAAAGAGGAAGAGGTGGAGGAGGGGAGGAGGCCCCAGCTCCCACATTACTGAGCGCTGAGTTGTGCCTGGCTCTGTCGTAAGCCTTTGTACATGTTACCTTCTTTAATCTTCACCACAGCCCCATGAGACTGGTAGTATCACTCTCATTTTACACAGGAGAAAACCGGGGCTTGTGGCTCAATCACAAGTCTAGTAATAGAGCTGAATTGGATGTCACTTGATGTCCATCGGCCTCCATGGCCATGCTCTGAACCATGATGCTCTCCTGAGCACAATTAGGTGCTAACCCCCAGGCTCACCTAGGCCTTTTGTACTGTATCTCATTTATCCTTCTTGAAGCGGAATAGCATGGGGATTATAAAATCAGCTCTGGGGTTAGACTCTGAGTTCCAGTCCTAGCTCTACCATGTGTTAATTATGTGGTCTGGAGCATTTACCACATCCTCATCTGTAAAGTGAGGGTAATAATAGTACTACAAATGCTTGTTATAAGGACTCCACAAGCCTCTCATTTCATCCTCACAGTAACCCTGTGAGGTAGGAGGTACTAATACCATTCCTCCCCCGTGTATTTTAGGATTAACTAAGGTAATTAGGTTAGCTGGTGTTTGGCTCAGGTGCTGTAACAAAGAGATCCCTCAACTGGAAGTTGGTCTCCCTCTAATAACCTTCCAGGGCAGGTTCTGTTCCATGGGGTCATCCAGAGACCCAAGCAGCTCCACCATGCACAGCATGGGGCTCCCTTTCTGCGTCTGGGGCAGCTGCTCCCCTTGTCCTCACCCACACGGTCAAATGTAGCTCACCATGGTGGAAGAAAGGGAGGATGGAGTTTGGAAGACAGCTCTTAGCCAGCCACAGTAATGTATGCAAAAGTCTTATCATCCAGTAGGTTCTTAATATATCATGGCTGGTTATTGTTGCCTGAGTCCCCATCCTGGTGGGAAGGGTTGATTGTGAAAGCCGCTTGTAGGAAGGAAAAGGGTAACAAGCCAGTGCTTATAGCAGACGGTGGAAACAGTATGACCAGAACACAGTCCCCCATGGTTTCTCTGGTATTTGCCCTAATTGGTTTCTTTATTGTTTGTAAATAGAAAGAGATGCTATTGCATATTATTATTTAATCTTAAGGAAACGTAGTGACAGCATTAAGTAGAGAACCTAATTATCTCTCATTTCTCATTAGTCATTTCTAGGGTGAGGAGGCATATCTTAATGTCCTTGTAGAGAGGAAAGCAGGACACCTAAGAAAAATTAAAAAGCCTTTCCAGGACTTGTCCTGAGGCCATATTGACGTTCCATAAACTTTATGGCTTAAGCCCCGTGTCAGAAGGAACTGAGGAAACTGAGATTCAGGCATCTGTGTTGGGGGATCTAAGAACCTGGATCTCCGAGTTGTCTTGGGATAAGGGGAGAGATGGTTTAAAATTTCAGAGTTGGAATGTGGAGCCTTGTGGCTGACCTACATCTATGGATATAGGTAGTGGTTTTTCTTTTTCAATATGTGAACCTTTTTTGACTCTTCTTTTTTGACTTCACCATATGGATGTCATAAGAGCTAACACTTGTATGCACCTACAAGGTGCCATAGTGCTTTACATGTGTTAACTCTTTCCATTCCCATAACAACCCATTTTTCAGATGAGGAAACTGAGGCACAGAAAAGGATCTTGCCCAAGGTCCCAGGTGGTAAGTAGCAGAGCCAACATGCAACCTTGGCAGTCTGGCTCTGGAGTCCATGCTCTTACCTACAGTGGGATGCCACCAATTATGCTTCTTTATACAGAATAATACAAATCTAGGACTGAAAGTAATTTTCTTCACCTGTCATCCAGATGGCATGGGTCCATTTCCTGAGGGTTCTGATCATCTTTGTTTTTCCTTGCTTCTGGATTTTCTGCCTATTTTATCTGTATGATTCTTTTTCCATTAGCGCGTCTTTCTAGCTGGGGGTACAGTGATGTGTTGTATCTATGTCTATTGTCCTGGAGGGGCCTTAGGTTGGGCACATGGGTAATACCTGATGGACAACAATCTTTATAAGAGAGAGAGTGACATGTTAGAATGCTAGATGCCTAAGGAAGTAGGGTTTTGTTTTTTCCAGAAGTTATCCTTACAACAGGGAAAGGGAAATGTGAATTGAAAGAATGCTCAGGACCTTTCCAGCACTTAGAAAGCATATCTGTGTGAACTAGCATGGCTTGTTTGGGGACTGCTAAGTGGTTTATTATTTCCGGAGTATAAAGTATGAGGATGAGGGAAGGCTGGTGAGAGGTAAGCTTACAATCATCCCCAAGAATATTTTTGTATGTCATGCTAAGGAGTTTGGGTATTAGGAAGATCGCCTTGCAGAATGGAAGGTGCATTGGAGGAGCAGGAGTCGGGGGCAAGGAGACCAGAGAAGGCCGAGGTAAGAGCCCAAGTGGAGATAATGAGGGTCTGGGCCGAGGCAGGGGGAGTGTGAGCAGGGAGGACGGGACAGTTTTAATAGGTGGAGTTGATGCGACCTCCTGGCCCTAAGTCATGAAGGAGAAGTGGGAAGGACCATGCAGGTCCTTTCACCCCCTGCCCTGTGCACCATATTTCTGGTTTGTGTGAATGGTAGAGCCCTAAACTCAGACAGTTACACTCCATGTAAGGCAGGCTTGGGGCTTGGACTTGGAGACCAGTTTGAGACTCTAACTTGTGTTCCTTGAGGGAATTCCAGGTCGACACATCCAGTACGCATTTGGGCAAATAATGTATTGCGCAGCCAAGATGTCTCCTTGTCAGTGTGGATTGGGTGGCCACCCAAGGCCAAAATTCAGCTGGCAGGCACTGTGTGGGCAGACTGGGTGTGCCTTGGCACCCATTCCAATCGTGCTTCAGCAGAGGCATTGCTGAATACTTTTCCCTCTGCCTGGGTCTTGCAGATAGAAAACTTTTTTTTTTTCTTTTTTTTTTTTGGTGGGGAAGACCAGCCCTGAGCTAACATCCGTTGCTAATCCTCCTCTTTTTGCTGAGGAAGACTGGCCCTGGGCTAACATCCGTGCCCATCTTCCTCCACTTTATATGGGACGCCACCACGGCATGGCTGACAGGCAGTGCGTCGGCGGGCGCCCGGGATCCGAACCGGCGAACCCCAGGCTGCCAAGCGCGGACTAAACCGCTGCGCCACCGGGCCGGCCCTTGAAAACTTTTAGATTGATGTATTATATATATATACAGAAAAGTGTGCACCATAATCTACAACCTGACGAATCATCATAAAATGAACACACCCCTGTTACCACCACCCAGATCACACCTTCTCGTGCCCTCTCCTATGCTCTAACTCCCCCTCACCCCCAAACTCACTACTGTCCTCACATGTAACTCCATGGGTTAGTTTTGCCTGATTCTAAATTTTATATAAATGGAGTGAAAAATTACATACTCTCTGTCTGGCTTCTTTTGTTCAACAGTGTGTTTGTGAGATTCACCCGTATTATGTGTCACAGTAGTTAGCCGATTTTCATTGCTGTATAGTATGTCGTAGCACGAATATTCCACAGTTTATTCATTTACTATCAACAGACATTTAGACTGTCTCCAGGTGGGGCTCATTAAAAATAGTCTTTCTTGAATATGTGTTTTGGAGTACTTGTGTATGCATTTCTTTGGGTAGGTACTTAGGAGAGGAATTGCTCTGTCACCGAGCATGCGTGTGGTCAGCTGCCAAACAGTTTTGCAACGTGGGTGTAACAAATTACACCCTCACAGCCATTTATGAGAGTTCCAGTTGCTCCACAACAATTGTTAAATATTTTGAGTGTCAAACCTTGTATCAGCATATAGTTAAACCAGAGAATTCGATTTCCTGGGACAGTGTTTCTCATCCATATCAGAATCTCCCCAGAAGCTTTTAAAGCTTGTATAGAGTCCTGGATACCCCCTCAGACCTCCTGAAGCACAGTCACTAGGGTGGGGCAGAGAAGACGAATCCTAGCTTCAGAGGCCTGCCAGGGTGGGTGCTCTGTTGGAGGAGGGGGGTATCCAAGAGAGAATACTCCTAGGGATGGCTGTGGGGTTCAGGCTGGCTGGAGAAAGAACTGAGGCCAGGAAGGTGGTGATAAACTAGAGAAGTTGGTAGAATCCAAAGACTGGACACCCGGATGGTGCTGGAGATGGGGTCAGCGGGAGGGACGGCGGGGAGCTGGGAGGATGGGAGGCCACGGTCAGAGAGGAGAATGTGAGCTTTTCTGCTGTGGAGCTGCTCCAGGTGATGAGACTACTGAGGTGCCAAACCCAGATGTCTTCAGGGGGCAGGCAGATAAACCTGTCTTCTGTTTGCAAGGACTGTGTTGTAGTTTGCTGAACTGAAATTTGTGGGGTGGGAAGGAGTCAAAGAATTAAAAATATTTGCATCATATATGATTTATGTTCCATTCTCAGTCTTATTTATATGGGAGTGTTTTTATAGGATGCCTCTTAGGTCTCAAACAGGATTTGGTTTCAAGAGAATCTGTTGCCTAAGTCTTGAATGCCATGGCATCTGGCAGTTAGATTCTGGTCCACCACAAACTCCACACTGTAATGATCTGGACAGTCTGATTCTCCATCTATTTTGGACCCCAGGAGCTTGCCTTTAGTGAAAAACTCCACACTGCTCTTTCCCTCTGGCATCCCCCAGGCAGTATTTATACTTTTACCATGACTTATGTAACTAATCTCCTGCTAGAGGACATTCAAGTTTCCAATGTTTTGCACTTACAGACAGCATTGAAAACTAAATTTATAAATTAACTTTGGGAGAGTTGATATCTTTATGATGTTGAGTATTGGTTACTTTTAGGACGGTAAAGTTTTACTACTTTCGAGAGTGGATGGTAATACTCATTAGTTTTATACCTTATAGCAAAGTAGAGACACTTAGGTGCTTGATTTTAAAAAAAGAATTAGTAAAAATGAACTGTTTTCTTAAGTAAGATTAGCTTTCCATTTTACTTACATGAGTAATTTGCTCAGCAAAGAGTGTTTGATCAGTAAATTTCAGCTAGCCCACACACTTGAAGTATGTTGCAATGATTAAGTGAGACGATGAACAGGAACGTGCTTTAACTGTAAAGCATGGTCCAACATAAGGTGTCAGTAGAACATGCACAGTGACCGAGACAATGCCGAATAAGGTGTCACGTACAGAATAGCACCAGCAACAGGTGGAGCCTGGTGGGACAAGTGGAACAATGAGGACCTCCTGTATAAGAACAGGCCCATCTGAATCTGCCCAGTGGAAGCAGAACCGCTTGGATGAAATTTTCTAACAGAGCCCTTCTAGTTAGTGATTGTTCCTGCAGGCTGGGAAATGCTTCCTGAGAAAACGCCAGAATGTGTGAGCCTGTGACCTGGGGGCAGGTGACCCTCCCGCCATGCCGCGTGCTTACAGGTAGCATGGCATATACAGACCAAGGGCAGAGCCTGACCCCGAGGCTCTGCGGTCACATCCAGCAGCCAGTGCATGGGGGCTTGTGACCTGCAGGGGTGAGGGTTCAAGCACCACTCTTTCAAGGCACAATCATAGCCTCTTGGAATCTTTTGAGCCACAGCAACTCAGACTTATCTTCTCAGCCTGCTGTCCCTGCCCAGCCCCTCTGTGTGGAATAGATTGCGGCTGATTTCTCGTCATTTTTCTTCTGGCAGGGGCACCTTTTCTGAAAAAACAGAGCTGACCCCCATTAGCTTCAGGACTCAAACTTCAGGGCTCTAGGTTCTTATCTTGGCTGCTCATCCCGAAGTGACCCTGAGAATAGTAATTCATGTCTCCCTTTCCTTCCATTGCTGGAAAAAAGCCACTTAATTCCTGCCTGCCTTTTGCTTTGTGTTTTTCTTCTCTGAACTAGCCCCGGGGCCAGAGTCAGATACAGAGTTCCCCTTTGAAACTGTGGCCAGGCCCGCCAGCCTGTGGTGTCCTGATACCACTACACTAAACTGATTCCACGTTGCTTGTGGTTTATCTACGTGAGGTTCTGTGGGAAGTGAGGAACGGTGGCCACGTACCAGCTTGGCGATCATCTTGAGGACTTTGGGAGGTTGCCAGCTTGATAACTCACAGCCGCACTTCTGTGACCTTGCCTAGCATTGTCACTTGCGATAGTGTCCAAAGTGGGGTGTGTTCACCCCTATGGTGGGCAAAGACGATCCTTTGGAGTGCCATAAAAATACCCATTTTGCATATGAATGTATGTATATAAGTAAACATACATATGTGAATTTATATTTCAGTATGCATAATATGTTAATTCAGTATTATGTGAATATGTGTATGCGTATATGCTCATTTTATGTCTATTCACTCACACATAGACACACACACATTCATTTTTTTACTGATGGGGAACTGAGTCAAATTTTTTGGATACACTGGCCTCTTGGACACCTCTCCTCACCCAAGTCCTGAGTATGCGTTAACTTCAGTGCTGCTCATTTTCAGTCTGAGATATTCTCTGACAAGCCTATATATACTGCACCACACCCCCTGCTAGATGCTACGGGAAATACTAACTTGACTGAATCACAATTCCTACCCTTATGGGACTTTCATTCAACCTTTTATGGGACTTTTTTGTGTGTGTTGGTTTGATAGAGAAATAGAAGACATTCACCTGGTGTTCTTTAAAAAAATCAACGTAAATAACAGAACAGTATTTCAGTTGCATATTGTGGTCAGAGAAAAGAAAGGAAGAAACAGGGAGAGAAAATGAGTAAATGAGTGGGAGTGGAGCAGGGGGAAGCAAATAGAAAGGGTGGAACTGAGAGAAGCAGACAGGAAGGGGAAAGGGGCTGAAAGTGGGTGGTTAGTGTGGAGAGTGAAAAGGAAGAGTGGAGAGAGGGAACTCTAGAAAGAAGAGGCTCCACCAGCAGTTCTCAAACTGGGATCTGCCAGGCTCAAACTATTTTTATAGTAATGCTAAGGCGTTGCCTTCTTTACTCTGACTCTCTCGTGAAAGTACAATGGAGTTTTCCAGATGACATGTAATAACACATCAGAATGAAGGCAGATGCAGATATGAGAAATGAGCTGTCTTTTATTAATCCAAGTTTTAAATGTAAAACAGTGCCACTTTTCTCACTAATTTTGTTTTGAAAACTGTAGCTATATGTTATTTAGTGTTAACATGCAATGGGCTTATTGTTGTTATGTTTAAATGGAGTAATAAATATTGTTAATTTTCTCCATTTTAATTTCTAATACATAAATATTTGTAGATATAACCCACATAGAGAAAAGCCCCTTGGGGTCCTCAAAATTTTTAATAATGTCAAAATTCCTGAGACCAACAAGTTTGCGAACCATTGAGGTAAAGGATGGTCAGAAGCACCTTCCAGTGAAAGGGAACATCAGGCCCAGGTGGGTGGGCGGGTGTGAAAAGGAAGAGGGGAGATGAAGATCACACATATCAACTGTACAATTTTGCTTAGTGTAATCTGACAGGACCTATTTTCTACTTCCTGTTGTAATGGTTTTATACTAATGTTCTTCATTGTCTGAACTGATTTTGTTTTAAATCTAAATAATGAAATCACCTGCCCAAAGGGGCTGTTCTGACTCTTAATTCCAGGGTTGGAAAATTGTGGGGCAGTCCAAATTTCATGTATTCTACCCTGCTGTCCTATAGGCCCAGTTGTCCCTGTGAGACAATTTTTATTTCAGAAAATATGTTACTGTTGGTTTGAGTCTATACATTTGGAGACCCTACATTAATTTTTAAAATTTTGAATAAACTTAATTTTTGGATAATTTTAGATTTACAGAAAAGGTGCAAAGATAGTACAGGGTTCCTTTATGCCCCTCACCCAGTTTCCCCCACTGTTAACATCTTACATCACCATGGCGTGTTTGTCAAAAATGAGAAATTGACATTAATGCATCACTATTAACTAAACTCTAGACTTTGTGTAGATTTCATCATTTTTCCCATGAATGTCCTTTTCCTGTTCTAGGATCCAATCCAGGGTACCTCATTGCATTTAGTTGTCATGTTATCCCAGTCTCCTCTGGTCTTTGGCAATTTCTCAGTCTTTCCTTGTGTTTTATGACCTTGACAATCTTTAGGTGTATTGGCCAGAAAATCTGTAGAATGCCCTCCAAACTGGGATTATCTGTTGTTTTTCTCAGGTTTAGACTGGAGTTATGGTTTTTGGAAAGAAGACCACAGAGGTGAAGTGCTTATTCATCACATCATATGAAGCGGTATACGATAGCCACATGACATCACTGGGGGTGTTAACCTTCAACATTTGGCTACCATAGTGTTTGCCAGACTTCCCCACTGTAAAGTTACTGTTTTTTTTCCCTTTTCCTCCTATATTCTAGGCCACCTGCAAGGAGTAAAGAGTAGGAATTGAACTCCATCTCCTGTAGAGGGGGAATATCTACAGATATTAGTTGGAATTCTACTATAAGATAGATTTGTCTCTTCTCTCTCTTTATTTATTTGTTCAATCATTTATTTATATAAATATGGCATATTTGTCAGGATTCTTCAGAGAAACAGAATCAATAGGATGTAGATAGATAGATAGATACAGATGCAGATATAGATAAGAAGAGATTTATTATAGGTATGGAGGCAAGAAGTCCCACAATGTGCCTGGAAACCCAGGAAAGCCAGTGGTGTAATTCAGTCTGAGTCCAAAGGCCTGAGATTCAGAGGTTGATGGTGTAAGTCCTAGTCTGAGATGGTGTATGTCCCAGTCTGAGAAGGTGTAAGTCCGAGTCTGAGACGGTGTGAGTCCCAATCTGAGACGGTGTAAGTCCCATTCTGAGAAGGTGTATGTCCCAGTCTGAGAAGGAGTAAGTCCCAGTCTGAGACGGTGTATGTCCCAGTCTCAGATGGCATAAGTCCCAGTCTGAGATGGTGTATGTCCCAGTCTGAGACAGCGTAAGTCCCATTCTGAGATGGTGTATGTCCCAGTCTGAGAAGGAATAAGTCCCAGTCTGAGACGGTGTATGTCCCAGTCTCAGATGGCATAAGTCCCAGTCTGAGATGGTGTATGTCCCAGTCTGAGATGGTGTATGTCCCAGTCTGAGACAGCGTAAGTCCCAGTCTGAGATGGTGTATGTCTCAGCCTGACTCTGAAAACCCAAGACCTGGGAGCACCAGTGTCTGAGGGCAGGAGAAGATGGATGTCTCAGCCCAAGCAGAGAGAGAGAATTCATCTTTCCTCTGCCTTTTTGTTCTATTCAGACCCTCAGTGGATTGGATGATGCCCACCCCCGTTGGTGAAGGCAATCGTCTTTACTCAGTCTACTGATCCAAATGCTAATCTCCTCCTAGACACCCTCACAGACACACCCAGAAATAATGTTTTACCAGCTATCTGGACGCCCCTTGGCCCAGTTGTGTTGACATGTAAAATTAACCATCACAGTATGGACTTGTGTATTTATTTTATACTTTGGGATGTACTATGGTATTTATTTTGTTGCTAAAATTGTTTCAGCTTTGGCCATTGGGAACTCTTTCAGATTAGTTCCTGTGTCCCTTAGACATACCCCCATATTTTTGTATTTTGAGCACTTCCTTACTTTCTGATATTACAAGATGCTCCACGCTTATTTTGTATTCTACTTGTCCTGGTCTTAGAATCACCATTTTTCCTCATTGGAGAATAGTATTTAGAAGCCAAGATCTGGGCACTGGGTGTGTGTGTTGCTGTTGGGATGTCATTGCTTCTAGGCCCTCTTAACAGACAGAGAGAGCTGTGTAATATATATGTGTATATACTAACCTATGTATACAAACATATCTATAATTATTTCTGTATTTATCCATCTGTATATATATTAAGCTAAACATGATGGAGACTTCATATTTGCTCATGTTCTTTTTTAGCCCAGAGGCCAGATACAATAACTTGCTTTTCTTCTTTTTGCAGATACCAGATATTCCTCTATTTTATATGTGCCTTCCAGAACATCTCGTGTGGTATCCACTACTTGGCTTCTGTGTTCTTGACAATGTCCCCTCAGCATACCTGCAGGCCCCCAGGCAACGTAAGTCAGGTTCTTTTCCGCAATATCTCTAGTTGGAGGTTAGAGGACATCTGGAGCCTATTTTCCACAGGCCATGAAGACGGCGTTCTAGTGCAGCTGCAGAACGGGGAGGTCTGGGAACTCACACAGTGTCACAGGCTCCGGAGGGAAAACAAGTCAAGTGTGAATTATGATTATAACGGCCATAAGACCAGACTTCCTTGCTTGGATGGCTACATCTATGACCAGAGCAAATGGAGCAGCACCGTGGTGACCGAGTGGGATCTGGTCTGTAACCGAGAATGGTTTGCCAGGCTGATCCAGCCCATATTTATGCTTGGAGTCCTGCTGGGAGCGGTGATTTTTGGCTACCTTTCTGACAGGTAAAATGAAGTATTTTGGATTGTTGCATCAATGTAGGGTTCATTTTTCTATCTGGTTTTCTTAGGGGACAGTGAATTATGTACAAAACTTTAGTCATTTTCATACCTCTTATCTAAATACCTACCTCTTTGCTGATCTGTTATTTGGGGACACAAAATAAAGTAGTGGTAAGAGAATGGGTTCTGAAGACAGTCGGCCTGTGTTCAAGTCCTGCTTCTACCATTGATTAGCTGTGGACCCTGGGCAAATTGCCTAACCTGTGTTTCAGAATCTCGTTTGTAAGCTGGTGATGCTTACAATAATAGCATTCACCTTAAAGGTTATTGCAAAATTAATACAGAAAAAGTACCTTGGACATATAACCACTCAATAGATACTGGTTATTACTTTGAGTATTTTTTTTTCTTTAAATAGACTTGCTTTTTAAGAGGTGTAGCCTGCTCCTAAGCAGGGATATCTATGAAATTGTGGGTTTGATATATTAGCCATATTTTAAAAAATACACATTAAAATGAATGTGCAGCTGTTAAAATGGAGCAAAGTTCATCTTTGTATGAATATGGACCACACTTTAAGTCCCTGTGCTAAAGCACAGCAATGAATTTATTTGGTCCCCATAGTTGTGAATTTTACAGGAATGTGCCGGGTGCTGGGAACCTAAGGATGACAGCTTATGTCAGAAATCCCTGCCCTTGGAGTGTGCCAGTCTAACGGGGCTGACAAACATGTCCAAAAAAAAAGTATAGGGCTTTGTTGTCGCCAGGGCCATACTTGAAGTGAAAGCGATGGAGACAAAGACCATGGAAGCCTAAAGGGAGGAGTGCCAGGTCTTTCTCCCCACCATCCACATCCCCTCCAGGAGATGGCATTTGAATCATGAAATTGAAGCAGAAGTGGAGTCTAGTTGTTATTTGGTGGCTGAAGTTATGTTTCAATGTTTAAGAATCTTCTGCTCCATAACTATCTTCCTGGGAGGTGGGAGGTGGAAATTAGGTTGTCAGTGGGGAGAAGAACAAAATAGACTTTTTTGGAACAAAGTGGAAAGTCTTAGATGTTGTTATGAATTATTTCTTTCAACTGGAGCTTGATGACTGTAAGATGGACAGAAAATACCTAAGAAGTTGGTGAAGAGGCTCCCTCTTTGGGTCTCTTGGACTCCTCTAGGTATCTTGCTGGGTGTGCCAAGACTGCAAATCCCTGACCACTCTTTTACATGGGCCATTTCTCAAGGTTGTTTATGCAGCTGATAACCTTCAAAGATGAGGTAATGTCCTCTCTCTACCACAGACAAAGAGCGGGCTTGCTCACTGTTTGCTATAAAAGCAGTAGGTTTCTCAACTTCAGTTCTCTAACACAACCTACTACATGTGCTGGTGTCATCTGAGCCCACTGTGTTGTCCCTGTGGGACTAGGGGGCAAGGGGAACCAACTCAAATATGCTGATGCTCTCCTAGTGTTGTGCTAGTACTGTTGCTCTGGCTGTGTTGTAAGTAATGAAGCCCTTTATCTCTATCCCAGGAGTCTTGTGTCTTCTGCCAGCATTCATTCAACAGTAAGATATTAACATATTAACTTAAAAGTAGAGTAAAACCAAATTCAAGACCCAACGTCTGCCATCATCCTAAGCCTGAGAGGGTTCGCATAACTTATTTTTTAAGGAAAGTAAGTAGGTTGGTCAAAGCCAAACACATGATTGAAAGGCACCATGAGTGAGAATCAGCAGAGGCAATAGGCAGCAGAAGGAGACTTCTGCACAAAGACTTCAAATACTGGAATTCTCAGGCAAAGATAATAGAATAACTATGTTTACATTCTTAAATAAATAGAGACAAGCTTGAAAATATTGATAAAAATCTGGAGATTGTATTTGAAAATGATCTATAATTGAAGAGTAACTACCTAGAACATCTAGAAAGAGGAAACAAAATAAGTGAATAACAAACTTCCTGGGTAGTTTTAACAACCTATTATACACAGTGAAAGAAAAAATTAATAAAATGGATGATAGCTCAGGAAAAAATTATCAATAATAAAACTCAGACAAAGAGAGGCAAAATATGAGAGACTAAAATTCATGGAAGCAGAGGGATGAGGTCCAGAACTTGTTTAATATTAGAAACTAACCAGTGGAATTTACTACATCAACAGGTTAGGGGACAAAATTCATATTATCAACTCAATAAATACAAGAAAAGCATTTGATAAATTTCAAAATCCATTCATGATAAAAACTAAAAAAATAGAAGAATGTCCTTAACCTCCAAACCAGTGTCTACAAAAAGATCTACCATGAACATGTTAATTGTGAAATGTTAGAAGCTTTCCTTTGAGATCAGGAACAGAGAAGGATGTGTGAAACACCCCTTCTATTAGCATTGTACTCGAGAGTCTAGCCAGTGCTATAAAGCAAAAGAGAGAGGGAAAAGAGAAAGAGAAGGAGAGGGAGGGAGAAGGGCATAAGGGGAAAGAAGGAAGAAGAAAAAGTCATTATTTGCAGCCATTACAATTCTGTATGAAGAAAATCCTGCCGATGAATTATTACAATTAATGAGCATTTAATGACTTTTCGGGATATATTAACAATATATGTAAATTAATTATCTTTCTATATACCAGTAACAAATATAAAAATTTAAAATGCCATTGCAAAAACCTAAAAATGTAAAATGTATATGGATAAATCTAACAAAAAGTGTGTCAGCCCTTTATGGAGAAAATGACAAACTTAAAGAATCAAATCATTAAGGTAAATAGATATACTGTAGACAGACAGATTGATGCTCCCTTAGAGGACCCTGAAACAGACTAGTGCATTCACAGACATAACTATGGAACAAAGAAGGCATTGCATATCAGCAGGAAAAGGATCAATAAGTGGTGCTGGGACAGCCGTCTAGCCATATAGAAGAAAATACAATTGGAGTCTCTTCCTCACACCTTATAGTATAAAAATCAGTTCCTGAGGGATTAAAGGTACATATATGAAAGGCAAAACTATATAACTTTAGGAAGAAAATAAAAGGAGAATATTTTAAGAACCTATTGGAAGGAAGAGGAGACTTTTTTTAAGACACAAAAAGTGCTAACCATGAAGAAAAAGATGGATAAATTTGACTTCATTAGAATTTATGTCCATCAAAGACACCATTAAGAGAAGAAAGACACAAACCAGAGAGAGAGAGAAAGAGGAAGAAAATATTTGCTTAATATATAACTAAAGGATTAGGATCCAGAATAGTCCAAACGATTTTTATACCAATAGGAAAAAGATAGACAACCTGATAGAAAAATGAGAAAAAATTTTGGAGTCACTCCATAAAAGAAAAATCCAAATGGCTAATGAAAAGATGAAAAGGGTGTCAATGATATATAATCAAACCATTTATTTTTGACCAGTTGTCAAAAGTAAGAAGTCTTGTGATGCTAAGAGTTTGTGAGGATATGGAATAATTGGCTCTCTCACCGCTGGTGTGAATGCACCTTGAGAATGCAAATCAGGAAAACTTTGAAGAATGGTGTAGCATTATATAGAGAAGTTGGTGATGTGTACAGCTCACATGTTCTAGGGCATGTACCCTGGAGATGCTCTTGCATATGTCCTCATGGGCACATATGTAAGAATGTTCCTACAGCATTGTTCCTAACAGCCTGGCACTGCAAACACCTCAAACATCCTTTGCCCATATCATAGACACAGGTATTGCAGTATCTTCTTGCAGTGGGATATGTGCCATGAAGTGAATGAACCACAGCTACACAAAACAGCAGAGGCAAATCTCCAAAAATAATGTTGAGTGAAAGAAGCAAGTCATAAAATAATACACATGGTACTGTTCTATTATAGAAAGTTTAAAAAAGAGCAAAAGAAACCTATGTTGTTTAGGGTTGCTTATAAAAGTGGTAAAATGGAGTGAAAAGCAAGGAATTGGTTATTGGCAAAATTCAGATAATGATTCCTTCTGGAAGTGGGCAAGGGGTTTGAAATCACAAAAGGAGGTGTGAGAAGCTATTGGGAGGCTGGCAATGATCTCTTTCTTACTTTGGGTTGTGATTTCATAGGCGTTTGATTCTTTATTATTCTCTAAATTGTACACATATATTTTTATGTATTCTTGTGTATACATAAATGTATACACAATTTTATTACAATGATATATTGTAATAAAAAAGCAAAAGAAGTAAGATCTGATCCCATCTTTATGGAGCTAATAGTAGAGGAGATAGACTTTTAAACAGATAATTCGAATGAAATGTGGTAAATTCTTTTAAAATAATAATAACTCACATTTATGGACAATTTACTATGCACTAGGTACTGTTCTAAATGTCTTGTGTGTTATCTCATTTAATTAGTTAAAGAAGGAGGCACTATTGGCCCTCTTTTACTGATGAGGAAGAGGAAGCACAGAAAGTTCATTTGGAAAGTAAGCAGTGGAGCTGGGATCTGAACCCAGGCCTGTGTACCTAACTATTACGTCAGACTGTCTCTTAATTTCTGCCATGAGACCCAAGAGGATGGTCAGAAAAGGCTTCATATCTGGGTTTTAGAAGCTCAATGGAGAAGGCTTTCCACGGAGAACGAGCAACTTTGTGTCGTGAGAGAGCCTGGCACGTTCCAGGAATGGTGGGGAGATCAGTTTGGAAGATGTGTGGGATGGATGAAGGAAACGAGAGACAGAACCACGACCAGGATTGTTTTATTTCTAGGAAGTGTGGAGGGTGTGCTCCTGCGACATTAGGAAGACTGATTGGGAGGCTATTGGGATGGATGATGTAAGAAATGATGAATCCTTGAATGAAAACAGGAGAAGTGGAGAGGGAAAGATGGATACATATTTGGGAGTCGTTTTTAAAGTGAAGTAATTTTGTTACCCTGCCCACCGACTCCATAAGATTTTAACCACAGTCCTGCTCAGAACAAGCCTGCACATTCTCTTTAGCTTATAGGAAACCACAAAGAGAGGAAGGAGGAGATGGCTGAGACATATGGTCAAAACCAGTTAAAACTGGTTGAAGGCAACATGGCAGCCTGACTTGACCTGACGTAGACCCAGCAGCTCATTGTACACTCATTGTAATACGTTACCATGCTATATAACTGGTGCCATGACAGTTTACAACTGCCGTGGCAATGGCAGGATATAACCAAATGAGGAAAGAAAGGAGGTGGCATCCTTGTTCCCCCAAAAAGCCTGCCCAGTCCCCTGAATAACTATGAATATTCCTCCTCTTCATTACTTCAATCCCTTATAACAGCTGCTTAAACATCCCATGAGCTGAGAAGTTGATTTGTGAACTCAGTTCCCACTTCTCCATTCTTTGGCCATTGAATAAAGCTTGTTGTATTGGACCTGCAGTTTGGGTCTTGTTTCAAAGTTGTGACACCAAACAGAGGAAGAACCTCAAGAGGAAGGGCGAGAGACCCTTTATTGGGTCTCTCCCTGGTTCGGGAGAGAGTTCAAGTAGTAACAATTTGGTGACCAATACGCAGGAAGGAGAGGATTTGGGGGAGGAACACATTAAGATTTAGGAGCCTGGAGAGCAGGTGAAATTGCTGACCAACTCTGGAAATACTAGGGAGAGAGCTGCTTTAGAAGAGAGGGAAAGATGTTTGCATATTTTCCAATGAGCATGTACTATCCCTGGATTAAGAAAAAAGGGTAAATCAAAATTAATACCAATTATAACAACAACCACAAAAGATTGCAGCTCTAAAGGGCATTCAAGTGGAGAAGAACAGCTAGGGCCCAAGGCAAGTGGGCAGTTAAGAGCGCATATTTAGGAATCAGAGCCAGGGAAGTAGATGAAATCACAAGGGCAGAGAGTGTGCAGTAGAGGACTTTATGAGATGCCAGCACTGAAGCAGAGGGGCCATCGGGGAGACTCGAGTCAACCTGGAGGGTATTGTTCTGCAAATCAAGGGAGAGCAGGGCCCCGAGGAGCAGGCGTGGTCAGTGACACTAGAGAAGACAGGCAGAAAAGGACCCAGAGAGGCAACTTGGAAGTCCCTGGGGACTGTAAAGCGATCTCAGAAAAGTCAGTTGCAACCTGGTCATTGGTCATTGGCTGAGGAAATGTAGGAGCTGGGGAAGTAGATATTCCCTTCTGCTAAGTCTGTCAGGGGAGGAAATGCAAGATGCAAGGTGGCTGAAGGAATGATGGAGTCCAGAGAAGGTTCTTGTCTTTGGTTGGAAGAGACTTAAACTGAAAGGAAGGAGTCAGAGGAGAGTGAAAGATAGATGAAAAAGACGTCATTGGTAGAATAAGGTCCCAGAGGAGGTGGGAAGAGGCATGATCCAATAGGAAGACTGCAAAATGGAATTTGGAGAGAAGAGAGCATGTGTCTCCAGAGAGGAGGGAAGAAGAGCAGGCTGAATGCGGATGCAGGTTGTGTTGACAAGGGGCAGAGCAGGACGTTGTGGGGCTTTCTCTTTCATGGCCTCTGTTCCCTGCAGGAGGTGGCTGCTCATCTGGTGAAAGTGAAGACATTGGGGTGGTAGAGAGGGTTGATAAGGCATGGGTAAAAAATTGTTTTAAATGGCATTCAGGGCTCAAATGAGATCAGGAAACAGTCATGTGTAGGGCCAACAATCCTGTGTGGGAGCAGAGAAGGCTGAGGGCGTGAAGATGATCATTTCTTATTTGCTTGCATATCCTCTGCTATACTTGGCAAACCCGTTGGTTGGAATCTCAGGACTATGTTCTTTTGCCTTAAAACTGTGTGTCAGGGACAATTCACAAGGAGAAAGTATTTGCAAATCATATATCTAATAAGAATCTAGAATCCAGAATATATAAATAACTCTTATAACTCGACAATAAAAAACCCAATTTAAAAATGGGCAAAGGATTTGGATAGATATTTCTCTAAAGGATATATACAAATGGCCAATACGCACATATGAAAAAGCTCAGCATCATTAATCACTGGGGAAATGTAAATCAAAACCACAATGAGATACCCCTGCACACTCACTAGGATGGCTTTAATAAAAAAGACAGACAATAACAAGTATTGTGGAGGATGTGGAGATATTGGTACCCTCATACGTTGCTGGTGGGATTGTAAAAACAGAGCAGCCACCTTGGAAAACAGTTTGGCAGTTCCTCAAAAAGTTCAACATAGGGGCCGGCCCGGTGGCGCAGCAGTTTAGTCCGCGCTTAGCAGCCCGGGGTTCGCTGGTTCGGATCCCGGGCGCCCGCCGACGCACTGCCTGTCAGCCATGCCGTGGCGGCGTCCCATATAAAGTAGAGGGAGATGGGCACGGATGTTAGCCCAGGGCCGGTCTTCCTCAGCAAAAAGAGGAAGATTAGCAACGGATGTTAGCTCAGGGCTGGTCTTCCTCACCAAAAAAAAAAAAAAAAAAAAAAGTTCAACATAGACATCATATGACCCAGCAATTCCAATTCTCTGTATATACCCAAGAGAATTGAAAACATAAATTCACACAAAATCTTGCTCATGAATGTTCATGATAGTATTATTCATAATAGCCCCAAAGTGGAAACAATCCAAATGTCCATCAACTGAGGAACAGAGAAACAAAATGTGGTCTATCCATACAGTGGAATGTTATTTAGTCATAAAAAGGAATGAAGTACTGGTATGTGCTACAACATGGATGAACCTTGGAAACATCATGCTTAGTAAAAGAAGCCAGACACACAGGTCATATATTGTGCAACTCCGTTTCTCTGAAATGTCCATAATAGGCAACTCTATAGAGACAGAAAGTAGATCAGTGGCTGTCAGGGGCTGGAGGGACCAGAGAGTATGGAATGCCTCCTGGCTGCAGAGTTTCTTTCTGGAGCGATGAAAATGTCCTGGAATTAGATAGTGATGAGAGTCGCACAACTCTGTGAATATACTAAAAGCCTCTGAATTGTATATTTTAAAAGGTTGAATTTTATTGCATGTCAATTTTTAAAAATCTGTCAGGAATGTAATTTGTTTGTTTGCTTTTTAGACAAAGAAATGCCCCTCTCAATTATATAGGGCAAGTGAGCACCTTGTTCTAGAAGCAGAATGTAGCCAGACCCCTGTTTTCAGAGGGACTTAGCAAGAGCTGCCTCCCCCTTGGTGGGCAGAGCCAGCCTGACAGAGGAGATGATCCAACAGGTCAGAGAAGGGAAGTCTTGGGAGGAAAAGGACAAATCCTCCCCCCTTTTCCCTCCAGTCCCAGGTAGAGAGGTCCTCCGGGGATCACCCAGACAGATCATGTGTGTATATTAGCAGTTAGTTAGAGGGCCCTCCGGAAAGACTGGCTTCTTGAAGAAATCATGTGTTAACTCGTGATTTGCTCAAAATAAGTGAATAAATAACAACAATCAAATATAGTTTTAATATGCTATTTAAAATATATGTAACATTCATCTTTCATGAATTGGAGAGGGTGTTTAAACTGTTACAACCATACCTTGCTTCTTCCACTGTGGTTCTTATTTTCCAGGATCGGCAGACGCCTTGTCCTGTGGTACACAAGCACTGGCATGTTTTTATTTGGCATTGCAGCGGGATTCACATTCAATTATTACAGCTTCATGGTTGTACGCTTTCTTCTTGCGATGGTGAGTTGTGTGTTTTTTTTTTACCTCTTTAATTCTACTGCAGTATTTTCATAGTAAACCTTCGTTCTCTTAGTTTTGCTCGTTTGAATCCAGTGAGAGAGGTCAAGGACTAATCCTTGGTCACACCACTGCAGAAGTCTTTCTGTGGAATATTAATGTCCTGTGTTTAGAATGGAACTCATTAAAATGAAAAATTGTTGCTTCCCAGGCAGAAAATTTTTATTTAACTCTGTGCCTGGCACATGATCCACATAAGGGACTGTTTAGTTCTGAGGGATGGGTAAGAGAAGAACATTCTAGGCAGAGGGAGCAGCAAGTAAGAAGGCCCTAAGATGGGAAGGAATTGAAGGTCCAGATGTAAGGAGACTAGAGGAGAAGTGAAATACATTGATGAGGCTGAAGTGGGGCGGGGGAATTAGGCAGGGCCTTGTAGGATAATAGAATTTGCTTGATTTCCTAGAGGCAGTGGGAATCCAGTGAAGGGGTTCAGGTGGGGTAAAGTGGTCATTCTGGATCCTCTTTTGGGGTGAGGTCAGGGTAGATGTGAGGAATAGAGTGTTATGAGTGGAGGTGATAGGTGTCAATTAATTCAAGGAATCTTTTGGAATTCTTTAGGCAGTTGTGTTTGGATTGTTTGAACCCAGTGACAGAAGTAACCAATAGGAGGTAGAAGTATACTCAGAAAGAGTTAGCTTTGAAAAAAACGTGTTGGGGACTGATGTTACAGCTTAACTTAAGGGGGAAATTTATAGTATTTGAAGGTTATCACAATCTTTCTTTCTTTGCTGTCACAGCAACAAACATTTACCTTGGTTACAGGCGTCCTCATTATCAGTGTTAATGATCTGAGTCTCACAATTACAAGGTTGCGTGGGGAAATAAAAGCTGTTGTCACAAAAATATTAAATTCACCATTAATACCATAGTCCCTGTCAAGCACCTCCTTGTTTACTTACTACCGGTGTCAATCCTGTCTCATCGCAGGAAATTCCTGGTAGGTTAGCTTCTTTGTGACTCTGATGCAAGGTGAAATTGCAGATCTTACAAAAGGTACTTGGTTACAAAAAGTCTTTGAAAGCAGTGGGGAAAAGTGTCCCAATCATACCCATATCCCTTGACCGATTGGGATCTGGCAGAACGAGACCAGTTAACTTTTGAAGAAATTAACATCCAGCAGGATAATGATGTGATGAGCCTTCAAAAGAGTATAATTTGAATCTGAAAGGACTAAGAGAGGCCTTTGGGGAAATCAATGGCACTCCAGAATAATTTTGCAAAAATTAAATTTATGATTTGTGTTATAAAAGTCAAATGTGAAATAATTTTTGTAGGAAAAATTTGAATCCTTTCACCACCACTCCCCACAAAAAAATCCATCATTTGATTCATTCTTTGTTTATTCCAAGAATGACCACATATTGTTATTATAATCTAAATTTTGTTAAAGGTAGGCCTATTTTCAAAATAAAGTTTTTCCTCCCATTTTTTTTTATTGTGGTAAAATAACACATCAACCATTAACCATCTTAACCACTTTTTTGGGGGGGGTGGCGAGGAAGATTGGCCCTTAGCTAACATCTGTGGCCAATCTTCCTCTTTTTGCTTGAGTAAGATTGTCTCTGAGCTAACATCAGTGCCCATCTTCCTCTATTTTGTATGTGGGTTGCCGCCACAGCATGGCTTGATGAGTAGGTGTAGGTCTGCACCCAGGATCCAAACCTGTGAACCTGGGCTGCTGAAGCAGAATGCGTGACCTTAACCACTAACCACTGGGCTGGTCCCATCTTAACCATTTTTAAGTGTACAGTTCAGTGATGTTTAGTATGTTCATATTGTTGTTCAACCATCACCACCATTCGTCTCTGGAACTCTTTTCATCTTGCAAAACTGAGACTCTATTTCCATTAAACAATAACATCCCATTCCCTCTTCCCCTCAGCGCCTAGTAAGAGCCATTCTACTTTCTGTCTCTGTGATTTTGGCTACCTCTAGGTACCACATACAGGTGGAATCATACAGTATTTGTCTTTTTGTGATTGGCTTATTTCACTTAGCATAATGTCCTCAAATTTCATTTGTGTTGTAGCATGTGTCAGAATATCCTTCCTATTTAAGGCTGAATAATAGTCCATTGTGTGTATATTTTTTCATCTGTTGATGGATGCTTGGGTTGCTTCCACATTTAAGCCATTGTTAATAATGCTGTTATAAACATGGGTGTACAGGTGTCTCTTTGGGACCTCACTTTCAATTCTTTGGGGTATATACCCAAAGTGGGATTGCTGGATCATATGGTAATTCTATTTTTTAATTTTTTGAGAAATCCTCATGCTGTTTTCCATAGCACCTGTACCATTTTACATTCCCACCAACAGTGCACAGGGGTTCTAATTTCTCCACATCCTTGCCAACACTTGCTATTTTCTGTTTTTCCTGATAGTAGCCATTCTAATGGCTATAAGGTGATATCTCATTGTGGTTTTGTCTTGCATTTATCTAATGATTAGTGATGTTGAACATCTTTTCATGTGCTTATTGGCCATTCATATATCTTCTTTGGAGAAATCCAGATCCTTTGCTGATTTTTGAATGGGATTGTTTGTTTTGTTATTGAGTTTTAGGAGTTCTCTAAGTATTCTGGATATTTATTTCTTATCAGATATATGATTTGCAAATACCTCATTCTGAGGGTTGCCTTTTCATTCTGATGATAGTGTCCTTTGATGCACAGAAGTTTTTAATTTTCATTAAGTCCAAAAATGTCTATTTTTTCTTTGTTACTTGTGAAAATAAAGTTTTAATCAAATCTTTTTTCTTCCCACTTTTTTTGGTCCGAATTTTTGTTGTCCATAACTTTTTTTCCCATAATTTTTTGTCCCCATTTAACAATTTAGGATTTAATAATAAGGACCTCTTATATATAGATAAATTGATGTGCACATTTACAAGGAACTAAGAAATAAATTCACACTATAAGGGAATGTTTAAATGAAACAAAAGGCAGTGGCCAACATTTATATCATGCATAATCTGTCATTTGGGTTGGAGAGGGTGGAGGAAGAATGAAAGGACCCATTGAAAGAAAAAGGATGAATTAGACTAGACGCCATTTTATAAATGTGATATGGGTTTCAGAAAACAATTCTTTGTCATTTTCTTTCTTGCCTATGTGTAATTTGCAGAGAGATCAGACTCCTCGGTAGCTGTAAATGTGACCTAAAGTGTGGACCACCCTTTTCGCTCTGTTTTGCAGGCTGCAAGTGGCTATCTCGTGGTGGTGTTTGTCTATGTGACGGAATTAATTGGCATGAAATCTCGGACGTGGGCATCCATCCATATGCATTCCTTTTTTGCCATTGGAACAATGGTGGTGGCTTTGACGGGCTACTTGGTCAGGACCTGGTGGATCTATCAGATAGTCCTTTCCACAGTGACTGTCCCCTTTGTCCTGTGCTGTTGGATGCTCCCGGAGACACCTTTTTGGCTTCTCTCAGAGGGAAGATATGAAGAAGCACAAAAAGTAGTTGATACGATGGCCAAGTGGAATCGGGCCAGCTCCTGCAAACTGTCAGAACTTTTATCACTCAATCTAAATGGTCCTGTTGGCAATAAGCCCCCTGAAGTTAAGAAGCACAAACTATTAGATCTGTTTTATGACTGGAATATTGGAACAAGGACACTTACTCTTTGGCTGATTTGGTTCACGGGGTCTTTGGGATTCTACTGCTTCTCCTTGAATTCTGTTAATTTAGGAGGCAATGAATATTTAAACCTCTTCCTCATGGGTAAGTAGTTACATTATATTTAAGTGTGGCAATGAAGTAAAATTCCTACTGTGTTTTTATTGTCCTTTTTCTACCAGGGATAATACTGCCAACTATATTATTATGGTCTCTTTTGGTGTTATTATACTGTAACACATGTATATATTTTCTTTTCAAAAAATGTGCACAGTCAGAAGAATTTAGTCCCTCCTTCCTTTTCTGCCTCTTCTCCTTGCTTGCTTCTTTCCTTTAAGCCCATCTCCATCTCAGAACTCTCTTTAGAGGTAACTTCTAACACTTGGCTTGTACCCTTTCAAATCTCTTTCTGTGCATTTCTATACATTTGTGCAGATAAATGTTTTATATTTTAACATAAATGAGATCATTCATGACATATTGCTCTTCATAAGTTGCTTTCCTTTTAAAATTTAGTATGTATTGGAGATGTTCTTTCTACCTTCAAATGCCCTTAATGTAGAAATTTTAGCCAGTTAACTTAAATACATGTTAACTTAAATACTTAAAAACAGTGTCCTGAGATTAGGTGACCTGCAGAGGGAGGAAACCATGGAACTTTGCATGATGTGGAAGGGCCGGGCTGGTCAACAGTGACAGTTTCCCAAAGGAGACTGTTGGGTTTGCTGAGAGATCTTGCTTGCTCCCTGTTTCGTTCTGGCCGATAGACATAAAGCTTTTTTGTTCTGGACTTAAGATTCAAACTTCAGTTCTTCAAGGGAAGGGCTTTTAAGTCAATTATGGACTTATGAATTCAGCTCTTTATTTTTTTGTTGTGGGGGAGGAAAAAGAGGTCCGAGACAAAGTCCCTATTCTGTAGGGGATTCATTTTACATTTTAAAATGTTTACTTGTAGGTTTAAAATCCATCAAGCAGTTATCATTAGTTTATAGATCTAGCTGACACTGAATTTTCTACTTTAGATTCTAAGTTTGAAGTTACTGATACAAAAATTTCCCTCTAGTTCTGCCAAGAAGAAGAAACTGAAGATTAGAAAGTATCAGTGTTGTCTATTAATTTACTTATTTATTCATTCAACAGGTCCGTCCTCCAGACACCATGCCGTGTCCTAGGGAGCTTATAGCTTTGTAGGGGATAAGATCCCTAGGACAGGGGATAAGTGCTGGGTGGATTGTGTAAACATTAGTGCATTTCACGGGAAACGTCCTCCTCCCTCACTCCAGTGAGTTTAAAAGTAGCGGGGCTTACTGCCTCTCAGGCAATTGTTGGATAGTTCTTAGAGGCCCCTGGAAGTCAAGAGAGGGCTGATCATTCCTTTTGGGTGGTGGGTTAGAAGGCAGGGTCCCTTTGTACCTTTGGCCGCCATGGCTTATAGAGAGCTGTTTCACTCAATGACAGGCGCAGTGGAAATTCCTGCCTACATGTTCGTGTGCTTGGGAATGGACAGTTTGGGGAGAAGAAACATTCTGATCTTCTCCCTTATCTCAACTGGACTGATCTGTGGTGTGATTATGGCAATCCCCAAGGTGAGTTATTTTGTGTTTTATTTAGGAAATGGTTAGTTAAACTATGACAGTTTGATGGGAGAATTTTTAGCTTATTAGGGTAAGTATGAAGATCAGTTCAGACATATGGATAGAGTATATAGATAATATTTAAAAATATGTTTTCTTTGAAAAAAACATTCCTTCTCTTTTATATAAGTAGTATATGTTTACTGTAGAAAATTTAAAGAAAAAAAGAAATGTAAAAAAGAAAAAAGCCCATAATTCTACCTGCCAGAGATGGCCAGAATTGTATTTTGTAGACCCAATAACCTTGAGTGAGGAAAGTAGGTCATGCCTACCATTCATTCATTCATTTAAATATTCATTCAAATAAATATTCATTCATTTATTCGTTCAACAAAGATTTTCCAGCATCCATTTTGTGCCAGGTGCTGTTCTAGGTGCTGAAGACAGACAGTGAATTGAGTTTCTACAAGTATAATGAAGGAAAACAAAACAGGATGAGGAATAGAAAATGACTGTGTGTGTGTGGAGGGCACACGTGCACTATTTTATGTTATCTAGGGTGATGGAGGGATGGTGTGCCTCTCAGAGAAGGTGACATTTGATCAGAAACCTGAAGGAAGGAGTGAGCCCTGTAGACGTCTGAAGGACGAAATGAGTCTTCTATTCAAGATTGTTCCAGTTTAAATAGTCTTGTTATTCATTGTGGTAGATTAGTAGTTTCCAATTTCTAGTTAGTATGCATAAATCCCCCGAGGAGCTTGTTTTTAAAAATGCAATTTCTTAGTGAGAAATACTGCCATAAACTACTGAAATGACTTTCACATTTCTGTATTTTGGCAAACTCCATCCCTAGAATACGTCTTGCATCCAGAAGTGCTCTGCCTCTTCCCCGAAAAAATATGATCAGAACCTGTATTTTCATTCTCTCTTTGGAAAATATAGTCACTATAACAATACTTTAAAATATTTTATATAATTTTCTCCAGCGATTATATAATTATTAAGCAATGGTATCTCAACATTTAGAGCAAGGCCTTTTAAATTTTGCATGTTGTTTGCAATTTAATTTAAGCTAACCAGTGACTTCCTTTTGTAGTAGCACCGCACTTGATTGTCAAGGTTGGTGAATGAAATGTTTCATGTAACTGAAATTTCCAGGTGATAGATACACAACTGCCATGAATGCAATGCAACTACTCAGGGCAAGGAGGCCTCTGCCAGTTTGAGGGAACTTCATCCATACCTTTTTTGTGTGTGTGTTTTTAAGTAGTTTGCAGTTATATTAGTTGAGTTGATGGCAGCTGCCTTGGAGCTGGTGAAGATTTAGGGGAACCCCAGAACCTTTGAATTCTACAGTGGCTAAGCCCCAGAGATAATGGAGAAGACAGGAAAGTGGCTTATGGGCATTTGTAGAGAAAGAGCACTAACCCTTAACCACAAATTTCTCCCCTCTAATAAAATTTCTCCCCAAATTGTAGTGTCAACACAGTACAATTTTTTTCAAGTCACATTAATTCATTCGACAAATATTGTCTCCAGTAACAATTAAGGTGACACTAGCTGCCTTAATAGAGGTATCCCCAAATCTCAGTGACTTCACATAATAGACATTTGTTTTTTACTCATAGAAAGTTCGATGTGGATGCACCTGATTGGTGGCAGTGGGAGTGGTGAGGGGGTGTTTGGCTCTGTGGAGTCATTCAGGGACTCAGGTTGACCAAGTCACTGCCACCCTCAACACATGAACTCCAAGGTCACCTGGGTCTTGTCATCCAGCTGGCAGATAGGGGAGGAGAGAAAGATGGAATATGGGAGGTCTTTGTGAGCCACTGCTGGAAGTGGAGCCCATTAGGGACACAGAGACTGAGTAGGGGCATTCAGAGGTTTTGCTGTTGAGGAATGAATCAGCCAGAAAAAAAAAGAAAAGTCTGTTCTAATAGTTCAGTTATCATTTTCAAATTATTTTCTGCAGATAGTTTATAAGCCAGGGGATTACTCCTGCAAAGGGTGCAATTTGTTTTCATAGCTCTTTGATTCATTCTGCTGGGTCAATTCCAGAAGGAATAGGTCTATTATTGGTGAAACCAGCACCGTCTGGGCGTGTTTCATTCCAAAGCAGTCTTCCCAAATGACTTTTCTTATTTGATAATTTGAAATCTCCAAGTCTGGGGGAGGCACAATAAAACTTTCCTCTAAATTTCATGCACATGGAAAGCTTTTGCAGCCCATGAGTAGAGTTTACAAAATAAATTCAAACAGAAAAATAAAACTCTTCATTGTTCTGAAAAATACTAGAGAATTAGAAAGTTTTAAAATAATAATTTTAAAGATTTTATATTTTCCACTTAAAAAGATTACTTATGATGGTCTACTTTGCTGATATATTTTTTTTCAGGATTACCACATCTGGAGTGTGGGGGCAACTATGGCTGGAAAATTTGCTGTAGGGGCAGCGTTTGGCCTCATTTACCTTTATACAGCAGAGCTGTATCCAACCCTTATAAGGTACAAGTTACCTATTTTTCTTATCTTTCACGGAAGCGTCATTTCATTATATTTGGCCTTTAAGTATAAATGCTTTCTTTCCATAGAAGTTACCAGACCTCTGAGATGCGGGAAAGTTACATGATGGTGCTAATTCTGAATCTGAGGTTTTGTCTGTACCTCATTAACAAGGAAACAATTAAAGAAATTGTTTTGAAATAACACTCTATTGTCCTAAAACCATTTTAAATCTCAAATACAATTTGCTTACACTGACTCCCCATACGACTAAAGGCTGATTTTCTCAGGATGTTCTTCATGTTCTCCTGTCAGTTGTGTTAGTTTGGTAGGGTGGCCATAACAAGTCACCAAAGGCTGGGTGGCTCGAACAACAGAAATTTATTTTCTCACATTTCTGGAGGCTGGAAGTCTGGGGAGATCAAGGTGTTTGGCAGGTTTGGTTTCTCCTGGGGCCTCTGTCCTTGCCTTAATAAGAGATACTTATTCACATGAAAAGCACATTCTTTCCTTCCTATTAGACATTCTATAACGTTTCTTTACACAACTTTTAAAGAAAAGCACATTAAGATACTGCTTGACTTCAAAAAATTGAAATAGAATGTTCCATAGATATAAATCTTTTGTTCTCCTAAATTTCCACTCCCTACCCCAAATAAATTCCTGCTCTAGAAGACCGATGTTATCCTCAATATTAGGCTGAATGAATATTTATAAGGGGCTCATCTGCATAGCAGATGAAGAATGGTTTGCCCTTTTGTTTTTTGTCTTGAATTGTCTTGAATTATCTGCATGCTTGGATACACCACTGTTTCACAGAATGTGGATACAGGTCGTGAGTGAGTCTTAAAAAATTAAATTATTTCCAAGTATATTAGGCTGAGCTTAAGTTTTATGATTTTTCTCTGCTGGGAGGGTGGACGGGGGCTACAGGAGGTCATTCCATCACTCTCTCTGTCATTTGTGCTCTGCTTGTCTTCTGTTCTTGCTGCTGTTTTAATACTCCTCGTGTTTTCAGGTCGCTGGCCGTGGGAAGTGGCAGCATGGTGTGCCGTGTGGGGAGCATCGTGGCCCCACTCTGCGTTTCTCTCTCCAGCGTGTGGATCTTCACGCCACAGGTGTTCATCAATTTCTAGAACCTTACTGAGACAGCAGAGAGGCAGAGCAGCTAATTGCCTTCTACATTTTTACTTACTGGAAGCCAATTTGTAATTCAATTATGGGGGTTTGTAGAAACCTTATTAACAGCTCACCAGTTGCTAAGTAGGGTGGTGGTTGCTGTTTTCTTGTTCATCAACCGCCTTCTACCACTGGTGAGCTGTTAATTACAACTCTGTCTGCCAGAGAAGGGCCTCTCCTCATCCATTTCAGGAAGTGGGACTGCACAGGGAGCGCTCTGGTCTCTGTGCTGTGTCGACGCAAATAATCCATAATCAATCTATAAATCAATCCATAAATTGGGGTGAGTTTATTATGAGCCAGATCTGAGGACTAGCCGTGGGCCTTCCTTCCCCAAGGAAGGGTATACAGAGTGGTTATACACCATCTTGGAACAAAGAGCATACGTCACATATGACAGGAATGTCCCTTTTGCAGTTGTCATGAGATGCTTAGTTGGCACAGCAGATTGGTGGTCAGCAGGTCAGTGGTCACCAGGTGAGCACAGCAGGTCAGTAATTAACCCTTAGTTTAGGGAGTGATGCTTATCCTAAAGGAAATGCCGACATGGGGGAGGTTACATCCCTATTTTTAGGGGCATCATTTTTATCTTTGGGGCATAGTAAATGCTTAAAGCAGATATACAATGTGTGTTTAACAGGCCACGTCAGGCCCTTTTGGAAAAACAAGGTCAGGCCAAATTAGTTTTAAACCAAATGTCTTCCTCATATATTCCAGTATATCCTATTGCTTGTCATTTATTTATCACCTGTCTCAGTTCCTCTGTCCCCATCACCTGGCCCAGCCCAGCCTGCACTCCTCCACCTGCCTGCCACCCCCAGCCCTCGCCTCTGTGTTCCCACTGTGTGCCTGCTGGTCAAGGCAAATTCTGGAGGCTGCCTGTTCCTTGAAGGATTCTGTGGTGCCTGATGGAGGGGTTTAGGGATCTGTGGTTTTCAGGTTGCCTGAAACGTGAGGGCCTCCTCACGGACAAGACTTCCTGTATGCTTTCTCTGGCTCCGGTAGTGTGAGCTGTTTGCTGGGTTATCAATAGTGAGAGCAGTTGTGTTCAGTTTGCAGATTTCCTCAGGCAAGGCTGCGAGGTTGGTAAGTCGTGTGGAACACTGTCATACACTTGGGATTAGTGTGATGCTCTGGGCAGAGGAAGATGGGAGACAGGGATGGGTGGGGGGTTGGGAGGTTGGAGGGGGTGGGGGTTGAGGTGGCTCCAGGTGCTGCAGTGACTTAGGGGTGAGCCCTGGGTCTGCTGGCCCTCTCCCTCCTCCTCCAAGCTCCCTCCCCCAAACCTCTTTGCCAGAACTCTCCAAGCTCTTCCCTCTCTCAGTGCTCCTCTTTCTTTTCCTGATTGCCCCTGAAATAGACTCATTGTCCATGAGCCATCCTGGCTGTCTTTCCCAATCCCTGCATGGAGAACCTCTCCTAAATTCTGACTTCTCTTCCAAGCTGCAACCCCATGCTTCCACAAGCCTCGTGGATATTCTTCCTGGGTGTCTTACAACAAATGCACCATTTCCCAAACAGAACTGGTTGGTGACTTAAATTCCCTCCTCCTTCCATCTCCCACTTTGGGTTAGGAGTCAGTGGCCTCCGGCATGATGCTTTAGCAGCAGTTTTTTACTCACTCTGTTTTTTCCCCCTTTCCTCCCAATCCGTGACATCAAATCCTCACCTTCTTTCTCAAAACCACCCTAGCCTGCCTACTTCCAGTTCAATTCCTCTTCACCTTCTGCCTCCCAGGTCTTCCCCCTGCACTCCACCACCCCCACCTCATCAGAGTAGTTTGCTGAACCACACTCTGACCCAACTGCCCCCTCACCTTCAGAATAAAATCCACACTCTGCCTGATATTCAGGTCCTTTCCAGATTGACCCCCTGCTGATCATCCCTGTTTGTTTGTTTTCCTCACGCACTCCCCCTCCTCTCTGCGCTCACCTGTTCTCACTCACCCCCACCCACTCTCCTCCTATGCCACTGCCTAAACATGCCCTCAGCAGAGAATGCTTCTCTCCCATCTCCCCCTGCCAAACTTCCATGTATCTTTTTTCCTTTTTTGTCTTTTAAGAGAATGGGAACAGTTTTACCCGGACATTCTGTAGCCATGAAAGTGATGTTAAAACAGGAAAACAGATAAGGCTCAGTGACAAAATTGGGACCACTGTGGAGGAGGGAGAGGAATGCTTCTGCGATGCAGACAGTGTTTTGTTGTGGATGATCGAGAGCATGATGTGCTTGCTTTATAATTACTTCTTAAACTGTGCATTTGGTTTATGCATTTTTATACTTAAATCATATTTTATGATAGATAGACAGATATAGACCTTTTTTTTTTCTTTTTAAGAGGTAAATCCAAGAATTATTAGGAGTCAACCTGCCTCAGAAGCATGAACTCCATCTGGGACAGAGCCTCCCAGAATCATAAGATGAGGCAGCATAAGATCTTATGATCTTAGGGCAGCAATTTCTTCCCAGGACTTCAGTGAAATCCATGGCTGTTGACACAACACGGTCCCTCTCACGGGGTCTTCCCAGGCTTCATGGAGAGCAGCTGCCTTGCCAGGACCTTCTGGATAAGTCTGTCCTTGAGCTTTAGTGGCTGTGATGTACACAGCTGGGGAAACAAGATCAGAATTGGAACCACTTGCTTTATTCCCAGTTCATCCTCTTGCACTGCCTCTGCCGGATGACTGGTGGGAGGCCAAATACTGTAGGAGTTTAGATGAGGCAGCCCCCAAGTATCTTTTAAGAGGCAGAGCAAACCCCACTTCTCCAAGACGGCCACCATGATCTAAACACCCAACCTCCCCCTTTCCCATGTCTGTGTAGCATTTCGCATGCACTCCTTGCCCAGGCCACAGTCATGGGCTGGCTTCATTATTTGCATGTGTGTCTTTGTCCTCCAGTTAAACTGTTGAACTCTTGCAAGATGGGGCATTTTGTGTCCCCACAACTGGGTCTAGCAAAGCATTTCCCTCATCTTGTGTGCCACTCGTTATAATTTACTTAAATTTTAAATCAAATACACTGGCTTTTTAAAATTAGCTTTTCCCTAAACAATAATCTCAGTGAAATCATGGGTGTTATACTAGTTATATGTTTTTCTAAAATACGCTTTAACAAAATCTCACAAGGAATAAAACGAAGTGTTTGCTGCTACCTGACATCACCTTGCCCACACAGGCGGCGTGCATCTGCTCTTGGGACTCATTGGCCTAGTGTGGGTCTCTCTCATGTCCCAGTAATGGCCACTCAGTTGAGTTTGCTTCCTCTTTCCTGAGCTGACTCTGAGGTTGAGAAATGATACGGGCTGTCTGGCCTGCACAGGGAGGTGTTTTTGGAGAGTCCACCATCTTTTTTAGGGCATGGACTTTTCTAGAAGCATCTCCTTTGTGCTAGCACTTTGTGTTCCTCATTAAATAAATAAAAGATAAAAATGGAAAAGGTATTTTTTAAAACAATAAGCTGAAACACTCCGAAGAAGATAGGTAAATCTATAAAAGCAAATTGCTACAAAAATGACTAAAACCAAATGATATTTTTTAAAGGACATCCATAAGAGTCAGTTAGGCACTATGGAGTTAAAAGGGATTTTTAATTTTATGTAACAGGGACTTAAATAGTGCTTGTTATGTGACAAGCTCTATTTTAAGTGCTTTACAAATGTAGTCTTCATAAGATGCAGAGTGTTTATTGCTCTCTCCATTTTACAGATGTGGAGACTGAGGTACCAAAAGTAGTTATTAGCCCAAGGTCACACCCCATAAAGGTGACAGAGCTTGGATTCAAACCCAAATACCACACTTTTTACCAGATTAAACAAACAAACAGTACAAAAGGGAATAATGCAGAGAGATAAGCTCGTCTTCCCCCCTGACCCTGACTGCCCCAGTCCCCCTTCCCCAAGACAGTGGCCGTCAGCAGGGTCTTGTGTATATTTGCAGAAATATTCTGTGAATGTGCTTCCTTTGGATGCAACAGATGTTGCTTGTTGTTTTTAATGAGTAAAAAAATAAATGATTAAATTTCTCATTAAGCTTATTTGTGGACGTCACAATGCCTAGGGAGCCAGTGTTTTCATTTTGAGGAATGGAAATGCTAATCGAGAAGATAAGTTTGTATTCTCTCTTTCGAAAAGAAGCACATGAAAATCACTTGTTCTGATGCTTCTATTATCAACCGTTATTTTCTAGTAATCTAAAAAGAAAAAGTGGACACCTACTTCATATCATTTTTGTGTTCATCAACTCATTTGGCAAAGGTGTATTAGTGTTGATTTTGAACTAACCTCCTGCTAGGTGCTGAGGAGCAGAGATGAAAGAAACAGCCTCTGTCCTGAGAGACGTCCAGGGTGGTGGGGAAGGCAGAAGAGCAAACTGTCACAAACCCCAGAGATGAGGGCTATAGTGGGGAAATCCCGGGGTCATGGGATTATAGGAGAGGGCTACCAACCCAGAATAGGGTAAGACAGGAGGCTTCCTGGAGGAAGAGGCCTTTAATCTGTATCTGGAGGGGTCAGTAAGAGTCAGAGAAGGAGGAGAAAAGAGAATTCCAGGCAGAGAGAAAAGAAAGGGAAAGACTTAGAGGGGAAAAAGAACATGGCCAGTTTGATTTGGTTGCAAACATTATTGTTAACACCCAGGGTGGGTTGTGGGAGTCAGGAGATAAATCTAGAAAGATGGGCAAGGATCTCAAAAGAGGTCAGAACGGAAGCGAATTTGGACTGTGGGTGAGTTGGAGAGGACAGGATAGAAAAGTCATACCCACGGGACCTGGTGACCACTTGGGTATAGTGGAGAGGGTGGAGGGATGCAAGAGTCGTTCTTGGGGCTGGGGGATCCCAAGAGGATGAACAGGGTTGAGGTAATTGGGTGTGTTGAGTGGGAGATGCCTGCAGGGCGGCCAGGGGAGGCGTCCAGGGGACAGATGCCTTTACAGGTCTGGAGCTCAGGGGACAGACCCCGTTGGAGGCACAGACTTGGGAGCCAGTTTATGAAGAGGCGAGGGAGGAGTGAGTGAGACTGAAGACCTGGGAGGAACACATTTAAGGTCTGATGGAAGGAGGAGTCCAGGGCGGAGACTGAGGTGCGGCAGGAGGCGGGGAGGTGACCAGGACCCCAAAGGAGGAGAGGTGAGGAAGATAGGAGAGGAGAGTGGCTTAGAAAGAGCAGGACAGGAAAACATCCATTGGATTTAGCAGCTAGGAATCTGTGGCCTGGGAAGAGCAGCTTCTGTGGGTGGTGGGGGTGGGCCACGCTGCAGAGGGCAGGACCGGAAGAGAGACTGAGAGAGGGAAGCAGCGACAGCTGTGGAGAGTGTGGGCCGGAGGCCTGAGTGGGTGAGGGCTGCGGCAGAGGGCCCCTTTTGCTTGCTTTAAAAGATAAAGTAGTGGTAATGAAAGCTAGCATTTATTCACTGCTTACCATGGGCCAGGCACTCTTTTAAGTGCCTTAAATGTGTTACTTAATTCTTTCAGTCCTTTGAGGCAGGCACTATTATTATTTCCATTTTACAGATAAGGAAACTGAGGAGCAGACAAGTTCAGTAACTTGTCCAAGGCCACACAGGTAGCAAGATTGGGTATGGAGATTATGAGTTTTGAGAACTTTAATTTTTCCTAAGGGAAAATAACCAGTGGGAAGGAAAAGGTCAAAAATAAGTTGGAAGGTGGGGCCTGCCCGGTGGTTAAGTTCGTGCACTCCACTTTGGCCACCCAGGGTTCACAGGTTCGGATCCCGCGTGCGGACCTACGTACATCAAGCCATGCTGTGGCGGCATCCCATATACAAAACAGAGGAAGATGGGCACAGAGGTTAGCTCAGGGCTGATCTTCCTCATGAAAAAGAGGAAGATTGGCAATGGATGTTGGCTCAGGGCTGATCTTCCTCACCAAAAAAAAAACAAACCAAACCTGAGAAGGAGGGAGATCTGTTGCTGGAAGGAGACCCCTCCCTGTGGAGGAGGTGAGAGACAATGGAGTCTGGAGGGGATGAAGGGCTTCTCCTGGCCAGGGAGAGGGAGAGGTGGGGAGGGGGACTTGTTGGGACATTTCTGGGGTGAAGGGAGCTGGCCAGAGCGGCCGGAGACCAGGTCTTCTGCTTGGAGTGAGAGGGGAGATGGAGGGTTATGTTTACTGCTTGACCATCCTTCTTACTACTAAGCTAAAAAGAAAAATCCAGTCCCATCTTGGATCTTCCGTTTGATCCTGTTTCACGTTTAGACTTCTGTGTTTTTCAGACCCCGATACAGGGCTCTTCCGGGGTGTCTACATCAGCGGATTATACCTGCTATGTCTCAAGACACTAGAAAAATGCCTTTGAAAACCTTCTGGCCTCTCACTTAAATTCTACTCCTGCTTCTAAGTTCAGCCACGTATTTCTGAGAATTAGGTTATGAGTGTTCTGCAAACCAAATAAAAAGCTGTTCTCCCAGGTCACATCTGTTATTGATGTGGTCTCACATCCCATTGCTTGGGCACTGTGTGCTTCCTGCTTCTCACTCTGAGAGGCTGGAAAAGCACCAAGTAGGTAGATTTATCAGAAAAACCATGCCTTAATTTATTTTTATGGGTTCTTCCCCGGCAGTATTTTTCCTAGAGGAGTTTAAATTATGTGGGGACAGAATGCATTTTTATAGACTGTATAGAGATTTAGTTCTAAAATCCACCCAATATCTTCATAATGATCAACAGAGAATAGATAAGTAGAATTTAATTTTTGATATTATTTGCATATTTAAAGGCAAACACATTGGTGCTAGTCTGAAAGGTTGCCTTTTATGTGTTAAAATCTGGAAAGTAAAGAAATACTGAATTCTTATAGAAAATCAAATGGACGCCTCCCCCCAACAAAACAGCAATTAGTTTCCATTGCTTTTGTTTTGTTTCCTTCTAAACTCTGTAGGTTTTGGTTCATTGAAACATTGATTGGTGCATCATGCATGCATTCATTCATTCCCCATCATTTATTGGATGCTGACAGCATACCAATTATTGGGGCAGGGACGGGGTTGACCAGGTCAGTCCTTGACCTTCAAGTCCCAACTCAAGACTCAGTTGCTGGGTTCCTCCACAAGAGGCTGGAGTTCTGGGAAGATGGGACAGGGACTTTTTTCTCTGTGTGGCTCCTAGAACAGTGCCTGCAAGAGTAATAATGCCGGCGGGAAGTGGGATTTATTGAGTAGGTGCTTCTCGGCGGTTAATGATGAGTTAAGGAGTGATCGGATTAAGCCTGTTGGATGGGTTAAAGACCTCCCAGTCCAGCATAAGTAACCAGGTCTCACCGAGGAATAAAAATGACAACTGTTATGTCAAATTCAATTCTATCGCCCTCTGAAAAAGTTTCCGAAATTATTATTCTCTGAAGGGTACATTTCTTTCTTGATGTGTCACTTATTATTATTTTAATTCCTTCTAGTTGCTTCTTGGGATTTTGGCCTTTGTGAGTGGTGTGCTGACACTAATGCTTCCAGAAACCCTCGGGAAGCCTCTGGCATCTACTTGGGAGGAGGCCGCTGAACTGGATGCAGCAAAAGATAGCAGTACAGGAGAAGTATTTCCCACAGCCAATGATACTGCATTGGAAGACGGAGAAGTAATTAACTCAGAGGATTCTGGTCTTCGTAAATAAATGTGCCATACGTGCTGTCTAGTGCCTGAAATGTTTACTTTAATGTCTTTGTATTAGAGAAATATATTCTCACCTCCTGCATGTCATTTATGTCTTTTAAAAAAATTTTGTAAGAAGTTTTAAAACAATTGTTTTGTAAAAGAAATAAAAATCAAGATGAGAATTCTCATGTTTTATATGCTTTCTTATTGCTGCAAAATATTTTTCCATATTTGTTCTTGTATGTTGTTGGTTCTCAGCCTTACCCCGCCTTCCCACCACGCAGGTCTGAGGGAGTACCACATACTCCCGTCAGTGCCAGAGGCTCCCACCTTCCCCCAGGGACTGGGGACTGGGAAGAGGGGGCATGTGAGAGGGTGTTCCTTTTAATGAAGCCCCGAAAGATTCTATTTCTGCTATTCTTTCCCCTCTTCTGAGAATCATAGCTCTCAACTCAAGTCTTATTCAGAAATGCCCTGTCAAAAAATGTTTGTCTTCATAATTTAACCATAACAACTGTGGGTGTTGAGAGCCAGCCCTGACGGCCTAGTGGTTAAGGTTTGGCGCACTCTGCTTCGGCAGCCCAGGTTCCGTGTCGGGTGTGGAACCACACCACCTGTCTGTCAGTAGCCATGCTGTGGGGGCGGCTTACATGGAAGAACTAGAAGGACTTAAAACTAGCATATATGACCATGCACTGGGGGCCTTTGGGGAGGGGAAAAAAAAAAGAGGAAGATTGGCAACAGATGTTAGCTTAGAGTGAATCTTTCTCTGAAAAAAAAACAAAGACAGACCATAGGTGCTAAAAAGATATCTTGCTTTCCAGCACCCTGAGCAAAGAGGGTTTGAATGTGCAGATAAATGTGCCTGTGATTGGTCCAGTTAAGGGACAAACATCTGCTGGGAGCCAGGAGTGAGTTTTCTAGTCTGACATTCTTATTTTTCCTAAATTTACCAAATTCTCTCCATGTCTCCTTCATAGTATGGAGAAGCTGTGGCATTTTAGTGCATTGCGAACTTTTTAAGTTTGCAGATCATCCAGGAAATTGACTTTAAGTACCATCTGCATCTGTTGCCAATATAAAAAAAAATTAGGATTCTTGCCTTTAAAAAAAAATTTTTTTCAGGAAGATTTTACTCTTTTTTTAAGTACTAAATTTTGTTTCCTCAACTTTGCTTAAAACCATCTTTTGCAAAAACAATTTAATATCCTGAAATTTCAACTGCAAAATTATGGCATAATCTTATCTGTTAGAGGGGTGCATTTCAGATAAATTTCCCATAGGTTTTGGGTCTTTCTTTACTATGGTTCCATCAGAAATTCATTATTTTTTTCTTGCTCTTGAAATTTAGCTGCTGGATATGTCTTATGTGCAGTATATTAGAACTGATGAAGTGTTAGTGTAATCTGCAGAGGAAAGTAAAAGAAAGATTAAGACAATTATATAGATGCTGTCATTTAAAAAGCATTGCTAAGGGGAAAAAAAGAGAGATTTGACCTGAATTATTTAGACTTTTTATATTAATTCAGTTCCCTGGATAATTGCTCAGTTCTTCACTTGGCCTTTCCATGTGTAAAATAAAAAATAAAACCAAAAACCTTTCTCCATTTGTAAAAGAAAACAAACAAAACAAGGAGGAGGTTATGAGAAGAAGGAAGACATTTATTTTTTCTCTCATCTCTTATTTTGTCTTGTTTCTTTTATTCTTCATCCTCAGCCTGTTTTTCTACCGTCATTTAGATTTTTTTCTCTTAGTTAATATTTGATATTTTCTTGACTTTCCTTTTATGTATTAGTTTGCTAGGCTGCTGTAACAAAACACCACAGACTTGGGGGCTTAAACAACAGAAATTTATTTCTCACAGTTCTGGAGGCTGGAAATCCAAGATCAAGGTGTGGGCAAGGTAGACTTCATTCTGAGGCCTCTTCTCTTGGCTGGTAGGCAGCCACCATCTTGCTGTGAGCTCATATGACCTTTTCTTTGGGCCCATGCAGGGAGAAAGAGAGAGAGCTCTCTGCTGTCTCTTCTTATAAGGGCACTAATTCCATCATGAGGGCCCCACCTTCATGACCTCATCTAACCCTACAAGCATTCAATCTGTAACACCCGTGTATGTGTTTCTGTATCAGTAATGTCCATCCATCAAAACAGAAACCATCTGAGACATTTCAAGCAAAGAGGAATTTAATATGGGGAATTAGTTACAAAAGCGTAGGAAGAACTGATAGAACAAAATGGAGAAGAAGTTACTGAGAGATCAAGGAACTGCTGCCACAAATGGGCTGGGAGCCACAAGCCTACACTTTCTGCTTCCACTGCTCATGAGAAATCACATTTCTGCTGTTGACCAGCAAGCCAGGGGCCCACACTCCCACTGATGCTACTGAAACTGCCTGCCATGATTTCAAGTTGAATTGAGTTGAATTTTTAGATTATTTTAGGGAAAACATACCCTATTTCTGGTACTGGCTCTTCTATCCATTATCCTGGGTTATCTCTTCATTTACTTGGGTCAGATTTAATTACTTTCAGTGAAGTATGATTTTTTCCATAAATCATCCACATTTCTTGTTATATTTATTCATGGGTTTATATTTTTATTACAAATAGAAACACTAAATTTCTAGTATGTTTTCTACTGCTATTGCTGGTATGAAAGAAGATGATTGATTTTTGTATAGTGCTATTATATCCAGCAACCTTGATAAAGATGGTTTTTAACTCAAAAGGAAAAAAAACTGTCTTTATAGGGAGAAAAATTGGGCTTTTCATCATAATTCACAAATATTAGTCATATAGGAAGCCAAACATACTTTGATCCTCCAGCATTTTTTAATATGCACAGCTTTCTGATTTTATACTTGAAAAACAGTGATGTTATATATCTATGATAGTTGGAACCCAGTCATAGCTCATCAGATCTGTCTCTGGCTGTAACTATTTCAGAGAGTACTTCACACAGCATTGGAAAGCTCAGAGAATAAGCTTCATAAAAGTAGATAAACTTCAAGCGGGTGACCTTGTTACCAGTTTATTTAACTGTGGTCCGTGCATCAACTTGACTTCAACAGGCAGTGAAATGTGAGAGGCAGTGGAGGCTTGCAAATTTAAAAAAGCCTGGCTGTAAGCACTCCCACTTAAGAAAATCAACCTCTCTTTGTCTCAGTTCCCTCATTTGAAAATTCAAGATCATAATAAAATGTCCCTCGTGGGACTGTGAAGATGAAATGAAATACTACATCTACATCATTTAATGCCACCCTGCACAATCCTGATACTGTGCAATGCTACTCCTCCGTGTTCTGTATACTATCCCACCACTCGGTCAAGGCAAGTGTAGTGAGTGTCCTGTCCAGTCTTGGTCTTGGCCAGTGGACATTTGGGGCCAAACTCTCAATACTCCATCATGCTGTCACTGTCACATACGTTGTTTCTCCCTTGTGGACTCTGCAATTTAGATGGTTCTGGTGATTGGTTTTGGCCCATGTTAGTTGCAGGGAAGACTCACCATGAAACCAATGAAGCACAACATTCAAGCTCACATCCCTCACTTGCACAGGCTCTTGTGAGAGACCTTAGTAATGGGTTCAGAAGTTCTTGTAAAATTTTGTAAATTTTGCAAAAGTAAGATATATTTACTGCAATCGGTTAAGACCACTGTCTCTTTCCACCCCGTTTCCCTTCTGTCACATTTCTCTTCTGTCAGATGCATCAATGTGGTCACAGGTATTTTTATTTTCATGATTTTGTATTTTTTTTCTTAAAGAGAGCTCTTAAAACCATATAAACTTCAGACCCCACAAAAGCTGAATCTGCCCTCAACCCTGAATTACTGTTAAAAGGTATATTGTTAGGAAGTTCCGACTGAAAATATTCTCTGAATGTATTCAATTGAATGCTCAGTTCTGAGGGCTCCCCTTTCTCTCACTCCTATCAAATATTTACTGAAAACATACTAAATACAAGGGGTTCATTCTGTGAAATGACATATACAAAGGGGTACTTAGTAAATTCTTATAGCTGTGCAGAGGAATATTTTCTTATTTGTGATTGTGAAACCTGACTATGGAAGCTAAAGTCCTTGGTCACTTCCCCCAACGGAGTGTCTGGGAGTTGTGGGTATTCATGTCTTATCTGAATTTGCCAGAAGTCAGTAACGGCTGCTCATTTTATCTCTCAAGTCCACACCGCACCAATATTTACTGACAGCTGCTAGTTCCCTCAGTATATTCATTTTTCTCATTCATTCCCTGCCTCTCCCTGGGCTCATCTACCTCATCAGGGATCAAACTTTGGAGATTTTTATGGATGCCCCAACAAGTAAGTCTTGAAATTCTTATTTTACAGGCAAGAATGGGTTCAATTATAAACTCTGCCGTACATCTGTGCCCCGAGTCAGGGTTAGCCAATGTTTCAGAGACTTGCGTCTCCCTGAATTCATTCCTTCCTTGCTTCCCTGCCCCAACCTGTACCCATGTGTGGCTGAATCCCTGCCCCATGAGCCTTGCTTCCTTAATAGCCTTCTGAAGAAGTCAAGTTCTGTTGGCTTGAGGCCTTTTATTTACTGGCAGATTAACACACCAGCAAGGCTAACATGTCACATCACGAGCCATTGACACCCACAGAGAGCAGAGCAGGAGGGGCTGGATGGGCAAGGAGGCCCCCAGTACACTGCACAGATGAGGCTCTGGGGCCCTCTGGAGCCCCAGGTAAAAAGTTCCTGGAAAACTGTTGGGGAGGTGTGTGAAGCTGAGCTCGCCCGCAGCCTCAGGGAGTTCACTTCACTCCTTGGGCCTCAGCCACTCACTGTAAAACGATAACATAAGATCCCGCTAGATGGTCCCTGAGGCCCCTTTTAACTCTCAATGACACCTAAGTCAGTTTTCCTACCAGTTCTCCGAATGACCCATTATTCAAGTCACATCGCTACAGTTCTGTGTAGCAAAAAGTAAAAGACCTACTAGCTGTACACATACAGCTTTCTTGATTTCATTTCTCAGTGTTTCCTCCTCTCCTTGCTTTGCAGAGGAAAGTAGAGCCCAGATCTGGGCAGGGAGAAGGTGCCCTCTCAGATGGCTTCCATGGCTCCCATTACTGTTCAAATACAGTCCTCCATCCGAGACACATTTCCAGCACCTTCACACTCTGCTCTCGCACAGATGTCCCCATGTCCCCACTGTTCCTCAGCTCCCTTTGAACTTCCTGCCTCTGCTTCTTTGCTCACTCCATGCTCCTTCCTGGTATGTCCCTCCCTCCTCTTCTTTGTCCACCCAAATCTCACTGATTCTTTGGCATCTTCCTCATTTCCCCGGTCTGGCCACTTGGGTCCACCATGCTCCCCTCTCTCCCGAGCTCTCACAGCACCTACAGTTTGTGCTGCTTACTCAAGGACTGTCTTATTCTGCCTTGTTTCCTTTCTCGAGCTAGAAAACATCATTTTAGAAATCCTTGAATCTCTCACCGTCCTCGCAACATGCCTTGGACATAGTGCCTGCTCTGTAAATGTTTGTTGATTGACTTTATAGCAGGTGCTCAATAAAATATATATACACCACTTTACAAAGAATTTTGCATATCTTAGCTCAGCAGATGCTCACAACAACTTACAAGAGAAATCTTAGTTCATTTCCAACTTTCAAATGGAGAAACTGAAAATCAGAAGTTAGATGACTAGTTCAAGGTAAAACTGACAGCTCTCCTGACACCAAAGTGTGTGCTTTGGTTCAGACCTTGAGAGCCAGCCCTGTGGCCTAGCGATTCAAGTTCGGTGCGCTCCACTGCGGTGGCGCGGGTATGGTTCCCACTGGGGCGGAACTACACCACTCATCTGTCAGTAGCCATGCTGTGGCGGCAGTTCACACAGAAGAGCTAGAAGAATTTATAACTATACACAACTATGTACTGGGGCTTTGGGGGAGGGGGAAGGAGGAAGATTGGCAACAGATGTTAGCGAAGAGCGAATTGTCCCCTGCAAAAAAATAAAATAAAAAGACCTTGAGCCCTGGTGTCTGACATTCAGACTGGGCTTTGCCACTTAAGAGGCCTTGGGTCCTTCCTTATTCTCTTGGAGCCTCAACTGACTCCTCTATAGAAAGGGGAAAATAATAATAGTACCTACCTCGTAGGGTGGTTGTGTTATATGGTGTCATGCATGTGTCTAGCACATGGTTAATGCTAAATACATATTAATAACAATATTATTATGATTGCTTTTATACATCAAACTGCCTCCTTGTAAACAAACTCGTTGACTATAAAGTGTCCAGTACACAGTGGACACTCAGCAAATATTGGTTCCCTTCTTTGAACATGAGGGCTAAGAAATCGTTTGGTTTTTATCCGAGTTTATCTCCCGAATAATTTTTCAGCTTCAATCGGGTCATTATTCTGCCCTCACTCCCACCCCCACCGACCGACCCAGCAGAGCCAGGCACCAATAGGAGACTGCAGCTAACTCCGGGCAGCCAAACGAGGAAACCAGTGTTTGCTTCTAGCTGGAACTCCTGGAAGTTGGACAGGTTCCCCCATTATTTACCACACCTACAAATCCCAGGCTGGTGGTGAGATGGAGCTTTTGGAGACTAGGAAGACAAGGGCTGCTCAGGGTGGAGCAGCTGCCAGGGGCTCGGCAGAGCCACAGCCCCATGAACTCACAAGATGAGGTCAATGGCTCCTTTCTCAGGAGAATGAGTGACAAAGGCACAGGCGTGTGGGCCAATGGCAAGTCAGATTAGAGGGAATGCCCTTCAGAGACTCCCCAATGGGAGGCAGTTTTGCTCTCCCTCAGTCTCTCAGGGCACTAGACCAACCACTCTCTGGCAAAACAAGTACTGCTGCCAGAGCCTTCTGTGGGTTCCAAGGCTGCTTTTTCAGAGACAGGTACTTGAATCCTCCTGCTTGTGGCTTAGGGGTCATTCTGTGCATACTCCGGGAGCTTGAGGGTGTGTGTTAATGGGGTCAGGTGACAGCAATTCATAGGTCCCTGGGCCAGGATGTACCCACCTTGCTGGCTCACTTCCCTCCTCCCTAGCAGCTGGTTATTCTCAGCCACGGATTACTTTCCCTTTCAGCTTAATTTATTAGAGCTATTTTGAGAAAGTTGCTGGGCAGGGGAGGCCAGTGTGAAATAGTAAAACCAGTTAGGGGAACAGGCAGCTGCCTTCTACCCTGCCCCTTCCCAGGACCCTTCCCTTCTCTTCCCTCTGCCCTGGCAATCCTTCTCCTTCTCAGCCCATTGGAGAGCAATCAGATTAACTAACGGCTGAGGAAATGCATATGCTGCTTGAGAAATAGAAAACACACAGATTAAGACTCATTGGAGGACTTGAAGTATTGTAGTGCAAGAGATCTTCGGAGCTGGAAGAGAGCACTGACGGCCGAGCGAGCGCCACCACGTCTGTCCTGCTCACAGCAGAGGGAACCCACCCCCTCCTGAGGAAAGGTGAATCTTTACCTGCGGGTGGCCATGATTTGTGACACATGACCCGATGCCCTCACTAATGCTGATTGGACAGGGAGGGGCAACTGTGCCAAGGGCAGGTTTATAGGCTGGCATAGCCCAATAATTGGCCTGGTGTTAGAACTTTGGCCAACAAAGATGGCAATGATCAACTGAACTAATTGCATTTTCTGTCTCTGGAGTTTAAATCTGAGACCTACAGAGAGAGTTAGGCAGAGAGCGGGAACAGAAGTGGAAAGACAAGCAGGGAAGCAACGGTGGACAAGGAAGCTCAGCAGCGAGGGGGCGGGAGGGTATTGAGCATCCATCAACCCTCTGGTGCCCACACTGGGTGCCAGTCTCAGGATACCCAGACCAGGCTCCTGGGTGTCTGCCTCCTGCTTTTCCATGCGGACTCTCGAAAGGAGCCCCCTTCATGAGACAACCTCAGTGGGTCTCTCTTATTTACCACCCCAAGGAGCTAACAAAGAATTCGTCTGGCCTGGTTTACCGATGAAAGAGTTGAGGCTAGAAGACTGTGGGTCACTCCCTAGGTTACAGAATCAGCACCTGACCGAATCCACAAAGGAATCCAAGTTCTTATCTCCGAGGGTGGGGTTTCAGGTACAGGGCATGGGGGTGGGCAAGACAGTGACTGAGGCAGGGAAGGGGTTGGAGAGTCGGTTTCCAGTTAGAGTGAGGAGCAGGAGAGGAGATGCAAGGTTCAGTTGTTCAAACTTTCTGTCACATTGTTATAATTAAAAACAAGTTTGTAGACAGCAAGAGCTGAGTACTAAACTGCCCGTGGATGGTGTCCTCTCAGTGGCTGCTCCTCAAGAAGTTTCTGGGAGCAGAGACTGCAGCTTTCCTGCTCCTGTCACCTCACTTTCTTCACCAGCCTTCCCTAGGTTGCGCCCACAGGGAAAGCAGTTTAGGAAAGGAGTGGAATGAGCAGAAATCTCCCTGCAAATGCAAACCTACTTACCTGTTGCATGTTCTTAAGGCAACTCCAGGCCAGCTTTGCACTAATGTCTAAAACTCTGCCTGTTGCCCATACCCCAACAACTAATGGAAAGAGAGTTAAAGCTCTCATTAGCCCATGAGAAATGCTGACAGGAAAGGTCTTATTTTGAGAGGCTGTGGACTTAAGGAAAGAACCCTCAGGGCCAAACTTTGTACTGGATGGAATAATCCTTAAAGCGAGGTTTATGCCCACACTTCCCCTCCTCACAGGCCCATGGATACAGTACGGATTGCAGTTGTGGGGGCAGGCTTGATGGGCCTCTCTACCGCTGTGTGCATTTCCAAACTGGTCCCCCGATGCTCCGTTACCGTCATTTCAGACAAGTTTACTCCTGATACCACGAGCGATGTGGCAGCCGGAATACTTATTCCTCATGCTTATCCAGGTGAGAGAGGGATTTTAGCTTCTCTGTCAGATACGATAGATGTTGAATAGAATGATGTTGGTGGAATTCTGTTGACAAGGACAGCCGGACATACACGTAAGTACAACACACACTTTTAACATCTTATTGGTTCACCTGTGAGGAAAGGCTCAGTTATGCTGCAGGACAAAAACAACCTTGAAATCTTAGCAGCTTAAAAAGCAAAGGTTTATTACTTGCCCACACTGTATGTTGACTGAGAATCAGCAAGGGTTCTGCTCGTCACCCAGGGACCTAAGGTGATGGAGCAGCTGCCATCTTGAATGTCATCAGTACCTGTGCCTGGAGGAAGGGAGCTCTGGGGCGGGTCTCATGTTAGGAAGTGACTATCATCACTTCTGATGACAGCTCGTTGGCCAGTGATAGTCACGTGCTCCCACCCCTCAGAAGGAGGCCAGGAAGTGCAGTTCTACAAGGCTCTCAGAAGATGGACAGCCAGAAGTATTCAGTGAACAGGACTAATGACTACCACGGCTGGTAACTCTAAGTCTTTCCACTGATACCAGTGATGACCATCAAGTCAGAAATTACTTGTAATAGAAACAAAATGATCCTAACTTCTAAGCCAGTATAAAAACAATCAGTCAACATGTATTCAGGTTTAAAGATGCACTGATTTTTTTAAACACGTCCAAGCATCCTTTCCATTCTCTATTTTTCACATGAAATGGGAGGTGCAAAGAAAGAGCATTAAATAGAAACCAAAATCACTTTGCAGCTAATGAGGTTTGTACTCACTGTCTCCACTTCATTTCCACTCTCCTTTTTCCCCTTTCACTTTAGTTTTTATTTTTTAAATCAAAGTTGTACATGCACATAGTTTGAACAATCAAATGGTTACAAGATTTATTACAAAAAACAGCAATCTGTACTATGAAGATTGCCCTGTCCATTTAATCTGGAAACTCACGCTCTTTAGTTCAAGAAGCCGTCTTTGACTTACTCAGCTGTTGACTTCTCCTTCCTGATGCTTCTGTCCCTTTTTCTAGAATTGCTATTACGCTGGGCCTCCTGGACTGATCCTCCAATTCTCTTAGCTTCCCCACCTCCCACCCCCACCTATTTCTATATCTTTCTCTTTTTATTTTACTTTCTGGGAGATTTTCTCAATTTTATTTTTTACCTTGCTATTGAATTTTTCATTTCCACTATAGCATTTTTCAGTCTAATGCTCTCTCAACTGAACTATTTCGGCTCTCTCCTGCTATCGCATTTTTCGTATTCCAAAGCTCTTTTTTGTTCTCAGAATTTTCCTTTGCTATGACATCCTATTTGCATTCTATGGTTGCAATATCTTTTCTTATCTTTCTGAAGATAGCAAGAATAGCTTTAAAAGTTTCTTCTCCCTGCGTAGTTTCTGTTGTCCTCAAGTTGTTTGATTTTTTTTGTTTGATGCTCTCATTTTTCATGTTGCAGGTGTTCCTTGGCCATGTAGTCATCTTTACCAGTCTGCTGACAATTAAGGGAAGGACCCTAAACAGGGAACGGGATTCTCTGAGTGCTCGCGTAGGCCCTGTTGTGTTGAGCCTCACTGGAGTGAGATGGCAGGGCTGTTTAGTTGGGGGATCTCTGGTGTCATTCTGTTTGTCTTTCTTTTTGGGCGGGTCATGTTCCCCAGAGGAGAGGCTTCTGGTCTCCTGGCTGGGGAGGGTGAAGGCCTGGCTGGCAGCATTCTAGAAGGCGGGAAGAGAAGAGGGCTGGGGTCTTAGCATCTGGTTTGCATGTGTTTCTTTAACTCTCCTGTTTTCAGCGTGGGATCTGTGCCTTCACCTGTGCATGGTGTTTTCTAGTCCAGAGACCCCCTGTTTCACCCAAGAGAGAATAAACCCATCTTTTGCCAGGATGGGGAGGGCAGTGGCCTTGGTATTGCAGGTCCAGGAACTTGGCTGTATGAGCACCCATGATGCTGGAGCACCTCCCGGGAGCTGCCTCTCAAGGAACAAGCACAGGAGGCTGGTGTGTTTGCAGAATGCTAGTTCACACTGGGAGCCTTTCTTGTGACCAGTGTTCTTGTGTCCATTTTCCAGGAGCCTCCTTGCTTGCACCAGGCCTATGTGAGGTTATCAGAAGGCTGTCTGATAGTCATGGAATCATCTTCAAAGGAGGAGGCTCATCTGAGAGTTCCTCCAGGCCATTGAGGCCTGAGCTTACCCTTCGGCTGGGTGGTTGGGCCTCTTGGATTAGGGTCTTTTTCTCTGGTGCTTCTAAATAAGGACTCCGGTCTTCTCTTTGGGTTTCTTTCAGACCAGCCCCAGTGGTAAATACCTTCTGTGATCATAAATGTTAATACCACATGGGGACCACACCTGTCCTATAGGGTTGTTTTGGGGATTAAATGAGTACCTGTAAAGCATTTAGATCCATGCCTGGGACACAGTAAGTGCTATATCAGCATTTGCTGTTGTTTCTACTGCTACTCTGGCTACAGTTTTCTTTTACCAGCACTTGAACATTAATTAGGTCACTAGGCTTCCTCGACCCACTGTTGAATTGGAGTTGTCAGTTTTGGGGGGATGACTTCTAAGGCATATGAGTCACAGCCACTATTTTGTTTTTAAGGTTTGAGATGGGAACAGGGGGATGCATTTCAATACAGCCCCATACACTGGCCTAGGTTGTTGGGATATAATCTGTATGAGGTCTAATTTTGTTCTCTTTGCAGCTTATTTATTTCTTCCTTATTTCTAAACCAGTGGCCCCAGTCTGCAATTTTGGAATACAGTGTTGAGTTTATGTGGGCACATGTTTTTTTTTTATTGTGGGAACATTGGTTTATAACATTATATAAGTTTCAGGTGTACATCATTATATTTCAATTTCTGTATAGATTACATCATGTTCACTACTCAAAGATTAATTACAATCCATCACCACACACATGTGCCTAATTATCCCTTTTGCCCACCGCCCTCCCCCTTCCCATCTGGTAACCACCAATCTAATCTCTGTCTCTATCTGATTGTTGTTGTTTTTATCTTCTATTTATGTAGAAGTGAGTATAGATCTGAGTGAGATCATACAGTATTTGACTTTCTCCCTCTGACTTATTTTGCTTAGCATAATACCCTCAGTGTCCATCCATGTTGTCACAAATGGCTGGATTTCATAGTTTCTTATGGCTGAGTAGTATTCCACTGTATATATATATACCACATCTTCTTTATCCATTTGTCCCTTGATGGGCACCTAGGTTGCTTCCAAGTCTCGGCTATTGTGAATAATGCTGCTGTGAACAAAGGGGTGAATGTATCTTTATGCATTAGAGTTTTCATGTTCTTTGGATAAATACCCAGCCGTATTTAGGATACTGGATCGTATGGTAGTTTTAGTCTTAATTTTTTGAGGAATCTCCATACTGTTTTCCATAGTGGCTGCACCAGTTTGCACTCCCACCAGCAGTGTATGAGAGTTTTCTTCTCTCCACATCCTCTCCAACACTTATTGTTTCCTGTCTTGTTAATTATAGCCATTCTGATGGGAGTGAGGTGATATCTCCTTGTAGTTTTGATTTGCATTTCCCTGATAGTTAATGATGTTGAGCATCTTTTCATATGCCTGTTGGCCATCTGTATATCTTCTTTGGAGAAATGTCTGTTCAGAACTTTTTCCCATTTTTAATTGGCTTGTTAGTTTTTTTGTTGTTGAGATGTATGAGTTCTTTATATATTTTGGATATTAACCCCTTATCAGATATATGGTTTGCAAATATCTTCTCCCAATTGTTAGGTTGTGTTTTCGTTTTGTTGATAGTTTCCTTTGCTGTGCAGAAGCTTTTTACTTTGATGTAGTCCCATTTGTTTATTTTTTCTATTGTTTCCCTCTCTCGGTCAGACATGGTACTTGAAAATACGTTGCTAAGACCGATGTCAAAGAGCATACTGCCTGTGTTTTCTTCTAGAAGTTTCATGGTTTCAGGTCTTACATTCAAGTCTTTAATCCATTTTGAGTTAATTTTTGTGTATGGTGTAAGATAATGGTCTACTTTCATTCTTTTGCACATGGTTGTCCAGTTTTCCCAACACCATTTATTGAAGAGATTTTCCTTTCTCCATTTTGCGTTCTTGGCTCCCTTGTCAAAAATTAGCTGTCCATAGATGTGTGGGTTTATTTCTGGGCTCTCAATTCTGTTCCATTGATTTGTGTGTCTGTTTTTGTGCCAGTACCATGCTGTTTTGATTACTATAGCTTTGTAGTATATTTTGAAGTCAGGGATTGTGATGTCTCTAGCTTTGTTCTTTTTTCTCAGGATTCCTTTGGCTATTTGGGGTCTTTTGTTGTTCCATATAAAATTTAAGACTCTTTGCTCTATTTGTGTGAAAAATGTTGTTGGGACTTTGATAGAGATTGCATTGAATCTATAGATTGCTTTAAGAAGTGTGGACATTTTAACTATGTTAATTCTTCCAATCCAAGAGCATGAAATATCTTTCCGTTTCTTTGTGTCTTCTTCAGATTCTTTCAACAATATTTTATAGTCTTCAGTGTACAGATCTTTCCCCTCTTTGGTTAAGTTTATTCCTAGGTATTTCATTCTTTTTGTTGCAATTGTAAATGAGATTGTATTCTTAATTTCTCTTTCTGCTACTTTGTTGTTAGTGTATAGAAATGCAACTGATTTTTGTATGTTGATTTTGTATCCTGCAACTTTACTGTATTCATTTATTATTTCTAAAAGTTTTTTGGTGGATTCCTTAGGGTTTTCTATATATAAAATCATGTCATCCGCAAATAGTGACAGTTTCACTTCTTCCTTTCCAATTTGGATCCCTTTTATTTCTTTTTCTTGCCTTATTGCTCTGGCTAGGACTTCCAATACTTTGTTAAATAGGAGTGGTGAAAGTGGGCATCCTTGTCTGGTTTACATGGGCACATGTTTAAAGTTGACAGCACAGATCCACTACTAAAAAAATATTTATTGGCTCTTTAATAAGTGAATTGTTTTAAAACCCTGCTACTGAAATTCCCTCATTGAACTGGGCTTTGTTTGGGGAGCAGGATGTCTCCAGGGTCCTTTTTATCTCTCTTGTGAACTCCAGGGACATCTCTCCAAGCAGAGCTGACCCAGCATCCTCTCTGCCTCAGTTCCTACATCTCTGTGGCTCCTCCCATAGCAACCCCTCAGGATTACTGTTCCCCAGTACCTGGCCTGACCCTGGACTCTCCTTCATGACCCTTCCTTGCAGCTCAGATGTCCAAATACCACCCCACAGTTGGATTTGTCTGTGTGTCTGGGTTATGCTTACTTTCTGTGCCTACACTAGACCCTATTATTTTTGGTCTTGAACCCTGACCCTTATTGCCTCCCTGACAGGCCTGGCACCCTTCCAGAAGCTGTGTCTGTGTCCAATCTCTTTTGTTCTGGCAGGGATGCCTGGGGGATAGGGAACCCTGGTCCACAGGGCTGTGCCAGAGAGATGTGGTCCCTGCCTGATGTGGTCCCTGCCTGATGTGGTCCCTGCATGGCCCTGGTAACCCTGGGAATGCTATTCTAAGTTGGTCCATGATTTCATGGGGTGGAGGGGGATGGAAGTAATGCCAGCCTTGGATGGGGCTGCAGGGAGCCCTTCCCAAGGAGCTCAACTTCACAATGCAGGCCTTGTTTCCTTGTATCAGAAGGGTTAGCAACCTGGACTTCCCATTGACGTGCATTCTATTCTCTGTCCTGGTTGACCTGGTCCCCACAGATCTCCCCTTGTCACCTACCATGTTTTCAACCCCCCGGGAAAGAGGCCCTGGGTCCTTTCTCCTATCATCTCAACTGCATGGCTACCTGGATGCCTCAGCCATGAACTAACTTCTGCTCAGATTGGTTATGGACCCTTCAAGGACCTCTGGAACACACCTAGTGCCAAAGACCACCTTCCAGCTGGCTCACATGTCAGATTTTGCCCTGAGAGGTTGATTTCCCTTCTGTTGTTTTATCATTATACGAACATAAACCGACAGCATGTCAACATTCAAAACTCTGGTTGCTGACAGAACCTCCACCACAATGTGGTAGTTTATCTAAATGTTCCTCCCTGCCTCTTAATTTTTTCCCAGTTTCTAGGAAGGAGCTTGTCTGAAGCATAGTCATTATCATCATTTTCCTTTCTGTTCTGCTTTGCTTTTCTCCATGATTACAGACACACCCATTCCCAAGCAGAAGCAGTGGTTTAGAGAGACCTTTGACCATTTATTTGCAATTGCCAATTCTGCAGAAGCTGGAGATGCTGGTGTTTATCTGGTGTCTGGGTAAGAGATGAAATCTACGTTATTGTAGAATTTAGAATGATCTTCACAGACTTCAGAGTTCAGCATAAAATATTATTGAGTATCTGCTGTGAGCAGAGTGCTGAATTAGATGTGGGAGGATTTAGAACATTTTAGGCTTTACACCAAAGAACTCAAGAAAAACAAGTTATAGTATTAGACTTTTTAACAATAAACAACCTTTATAATTTCTCATCACAAATACTATTTTGAGTTTCCTCAGGGATTATGCAGTGCGTTTCAAATATGGCTAGAAAAACGTATAGCGGGTAGACACTGAGCTTGCATTAGGTGGGGATGATGTGGCTGATGGAAAGCAAACAAGTGTGATATTGGAATGGGTGCAGAGATCCAGGAGAGGGGTATCTTATTTATTTGGTGTCCCTGGAGCATGAGATGTTCCAAAATGTAAATTCGCAGGTCACTGAAGTTGCCTTTTGAAGTGCCATGTAGGAAAAAATATTTCTGAAATGGTTAGAACACTTCTACTTGATTTTTAATATCTGATTTCAGGAGACATGCATAATTAAATGAAAGAGTTTAAAAAAATCCTATTTAACATTTCTAGCACAACTAGCACTTAAAATATGACAATATCTTTCTATATCTTCTTAAACAGAGATCACTAACCATTCTATCACTTTTAACTTATGTCTTTAATTTATGGCATAACACGTATGTCGTCTGTGTTATCCTGTGTGATGACACCGTCATGTCCTACAGCATTCTGAAGAGCAGAGGGATGTTTCCTTTTACTAAGTTCTCAAAACCACTGCATCTTTTGTACTATTTTAGAAAAACTCTCCTCCCTCCTCTTTTGAGATCAGGCTGTCTGCTGACATTTCTTACTAGTAAACATACCTGCATCAGGCAGATTTCTACCCCTTTCCTCTTTTTGCCCTCCCTCACCATCACCAACACCAAATGATGCTGACATCACTAATTTCCCATAGTCCCTACCCAAAGTAGCAACTTTTACTTCTCTACTTTCTGAAGATGGATTGATACTACAACTCTCTCCAGAGCTAGTTGATGAGCCAGATAGAAAAATTGTTCTCATTGATTTATGATCACACTTTTTGTCCCAAACCAAGGTGACCCAGTCTTAATTCACAAACTTTGTCTCCAAGTAATTTTTGGAAACTTCTGTGTTCAAATTCAAATATTCTTTCAAGAGTAAGACTTTGCCACCATTGAGGATATTAAGAAGAATGTACTTTAAGCTATTCTAAAAGAGAGATTTATTTCCCTCACGTGAATGATTTTTAACCCACTTGCTTCCAAACAGGATTTGAATCAGTCAAGCAAAGACAAGGGCACAAACGTCCTGTGTCTCTTTGGCATAAGTATATAGCCTTATTCAGCTATTCATTCCTCTAAATAATTTATTCAGCATTCACCAGTATCAGTACTCTCCTAGGCATTAGGGGTATAGAAATGAGCAATGTAGTAGATACTGCTTGGTGTACCGTGGATGTGCAATAAATAAGTGTTGAGTGAATTTTTAATAAAGACAGGCATGGTCCTGCCCTCATGTAGCTTATGGTCTGTAGGGAATGTCCTATATCTAATGAGTTCCAAATGAGACATAAATTACCAAGGAAAGAGTAGCGGTGCCATGGAAGCATATATCCGGAGAATAAACTTGCTCTGTGAATTTGTGAGAAGCCACTAGGAAAAAAGTGCTGTTTCAGCAGAGACCATTTGGATGAGTGTATGTTAGTCTGGTGAGGTTGTAGAGGTAAGGGAGCAGAGACAGGGTTGGGGACAGAGGAGGCAGCATTCCAGATAGAGGGAATAGCGCATGCATAGACCTGAGTCTAGAGTGATTGTGGTGTGTTGGAGGGACTGAAAAATTCCAGGGTAATGGGAAGCTATGGAGGGAGTTTACACAGCGAAGTAACTGATCTTATTTGCATTTCAAAAATATTCGGTCTGTAGCGTGGAGAACAGATTTGTGGAAAAAGATGATGGTGGGAATAGATTAGGTGTCGATAGTGAGGATAGAGAGTAGATGGATTTGAGAAATGCTTAAGAGGAGATTTGATGGGTCTTCATAGTTGATGGCATGTAGGGGATAAGCGAGGAGAGAATCAAGGATGATTCTGAGTTTCTGGTGTTAGCGTGTGGGTGGATGGGGTACCATTTTCTGAGTTGGATAAGACTGGGGAAAGGGGTAGGGGAAGAGTGTGTATGGGGTTAATGTATGAGACATGGAGGTAGACTTACCCAGTGGGGAGTAGGCAGCATGGGTCTGGCTCTGGTTTTGGAGCTCAGGAGAGAGAAGAGGGCTGGAGATGTAGCCTTCTGAGTGTTTGGCCTATAGATAATGGTGAAGATATGGACAAAGGCAATCTAGTCCAGGGAGAGTATGCAGAATGAGATAGCAAGAGGGCCCAGCATACAGCCCTGCAGCAAACAACATTTATACCTTCCACAGGGACTACTTTGAATGAATGACTTAGAGATATGAATTCTGGCACATTAATGACCACATCATTAGCAACCAGGTAGAGCACTCAAACGATTTTCCTTACTATTTTAGAGCAGCCATGATTTACAACATTTATTCCTATTGATGAAAACAACCCAATACTTATAAATCCGAACAGCTACCAATAGCAGCTATTGGTAGCACTATTACAGGATTCTTAACAACCAGTGTCATTCCAGCCTCATCCACCTCCAACCATGCTGGTGACATAATGATGACAGGGTTCCTCCTCACAACGCTTAGCTTCTCTTACTGAGAGCTAGAAGTGAAGACCTACAACTTGACTCATAATTTGCACTCCTGCCTCCTGCACACCCACCACTGCTCATTCCAATTTAGATATTTTGTTCAGAATTGAGACAACCTTTAAACCTTTGATGGTTTACTTACAATTTATGTATAGCGTTATGCAAAACAAAAATTTTCCTCAAAAATGCAGTCATAAGTAAAGAAAATCTGGGCAAGAGCTTTTTAGAAAAAGAGAATTAAATTCAATCTTTAAAAGACACACTACTTTTGAAGTGTCTTATTCCCCCCAGTCATGAATATTTTAAATGTAGCTACTGAGTTATCTGAACCCAAGAGAATGGAAGGATAGATCTTTTTCCCTTTATGTGTATAGGAATGAGTTTTCAATGTTTTAGAGAATGTTGCATGGGGTTCCTAGAAATGTGTTATTTCACAAAATTTCAAGAAATTTTTTCACTCAATGTGTTTGAGTTGGCAGATATTTCGGAGCGTTCCTACTGAAGAAGTGCCATTCTGGGCTGATGTGGTTCTGGGATTTCGAAAGATGACCGAGGCTGAGTTGAAGAAATTCCCCCAGCATGTGTTTGGCCAGGCTTTTACAACCCTGAAATGTGAAGGCCCTGCCTACCTCCCGTGGTTGGAGAAAAGGTCAGTTGAGATGGCTCTTTGCTGCTTCCTTTATCTGTCACAGCCGTAAATAACTTCATAGCTAGTCATAAAATACATACTGAAAATTCTCTGGTTCCTCAGAGCTCTTTTGTTTTGTGTCTTGTTGCTCACAAATATCTAGGGCTTTGCAAAACAATCTGAAGACAGTGTTTGTGTCACAAGGAGTGAGTCACACCACGCTGGTAGAAACACATCTGTCTTCTACTTCTAGCGTGTACCTTGATGCACGATGTGGTCCCCCTCCCCCAAATAAAACCCACTTATTGATACAGTTTAGTTTCCTCATCTGTAAAATGGAGAAGTTTAGAGAATACACTTCCAGCTATAAAATCATATGATTTACTCTAATTCTTTGGATGAGAGAATCTTAGGCTTATTATAAATTATTTTTGAATTTTTTTCTCATTGATGATAAAGAAAATAGCTTCATTATTTTCTTTGTTATAAATAAGACCTCTAAAACTGAGAGCTTATTTAAATTAAGTATTTGCTTCCTCACCCAGTTCAGCCCAACTTGACCTCGCATTTTGACCTGGTTTTCAGGACTTCCTGTTTCCAGTTAGTTAGGAAGCATATCTAAAGCATTTTAATTGGAGACACATCGATACATCGCTCTTCAGTTTAATCTGGAAATTGCATGCGTGTTGAGGGTTGTGAAACATTGGCACTTCTAATCCCCAAATATGTATATTTGATAGATGAATAGGAACAATGTAAATTATTATGTAAATGTTGGAAAAGTGACATGAGGTAAGAGGTGGCAACAATGATCTGGTCCCAGATGTAGGCTATAGGATAATTCATTCACGTAATTCATTAATTCCACAAATCTTTGTTGAACACCTGTATATACCTGGCACTGTGCTAGAAGCTGGTCAAAAAAGGATAAAATATGATCACTTTTCTTAAGGAATTCGTTGTCTATTGGAGGTGATGGTGTGTGTGTATGTATATATGTGTGTGTGTGTTTATATATGTTAATTAACAATTACAGTAACCCATATAGTGAGGGTTGAGTACAGATTTTGAGGATGGGTTGGGAGGACAGAGGAGGGCACCTAAGTCTATTAGGCTCATGTCAGGAGCATCATGATATGTTTTTGTAGCTTTGTAAGTGCTCTTCTCACTTTTACCTCTTAGCAATTTACATGGGACATTCTACTTTTGTAAGTTCCAGTTTCCTAAAACCCACACTTTTGTGCCTTGTTCACTGGCCCATAAACCACTGTTTGTATGCTAAATTTGAACCTGTATACATCAGCTGATAGATGAACATTTTGAGGCATCACATGGTGGAGTTGCTCATCAGCCAACATTCACGTTTCAGCAGCACTGTCATCTTTTCAGGGTGGCGATGATGTGGAGTATTCATTTTTGTCCTTATTTTATAAAAATGACTGGAAATAGAAAATTGGAAGCATTAATGCTAGTGATCTGAAGTTGAGGTATTATATATTTTATCTTAATTAAATTATTAGGCATGCAAAAAGTGGCAGAGCTTTACTGTCAATATGGTGCATAATTTTTTTGATTATGATAAAAAAACAAAATGGAAGAACATGTACAAAATGTTGGGTATAAAAAGTGAGGTGTCATTAGAGGGTTTTATAATTTTTGGCATTTTTAGTTCTCTTGGGCTGAAGTTTCATTATTACCCCCAAGTCTATCATATGGCTTCCTCATCTTGGACTTTTGTCTCAATATTCAGGAAAGTCTATAGAAAACTTGGCTGGAGTCCCGTGGTCTCTGGCAGATCAGGAAGAGGTGGGCGAGGAAGAATTCTGTAGAATGTTTGTTCCCATCACAGAGACTGTCAAGGGCTGGCCAAGGGCTTCTCTGTGTGGGGATGGCCAGGGGATGGGTCAGGGGTGGTAACAGACAACAGGGGTAAGGGAAATGGACTCTTGTAAACACTTCATCCAGATTCTTAACATTTTCTTTCTCCTTTATATATTTTTTTCCCAGAACCATTTAAGAGTAAGTTGCAGACATGATGCCCCATTTACGCCCCTATTTATTCCTAAATATTGCCATGTATATCTTCTAGGCAAAAGGGTATTCTTTTACATAAACATAGTACTATGATAAAAATCCAGATATTTATATTGATACTATAATCTGTGGACCTTGTTCATATTTTGCCAATTGTCCCAGTACAGTCCTTTATATCCCTCTCGCATGGACTGGAAGTGAAGCGAGAGGGCTCTGGCCCAGCACATCCTTCAGCCCCACATATTCATTTCTCCCAGGCACGCCTGGAGAAGGGCCAGAGCCGGGTCCTCTAGGTGGCCCAATGGAAGGAAGGTACAGCTCAGATTAGCCAGGGTAAATTCTAAATGCTAGTAATAGTCTTGAGCTCACAGGTCATCGGGGGGTGGGGGGGAAGTGCAGAGAGTTTCTCCCAATCTTTCACTGATGCATTGGATATAAAGTCTAGACAGAAGACTTAAACAGAGATTCTTCCTGGGAGAGAGTGCACTGCTTTCATTTTGCTTTAAGGGACGAATGGTAGATAAGGTCCTTGGGAGATGGAGAGTTTTGATGGGGCAGAGAGGGAACATGAGGTTCAGGACACTGGAACAGGTGGTGGAAGGGGTGTCACTGTGGGAGGGGGGAGGGGGTGGAAGGAGGGAAACCAGCTTCACCCCCATTTATAGGTCTCTCCTCTGAAGAGTCTTCGTAAGTCTCCCAGTTTGACTGGGGTTGCCCTGGGCAGTGGGAAGCTTCCCCTTGGGTGGGGTGGGGGCATCCCATGCTGGCCAGTGAGTGAGGGCCGGTCCCCAGCATGGCTGCCTTCCCAGCTCCTCTCCCACTTTGACTAAAAATGAATGTTTTAGCTCTGGGGCCACCCTCAACCATTTTCACATGGAAACAAATATTATCTGAACGATTTGTTCTGCCTGCTTCTAAAGTATCACCTTCTAGAAAATAGGCCCCTTATTTCCATAATAACCTTATTTTCAGGCCTAATCTCTAACTGTGGGATGAAGGCCTGGGAAAGATCCCGCTACCCTCTCATTAGTTGGAATCCTGCTGTCAGCATTTTACTCCACTTAAAATAACCCTGTGAGTGGCACTTTGTGCCAGTAGGAGTGACCTCCTGACTGCAATGCCATCGGACCTGATGACCGGCCAGCTGGGGTTCGTGCCTTGGAGCACGCTGCTTCCTGTCTGTTTTTAGGTGACAAAGTCATGGAGAAGATGTCCTAGGGACTGCTCTTGTCCCCCACGGATACCTGGGGAGGACTTTTCAGTCCATTTGTTTGATATATGTCCACCATGACAGTGGGCTGGGACATGAGTGCCTCAGCAGACGGTACACACGGTCTACTGCAGGGAAGTCATGAGGAGGAGACCCTTGTCCCAGCAACCCCCGTCCCACCTTTCAGCACCCCCTTGTGCCCCTGATACGTCATGCTTCCTCCTGACCCCCAATGTGGGGCCTGCACAGACAGCACGCAGGGCCTCCTCTCTGTGGAGATTAGCTGTCCCTCCTTCCCTCAGGGCCTGGCATCTGGCCAGAAGGCCAACGTGGAGAAGGAAGTGGGCCACACATCCCCTTTCCTCTGGCAGGAGGCTTTGTGGGGCAGGAACTCTTCTAAGCCCAAGGCAAGACTTTCAGGCAAGGATTTCAGGCCAGGTGGGAGGCAGGGCAGTGTCATGGTGGCCGGTGGGACCCCCGGGGCTCACCCTGTGGGCTGCCACCCAGTCTTGTCCACCGAGGCAACCCAGCTGGGGAGCCATGCAATCCCTGCTTGTTCCTCACACCCAGGGTCTGTTTTGTTGCCTCCCGTGCCCCTTCTACACAATGTGAGTGTTCGGCCTGCAGTGCTCTGACTCAGAAACGGGCATTTCACTCAGCAGGTCACACAACGATGGCTTCTACCTAAGCTCTATCCTTCTGAATATAATATAACATTCCAGGCAAGAAAACAATGATTTTAACCACGAATTAGATCTTTGGCATTTTTCAAAGAACAGAAGGGATCATCTCCCTCTCAAAACGAAAACAAAACCAGAAACCGTATATCCAATAATATCCAGAACAAACAAACAAAACACCCTGAGGTTTAAACAGCCATGCGGATCATGTTTTATACCTTTGGCCAGTGGAGTCATGTTCTGCTGCTTTTTACTTGCCCCTTCCAGGAAATGAATCATGGAGGCAATAAGTCAGCTGAGCCTGTCTCTTGGCCAGGCATCCTATCTAAATAAATCATCCAAGGGGAACCAGGATTGTCCTTCCTTTGGTGACGTCCAGGAAGTCGGGTGCCCCATTTCTGTGCTGGGGACCCTGTACCTTAGGTACATTGCTTTCTTTCCAGGAGGCCATGATAAGGCCCCGTGCTGACCACAGCACTGACCAGACTGGGCTTCTCTCCCTGTACTTTCCTTCCCACTCATCTACTAAGTCCTCTCTCTTACTTTCCCTGGGACAGCCCTCAGTCTGCCATCTCCTGTAGCTTCTGTTCTCCCACTTGTCCTGACTCACAATGGTGCCAAGAAAGGAACTCCTGTGGCTCCCTCAGCCACAGCTGGAATGATATATGGACTGTACATCAGGAATAGTACGGGTCGTCCCTAGGTTACACATGTCCAACTTGCGAAGGTCCCTTCCTGGGTACGGCAGACTCCTGCTTCTCTGTGCCCAGCGCAGACTGTGCCGCTAGAACACAGCCTTCCTGTCCCAGGCCTCTAGGGATTTCTTCCCCACTCTCAACAGCTGCCGCCCAGCCCCTAACCAGAGGAGCAGTGGGCAAAAGATGGTCCCAGACACAGTCTAATGTGAGCACTCATCTTTTTCTCTGGCTCTGCCAGGATGAAACCGGAGGGCACCAGCCAGGAAGGTGGAAAATGCTGGCGCTTTTTTTTTCTGATGACGGCAACAGGGTTAGCAGGGAATAGATGGACTAGACGGGGTCTGTGCAGGTGTGGTGGTCTTGGGGGGCTTCCACTGGGGCTCTAAGCCCTAAGGCAGCTGCAGAGGTGAACTTGTTTCCCCAAACCACACCTGCTGGACAGATGGATCTTCTGAGAAGTGGGAAATAGAATGCAGTTTATTTTATTAGAATATGCATTGCAAAAGAATGAATAAAGAATAGGATCATCAGATGAGATAATGCTGTCAGGTCAAAATTAGACCATATATATCGATAGATAGGTATTTAGTTGCTTTGTAAACCTAAAATGCATTTTTAAAATTCTCACTATGATAAGCTCTTTTAGGTGTAGCTACATTAAGTGTCACTATGAAGAAATAGCAGATTTTCCCTTGAATCTGTATGCGTAGTGCTATTTGCCAACTGAGCTTTTAAATTAGTTTTCTTCTTTTTTTTCCTGTCTTCAGGCAAATAGACTGAAAATTGTTAATTTTCTGATCACTGTTAATAAAGTGTCATGCTTCGGGCTTGAAGCAAAGATTAATTTTTTAAACTATGTCTAATAACATGCAAATAATACATAATAGTAGGACTATTTTTAACAAATTCTTTATGTAAAATATCTCTCAGAGCCAGCCCTCCCCTCTAGGTCCTTGACCGCCATCCTCTCCCGGCTGTCCTTGTATTTCTCCACAACTTCAGCAACGGCCTTCTAGCTCTTCATTGTTTCTCTCCTCTCCGAGCTATCCTCACACAGTCACTCAAAAACTCAATGCCGTTTTCCTCATTTTGACAAACTCTAAACTATAGATCCTGTCTCCGCAGTCATTGGTCTTTCCTGGGGTCAGAGAGGAGCTAGGCTCCATACAGACGTTGGGAGAAATGTCCTCTTCCCAGATCTTAGCACCGCCCCCACGCCCACCCCCCAGGCTGCACGGCAGCCCTGCTCAGGTCTGAGTCTCACCAATTCTTTCAGAATCAGTCCCCTCAGGCTGTGGCCCTCATCCTCTAACGGAGGAAGCTCCAGCCTGTCGAAGGAGCCAGCTTGGGAAAGGACACGGTGCCACCCTCTCCTCCCTCCACCCTCCTTGGCCGAGACAGAGATTTGCCAAAAGCAGTCTGATCTGCGGAGAAGCGTCTTGGTCTCCCCGCAGACAATCATGTACCTTCTGACCCCAAAGTTGTCTTAGATGCTTAGGTGAGAGTTTTTACTTTATATTTGCATAACTCAGAGGTCTGTTTGGATAACATTCCCAGAGTAAAGGTAAAAGCTGTTAAAATGTTAGCACAGGACTGTTAAGTGTCTACCTTTGGCAAGACGGAAAGCACTTAGAGATTTAGATGACAAAAGGAAATTTTCCCCCGGTTTCTACTCACTAGGTTCCCAAACCAGTGAGGGTCTGAGCTTCAGCCAGCACATTCCAGGCGCGCGTGGGTTCCGGGCTGCGGCCTTGCTCTTTCCCTGCTGGGCTGCTCCCGCCCTGCCTCCTACTCCAAGGTCTGTGCCTCCCCTGCAGCCCCTGTGGCCCAGTGCTGCTGTCCAAACAGCCCCATCCCTCTGGAGCTGAGCTCACCAGGGTCCTGTCTTTCCCCTCTGCCCCCCTGCCCTGCATGGGGTCTCCACATGAGAACCCCCATCTCCCCACTGAGTGCTGCCCAGGATTCCTCTCTCACATGGCTTGGGCTGTGGCGGGGGATAGGAGATGGGGTGCAGGAATTGCCTCTTGTCCCAAGGGAAGGGAGGGCACGAGTGGACTCCCCTGTGCTCCTGGGAGGTGGAGTGTGTGTGTGTGTGTGTGTGTGTGTGTGTGTGTGTGTGTTACAAAAGTGCTCAGTGGAGCCCCAGTTCTTCTCAGTGGCACAGCCTGCTCAATTTCCCTCCTTGCTGAAACTCCCAGTGACCTGAAGGCAGAGCCCTGAAGACTGCCACCCCCATGTTTATGGGTCAGGCTGACATGGTCCAGCAGAGGGCTGACTTGAGGTTTGGTGAAAACTTGCACTCTTAGGTTTTAGGAGGACATTGGGTTGGGGCTGTTTAGTGGGCACAGCTTCTTGAGTCTCCTTGTCCCCCATTTCCTCATGGGAGTTTAGGGCAACGGTACTCTCTTTGCCCATGATGAGGTCTTACTCAGTTGCAAGGGGCCCCAAAAGGAAAGTCACCAAGTTTCTTGCATCCCCCACCATGTCACCTAAAACCTCCAGATTAACTACCTCAGACGGTTGTAAAAGCACCTTGTATGTGCTGCTCACCCAACTTAATATCCAGCTTCCAGGTACAGTTCCCTCCTACACCTGGTGCCATCCTAATGCATTGCCCATGGGGTGTACGATAAGGACTGGGCGTCACCATGTGGTCACACTGCAACAGTGCAAGGACAACCAATCCCTGGGCACATTCAGTAAGTTTCTCCCTGAGATATCAGGCCCGGGAGGGACCCAGTACAGCAAGCCTGACAGGCCTTCTAAGAGCCCATCCTTTGTGATAATTTAAGAAGTCTCCAGATAAGGGGTGGACTTTCATCAAACAGGATTCCTTGAAGGGGAAAAGAAGGACATTTGCATTTATCAAATTCTTACATAATCGTCATAAAAACCCTGTGAGCTCAGCACTCTTATCCCTAGGTTATAGTTGAGGAAACAAGTTCAGTGAGTTTAAGAAATTTGCTCAAATCCCAAGTCTGGTAAGTTCCCTTCTTTCTCTGAATTAGGAGAATAATTCTGAGTTCTAATTAGGATGGTTGGAATACGGAACATAACGTTTAAATATTAACACATGGAATCCACAATCTATTAAAAGGAAAACCAAAATAGTGTCCAAATAATGATCAATGAAAAACATTTTTAAAAACCCAAATGTCATTCTTAGAAGCTCTAAAACATAATTCAGTGTAAGTGATGTATGGGTGCAGAGGGCAGGCAGACTCGTATATGAAACACCGGGTCTTGCATTTTACAGTAGTGTAACACACCCCAAACCCTATTTTTTGTTATTAAACAAGCTTTATTGAGCAACTGCAATGTGTTAGACTTCTTCCAGATGTTATCTGATTTTATTTTCACAATGAGCCTATGAAGTCAGTGTTATTATCTCCAAATTGTGGACGGAGGATTAAAGTGTAGAGTTGAATAACTTGACCAAGGTCATATGACTGGTCAAGAGCAGAGCCCTCCTAGAGGAAGATGGGCACGGATGTTAGCCCAGGGCCAGTCTTCCTCAGCAAAAAGAGGAAGATTGGCAACAGATGTTAGCTCAGGGCTGGTCTTCCTCACAAAAAAAAAAAAGAGTAGAGTCCTCCTAAACTCTTTTTTAAAAGTCTTTTCTGTATGTTCACTATCTTAAGGATTACAAATACATTGCAATATGTTGGTCAGGAATGCCACAAAATTCCAATTTACTCTTCTTTCTATGCCAGTGTTAGGAAAAAAATAACTTTACACAGTTATCTTACCTTTAAAACCACTCATCTATTATTATATATTTAAAAAACATAATTTTAGCTCCCAACTTGTTTATTCCACTGAGAGAGTTGAAAACTTGTGACCATAAAATTTTCTGCATGAAATATTTTTAACTTCTGTGAGCTATTTTACTTAGAAAACAAACAAGACAGTAGCTTCAGCCTCATTCTCTCTCTTTTAACCACTTTTAGTTACACCAAAAAGCAGTCCATTGGCTTTATAGGTTCTCAGTGGCCTTAAAGTGTGGATATTGCCAGATTCTTTTCTTTGGTTTCCTTGTCTCAGGTAACCCACACACTGTCTTCCATGGATCTGCAGAGTAACAAGCAAGGTTGCATAGAGTACAAGTGCGAGTGTCTAGAACTTAAGTTCTATTGTTTGGAGCATTGCTGCTTGAAATATCAGCGTGTGCTTAATAGTACATGCACTACCTGTTCATATGATCTTAGAGCGAGAGGTAGCCTTTGAGTTCTTCTAGCCTGGCACTGCGTGGTGCAGTACAGGCCTTCAGTAAATATTTGTTGAATAATAAATGAATCTAATCCAGAGGTTTCAAACTGTTCTTGTTCAGTGGAGACACTTCAGAGGCAGGGTAGCGGGGGCCGGGGTGGGATGCAGAGACAGAGAAGATAGAGACCTGCTCAGGCCACTCACCCTATTCCCATCCCCCTCCGCTCCCTGCAGCTTACCCAAAGCCACTGATATAAGCAACCAATGCTGTTATTTTACAGACTCGGAAACTGAGCTGTTGGGGTCGGGGTCCATGATGCAATGAGCAGCAAGGGATCTCTTCCATTCTCATCCACTTGCAGCATTTTCTAGAAATGGGAACCAGCGTCAGAAGACAGCCAGCTTCCTGCTGATCTTAATGCAAGTTTCAGTTGAACTTTCCAATCAGGAAGTAGGAGTGGAAAGTTGGAATCACTTCAAAGAGTTCCTCCTTGCTAAGTTAAAATCAACTTTCAAACCATGCCGTCATTTATCACTTTCTCAGACACCTCTTATTTATGCTCTGGAAGTTTCTGCCTTTTCTTATGCTTCCTTTCAGCATTAAACCTCTCTTTGTCTGGCCTTGAAGGCAGATTGGTACTCAGAACTGCTGGCATGACCACTTGTCTCTCAAGGGCGGGTAGGGTAACAGAACTTGACCCACATTTCTGGTGTCAGCCCTTCCCAGATTATCCTTGGAACAGGCCTGAATTGCAGCTGTTGGAGAGAGAGGGTGCCAATGTGCTGCTACTCTGTATCTGAGTTCTCCAGAGAAACAGAACCAATAGAATGTATATATAGAGAGATATCTATGTATCTATATAGTATATATAAAATATATGTGTTGATGCTATGGAGGCTGACAAGCCCTAAGATCTGCAGAGTGAGTTAGCCAGCTGGAGACCCAGGAGAGCCGATGGTGTGGTTCTGGTCTGAAGTCTGGCAGGTTTGAGACCCAGGAAGAACTGATGTTTTAGTTTGAGTCTGAAGATGGGAGAAAGCTGACGTCCCAGTTACAAGACAGTCCAGCAGGAGGATGGTCAACCTTCTTGTTCTTTCAGGCCTTCAACTGATTGGATAAGGCCCACCCACATTAGGGAGAGCAATCTGCTTTACTCAGTCTGCCAATTTAAATATTAATCTCATCCAAAACTACCCTCACAGAAACACCCAGAACAATGTTTGACCAAATATCTGGGCACTCCATGGCCCAGTCAAGTCAACACGTAAAATTAATATATTCAAACCAGGATTTCATATTGTCTTCAGTATTGGCCAACACTTCTGTCAAGTCCTCTAGGTATTGGGCACTGAGCTGGGTCATAGCAACATAAGACATAGTCTTCTCCCTTTAGAAACTTATAATTTATTGATATTATTCCTCTAGAACTTTTTGTGCTTAATATCTTTCAAAGTACTGCCATGCCAATTATTTCATTGCAACTTCACAGTCATCCTCCGAGTCAGGCAAGGGAGGTATCATCCCCATGACACAGATGAGGAAACTGAGGGTCAGAGGAGTGAGGTGAGTTGGCCAAGACCTTCAAGTTAATGTGAGGCAGAGCTGGGACATAAACCCGTGCTTTCTGATTCTACATCACCTCTCATTAGGAACTTACTTCATTCTGCCAAGTATTTACACTTGCGTCTCCCAGCTCCATTGTCAGCCCTTGAGGAAGAGCACTAGGTCTCACACATTTTTTGTCCCTCTTAGCAGTGCTTTGCATCCAGGCATCCACCCTGCATCTGTTGAGCAGAGCTGCTGATAGCCTTTTTTTCATATGATATCTTCTACAAGTGACCTGTGAATAAGATTACAGGGCCTAGGAGTTACTGCTTAATGGGTACAGAGTTTCAGTTTTGCACGATGAAAAAAGTTCTGGAGATGGATGGTGGCGGTTGCACAGCACTGTGAATGTGTTAAACTTAATGCCATTAAACTGCACACCTAAAAATGGTCAAAATGGTGAATTTTATGTTATGTGTATTTGACCACAATTAAAAAAAAGATTATAGGACCGAGATGTGCAATTTCTTTTTGTTATTGATATACTTTGCCAAAAAATCATTACCCACCACAGCTGTCATTTAGTCCATCAGCTGCAAATATTCTCTGCTCCTTTCATGCTAACATCCCTGTGGTAGACATAAGGGGGAGCATGTGACCCCTGTCCCAAGAGTTAGCAATAAGAGACAAAATGTCCCAGGCAGTAAATTTAGGTGCTAAATAAACAGCATAAACAAGAAATGCTTGGGTATTTAAAATACCAGATTAACTAGATATTTATTTAGCATCTAGAATGATATAGAAACTCTACTAAGCATAAAAAGGAAAAAGCATGCAATTTCTTTCGTTTTGTATTTTTGAAATAGGTTTTTATTTAGGTTCATCTTTAGGAATCCTCAGTTTCCTAGGATGTGGGGCAGTTGATGGCTGGAATTTGGCCTGCTTGGGTCCTTTCTTTCCGCGTTCTTGTCCGTCACTTCCTAGGAGGGGTTGAACAGGAAGCTGCTAAGGTTCACCTTAGGTCTCTCGTTCCCCCAGGATAAAAGGAAATGGGGGCCTGATGCTCACCCAGCGAATAGAAGACTTGTGGGAGCTTCACCCGTCCTTCGACATCGTGGTCAACTGTTCAGGCCTTGGAAGCAGACAGCTTGCAGGAGACTCGAAGATCTTCCCTGTGAGGGGCCAAGTGCTCAAAGTTCAGGCTCCCTGGTTGAAGCATTTTATCCGAGATGGGAGTGGGCTGACATATGTTTACCCGGGTGCATCCAACGTAACCCTGGGTGGGACTAGGCAAAAAGGAGACTGGAATCTGTCCCCAGATGCAGAAACTAGCAGAGAGATCTTTTCCCGATGCTGTGCTCTCGAGCCCTCCCTCCAAAGAGCCTGTGACATAAGGGAGAAAGTGGGCTTGAGGCCCTCCAGGCCGGGCATACGGCTGCAGAAAGAGCTCCTAGCCCAGGACGGCCGGAAGCTGCCTGTGGTCCACCACTATGGCCACGGGAGCGGGGGCTTCTCCATGCACTGGGGCACTGCCCTGGAGGCCGCCAGGCTGGCGAACGAGTGTGCCCAAGCCCTCAGGACCTCCGCCTCCAAGTCAAAGCTGTAGATGACATGAAATGACAGCAAATAGCCCTGCAGACAATTGGTCAAAATACAATTTAAGCACCAGAACAGGTTCAAATAACTTTTCCATTGCATGAAAATGTAATTAAACATGACTTTGGTTTCAAAATTAGAAATGATGCAATGTGTACCAGTAGACTTAGGACTAGTACTAATCTAATCTAGTACCAGGCTTAAGTCTAGTACTAATGACATAAAGCTCTATTTTCGTTAAAAATACTTGCTGTTGAGTAAGATTTCTTTTAGAGCTTATGTCCAGGGATCTAAGCTAATTTAGATGGATGCTGGAAGCTGTAGAGATTTTGACACTTTTTGGCTCATAAAGTCATAGGAGGAGATAACGTATGGAAAACACCTAACTCCCTGTTAGTTGCAGAGCAGCCCATGATGCTCTTAGGTTGTAGTCAAGTGAACATTATAATCCCTCTAAATAAAATTACACGGTGATCGTGCAATTCAAGCTTATTACATTTAACAGACAACAAAGCATGATTCCTGTGAGTCCTCGTGGCAACCTCTTCCGCCCTTTGGCTGGAGAGATGGTAGAAGAAAGGGATGAAGTTGCCTACAGACATGGCATCAACTCAATAGCTGCCCGGGGTCAATCAGTTAAGGGGCGTACTTTCCGTTACCACAAATGATTGAGAGCTGGCTTGTTGGATGGTTGACTTTGCCTAAACATTTTTCAAGATTGAATAGCATGTGCAGCCAAAGAGCTAATTTGCTAATTAAGATGGAACAATCATTCTAAATGAAATATAACCAAAGAGTTTTCTGCAAGTTGTTAAAAAGTATTGGGGAGGAGGGGAAATGTGTCTCATGATAAAATGTGTTTGGGAATTGCTGAATTAAATAAATCTAACCTGGTGTCTTGACTCGGGCTTACTCAGAGCCTCTGATCTGTTCATGTGTATTGTGAATGCTCAGGACAGTTTTGGGCTTGAGTGGGTGGTAGAGGAGGTGCTGTTCATTGAGGTAGGGAAGCCTGGGAGAAATAGATGTAATTTTAATTTTAATTTTGGGGGGAGATGACATGTTTAGTGATAGTAAGTTTTATTTTGGACATCCTGGGGGGAGATGCTGGGTTAGCAATGAGAATGTGGAAAAGAGAAAGCCCCTAGCACAGCTCCATTTTTACTGCTTTATTCATTAAGCTTTTGCATATGATTTTGTTTGATAATAACATTGTGCTGGGAGAGAGAAAGAGGGAGGGAGAGAGCACACGCCAGAACCAGAACTAGTACTAGAACATCTTAATCATCCAGTTACTCAAGTTCCCGATTAAATCGTGTGGGCTCTTTTCTATAGATTTCCACCAGGGGGTGGTGTTGTATCAAACGCAGATAAATTGGTAAATTTGATAATTTAGAAATGACTAGAAATAAAAAATGGATACCGGGTGTGTGGAGTACGTGTGTGATCCTTTTGAGGTTTGGGAGTTTACAAGCCCAAAATGCAATTGTTCTGAATTCCGTTTAAAGTATTTGAGAAATGTACAAGCTCAGATAGACTGAAAATATGTGCACGCCCACAAGCACTCATGACACACAATCTGTGAGAAATAATGTTATGATAAATGGCATTTTGAAGAGGGAAAATAAATTTTTTTAATGGTTAAAAATAAAATAGGTGTATTTCAGTCGATTTTACAACAGTTTTAAGTGTCCTCTCTGTTCCTTATGCCCACGGTTTAGATTCTGCAGCATTTTCATTTCCTGTAGGTAAGCTCACACTCTATGACCATTGCCTATTTGCAACGATCTGAACTATTACTCTAGTTTAATTTTACTCTGCATTTTATATTTCTAAAGCCCAATATTACAAGACTGAAAGATCAGAGGCTTCTCGAGAAAGTGGTCATGGCTGCATGCACCAATTTCATTGTCACAAATTCTAAATATTTGCTCCCAGTGTCTCTCAAATGTTTAGAAATTTTGGTCAGTAGCTGCCAATCTCGGCTGCATGCTAGAATCCCCTGGGGAGTTTTGAAAAACTACTGATGCGCAACCCTGCTCTATTGAATTAGAATCTTTGGAGGTGGGGTGGGGCCCAGCATCAGTATTTATTCAAAGCTGCCTATGGGGTTCTATCTGACAGCCGGGCTGGGAGTCACTGAGCACTGTTTCATTCCTCTTCTCACAGGGCTCCATCACTGCCATAACCACCATCCTTCCCTTCCCTCCTTGTAGTCTTGTGGCATCGAGCTAAGAGGGATGTGCACACATAAGCAGGTGTGTCCTTAGGCACTTCTGGGCAGAGTGGTAGGAATTAGCTGTCTCCCAAAGTGGCTTCCTAGAAATACTGGAAATCACCTTGCTGGCTGTGGGTCAGCTGCCTGGAGACAGCTGTCAATCTTTGAGAGATGAGAGACTGAGTAAACAAATGGGACTATACATAAAACTAGAACTCTGACCCACAACCTGCAGCAACCTGCCCAGGAAACCAACCCCTTGTCTACAGTAACCAGCCCAGGGGACCAGTCTGCTATGGTCAGATTTCCAAGGAGCCAGATTGCTTTCTCTAGAAACAATCCAGAAGGCTAAACAATCTTTTCTGTAACGGTTGGTCCAAAATGGGCAGGACTTGATTAATAACTGACAGTTTCCCTAACTTTTGTTCTGTTTTCAACTTAGGGCCAATCAGAGACAGCCACCCCCAACCAATCGCCCAGGATGCCCCACTTCTAGTTAGCCCACCTACAGCTTCCCCATGCCAGCAGCCTCCACTCAGGAACGCCTGAAATCTTCTCTTTTTTCCCTGTGAAATTTTCCCACTCCTCTGCCTGCCTTGGAGTGACAGTGGCCGACTCCCTTGCAATAGCAAGCTCTGAATAAATAAATTGCCATTGTTTTTCTTATTTGGCTGGTCTCTTTTTATTTCCACAAAATTTCCTGTTTAAATAAATTGAAGTCTTTGGTGATCTGTGCTGAGGCCCAAGAATGGACTACTTGATTATTTTTTCTCCTATCTTCTATTACAGACCACTAAAAAAATTTTTATGAACATAGAGAACAATTGATTTCTTTCTTAAATCCCCGCTTTCAAGTGTCTGACATTTGTGGCTGAGCTCCGACCTGCCGCGCCCATGACCCAGAGGGAAGTGGCAGCTTTGAGGGCGCCAGCATTGCAGGCACGGTCCTCCTTCAGCGGACAGAGGTTATGTACAGACTTTTAGGGTTGTATTCACCTGGAAAGAAAAGAAGTTAAACAGAAAGGTCATAGCCCAGTAGGACATGGTTGTACAGAAGAAAGGCTATTTCAAAAAGTGACATATATTATATTCTTCTTTTTATTGAATAGATGCATTCAAACCAATTGATACTTGAACCAATTTTTCTCAATCCATTAATAGCTTTTAGAGAAAAGGAAGAAAACGATGGTGGGACCTGTGTCCTCTGGGGGTTGTCGTTCTGGGAAACCTGTTCCAGGACTCTTGTAATGTGTCAGATATTTGAAATGAATGTAGCACTTAAGAGTACTTTTTCTTGATTCCTTTCATCTTTCTTACTGAGTGTGAATGATGGAGACACATCTGAAACCTGTTTCCTCCAGATATCATTCGCTCAGGAAAGGCCAATGGAGATGTTTAAGTGGTTCCTTTCTTCTTGAAAAATCTCAGTAGTTTGCCACCAGGCCTGGGGGCTTTATTATCCTAACTGACTTTGCTGCCTATAAATCACAGCCCTAAGTATCCAAAGGGAGTGAGTTAACCAGATCCCTGAAAAAAATGTAACCAATGTTTCTTCAATTATTAGCAGAACAATTGACTTCCATCTGGTCAGGGCACCTGTCAACCTGGCCTGCAGCCGTGTTACCCACAATTCCACCACTCAGAGCCTGTTTCCCTTGAATCATAATTTTCACCCTGGTGCATGTTCTGACATATCAGCCCACTCCAAAACTTTTCATGCCCCCCAGTATATCCCTTCCATTCAGACCCAAGTGGTCTGGCAATGGAACTCAGCCTTTGTAGCGAATACTCCAAATGGTTTGCCTGCTCTGCCCAGTCCCCTTTCCTGGGATATCTGCTCAAACCTGGGGGCTCACTATCTGGGCATATCCCCGGTGCCCTGCCTCTCTGGTCACAGCTTATTGGATCAGAGGAAACTATCAGTTAGGTTTAGGCTCAGTTGCAAGTAACAGAAACTCCCCCAGATAGTTGCTTAAATAAGATGGGCATGTATTTCTCTCTGCATAAAAGAAACCTGGATGTAGGCAGTCCAGGGCTGGTGTGGGGACTTCATCAATGACCCAGGCTCTTCCTACTCACACTCTGCTATCTCAAGGGTGTAGCTCCAAAATGGCAGTCAGAGCTCCAGCTATCACATCATTACATCCACCCCCAGAAACTTCCCAGAAGACTCCCACAACACTTTTGCTTATATCTCATTGCACAGGATTTTGCCTCAGGCCTACACTGAGATTCAAGGGAAGCTGAGAATGTAGGCTTTTGGCTTGGTGACAACCTAAAGGTCAGGGTTTTTTCAGGCCTTGCTAAACGTATCAAACTCTAAATTGGGTTAAGCTGGTCAGATTCTAAGAATTTGTATTAAGGGATTCTAAAACTCTTTCCTGCTAATGGCAGGCTCTGGAGACATGCAGACTTGGGCTGACAGTCCAGGTTGTTCAGGTTTGTACAGAGAAAGCCAGGCAGGAGAGAGGAGGCAGAGAAAAGCAGAGAAGGAAAGCCAAGGGGCCGTGTACTTCTGGGGAAGCATAAAGAAGGATCTCCGGTCCTGACCCAGTTCCACTTCTCATGAAGTCTGACTGGACAGTCAATTTTTCGTTCCTTAGAAAGCTCACATTTTTAGAAACTGCTTTTTAAAAATTATTGTATTAAAGAGAGAAAGGAGATGGTAGTTGGAGAGTTTCAGATTCCCAGAAAAACAAGTTATTTTTCCTGCAGTAATTTCAATAATAAAAGTACTTTTTATAGGTATAAGAGTAAAATCTAAACATCATGGAGCAAATCCAGCATTTGGTGACTTCTAACTTTTGCTTAAAAATCTTGTCCTTTCTTTTCTTATCACCTATGGTGGACATTTTACATATCTTTATCTCCTTCATCCTTGTTAGGATAAACAAAGCCAAAACTACCCAAAGAAAGCTCTGGTGTGGCTCGGGCAAGTTTCTCTTACATTGGCGCTAGTTCCTGAATGAAACATTAGTTCCTGGTCAAGATCCTGTTGAAACCAATGATGTCCTTACTAATGCAGATTATGCTCTTTAATTAACAGAATTGAGTTACGGCCAATTTGTACAGCAAAAACTCCTGCTGTAGGAGTAGTGTCTGTATTTAATTTCCTGTCCATGGATTCCACAGGGAAATATTTTATCATAATCTCCCTTTCTCCTTGAGCACATTTAAGTAGATTCTCTCCTTTCAACCAAACCCCTTGTGTAAGTCAGCTTATAAAAAACAAGTGGGTGGCTGTGATGAGAACGCATGTCAGCTATCCACCAGACCAGGGGTCAGCAAATCGCTTCTGTGAAGGTCCCAATAGTAAATATTTTAGGCTTCGCAGGCCATAAGTCTCTGCTGCAACCACTCACCTCCTCAACTCTGCCACTATAACCTGAGAACAGTCACATAATGTGCAAACAGTGGTCATGGCTGTGTTCCAATAAAACTTTATTTACAAAGACAGGCAGAGGGTTGATTTGACCTATTGGCTGTAGTTGCCCTGTACTAGACTATAAACTCCACTTGGACAGGGACGTAACACTTGTATAACACTTTATACCCAGCTCCAAATATCAAGCCTAATACTCGACAAACATCTGTTGAATGACTGGGTGAGTAAACTATCAGTGTGACATCAATGGACAGATTATCCCAGCGTAAATTTGAAAAAACTAGTTAAGCCTCATTCAACAGGCTCTCCTGTTGGCTTTCTGATTGAATTTCCTTAAAAATCATGAAAATCTATCAACTACTACAATCTCACAGTTTGAGTATACCACAGAGAATACATTCGTGGCCTGGATTCTCAGGCAGTTGAGTTATCTAACCAGCTAGAAGGAATAAATGAAGAAAATTTTCTTAGGAGCAAAGCCATCATGTCTGTGCCCCCATTAGGCCTGCACATCCCACTGGCATTATTCTACCAGGCTGGGACCAGGGAGGAGTGTAAGGGTGCCCTCTGGTAAGGGAGCAGCTTAAAGCTATGCCTCTGCCATGCTTTTCCAGGCTCTGAAGCTTCCAGGCCTGTTGTGCCTGGGATTTGGCTCTTACTAGGAGAAGAATAAGATACAAGATAAAAACACTGGACCCGTGTCAGGAAATTGTGTTGGCCAGAAAGCCTTCTGGTGAGCTTAATGCCTTGTTTCAGCTCAGCCCTTCCCACATTGATCCCTGCATCCTGCTGTCTGCCTAGCCCACCAATAGCACTTTTAACATATTTAGTCTTCTCTCATGGCTTACCTTACCTTTATACCTACTCAAATGTGAGTTAACTTCCCTGAACAAAATCCTGTTTGACTGTCTGGACCAGAGGACTTCAACCCTGACTGTGCATGGGAATCACTTGGCAAGCTATACAAAAAAAAAAAAAAATCCCTACTACACGGGCCCACCTCCAGATCAACAGAATTAGAATCTCTTGGGTGGATAGCAGGCATCAATATTTTTTAAAAGCTCCCCTCACCCTTACCTTGGTGATTTTAATGTGCATCCAGGATTGAGAAACACTGATCGAGATTTCCAATCCTGGCTGTAAATCAGAATCACATGGGGAGATGTTAAAAACATGTAGATTCCAGACCTGAAAAATCAGAATCTTAGAGGGTGGGACCTGGGAATGTATAGTTTTGAAAGCTGCTCTGGAAGCTTTCTGGCGGACAGCCAGGCCTGAGAACGAGGCTTTAGGCCATGCCAGGCATATCCTGTTATAACACGTTGGGCCTGGGCACAGGCCTGCTGGAACCTCAGCCACCTGAACCTGTGGAAGGGGAGAATCGTGGACTAGGTCAAAAGATGGATGGTGAGCCCTGGCCTGCCGGTGTTAAGTCGGCCTACTCTGCGCAGGTCCCAACGACCTCTGACCTGGACACTGAGCTCGGTCCCTCAGCCGATCCTGCCCAAGGCCGATAGTGCGGGTGAGGCTCACCCTCATCTAAGCCCCGGGAAGTTTAAAATGGGAGACTTGAAAAGGCTCAAATGCTGAAGGAAACAGGCCCTGGGGTGGGAGAAATTGAAGACCCAGCCAGAGAGAGTTAATTGATGTACAGGATCCCCGAGAAGGCGAGGGAGGGGATGGTAGAGAGAACTCCTCCACTGAGACAGAAGGAAGGCCAGCAAAGGGGGAAGTAGGTGTGGGTGCATTTGTCGGTGTGAGTAAAGACTGCTGGAGTTCTCATCTCATGACCTTGATTGCTCACTGTAAAGTGGGCAGCAGTTTTTTGCTGACAATGGGTGAGGAATGGCAGGACAGAGAAGGAGCTTGAAGAGAGGGGCAAAGTTTTAGATGAGGCATATGGAAGAGGTCTGGCCGGGGACACATGAAATAGATCACAAGTAATGCTTGGAGGTTGGTGACCCTAAATTGGTGGTGCCCCAATCTCAAAAATTAATTAATTAATTCAAGGCATATTTATTAGATGCCTACAACGTGCCAGGCCCATCCCCCCAGACTGAGGGAAAAGAGTGATGATGAGACAAAAGTCTTGTCTTCATGGAGCTTATTTTCAATTGGGGGAAACAGAGTGCATACGTACATACCCTAATGTTAGTAGGTGTTTAAGGGTTATGAAGAAAATTTTTCTAAAATTGAGAGAGAATCTAAGACTGTTGTTTTATAGAGAGTGGTTTGGTTAGGCCTCTCTGAGCAGGTGGCACTTGAACAGAAGTCTGAGTAAAGTGAGAGAATTATGATCCATGTACATATCTGGGGAAAGAACATTCTAGACAGAAGGAACAGCAGGTGCAAAGGTCCTAAGGAGGGAGTTGAGTGTGCTTGTTATGTACAAGGAACAGCAAGGAGGCCAGTGTGGCTGGGTGCAGTGAGCAAGAAGCGGGGTGGGAGAAGATTGGGTCAGAGGCGTAGACCCAGATCAGATTCGGAGCCGTGGTAAGGATTTTAGAATTTGTACTAAGTGCAATGGGAAGCTACCAGAGAGTTGGGGACAAAGGAAAGACATGATCTGATGTTACTGCAGTCGCTGTGTGGAGAATAAACTGAATGGAGGGGCAAGAAAGCACAAAGGGAGGCAGTACTGAGGAGGTCATTGCAATGATCCAGGGCAAGAGGAGAGGGGGTTGGACTAGGGTGGTGGGGGTGGTAAGAAGTGGCTGGATTCTGTATATATTTTGACAGTAGAACCAGAGGATTCATGGATCTGATGTAGGATGTGAAAATAAGAGAGGAGATGAAGCTGACTCCAAGGTTTTTGGTCTGAGCATCTGGATGAATGAAGCTGCTATGTTCTGAAACGGAGAACATCGAGGAAGGAGGAGGCTTAGTTGGAGGGTGGGAGATACAAGTAATCAGAAGTTTGGGGCGTGTTATATTTGAGACACCTGCTAGACACCCAAGTGGAGATGTCAAGTGTTTAGTTGGATAAATGGGTCTGGAATTCAAGGACAGGACCAGGATGAGGCATAAATTTGGGAGTTCTTAGCATATTTAAAGTTACGAGAGTCGGTGAGATCTTTTGGGAAGTGACTAAAAAAGAAAAGAAGACACCTGAGGGCCAGTCAGCATTGAGAGGGTGGGAAGATGAAGAGGGGACGGCAAAGGAACTTCCAGTAAGGTAAAAGGAAAATCTGGAGAATATGGTGTCTCAAGTTAAATGAAGACAGTGTGTCAGGAAGGAGGGAGTGATCACTTGTGTTCAATGTTGCTAAGAAGTGGAATAAAGCAAGGCCTGGGAATTGAACATTGGATTTGGCAAAGTGGAAATCACTGGTGGCCTTGAGAAAAGCAGTTTCTCTAAAGTGGTGAGGGAGAGAGTCTGATTGGAGTAGGGTCAAGAGAGAGTGGGAAGAAAGGATGTAGAAATATCGAGTATGAGACAACTCCTTTAAGGAGTTTTGCCATGAAGGGGAGGAGAGAGAAGGGGCAGTAGCTGGAAGGGGTAGCTCAGAGAGGTTTGGTGGATGTTCTCCAGCAGCCCCCAGCAAGTAGAGTGGAAGATGGTGACTAGACCAGTTCAGGGCTGGGGACTAGAGGATGGGTGCAGCAGGGGGACTGGAGGCAAAACCATCCAGGGTGCTGCTCAGAGTGGCCAAAGTGAGGCCCCTGGGACTGGGTTGGATGGCCAAGGAGACAAAACCATGACCCTTAGGAGGAAAGAAGTGAGGGAACAAGAGAGATTGGACTCTGTGGTCAGAGAGGAGTATATGGAAATCTGGGATCAAAGAAGTAAAGCAGTTGATGTCAAGGTTCACTCTGCAGCACTGAGAATGGCTTTCTTAATTGGAATGTGATCCTGAGATAAACAAGGAAGAACAACCAGGAAACAAGAAGTTTAGAAGAAAAAGAAATAGTGGAGAGAGAAAGAAACTATCATCTATTGAGGACCTACTATGGGCTAGATGCTTTTTACATGTGCTATCTCTTTAAAATTTCACAAGTCTGAGATATTAAAATTCCCATTTACACCTGGGGAAATTGCAATTCAGAGGTTAAATAACATGTCCAAGATCACACAGTTAGCAAATGGTCAGAATTTGAACTGGTTCTGCCTGACTCTGAAGTGCATGCACTTTCATTGTCCCTTCCTTCCTTCCTTCCTTCCCTCCCTCCCTGCCTCCCTCTTTCCTTCCTTCTTTCTGTCCTTCCTTCCTGAGGTATAATTTATGTACAGTAAAATGCATAAATCATACTTGTATAACTTACAAATTATACAGACATGTAATTATCACCCAGATCAAGATATAGAATATTCACAATACCCCCGAAGGCTCTCTCATGCCCCTCCCACTTTACATCTCTCCAGAGGTAAGCACTTGGGATAGTTAATTTTATGTGTCAACTTGACCGGATCATAGGATTCCCAGATATCTAGTTAGACATTATTTCCAGGTGTGTCTGTGAAGGGTTTTCTAGAAGAGGTGAGGATTTGAATCAGTAGACTCTGTAAACTGCCCTCCTCAATATGGGTGGACATCATCCAATTCATTGAGGGCCTGAGTAGAACAAAAAGGTAGAGGGAGGGAGAAATTACTCTCTCTCTGCCTGACTACTTGACCCGGGACATCAATCTTCTACTCTCGGTGCTCCTGGTTCTCAGGCCTTCAGACTGACACTGGAATCTATACCATTGGCTCTCAGGCCTTTAAACTACACCACTGGCCTTCCTGTGTCTCCAGCTTGCAGTAATAATGTGAATCACCAGTCAGAGTAGGGGCTTATGGAGGTCAGGTGATCAATAGAGTATTAGCTCAGGTCTGTCTCACAGTCGGCCCAGTGGGTCCCTGAACTGTTCTGTGATCATCTCCCCAGTTCTGGAATGCATAATTGGAACAGATATACTCATCAGCTGGCAGAATCCCCACATTGGTTTGCTGATCTGTAGAGTGAGGGCTATTATGGTGGGAAAGGTCAAGTGGAAGCCAGTAGAACTGCCTCTACCTAGGAAAATAGTAAACCAAAAGCAATACCACATTCCTAGAGGGATTGCAAAGATTAGTGCCACCATCAAGGACTTGAAAGATGCAGAGGTGGTGGTTCCCACCACATCCCTATTCAACTCGCCTGTTTGGCCTGTGCAGAAGACAGATGGATCTTGGAGAATGGCAGTGGGTTTTTGTAAGCATAACCAGATGGTGACTCCAATTGCAGCTGTTGTACCAGATGTGGTTTCTTTTCTTGAGAAAATTAGCATATCCCCGGTTACATGGCACACAACTATTGAACTGGCAAATGCCTTTTTCTCCATCTCTGTCCATAACGTCTACTAGAAGCAGGCTACTTTCAGCTGACAAGGCCAGCAGTACACTTTCCCTGTCCTATCTCAGGAGCATATCAACTCTCCAGCCCTATGTTATAATTTAGTTTGCAGGGATCTTGATTGCCTTTTTCTTCCACAAGATATCATGCTGGTCCACTACATTGATGACATTATGCTGATTCACCCGGTGATCAAGAAGTAGCAACTACTACAGATTTATTGGTAAGACATTTGATGTCAGAGGGTGGGATAAATCTGACAAAAATTCAGGGGCCTTCTCCTTTAGTGAAATTTGTAGGGGTCCAGCAGTGTGGGGTATGTCGAGACATCCCCTCTAGGTGAAGGATATGTGTCGCATCTGGCCCCTCTTACAACTGAAAAAGAGGCACAATGTCTAGTGGGCCTCTTTGGATTTTGGAGGCAACATATTCCTCATTTGGGCATGCTACTCCGTCCCATTTACTGAGCAGGTACCAGAACAAAAGAAGGCTCTGCAACAGGTCCAGCCTGCTTTGCAAGCTGCTCTGCCACTTGGGCCAAGGATCTAGCAGATCCATTGGCACTTGAAGGTGCAGAGGCTGGTAGGGATGCTGTTTGGAGGCTTCAGCAGGCCACTGTTGCTGGATCACAGCACAGGTCCTTAGGATTTTGGCGCAGAGCTCTGCCATCCTTTATAGATAGCTACTCTTTTTTGGAGAAACAGCTCTTAGCCTGCTACTTGGCCTTAGTAGAGACTGAAGGCTTAACCATGGGCCACCAAATTACCATGTGACCTAAGCTGCCCAACATGAACTGGGTGTTATCTGACCCACTGAGCCATAAAGTTGAGCATGCACAGCAGCACTCCATCATCAAATGGAAGTGGCATAGATGTGATTGGATCCAAGCAGGCCCTGAAGACACAAGTTACATGAAGAAATGGCCCAAATACCTATGGTTCCCACTCCTGCTACACTGCCTTCTCTCTCCCAGCCTGCACCTATGGACTCACAGAGAGCTCCCTGCCATCAGTGGGAGAGAAGACCCAGGCCTGGTTTACAGATGGTTCTGCACAAAATGCTGGCACCACCCTAGAGTGGATAGCTGCAGCACTACAGCCCCTTTCTGGGACATCGCTGAAGGACAGTGGTGGAGAGAAAGCCTCCCAGTAGGCAGAACTTTGAGCAGTGCACCTGGTTGTTCACTTTGCTTGGAAGGAGAAATGGCCAGATGTGCAATTATATACCGATTCATGGGCTATGGTTAATGGTTTGGCTGGATGGCTAGCAACTTGTAAGGAACATGATTGGAAAATTGGTGATAAAGAAATTTGGGGAAGAGGTATGTGGATAGACATCTCTAAATGGGCGAAAAATGGGTAGATATTTGTGTCCCACACGTCCTCAGCAGAGGATGTTTTAATAATCTAGTTAATAGGATGACCCCTTCTGTGGACACCAATCAGCTTCTTTCCCCAGCCACCCCTGTCACTGCCCAATGGGCCCATGAGCAAGGTGGCCATGGTGGCAGGGATGGAGGTTGTGCATGGGCTCAGCAACATGGAGTTCCACTCACCAAGGCCAACCTGTATATGGCTACTGCTGAGAGCTCAATCTGCCAGCAGCAGAGACCAACACTGAGTCCCTGATATGGCACCACTGCCTGGGGTGATCAACCAGTCACCTGGTGGCAGGTTGATTACATTGGACCACTTCCATTATGGAAGGCGCATGTTTGTTCTTACTGGAATAGACATTTACTCTGGATAAGGATTTGCCTTCCCTGCACCCAATGCTTCTGCCAAAACTACCATCTGTGGACTTACAGAATGCTTTATCCACCGTCATAGTATTCCACACAGCATTGCTTCTGATCAAGAAACTCCCTTCACAGCAAAAGAAGTATGGCAATAGGCCCATGCTCATGGAGCTCACTATTCTTATCATGTTCCCCACCATTCTGAAGCAGCTGGTTTGATAGAATGGCAGAATGGCCTTTTGAAGGCTCAGTTATAGTGCCAGCTAGGTGGCAATACCTGGCAGAGCTGGGGCAAGGTTCTCCAGAAGGCTGTGGATGCCCAGAATCAGCATCCAATATGTGGTACTGTTTCTCCAATAGCCAGAATTCAGGGGCCCAAGAATCAAGGGGTGGAGATGGGCTTGGCACCGCACACTATCATACCTAGCGACCCGCTAGCAAAATTTTTGCTTCCTGTTTCTGTGACCTTATGCTCAGCTGCCCTAGAGGTCTTACTTCCAGAAGGAAAATGCTTCCACTAGGAGACACAACAATGATCCCTTTGAACTGAAAGTAAAGACTACTACCCGGCCACTCTGGGCTCCTCAGGCTTCTGAAAATAGGCAAAGAAGGGAGTTACTGTGCTGGCTGGGGTGACTGATCCTGACAACCAAGGGGAAATTGAACTACTGCTTCACAATGGAGGTAAGAAAGAGTATGTCTGGAATACAGGAGTTCCCTTAGGATGTCTCTTCGTATTACCATGTCCTGTGATTAAGGACAATGGAAAACTACAACAACCCAATGAGGCAGGACTACTGATGGCCCAAACCCTTCAGGAATGAAGATTTCACACCACCAGGAAAAGAATCACGACCAGCTGAGGTCGTTGCTGAAGGCAAAGGGAATACAGAATGGGGAGTGGAAGAAGGGGGTTATAAATATCAGCTTCGATCATGTGACTTGTTACAGAAATTAGTACTATAATTGTCATGGGTGTTCCTCCTTATTTTGTTATGAATATGTTGTGTGCTATTTGCAGCACAGTAATTAATGTTTATGATTACAATTTTGGGTCATTGAGAAAAAATAAATTGCATTTAGTCTTTTTTTTTTTAACTGAGGCTTGGAAAAGTAGAAAGCACTTGAAAAAATGTTTCACAGAAAATAGTTCAAAGGAAAGTGTTTCAATATCTCAAGTTTGGTCTTTACTTTTGTCGGAACTTCACTCAGTAGGAAGACCATGTCATAGAGTCTGTGAACTGGTCAACACTTATTCCAACCTCCTTATAATGTGCCTTTTTGTACTGTAGAGTCTTGAAAGCTAAAAACTACATTTCCTGGCCTCTCTTACGGCTGGGGTTCCATATGTGATTTAGCCACCTTGGGACTGATGCATTTGCATGAAACTTGGATTTGGAACTGAGTAAAGCATGGAAAGAGGCAGGGCCAGAAACATCCACTCCTGCTGGAGCAGATGGTGGCAGAGGCTTCATGGCTCAACATCAGCCAATTCCTGCTTCTGCTCCTCCAATAGCAATGACAGCTGCTTCCCCGACAATGGCAGAGGCAGCTGGGAGTTGTTCTCAGTAGCTCAGTCAGCACCTGTTCCTCTACTCTTCCATGATTTAGGAAACCACATAGTACTTGGAAACAAATACCTTTCTCCGTACATTAACTGAAGCCTAGCATCTGTTGTCTGCAACTGAATGCTATATACCAACCATGCCATGTACCTGAGATGCCCTCACCATCATCTCCACCACTCAGTTCTCAGTGCCCAGTACCATGCAGCCCCGTAATCAGGGTTAGGTTAGCCTGTAGGTAGAATAGGTAGCACTCAAGTAGAGTGACTTCGGAAGATGCTCTCTGTTCCCTGACTTGACTGTCCTCAAATTTCACTGGAAATTCCACTCCTAGGATTTCAGTTCTTTAATTTAAGGCCTTTGTCTCCCCCTTCCCAACTGTTCCTATGTGCATCACACCCCTGTTGGACCATCTCTTATTATATATAGTGATTTTTAACAGTAATGGAATTTCTCCTCTACTCTGCTCACGGGAGATAGGTTGTGGGACAATATATACATGAAGGGTGGGGAGGAAAGGTATATCACAGTCGGAAGGAAAGGCATACAAAGTAAAAATATTTAGGAAAGTGTAGCTACTTAAGCACACACTAATGATTTACATTTAATGTGAGTTGCGGGTCTCAGTTGAGAGTTGGTTTTGATAATGTAGAAGTGGGTGTGTGGAGGGTTGTGGAGCAAAAGGTGGAAATGTTTGGGAAATCCACATATCTTGGGTCTCTGCTGGAGTTGGAAGTGTTTTTTGCCAAGAGTGGTGGTGTGTAGAGCAGGGAGGTATTGAAGATATATTTTGCTGAGGGTGGGTCATGCCTTTACCGTTAGAGTTTAAGTGAAAGAATAGAATACAGTCACGTGTCACTTAATGACAGGGATACCTTCCGAGAAATGTATTTTTAAGTGATTTTGTTGTTGTGCGAACATCATAGAGTGTACTTACACAAACCTAGACAGTATAGCCTACTGCACACCTAGGCTATATGGTACCAATCTTATGGGACCACCATTGTGTATGCAGTCTGTCGTTGACTGAAACGTTGTTATGCGGTGCATGACTGTATGTTAATATGTACAGATGTGAAGACGGTGTATAAACAGTGGGCAATGCCTTGCTAGTTTTTATATTTGGAAGGAGACAAAGGAAAATGTGTTTAGAAGATAAGAAGGGAGAGGGTAATGGGAATAGCGAAAATATTTCACTCCTAGATAAGGTAGGGCTGCTGGAATTTCTCTTCTGACTAATCCAGGAAATGTTTGGAGGGGTGGTGCAAATGTTTTTTTTTTTTTTTTTTGGTCAGTCATGTATTAAATACTTTTGGGCTTCAAGTGGAATGATTTTAAAGAGCTATTCAGAGACAAGGGAACTGACTGCATGGTCGGCAGAATCCTGGGCTTTTAATGGGAGGAGGCTATGGCAGGGGATCATTTTAAAGTTCCAACAAACAAGTGTATCCACAAAGCATTTCTCCAGTCTTTCCTAGGAGAATTAGAAACACTTTCACAACTATCTAATTTTAATCTCTCCAACATCCTGGTGAGGTAGGTAAGAAAAAGTCTTACACTTTTTTTTTAACAGGTCATAAAATTTCGTGACAAGTAGTTTCCAAAGAAACCACGTGGAACCAAAGTGTGAAGCCAGTCACAGCAGCCTGTCTTCTGAGAGCAGAACTGTTATTCTTATTGCTAAAACATTTTTAGTGTGTCCTTTCTTCTTTCTATTCTGATCTTATGGCTATTGATGGCCTTCAACATAGTAATACAGGGCTTAGCACTGACCTGTAACGGATTCATGAATGTTAATTATGAAGGCTTTCCTATGGTTCTCAGAGTAGACCGTGCATAGAATATGCTTTCTTTTTTTTTTTTTTTTTTGCTAAGTGCTTAGAGAGGTTTCAGAGTTGCAGAAAATTTCTCTGATACATGAAGCTATTGAATCTTAGGAGATGTCTTCTGTTCAGGAACTCAAAAAGTCTTTCCTAGAACATGAACTGCTAATGAAAGGCAGAATTTTCTTAAAAAAAGACATTGCTCATCATTATCTTCCTACCTTCTATTGTCTGAGGAAAGAAATAATTCTATTGATCTGCGGAGCTAAGTTTTACCCCTGTCAGTAACAAAGACTTAATTTCTAACAATGGCGGATGAATAATAGATGAACAGCCAATTTATCCCGGGGTGTTAAAGCCTGAAAGATAATGGAACTTCTCCCCTTTGTTTAACATGGGATTTTAAAGAGGCTACATAGAAACAGTTGTAATACAGTTGTATTTCATGAAAGCGTGGTGGTCAAAAGATAAAGACCTGTGTGCTAAAGAAGGTTTCTCTGTTTTAAAGAGATCTGATTGTGACAGATTGTGGATTTAGTTTTGATTTTACTTATTAATGAAATCTTAAACTATCTCCTTTTCATATTTAATTTCACTCAAAAAAGCTTAGGGCTGGAGGACCCTTGTGAAATCAACACCCTTATGCTTTTAAACCAGAACTAGGCAAACTGAAGGATTTGATTGATCATATAAATGCCCAATCCTCACTAGCTTCCCCCTTACACTGGAATTAAATGCTGGGAGATGATGGTGTGGCTGGCAAACTATTTTCATTATTGTCCACCAAACTTAGGAAGGTTCTCATCTAACATAATAAACATACAAAATCAAGATTTCCTTAAAATTTCACCAGTGTAGCTTTCAAGAACTTCAAGAAAGACATGTTAGATGTACTGTAGCAATGCTGTGAGTCTCTGCTTAGTGAGGCCGCAGAAAAAGTGACAGAATTTATTCTGAAATAATTATGCTACACCATTATCTAATTTTGTGAAAAGAAAATGCATAGTTGGACAATGACCACTTTATTTTGTTAGATCTCTGTGCTCAGACCTTTTAAAATTCTATAAATTGCTGGGAGCATGTTCTGCCGTAAAGAAAGAGATCCATTCCAGTCTCCGGAGGTCAGGAAAAGTGGGGAAAGGCCTGGAAAAGGGCTTTTTTTGCAGAAGATGTAGAATCAAGTTTTATCAATGTCAACATATCTGATGTTTTGTGTTTCACCATTTGGTACTGTTTTTATTTTGAAATATAGAAGGTGGGGGTGTGGGAGGGCCACATCTGCATTCTTAGCGTCTATAAAGGTCTTAATCAGACTTTACCTTTAATTATACCAGTGTCTTCTGCTCAAAAACCATCAGTGACTCCTCATTGCCCATTAACTAAAATCCAAACTGCGCAGCTTGCTCTTTTCCAAACCTGCCCAGGGCAGGGCATGGTGTTCCTTTCAGGCAGGGAATGGCATGAGCAAAGGTCCAGAGGCAGGAAAGCACAGTGTGTGTCTGGGGTACAGCCACTGGGGGCACCTGACTGGAACGTGGGGTGCCTGAAGGTTGGGTCCGTATATACCAAGTCCAGCATCGCAGGGTTCTTGAAATCCTCTGTTGGACACATTTTACTGAGCGTCTCTCCACTTCAAAGACTGATTACTGCAGGAGGCAGACATGAATAATTCACGTCCACGTCCCCAGCCCCGCCTCTGCTGCGGGCCTTAGGCTGGTAAACAAGCGCAGACGCAGTTAAGTGCTGCGATACTTGAGGGACCAAAGTTATGGCAATAATGGGAATTTGTTTCCTGATGTTTACATATGATTTCCCCACATTAAAGGCCGAATTAAAAACCCACAAAGACATTAAAATAAGAACTGCAGTTATTAAAAACCTATTCCGGTGATCTCACACTTTGCGGTTGAAACAGCTAAGGGCAGCAGTGTTAACGAGACAGAAACTCGTCCCCGCTCTTCTTTAGCGTCCAGCCTAGAGCCGCCCTTCTCCAGGCCGCCTTTTGTGACAGGGAACTCTTTCTCCGGCTTTCTCTCCTAGCAACAGCTACGTTCTTTCAGACAGCATTTGTCTCTCTCTGAGCAACCCCGTCTAAGTCACTGGGGAGGGTGGAGGGGGGCGGAGGAATGAGACTAGCTCCAGGCCTTCTGCGCCCCTCTGGGAGGGAGGCGCTCTCTGGAAATTCCCAGCAGGCTTCTGCACTGTGAACATTCCTGAAGGAGGTGTTAGGGGTTGTGTGCTCTGCAACCGGGTTTGTATCTAATTCTGACCGTGCAAACTCACAGTCAAGTGATCAGGGCTGTGGCCATTCTAAGGGGTGGGTGGAAAGCAATCCAGGTGATGGAGCTGGCACAGCATGCAGAACATGCTTCAAAGCAACAGCGTAAAAGGGAGCACAGCAGACAAGAAGAGACAGGGAAAGAAGAGAGACATGGTGTGGTTACACGGCACACATAGCCCATGGAAATCAGAAATACAGGAAGAAAGGACATGGTTTAGAAAACTGAGCGTCAAAGGGAGAAGGGAAAGATCCAATTGATGTCCTTGCCCAGAAATAATGGAAACTTTAGTGAGATACGTCCTGGCATGTGACAATTCTAAAGGAAAAAGAGTATGGGCTTGGCAGTCACACCAGAAGCCAAGATGTGGTTTCCATTTCCCCTCTAATGTCAGTCGAGTCAAGACCCAGTAAGTCCAAGTCCCAAATAAAGAGTTCAACCTGAAGGTAAGAGGACTACAAACTAGTGCAAAATCAGAACAAATGTCCTTTCTGACTTACAGTGGACAACACCAAGAACACATCACACTTGAGAGCACATCCTATGGGCCAGGCACACTGCGCTGAGTTCTTTATAAATACGTTAACACGTTTAATCATCACAATAACCCTTGAGGAAGTTACTATTATTATCTCTATTTTACAGATGAGGAAACTGAGGCACAGAGAGGTAGGGTCACTTGTGCAAGGCTGCACTGCCAGTGAGTAGTTTAAGAGAAGCCAAGCTTAGACTAGGCTCCTCTGCTTCACCTGACCTTTTGGCTTCGTTTCCTTAATCTGCCTTCCTGAGTCCACATCTCCTTAACATTCTGGGGTCCTTTAGTGAGCTGAGGGCATCGCACCCAGGGAGCACTGCAGATTTCCGGGTGGTACTGCCTTACTCAGAGTAAGCAAGGAGCAGCTCTGGACAAATGATGTACTCCTTCCTCTTCCATCCCAGAGCTCTGGGAAATTCCCAGAGCAAATAGAAGAAGGAAAGGAGGAAGGGAGGAAGGAAGGACTTTCTCCTCTTTGCATTCCCTTCATCTTCCTGTCAAGTACCGTGGGGAAGAAAAGAATGGCTGCCAAGGGGGCTCCTGAACTTTTGAATATGAAGACCCCCTTGTTAATGCCTAAAACGTTGTTAGTAATTGTATTTAGAGGATTTTAAGAGAAGATTTGCACCCATGGATACCTGGACACTTTGTAATGACTACTTCCTATATCCCGTCCCCCCAACCATCACCATGGCTGGGGGACCTCTCTGCCAAGGCTTCTAAAAGTTTGATCCAGGACCGCCTGAAACTTGTTAAAGATTTTGGGGACTCACCTCTGACAATCTCTGGAGCTGGGGCTCCTGAATCTGCATTTAAACAACTCCCCAGGTGATTCTTATGCACTCTTAAGTTTGAGAGCCCCCCCATTATGATCTGAAAATAATATAGTTCTTATACTTTCCCTGGGGCTAGAGCAATAATGTGATGAGAAAGCAAAGTGGCTTTTGACCTCAGGATTTTTAATATATTCACGAGCTAAGTTGAAATGACAGAGCCCTGAGATTTGTGCCTTTGGGCATGCTGTGCTTCACGTCATCCTGTCAGTTCCCCGGTGATCTTTTCTGACCTTAAAAGGTTTTTTTAAGTCCTTGACTTTGGCAAAGTTTCAACCAGGAATGGTTTTGACTTCAAAGTGATCTATAGCTGGGAGATTATTTCTGGCATGTGTCATAATGACAAGATGAGCCGAGGGTGAGGGATGGGAAATGCTCCATAGGTGGTCCTGTGAAACCGGCAATGTTTTGATCATTCTTCACCTAAGCTGCTTTATTGTCATAGAATCCAGGAATGTCTCGTCGTGGGAGATAATGTCTGTAAATAAACCTATCTAACAATGCCTCAGATGTGTTTTCAGAATCCAGGAAAGTGTGTGTGTGTGTGGTGTCATTTATGAACTTCCTGCCCAGGCCTAGGGTTTACCTAAGAACTACCAGCCACTGTGAGTTTCACCCTGTCTGTGTATAGCTCTCCCTGCACCATCTTTCACCTTAATTCTTTTTTTCCAATGGCTCGTGTGAAGCATTCTCTGATTCTTCCCAAGTTCCTTGAGGGAAAAAAGATACCAGCTTGCAGATATTACTTGTGAGCCATCCAATACAGGTTGGAGTATGATTCTTTTTTGGTTAGGATGGATGAGCAACATCATCTGCTGGAAGAAATGTGCTAACTTGGGTCTGACTTCAAAGGGCTCGGTGTGATGTCTGCTGTTGTCAGCAATTCCAGAGACGTGATTGACACCCATCCCATGCAAGGCATTGCAGGGGATACAGAGATGAGTAAGACCCCATCTGTATGCTTTAGAAACAGCCCATTAGAGGAAGGACAAAGCAAGTCCACAAATGTTAGAGTAAGATAGACACCAAGAATGGAGAACACAGCGTTAGGGGATTCAAAAGAGGCAGGAAAGGCTCATGCTCTCTCTCCCCAGCAGGCCAGGGCATGAAGACATTCCCCAGGCATTTTCCGTAAGACTAGCCCAGAGCCAACTTTATTAGGTTGTAGACTAGGCAGTGGTGTGATTTTAGGCAGGGTTCCCAGCCCCAAATAGCAATTCCAGTGTCTGTTGTTCTATTATAACTTTGTTCTTCTAGGTCTTGAAAGCTCTCATCTTGGTAAGGTCTTCCTTTAACATGGATACTTCTGATGGGGCCTTAAGTCAGGATGAGCTAGCTACATCCTTAGGGTGGGGCGGAGGAAACTAATTGACAGTCCAGTGAACACAGTTCCATCTAGAATGCGGTTTGCAATAAGCATGTGAGGGGAAATCAAATGTGAGTTCAAGTATAGTGATAGAAAAGGTAGGAGGGAACTAAAAATAAACTGCTTAGTTCATCTGTCTGTCAGAGGCTGGCTCAGGATATCCTTTGAGAGTTCCCACTGATAACAAAGGAGTAAAGTATTTGAGGGGCTTTAAATGGGATTAAAACAGCCTTGTTTGATGAACTGAGAAATTAATACTAGCACTTCACATTGAAAGACCTACAATTTTGCCTCAACTTAGCAATTCTACTCTTAAGAATTTAACATGATGAAATAATTACAAATGCACACAGATTTGATTCATTTTTCACTCTTTAATTCAACAATTATTTATTGAGTATGTACTACATGGCAGGTACTGTTCTAGGAAGTGGAATTACAGTAATAATCGAAGGATGCAAATTCCCTGACCTCATGGAACTTACATTCTAGTTGGGAGAGACATAATAAACAAGGCACTGTATTACCAATCTCACGGGCAGTTTTCAGCCCACATTTTGTTAGACCTCTCAGTCTCTTCCTTCTAGAAATATTTTCTTCACTTGTTTTTTTCTGGGACACCACATTCTCTTACTTTATTACCTATCTGTCTTAGTATCCTTTGTTGGATTCTCCTCATCTTCCTGATTTTAAATTGGTGGACCCCAGAACTAAGCCTTCAAATAGTTCTTCCCTCCTTCACTCAACATCAATATGCTGATGATCCAAATTTATATTCCCAGCCTTCACTGCTTCCCTGAATTCAAGTCTTTAAATCCAACTGCCTACTTGACATCTCCACTTGGATGGCTTCCCAAACTTAATATGACCACCAGAATCAAACTCTTGATTTTCCACTCCAAACTACTCTTACCTGAGTCTTTCCCTTCTCAGGTAATGGCAGTTTCATTCTTCCAACCACTCAGGAAAAACTAGAATCATTCTTGACTTCTTTCTTTCTCTCACAGTCCATATCTGATCCATCAGATTTAGCTACAAAGATGTCCATCACAGCATTGTTTATAAAGTGAAAATTTGGAAATGATCTAACTGTTCAACAGTGGAAGACTGGTAAAACATGGTACATGTAGCCATTAAAAATAATGTTGTAGGTTAATAGGTTACTGTTTAATGAAAAATGTCAAACATACTCAATAATAGAGAGCTGCAAACCCCATCACTCAGCTACAACAATTATAAACTCATGGCCCTTCCTGCTTAATTTATACCCCTAGTTCTCTCCCACCTCCCCCATGGGATTGTTTTTAAGCAAATCCCAGACATCATATTATTTAATAGGTAAATTATATAATAACACACTATGTTACAAAAGCAGAATATAAAGAAATATGTATGATTTCATTTTGTAAACTATATACATGCATAGAAAAAAGTCTGAAAGGAGAGCTATCTCTGAATTGTGATATATGAATGATTACTGATATCTTCTTTTGCTTGTGTATATTTTCCACAATGAACATGTATTACATGGAGAAAAGATGATGGGAGGTGGGAAAAGATGTCGATGCCAGACATTCTAGCTCTATTCCTTTCTAAATTTGATTCCTTTAATTCAGGCTGGGTACTTCACTTCATGGAGGTGAGGATCCTTGACTGTCAGACTGTTTTCTCTCTGTAATTAAAAGTTGACACATTCATAGTGGTTAAGTTCAGCACAATCCACTTCAAAGGTCCAAGTTTGTGGGTTCAGATCCCAGGTGCAGACCTACACCACTTGTCAGTCATGCTGTGGTGGCGACCCACATACAAAATAGAGGAAGACTGGCACAGATGTTAGCTCAGGGCTAGTGTTCCTCAAGCAAAAAAATAAAAGAGGAAAATTGGCAACAGATGTTAACTCAGAGTGAATTTTTCCCAGCAAAAAAAAAATAAAAAACCAAAAACAGTTGCCACATTAACATCTATGGTTATAGCAGGATTTCTCAACTTCAGCTCTATTGACATTTTGGGCTGGATAATTCTTTGCTGTGGGAAGCTATTCTTTGCTTTGGAGGATGTTTTGCAGAATCCCTATTCTTTACCCATTAGATGTCTAGTAGCATCCTTCCCCCACCTTCGCCTGTTGTAACAACCAAAAACATCTTCAGAAATAGCCAATTTTCCCCTTCTTTGCAAAATTGAAAAATTACCCCCATTTGAGAACCACTGCCCTACAGCATGTGTGCAAATCGAAATGTATGGTGCCTAGGAGATTAGCAGTAAAATGTTTTCTTTCACTCATTTTGCTGGCTGAAACCTCAAGGAGAATGTAATTTATGATCTGATGAAAGCTGCTTTTGTGGTTTACTGACCTGCACGTTTAATTAATCAACCTATGACTCAGCGGTTAATGATTATCTGCATTTTTGAAACATATCCAGAAACAACCAAGACAAGTTCAACTCTATGAGAAAAGCAAAGGTCGTGAATGAAAGATTGCTTGTCACCTACCACAGTGATCAGTTAGATTTGCCTCTCCAGCCTACCAACTGACCCAGTTCACTATTTATTATCATGCACAACACAGGGAATATTGTGTGAAAGTTAAAAATGGGAGATTTCCTCCTAGAAAATTAATGCTATATATATATAAACAGTTCCTTTTTATTAGTCATAAACACATAGAGACAGTTGCAGAAGATAAAAGGGCATTTAAATATTGCATTTTATTTGGATTTTTTCCCCCATAATGGAAACATTATTAGAGAACCATAGAAATGAGATAAGGGAAAATATGAGGTCATCTTGCCCATTCTCTTCAAGAGCTACACTGTTCTGTGTGCCCCCCTCTTCTACTCCCAGTCCAGAGTCTTATTAAATATTCCCATTTTAATAATATATGAAGAGTAAGTAACTCAATAGATAAGCAGAGGACATAAGTTAGTAGTATCATAATCTTCAAAAGATTACTCCTTAGTTAGTGGCACTGTGTTGGTTGCATAGAAAATAAAACTTCTAGGGGTCGGCCCAGTGGCGTAGCGGTTAAGTTCCTTCACTCCGCTTTGGCGGCTCAGGGTTCGCAGGTTCGGATCCCAGGCGCGGACAGACCCACTGCTTGTCAAGCCATGCAGTGCAGGCATCCCATATAAAGTAGAGGAAGGTGGGCACGGATGTTAGCCCAGGGCCAGTCTTCCTCAGCAAAAAAAGAGGAGGATTGAAACGGATGTTAGCTCAGGGCTAGTCTTACTCACAAAAAAAAAAAAAAAAGAAGAAAACTTCTGGCAAAGTCTACATCAGACATCTGTGATCCAGGTTTATCAAGCACAACACAAATCGTCTCTTAAATGCTTTACACAATTATACAACTTAATAGAGTGTATTTGTGGGATCTTGAGTCTTAATGGTTGTTTCTTGCAACTGTTGGGTACTCTTAATTCCAGAGAACACTGTAGAAGATATTTATAAATCTCCTTATACTTTGTCATGTTTACCTACCTTGGAATCAATGCTTAAATTTTATTTTTCATGATAACATCCAGGATTTTCTTTAATGGTAAATAATAAAAATAATTACAGTCATGAGCTGCATAACATTTCGTTCAACTTTGGACCACATGTACGACGGTGGTCCCATAAAATTAGTACCATATAGCCTAGGTGTGTAGTGGGCTATACCATCCAGGTTTGTGTAAGTGTACTCTATCATGTTTGCACAATGATGAAATCACCTAAAGACACATTTTTCAGAACATATCCCCATCATTAAGGGACACACGACTACACTATTAATTGAGTACCTTCTGTTATTTCAGGTATTATTTAGGTACTGAACACACAATATTCTATGCAATCTTTGTAATCCTACCAGATATACAGGTCTATTGCACGTGAAAAAGCTGAGGCTCACAAAGGTTACGTACTTTGTCCAAAGTCTTACAGCTTCTGAAAGGCAGGATCTGGGTTCAACACACAGCTCAAGTCTGACACCACAGCTCATGCTGTTTAAATGTGAGGTTTTCTATTACGAGATTGTGTCAGGAAAAATGTACTTGCTTGGAATCCTTAAAACAGAGCCCATCTGCAATAACTGGAGGGCCGCATGTAAGAAAAAAACCCAAAAGTCATTCGTCATGAAACAGTGAGGAGCCAGAGGCCCTGGCGTGTCCAGGGAATGGACTAGAGTGGGTTGAGTTTTGTTACACGTAGAGAAATAGCCCAAGTGCTTTGTACAGGGACAAAGAATAAATTGGGTCTTTCTTAAGCCAGGGAGATTTGAGAGAGGAAGACTCCTTATGGAAAATTACCGAAATTCAAGCAGGGAGTGGGGGATGGGGGCTCCATATTTGGTCTCTGTTGTCATCCATGCTGTAGCCGGTTGCGGGAGAGGATAGGTCAGCAAGGGTAGTCTTACATAGAAGCATGGAAAATGCAAGCGTAGAACATGAAAAAAAATGTGGCACAGCTAAAGAAAACAAACCCAAACTCAAGCCCAAACCTACAACCCGAGCCCAAACCTCAAACGGGTTGTGGGACAGAATTCTACTAACAATTGAAAACGGAACAGCGAACACTGGACTTCAGGCTGTGAGCGTTCAGCCTGATTAATTAAGGTCAAGGTGGCGATGGAAATACCAGCTGGGGAGCATTTTGCCCAGAGATAAATTTGTCCCTCTGTATCTCTGCAAGACAGCAGGGAGGTGTGTGTTTGGAGCTAAATTAATTTGATTTACATCATGCCATGGTAACTTCTGTTCTCTCTCCCTGCTGTCAGATGTCTTCGCTGGCTTTTTCCCTCTCCTCCTTCACCCCCACACATTTCATAACACGGAGAGAAAGCACGGATTGGCTTCAGGCGGAATTTAGAAATGGAATAACTCTAATTTGATTATTCTGCTTTGAGCGCTAGTCTCCCTTCCCCCTCCCCCTTCTTTCTCGAGGGACAGAAGTTGTAAACCTGAGCACAAGCGCGATGTATTTTTATATCGCGCTTAATGGCACAAATTGCTTGACAATCAGAACTTGTTCCTTGTAGCAAATCTGGCAGCTCACCTATCCTGTGTTTCTTCAACAATACTAAGGCTAGAAAATGAAGTTATGGCCCAGGATCCCGTTAGGAATGCGCTTTTTCTGGCCTTGTAGTTTTCAACTCCGCCAGGCTCTGGAGGCCGGGGTGGAGGGCACTCCTCAAGGACCCCCGAGGTGGGGCTGGGCCCCGGGTCTTGCCCAGGCGAGCCGCCCGCACGCCGGGACCCGGCCTGGCCCGCCGCCCCTCGCCCCATCCCGCGGCCGGGAGCGCTCGGCCGGACAGGATAAGGTTACGCCGAGGCCTGCTTGGACCGGAGGAAGGGAGGCGGGTCCGAGCCCGCGCCCCGGCCCGCGGGGGAGTTCGCACAGTTGGCAGCTCGGCCCGGCGGGGCCGCATCCCCCCTGCCGGCCCGGCGCCGCGCGGGCGCAGCTCAGGGCCAGCCCCGCCATGGCGCGGGAGAGGCCGCCCGGGAGGGGCTGCGGGGCCCTGCGCTGGTGTCTACTCGGCGCCGCGCTGCTGCTCGGCCTGCGGCTCTGCAGGGAGCTCCGGCGCGCCGGGCCCCGGCCCCCAGCCCGCAGGGCCCCGCCGGGCACGGCCCCCCGGCCGCCCGGGCCGCACCTGCCGCCCGCGCCCGGCCCGCCGCGCGGCGCCAGCAGGAGGCAGGTGACCTACGTGCGCAGCGGGCGCCGAGCGCCGCCGGGGGGCGGTGGGAGCGGGACGCCGGAGCCGGGCTGCTGCGCCCCGCGCGGGCGTCCCCGACGGAAGGTCAGTTGCAACCTGCAGTCTCGGGCCTTAGACCCAAATCCGCTGGGACCTTCAAAAAAGTCTTCCGCTTCTCTTACCCCTGCGCTCTCCTTGGCGGCTCCACTGGTCGCATCCTTCAATGCCCAGATATAATGAAGTGGGACTGAACAGAGTTCATTCAATATTAACCAGTATATGCTGAGCGTTCCCGGTGTGCCAGGCCCCCTGCTATGCGGTTGTCCGGCAGTGGAGGACAAAGCCTGCTCTCACGGGGCTTACACTTTAGCGAGGGGAGCGTATGAGTGATGGGCAGGGAAAGGAAAAGAAAGAAGCTGTGGTTTTGTTTATATTCTGTGCTTCTCTCGGTTTTCTCCTCGAGGCCTGAACAAAGCTGGGTGGGTATCCCCTGGGAAGTGCTGTTCCACTACCCTCGTCGCGGCGATGAAGATCCACTCTTCAGCCCCGTTTCCCTTGAATTCCACCGCAGACGTTGGCAGGGTGGCTGGCGGGCGCAGGCGGAGAAGTCGAGCCCCCAGCACCACTTAATGGGAAGTTAACTGGAACTTCGAGGACTGAAGTAATCACCGGGGTTTGTCTTACAGTGTTGCTCTTCCTACCTGGTTAACTTCTTGGCTCACATCTCACTGAGTAGTGCAATTTTAACCTCTGATTGTTAAGCCTCTGGCCTCCTAACCTCCTGTTGGAGCTCAGTAATTTACATGATACTTGGGAGTGGAAAGATTAAGAACTGCAGGCATGAGTTTGCCTGGCCCTTGTACCCCTCAACCCTAACCGCGTCCTCTGGGGCCATTTATTTCCTTTGCTGTTGCCTGGCTTTTCCTTTTTTCTTTTAAACATCCCTCCTCTTTCTTCCCCATCACCCCACCTCTTGGGGAGAGTGAAAAACTCTTCTTCCACTCTGCTGCTTTCTTTAGCTTCCCAGTTCTACCCTACTTTTCAGTATCACACCCCACCATTTCTTCCCCTGCTTTCCTTCCACCTACTTCCTCTTCAAGGCTTGCTCTGTCTCTCCACACCACTGCTGTCCCTGTCTAGGCCATCAGGGTTATCTTCCTGGATAAACCCAAATACTTTTTTCTATCTCTAAACCCTCTCTTCTTATGTAAAGTCTTAATTTGCTCTCCCAGAAGAATGCAGCCGCTTCCTTCTCCATGCTCCTGACACTCTTTCCGTGATACCATGTTATGCACCCAACACACTTTTGCCAAGGCCTTACTAAGTCCCAGATGCTGCATCAGGTGTGGGGGCACAAGATAAGTTCAAAGTCTGTGGGGGATGCCCTCAGCACAGGCCTCCGGACATGTGACCAGTGTTGTAATTAAGGCCTTGAACTCTGCCTGAGGAGTCAAGAAAGGCTAACCAAGAAGGGGCCTTCAACCTAGGACTTGATATTGCTTAAGAGTTCAGGTTCTTTTATCCCTCGGGGTGTCCTCAAATGTCCCCTCCTTGGTACCCTCAACCCCCTCTATACTTTTCCTTTCACATCTGCTCTCAGTCTCCTATGTTTCTGTTGTCACCTGTCCAAGAATCACTCTTCAATCTTAGCCTCTACTTCAGACAACAGTATCAATATCTGGAGCCTGTCCTACAAATGGCCAGTTTGGAACACCTAGACTCAGGGGGTCACTGGAGGGGACGCTCACATCCACCCCCTATAGGAGGCTGCTGCGGTCATTCAGGCTGGAGACGTGGTGACTTAGACAGGGCGGTGGGAGTGGAGGTGTGAGAAGTGGTCTGATTCCAGATATAGTTTGAAGGAAAATGAAAGAAGTAGTTTTGTTGTTGTTTAGTTTTTCCTTTTTGGGGGGAATGGATGGAAATCAAGAGTTTGGTTTTCAACATGTTGAGTTTGAGATATGCTTTAGCCATCCGGGTGGAAATGGCAAACACGTGAGTGTGGAGTTGGAGACACATCCAGGCTGAAGACAGAGACGTGGGATTCGTAGTGCGCAAGTGGCACTAAAGCCATGAGCCTGTAGGAGATCAGTTGGGGTGTGGGGGTGGCCGACAAAGATAAGAGAGCCAGGTTTTATTAAAATTGCATTAGAAAAAACAAAAGGAAATATTTGCATAGAGGCTGGCATGTTGTAAGCACTGAATAGTGGTAGCTTTAATTTTCACTAATCTGAGTCTTTACCGTCAGCCATTCCCTAAATGTAGTGTGTTATAACCCATTGCCATTCGGCTTATGCTGGTTCTTTTACCTTCAAGGCCCCGTCCTCCTTCCTTATGATTCACGCTCTTTTCCATCCTTGAACACTCAGGTCAAGGATTATCACCTGGAAACCTTCCCATATCTATCCTACTTCTGTGCTGATCTTTCCCCAGTTTGGGGTGACAACAGAAATGCATTCTGATTTGTGAGTTGCTTTGTACATGTTGCGACCTGGTAATCTATTTCAGATTGAATGTTTTGTCTCCGCAGTTGTTCTTGATGGAAAGGATTACATTTCTCAGAGTGACTCCTGGTAAACGCTTACTCCCGGGACACCAATATGTAAAAAATATAAGAATCTTACTGTTTCAACCTCTTATGTGTAACTCTAAATGTCTTTGGTTAAAAATATACAAGAAAGAAGTGAGTGAGTTTATTGCTATTTTTTAAATATTGTTAAAGTTTTTAGCCTCCTAAGGAAAAATTTTCCCTGGATTTCCTTCTCCCTAGCTATTTAGTTATTTATTTTCAGGATATATAGTCTAGCTTGCCCAAATTCCTAGATAGTGGGAATCTTGAATTTGTTTCATTTTCCCATTATTTCACAGCTGAATTAAAATGTTCCTCAAAACTGGAAAGACCAGTTATCTAATCTATTCTCCCACTTCTGGGAACAGAGCTCAATTCCCTTATCTCTCTGGAGACAAATCTTGTTTCTTTTTAGCCTCCCATCAAGACGTGGTGAAATATAAGCTGAATGCATGGTTAAATAATTGATATAATTAAAGTTTGGAAGTTATGTCTTAAACTCCTTGGATCTTATTTTATTTAAATTTTGTTTGTTGAGAATCATGAAAGACAATGTTATTTGGGTTCTTGGTTACTTTGCCATAGGCAACCACCAAATTGGTGAAGGAGAAAAAGTTCCATTCTATTTTGAGGATGGCTTTCTGGGTGGATGAAAACCTGCATGAAATCATTGGGGTGCTGAGTGTTTCTTCTCAAAGTGCTTCCTTTGCAGGTGTTAGAGGCACCAAAATTCAGCAATTATATTGCCACTTTAATCATAGCTTATGCTTCTCTTAAAATAATCTACTATAAAAAAGAGAAGTATAGTCTTCATACAATTCTTTCCCTCTTTCCTCATCCCCTTCTTTCATGAAGCCATGCAAGAACTAGCTCTAAATATTAAATCCTCCTTCACGTCAGGGATTCTGATCTTAGAGCATTGTGAAATGAGGGCAAATGATACATGATGGGTAAATACTGCCCTTTTTGATCAGGACTACCCTGGAATGCATATATTTTGGTATGTTGTAGAGGCTTTAAGCATTCCATCAGAGCTTAGACTCCAAATTCTGCATACTACACATGCATAAAAATATCACTGTAATTCCTTTCCTTCCCCCACTCTCTGTTTTCTGTCTGTGTTTCTTTCTGTTTTTTTCTTTCTCAAACAGGCATGCATTTACAATGGTTACATGGGTAAAGTTCTTTTGGGGAGCATTTATAGAGGACTAAGATATGGTCTGCATGATTTGTGCTTCTTTATGCAATCTTGGGTAGCTGTTTCTCTTACACGTTGGCAATCCACCTAAAAGACAGCAGCAAAATACATGGCTCATTTGCACAGGAGAGGCACTCATACAGGAGCCAAGCTTCCTGAAGAAATTTCTTCTCTCTTATCGGAGATATTTTACTTGACATTTAATATGTTGGATAGAAAAGTGACTTCTGAGTCACAGAGCCACAGAACCCAGCCATATGCTGGCTTGGATTGTTAATTACAGATCCTTTGGAACAATGTGTCAGGGGAAAAAAAAAAAGATGTTTCCTCTTCTCCTGAAAAACCATATGGCAAAATTTGGTCTTTCTTCATCACTTCTTGTAGTCCTCTTAGTTTTCTAGTTCTGTGATTGTCATCAAGAAAAAAGAGGTAAAATGGCATGGTATGCCCCTTGCTGTATCCAGATGCCTTAAAAATCCTTATTCTTTACAAAATACTTGAAGGTAGGGTTGAATTGCTTGTAAAATATGGCCCAGCAGTGTTTCCAGCTGCTTAGGGTTTTGCTGTGTACCTACACTTCTGTCCTTCGGGGAACAACATTAATCAGTCCTCTCACACTGTCCTCAGGGGGCAAAGCATTTTCATTTTAAACAGTCGTTGAGGGTGATTGAATGCGCTCCAGCAATATGTGGGTGTGAAATAGCAGTTGCTTAGTTTCACAAAGAAAAGCAGGTTTTGATTAAAACTTTGATGTGCCCTAGATGGGGGATAGGCCTCTGTGCTCCTTCCAAACCCCGCAGTCCTCAGAGAGCATTCTGTGGGCAAAGGAATGGCAGGTGGAGGTTCCATTGTTTTTCAACAATCGGTGGTGGAGATTTTAGGTTTTTGTGTGCAATTTATCCAGTCCATTTTCTCCAAGGAAAAGAAGGCCTTATCAGTTTTCTCGAATTGGATTTCCTTTTTAGTCTGTGAAGAGAATCAGAGCTGTGCGGTTAGACTGGGGACCGTTAAGGGTGGTAGGTATTAAGTTTTCCCATTTGTGCTATGACACCTTAGGAGTCCTTGTGCTTATAAGGAGTTTGGCTCTTCATTCTGTGATTCATAGAAAGTAACAGGAGCCTGAGTCATTTACCACGAGACACAAACCAAGTCAGGAAATCTACCAGCATTGATAAGCTTCTTTTAAAAGCAGCCCTTGAGTTCTCTAGATACCTCACGTTGGTCCCATCAATGGCCTGTGGAGTTTTCTGCTAAAAGAGGGTTGGAAAATTTGCTGTCCAAGAAGCATTTTTATCCTGCTCAAATGATTGAAACAAAATTGAGTTTTATGATCCTTACAGTCTAGAAACATACATAATTTAAACTAATAGCGAGCTGGGCTGTTACTTGATGGCTCAGGAGGTAAATCTGGCCCATGAAGAATTCTGTTTGAGCCACACAGTGTTTTAAGTATTTGAACAGAGATATCTTTAGATCGGGCATAGAGTGTCCTGTGGAGTCCAGCTCAGCACTGTCTCCCCTTATGTCACCTGTCTCATTCATAAAGGCATTTGAAATTGCAACCCCTGAGCCAGATGTCAAAGTTAACAATTGTTTTTCTTAAAAAGTGACAAGTCAGGTTAATGCTGCTAAGCTCAATGGCAGCATAGCACATGAATACTAGATACACAGAAGCTGAGGGTCCTTTTAAGTCATTCCCAGTAAGGAAAGATGAGTTACCTAAGGCTGGAGTTGGATATTGTGGACAGTAAGATTCTAGAGGAGTATACTTAGTTAATGTAATGTCCTTTTGGTTGTAAACAAGAAAGATGGACTCTGGCTTAGCTTAAGCAAAAAAAAAAAAAAAAAAAAAAAAAAAAAAGATTTAAAGAAATTTATTGGGAAAACTTGGGAATTTCTCACTGAATTGGAGGAAGAGTTAAATGACCATGTCTTGTGGAGGAGACAAGGAAGAGGGCCATTCTGGAAATCCAGCTTTCAGAGTTCCTTGGCCTTCTCCCTCAAGTGCTATCATAACAAGACTTACCTCCCTCAACTCCTGGTCTCGGTTTCTTAGATGTTCACCCTGAGTCAGCCAGCTCTAGCCACAAGCCACAGCCATAGCCCAAAGGCCCCTCTCTCTATCCCAGAAGCCATTCTTAGAGAAAGGGGAAACTTTCTCCAAATTACCACAAAAATCCAAGTCCTTGGCCTTCCTTAACTATCCAGTATAATTTTTGTGCAGTTTTGCCTTTAGGTTTTTGTTTTTCTCATGCTTTATTCTATTCTGTAAACTAGCCCATTTCAGGGATCTTAGACCCGAGCACCTAGAAACAGAATGTAGGATTTTTGTTTTTTTAAAAAATAATCCCAGAGGGGCCGCCCGGTGGCGCAGCGGTTTAGTCCGCGCTTGGCAGCCCGGAGTTCGCGAGTTCGGATCCCGGGCGCCCGCCAACGCACTGCCTGTCAGCCACGCCGTGGCGGCGTCCCATATAAAGTGGAGGAAGATGGGCACGGATGTTAGCCCAGGGCCAGTCTTCCTCAGCAAAAAGGGGAGGATTGGCGACGGATGTTAGCTCAGGGCTGGTCTTCCCCACAAAAAAAAAAAAAATAATAATAATCCCAGAGCCTAGCATCTGTGCCTTTGTATGTGTGTATTTCTTTATTGGTTAACTATTTCTCTATGTAGATGTGTTAGAGATAACCTTATTTCCAAGTGGCACTTGGCAATAAGTTGGCATCTTGTGCATACATCTCATTTTTAAAATTCAGTTTGGTATATGCCCACAAGACCTATGAATAGGCAATATTTTTCTTTTCTTTTTTTAAGTATGAAGTTATTTGTGAGGACTTTTAGGAGAGAAGGTAAACATAATCAGTATTCAGCCCATGACCCCAATTAGGGTTCTCAAACCAAAGTTAGAGTCTTATGTTCTGTGTTTGATTCTTGTTTCTGTCAATGCAGAGAGTTACTTTGCGAAAAAAGATCGGAAAAATTCTTCAGAGCATCTGAATATTTACAGCCCTGTTTGCAACTGGCAAGTTTGGGATTCTTTAATGTATGGTTACTTCTTTATCAGGACTCTCTGGGTTGCAAGTGACAGAATCCAACTGAAGCTAGTGAAAACAGGGATTCATTGGAAGGGTACTTGGGTAGAACTGAAGGAAGAACTGCAGAAACCAGGGAGGCCCTGGGACCTTGATTGTGGACTGAAATGAGCATTGAAGACCTTAGTTATCCAGATCACCCATCGACACAGATGTAGTCGGTATTTATCATTCTTTTTGACCATAACTTGGAATTTGCTTCCTATGTTTGTGGAATTCTCCACCTTTCTAAGAAAAAAGCCAAAAAATGATTTTCCCTCTTTTCCTTGCACCTAAAGTGCATTCGTGTGACCTAGGCTTCACCATTCAGAGACACCTGCATGAGAGTTTGAATTGTACCTTAGAGATTTGAAGAGGCAAGTGGCACGAGGACCATGGAGTGGCATGGGGGTCTAGGTTCTAGTGGAGGCATCCGGTGCCCAGGATGATGAAATGAGCCATGGTGTCTCTGCCCAGTGGAGGGGGCAGTGCAGTCTACACTGGTGCGTACAGTGGTGTTCCTGCCCTTGAGATTCTGTAAGCTAATAAATCTTTAATCAATTCCTTTTCTACTTAACTAGCCAGAGTGGTTTCTATTGTTTCCAGCTAAGAACCTTGGCAGATCAATAAATTAGAACTGGCAGTTCGGAAGGTTGCAACTATAACTTTCCTGCTTGGTGAATTTAATTCAGATTTTGGAACATGATGATTGGGGTCGAAGTGAACTATGGGCTGAGGGACCTTTTCCTGACAAGATAACATTTAGCTTCAGACACTAAATTACACAAATCTGCTAACTTATCGCTAGAGACACCAAGCCATTTTTCATGGTACCATTTGTCTGGGGTGTAGGGCAGGAGGGGCCAGTTTGTGCTGTGACCACAAACAACCCTCAAATCTCAGGGCTCATGCTAACAAAGGTTTTTTTTTCTTGCTCTGCTGTGTATCTACCGCTGGTTGACGGGGGGTGGGGTGCTGCTCCTCGTCCTCTCTCTGGACCCCAGGCTGCCAGCACAGCTGCCATCTGGAACATTGCCTGTCACTTTGGCAGAGGGATGAGTGCTCTGGAGGGTCTTGCATGACATTACTAAATGCCCTGGCTGGAAGCCACACACAACACTCCTGCTCACAATCCAGTGGCCAGAGCTGGTGGCTGGGCCCTACCTAATCTAGGAGGCTGGAGGCCTGCCATGTGCTCAGAAGTCAGAGAGCTGGAAATGTTTGGTGAGCGGCGCTTATGGCCACCACACGATGGTAACCCTTCAATCATCCGTGTCTAAATGGACATAGTCTAGGTCATGGTTCATGTCTGCTGTTTTGAACGCCTCATTGAATATGCACATCCGACAATATTGAATAAAGCAGGGGAAGCTCTTTTCCGGGGGCCTAGATCTAAAATGAAGCAGACATCTGAATTTAGCGGAACAGTGAAATAAAACAAGACTCGATTTACATCTTATAAACAGTGCTGTGGCGTGTCCTGGAGTTTTTTAAACGCAGTGATTCTCTTTGACATTGCTTATGTTAGATTCTTTGCACAGAGCAGTGATGGGATGAAGGTCTGCAGGTCTTTTTTTCTGGGAAAAAAAAAGCAAGTTATTTGAATAAATAAAGCCATGAGTGTAAATGAGCCAAAGGCCTCTGGTAAGATGAATCGAATTCCATGTTTAAATCTGTCTTCATGGCGATCACTGGCTCATTTTTAGTCAGAGCAAGTTGAAAGACTTCCAAACATGTTTTCAGAAACTGGCCACAAATCAGAGGCAATATACATGTTGTACAGTGTTTGCTATTGTGCACGATATGATAGCAAGTATTTTTACTTTTTCATCTACTTTGAGTGCAGCACAACAAATCACTTAAAAATTCTAATTAGCAAAATACATGCCCATTGAGCACAGATTAGATCACACGTGGAAGGAGGCTTTATCATTCAGCAGTTTTGGGGGAACCATATGGGAGAAGCCAGTGGAGGTAACACCTGAGATCCTTGGAGAAAAAATGTCAGGAAAATAACTTCATTATGATGCAGCCCCACCTGTAAGATGGGCTCATCTTTTTACACTGGAGATCAGAAGTTTAAATTCTGCTCCTCTACTCACCAGATGTGGACAAGTGTTATACCTTGTCTGAACTTTAGTTTCCTCCTCTATAAAAAAGTAGTAGGACTTAACTCACAGGGTTGTTGTGAGGATTAATTGAGAGCACGTAGGTGAAAATGCCTGGCCTGTGGGAAGAGTTTCCTAGATGAAGATTGTCTCTGTTCAACCTTGTGTTGCTGGCTGGGATGCTGGCCCCTGAGCATCAAAAAAGTATAGGTGTGTGTGTCTGGGGGATGCAAAGCCCAATATTCATTGGAATTTTTAATATTTCTTTTATTATTCTTGAAATTTAAAGCATATATAATATGCTCAGCCATCAGAGCTGCCAGAATATTTTTTTAATCTTAAATAAAAGCTAGCAATAACTACTAAATTTTTGTTAGTATTTTTATTATAAATTTATTCCCCATATAACTCATTTATTATAAAATTGCTAATGCCTACCTGTTCACATCGATTTGTGGTTTTTCCCCCCTCAAAACTAATAACAAATATCTTTTACAGCATGCTGTACAATAATTTTGATCCACGTTAGGGTTGACTGTATAAATGTGTTTCCAAGCTTTCAAAATATAATTTTCACTCAAAAGAATGTTTGCAAATCTCCTATTGACTGTGCCACTTCCTATAATTCTGTTACTTCTTTAGTTCAAGGGAGGCCAGTGGAGTAATCATGGGTTAAAGAGCTAATTGCTAAATTGTTTTTCGGGTCTTGTTTCCCACATTTTAGTCAATTAAGTGCATATTATTATACTTGGTACTTTATACACATTTTAAAGATAAAACTCTGTTTAACCAACACAATGAACAAAATCTAAGAACTGACACTGGACATGGTATTATGGAGACCATAAGGCCTTCAAGAAGCTTACAATTTAACAGTGGGGTGGGGGGACCACTGTGCTAGGGGAGTTGCATATATTCTTTCATCTAATTCTCACAACAAACCTGTGAGGTAGGAATTGTCCTCATCTGGCAGATGAGGAAGCTGAGGCTGAGACATTAATAGATTTGGGCAGGACATAGCTGTAAGGAATGGAATGAAGATTTAAACTCAAAATCCATGACTTTTCAATTTGCCCACTGAGATGGGCAGCTAACAACCATTTCTCACATAAAGTAGATTATTTACCAGATATTTGCCAGCTAAAAATTAAAATCTTCTTGGAAACAGAAAACACCACAAAGTTAAAAGACAAGTCACAGGCTGGGAGAGGATATTTGTAATGCATATCATCAATAAAAGATTAATATCCAAAATTTTAAAAGAACACCAACAAGGGGCCGCCTGGTGGTGTAGCGGTTTCATCTGCGCTTGGCAGCCTGGGGTTCGCCGGTTTGGATCCCGGGCGCCCGCCGACGCACTGCTTGTCAGCCATGCTATGGCAGCATCCCATATAAAGTAGAGGAAGATGGGCATGGATGTTAGCCCAGGGCCAGTCTTCCTCACAAAAAAAAAATGATAATAAAAAATAAAAAAAATAAAAAATAAAAGAACACCAACAAAACAGTAAGAAAAAACAGACAACTGAACAGAAAAATAAACAAGGAATTAACAGAAGAGGAAACCTGAAAGACCAAATATATATATATATGGAGAGAAAGAGTGCGCAGAGAGATGATCAATCCTACCAATCAGCAGGGAGGCAAATCAAACACAATGGGATTTAATTTCACCCCATCATATTGGAAAAAATACAAATTTTTGGATTTGGATTGATAAGAATGCTGCGAAAAAGGAAATCCTGAACTACTTTATCCAAAGCAGCTTCCTATCCTGGTTGCTCTTCTAAGACCTTCTCTTATTTTCTCCATGGCACTCCCACTCTCTGACCTTCTTTTCTTTCTTTAACTCTTGTTTGCAGTCTCATCCTCCAGGAAGGTAGGGAGCACATCCGTCCTGCTCCCCACTATATTCCCAGGGACTATGATAGCACCAGCGCATAGTAGGTGCTCAGTAAATACAGGCTGAAAAAATGGTTATTTCAATCACTGGGGTACTTGGCTGTTGTGTTTGAGGAACATCTGAATCTTTGAAGAGCTACTCCAAAGTCCCTTCCAGGTCTCCAATTTCTGAATCAGGGTTTTACACTGCAGACTCTTGGAACAGAGCACCCAGGATTGACTTCGCTTCAGACTACACCACAGAGGTTGTGACCCACATCTGGCCTGTACCTGGTTTTGTATGGCCTGTGAGCTAAGCATGGTTTTCATTGATGAACATTTGCAATTGGTTTCATGTTAGGAAATGCTAACTTTGAACCCCAATGAAGCAGAATGCTATCCAAAAAAAATTCTATTCTTCTCATTAGTAGATCTATAGTACAAAAAATTGTGCACAATTAATATTATATTTTGAATTTCATCAAGAAAAATGTGGAAATTTGTCTTCTCTCTTGTTTTGTAAGTACCTACTTAATATCTTTGATTTTTCTTCTTGGCTCACAAACATCATGCTAAGTGGCTGCGCTAAGTGGCTATCCATCTGACAGAAAACCTTTGCCAACCCCTGCTGTGGAAGTGGCTTCAGGGCCACCTAACTGTGACTTTTCCAGGTGGGGGTAACCACTGACCCTCAGTGGACCCAGTCAAGTCCACGAGACTCTTGTGCTACAGTTTTCCCATCTGCAGCCTGAGAAGAATGGCCCTAGACTTCCAACAGGGACACAGAAAATGATTGGGTCCTCTCTAACCATTCATGGGGATGTCACCATAAAGTCTTCAAGAGTAAGCCCTGGTGGCCTAGCGGTTAAAGTTCAGTGTGCTCCACGTTGGCGGTCTGGATTTGGTTCCTGGGTGCAGAACTACACCACTCGTCTGTCAGTGGCCATGCTGTGGCGGCAGCTCACATAGAAGAACCAGAAGAACTTAGAACTATATACAACTATGTACTGGAACTTCAAGGAGGGGAAAAAAAGAAAAAAAAGGAGGAAGATTGGCAACAGATGTTAGCTTAGGGCGAATCTTTCCCTGCAGGAAAAAAAAAAAAAAACTGAAGTCTTCAAAGTTCTCTGTTTTGAGTCCATTGCCATGCAATGAATGTTAAAATGGATTAAATCTTGGTGTTTGCTTACTACTGCCTGTTACTCACCTTTTCTAACACAAGTACAGTCATGTGCCACATAACAACGTTTCGGTCAATGATGGAACGCACATGCAATGGTGGTCCCAAAAGATTAGTACCATATAGTCTAGGTGTGTAGTAGACTGTACCATCTAGGCTGTGTAAGTACGCTCTATCATGTGCGAACAATGACGAAATCACCTAACAATGCATTTCTAAGAATGTGTCCCCGTCGTTAAGTGCCGCATGACTATATAGGATTGTTCGGCAGATTATATTATGACAGTCAGATGACCCCATCTTTTCCAGTTTCTGGCGTCACCCTTTCCTTTAATACTTAAATTGAAATCGCTTGAGCCATGTGCTAGGAGAGGTCCAGTACCTTTCCTCCCCTCAAATATTCTGATAATGTCCACAGCTTCCATTTTCTGGTAACTCTGTGAATTCCTGCTCCTAGCTCCGGGTTTCACCTCTGGCCACTGCTTTTTCCTCTCTGCCCTGTACTGCCTGCTTCTTTTATCTCCCAGAGTGACACCAACACAGGCCTTACTGAAGGTCCTAGAGTAATAGAGGGGGATATCAACCCAGTTCAAAATAGAAATCAACTTAAAATTGATTACTTAAAGTTTTCTTGCCCTTTGATGATTTCTTACTGGCTGTATTTTCTTCTTAGACTCCTGCCTTCTCTTATCTTTCTTCCATTTTCAAGCCTTCAAACCCCCACTGCCCGCCTACTCTCTTGAGCTTCCAGCAAACAAATCCCAAATACATGTCATTTTCTTACTCAGGCAGTTTAACTTCCTCTGTTTTCCCCTCTCTTTCCACGTCTGGCCTGGAGATGAATTATGCCGCTCTGGTAGGAAGGCACAATTGGCTGCAATCAGTGTTTATTTTCAAAACTCGTGTTTCCCCTATCCTCTCCACTGTTAGGCAAGACATATAATGTGCTCAGCACAGTGCCTCAGATGTAGTAAACACTCATTACATGTTGATTATTCTTGTTATTAGGAGGATCATGCCGACTTAGGTCCAGTGCTGGTCCCTCATCCTAGCTATGGTTACTGCTGTCTTATGGTATAGGGGAAATATATTATTAGAGCATTTTGGGAGCAGGAATATATTGCTCCATGCAGAACCCCTTTTTCCTTCATATATGTCCTCATTTCCTCCTTTGACTTTTGAGATCCCTGGTGAACTATATTTCTTTCTGTCTGCCATGGAAATGAGCTCACATAGAGGGTGCTGACATGAACATTAGAGTTCAAGAGTGCCTGGACATGACCCAGCAATTTCACTTCTAGGTATATACCCAAGAGAATTGAAAACATATGTTCATACAAAACTTGAACACAAATGTTTATAGCAGCATTACTCATAATAGCCAGAAGTTGGAAACAACCCATGTGTCCATCAACTGATGAATGGAGACACAAAATGTGATATATTCATATGATGGAATATTATTCAGCCATAAAAAAGAATGACGTCCTGATGCATGCTAATGTGGATGAACCTTGAAAACATTATGCTAAGTGAAAGAAAACAGTCACAAAAGGTGACATATTGCATCACTCCATTTTAATGAAATAACCAGAATAGGCAAATCCGTAGAGAGAGGAAGGAGATTAGTGGTTGCCAGGGGCTGGGGAGAGGGGAGAACGGGGAGCGACTGCTGCTGGGAATGGAGTTTCTTTTTGAGGTGATGAAAATATTGTGGAATTAAATAATAGTGATGGTTGCACAATCTATGTATGTATAAAAAGCCACTCAATTATTCACTTTAAAATGATAACTTTTACAATATGTGAATTATATCTCAGTTAAAAAAATGCCCAGAAGCCATGGAATGAACGACTGGTGTGAAACTACATGCTTTGCTCTATTCCGATAAAGATGAATTAACTGTGAGAGAGCCCTGGGACCCCAGCCTGATGGTGCTCACTAATGGGCATGGGTGTATTCAGCACACATGAGGAGGCCACGTGTTTGCTCCTCTAGGAAGCACTCGGGTTGGCCTCTCAGGAGTAGTCATCTGGCTGCTGGTCAGATACAGGCAGCCCTGTGTTAGGAACCCAGGAGCTTGCTGTGTGCCAGATAAGGGAGAACCTCAAGCTGCAATCACTGTGAGCTTGCTGGCTTCCTAGTGCATCAGCTTTTAGCATAAAGCACTGACACAGAGCACCAAGGGTTTGTCAAAAGAGGTGGCCAAGCAGCTGTCAGCCGATTGCACCTCTTATATGAGTGAGTTTTTCTTCTGCTCAGGACTTCAGCTACCTTGGTTCATCTTTCTTGCCTTCATTCTCACCCACATGACCCTTGACACCTCATTCATAATGACTTGTGTGCAGGGAGAATCCTATACATTTTGGAGGGCACTTGTGCTAAAAGGAACAGTAATTATGCCAATACCTTGCTTTTATAGAACTCTTCCCAGCTTACAAAGGCTTGCTCTGTTGTTATCCCAAGTGATTCTTATAATAGCCTTATGAGTGAAATGGATGTTATTTCCATTCCACCAAGAGGGAATCTGTGAAATAACTGGTTCAAGGTAAATGGAGATTATAACCCAGGTCCGCTGAGAGTGTATTTCGTATTGTTTCAGTTCTGCACTATGGCCACCTCCATGTTGAAATCTGGATCTCAGAAAAATATGTTGATTACTATAGATTTTAGTTTTGATATTAAGCCTTCTTAGATATTTTCCAAGTCAACTAATATATTTTAAAGCTTAATTTTAGCTATTTTGTCAGGTTGGAATTTCAAGCATGCCTTACATTGCTTATGAACAAATTTGAACTGATTATATCATTACGATAGGGAATGTTCTTTTGAATAGTGAATATTCATTTTGTACAGAAATAGTAAAAAAAAGGGCTTATTTAACTAATGTGCATTTAGAGGACGTTAACCTCAATCAGGAGCAGACAGCTACATCAGTTTTGAAACTGAAGTGCTTGAATTCGTTTGGGTACCCTGGATAAGAGAATTGTTTTGGAAAGTCTGAATGCCTGGGCCTGACTCCCGCTCGGGGAATGTTCTTATTTATAAAACCAAACCACCAGCACAGACTGGAGCCTGTTTAACACATACAACATTGGATCCTTCCTTGTTATGGTGATATGTTGAGACAAGGAACAGGAGAAAAAAAAGAATACTATATCTATAATTTGTTATTTGAAAAATATCGGCGGGGGCCCGGCCTGGTGGTGTAGCGGTTAAGTTCGCACACTCTACTTCGGCGGCCTGGGGTTTGCAGGTTCGGGTCCCTGGCGTTGACCTATGCACTGCTTGTCAAAGCCATGCTGTGGCACGCATCCCACGTATAAAGTAGAGGAAGATGGGCACAGATGTTAGCCCAGGGCCAATCTTCCTCAGCAAAAAAAAAGAAGAAAAGAAAAATATGTGTATATATATATATGTATATATACATATATATATATACACACACACACACACACACACACATATATATATATATATATATATATATATATAGGCAAGCCAGGATGCTGATAATTAAAATAAAGGCACTATGTTTGGTCAAGTCATTAACTTAATAGGAAAAACAGATCAAAAGTGCTCTTAAGGTTGTTTAAAAAAAATGTTTTAAAAACCAAACCATACAGGAATGGGAGAAGGGGGTAAGGGGAATTGGAAATTTAATTTTCTGTGTCTTTTATCTGAGGAGTTCTTAGATGATAGTTATTTTGAAACCAAAATTTTTCACTTTAAAAATAGAAATAGGAACAGATTGGAGTTTGGAGGGAAAAAAATCAGAGCGAGAAAGAGAGAAATACAGCAGGAAGGCTGTGTATAGGGAATGTTTATGTTCAGCTTCTTCTCAGATTTCCTCTGGACCGTGTAGACAGCCAGGGAGGTGAAAACTTGAACTGATTTCAGAACAGATTCTTCACATTTTTTGAGTTACAAAAATTTGATGAAAACAATTTGATGGACAAGCGTTCCAGAATACTGAACCTCTGTTTGCGCACACATTCATTTGCAGGTGATTTCAGGAGGTTCGTGGACCTCGTGAAGCCCTAGACTCTTACTCTAAGAGTGGCTCAGGGTCCCTTATAGGAGTTTTCAGAATACAGATACCTCAGCCGCCCCCACCCCAGGTCTCCTGTGAAGGACCACTCAGGCAGGCCTGAGTGCTGGGGTAAGACACATCAGTTATGATGGGGATGGTTGGTTCTACCTCAAGCATCTACTTGGAGTAGATGCTTCAATAGCTGGTGTTCACCTTTAACTGAGAGCTGCTCCAGTGCGGTGGGCTTTTGTCTCCTGGAATCACCTCACTGTTAGCTGAGCTGAGCCCCCAGGTGGTGGAGCTCAGAATCTTGGCCAACAGCTTGTAAGGTGGGGACCACCCCAGGCCTGGTGCTGAGATGTGGTGCTGAGATGTGCAATCCTACTGATGGCCAGTTCTGCTCTCCATGGTCTCCTTAAGCTACACGTTGAAGAAGAGTCGCATTTTGTTTTCAGAACAGTGGCCAGTGGTTCCTCCTTGCTATTAATTTTTATGTTATTTCATTTGTAAATAAGTGCTTGTTGTATGCTATAAAAATGTTGAATGCTAGGGAAAAAAACTTTAAAGGCGGAAGAATTCACAGCTTCTTAAGAAAATAAACATAGAGGAAGTTATGGGTCCTCTCTTCCAGTCTCCCACCTTGTCCACAGTCCTGCTTTAGGTTTCCATTTCACCGGCTGCGCACTGACATTAGTCAGCATCTAAGCTGATCAATAACGTTGCACTCTCTCTAACTAAGCTCTTGTGGAATTGCTACAAACGTGGAATTGCTACAAACATTTAATTAGCAAGTTGAGTAGAAGCCTCTTATCCAAAATCACTGATTCCCAGTAACTGGTCAGATATATAGAGGCAGTTATAATAGCAAATTGCAAAGAGTATACACACAGTCTATTTTAATATAAAACATATGCCTATACATTCGTTTGCCAGTCTTTTGTTGTGAGTATGGCCCCTGGCTGGAGTTCTGGTCTTTCTTGCAAAAACCCATCTGAACTTCATCACCCACCATTTCTAGTTTGGGTTTCTTCAAAGTGGAGCAAGAACTTGACATTGTGAAGCAATCTGAGTGCAGAACACCTCCAGATTTTAGTGATTCTGTGATTCTCTTTTACAGTTACTTCACTGATACCTAACACAACAGTATTCAAAAATAGCACCTAGCTTTTAATTGACTTGGTTTTTATAGAAAAGAGAACCTGCTTTTTTCTGTACACAGATTTCATCAGTTCACCCAAACTTTAATTAAATTATAAAATTTCAATAACTTGTACAACTGATATAAATTGGTTTGGGAACAAACCAAACCACTCCTGGTGAAAATACGCCTGAACCGGTAGCAGCAGGAGCGCACAGGGAGAAAAGATGCTGGGTGTCAGTTGATCTGACAAGCTGGTTTTGTAGAGACAGGTTGAGTGCTTCTACTGTAATATATGTCAAAGAAAATCAAAATTGTGTACCATGTTTTAAAGTATGTTGGAGTTACTTTATTTTATTTGTAAAATAAATTCCTACAAGGAGGAATGCATATACTTACCTTTAAGAGAATCTGCACAGCATTGTTGTACAAATGGAATGATTAGAACTAGGTCAGAGCAGTTGTGATCAGAAAGTCAATCTCTGCAAGGCCTTGTGGGATCAACCTTCCATGGCAAACATGGTTTCACCTTTACCTGAACAATTCATTCTTCTGCACTTAACAAATAAAAGTTACAGTAGCAAGTATTTATAGTTTCAAGGTTACATGCCAACAGTCTTTGGAATTATGAAAACAAACTTTCAATGTTATAGAAAAGCTCTGTGCTCTTCTTAACAAATAAATTTTGATAAAACCTAACTTTATGATTTCAAAGTATAGAATATGTATAGATTTAGCTTAAATTTTGTAATTAGCATGCAAATATTTTTAACCTTTTTTTTTTTTTTTTTTAGTGAGGAAGCTTGGCCCTAAGCTAACATCTGTTGCCAATCCTCCTCTTTTTGCTTGAGAAAGATTGGCCCTGAGCTAATATCCCTGCCAATCTTCCTCTATTTTGTATGGGGGTCACTGCCACAGCATCGCTTGATAAGTGGTGTAGGTCTGTACCCGGCTCTGAACCTGTGAACCCCAGGCTGATGAAGCACAGAGTGCTGAACTTAACCACTATGCCACTGGGCCGTCCCCAACCTTTTTATCTATCAAAACAAATGTTAATTTTTAATGAAATGTTTTAAATTCCCAACAATGCTTTCTTACAGTTTCTCATAGGGTTCCTGCTAAACCACTTGTCATCTCTGGTTTTATTTTAATTTGAATAAAGCTGGATCAAAGACATTTAAGGTTTCTAAGAATTTATTTCCACCTAAATAAGTAACTAGTATTTATACTTAGCTAGATTAAGGTATTACTATACAGCCTAGCTAGTGAATTTCCCTACTTCCTTCCAAAGTAATGAAAAAATGGTCCTCAATCCCAAGAATTATATCATGTTCTTTCCTCCCTGGCATTTAAATCAATGTAAAAATGTTCCTTGAATCATTTCTGTGGGGGACTGTCAAAGAAGTGAAACACATGGTATCCTCACAAGGCTTGTAGTCTGATTAGAGAAACAAGATGGACACATTTGAAACAGATTATTCCAAACATTTGATTCAGTATCGAATGAAAAGTATGACAATAATTGCTGAAGCACCTGCTTCAGGTGCTAGTGTAGTTTATTTTGTGCATAGTAGAGACTTGCGTGATTAGGAAATTTGGGGGAAGTCTGTGGGGCTAAAACTGGACCCCGAAGAATAAGTGGAATTTGAACTGACAAGTGAATAAGGGAAAGAATTCTGGGGTGGGGGAAAAAGACTGGCACAGTATGTTAGGGGCAGGATGCACTTAGGAAACAGACCAGAGAGTGGGATTTGTTTTGTAATCAGAATGTCCTCGTGGTCTTTATCTGAGCACTTCCTAACTTCTCTGAATCTTATTTTGGCAGTGAATTGTCTTTGGTTACACTTCTTTTCTTTCCCTATCCGAGAATCTTCATAAGACCAATGGTCTGTTCTAGCCTACCATTCAATCTCTGGTGGTGTGACATTGGGAAGGTTCTGTGAGGGTGTGTTTATAATAATGATAGCCATCTTTTACCCAGAGTCTTTTAGGTACCTGTATCAGTCAGGATAGGCTAGGTTATGCTGTAGTAACAAACATCTCCAAGTTTCAGTGGATTAAAATAATAAACTTTTATTTTTCACTCATGGTACATGTCCAGCATAGGTTGGTGGGAGTGAGAGACAATATCTCGGCTTCCTGCTATTGTTCAGGGACTCAGGCTGACCCTGCCTCAACTTAGATACACCACTGCCTTTGATCAGACAGGCCTGAATCCTTTCCCCTGACACAATCTAATCCTCCTTTTTAACTCACTGAGGATTCGTCATCCATGACATTTTTCAGAGCCACTGGTGAGCTTTTTAGTGTGTTACACATCTTATGGATAAAAAATTTATGAAATCTTTTTATGCTTTGAAGAGTGTGTCAGTGCAAGACAGCCACTGTGGTTTTTACCTGGAAATCTCTTCTGAAGTTACTGTTGGGCATGTAACGTCTATATTAACAGGAAAACTAAGTATGGAGAAGATAAAACTCTGAGACCTGGGATGGAGGCAGCATGATATAGGTGTGCCAGGATGAGACTAGCTAGAAGTCTGAGTCTGAGTCACATCCCTGCCTCCTCCAACCTATGTCCCTTTGGTATGTCATTTCACCTAAAGGAGCTTCATTTTCTTTCATTATAATATAAAGGGGTTGGTCTAGATCATCCTTAAGGTGAATACAATGATTCTCTAGCAGTATGAAACAAGTAAAATTTAAAGCTAGAAATAGTTGCTGTCTTCTGGATTCTATAACCTGTTTGTTTTTTAAATTCTTATTTGTGGAAGGAAGTCTGTTTCTCTTTAATGCAAGGAATGTTAGTCCTCCTTTCTCATGCAATTAAGAAATATGGTCATGGGGCTGGCCCAGTGGCATAGTGGTTAAATTTGGCACACTCCGCGTCAGTGGCCCAGGTTCGGATCCCGGACACGGACCTACAGCACTCATCAAGCCATGCTGTGGTGGTGACCCACGTACAAAATAGAGGAAAGATTGGCACAGATGTTAGCCCAGGGCTGGTTTTCCTCAAGCAAAAAGAAGAAGATTGGCAACAGATGATAGCTCAGGGCCAACCTCCCTCACAAAAAGGACAAAAAAAAAGGAAAGAAAGAAATATGGTCAAAATTTTCATCAGCTTAGATCTGCTATATTTATCTGCAATGTGTCCCCTTTACTCATTATTTCCAGTCTGAACTGGGGAAAGGGGACTGGGCCAAGGTCAGCTGCCACTCTGTCTGCTTCACTTCTAACCTTGGAGATTCTCATGCTATTCACCAAAGAACCCTGAGTCCAGAGAGTTACACAGCAGCAAACCCAATAATAATTGACCTTGGCACAGGTCTGCTTCCTTCAGCAATTCTTCATGTTCCTGAAAAGGGCCACTTAGTGATAAAGATTGTAGATCTTTCCTTCCATTTAGGTTTGAGGCTTAAGTGCTTTTGATTCCCGAGTTGTCCAGCCAGCTCTCTCTGCCTTGTTTTACACTGCTGGCAGCTTCCCACAGAAGAAAAAGAAACATTTATTGGGCTGCTTCTCTGTGTCAGGCACTATAACTTATAGTGCACTCAGACAGAAGAATGTTCTATAAACATAAAATCATGCGAGGAATGTCCCAGAACCAGAATCTTATCTCTCATTGTCAGTAGGATTTGCTAAGGCAACCAAATGCTTTATCACAATCAAAAGCGCCAGAGACCTGGCAAAATGGACAACATGAAAATGACAAAAGAATTAGTTAATAATGAGTGAACGCATACTTAAAACTGAGAAATACATACATACATAGTTGTGTGCAATCATTTCTAGAACTGAAATACTTTCCCTGTAAAACTGCTCAGCAGCACTGAGCTTTACCACTGGCAGCCTTTCTGCTCACGCTTTCACCATAGAACCTCATTAGAGGCTCTGCGACTGAGAGGATGATGGGGCATCTGCATGGATGTGATGGGCGGCCTCAGGACCACAGTGGGGGAACCGCTGGGGAGTCTTGTGGCTTGGCATGAGTTTTGGGGACTCATGTGGGCTGAGAGCCACCCATTATGGACAACCCTGGACCCCAGGTGAACTTGTGGGGAGGATGGAGATTGCTGTGCAGCTATTGGGGGAGCAACCCCCTCTTTCCTCTCATGCCCCCCTTTTTCCTGTTTCCCTTCTCCATTCCTTCCTCATGGAGGTTTTTCTGTTCTCCCCACCATCTGCTAACTCTACTTCTCCTTTGGCTTTGGCAGCTACTCAGGATCCAAGGATCCTTGAAATCATTCATAGGGGGGCTGCAGACCTTCCATCCCAAGACGCTGATGTTTTGGGAACTGGTAAATGTTTGGGGAATGTTTACTGGCTGGAGTTTTCTAACTAAAGTCAGTTCATGAACTCATAGCAGATTGATGCTGATTCAGATGATCCTTTCTAGGATTCTGAGTCCCAGAAAGTCTGGGTGCCTTGTATGTTTTGAATAGGGTGTGCACATGTGTGGAGGGGTGTGTGTGTGTGTGAGAGAGAGAGAGAGAATCCTTAAAAATGTGGTTCACGCTGTTTCTAGAATCCTATTTCTTTCTTAGGCAAATATTCTTATATAATCTTACTTTCGTAAGAGAAATGAAACTCCTCCCTCCTTTCCTGGTTGATGTTACCTCAGTGCGATCTATGATTTGACATTTGAGTGCCTACTATGTACGCAGACTCTGTGTTTCTACATCATGAAAACCTCTGCATTTCACTGGATCTGCTCCAGGAATTTGGCTTCTCTTTCTACTGTCTATGACAAAGACCTAAAATACATTATGTTTTGTTCTCTTCGCCATCCCCTTGTGTGTTTCACTTTCACCCAGACTTGAACAATTTTGACACACACAGAAAACGTGGTGAATTTAAAGATGTCAGTTTAAGAACAAAACCAGCTCACATGTATTTGGCATTTCTTTCCAACTTACCAGGATAACTTAGAGAAGAAATTTAGAGCTGAGCATTTATTCCTCCTTGTCCTTTTTTTTTTTTCCCCTTCCTTCCTAAAAGTTATCAGGGCCTGCTTGAATTATGGTGCATTTTTTTCTCATCGGAGTTGATTTGATTTCTGGTTCCCTTGCCTCCCAGCCTACACTCTGTGTCATGATGCAGAGGCGGCAGATTGATGGGGGAAGGATTCGAAACGCTGCCCTGGATTTGGGTTTCAGCCTGCATGCTGTCTGCTGCCAGAGACATTTAGCAGATGGACTTGGAGCGGTGGGACTGGGCCTGAACAGGGAGGGGGCTTCAGGGTAAGAGGCCCCCATGGGATGGGCTGGCTCTGCCTTTCCCAACTAGCCATTTAGACACTGGCCCCCTGTTAAGTCTGTCCCAACATTAATAGACTCAGCTTTTGTTGTCATTGTCGTCTTTAGTTTTCAGTAGTTTGTTTATAGTGTACATGGGCGTGAATTTCTTTCAGTCTTTGTGTTTGGGGTTTGCTGAGCTTCTTGAATCTTTAGGTTTAAGTCTACGGTCAAATTTAGGAATCTTTCAGCCATTATCTCTGTAAATATTCTTTTCTGCACTGCATTCTTTCTCCTCCTCCCCTGGGAGTCCAATGACTGAGTGTTAGACTTCATGACATTGTCCCACAGGTCGCTGAGGCTCTTTTCACTTTTTTTTGTTTGCTTTTTTAGTGATTTTCCTCTCTGTTGCTCAGATTGGATATGCTCTGTTGATCTATCTTCAAATTCTGACTCTTGTGTCATATTCATTCTGCTATTGAGGCCATCCACTGAAAATTTTATTTTGGTTATTGTATTTTTCAGTTCTAAAATCTCCATTTGGCTCTTTATACCTCCTATTTCTTTGCTGAGACTTTCTATCTTTCCATTGGTTTCAAGAGGTTACACCCTTGCTTCTTGGAGTAATAGTTGCTTTTAAGTTTTTGTCAAAGAATTCCAACATCTGTGTCATGTCTGCATTGGCATCTGTTGATTGTCTTTTCCCCACACTAAGTGGGATTTTGCTGATTCTTCATATGCTGAGTTATTTTGGATTGTATCTGGACATTTTGTATATTATATTATGAGACTTTGAGTTATGTTTAAATACTATAGATAATGTTGATATATTTGTTTTCACAGGCAATTGACCTGATTGGGTTCAGGCCTCAAGTTCCAGCCAGGCTTCTGTGGATTGTTATTTCAATATCAGTTCTGTTTTCAAAGGCTTCACAGTGTTTTTCAGATCTGTCCCACGTGCAAGCCACCCGGTGGCTGATCTGGGACCTGGGCGGAGGTCTGTTGGTCAGCTCGGTTCTCAAAGTCTTTGATATGCTAACCAGGATCAGATCCATTTCCGTGCGGTACAGCAGTGAGCCCAGGAAGTCATAAACCACCTAATGGGGTTGCTTTCCTTCTCCGCGATTTTCCCAGTACCCATTTCCCTGTGCTGTCTGAACCCCTGGCCAGAAATGTTGGGCTTGCTTTGCCGCTCACTTCCCGTGACTGTGCCTGAGTCCCCGGCCAAGACAGAGGAGAAGAGAGACAGAAAATACTCATGGGGGTTCACTCCACCCTCTTGGGGCCACAGCCTCAGATGGGAGAGGAAACTTCCCTTTCCTCAGAGTTTTAGGTGCTTTTGCCGGGCTGTGGCTTCCACCAGCCCAGGGGGATTGCCTGGGAGTTGGAATGAAAGAATGGAGAAAAGGCAAAAAAAAAAGGAGAGGAGAAAATGGGGGATTTCCTCCGCTCTCTCTGGGCATTAGGAGACCCCTTCGCTCCTTGAGCCTGGGCTATAGACTTCACCTGGAGCTCTCGGTCGGCACCAATGGCCACCTCCAGTGTAAGGCTGCCTGAGTCGGGGGCGGGGCGGGGGGGGGGGCGCCAGGAGAAAAAACAATGGTGACCCTACTGTGGTAGTTTGAATTCTAGTCTTTTTCTCCGGTCTGCCTGCTAGTATTTACTTTTCAGATTCCTCAAATAACTGCTCTGTGCATTCCGTCCTGGTTTGGTTGCTGCATTCAGTGTGAGACACAGGGTGGGGGTGTGCTTATCCATCTTCCCAGAGCTGAAACCCAGATGCTTTTTTTTTTAATGCAATTTTTGCATGGAGTACCTGAATTTTAACTGTCACCACAAAATGTGTAACTGACCCTGCTCTTTTTGAAGCAGAGCTGACTCTGAGAAAAAGGCCAATTACAGGAGCTTGCTGAGGGGAAGCCATGTCTGCTGCCACCCCAGAGAAGCTCAGAGCCCTAGTCAACACTCAAGCAAAGGCCACTAATATCTAAGGGCGTTACAGAAAGGCAGTGGCTGATGCTCAACCCCCTCTCAGCTGTGCCTGGATTCCTATTTTGATCAGGGAACAATTTCGTGCCTCCTCCTCCCCCATCAACTTCCACAACCCCTCCTTCTCCTTCTAAAAAGGAATAAACAATTTCCTTCAATCATTGTTTCCTGCTCACTAACAGATGCTCTTAATTAGCACAAAATTGCAGCAAAATTACTAAATAAATATATTTTGCTTGTTTTGGGTTTGTTTCTCCCAGAAAGCTTAGGCTTCCCCAGCATCAACATATCAACACATGCTCAGCGTATTGTTTAGTCTGAGTCAAGGACTCACAACCTCGTTCTTTTCCAAGGGCACGACCCTAATGCAGAGAATCAATTATTAGCCATCCCTCCCAACAGAAACTTGCTAGTTCTAAAACCTTTCCGGAGCTTTCTCTCTGTGGGAATGTGCATCTGAGAGTATTGAAACCTTATAAAAATATCCCCAACACTCTACCAATTATCCATCAAAATAAAGAAACTGATCACTTAAATCACTCATCATACAATTTCATCCCCAAAGAACTGTAGCCCTGAAACATAGAAGAATGGACCATTAGACTCCTTCTTTTGGCTTATTTTGTATTTGATTTTTATACCTTTCCCCAAAAAATGTATTAAAATGCTGTACAAAACTTGCTTGTACAACGGATGGTGGCACTGTTCTCAGTTTGACAATTTCTGCATGGGCTACGTAAGGTCATTCGTGGATGAGGGGGAAACTGCCTGTGAGGAAGGAAGCTATTATTCCAAATTTCAAGACAAAGACAGCTTTTGCACAAGGCAGAATGGATGGCTCTCTTTTCTAGGTCATGGGTGGGTCTGCTTTTTTCTATAATTTTTTTTTAATGCAACCAGTTTTGCTTGGGGCTTATGGTCTTGAATTAATATATTTCTATTATGTGCATAAGTGGAGGCTGGTAGTCAAAAGAGTATTTTAAAAGATTGCTTTATTTTTTGCATTATCTTTTCACAGTAAAATTTTGGAACTTAGTTTCTTTGGCTTGAAAGAATCATTTTCTTTTTTCAAGAAACAAATTTAATGCTGAAATCATAAATTATAAAAATATCCGAAATCCTCCCGGCTGTGCTTGCTGCAGTCTTTTTGAGCAGATCCATTATCTGTGTGCACCAGCTTAGACTGACTCAGGGACCACTTTTTCACCCTTTGGGAAGCAGAATCTCAGATGTCTGCAAAACAGCCCCCGAACAACACGACTTAGTTGTGTATAGAATCTTTTGCTGTCCTTAATCTTAATTTTTGGAAATTTTTTTCTATGTGATCGAAACATATGCCCCTCATTAGAAGAAGCCAGCTCACTTTTCAATGCACATTTCCTGGACAAAGTGCCAGATAAAAAGCCTTCACAAACAAAAGGGGGGCTGCTTCCTTTCCTGAGAAATCTGGGACCCTGCCTTCCCCAAGATGCTTGTCCGTGCTCGGGGAGGGGCTCCTTTGTATAAATGGCCTGGTGGTTTACGGGGCAGGACCACAGATTGCAGAGGAATAGAGGGGGCCTCTGTCCCTGCAGGGGTTCAGGAACATGGCTGCTTCTCTATGGCAACTCATTGCATATGCTCCATTTGACATTTCAGCTCCAGCCTGCTGGGGACAGGCAGACCAGCCCCAGATGACAGTACCTCCATCACCTTCTGTGTAAGCTGCTCCTTTACCCATCTGAAGAGGAAGTGGGGGCGGCAGACAGGACTGGGAGTCCACATTCCCACTTCCCCCAGGGGGTGATGGGGGTAACGTCATTCTGGCCACTTGATATTTGGAGCACATGGATAATAGTGTACCCTGGCATTTAGGGAATTGTTTGTAGTAAAATCATAATGGTAATTTTTTTAAGTAAAAGATGTTTTTTTGCCTTGTTCTATTAAACACTGGCCATTGGTGTTTTAAGGTGCTCAGAGAATTCTGTTTGTGGGATTTTCAGAAAGACAAGTACTGATGGGTGCACTAGAGAATTAAGACAAATGATAATTGAAAGAGATGATAAAAGCTAGTGGTTTCCTTGGGGAAATAATCACGAACTGCTGTCAGACTGATTCCAATAAGAACACTGCTTTATGTGAAATGTTTTTTAAATAGCTCAACCAAAGCATTAAGCCAGAGCGCTTCTGAGGGCACCTCTTTGCTGTGTATTTCTATTACGTCCCCATCTGAGACAACTCAAATTATTTTATGCACTATTCCAGCTGCCATGTTTAGCTTCCTTGTGGTCAGCACTCATTTGGAAATGAGAAATATCAGATTGCAAGAAGGATATTATTTATGGATCTTTCAGATAATTCTATAGTTTCACCATATTGATTCACCATATGGATTCACCATTATTGATCTGTGAGGTTACTTTTGTGTGTTTGCCTGGTTTAAGTGCTTCGACTGTGTTTAAGGTGTCTCTTTAATGAAGCTTTTGGGCTTCTCACAGTGAAGACTGCTTCCCACAATCTGCATTTGTATTTTCTGGCATTTGTTTTGGAGTAATACTTGGGTCCTCCATCTCTTTGTGACCCTATGGTGTCCTACAGGGATTTCTGTTAGAGCCCCCACAGCACTTCATTGCATTTATCAGTTTACAGAGCCTGGCACGAGGCACAGTGCCCACTGAATAAATGAATGACTCTCTGGCCAAGTCTCACTTCCTCTTTCCAAAGGATGCTGTGCAGGAGACCTTCCATTTGCCCCTCCAGATCCTCTCTCCTCCCTGCCTCTTTGCTCTACACCCTGAGAGGCTGACCTACATGGACCAACCACAGCCTCCCTTTTTTCTCCCTTCCCATTGGGTTTAACAGTTAGGGTGGGTATGTAATAGGAGTGGATGTGATGGGATTGGCTGTGTTCCTCTATTAAAGGCCTTCTCCATACAGTTATCCTCTCAGGTTTCACAAATTCCTCCCCCTCCTTGCTCCTTCAGGCTTGGGGTTTGAGAGGGCTCTCTGGTGTTACCAGCCACAGGTATTGCATTATTCCTTATTGGTTTCCTTAAACCCTGCCCACACCTTTGTAAATAACTTCTTTATTAAATGCTTCCCAAGTTAGCCAGTTGGAAGGAGCCCTCTATACCCTGCTGGGACTCTGACTGATATTTGCCCAAGTCACCCAGACGACAAAGTCGGTTATAATCTGGATAGCATAATCTGTCTCTCTTGTATTATTTCAAGTAAACAATCTCTTCTAGGCTGGTCTACTTTACGTTAGAATCACATTAGAATTAGAGCAGGGGTCAGCAAACTACAGCCTGGCAGGCCAGATCCAGCCTGCTGCCTGTTTTCGTAAATGGAGTTTTATTGGAACACAGCCACAACCATTTGTTTACTTACCGTCTGTGGCTGCTTTTGAGCCACAGCAGGAGGCAAGGAGTTACAACAGAAACTGTACAGCCTGCAAAGCCTAAAATATTGGCTATTTGACCCATTATAGAAAACGTTTGCTGATCCCCGATTTAGAAGAAACCATAAGGGGTGAACTTTATCATTTTCATCAAGAGGCTCACTTGTGAGCGGCCCCCTGACAGTGACGCGAGGAGCTTTAAACCCCAGGCCTAGATGAGCTTGCACGAGGCATTGTGTTGTGTACTGCCAGCAGCGGCAACCTGGGGAGGCACTCTTTGTCCTTTGAGCAAAAAGAATGTGACCAAGAAAAGCTAGGAGGCATTCGTCTTTAAATGTGCTTGTAATTTATGACTTCATAATTAAATAGTTTCCTGAAAAGAATGGCTGTCCCTAATGTGTCAGCATTTCTCTATCAAAGTTATTCTGTAGGATCCGCCTCCTCCACCAGGCTGTGAACGCCCCTGGGGAGAGTCCAGGTTTTATTCAGATCTGTGTTGACCAGTGCCCGGCGCAGAGTGGCTGATGCTCCATAAATATGGTTCGAACAAATGGTAATCAACATCTAATTTAGAGAAGGAAAACAGAAATATGGAGTAGAAGGCATTAACTAGGAGGATATATGGGTTAATGGTCTCACGCTCTCTCTGACTAGTGTCTGTCTATTAAACCTTCACAGAATGAGAACAGCTATCCAAAAAGGTGGCTTTCCCAGAAAAGGTGCCCCTCAGGGCAGGCTGACTACATAATTTGCGGGATACAGTGCAAAATGAAAATGTGGGGCCGTTGTTCAAAAATTATTAAGATTTTCAAGGTAGTGTCAACAGAGCATTAAGCCAAGCACGGGCCCTTCTAAGACTGCACAGGTTTTATAGCCATGAAACTGGCCCTGCCTTAAGGATTCCCAAGAAAAAGGCAGCCTGTGGGAAATCGGTGAGGGTTCTTTAAGTCTAGAGGACTACGGGGCGCTCAGTCACTACGAGGTGGGACAGACCCGTGTGGACACTAAGACTGTGGGTTGTTAGGACTCTGCAATGAGGAGTCTGATAATGCCCGACCTGGAAGAACGCTCTATCACTTAGAGAGTTTGCATTTACCTCAGACGCTTAAGCCAGAGTGCACTCCTCCCCAAGCCCACGCACCTGGCTTCACCCAGACTAACCCATTTCTCCCCACTTCTCCTTGCTTTCAGTGCAACCCCAGGTCACCTAGGCCACCCCATCCAAGAGCAACAAACCACGTTTGCACTAAAGCGTCTCAGGGCTAGCCTGTTTACATGGTTCTTTTTTGGGTGACTGTCTTAATACCTGTCTAATACCTGTCTTAATACCTTAATACCTCTCTTGTCCATTTGGGCTGACAAAAAAATACCACAGACTGGGTGGCTTATAAACAACAGAAATTTCTTTCTTACAGTTCTGGAGGCTGGAAGTCCCAGATCAGGGTGCCAGTGTGGTTGGGTTCTGGTGAAGGTCCTCTTCCGGTTGCCGACTGCCTTCTTCTGGCTGTGTCCTCACGTGGTGGAAGGGGCTAGGGAGCTCTGTGGGGGCTCTTTTATAAGGGCACTAATCTCATTCTGAGGGCTCCACCCTCATGACCTAAGCACCTCCCAGAGGCCGCACCTCCTAATATCATCACACTGGGGTTTAGGCTTTCAATATATGAATTTGGGGGGACACAAACATTCAGATCATAGCAATACCTATCTGAAGAACGATGTATATATTATATGAATAGTCCGTTTTTCTTGTCCCCAGAGCCCTCCCCTGCCCCATTCCTCACCATAAAAGGGGGTTTGGGGGCCCATCCCAACCACTCTGCAGGAAGGCCTGTGCCAGGACACCCAAAGTCTTTCCTGATGCTAGACATGCACCCTGCCAGCTGCTGGGGCTTCTCCCAGCCCCCAGCCCTTCCCCAGCCTATGCCCTGAGCCGTATTCTCCCCTTGGAATCACAGTGAGCCTCCAGGAGATTTCTATGTGGTAAGCTTTGAACTCTAGCAAGGACTTCATGACTAGTGCTTCCTTTTGACTGGACAGGTCCCCATTTTGGTTTCTTCCAGACCACTGCCTTCCCCCAACCTTTCATCCACCCCACCACCCTTGCTACAAAAGGGGGCTTAGGGCTCATCTCTAACCACTCTGCTCATGGCAGCTCTTCACGTCCTCTGCTGAAAGGTGGGGACTGCCTCACAGTGCTAGGAGGCCACCCTTGCCAGCCCTGGTGGTGGCAGCTCCCCTCTGCTGGGGAAGGTGCCCAAGTGCCCCAAGGATTTCAGGCATGATGGTGCCATGACAACAAAACTGGCCTTAGGGAGGCCCATATTTCTGAAGCTCTAAGTTCTGGAAACCGTAGTTTTCACACAGGGGAGTGTTTCTTCTGAAGGGGGAAGCAGTACCATGTAATACAAAGCCTCGACTGAGAGCCCGATGGGGTCAAGCAGAGTTGCGTTTGATCAGAAGTTCCAGTCAGACATCCCCGAGCCTTTGCAATCTCCTGCTTAACCTGGTAGCTGGGCTTTCTCAGGCATTTGTCTCCCTGTGACTGATGTGGCCTTAATGACAGCAGCTCCAAACCAGCTCCCTGCTGCCCATATGCAGACATGTTTGTTTTGCAGGTGGCCTGATAACTCTACATCCTCACACCCCCCACCCCAAGATCCTCCTCCTACACACCGACCTATGTTTTCTGTTTCTCACAGGGTCCCCGGTGGCATATAGATCTCCAGCCTTGGGCAGGCCCTGCTCAGTCCCTGGATGAAGAAGCCTTGAGATTCCTGAGATATATCAGCACCATCCAGGTTGTGTTTCAGGCTCCAGTGGGTTTGGAGATGATGTAAACAATGATGGCCCCTTTTAAAGAAGGAGTTGTCAATGAGAGGGTGGAGAGGTTCCTGATAGGAACGTGATAGGGACGTGGTTTCTGAGGCCTTGCTGCTTAAATGCATCCACTCACTTAGAGGCAGATAAGATGCCTTCCATTTGCTTCAGCATCTGCTCCCTTCCAGGAGTATCATCATCCCGAAATGTTTTAATGATTCATCCTGACATGTTTTAAAGATCCACTTTAGAAAATTGCTTTGGAAAACCATTTGAAGCAACAGATTCATGCCTGTGAGTAGGCAGTCAAGTATGTCACAAAACAAAAGGCTCATCTAGAGGTTCAAGCTCCACTTTGTATTTGGAGGAACCTGCCTTTTCCCTTTTCTGCCACAGATGCTTGGCAGACTGGGACACGCCAGGCCAGAGAGCAGGGGAGACGTTGCAGGCAGTCTGAGGAGAAGCTAATGAATCCGAAGGCTCCCTATTCTTGGGGCACTCTAAATCATTCCTGAGCAGCGGCCTTCATTAGTGACTTAACACGTTGTGGCAGCCTGAGTCAGTGCCTCGAGCAAGCAGAGAGGCCGTCCATTAAGGAGAGTCTATGGCTCTTGACACATTAATCAGGAGGCTCCATTCTCCAGTAGCCTGATCCTGGGGAAAGAGAGACGGAAGAGGAAATCAAGGCTCGGGGGAAACTTAGCCCTTAACTGAGAGGTGCTAGTAAATTAACAACTCAGGCTGCCTGTGAGGCGAGCAAAGCCCCGCCTGGGACACTGCTCTGTGGAGCTGGTGTGACATTGGGGATCCCGGGTTCTTTTGATCTCTCTTCATCCCACTGGCTCTTGGCATCCCACTTCTCCCAAACCTCACTGGCAGCAAAGCCCATTTTTCATCCCTGGGAGAGAACATATATCTAGATCTTTAGAAGGCTAGTTGAGAAGTAAAGAAAGTCCCATTTCTCATAGGATGCAGTCAGACAATCAGGGATGTTAATATTTGTCACCTAGACTTGCAAGTAAAAGGTTGTTGAATTAATCATGAATTAATCCCATGAAATGGGATGATAAATTGGTCCCTGTTCTTTATAATTTCATCTCATTTTGCTGCTGCAAATTAATTTGGTGGACTTATACAGACTTAATTAAAATACTGAAATTTTAATTTTATAGTTTGGTTTTACCTGAAGGATGAGAAGCTGGGCCTCTTAACAGTGATTATAAGAAGACCTTAAAGGCCCCAGAGGAAAATGAGAGATGTTAAATTTATGAGTTGAATTTGAGTACTGTGGGCTCCAACCCCCAAAATAAATTCACCCAGTGAGACCCTCCAAATTGTGTTTTGTATGTATTTCAGCTTAATGTTTTGCAACTTATAAAAGGTGTATTTACTTAGAAGAAGCTCTAGAGGTGTGAAAGGGTCGTTTCAGGTCCCTCCTGGAGCTTTCCCATGAGTTATGGGCTGAGAGGATAAAAATTCTCAAAAAAAAAAAAAAATGCATCCTATGGGCCGGCCCGGTGGCACACCGGTTCGCGCTTGGCAGTCTGGGGTTCACGGGTTCGGATCCCAGGCGCCTGCCGACGCACTGCTTGTCAGCCATGCCGTGGCGGCATCCCATATAAAGTAGAGGAAGATGGGCATGGGTGTTAGCCCAGGGCCAGTCTTCCTCAGCAAAAAGGGGAGGATTAGCAACGGATGTTAGCTCAGGGCTGGTCTTCCTCACAAAAAAAAAAAGCATCCTACAATGTAGTCTGATGTTGTGAGCCTGGGCAATTTATTTTGCTTCTCTGGCTCTCACTGTTCTGATCTTGAAAAGAAAGAGATTGTAAAAATTATTTCTAAGGTCCCTCCCAATTCTGTGAGCTTGTACTGTGCAGAGAGTAGTGCAGGATTGTTATTAACCAAGTATTTTTGAATACCTACTATGTGCCAGCAACTGTCCTAGGGCCTAGGGAGACAGTCTCTGCTCTCAAGAGCCTAACAATCTAGTTGGGAAGGCAGAGAAATGGACATATAATCATTATTCAGCTTGATGAATGCAATAACAGAAATTCGGTTGTTAAAGCTCATTGGAAGGATTTTTGTCCTCCAGAAATGAGGAGATAAAATTCCAGACCTCACCATCAGGGGTCATTTTACCCAGGTAAAGTCCTATGCTTTTATGTTCTTCCAGATCACTAGGAGGCCAGCAGGTGGGAGCTCATCAGAGATGACACTAACTGGTTATTAATCAGAATCTTTGACTAACCAGTGCTCCCTCCCCCTCCCTATGAAACGCAGAGCTTTTTGACTGCTTTTGGGGCTTATGCCTCATTTAGAACTCATCTTGACAATGCAAGCCTACAAAGCTGGCAGAATATTAAAGTCACTATTACCTAAAATTTTCACAGTTAGCAGTTGTGAGTCATAATGGGCAAGGAAAAAAAAAAATAAAACCTCTGAAGGTACTAAAGCAAATTCCGCCTCCATCCTCCTATGCTGCTTTTTAAAATTTAAAAAAAAAATGTGTTTCCCTCAAATCTGTCTTCAAGTTTGTACAGCAAGGCCCAGCATTCGATACGCTCATCATTGATGTCTTCATTCCTCATTCAGCGGGCGTTTGTGGAGCACCTGCTTTGTGGCCGGCGCTATGCTGGGCACTGACTGGGATATCAAACCTGAATTAAATACCCATACAGTCTGGGAAACAGCTAGGGAGCAAGAGAGTTATGTGTTCTCTAACAGGGTGGACAGATGGGTGGGGACACCTCCCCAAGGGAGCTTGGGAACAGAAGCACTGAGCATGGGACAATGTGGCATTAGACTGCAATGGAGATGGCGCCCCTGGACTTGTGCACTGTGGAGACCCTGATGGCATGGTTGGGGCCCTGCATTTTTTTTTTTTTTGTGAGGAAGACCAGCCCTGAGCTAACATCCGTTGCCAATCCTCCTTTTTTTTGCTGAGGAAGACTGGCCCTGGGCTAACATCCGTGCCCATCCTCCTCTACTTTATATGGGACGCCGCCACGGCATGGCTGACAAGCAGTGCGTCGGCGGGCGCCCAGGATCCGAACCCGCAAATCCCGGGCTGCCAAGCGCGAACCAAACCACTGCACCACTGCACAGCCCCCTAGGGCCCTGCATTTTTTTAATGAAACACCAGAGGAGACAGGGTAGACTGTGCAGAAGAGCAAGTTTGGTTTAATTAGGTATTGTTTTCTAAGGTGCAAGACCATGATTACCTCTCAGAGTTTTGGAGTCGATGATAACACTGTCTGCTGCTAACAAGAAATGGTTAAATCATAAACACAGTGCTCTGTTCTCAGGGAAGGCTCCAGATCCAGCTTCTTGCGGCAACCCCCAAACCATATGCCTCCAGGAAGCGTGTGCTGCAGTATAATATTAATCTAAGCAACAGTTGCTGTTTTAAAAAAGAAAAAATGTGTTTTAAAATCTATCTAATCATCTATCTATCTATCTATCTAATCATCTACCCATCTATCTATTTTTAAGAACAACACAATAACCCAAGCTCTGGAGATGCAGACTTTACAACTTTATAACAATAGTATCTATTATATTTATTGTTACACGCACACACATAAACTGGGACAAAAGCAACAAATACAAAACAAAAATACAACTCTTTCCTTGAGATTTTACCTTTCAAAATAATGGAATTACGGAAACAGACAGTTGATCACTGCAGTGACTCTTGCCAAAAGTCCCCAAATTTTAAGGGCTCCCTTTGCCAGGTTCTACTTGTGGGTTGGCAGATCCATAATAAATGGATCCAAAATAAAATGAAAATAAATTAGATGCCTCTAAGTTAAATAACTCCAAAGCATTTCAGAAAACACTTTTTTCCTGGAGTCTATTTTCCTTTGTCCAGGCCTAATTCACTATATATGGCTAAAATTACAAGGAGAATTAGAGAGAGAGAACATCATTACCGGAGTTGAGCTTAGCTAGGTGTTACTGCCATCACTTATTTTGCTTGAGAGAGAGTTTATTGAAGCCCTGGCGATAAATCTTAAGAAGAAAGTTTGAAAAATCAATATTTAATTATTTTTTAGGAGCTGAATTTTACCAAGTACTCCTAGTAGTTTTCAAAAGCTAATGTCTATCAATGAGGTAGTTAATAAATGGTTAAAATGGAAAAACTCCTGTGTTGTATTTTTGAGGTAGGAGAGGAAAGGGGAACATTAGCAGAGAGATTGAATGGAAAAGAATGTCTTTCCAATAGGGATAGATCTGTGCAAGATGAAATCTGTGGAAGAACAAGAAATGCTTAAAATGTCATCTTTAATAGAATAAAACCCTACCCCTCAACGTTGGTAAAGGAGCAGCTGTAGCTTAAAGCCCTGAATCTTGAAGTTGAATGCTTACCTGACTCTTGGAGGCCTCCGGCTAAGTGCTGTGCCTGCCTCTCTGGCTCTTTGTTAGGGGTGTGGTTGGAGGGGCTGTTGTCTTCAGCTTAAAGCCCTGGCCCAAGTGTAGCCTCTTCCCTCGGTTTGCTAAGGCACAGGTGAGGCCAGGGACATTTCAGTGGGACTTTACAAAAGGCTGCCAGGAAACTCACAGGACTACCTGCATAAGAATCACCTGGGGGAGCTTATTAACATGCCTGTTTCCAGGCATCAGCCTCAAGGATTCTGAGTTTACAGATATGGAGTGGGACTCAAGAATCTGCATTTTTAAGTGCCTCCCAGGTCCATCAGAATATAGGTGGACCACACCTTGAGAAACACGGTGCGCAAGGCAAGAGTTAGGTTTTAATGGCCTTAGGACATCCATATCCCAATCTGTCATTATGAAGGTTCTTAAGGAGAGGTACACACAAAGAACAGTAGCAAATGGGAATCATCACCCACTTGAATAAAGATAGTCCAGGAAGCCGCCCTAGAGTACATGGCTCAGGCTGACGAGGTCCAGGCTTCCTTTGGGGGCCCACAGAACTGCCCTGGCCTAACTGTCTGCAGGAGGCAGGCCATGGAACTGAGTGCCAGTGAAGGTGCTGATGTTTAATGCACAGTAACCTGCCCGCTAGTGAAACAGGCCCAGTGAACACAATCAGCTGTGACGAATTAGATTAGCAACTTCTCCCTTGGTGGGTGAGTGGGTACTAGGAGGTGGGCAAGCAGAGGCATAATTTCCGTTTATCTGTGGGATAATCGTAGGAAATGAATTAACATATTGACGTACCCAGTTTATAAATGTATTCTATACTAGTTGCTTGAGAGAAGATTCGATTCCATTTATTATTAATTTTTTTCCTTTAAACAGTGGTTGTGGATAGAGAAATAGAAAGATACTGGGTTGAGGGAAAAGAATAAATATATAGGGTTTCACTTTTTAAGGTTCCTTCTAAAATGTCCAAATCCTAGCCGAAGACTCTCTCCTAGTCACTGCTAAATAGTGCTAGGATGATTTGCCAGGCCAGCCCTAGATTACAGCAAGAGTAAGGGAGATGCTGTATTAGTTGAAGAGGCTCCACGTAACCTGCTCTTTAAAGATTAAAATTTTGTAAAATCAGTTAACTAAAGGGATTGGGCAAGCCTGGAATATCTTCAGAAGAAAATTATTTACTGTTACGTTTCCCACTGAATTAAAGCAACAAACCTCAAAACATCCTTTGTGTCTGGAGTGGTCTGTTACCTGTGATGTGACGTGAAGAGCTGCTGCATGATTCATGGAGCAGCATGATGACTATGAGAGTTTTGAGGGGTTAGGGGGAAGTACTGGTGCTTAGTAAGGTAATACCTTGGCCACAGAACTTGTGTTCTTTGGTTCCAACAGCCTCAGCCGTGCACATTGTGCCAGCCTCAAACGCAAGTCAGAATTCCTTACAAAGTATGTTTACTTAATGTGCATTTGAAATTAGAGACTTGCTTCTGCTTGATTTAGATATGCATTCCCTTTGGTTTTGTTATCTAATTTTGATGGATGAGTTAGAAGGAGTGCTTTGGTTAGCTCAGGAAGAGGCTCCTTCCTGCCTGGGGCTCTTGCCCTTCTCCCTCCGGAAGGAAGCTCATTAGAACAGTGCATCACAAAGAGGACTGTCTTGTTAGCAGGGACTACAGATTAATTTCACTTGATCCTTGATCAGCTTGGATAACACATGCTACCTTTCTGGACCATGGTGGCCCCACCTTACCTGCCTGAGATAAGGAATAGATAATCTTGTATCCTTCTGAGATCTATGCCCACGATTGTATCTCGTAAATTCTAGTAAGAATGTGTGGATAACAGACCTTTGTCAGCACTATTCTCCATGTCTGGAATGCCCTTCTTGGTCTCAGCTTCTTGATCAACTGTTCATCCTCTAAGACTAACACACCTCTGCAAAGCCTTTCCTGACCCCTCCTCCTGCCATCGTTGCCCCTCCATACTATGTGCGTGTGCCTATAGCAGCCGTAAATTTCCCTCAATCCTGTCTATAGTCTCCATGAGGTTACTTATAAGCTGGTATTTGGAATTCCTCCGAACATTTTACAGCAGTCTTGTGTTTCCCTGGGGAGGGGAGTAGTTAGCAGCGGAGAAGGACACAACTCTCCTGTTATGGTTTTCAGAGACCGGGGAAGCAGTAAGCCCCTACCTGTCATTTATCGTCCAGTGCTTTAAATTATTCACGTTGATTTCCAATCCTTACAGATTGCGTGCGATCACATGAGCACAGACAGCCTGGCTACTGACTCCAGCCCTGTAGAGAAGCCCTGGTCAGTCTGTCTTGATGACAGGTTTGGCTTATCTCATCAAATCCGCAACAAGCAGTGCCGTCTCTACTCTTTAGGGTAAGTACATTTTACAGCAGAAGAAAACAAAAACACTCTTCCAGGCGGCCAAAGCTTTTTCAGTAACACAAAGTTATGAATGGTTGCAGTGTGTGTAACAGGTGCTATACTTTGCCTCCTGCCATCGTTTCAGACTCCTCTGTCTGTTATGTAGCTGTGGGCACTTATAGATCACCAGAAGTGGCCAGGGCCACTTTCTCTCCCATTCTGCTAGTAATAAGTTGGCAACTTCAATCTGCAGTATGATGATTATCTGCTTGGTGAAGCCAATGATTTCCGACTAGAATTAGAGCATCTTTATTATAAAGACAGAGAAGCATATGAAGAATGCACCCAGAAAAAAAAAAACAAAACAGTGAGCATACTAGAAATTTTATACGCAGTTGTGATGAGTGACCCAAGACAAATGGCCGCTGTTGGATTTTTATGTTTTGTGCCAATGGTAAATCTGTGTATACTTTTACATTAAAAAAAGAAAGAAACAAAAGGGAATTCTTATGAAAACTGTGTGATTTTATCAAAACTGGGAAATATTGATATTCAGTTATTCTGGCTGACAATGACCTAAATCTACAAATGGGTTTGGAGAGCTTGTTGTAAAAGGGAGAATATAAAGCAGTGACTCTATTTCACCCAGTAGCCCAGTACTCATATAAACAGTCCCGACCTTGCAAATGATATATGCCTCACGAAAGGCAGGAGAGAGTTATTTTTGTTTGGAACACCCTGTTCCATAGATTCTTTGTAGAAGCTGTGTGGTTAGGTTCTCAGGCAAGATCCCTGAAGTCCTTTACAAAGGTACTGGGGACCCTAACAAGTGTCATATGCTTGTTCCTCACCAGTATGTTTCATCACCTCTACGATTTACACTCAGGCCCATGGGTGACAACTGCCAGCCCAAATCCTAGATAATAAGGGTTAGGGGCAGACATTTGGGTGATGTGGACGCCTACTCCAAAGTGCTCATGCATAGAGGATCACCATCACTGTCAAACTTTACCAAACAAGAATTCTTAGTTATAGTCATCACGGATTTTTTTATAAAAACAAAAGGTTCAAGTAAGAGTTCCAGGATAATGGAAACAGTCTTCCATGGGTTCAGTGAAGAGCAATGATATCTGTCAGTGGAGCATGGTATACAGTAGGCACTCAATATATATTTGCTACATAAATGGTTGCTTGAGGTAAGGAGGCTAGAGAGGGAAGCTGGTTATCCTGTGATTTAAACTAGGAGGCTGAGGATTAGGAAATTAGTGCTCAGCTGGTTGATTAGAACAGAACTCTCTTTCTGGGAGCCCACCAGCTACACTTCAAGATCATAGGAAGAATGGGAAGTTGTGACAGTAGAGTTTGTTTTATGTTATATTAAAAATGCATGAAAGTGGGTCATAAAAATAATTGCATAGTACCACATGCAAATTGGAGATCTCAGCTTGGTCTTATTTTCTTGCTCTGAACTGTCTTCATATTTTCCATAATATTTTACACCCTGGAATAATTTCATTTAAAGCATATAACTGAGTAAAATGAAACTGGGAAAGCTGTATTTGGGGAAACTTTTAAAATTCTTTTTTGTTTTCCTTATATTTCTGAGCCATTAGATAAGATAGTTCTGCAGTAAGATTTCAGATTATTACACGTAAAAAGGTAGTTTCTTATTTTCATTTAAATGTTCATTATTCAAAATCAACTTGGTAAAGAGCAGATAAGAACAGTTGAATTCCACTGGGAACAGAAATGAATACATTATAAGAGCCAACATTTGATTAAAAATCTGGAAATGCTTCATGGAAAACTGGAAACTAAAGAAAGTATTTCTTGTGGCTTGAAAAGGATGTCTTGGGTTGTGGATCCAGGACTGAGGATCTGGACAAGCATCCTTCCTTCTCAGGTGAATGAGTTGCTTGCCTGGTGGGGCAGGTAAATAGCCGGCTGACAACATCTCAATTGATGCTGAGGGAAGAAAGAGACCCAGGCCAGAAGCGGTGGTCCTGAAATGAGGCACGAGAACAGGGAATGTGGGCCCTGGATTCCCAGCGTTTGCAAGTGTTGGGATAGTTGCGAGATAGCCAGGGAGGGCAGATGGCAGGTGGGTCATGGGGCCCCTACCCCCCAGGCAGTATGTCCTCCAAACCCCAGGGCTGTGACAACAACAAGGCCATGTCACTGCTGTGCCCAGTCATTCTCAGGCAAACCAAGGATGATGGAAAAAGCTGCAACTGGGGATAACTGTCTTGGAGTGAGAGGAAGGGAGGGATCTGAGGACATAAGGATCAGAAGAGAAAGGCTGAATGCCCTGCCTTCTGATCCATTTCCTACCTTCCCTCCACCCCTGAAGCAGGTGTCACCTCCCCCTTCTCTCTGATGTCTGAAAGTTCTTTACTAGGAGTCACTGCTTTTTATTCCACAATTCACATAAGACATTTTTCTGGGAGAGTGCACTGTGTGTGAAGTTCAGTTGAAAATTAAAATCAGATCCTTTTCAGTTTTGAAATGGGGTAGAATAGACCAGTTAAGATGGGGAAGGCACTGAAAGGAAGGTTATGTTATGGAGAAGGGGAAAGAGAAGAGAAAGGAGAGGCTGTGGGTTCAGATGATAATATCATCTACCTCACAACTTCAGGTGAGGCCTGCCCTGGAAATCTTCTTGTGTGTATAGTGGAGGGATGATGGTGGGGAGATGGTGAGGAGATGGCGGGTTGATCGTGGGGAGATGATGGGTGATGGTGGGGAGAGGGTGGGGTGATGGGGGGAAATGGTGGAGTGACGGTGGGGAGATGGTGGAGTGATGGTGGGGTGATGGTGGGGAGATGGTGGAGTGATGGTGGGGTGATGGTGGGGTGATGGTGGGGAGATGGTGGTAGCCAAAGTGAATTGGGAAAAATCACCTATTTTATCTTTCATGTCAAAGACAGTATCTCAGAGGTAGGAGTAAGAGTGGAAGAGAAAACTTGAGAAGGGATAATACATAGGTAAATATTTTTCATCTCTTCTTTAGTTCTGTGGTAGGTTGCACCATTTGGTTTCAAGACATAAATTCTCAGCATAAGACAGAAGAAAATTTGATAGATGACACATGGTTAGGCAACAAGAGCCAATATCTTATACAGAAAATCTAGGACTTCCAGTTGCCATGAACATTTCAAGAGAAATGAATAAGCCCAGAGCCAAAAATTTTCATCTTATAATAGTTTCATGAACACAGCAGGAGCTCATAGTGTATATGAATGAGGAATCAGAAAATCATGGACCCAAGGACGCTTTTTAGACAATTTTTTTCCTAATCACCCCCCCATGAAATTTTAATACTATAAATACACTGTACATCTGTTTATGTAATGTGTGTGTCTGTGCTTTATATCTAAAAAGAGGGGGCCATCCTGGTGGTATAGCAGTTAAGTTTGTGCATTCCACTTTGGGGGCCTGGGTTTGCCAGTTCAGATCCTGGGCGCAGACCTACTCACTGCTCACCAAGCTATGCTGAGGCAGCGTCCTACATAGAAGAGCTACAACTCTACAACTATGATACACAACTATGTACTGGGGCTTTGGGGAGAAAAAAGAAAATAGAGGAAGATTGGCAACAGATGTTAGCGCAGGGCCAATCTTCCTCAAAGAAAAAAACCCACAGAAATTGTTTAAAAAAAAAAAAAAGGAAGGTTCTTTTGCCCCCAAGAATTGATTTTCACCCCCTTAGGGGTGATATCATCCCTGTTGAGAATATGTCCTAGATAATGTATTGGCATTTCATGCAGTATTATTTAATAAAAATTAATAATTATGAAATATTTTTCATCCACTGTTCAGTGTCATTTATAATAATTTTTAGTCATAATAATCACAAATCATAATAAAGCGTAATAATTCAATCAATTTATGAGTTAATAGATAATCGAATTATCTGTTAGATATCATGATAGATAATTGTTTGACCAAATTCTCTGGTTCCTGCTGGGATGACGAATGAACTACTGAAACTCCTGGTGAAAACATTAATTGTCTTACTTCTTCTGACCCTTTGCCTTCAATGGTGAGGGTTAAAGACTTTCCCTGTATCTGCTCTGATTTTATTATTTTAGGTTTTGTTTGTTTTGTTTTTAAATTTCTTCAACGTTTATGAAAAGTTCATCAAAAGACATCTGTAATAAAGGGAGAATTGCATGTCATAGAATAACAGTTATTTGTAACACATATACATAACAAAAGGTTTATATCTAAAATGTAGTTTTAAAATATACAAACCATTAAGTAAAAGAAAGACAACACAAAGAATAGTGGGTGAGAGAAGTAAACAGATACTTTAAAATATACATAATTCAAAATGATGAGTACATCTGTCCAAAAAGTAATTTTTCTCATTAATATACAAGGAAAGGAACATTGAAAACTACAATGGGATACAAATGCACATTCACTAGAGTGGCTAAAATGAAAATAACACCAAGTGTCAATGTGGTTTTGCACAAGAACTCACATACTCTGTAAGTGAGAAGGCAAATAGATACAATCATTTTGGGGAAAAAAAATCCTTGGCAGTATCTACAAAAGACAAACATATGCATACACTATGTCCCAGCACTCCTACGTATAGACTCAACAGAAATGCATGATTCGTTCAATAGGACATACACAAGAATGTTCAAGTATCACTAATTGTAACAGCCAAAATCAGAAACAACCCAGTTTTTCTTACTCAGTAGAATGGCTATATTGTGGAATATTTATCTGATTGAACATTTTGCCAATCACACTTTATGGTTGCAAAGTAAGAAAATATGTATAAAGAGACAAGTACTAACAAGTTTAGAGCATCATTTTAACCATTAGCACCAAGTACCAACCAAGATGTCCTTAAAAATAAAATGAACAAGTTTCAATATACCCATATGATGAAATATTATATAGTCACAATAATGAATGGATCACAGCTGCAGAAAACAATTTGGATGAATTGTAAAAGCCTAATGTTAAGTAAAATAATAAATACTATATGATTCCATTTGTATAACTCCATAATAGTTCTTTTATTCTTATTTTTTTAATTTATTTTTTATTGTGGTAACATTGGTTTATAATATTGTATAAATTTCAGGTGTACATCATTATACTTCTATTTCTGCATAGATTACATCATGTTCAACACCCAAATACTAATTACAATCCATCACCATACACATGTGCCTAATCATCCCTTTTGCCCTCCTCCCTCCCCCCTTCCCCTCTGGTAACCACCAATCCAATCTCTGTTTCTATGTGTTTGTTTGTTGTTATTTTTATTGTCTACTTAAGAGTGAGATCCTTCAGTTTTTTTACCTTTTCCCTCTGACTTATTTTGCTTAGCATAATACTCTCAATGTCCATCCATCTTGTCCCATATGGCTGGATTTCATCATTTGTTATGGCTGAGTAGTATTCCATTGTGTATATATATCACATCTTCTTTAGCCATGATGGGCAGTTAGGTTGCTTCCAAGTCTTGGCTATTGTGAACAATGCTGCAATGAACACAGGGGTGCATGTATCTTTATGTATTGATGTTTTCATGTCCTTTGGATAAATACCCAGCAGTGGAATAACCGGATCGTATGGTAGTTCTATTCTTAATTTTTTGAGGTATCTCCATACTGTTTTCCATAGTGGCTGCACCAGTTTGCACTCCCACCAGCAGTGTATGAGAGTTCCCTTCTCTCCACATCCTCTCCAACACTTGTTTCCTGTCTTGTTAATTATAGTCATTCTGATGGGAGTGAGGTGATATCTCATTGTAGTTTTGATTTGCATTTCCCCGATAGCTAATGATGTTGAGCATCTTTTCATGTGCCTGTTGACCATCTGCATATCTTCTCTGGAGAAATGTCTGTTCAGGTCTTTTGCCCATTTTTAAATTGGGTTTTTAGTTTTTTTGTTGTTGAGAAGTATGAGTTCTTTATATATTTTGGAGATTAACCCCTTATCAGATATATGGTTTGCAAATATCTTCTCCCAGTTGTTGGGTTGTCTTTTCATTTTGTTGATGGTTTCCTTTGCTGTGCAGAAGCTTTTTAGTTTGATGTAGTTCCATTTGTTTAGTTTTTCTATTGTTTCCCTTGCCCAGTCAGACATGATACTTGAAAATATGTTGCTAAGACCAACGTCGAAGAGTGTACTCCCTATGTTTTCTTCTAGAAGTTTCATGGTTTCAGGTCTTACATTCAAGTCTTTAATCCATTTTGAGTTAATTTTCGTGTATGGTATAAGATAATGGTCTACTTTCATTCTTTTGCATGTGGTGCTCTGGCCAGGACTTCCAATACTATGTTAAATAGGAGTGGTGAAAGTGGGCATACTTGTCTGGTTCCTGTTCTTAAAAGGATAGCTTTCACTTTTTCACCATTGAGGATGA